>MU269990.1:75309794-77709794 GCA_021432705.1 Caranx ignobilis | reverse complement strand
GTCATCTAAAATCTCAAGAGCAAATGAAACAGAGAAGAGCTCTGAGTCTGTGGTACACAGGGCTCAAGAGATGCAAAACTTTGCTTGACTCAGTCTAAGTGGCTTATTCAATTGTCTTGGCAAGAAACCGTGCGATTCCACACAAGATTTACTTCAATGCATGAGAAGAGTCACTGTGGATGCAAACAGCATCAGCTGCTTTTAAGTAAGAAGAACACTTATGACTTCTGCAATTATTACAAACCACAGATGAACCCCTCCCTGGTTGATATAAACCATATGCAATGATGATGAGAAAAGCTGCAAGCAGAGTCATTGTGACAAACCTTAACCTTTGTATTGTGGTGTCATACATGCTGTCACAAGACACAGAGCTGTCTCTCAGGGACAAGGAAGACACCTGGGTAACCTGGCACACCCTGCTGACTGAGAAAGGCCCAGCCTGCTCCCATCAGTGACCAAAAGACAACACAGCAATAACCTGCAGAATAGCCCTGATAAACAATTAAAAAACAAGTACTAAAAAAAAGGTCACTGGGAAATCGTCCATTATGCATCTAGGACTCTTTCTCGTGAATGATTAACTGAAATCTGCTGTCTGCATGTTCATTACAGAAAGACAAACACCTAGTTTCACAGAGGAGGAGGCGGGGGTTAGGCTGAGGGAAACAGGAAGAGGAAAAAACACGCAGAACTAAGAAGTCGGCCATGGCCAATGCACAGAGCTGTTTGCAAGAGACAAACATTACTATGCTATGACTCCTTTGTTTATTTAATCATTATCAAGCAAGTCAAGAGCAGGAAGTAACTTCTCAAAGTTGCATCAACAGAGATCACACTATATTGGTGTTAAGGCCTTTCAGCAGCCAAATAGTCAGCTTTGCTAGTTTTCAATGAACCAAACAAAACCACCACAAGGCTGCTCCAGAGTGTGGTTTTAGAGAGCGTGCCAGAATCAGCCAGCCGGCAATGCATAACACATCAGACACACACGCATGCACACACACACCTAGAACTGAACCACAGAGGTGTTGGTGGTATTCAGCACACCCTGTAAACTAAATACACATAAGAGGTTTGCAAACCTGCTCTTCACACCAACAAAATCAGGTTCAACTAGTCATTAGAAATGACCTCCGGTCTGGTCCGCAGAGCTGTTCTCTCACTGCCTGTGTCTGCTGGGCATGTAGTGTGTGTAGAGCATGTTTATCAGATGTTGGTGGTGGGGTTTACAGCCCCATACATCCAAAACAATGAGCTCAATGAGGTTCAAAAAAAGCTGAGAGGATTCTCTGTGGATCACATTCATTACAGCATTGATTCGATCCATTGTTAATACAAACACTTTTAAATGCAGGTATAAACTTTAACCTCAGCGTCAACAGCTGATTTCATGACAAGCTGGCCCCCGAGGTGCTGCTGTCTTTGGCAAACTAATACTCGTGTGGCAGGCAAAGTCCAATATCTTTACCAACAAAGTTGTGTTATTAGTTCCAACACGAGAGAAACACTTTGCCTCGAGGCACGCTTGCACTGTGACAGATGGTGTTAAAAGGAAGGAACAGTTATGTCAAAGTCAAAAAGAGTTCCCTGCACCCTGCCTGTCTGTCTCAGCAAGCAGGTTCTTATCACCGGAGGGCCAGGACCAGATTCCCTCCTACTGCAACCCAAAAAAGCAACAGCAGCCTGACATCACAGATATTGACAAAATGACTAAGAGGAATTAAAATTGCTATGATCAGCTCCATAAAAATGTACATTATGAGCACAGAAACAAATTGAGCAGTGTAAAGCCACATCGGCAATCCTGTCAAGCCACTGTGCCTCTGTTTTTGAGGGAAGAAGGGACGAATCTGATGAGGAAAGTGTCATGTGTCAACACTGAAATGTATTGGCATCACAACAAAACACTGCTGACAACCATTAGCCCTTAACTTACTTATTCAGTTACACAATGCAGTGGTGTTGGCTTTGGTGATGAGGCCAAAGGATGCTTGCATCTTTTCATAGATTAAATCCAATAACAAGACAGAACTGGGTGAACTTTATAAATCATCATATAAGCCTAACCTAAAACCTACTGCATGACAATGTATGCAAAGTTTAGTGCCTCATTGTCTAATGTGTAATAGAGAAATAACGCCCTTGTTTGGCAGTGAATCAGTTATGAAACTAGAGTCAGTGCTGGTAAGGGGCTTTGCTGTCATTCACGGCCCGGCTGAACTGTCACCTCAGCTGGGCGCCGCCGGTGCTCCTGACGGGCTAAGCTAGGCTAACCGGCTAAAGTAACCAGCTGCCAGCCAGGAATGCCGCGAACTCTTGTACGACGTCCGTTTAGGGTGGACCTCTCACTCTTGTTGTCCGTTGTTGCATGAAATACTGCGCTTACTGTCTACATTACATACCCCGGTAAAGTGCATAATACATACAAGTACTTGCTCGCATACTAACGTGGTGTTTATACATTTGCATTCCTTGTAAAAGTGTGACAGGGAGTGGAGTTCACACGGCCTGCCCTCCGCCGGCAGAGCCCGACATAACTGAAAATCCAACCCATCGTTGAGTGGAGCTGCCTCGGCTATCCTCGCGAAACAGCGAAGCAACGACGGGCCGTCACCTGACAGCTGAACTATGCCAGTCATGTCTTCCACTGACAGCGATATTACAGTGCATAGAGTACTTTGTGGCGTTGTTTTAATGGAGATAGTCAGGATACTCACCCTGCCTGAGTGAGGTTCCTCTCCAGGATGTTGAGGGAGAAGTCCGCCGTAAGGGACAGGAACTCCCCGACAGAAGGCTGCCGTCTGGGACACTTCGTAGCATATGTCCTCAGAAAACAACCGAGCTGCTCTCTGTGCACGTAAAGGTGCGGGCTACCAACTTAATACACTGACCACCATCTTACAGTGAAAGGAGGAGAGAGAGCAGGGGCAACTACACAACTCAGTGAGTCGGCGCAAATCGGCGCAAATCGTGTTGATATTGTGCGCATAGAATGATGGGTATTGTAGTATGCTATCTGAGGAGTATGAGGAAAGCAGCTCCTCTGTTATTTTTTTTGTTTTAAGGACAAAAACGACATGAGAATGAATAAGTAATGAATAAGAAGTAAATAAACATGGCTAATTATGTATTTATTTATTTACTATCTTGACCTACTTTATATATATATATAATGAACTGTGTTACAAAAAAAACATAACTAACGTATTTTTCAATGACTTAGCAATTTGTTTCTACTTAAAAAAAACAAAACAAAAACAAAGGTTAAACACTTGATGGATTGTTTGGTTGTGTTATATTTTTATTTTAAATCAAACACTAACGTGAGTGATCTAAGTGATCTATAAGCTTTAGACAAACCCTTCATGAAGAGTGTCATATGCAAAGTTTACATGGCCTCAATATTCAGGATTTAGGGACCCAGGATATTAGGATAAACTTCTCCATATTGACAATAACACACTATTATTATTGATTTCATTGTTTAAAATGTGTACACTGTGTAGTGTAGAGAGTCATTATGAACAGTAGATGGAGACATTCACTTAAATAAAGAAATATATAAATATCAATGACAGAGGACACAAACACAAGACAAAAAATGATATAGTCACATTATCTCAAACTGATAACAGTACTGACCAGTCAGAATTAAAGGGGGGATATCTTGAGTTTGAGTGATTATTTTCAACATATTTCATATTTCCTTTGTCAAATCCCGCAGAGTCATTGTTGACTGCATGAGTTTGAGTTTTGACAGTACCTTCTTCTGACCATAGTGATTATCACATCTTCTGGTGTTGTAAGTTGATATTAGACTAACCACTTCCAGTCATGTGGTCTACTGGTTCAAAGTCTATCCTAAAATTGTAGCTACATGGCCACCAGGGGGCACAGCTCTGCCTTTCTTCTACCCATCATTTTTACACAAGCAACAATGTCAGCATCATGAGCAAGTGGTATCTAAACTCACCCCTAACCTAAAAAATGTTTAAAATCAACATGAAAGAATAAAAACACTTAACGTAATTCAGCATTTATCAGCAAAATATACTTTTTATGAACCATATATCATTTGTGTTATGCATCCATTATTCTTTAATGTGCAAACATCTTTTTATAGCCTCTGAGAAATCTGACAGAGAGAAAACCTTCAGATTTTTGTTGTTTGTTGCTTTTATCGTTTCTATCAGTGATGTCCAAATTCGTGTCAAACCCATGGAGCTTGATTGATTATTTAAAGAAAAATACCGTCAAGAATCAATTTGCTTTGACTGAATGAGATTTTCATCACATCTTCTCTGATGTTTCACATACGGTTATGTAACAAAACCTTAACGACACCAGTTTACACGGCCGTTTTCCATAAATGAATAACAGGTGAGCTTAGCTATTTCGCCCCACAGACGATAACACAAGCCCTGGGTCTCGGCAAACTCCGACTTGAATCGTACAAATACGAAAGGAGCCGAGCTGGAACGGAGCTGTCCGGAACATCCGGCTGTAGCTTCTCAACATAAACAGCTATGGCGGAGGCAGCAGCAGCGTCTACGGCGGCTTCAGGAGTAATAGGAGGCTGGACCAAACACGTAACCTGCAGGTAGGAAAAGACAAGCGATTGTTAGATCATTTGACAGGAGAATGTGGTCTATCATCACTGTTTTGATACCAGGTTTACTAACGAGTGACACCAGCGTCTTCTGAGGCTCGACTCAGCTGTTGGCTAGCTAGCTGAACATTTGACTGCTGTGGTGGTGTTGTGTTTTCTGTGTTATGGTTACATATGGGGCTGCGTGGAGGTTAACCGTCGGGTTACTAGCTACGTTTTGAATAATTGACACGGCTAGCATTAATGCCAGACAACAACATTAGCCTTCGTAAAACAATTGTCATACAACATAATGATAAAAAAAAACATTTTATGTAAATGTTAATTAGCTGTTCAAATACACTCTGTACCAATAGTTTTTACTTTCAAACTAACATTAACCAACATTAGAACTATCGAGTTTCGATTTCGTAACAGTCGTAGCACCTGCTAATGTCTACATCAGCCTATATTAACTGACGTTATGGGACGCATTGTTTGTTTGGACCGTGCTAAGATTAGCTTGACTGCGTTACCCGTGTGAAAGTGAAACACGGCTTTCAGACACATTGGCCGGGCTTTGTCCCAGCGTGTTGTTCAGTCTCTCAAACGATTAAAGTTTAGCTTGATATGTGGGTTGGAAAACGACAACTCAATTCTTATTATTTTGTATTTTCAGATATTTCACGCATGGAGTTTGCAAAGAAGGAGACAACTGCCGATATTCCCATGATCTGACCAACAGCAAACCTGCGGCCATGATTTGCAAGTTCTTTCAGAAGGGAAACTGCGTGTTTGGGGACCGGTGCAGGTAAAGACACAATGAAAACTTCAGTGGTTATAAAAATTACAAAAAGGGATTGGATGTCTGTCTTCAGCTGGCATGTTCAAAGTCAGCTGCCACAGTCTGAAAGAGTCTCCCAGTTGTCAGATGAGCTGCATAATAACTTCCTTTCTAAAACTGGCCTTGGTCTTAGCCAAGTGACAGCACAGCAGCTTTGCTGGCAGGGCTTCTCAGAAGTGTTGCAGTATGTTCCTCAAGTAGATCTGACACCTGAGACTGCTGCTTTCTAATGTCAACATGTTGTTTGTGTGTGTGTGTGTGTGTGTGTGTGTGTGGCGGCACTGTGTAGATCCAAAGAGCCGGAATCACTCATCTGTGGCATTACAGTGCTGCTCTGCTGGATGAAATCATGTGCTATGAAATATCAGGAATTAGTGTGTGTTCAATATAACTGCTAGCACACATCACCCTCTGGCTTTCTCACATATACTTTTGTTGAGCCTAAATGGAGAACAGTTGCAGTACAGAAATGGCAGTTTGACTGATCATGGCCTCTCAAGATAGCTACATGTTTATATTTTTGCATTGGATTTGTTTCCACGATGGACTTAAACAATGTAATCCCTCTGGAATAGATTGAAGTCACACGACATGCTATGTCCTTGTTAAGATCGGCGTGGCGCATGTGGCATTTTGCGGGTTTGTTAAATACAGTTAGGAATCCAGATGCCTGATTTCCCACTGTCACGTTCAGTAGACATTTTAAAAATATCATCCAAAACACTTCATGATTCGTCCAATAACGTCCAAGGTTTCATAGGACTTTACCTTCAGCGAATCAGTCTTATCAATGCTGAAAAATTCTCCAAAGTACATGCTGTTTCTAAATGTCATCCAGTCTGAAGATGAACTCTTGCACCATTATTTCAACCACATTTAAGCGCAGCATCTTCGGATGAATATTTATTATCTCTAGTCCTTGTCTGTTTCTGTGAGCACCATGTGTTTTGTATGTGGGTTATAAATCCACACAGTGAAGACTTGAAACAGCATTATCAAAGAAAAGGGCCATCACAACGTTCAAAGAATGTAGAACACTGCGGCACGCTTTGAAAACAGTGATCGGTGTATATTTGTAGTAAATGAGCTCAAACATGCAGTGGTGTGGGCCTTTGAGAAACTAATTAGGCTCCCAGTGTGTTGTTAAGCGCGAGTGTACCCAGACAGCAGCAGCCTGCTTGTACAGACAGTGTCTGCTCCATGTCTGGCTTAAGGAGCATCCCCATAGTTACCAAGGCACTTGTAGGACCACCCCATCAGCACCAGGGGATGCGTTACTTACTCACATACTTGATCTTTTTTTTTTTCTTGAATAGCTGGTGTGTTCCCTGCAGAAGCCTTTGGTTAAGTGTATACAGCACAAAGCTGCTGTTGTTGTTCTGTTGATAAGTCACATTCCTCCATTATAGTGATAGAGCTGAAGCAAGGAAGGTGTCCTCATTATTTCAGTGACCCCCATGTGGCTGTGCACCCTGTATTACGAGTCCATAGAAAAGCTCTCGCCGTGGGGGTTTATTATGGTTGAATTCCCTGGGCTCTATCTATTGTGACGGTGCTCTGTCTCGCCTTCTCACTCTGTCTCTATGTCGCTCTCCCTCTCCTCTCTCCCTCTCTCTCTCTCCTGCAGCCCCCAGGGCCAGACAGAGTGCACTGCAGCCTGCATGGCAATTGCATAACGTTCTCTGTTTCCCTCCTGTTCTCTTTCTGAGAGCCCCCCCCCCCCTTCCTCCCCTCCTCCCCGTGCTGTTGCTGGGTTCCCCAGGTTCACTCCACTGCAGCACCCTCCTCGCTCATTTATTTATGCGTAACTCCAGCACTCCCTCCTCCCCTCCCCGCTTTTTCCAGTGCTCCAGCGGCTTTCTGGGAACAGACTGGTTAACACTGTGTGTGGTGATGGTGCTCACCATTGTGCAGGGAGCTGGAGGAGCGACAGGCCAGGTCTTCCTTTTGTGCGGCTGTGTGCGCAGACTGACTGTCATGGTCTGTCAGTCATCTTGTATTTAAGGATAATTCCATTCAAACCCACCATTCATATTCATTCATATGAGAGCAGACACAGTCCTATAGGTCTGTTCCAGACATTTCTGTTGTCTTTTTGAAACCACATCAATCATCTGTTCTTCAGATTTGTTCTGATCATCCAAGAAAGCCTGATGATAATTTTAAACACGTGTACAATAATTAAGTTAATGAAAATAGATGTTTTTTTGTGTTTGTTTGTTTGTTTTTTACAAAGAACATTTAATTTTCAAGATTGAACATCTTCCTCTGGTGAACATTTTGTTGCTGCTGTAGTATTAACCCAGTTCTCTGAATTTTAATATTTTGACCGCATGTTTCCTGAGAAGTTTAGCTTTTTAAGAAATGTCGCCCTGAGGGTTGAGCTTCAAAAACTCCTAACTAAACACATGCACGTGTTGTGTGTCATCAGCGTGTGTGAGTATCACTCAAGAATAAAAAATCTGTCAGCTCGTTAATCCGCCTTTCTCTCACTTTCTTTTTCTGTTCTCTCTCTGCATCTGGTCCTGCTGGGTGTCACCGCATGTTTTCAATTCCTGTATCCATAGTTTCAAATTAAAAGCCCCGTACAGTGTGTTTTGACATTTCAGTGGAGGCAGTAGTTTTATGGCTTGTGGAAACGCTGGAGAGTGAAAACACTAGTGGAGAATCTGCAACCTCGACAGCACAGTGATCCAAAACAAGCCTTGACCAGTACACCACCACACCTGACAACCTCCTGAAGAAGAGCCAGTAGAGTTCAGAGGTCATATTTCAGCGTGGCGGGTGCAGGGTTTGTAGTAGTGGAGCAGATAGAGAAGTCTTGCTGTGGAGTAGAGGTCCTGCATCATCTAGACCCAGTCTGGACTCTTAATCCCTCCCATCCCCCAGGGCCTCACCTCCTGTCATTATTAATGCTGCATTACTCCAAACAAAAACACATTTGCCGAGTCTTCAAATGCAACATGGCAGCTAACTAATGTGCTTACGAATCAACTGACTTCACACACTACCAACTTACATCAGTCGTACAGCATATCAATAATGTGATGTGTCACACTTGCCTGTGACTCTCGCAGATATGTCAGATTTGAGACTTGAAGTGTGTGTGACCGTGTGACAGCAGTTGGAGTTAATGAGTGAGGGCTGTATGTTAACGTTTTTGTCCTTCATTTCATTGTTGCTTAGCCCCTGAATGTGCCATGTGTGAAAATGAACGGTGATCATTTAGGTGTTCATACATCTTTGTATTCTGTGGGATATTTACATGTGCTGTATTAGTAAGGTCAAATATAAACCTCAATGTATGTTTGTCTATTTGTCAAACATACACTGACTTAGTGATCCAGCATGTGTTAATAATCAACGCTTGTTCTATAAAAAAGACATCCAAAGAAAGGAACTTGAAAGTTGGCGCTGGGGTCTCCAACACGTCACTCAGAAAGGTAAAGGTAGCTGTTTCAGAGTAGAGCTTTGGAAATCACATGGGTTTTACAGACGCCCCCGAAGGCCACATATAAGATAAGAAACCAAACAAAGACAAAGTGTGAGAGAGGTGGGGAGACACCGTATCATTTCCAGAAACACAGGCTCTGACTTCTTGATAACCATGAAGTCGGAGCCTGGCTCCTCTCACCTCTGCACAGGTGGCCAGGCACAGCATGAGGTGCGTGCGTGTATTGGATAAGCAGTGTCTGAAAGTGGACTCAGAGGTTTTATCACAGTTCCAAAAAACACCTTATCTCAGCTGGAACAATATTGATAGCACTGAGATGCTCCTGTTGGAAAGCGACTCCATTCAAAAAAACAGTACACAGACTTTTTCCTCATCTGTTCGTCATCACGCTTCACCATATTCAGACTGTGGTCAGGTGGTGACACTGTATCTGTCTGTCAGGTTGCGAAACATCATCTGTACCTGGAAGCCTGTGCACGGCTAAAGCCTGGACAGCAACCTGCACTTAAAAACAACCCAGCACAGGAAATGGCAGTTTACATTCCAGTTACATGCTTATTATTTACAGGAGGGGGAGAACCAAAATACTCTCCTCCCTCAGCCACAATCACAGGAATGAACAGTTGAATTCAGTTGCCTGGGTTCTCGCTCTGATAGGTGTCTTATCAGGCTAACGTGGTGCCAGCAGGGTGGTGTCTGTACAAACTTACTGAAGGTCAGATTGGGTGAATATCTTGGAGCTGTCTCTGTCCTCAGTGTCTGTGGACTGAGTCTCATCGCATGTACTGCAAAGTCCTTGATGACTGACAAACATTGCACAGGCACAGTGGCTGATTCATTGTGTCTTACTCTGAAGACTTTTTTTTTTTGAGAGGCTGAACGTTCAGGAACAGAAAGTCACGTTTGAGGCTGCTGTCAGTTTCTCTTTGCTGCTCGAGCAGCAGGAGAGCTGAGAGCATCCTCTGATATTCGGTCCTGTCATGTGTTTGGTGTCGACGTCTGTCCGTCTGTGCTTTTCAGAGGGATTTATGACACTTGATGTAAAGTTTTTATTGCTCTTGACTTGCCGTGTCACAGCTGGAGAACGGTCCGGCTGCTCCGGCTTGTTTGTATTTCTTTAGCGCAGTCTTGGGAGGTGTCAGGCTCATAGTGTCTGTGAGCAGGTGATTCCCATTTACAGGGGTGTTAGTTTATTTCTGATGCAGAGCTGAAACACTTGATTCTTTTAGTTTGAACCTGCCTTTTTAAAATGAAGCTGCGCTGGTGCGGATGCAGCTGGACAGACCCAGGCAGTGATGGTGTAATCATCACTGAGTCATGGAGTTACACCTCTGGTCAACATGCTGAGTGTTGGAGTTGCCTTGTCAAGTGTTGCTCAATGAATCAACTGGTGTTCTATCACTGCCTGTCATTTTTGTACAGTACCGTATCTGGTGAAACACCAGTATCAGGGTTCAGGGCTCCAGACTGCCTCTAAATGGGGCATTTTGCTTGTGCATGTGCAACCAGTCACCAACACCGATGAAACATGGAAGGGTCGACTCCAAGAATCTGGAGTCTGTCATTACAGGTGGCAGGCCGATGTGTGTGAGGATCATGAATGAATATTTGCTTTAAAGGTTGATTTACTGTGTGCGCCCCTAAATTTCCTGCTTGTGCTCCTAAAATTTGAAGTTGGGGGCCCATGTGCTCGTAGTAAAAAACGTTAGTCTGGAGCCCTGGGGTTTTAGCAGTGCGGAGCAACAGCTTGGGTATGTAAATTAGCATGAGTGTGACAGTCTCTATGTTCTTACTGACAAAGCTTTGAAACCACTAGAACAGCTTGGCTAGTAATACCACAGGGTTAACAGTGGAAGAATAGCAACAGTTAAATGTTCCTACTAATCCAGTATGCTGGAATATGTGGTGCTGATGTGATATCTAAAATCTGGTGAACAATTCTTTAGATTAGGGATGTTGCATATTAATGAACATTGTACATATGTAAATATGACAGATTATAGCCATGGCTGAGCCTGTCTGTCATCCACAGGCAGGTTGTTGTAATAATAAAAGAGAGGAAAAAAAAGACACGTGAAAAGTACAAGAACCAGAGAAAACCAGTAAAAGGAAGTAACGCTAAGATCCGCTAGCAGCTTGTTTCATGCGTCCTTGTAGGTGTACGCGCCGTTGCTCTTATTTGGTGTCTTAAAGTGTTTTCGGATGTCTTCTCATCGCCTCTGCTTTTTTTGTCCTGCTCAGGTTTGAACACTGTAAACCGGCAAATAACGAGGAGCTGCCAACAACTCAGATGCTGCCGCTGCCCTCCGCCTCGCTGGGCGGCCCGTCTGATCCAGAGCCCAGCCCAGGGCCAACACCACCGGCCCCCGGGGCACAAGACTGGGTCAACGCTGCTGAGTTCGTTCCCGGACAGCCATACTGTGGACGAGGTGAGCCGCCGGGGTTGATGACGGAAAGTTTGACATCGACACATCGGAGCATAATCAATGATGGGATGGTCGTTTTCATGGTGATTTGTTCCTAACAACAGACAATGAGTCTTGACACACGACCGCCTGTGCTGTTTCATGAAATTTATTTTTGGCAGCGTCAGTCAGTCATTCACTCAAGTCACACTAATCTCTGCTCGTCTATGTGCTGTCAAGTATTTAGTTTCCGTAGCGATGAGGCCACCACGGAGACCGTGAGCTCTCTGGTTTCTGGCTGTTTTTTTTTATTCCATGTGTTCTTCCTGTGAAGCTGAGATAAACCCAAATCACTGTCCACTGAGTTTCTGATGTTCCTCAGCCAGGTTAGGACAGTTTGTCAGATGATACACTGCAGAGTCATCAAGACGTAGATATTATTGTTATCATCAGTACCAGATATTGTGATATTTCCCACCACGTGCAAAGATTGTCACAGAAACTTTTTTATCTTCTGTAGTTTTGCACACGCTGATGAATCCAACCCTCATTTCCCTGCTTTGTTAAACTCTACCTACACATACCACATATAAACCTTTGAACTGCTGTATAATGGCAACACCATAAATACTTGAAATATAAAATACAAACACATTGCTTTAGGACAGATTTGAGCTTTGTTGCAATTCCACCAACCTCTTGTATGTTTGGCTCTTTTTTTAAGCTTGTGTGGAGCCACTGATTTAAACTCCAGCGCAAGACAACCAACCAGACTTAGATCTGTCTTGAATAGATTGGTTTGTTTCTAATAAGTGAGTGTGAAAACAAACTAAACATGAGGTTTAGGTTTATCCACTGTCTTGAAACGCAGCACAAATTCTAACTGAATTGCTAAAGCTCAGGTTTAAAGGTGGATTAAACAGCATTCTGAGGCCTGTCTGTTCAGTAAACACAGTGGAACTGAAACGTCTGTGTCTCTGTCCTGGTGCGTTTGTCCTGCGTCCAGCTGAGCAAGCGAAGGTGGAGAGCTCCGCCCCCCTCATCGAGGAGCTCGACAGCGAGGCGCCGCCTGAAAACAAACAGCTGAGGAAGCAGCTCTGTCCGTACGCCGCCGTCGGCGAGTGCCGCTACGGAATCAACTGTGCCTATCTCCACGGCGACGTGTGCGATATGTGTGGCCTTCAGGTGCTCCACCCCACCGACAGCAACCAGCGCTCGGAGCACACCAAGGTAATGTTGTGCACACATCCACATTAACCATTCACCTCCACGCTGTCACTCAGGGTCATTGGGAATACCTGCGGTGCCTTCACACACATTACCTTCATACCTGTCATGTGCTTTGGTTTCACTGCTCACATTCCTCTGGCTCTTGGGATCTATGTTTCATAGCTGCTGCTCCATTTATTTGCTTTGTCTGTGCCTAACTTATCTGGTGACTTCAGACGTGTTGTCGTGGTAACCCTTTGTTGGAGACGGTAACTCCTCGGCAGCGACGGAGGACTCCTGGCTCTGTTGGAGCTGTTTGAACTCCACACACACTCAGTGGTACAGCGGTGTGACAGAGTGCAGCTGCTGCTCTCACACAGCATCTGGCTGAGAGCAGACACTGGCCTCGGACACAGCGATCTGCCACCGTGCAGGCTCCTCTCTACTGATGAGAGAGATAAAAGAATCCACTGACTGTTGCTGAGCATGAGTTGTGTATTCCACCGGTCCAGGCATCACAGCTCCGTCACTTTCACCACCTACACTGTAGAAAACAGAAGCAAAGATGCAGCATTTGTTGGAGCTAGTTTAGTCCTGATACAGACCTTCAGCATCTCCAGCTTCCACATGTTACTTGCGTTTAAAAACTCTAGTTTCCTCTATTTTGCATTAACAAGCAGAACACAGTCACAGTCCAACGTGTCCTGATGCTTTTAAAGACATGAATTCAAATGCTCTGAGCAGGCGAGTCCTCCGGTCTGATGCCTAGCCAGCTGGACTGATCTATTTTATTCCTTTTCCTACTGTCACTCTTCACCTTCCAGTGGCCCCTATAAAACTACATTTTCATATTACACTGAAACAATAGCCATCAGTTCATAATCATTGCTGTCAGAATGAATGATTTCATCCTCCACCATGAGATAAACCGTAGCTTAATGTCATTCTCATTACACTGTCATCTGGTGAACATGTATTTGATTGGCCAGCAGTGTGTTATTAGATGACTGGGTGAAGTCAACAAGCACCACAACTGTGTCAGCATAATGGTCTAATGTAAATAAAGGAGGGCCTGTGTTTTTTAATGAAGGCCGTCTGTCATGTGAACACAGTCTGCTCTGTGAGACGTTCACTGAGCTCCTCAGTTGAACGGAGACGAAGCTCACGGTGGCGACTGAACCGCTCTCCTCTCCTAGGCGTGCATCGAGGCGCACGAGAAGGACATGGAGATTTCCTTCGCCATCCAACGCAGCAAGGACATGATGTGCGGCGTGTGTATGGAGGTGGTGTTCGAGAAGGCCAACCCAAGCGAGCGCCGCTTCGGCATCCTCTCCAACTGCAGTCACTGTTACTGTCTAAAGTGCATCCGCAAGTGGAGGAGCGCCAAGCAGTTCGAGAGCAAAATCATCAAGTGAGTCACTTTATGTGTGAAGGTTTGGATTCGGGGATTTTCCAGATTTTATTTGTCATGAGACAGTGAAGTGTCCCGGTTTCTCCAGTAGATGTGTGTGATGTCATCTGTAGCTCTGTTCGATTTTGGCAGGAAATTGTCTTTGGTTTTTCGCTCACCAATACATTATTTCTGATCATCATCGGTTCCAAAATCTCATTGTCTCCACACTTTGTGGAGACATGGTTAGTTATGAGAGTTCTGTCATGGGCCCGTTGTATAACAGCAGTGTGTCATAAATAGGTGGAGCGTTTCGGGAATTATTTTTCAAATGATGACCGTTACTTTTGTTTTTACTTTTCGCAGGTCTTGCCCAGAATGTCGAATCACATCCAACTTTGTCATCCCAAGCGAATACTGGGTGGAAGATAAAGATGACAAACAGAAACTCATCCAGAAATACAAGGATGGCATGGGGTACACAGACTCTTTCCTACACTCTCTACACATGTGAAACATATAACCAGCTCTTTCATTTGGTTCGTCTGTGGGAACCAACAAATCAAAGAGACAGGGACACGGGCACAAAGGTGTTTCTGCATCCTCTGTTTTCACTGGGGCCGGCATTTGTTTATTTTGTTTGACCTTAGTTAACAATTGAGCGTCAAGAATTAAAAATGCCTTGTTTCCCCCTGCAGGATGGAGCACAGAGATTTTCAGTAGAAAGCTGTTGTGGGTGGATGTGATCAGAATCAGCACAGGAGCAGGATGGAGAATCTGATGGAGTGGGAAACTACAGGGAGTGGAGGGGCGCAGAATTGGGCGGGAAAGAAACAGATTAGTGTTGCTTGATGCTTGTGGTTTGGTTTCGTGTTACCTCTTGACACAGTCTAACCCTTTGGTTTCCCCTTTTTGTGCTCTCCAGGAGTAAACCGTGTCGATACTTCGACGAGGGTCGTGGAACATGCCCTTTCGGCTCGAATTGCTTCTACAAGCACGCCTTCCCTGACGGTCGGCTGGAGGAAGCTCAGCCACAGAGAAGACAGACGGGATCCAACAGCAGAAACCGGGTTAGTGTCGCTCCTAAACTTCTTACTGTTACTCTAGTTTCAGAGTTTCATGGCTATAGTCTTGAATCCTAGCTCAGGTACAAGGGAGCATGGTGCTGTGAACAACCTTGGTAACACCTCCTCATCTCTAGCCCCCTCTGCTGGATGTGGACAGTAGAACATGTAACAATAGTCAGGATTAATAACAGTGCAGTTAATATTACCCACTGTATTTGTATAGTAAGTTTGTTACATGTGAAATTAGTATTAGAAACAGCTCATAATGCAGTTTATTACTGCTCGGTACTGACTCATCACAGCTGCAGCCTCAAAAGTGACATCAACACTCATAATGTATAATGGGTGTAGACTTACAGGTTGTACACAATCACATTATCAATATCAAAATTAGACTTTAAAATGACATTAACTATCAGTCACATCACATTTGTAAAGTAAAAAAATATCTGTTGATGTCCATGTTTTATTTCATGAATCTAAATACCGGTTCAAAATGAAACGGTGAGTGTTGCATAGACAGAAGTTTGGACAGCTTCAGCGTTTTTCCCATGTATTATTTTCATTGTGTTTATTTTCTGAGGTATTTGTACTGACTGTCCTGCACACAGTCTGCGATTTGAACATCCATGCTCAAGTCCATGCATTGTTTTGATTATTCCAGATGCTTCAGCTTGTGTTTCTATAAGTACTTAATCGAATCAGTCAATCAGAACTTTATTTATATAGCACTTCTCATACATAAAAATGCAGCAAAAAGTGCTTTACATGTCAAAAACCAACCCCTCGTGCACACTCACACACACACACACACACACAGAGCAGCTTACACATGCTCTTTGTTCAACACACATCAGTAGGCTATAGAGATATGGCTCTAATTGGATCTAACTGAACAGGCTTGTGATGCAAATCAAAGCATGGTGTCTCCCCTCAGTAAGTCCTTCATTAAAGCCTCTGTGAATTCTACACACTTTGAGAAAATTATTCCATCATAAAGTTCCAGCTGATGTTTTGATGACTGTTTCCTCTTTATATCTGAATGGGAGGGAAAAACTGATCAAAAGTTGGATTCTTCATGTACTTGGTAAACATTATGAGATATTTTACTGTAGAAATATTATGAGCTATTAAGACAAAGTCATGATAGTATATTAAAGTTTGAGATTCTAAATGAAAATGAAGATCAGAGTTGAGATGAAGCATCAGATGATGCTTCATCACAGATGATCAGAAATTAAAATGTAGATTGATCTCACTGTAAATCAGAGTTAAGTCTGACTTGTGTGTCTCCTCCTCCTCCCTCCCTCCACTCAGAACTCGCGGCGAACACCGCTGTGGGACATCTACGACGAGAGGGAAAGCACCGACTCCTTCGACAACGAGGACGAGGAGATGGTGACGTTCGAGCTGAGCGAGATGCTCCTCATGCTGCTCGCCGCAGGAACCGACGACGAGGTGACAGATTCGGAGGATGAATGGGACTTGTTTCACGAGGAGCTGGATGATTTCTATGAAATTTACCTATAGCAGCCCCACCCACTAACCTCCCTCCCCCCTCTACCTACACCCCATATATACTAGACACTAGAATGGACTGTCTTGTGTGAGTGATGGACAGTAGCTTTTCCCACCCCCTGTATTGTGGCAGTGCCTTTAAGCAGGCCATTAATAAATGAACTTATAAAAGATAAAAGGAAAAAAAAAATCCAACAAGTCAGTGCGCTCGTGCTAAACATTTTCTAGACATCTATCCTCTTGTGAGTCTTATCTTGTGCGGTTCATGTTGAAAATAATAAAATTACAAAATGAACTCAATATAAGATTTAACAAAAATTATAACTTTCTTCAAATATTGCTAATAAAAAAAATGTTAAGTTCATTTGTGGGTGTGGGTTTGACTTGTTTATCATCTACCCAGGTGTTTGTACATAATAACTGAGACTCTTGAGGATGCACTCGAACTTATTCAGCACCATTTACTGTAATAGTGATGGGCATGTTTTAAGATTTTACATACGGTTTCTGAAGGCTGGAACTTTTTCTCTTCCTTTATTAAAGTTGCTGATAGCCAATATGTTGTGCTGATGTTTAATAAATTCACCATAATCACCTCCATGTTGTACAGAAAAGTATTTACCTTTCACGAGACATTCGAAATCACAATGCAGCACTTACATGGAAAGGCCAAATGTAAAAGCTCCTGTAGGGTTTGTGGCTGCGTTAAAGCAGGGTGAACGCTAGCCCTGATCCACGACGGCCATCTTTGTTGTTCAGACACTTCAGTCACCGAGTGGCTCGTAAAATTAGATACTGGAAGAAGGCTGGGAATAATGAAGGCACCAGATGGCTGGCAGGCTTTTTAGACTTAGAAGGAAGTAATGAAGGAGGATAGACTTTCCACTGACTGGCTGGAGGAAAAATTTGGACCAATCATCTTTGATTCTGAGCTTGTGAAATGAAGTTAAAAAACGATCAGGTTACGGAAAGGTACAGAAATGTTAAGTGTGATTTGTGTAACCTCTCTGTTGACATAATTTTGCACAACTACAGCTTTTTTTCTACGCATTAACAGTGATTTCTAAGCATTCGTTTCACAGGTCTGTATCACAGCAATACTACTACTGAACAAAAATGGTAGTCACATTTGTACACTGTATTTTCCAGAGTGGCCGTCGATTTCAGTAACTAATTCTAAGAGCTGCTCGGTGACTGAAGTGTCGGTGATGTTTGGACGTGATGTTGGAACAGGGCTGGTGATAAATCTTTCTTCAGATCCATTTGTAGCTCTGTGAGTCCTACCTAAAGAAAAAAAAAATCCCATCACCCCCCACCTTCCCCCTCTTCCTCCCCCTACACATCAGCGAACTGTTCCATCAGTCAAGTAGACGACAAAAAAGAAAAGATGTAGAGCGTCATTGTGAATCTCAGCATCCACTGACAACCTGAGTCCTCCCTCAGAACCACTGGACGCTCACGATTAAAAACGCTCATCAGCAGACTTCTGGCACAGAGAATCAAAGCGGCTGAGAGACTTTTTCATTTCCCCACAACACCGGTGTGAAGTGTAGATTCACTGTCCTGTTTAGCTTGATGCAGTTTTAAGCTTTTGCTGCTAAAAGATGCTCATCTACTGACTTCCTACTAGCTGGTCTCAACCTGTTGAACTCCTATGGAATGGAAATGTTAATACTGAAATGTGTGTTTTCTATGTTCCACAGCCATCCATCTAAACATGAAATTAAAGTTTATTATCAACCTCTGTTCTGTGTCCACTCTCAGTCTGTGTGTCTTTGTCAAGATGTGATACACCCAAGTATTCATGAAGTCAGTGCTGATGATTTTTTTCAGTAGTTTTGTTATTAACAATGGACCCTTGTGAATGTGTAGACATGAATAAGCCATGACAGCTTAACATCCCATATTTTCCCATTTTTGTCAGTTATATAAATAACTGATTGATAGATTTCCTGAGCTCTGTAAAGAACTAATCCACAGTGTCTGGTGGAGCTCTGACTGCTCTGGGCTGCCTTCAATGACGCTTTATTCAGACAGATCAACACAGCTCACTATCAGATGATGTCATCTGAACCTAAAGGGCCTGTTTTTCCTCTACTCTTCAGATGGTCTGTCTTCCAGATGTGCAAAAACATCTGGCCCCTGTTATCACTCAAATGTAACACTGTAGATAGAAGCATGTAGGCTCAGCTGTTCACTAAAAGTCTGCACGGTGGAGGAGAGAAGACACAGGTGGACCTGTTTGTGTGTTTTAAAAGGTGCTGACAGACTTATTTATTCTGAGAGGAAACTATGACAAAGAGAAGTGACAACGAGTGCATGACAGACTGAAACTCTGTGTGTGTGTGTGCTCTGTGCATCCACTGGCAGTGATGCCTTTAACACAGGAGAGAGTTGATTCTGGGGCCGTGTGAAGTAAAGGAAGTTCTGAACACCGATGATGGAGGTGGTGAAGAGGAGGAGAGAGGCTCTGACGAGCTGCTCCTGGCTCTGGTCCTCTGAGGTGGGTGGCACAGCAACTGCAACAACACACACCAGAATGACAACTGACTGCCGAGGAGAGGAGAACAGGTGATGGCAGGCTGGGGGAGAGGACGGCGAGGATCTGATCGGTGACTGAAAACGCCTGCTGTCAGCTGATAACATGAACTGGGGGAGAATGTCAATTATTTGACATGAAGGAATGTTCTTCCTGTTCTTTTCTTACATTATTATATACATTTTCATATATTTTGAGTTTTTGTTGTATTCTTTCTGCTCCTCTAACACAGGAATTTTCCAGCTTGGGATCAATAAAGCTTATTTGATCTCATCCTGTACACTCCTCCCCTCTAGAGGACGCAGTCAGTATAACCAGTGTAACATGCAGTCACATAGAGCACCTCATTTAGTTCAAATACAGCAGTTTGTCTTTTTTTTTTTTTTTTTTTTTTACATATTACATATTTCTGTTTCAGTGATATATATAGTCTAAGAAATGAATGCCAAGCAACAAATCTTTTCTTATCACCTTGTTCTCAGAAGGAAAACAACTCATGTGAAATGAAAATGATCAGATGTGTCTGTAATCTGCTTTTGTTTTGCTCAAAAGAAGAAATGACTCAGTCTACTCACTGGAAACAAGAGTTCAACCATAATGATTAACTGAGAGCAGTTCAAACTTATGGTATGATGATGAAACAGCTCAAAAAAGAATGAATCACATGTTATAACTTCTCTAACTAACAAGTTAGCCTCATCACACAACACAGGTCTATAGGCTGGGAAAGAAAGAAGAAAGAAGGAAGGAAAGAAAGAAAGAAGGAAGGAAGGGAGGAGGAAAGAAAGAAGGAAGGAAGGAAAGAAAGAAAGAAAAAAAGAAAGAAAGAAAGAAAGAAAGAGACACATGTCACTCAGACCTTCATCAGTCAGTCTGTTGTGTCTGTAAGCACCAGCCTGTTTACACTTAGCATACCTAGCTTAGCCTGTAGCCTATTGGCTGGAGTGGACACATGGGTTTTGACCACATGCAGCTGCTGGTGGAGGTGTGTGATTAGTGTGTACTGGATTAATAAGTGATGAAGATAACAGCTGTTCAACAAGCTGCATGGCTATGGAAGCCGCTGGAGTCCATTCCATCAGATCAAGTCCGTGCCTTTCTTTGCGCATGCCTCTGTCTCTCCACCTTTTAAAGCATCGGGAAGGAAGAAAAGGAGAGAAAGGGAGGCGACCGCGCAAATACAATGATCTCTGAAACTGGGAAAGACAATCTGAAGGCCGACTATCTCCGATACGAAGCGAGCTACTGCCCCGACTCCCCCGTCTCCTCTTCTCCGGAAGCCGGGCAGCTGAGCAGGAGGCGGGACACCCAGACCACGAGCGGCAGCATCATCCCGGAGGAGAGCGGCAGCATCCAGCCCTTGGTCTCCTCAGCCGCGGCCGCCACCTGCATCATGACATCGGGGGAGTTCATGCAGACCGCTCCCCTGCTGGCGCACAAGTCCAAGAGGAGCCTGCTGTACAAGGCGCTCTGCTTCCTCCTGCTCATCTTCCAGGGCGGTATCCTGGACTTCTACCTCATCATCTTCACCGACCTGTACTGGTGCTCGTGGATAGCCACGGACCTGGTGGTGATCTCGGGCTGGGGGATTTTCTTCATGAAGAACGCGCGGAGCAAGAGGGAGCGGGCCTGCGGCTTCCACCAGAAGAGCTCCATCTTCGGCTGCAACCTCGGGGAGTTCACCTATGCCTACCTGGCCTGGCTCATCTATGTCATCGCCTGCACTCCGAAGGTGGTGCTAGTCCTGGAGACCTCCATCCTGGACCTGATCGCGCTGAAGGTCCCGTGCGGAGTGACCGGCTTCAAAATCATCATGCTGCTCTCCGCGCCGCTGCTCTTCTGCCTCATCAACTCCATCATTGAGGATCTAAACGGGGCGACGCGGCACCACTCCCAGAGCTGCTTCATGAGCACCTGCCTGGACCTGCTGGACAGCTTCACGCTGGTGGAGATGCTGCTGAGGAACGAGATCCCCACCCTGTACCTGAAGTACACGGTCATCTCGGTGTACTTCGTGGCCCTGGCCGTGCCGGTGATCTGGCTCTACGAGCTCACGGCGTCGGAGCTGCGCTGTCGGTGGCTGTGGGCCCGCTTCTCCACGGGCCTGCTGGTTAACGCGCCCCTGCTGGTGGTCAGGTGTTTCCAGGTGTACGTCTACAAGATGCCGGTGTCGGTGTTCATGTTTAAAAACATCTTCTTCTTGGCGTGTAAGTTTCTGGAGCTGGTGGAGCAGTGCGTGGCGGTGCGGGGCGTGCGCAGGCTGGCCGGCGGCAGCAACCCGGCCCAGTTCTCCCACTGCGTGTCCGAGAATGACATGTGCCCGCACGGATACGTCAACACCTTGGCCGTCACCCAGTCCTAGAGCCCATGAGACTCTGGTGATGGCGGGAAAGCGGAGTCGTGCTGCTCGCCTAACACAGCTTGAAATTGGAAAATCCCCATTAAATCGGAATTACATCCCCAACCTCTGCCTCCAGACAGCGGCTTTGAGTGATGGCATGAAAAGCAGACTTTCAACTAACAGCCCACATGCAAGGTATTTAGACAGCAATGCATCGATTTAGCTTTCCCCAAGGGAAAGTAGCCAAGCTGTATTCTTATTAAATCAATTCACAGTGAAAAGTAGGCTGCAGGCTCGACCAGGGTCACCTCAGATAAACTGCAAAAACACACCTCCCCAGTCACCTCTAATGGTGAGTTGAGATCTTTTGCCTCCGACATTTAAGCAGGGCTGGATTAACCTGCTGACTGGCCTGTGGGCAAAACGTGAGCTGTGGCCCCCTTCGAGCCCCCTCTTACACGCACCCCAGCTTAGATTGATTAACCACTAATCTATTTAATTGTATGCACAGTGCAAGCTTCATAGCGACAAAAACATTAAGAGTATTAAAACTAAATCTAGATGTTGACTCTAAACTAGAAAGATGTCGTAGAGAGAGTATAAAAATCCCGACAAGGGAACATTGGAGACGAACTGTTACACAACATTTAAAAGCAATATGTTTTTTCTAGAAACAGTGTCCCTGTCAGTTTTTATTTGAGCTGCTTTCCAACAAAGTAGGCCAGCAGTTCCTAAGACACTGTATGTTCCCCGGATAGTTCAAAGCCACAGGGGCGTCATGTTGCGTTAGAGTTTATAAGATATGGTGAGCATGAACTGAACTGCAGCCACCTCCTTTATACTGGGGCGAAGGCAGACATCTCAGAGATTAATAAACAACCATTGGTGCAACTTTACTTTTCAACTGTATATATGTTGTTAAGTTACAAAGGGCCCCCTTTTTAAAAAAAAAAAAAAAAGCTCTCTAAAGCAAGGAGCTGTTTGCCTGGGCTAAAACTATATATATATATATATAGATATATAAGAGCACTGACTCCCTTTAGTTTGTCAATAACACCATTATAAAAACACACCATCAGCCGCATTTTAAATGCTATTTCCAAGGATTTCTTTTCAAATATGTAATTCTATCTTTCGCACATCATATATATGCCTGGGCACAGATCATCAGCTATATTTTAAGTACCAGCTGCAGGGCCCAATCAGCCTATAACACAGAGCCACGAGGTCAACAAATACTTTCAGCCCTGTATGATTACACTGGGTCTATATAAAAGACGGGGCCCTGTGACTGAATAAACCTTCAGGAGCTACCTTATAGGGCCCGAGTGGTGCATATAAACAAACACTTCTAATGAATCAAAAGTAATTGCCACAAAGCCTGAGGCAGTTGTGTTGAAGCACACTGGACTCATGGTGGACTTTACAACATGTGATGCAAAAAAAAGAAGGAATCTCTAGATTCAGTATCATGAGGCTGAAAGCTTCACAGAGCAGTTTGATTCTATTTAGTGTTTACAGCTGCGCTTGGATGGCGTCAGATAACTGCACCTCGGAAACCCTGGATCTGACTAATCATCGGACATTTGGACGCTGACGGATGTTTGACGTACCAGGAGAATGGGTTTTTCCAATTTTTTGGACAAGTCTGGAATGCATCATCTGTAACCAGCCTTACAATGCTCCTTTTTTTCAGACCAGTCTACAGGTGCTGCAGTCCAACCCAACACCTGCAACGGCTTACAACAAAGAACAAACTGTGGTGCAATGGACCTCATGGAGTTGTGTGTGTTCAATACTGCACTTGAATAGAAGAGAGAGAGAGAGGGTGGAGGGGAGAGAGGGAGAGAGATAGAGGGACAGAGAGAGAGACAGCATCTGGACTTTGTGTTGTGTTTGAACGTAAGTGCAATTTGAAGAATCCTCACCTGGGCTCTGCTCCACCCGTGTACATTGGTGTTTGCTATTGACGACGGTGTTGTCTGCCGGTGTGTGCTGGTTCTGAGATTAGAGTAGACACGTGTGTAAGTCAATGCCATGCATAAAGATCCAACAGTGCCATGACAAACAGGTTTTCTACAGCCCTTTTGAATGGACCCCTGACCAACAGGAGTTTCTACTGGCTCTGCTACTGTTCAACTACTTCTGTCACTTTTTTTGGGATCAGGAGTCCTAAAAGATCACTGGGTTCTGTTCACACTCACTCACACCAGTTTTTAAAACAGGAGTTCTCCTAAGGGCCTCCAAAAACACCCATATAATCATTTATCAGCCTACAGTTTCTCTTCTTCTTCTTCTTTGCTAAACTAGACAAAGAAGCTCTGAAAAGCGTGCTTCATTTTCAAAACCTGTGTCAACTTTGGATTTGGATTTCTAAAGCGAGTCGATGAAGGAGAAAAAATAGTGACAAACAGGGAATTGCTCTCAATGAGTTATGACTTAAGAAGAACTGCAAAGTCAGAGTCACAGTCTTGACCTGTTAAATCATAACCTTTACATAAAGATTACTAATTGCTCCTGTCACATTAAAAGTGGATGGCGATGTAGTTCAGAGTGAGGATCACAGCTCTGCAGTTCCTCTAAAGGCTCTTCAGCTTCTTTTAGCTCATTGTTTTGGTATAATCAGTTTAAAAAGTGAACATAAAAAGAAGGTTAGGAGCTCCTTCAGGACCCAAGTCTGATATTTTTGGTCCGACTACTATTTTCACACCTGACCAATCAAATCAAACTAACCAGCTTTTGGTTTGACCCAATTGAAAAGCACAGGTGTGAAAGCACCCTGAAAGCAAATATGAACGCCACAGTGTCTCACAGATCAGCAGCAGCCTACATGCCAGTTTGTGGAACTGGCTCTCGAATGAGGCCCGATATTTGCTCAGCCTGTTGTTGTGTCTGTGCACACACCACCCGCCCAGCACCAAGCAGCAGACAGAGATAGTCAGACTGGCAGGTGAAGAAAGTGGAACATTTATCAGCTGAAGAGCCAGATATTGGTCTCAGGAGAGGAGAGTGAATATTGGACTCAGCCTCAGGCCTCTGTATGAGAAATAACATCCATCTCCTGCTACAATTTGTTCAATGTAACAGTACTGACTTCAGTATAGCATCATACAGTGCTCATATCCTGACTTTTAAAGGAACAGTCGGACATGTGGAAAATAATTGTTTCACTGTCTTCATTGTCATGTGTCATTTACATGTCGTGCCTTCTTTTTTCAACACACGTAGAAACTCTAACTGTGTTTTGACGAAGAACTAGATCCTCCTCATCAGATTAAAGCTTTGTTCGGCCAATCAAAATACAGCACAGTTTCAGGACAATGCTACCATGCCAAAAAAAACCCTTCCACATGTCCAGAGTGATGCCAGCAGTCAGTGCTGACACTAAACCAGTTCAGATGTAATGCACACAAATAATGCTCCTATGGGCAACATCTCAGAAGTTCTGTCCTCACTCCCCCCTGCTTCCATCGTTTATGCTAAACTAGGCCTTTATTGGTTGCTTTTCGTTTTCACTTGGGATGAATCTGTCAAATCATCTACAAATGTCCAGTCCGGCTGTTCCATTGAAATAATCCATGGACCTTAAACAAATGAAAAGTGACACATGCGTTGTATCAAACAGGTTGTGATGAAAATCCACCTTTTTCAGAGTGTATGTATTGGTTTACATTGTGGTCAGTTACATAATGGGAGACAATCTGCCTCCTGGTGCTGCTGGGAACAACACAGCTGATTCCAAACTCCCTATAACTGACACTAATTTTCTTTTGCAGCAGTAGGTATGTCATGGCATGGTCCCCGGCCCCCGTGATGAGCTCTTCCTTAAGCTTATACTGTAGTAATGTTGGGTGATCAAAGTGTATTACATAAGTGTATGTGACTGAAGATAACGTAGAGTCGAGACTTTGTGCAATATAGGTCAGAGGGGATCGAACAGATTTTAGTGCCTATTATTTATGAGTTGTGTAGGAGGTGATTTAATCACGCTGAAGGGAATCTGTGCAATTTCTCATCCTTGTTTGCTTCTGCGAGCGATCGGTGTCTGCAGGTCAGAGGTTAACGCGAGTTGTGTGCCTTGTGAGTGGCGTAAGATGACTGCTGAGGAGGTCACGACCCGGTGAAGAGATGAGGGATCAAACCAGAGCTGCTGTCCGGTTTGAGCCCTTTTACCACAGATCACAAACACTGTTCAATGTCCTGTCGTGTTCCACATGTTCGCCTACCTCCCAGGCAGCCAGTCGTTTCTTGTTGTGTCTTTTTTTTTTTTTTTTGACTGATACACTGAAATGTATTTTGTCAAGCTGAAGGATTACCCTCTTCTTAACTGTGCTGGTGATTTTCCTGCTGTGCTGAAATGGACTGATGGGAAGAGACCAATGTCAAAAAGTACAGTGTGATTAGAAAATGAACAGCACTGATACAAAGTCTGTTGAATTTGTATGTGTAAAAAAAAGGATTTAAGATGTAAATGTCAGGTCTTCAAATTTATCTGCATCCTGGTCAAATTTAAAGGCACATCACGATGTTTCTAGCACTTTTAGTGTTCAACACATTCAAAAGAACACATGCTATGTTTAGAGATTTGCATTTATTATTATGCACTTTGTGAAAATCAGGGTTAATTTAAGGCTTTTTACACAACAAACTGACTTGAAAGAGTCTGTGCTGTCAGAACATGACGGCTCTGTCACTGAACAGCGCTGACCCTAACCCAAACCCACTGAAGTTTGATTTTGGAATTTAAATTGAGGAGGGATCTAAAGGGCTTTTCAGCCCAGCCCTGGACATATCTACACCTTAATGTGAAAATCCTCTTAAGGGAAATTTTAGCTGCTTTAGAAGCTTTTAAAAATGATTCCCTGCAGAGAAAATCTTCAGCCCATTGGAATCCTAAAAAGACAGTGAATTTCTAATAATGCAAAGTCTGGTAACTCATTCGATGTTAAGCTGTTGGGAACTTGTACTGCTTCTGTACAGTGATAAGCAGATAAATGGGAGAGATGACTCTATTTGAACCGTGCTGATGAAAAGTCTTTCTGTGCTTCTACAGTTGAATAGTCGGTTTCTGAAATCCATCCACTTCCCTCTGAAAACTCCGCCAGTCATTATGATGCAGATCAGTGTCACCAGATGTCAATATTGTGTCTCAACCCACTTGGTGTGGGTGTTTGTCCTCCAGACAGCAGCCTGATGGGATAAAGGACAAGACATAATGTTTTCTCACTGGAGCTGCAGGAGGTGTAATCTATCAATAGTCTAATTAATAATCATCAATAATGATCATTGTTAGAACAGGAAATGGTGTGGTTTGACAAAACAATCTCAAGGTCAACTTTTTTTCCAGAGCTTTCAGCTACATGTCAGTCTTCCACAGTAGATAGAATTGTTCAGGTGTCGTTATGTCACACGCTGTACCGTCTGATGTCAGGAAGATGTAACACTCAGCACCAACCTTCCCATAAAGGACCCACTGGTTTTTACATGAAGAGTCCATCATCAGGTCGCAGGATGAAATCTCAGCGTACCTGCTGATGTGGACCACGAGATGTGGTTGAAAGCTGTGTAAAGTCAACAGACCTTGACAGTCGTTTTGTCAAAACACCCGTTTGAAGTCTGAAAAATGAATGAACCCCATTGGATGTGTACCTGGATTGTTGCTGGTTGTCTCTGCAGACATCAGGGTGCTGCTGTGGGGCTGGTTCCTGACCTCTCGGTGTGGGAGGCGGGTGACAGATCACAGAGCTGCTGCTGTACAAACAATACGCCATGCTGACTGCTTCAGTGGTTCTCTTTGATTCTCATACTGCACTGAGAGTAGAACAGCTTCTGTTTGTTTGTCGCTTCTCATATCTTGCCAAAGTATTGAAAATGTTATATTCTATACTATTTTGTATAATTTTCCTCGTGCCGGTAATCCCCTGGACCTTTGTGTACGCGCTGTACACTGATGGAAAGTTTCTTTTTAAAAGATTCTGTGTTTGGATTTGCACATGAACCTTTCCACAGTTTAATCACAGGCAGGACCGTTCATTTCAACTTCAGTGTAGTGGGCCTTTAACCTGCATGAACAAGCACAGTGCATAAGTACACTGAAACTACCAAAGGCTTTCATGGACATGGGTCTTCAAAGGAGCTAATCACAGATTCATGTTTATGTTTTTTTTTTCTTAATTCGGCGACGTGCAATGACAAACACAACGTGTACAATTTGAACACTTGTACCTTAAACACGTGGGTTTTCTTTTTTCTTCAAACTTGTTTACAGGGAAAGAATATTGCTGTTGTTTACACATAGGACTCTGCCTGTACTATAAAGTTGTGTGGTGTATATCTGTACTGATATAATCCAATCTATGTACTGTAGATGTAAGTCAGAGTATTCTGTGGTTGAAACCTGAAATAAATCTGCGGAACGTACTGTACAAAGTGTTTATTTGTTGAACAACTTGATAATATAAGCCAGGGCTGCGCAGGTCATCGAGATCTAATCAAAACCCATCAGCTGCCGTAAAACAACATGCTCCATCATTTTTTTTTTTTTTTTTTACAGTAAAATGAAATGCAAAAGCTCCAAACAGCCAAAATGATTGCAGTATGATTTTTTTGCATATTGTGCAGCTCTAACATGACAATATTAAAAATGTCACTGAATAAAGTCATTAACAGTTGAGTGCTGTGGACTGTGACACTGCAAACCTGATATCTAAGAAAGTAAAAAAGGATTTGTTTCAAGAAAATTAGACTTTTTTTTTGTCTAAATAGAAAAATAATCTTGTCAAGCATTTATTACATCAGAAAAAATGTCTTAATTTAAGAAAATATATCTCACTTTTTCTTCAGAAGTTTTTCCAGCTAATATCAAGCTGTATTTACCCAGAAACAAGGTAAGGCAACAGATGATAAATTATTCATGCAAAGGCACAAGATATACTTATTTTAAGACAGGGCTATTCTTAAAATAAATTTCTAAGAAACTACAATGACAACATTGTGGGTGAAGCAGGCAGCCCGTATGCAGACGCTGTAGTCGGCCCTGGTTCGAATCCTGCATCGGGCGCCGTTTGCTGCATGTCATTCCCCCTCTCTCTGCCTCCCCATTTCCTGTCTCTCTACACTGTGCTGTCCAATAAAGGCAAAAATCCCCCAAAATATACTTAAAAAAAAAAAAAGTTTCCATGACTGTAAGGTGTCAATTCTTGCAGCTAGCTAAATGAAAAGAATAAAAATCATATTTTAAATTTTATTTGCTAGTAATTATCTTTTTTTTTTAAGATATGATTCTTATAATCTGCTCAACTAGGGACTACAATACTGATTTCAAGGAATTCTGTCTTAAATAAGTGTGATTTCATTGCTTGAAGTAAGCACCGATTACCTGGCAGATTTTTTTTTGCTCAATACAAGACAACGTGTCTGGATTCAGGATTATTTGTCTTATTTTAAGAGGGGCTGTTTTTGCAGTGGAGCGTCAGTTCTCCTCAGGACCTGTGTCAGAGTACCTGATGTTCTGCTGAAACAGCTCCTCCTGCAGCTTCGCCAGAGCTGCTAATGGATCCTCCTTCAGAGGCGGTTCTTGCTGTGAGGACACTTTGGAGATGTAGCCTTGATCTGATCCACTGTTTGGACAGCTGCTTCCACTGGGCTCCACAGTCTCATCCTCCTCCATCTCCACAGGCGTGGAGTGGCTGATCAGTGAAGGAGGGTAATATTCACTCTGCATGCTTGTGCACGAAGATCCCGGAGGACTGGAGTCTAGGGAGTTCTGTAGGACTGAGCTCCTCGGGTCCCGGTCAGCGTACACTTGGCTTTTAAACAGCGGTGAGGCCTCCTCGTTGTCCTCGATGGGAATTTGACACCGTAGCTCTCGGTCAAGAGGCAGCAGGTTCTGTCTCGGTGGTGGCGGCCTGTTCAAAACGGGCTCAAGTATGTAGACAGACTCTGGCCTGGGGCTGTGAGGGTACATGTGATCTGGTAACACTTGCTCCAGGCTCGATGGATACCGGTGCCCGTGCACGGAGTTCACGATTGGCTGGAGCTCTACCACTGACGGGAGCTGCTGCCGCGGGTTGAGCTCAGGCGTGAGGACGTGAACGCTGCTTTCGTTTTCAGCGACTTCCACCTCACGGACGTAGACGGGAGGACCCTCTCTGATGAGAGGAAGGCACTCTAGGACCGGAGGGATGTGCAGGTTCTCGATGAGCGTGTTGGCCTCGGTCATCACCTCCTCCTCGCTCTGCACGCACTGCCTCTCGAACCAGTCGGGGTTTTCCAGCTGGTAGGCCTTGAAAGTCTCGATGGCGTTCTTCAGGTCTCTGCCCGAGGGACAGTTGAAATACTCGTCCCCTCCGATGCCCTCGATGTGCTTGACGTGGCGCGGCTGATACTTTTCGATATCAACGATGCGGAAGAAGAGCTCTTCAAAATGCTTCATCAGCTTGAATTTGACCGTGATGTCGAAGACTGACGGAACGTCCTCCTCGCCGCTGATGTCATCAAAGTAAGCCACCATGTACTTGCCAAGCATGCCCGCCTGGTGCATGTCCGGTAGGAAGAGGTGGAGGAAGGGGGTGAGCATGTCGTCCGTCGGGGAGAGAACGTCCTCCCTCAGTGTCACCTGATCATGACCGCACAAGGCTCTCCACTTCGCCTGGACGCCTTTGGAGCACAGCACCAGAATTTTGTCGGACGGGTTCTTCATCTGTTGCCGCTGCCACTCGAGCCAGCGGACGCGGCCGACCATACCGACCGAGGTGGTGTCCAGCAGATCCACCACCACCTTAGTGCCGCACTTGATCTTGAGGAAGGCGCAGAGCTTCAGCACGATGTCCCTGTAGAGGTAGTGGTCCTGGGAGTAGATGACCAGCACGGTGGGGGCTTGTTTTATCTGCTGTGAATTCTCACCTATCACATGGACTTCATCTGCTTCAGGGACTTTGCCTGAAAGTGCACAGAAAATCCCATCGGCAAATTATGAGTCATTTCAAACAAGGGCACAAATAAAAAACATGGATTTTAATGACATTAGAAGAGTGAGATGAAAGTAAGAGTGACTTTTTCGAACAGAATTTGAGACTGACCTCTGCGCCTGCAGCAGACGTACAAAGCAACTGCCATCAGCACAGAAATGAACACCACACCCAGGATGATAAACACGTAGGATGAATCATCTGGGGCTTCTGTTGGTGTATCTGTGAGAAACACAACACGGATTCTTAATTATGTGGAGGTGTTTTTTTTTAACGTAGGTAACAAGTCATGACAGAGACATCCAGCTAAGTCATAGCTCTGTACAGCTCTCCCTGTTTTCTCCCTGTTTCTGAATACAATATCCTCAGGTCAAGGTTTTAATTGTCACCAAGCATCCCACATCCATGCATCCATGTTGTTAGGGCCCAAACTGACCAGTCATAGTCAGATTTGACTGTATGAACTGGTGTAAATTAAACTCAACACTGACACTCAAGCCTTAAAAGAACTGCACAGCAACAGAAAAATGCAGATTTCCTTCAATGAAAGCTAGAAGTTGTGTTCACAACACTCAGACTACAGGTGACCATGGTACTGATGGACAGGAACTCAAGTTACTATAGGAACAATATCTGTGATGATAAAACATACCTTTCTTAATTATCAATGTTAAATAAACCGTGTGGCAAATAGTTGTTACTGTGAGTTTATGTTGGTTAAACGATGAGTGTGACTTTTTATCAGGTTATTATATAGGTTTTACTCTGGTCCAAGGTCAACAACTGTGACCTGATGAGGAGACTTTCTTGTGAGGATGAGATCTCAGGACACACACACACACACACACACACACACACACAACATCTTACGTATCAAATATAATCTTTAGCTTGCGATATGACAGCCTAGCTACTTGTCAAACGGCATCTAATAGCTGTTGCTAAGCAACCGGACAGCGGTGCAAATGTTGAGCACAGCACTTAACAGCTGTTTCTATTAGTGGTAAAAATGACCCCCCGGCGGTCTGAGGTATAAATGATCATATTTTGTTTTTATCCTAAAATTCACTAGATGAATAATGAACCCATTTTAGGAAAAGTCATCAACTGAGAGAAGCAGGGTTTTATTTGAACAGAGTTACACATATTTAAATACACCAGGGGGGTAAAAATGACCCCTTGGCGGCTCTAGTGTTAATGGTGACAGATGGATTAATTGCCAATGGGCTTGAAACTATGTCTCTGTACTGAGCAGGGAACTGTACAGCAGAGGCAGCCGTGTGTATTATAAATCAACAAACAGCAGATAGCTGCAGCATATCCTGATCTGACCGAAGGTGAACAGTTGCTGAGCTCAAAAACTTGAGTCTTGATACAGGGAGAGTTTATCTATCGACGCTGACTGTTACGCAATGCATTATTATCTTGTTTCCTGTTCACTGCCAGCAAAGAAACCATCACTGTGGTGAGCACGGACACTTCAGGAGTAAAAATATGAAGAATGTGGACAACAGAGCTGAGGTGGTGTTCTTTCTCTTCCCACAGTCTCTCCTGTGTGATCATGACAGTGGTGACCTACCTCGACAAATATTCAGAGTCTCTCTGAAGCGGGCACAGTCGTGGCCACATTGTGGGAAGAGAGGTTTGATCTGCAGTGAAGAATGAAGTCATGTTAACTCGGACATTGTGGAGGGTGCTGCGGCAGAGCTAAAACCTCCTGTGATCCACAAACATTAGTTAGCAGGAACAGATGCGAAAAAGACTTACTGAGGCCTCAAACTGGCAGCAGGAGCTCGGCCATTTGTCAAGGCTGAACGTTGCATTCAGAGTCGTGTGGCTGCCCTGGAGAGGAGAGCGTTTTCATGTGAATCATTTTATCACTGAGGCACAGCATTTAAAAGTAGCCTACTGAACATTTATTAAGACAATTATTGACTCAATCTAATCATAATCCTAAAGTAGAGACTGTGGAGTTACATAGAGGCAGGTAGTTCGTATACATAATGAGCGGTCTTGTCCACAATCAGCATGAAAACACTGCAGGAAATGGAACAGTTTTCTGCAGTGAAAAGAAACAAAGTGGGGTAAAAACTAGGCTAAGGTACAGACACACACAGGATGCTGTAATGAGCACTGACTGTAATGTTCTGGGTCAAATCACCGGAAAGGAAACTGCATTCATTTTCTGTGTGTCACGGCCCACTGCACGCGTACACTTCAAACACAGGAACGCTTCAACGTCCAGCATGACGCGACCTTACCTTGTTTACGTCATGTACTTGGGGTTGAAAAGCGGGACACTTCACGATGACCATGTACTTCTCACACAGCTGATCAGGACTGAAGCTGACAGCCAGCGCCGAGCTTCCGACCAGAGCCATGCTGATGTTGGGCTGCCACAGACTTCCTACAGTGCAGCGACCAGACTGCATGTTAGACATGGTTCACCTGAGTCACTCATTGTCACTGGACCCTCAGAACGTCAGTGACTCACTCACCTCTCTCTATGCAGAACTGGGTCATCTTCATCCTGGAGTCTTGACAATCTGAGGAAACCAGAGTCAGAAATCCATCAAACAAAGTGAGGATGAAACTTGATGCACAGAATCACCCTTTTTGTTCCTTTCAGATGTGAGACCTCATAACTGTAGGGATGCACATGATCAACTGTTTAACTGATAACAAAACCTCTGACCGATTAATACTACTGGTTAATTTTATTTATTAGCTCATTTTGTTGTCAGCTCATGGGGGCATGCTGACACGTGCACACTTCAACTCGTGCCTTCAGTCATTGGTACATACTGTAAGTCCTCCCGTGTGACTTTTTGCTGCGAAATAGCCAGTTATGCAGTGCAGTCCCCGTGATGGACATCTGCATGTGTGTCACCTGTAAGGACGGCGCTGCGCCCTCCATCCGGCTCACCTGCAGCTCGTACCGATGAGCTGTGAGGGCAGCGCTCGGCTGTTCCTCTCTCTTTAGTCTGGCGTTTAGCTGCACTTTGTATAAAAAGAGTTCAAAATGTGACGATCGAAGCGCAACAAAGTTCTCTCAATCGCTGATAGAGGATCGGGTTGCTGATCGGAACAAGCTGAGTCACAGACACTCAGATCTTATCGGTTAACGGTTATCAATCGGTTAACGAGCGTCAGTTATCAGTCAAAAAAAAAATTAAAATGTGCATCCCTAGTGTAAATGTATAAGTTCTTCAGCCTGAACTGAACTGAATATAAATAATAAAAGCTAGAGTTATAAAGTTGCTATGATGTTTCAGATACTTCATATGTCTGTATATATGCAATATCTAATCCTACATATCCCAGGTATCCATTTCACCTAAGCTCCACACACAGGAAACAGACTGCTCACAGCAGAAATGAATAAATAAGAACATATGCTAACAGGGGTTCAAAAGCTCATTAGTCTAATTAGCGTCCTCATTCCTCAAGTGGAAGTATTAAGGTTCTACTCTGAACTGCTTTGGTTATTGTGTTCAGAAGAAAAATACATTTTCTACGAACTGAGCTTATTAATTACCAAGAAGTTATGTTTGCATTTATACACCACATAACCTGATCTTATCTGAGGGTGTTAAAAACATACACGAGTATGCAGGAAATGACTGCTAACATGCACCTTTATGCAGCAGTGTGCTGTGAAGTCTGGTCAGGTCATCTGCATATGGAGCAGCAGAGGTTCAAGGAGGACGTTTCTACTGTGTGTTGCTGTTGAGTTGTGTTCAGTTGAACACAACTCAACAGCATCATCATCCTGAACACAGCTGTTGAGTTGTGTTCACGATGATGATGCTAAATACAAACTAACTACACTGTCTCATAACTTCTCCAGGAGCATGAACACACCAGAAAGACTCTTTCTAGTACAGCTGAATCTTCTCTGTCCAAACTGACAGCAACAATCAAACAACAAAATGCTGACTTTGACTTAAACTCACCAGGAACAGTGATATCAGCGCTGACATCATAGTGTCTGTGGTCCATCTCAGGTTTGGGGATGTTGAACACAGAGACCAGGTACCTCTGACCAGGGTCCAGCACCACCATGTTAGCTGAGAACGACCACTGAAAACACAGAGCAGCCTGTTACACTCTGACAGACTGTTGGCACATACCACAGTGCTGCCCACTGACAAATCAAATCCCATGTGGCATTAAAACATAAACATCATCTGACAAACTGAACAGCTGATTGGCGAGCCACCAACCTGTTCACCTGATGGACTTTTCATTTTGAGATTATCTTTGATGGAGTATCGAACACACAGGTTCTGATTGGTGGACAGCACCAGAACTTGGAGCTCCGTGGCCTTCAGAAAATTGATGCTACCTGAGGGAACACAACACACAAGAGGTCACTTCCTGTCTTCAAACACAAAAAAGAAAAAGACACTTAGCTAAGGATGTTTAGTCAAGAGGTTCAGACAGGTCAGATTATGTCGACTACCTTATTTGAGTCCAGGGTCAAATTTAAACCATTCACCTCCACTTCATCTTTCAAATGATTAACCATCATTAACCTGATGGTTTGTTCCCAGCCTGCCTGATCGCTCCCTGCCCTGTTATTAATGATGTCACATTGTTGTTATGCACCTGCTGTTAGTTTTGTCTTAAAGGGATAGTTCAGTTTTTTTGAAGTGGGGTTGTATGAGGTACAAGTGGCCATTAAGTATCGGCACATCATGCTGCACCAACACATAGGCAGTTAAATGGTTGTGAATGAGGCATTGTTAATCAGCATATTTTCGCTGTCTATGAAAATTCCTCTCTCAAAATAACACACCAGTTCAAAGTGTAACTTTACAATGCATCAGCTGGTCGGAAAAAAGGTTAGTTTATCTGGAACTAACCAACTCACTCAGTATTCCTCCGCCTACCTGCGTGGAGGAATGCTGAGTTTCCGACTAGATCTTCATAATTTCAAACTGACTCACCATCTTCCTTCAACTTCCAGGTAGCATCCAGTACAGGGTGCAGGTGTCCCCTCTCATCCCGCCTGGTGTCCACAGACACCTGCAGCGCCTCCGGACCGCTGGGAGTGTACACATTAACTTTCAGCCAACCCTTGTCCATACAGTTACCTACACACACACACACAGCTTCATTTTAATTCAGGAAACTATTCCACAGCTTCACAGCGCTGGGGTAAATGTTAAGCCAGGTGATAGTTAACTATTTAACAAAAGTATCATAATGCTCCGAAACTCAAATCAGTGATGTGTGAAGTTGCGGTTAAAGAAAAGTAATAACAGTCTGCTTTCTTCAACATGTACTACAAAGAATCAGAGCAGCAAGGAAATAATAGTAATTTGAAATGAGACAAGAAGCATTTACTCACTTTCTTTGACAGTGCAGTTCAAATCCTGACGCAGAGAGGAAGACAGAATTAAGATTTGAGTGTTATCTTTCTTACTCTACCAGTTTTTCACATGATGCTTTAGACAAGAGCGAAAAAAGACATTGTACGCAGATTCATAAAACCTACAAAAAGACAGTAATGTCTATAAGAGCACAGTTTAAAAAACACAGGAACCATACAGTGAGTCATTACTGACCAAAAAGATTGAACTACACTTACATTAACACCACATGGGCTAAACTAGCCAACATTACGACACAAGAGGAATGATTTGTTGGATAAAACTTCCTGCAGTTAGCTATATCCACGGTCAGGGCTAAAACAGCTAACACCAGGCTGTCTGCGGGTCCGTGCTGAGTGGTGCTCACCTGTCGAGGGCAGCTGAGGGGCGGCCATGTTAACACCTTCACCGTGGACGACAAAGACGCACAGAGTAAAACCAATAGCCCCGTAAGAAACATCCTCGGGAGTCAGTACCGCTGTCAGTCCCTGTGTAGAAAGTGTTTCAGAGCCGCCATTAGAAAATATCACTTAAAAAACGTGTGAACTGAGGCGACGACACCAGCGGCTGCTGTAACTGACGCTGTCGCTGATTAATGAAAAACTTCCTGCTTCAGGGAAATAACCTGCTCTGTTGACAGAAACTTACCTCAATGCTGCGTTCATGTCGCATGGGAATTCTAGGTGCTTCTGTAAAGAAGTCTCTCTATCATCATTCTTTACCGGGTGACGGATATAGATGACAGACCTAAACTGAGCAAACAAGTTTGTTTAGTTGTTTTAATGTTAGAGCTTTTAGTCTAAAACAAATGACTGATATGACTCCCTCATGTTGTACTTGCAGGACACATATACTTCAGCTCAATAGTACAGCTCCTTCCACAAAAAATACATGTTAACATTGTACATACTAAAGCTAAGATAAAAACAGTAACAGTATCTTGTATGAAGTATATGGGAACAGGCCTTCTCTTTGTTCCCTGAAAAGTGCAGTGAATTGTAATTTCTAGCATTTTTATAGACATTGAATGCAACATTATTAGTAATTCAAGTGTCTTCCTTGTTGCATGGACTCATCATCATCACACAACTTCAAAGGGACACCTCTCTGCTTTATGTTTTGTCTTTAATCATGATAATGGGAAAACACACACACACACACAAAAAAAAACATGATGATGTGGAAGTCCCACTTACACTCTGTACAGTGTGAGAAACCACAGACAGAGCTGAGCCAGGCGGACTGTCGCTGTCGCTGTTCTCCTACAGTTCACTGCATCATCAGAACAGGAAGCAGAAAATGAGTGGGACCAGCTGAAATTGCACTTCAGTTATTTTCATTGCACAATGCACGTAGCAGTGTGACATAGTCACCACTAGATGGCACCAACGTTTCAACAGCAGCAGCTGGAGCTCTTGCAGATGGAGTCTGTGCATTGGATCATGATCTCATTTACCTCAAATAGCATTGATGCATTTTATTGCAGAGGGGCTACAATTCAGCTTAGCCTAGCTTAGCTTCCATGTATGCAAGATCTTCTAACAGTCTCAAACACCACCTCCACAGCATCAGCCCAGCAGACTACAGCTAGTGCTGTTGACCTTTGGTTGCTGAGGTTTAACACCAACGGGTTCCTGGTGCTTCATGTACTTCAGTGGCAGGATATGGAATATTTTACCTATGGTACTTTAAAATAATACACAACAACCAAACACTGCATCCCTCCTAGAATTTGATAAACTTCCTGGGGTAGATTTTCATTTATATCAGAGCCCTGTAGCAGGTCTGCACCCAAACTGCTCATCCAATCTATCACAATTAACAAACCCACCTTCTTCTTCAGCTACAGCCTGCTGTTCTTTGTTCAGTTGTGTGGATGCAGTAACTTGAGAAAGATTCAAGCTGTCTCAATTTCAAGTCTTTTAAATGATCTGGATGAACTTGTTTCCAGCCTGCTCAGGTTTAACCCCTTGGACTTCTATTTGTGCTGGTATCATGTTCCCTGAACTCAGGAACAATGTTGGCAATATGGATAAGACTATAACAAAGTGGATTTATCCCTTAGCATCCTCGATGAAATATTTTGTCAGCCTCATTAATCAACCATCACTAAATCAAAGAAAAAGTAGTCCCTCATGTATTATCCTGTCTTTTCCTGACACCTGGACCTGGTGGATTAATCTGCCACACCTGAATTGAAGCACCCCCAGCCTGCAGAGACAGTACAGCATCAAGGCAGCTGTGTGCAGAAACAAAGCGGCCTGACAGTGAATGAAAGCTGAGTAACAGTCATGGATCAGTGTGCTGCTGCTCTCCATGGAGGTCTGAGCTGCAGAAAGCTGTTGGCCGATATCAAACGAGGATACTGCGCCCTACAGTGTGTGATGAGGGCCGCCCTCAGTGAGTCCAGGTGTGTGTGTGTGTGTGTGTGTGTGTGTGTTGATGTTTCAGCCGTTCAGGCAGAGATTAGACCTACCAGAGATAAGACGGAGCTTCTTTTCAGGAGAGGCGGGAATGTGGACGACATGTGATGGTGCTGTAAGACACGGGAGCCGCTGATCTGTACTGAACCATCTGACAGGTCCCTTTGCACAGGTCACTGAGATAACTGTGAAGTGGAGATGCAGGATGATGAACTGTCACATGCTACCACCATACAGCTGTGTCCAGATGGGATCAAAACATTTTGTGTCTTAACTCCTGTCTTCCAATCTATGGCTCCAATCCACTTACAGTCTCATGTCTGTGGAGTCAGGGTTACTCCAGTGCAGGCAGGCAACGCTATTTAAAATGCTTCAACCCTAAGGTTTCTTTTCCCTGTTAGTAGGGTTTTCTTGGGAGTTTTCCTCAGTCGATGTGAGGGTCTAAGGTCAGAGGATGTTGTCATGATGCTGTGTAAAGCCCTTTGAGACAAACTGTTTGTAAAAATGGGCCATACAAATAGAATTGCCTTGACTGACAAAATGAACAAACAACAACCAGAGGCTGTTAAAAACAAAATACAAAGCAAATCTAGTCAAATACTCATTAAAAGTAACATTGTTGATTAACCTCTTTAACAGTTGTAAATGCTGGAACATCTATTATCATGTACTGTCTGAGCATAAGCACAAAAATCAACTTCAGATTCAGATTCCATTGGAACAACAAGACCTGAGCCAGATGACATAAGTGCTGTAATAGGTGAGAGGCAGGTGGAGTTTTTTTTATAATGTACCTATAGGTGTGCTTTGTTGCATGACACTGCCCGTGTTTCCCAAAAACTAGTTTTTACATATATATATATATTTGATATTTTGGCTTTTAGTTGACAGGACAGCTGTAGAGACATGGAGAGAGGGGAAGCAACATGAAGCAAAGGGCCACCTATGGAATCAAACTGGGGCCGCTGCAGCGAGGACTATAGCCTCTGCATATTGGGTGCCTGCTCTACCCACTGAGCTAAACAATGCACCCCCCAGCCCCAGCCTCTAGTATTAGACTCAGCTCACAAGCAAATTGAGGGAGGTGTAACAATAGGCGAACGGACACGAGGTACATGCGTGTAAAAGTGTTCTGTGTCAGGTGAATACAAATATAGATGGCACGGCCTTGGATTGTAAGGCTTTTACAATGACAGCCAGGTTTAGGTTTAGAGTGAAACTAACCCTTTGAATCGAATGGATTTATCATTCTCCTTCTCAGCTCCGAGTTCCTCCTCTGCAGTTTTCTTGTATTACAGCTGTTTTCATAACCTTCTTGCCATTTTATTCCTGTGAGGCCTGATGTCATCGCAGTAAATGTGCATGCTGATGCTTGTTATCTGAAGCTATTTTGGGCCTTGTTGCATAATTATGAACTCTCCAAGATTATTTATACTGACTCAAATCTCTGACTATTGTTTTATTTCGGTCTATCTGTTAGATATGTGCTGGGTAGCCATACCTTCCCTTTCCTTTAATAGCAGCGAGCAAGTCCATCTGCCATCCATCAGAGCTGACCCACATCTGCAGCCCTCAGCCTTCATCTGTCCTCCCCTCTGCACAGCTGAATGTCAGTGAACAGGGAGGGAACGGTGATATTTAAAGTCGCTACTGCCTTCAGTCAGAATCACACTTGTCTTCAATCTTAGTATCAGTCTGTTTAAATAGAGCAGAACCACAGTGCACACGAACACGAAGAGAAAAGAAGGATCATAGTTGTCTGATGAGATAAGGAGGAGAGTAACAGCCAAGCATGGGCAGGGTAAAGGCTATAAGACCATCTCAATGCAGCTTAACCCTCTTGTTGCTGATCTTATGAAGAGGTTTAAGATTCATGGAAACAGCCAACCTCAGATGACCCCAGACTAAACTGGAAGAAACAATGAAAGAAAAAATCACAATAAATAGATCCAAGCTGACCCCATGATGAAGGTACAACAGTGTCCATGTGTCACTCTCAGGATGAACTCATGGACGGCCTCCCTTCTGAAAAAGACATAAAGACAGAGTCTGGAGTTTGATACAGATCTATCATGGCAAGTCAGAGTGTTTCTGGGTTAATGTCCTATGGACAAATCAAAAAAAGAAAGAAAGCTTTTCAGTGATTTACGTCATCTCTATATTCACACTAAACAAAACTGTGTTTTCGGAGAAACAAACACCACCACCCCCTGTTCACCACTGCAGCCCTGTGCCAGCTTCTAACTGGCTAATTTCATTGACCTATCTGGCCATGACGAGGGCTTGTTTAAAGCTTCACAGGCTCCTTCCAAAGCTCTGGTTTGTCTCGTGCTCTTTGATCTATCAACACATCCTTGTCCCGCTCCACTGTTGTCTTGATATATTATATGTAGGCTTGGTTGCCCTCTCTTCTGCCTAAAGCTTGAGGGTCATCCTGCACCTCACCTCCATCATCATACCAGCCCCCTGCAGGATGGAGAACTCCGCATCTGCATCCACTCACTGTACAGCAGTGCATGTTGACTTTCTTATCCTATTCTCCCCATATTAACATATTAACTAACAACAATAGTGATAAATGCTGATGGTGAAACTACAGCCAACATCAATCAAAATGTGTCACTGACAAATACATGTCCAATTACCTATGAAACTGTATTAAAACACATCATTCTACAATAAAGACATGAAGTTTGATATAAAAACACAACGGCAAATGATATTTTAAAGCAACAGGCAATGTATTCAAAAGCAAAAAAGACAAACATGGCCACAGTTGTCCACTGTATTTGCAACACAGTATTTTAAGGTATGGGCCAAGATGGAAGGTTCTTACTGATTCATGAGTAAAACAGCTAGGCAGAGACTAAAATGCTATTTAAAAAAACAAAAAACAAAACAACTGTCTTTTTGAGTTTTTTCATAATTCTATTTTTTTTAAGAGAAAAAAGCAAAAAGCAAACAGACTGATGCCGTTCACTCTGGGTCTGTGTAGGTCACAGTGTGAGAACAAGGAACAGGATGAGGCGTGCTCTGCCTCAGATAATTACTATATATCCTCTGCTTCCATCTAGATCATAATCATCTGCCTCTTTGTACATCTCACCTTTTTTTTTTTTTTTTAAATTTCCCTTTATCTATCAACTAAAGGAAGATAATTGTGTTCTACAAATAACAGCCCTCCCTCCCCTAGCTGAATGAGTAAAGGGCTCTCTGAGGGTAGACATGAAAAGCCTGAAGCTCGAGTGTGTGGATGAAAATAGTGCTCTGATATTTCTCTTTAATGGATCTCTCTATTGTCAAGTGGCACTCGGTGCAAATGGGGGCTGCAGGGTGAAGACGCGTGTTTACAACTCTGTCGTCAGCACGACTTGTTTGTTCTGTCTTTGCCGCGCGTGTCACATTGTCACTCTACAGGTCAGACTATTTTCTCCATCTGGCTCTGAAACAGAGAAAGACGATAAAGCAGTTTCATACAGATGCAACCTGTGTGGGTAAGAATGAAACGTCTTATCTCCAATCTTGAAGAGGTTAATAGAGGTCAGTGGAGACCAAACAGACACCTGTGGAAAGCAGAGTTACGCCCTCATAGTTCTGTTCCTGCCACTCCAGAGTCATAAATATATGAACCATTTGTGTGATTAATTACATTTCTTGTTAAAAATTGGTGTGTGAGGTCTTGAGTCATGGCTAATAAGTGTCTTATGAGGTCACATTAACCATGACCTTTGACCTTCGTTTACCAAAATATGACCTGCTCTTACTTGAGGCAATGTGAACGTTTGAATCAAACATGAATAAATCATTTTAAAGAGAAATTGGAAAAACGTTACAGAGATATAATGTTTACATGGTGAAAACTGTTATTTGTGAGGTCACCATGACCTTTGACCTTTGATCATTAAACAAAATTAAGTCCAAGTGGACATTAGTGCCATTAGTGTTCTATTCCACAGGAATAGAACAGATGGATGCACATACATGTGGATGAGCAACATGAAAATAACATGCCTCCATCTTTGAGTGTCACCCTGCATATGGAAACCTGGGTCAGGTTGTTGAGGTTGAGGCTGAGGTAAAAAAAAACAGGCTAATAGGAAAACTTTGCCAATCTTATCTACTTGTATCCATGTGTGTTTTTGACTGAGACAAGAATGATCTTCAGTGTGTAAGACTGTAATGTTGGGGAACTCTGCCACAAGTCCTTGTCTAACTATAGTAAGAGTTGTATTTGTTTCCTCAGAAAGAAACAAATGTCATTCCGGGCCTGTTTTTCATGTTTTGTCCAACACTATGTCATTTCCCCACCCTGCTCTTGAACTTGAGAGGAAAGTTTTCCCTGTCTGGCCAGCTGGTAATTCTTGAGCTTGAAGGAGGGATCCAGTGATGCTGCACTCTGGTCTGATTCTAGTGAGGCTTTATATTGTAGGAAATCATCCCTGCTTTCAATCCTCTAACAGCAGATTCCTCCAGTCCATCCCACTGCACCAACTGCCACCTGCATCACCTCCTTCCCCCTGCGGCTAAACTGGCCTGCACTCCCTGCTCATGAACCAGCCTGCCATCCAGTACTGCCATTAAGCTGGCTGCTCTCCCTGCCTTTCCTGTATGTGGTCCAGCCTGCCCACCAGAAGCTGCCTTCATCAGCTCTTGTTAACTGGCCGATTCCATTTCCATGCTTTTGCATATTCTATGTTGTAAACTGTTTTTCTGTCTGTATACAACATCTATCTGTTGCTCACCCTGAGGTTTCTCCTGTTTTTCCCAGTTAAAAGGGTTTTCTCTGGAGTTTTTCCTCAGTTGATGTGAGGGTCATAGGGCAGAGGATGTTGTAATGATGCTGTGTAAAGCCCTTTGACACAAACAAAAATGGGATATACAAATAAAATTGCCTTGCCTTGGTCAGCTCAGCTGCCTCCTGAATTAGACTGCTACACAATCAGCGATCTGTTACTTTCTAAAAGTCCGTCTCTTCCTGTTCGCACGTTGTGCTGCTGCCGCCAAATGAGTCCAGACAGCAGACTCCCACTGTGCTGTCCCTGCTTTATGTTGGCACGACTCTCATCTGTTGTCCTTGGCTGCTGTTCTGGGGAAAAAAAAAAAAAAACACCCACCACCCACTAATGAAATTTCTTCAATTATCAAATCCAAAAAGCAGCATTAGATGATCTAAGAGAGCAGAAACAGAAAAAAAAAACGAACCCAGCGCGTGGTGTGGAGGTTCCTCTGCACATTCTGTACCACTAACACTCTGTGATCCACAGTGTGTGGTAGTGTGGTATTATGCCACATATTTCCAGTCTAACCCGTGTTAGCGAAGCGATGATTTATGTGCTTATCTCCTCATTATGTAATCGCAGGTTCTCTCTAAAACCCACTTCACGCCTTCAAGCAGCTCACTGATGATAACACCCTTGGTGCTTCCTTTAAATGCAAGACCACCAAATCTCAGTAAAAACAACACCTTCAGCGCACAACACAGTGGAGGAGGCTGGTGTTAGAATAATACATCATCCACCTCCACCTGAGAAAATCTCCGCTCTGATCATTTATAATCTTCACAGGAGAGAATGTTCCTGCTGCAGATAGAAATAAACTCCTATCTCCACACGCTCCCGTTCAAAGAAAAGACATAGAGGAATATTTCAGAGCCCCTGCCCCTTACATGGTCCTTTTGGGCAGAGCGTATCTTTAACACTGAGCAGAGCACATTCCTTCGGCAGAGCACGAGCTGCCAGCGCAGCTCATATCTGCTTCAAACTGGAGTTATTTATGTCAGGATGCTGCTGATTTACATTCTGTGATAAGGTGTATAATAGTCAGTATAACATGCAGTGATGATGTAATTGTGGTGAGTCATCGTCACGCTCGCTTTTATTAGCAAGTGGATACAGGTCTGCTGCAGCCAATCAGAGTGAGAGGGTCTATCTTCATTCAAACTGAGAGGGCTTTCAGACTTCCTTCTCCTCACAGTTTGCCAAGATTGACACTTTTGACTGAGAAATCTAGCTGACTCTCATCAGCATGAAGTTGTCAGAGCTGGTAAATCTTGCAGTGTGGGTGCAGAGTGAAGTCTTCCTCCATCTTTGTGAGCCTCTGTGTCAATCTGTCCCATTCTTGTCAACGCAACATCTCTGCAACACCTTGAGGAGACTGCTTCAATTGTGGTTGGACTGAGTGGTGCCTTCGATGCCCTCCATTGTTCACACTGAATCTTAGAGTCGTGCTGAGTTGGTACCATCCAGTGGAATAATGTTGATAGACCTAATTACCCATGATGCCCCGCACTGCAATAAGGTTCCACTGTGATAGTGACTTTGTTTTTCAAACTGTCACTTTTCCAGTGAAAAACGCTACAGAATTTGCTATAATTGGTCAAAAGAGAAAATGAGTTAGTGTGATCATAAATCAGTGGACAACAGTTTCACTTTCCTGTTAACATCATTAACTTGCTCTGAAGCCACAGATGCCAAATAGAGTTGCACTCCCTGTAGCTGATTTGGACAGTGTCTGTTTAGTCCAGTGGCAGATCATTTTTCTACATAAGGGGCCATCAAGGGGCCACATTTATCACAGAGGGGCCAAGTATTTGTCCAATATGCATGTAGACACTTTTATACTACAAAAAACAGTATAACAGTACAAAAGTATAACTTCATATACCAACACCAAGCTTTGATAAATACACTGGATCTGCACGGAGCTGAAAACAGAAGAGTTCTTCTCTACTACAACTGAACAGCTGACATGTGGTCAAGATTTACCGCGGAGACCTATCACAGTCTGACGGTGCATTTCATTAATATAAACTTCAACCTCAAAGCTCTCTGTCCTCAGACTGTCCTGACCTGTTTGACCCCAGCCAGTGCTTTCTACCACTTGAAAAATGAGTTCAACGGTAATTACAATGCATAAATTGCAGTATTACACCTGCCAAAAGTTGATTCCAGCGCCTGGTTTTGTACAGAGAGGGGTTTTCTGCCCTAGAGTGACTTTATATCACTCAGCAGAGTTAGATTTATGAGATTTGACCTCAACCAATACTTTTCTACAACTTGAAAAATGAGTAAAGGGCCATTACAATGTCTTTGCTTTTGTTCAAAGAAATTCTAGGAAAATGCACCAGAATGAGAGTCGAAACGAAGAAAACACAGATGAAGCTTCACCAGATGTTCTTCTGACTCCCTGGAGGAGACTGTGTGCTGCAGATGTTCCAGAGGAAACTAAATCCCTCAGGAAATCCTCTCCCTCATCCAGCACTTTTGCAGGATGATGCTGATCCAGACAAAAGTGGATCCTGGCAGCTCAGCTGTTCCGCTCGGCCGCTGTGTGTTTATAGCTAATAGAAACATGTAGCTTATCAGCCAGCTATGTATAAAGAGGAAAGCCAGAGGGGCCTCAGAAATATGCAGTTATGTAACCAATTTACCTGCACGTATTTTATCCAAACACTGATAGATAATATGGTGAATTTTACACTTGTTATTTTCCCTTTTGACCTCAGACTAGTGTGGCAGAGGTGATAGAGGTGGCGTGCTCCCTGCAGGCACGTGTCCTCTGACTAGATTAGCAGCCTTTTTGTGTGACATTTTTTTTCTAATTTTATATTTCAAATTTGGAATTTAGGCCCAATTATGGCATGGGCTCTCAGATAAAGGCACACTATGATGCTCAACCACTGCACCTGACTCATAATTATGTGCTATGACTCGACTTTATTGGTGACAACCAGGTCTAATAATAGACCTGTTTTGCACTAAACCTGCAGCATTGTTAGTTACTGTTGTGGAACCAGATTACTCTTATGAAAATCATGATGCAGGCAGCCTCACTGACAACTGAATTATCTTCATGTTGTCAGTTCATGTAATGTAGTGTATATCTCCTCAAAACCCTACTGTTCAATCTCTTCCAAACATATCACTGGAAATTAAACCACAGGTAACCTCTAAAATAGGGATAAAAAGAGGAATGTCTAAAAAAAAAGTACATTATTCCAACTGTATTGGCACAGGTGTATATTCTGGTAGATAACCATCTTACACTTCATTGGGACTGTGGATATGTAAAACACTTCAGCTGCAGTTTGCTGTGGAGCAATTTATAAGACATATAAGAAAATATAAGTGGATAGCTGAGCAAACTGAAGACAGGTTTTTGGACAGAATGTCTGAGGTGTCCTGGCTGGACTTGATGAGGGAAGTGTCTCCAAACACACACCTGCTCCATTACACATTTGCACACACTGGTGGCATCAGGAGTAGGGTAGGTTGGACTGAGATTCTGTGCTGCAACAGGTTGATTAACTCTTTATAACCTGTTACTTACTGACCTCTCAGTTACTATTTGTCTTCAAGATGAAGAATATTCATAAAAAACATGTGTCAGATCTGAAGCTCAAACAGATAAAGGCTGGATTTACATTGTAGTGATTAGTTCCACCATCTCTCCTTATGTGCGTTTCATCCTCATCACTCCCTCATTTCCATACCTCCCTCTCTCCTCCTCTCTCCTCCTGTCGCTGTGCCGCCTCCTGAGGACCCGCCCACCGCGCAGCCTGCACACTCATTGGAGCTGCTCCCCCGGCTTCCCCAGCAGCAGCCCGTCGCTCTCTACTGCCTCTGTCGCGCTGGTCTCCCCCTCTGTTCCTCGCGGGGCATGATATTTGAGGAACACGGCTGCACCGGAGACCAGTCTTGTTTCTACAGCGAACAAACATGAACGAGATCAAGATTGCAGTGCTGGGCAGCGAAGGTGTCGGGAAGTCTGGTAGGTGGGACACATGTGGGTGAACATGGGAGACAGACAAGCTGTGGCTGATCATAGAGCTCACCTGTCTGAGTGTGCGTGTGTGTGTGTGTGTGTGTGTGTGTGTGTGTGCGTGCAGCTCTCATCGTCCGATTCCTCACCAGGCGCTTCATCGGAGAGTACGCGTCCTCCACAGGTAAGAGCTCTGTGCATGCACCTTTTCTCTGTATTAACACAGTACTGACTTGAAGTGACTGAAATATATATAGGTTAATTTCCACTGTACCTTAACACTGAGCATTTAAACATGAAAAAACACATTTGCACTTTGGGAATTTCAAAGTTTGGTCCAACATCATGACTTCATAGAAACCCTGCAGATCAGCTGTGATGCTCCTCCTGAACCTGTGTAGACAACGCAGTGACATTTGTATCACTGTTACATACACGTCATTCACATACTTCACAAGTCTGTGCAATATTTCAAGATTGTAATATCCAGGTGTGTCAAGCAGCACACATTGCTACAGGATGCTGTCACCTATGGCCTGTTTCATAACACTGTTTACTTGTCCTGTTATCAGGTGCTACCTGTTTGATCTCTGTTGACTTGACTGCAACTTCATTTTAAATATTTGATCCTCTCCACTCACTGTGATTTTCTTTTGGAGATTACCAGCCTCTGCCCGGCCTGCGTGGCTGTAATGATTAGATTCTGCAGCCTCCGGCAGAGGTTATACCTGAGAGTGACTCACATGAGTTTGAAAGATTGTGGCTCAATGTGCCATTGTTTTCCTGAGAGTAATCTAGTTTCACCTGAGCTCGTTCGCGTTCGGCATGTGACCGTTTGGCTGCTGCCCAGGTCAGAGCAGCACCGGTGAGAGAGGAGCTGCTTCAAACAGATGAAACTCTCAGTCACGTTTATATGATCTACACTAAATTTAGAGCCCAGAGGCAGTAAAAGGGCTATTTTCAGCGTTCAAAGCCCAGTTATTGGCTGGCCTGTGACAACGGGACCAGCGCTGTTCACGTGATGACTGAGTGACAGAGTTGCACCACTATTTCACACCTGTGTTGTCTGACAATGCAAACAGAACACATGTAAATGAATAGAGCTTATAGGATTTCACTTGCACTAAAGTACTGTACACAGAGTGGAGGAGAGAAGCAAACTGATAAAGAGCTGGAACTACTTGACACAAGGCTGAATGTAAGTAACCAATGACACGGTTCAGCCATACACTATACTAGGACTGGGTTTTACCTAGCTTTGTTAAATATACATTACAGATTAGATAACAGGATCATGTTCTATTACACTCAATGACTATTGGTTTTTTCTCTCAACACATTATTCTGTCATAAGAGCAGTCACCAGAGATCAGCTGAGCTGCTGAGTCCAAACTCTGGAGGAAGATGTTATTAGATCTGTGGACTTGAGATGTCACATTTATTCAGTTTGTGGTGTGTTAATGTAGAATGGTTTATATTTGTTGGTATTTGTTTATGAACTGGAGATACAACTACAAATCCACCCCTTATCACCATTGTCAACATATTCTGTCTGTAAATGCTGCTGCCGCTCACCAGTATCCCAGTATCCTCAGTAGCTGTGACTCACAGCTCATTAAAACCCTAAAAAAAGTGAGTCAGTATTCAAATCATTTAAGCTTTAGAGTTGTAGATATAAGCTATTATAGTTTTTATCCCAAAATTATTGGAACTTCCCAGTCAGCCAATCATGTGGTCACAGTGCGGTTACTTACATAACCACTCATCTGCAGTGAGCAGGAGAACTTCTCATGATGTACAACACTGTCAACTTTTTGATGGTCTACTTAGAACTTAAGCAAAGAACAGAAATGGAAAAATTAAACAAACCAAAAAAAAAAAAAAAAAACAGAAAAACAACAACTAACTGGAACATTATTCACCTCCTCCCACACAAGAAGAACATTTCATCTACTCTTCTTCATACCACAAGTTTCTTTAGCCATCTGTTTGGACTGTTGATTTTATTTTGAAAAGTATATAAACTAATGTTTAACTGAGACTTAAAGACGTTGATAAGTCATGTAGGCACCTTCCGTGTCATATCTGTGTAAACCCACGTTTTCCACCTCTAACATCTCAGATTGGATTTTCTCTGCACAGTGAGTGAGAGCCAGGTTTCAGTATCAAAACAAGCTGTAAACACAGGACGCTCTGTTGTAGTAATTACACACTGCGTTGTTGTCGGGCAGCGATTCCTAACTTTATTGAACTTTTAACTTCTCATTCACATGGTGTCAATTCAAAACACAGTTCACAGAGTCTCAGTGTGATTCTTCTGTCTTTCCTCCACAGAGTGCATATACAGGAAGTGTGTGTCTGTGGACGGGAGGCAGGTCAACCTGGAGCTCTATGACCCGTGCTCCCAGGTGAGTCAGTGCAGAAAGAAACATAAGAAAGCAACACAAATACAGCCACCCAGCTGCAAAGCACTGGTCTAGTCTGAGTCCTCCTTCCTCTCAGGGGAAGCACAACTCCCTGATAACATCATCATCATCATAATGTTGTGCTTATTATCTCACATAATGAGGATATAACTTTAGCTGAGTCCAGAAATAAAGAGCTTCTGTCCAGTGAAACACCAGAGAGCATGGTGATTATAAGATGAGGATTTGACCACAGGGACCAATCATATACTTGGATGTTTCTGTGATAAAACACTGTCGATCTGAGCTGAGTTCTTACATTAGCATTTTTGAATTTCTCAGACAACCAGAGCTGAACAACATTATCCTGCAGAATAAACTCAAACAGACAGTCACTGCACAATGTTATCAGTCCAGTGTTGCCTCAGTGTTTACACCGTGATAAAGACGCCAACTCATAGTCTGTAATTATGAGGATGGAGCCCAGAACCTAGTTAGCTGATTGGACGGCTCAGCTGCTCCTCTGGACCAACAACAACAGCCTCATCTCTCTCTCTGTCTCTCTCGCTCTCGTTCATCTGATGTTTTTTTTTCTCACACCAGCCCAATTTGAGGAGAAGTCCTGGTTCTCCTCAGGGCTGCTGTGACACTGCGTGTTGTTCATTAAATCCCTGCAGCAGGACACGCACGCTGTTAAAGCTGAAGCCTGTGATTTGGCGCACACTGTGCCACAGCTCTGCATCCAGAGGACTCAACCTGATGAAATCTTGATCAGATATCATCAGACTGTTACACAACGGCCACATTATCTTTCACCCCACTACACACAAGACCAGTTTTTAATGGCTTGATACTCCACCTGTCACTGCAGATGTCAGATTACTGGAGCTCATTAATCCTTTGCATCACAGCCAACTTTACAACTTTACATTTTATCCAAACAGGCTCAACCTACCGCTTCACACTCTTTGCACTTGAATGTAAAGCAAAAAACCTGTCATCCATCATAGTTTGCAGAGCCAGTCAAGCTTGTGGATGAAGCACTGCCTCCAGCCTCCAGTCCAGGCTCAGGTCCATTAATCCGAATTAGAGAACAAGGATATCGAGGCCATCTCCAGAGTCACAGGCTTCACCTCTGAAACCTTTTGTGTATTCAATCTTCAAAATCAACTCAAAGTAACTGTAGACAAGAAGATCAAGTATGAGCTGGATCTCAATTTCGTTGTACTTGTGCAGCAACAATAAAGATTTTCTGATCGCATCTCCAGCCTGAAGGCGTCTGTGTGAATTTGAACAAAGAGTAATATTTATGTTTTATTGAATATCATTAAACTAATTGTCTCTGTCTTTAGGTGTGTGAGGGTAAATCTGCTTTACACGACCAGATCCACTGGGCTGATGGTTTCATTTTGGTCTACGACATCAGCGACCGCTCCTCCTTCCTCACGGCCAAAGCCATCGTGCACCTGATCAGAGAGCTCCAGCTGGGATCTGGGAAGAGGTATGGAGTCAGATCAATGTGATGTAATAAAACCCACTGGTCTGGTTCTGTTTACACACAAAACAAATCCAGTGGATTGTAATCTCACAATATGCTCTATATTTGACCCTCAGGGACGTGGACTCGCTCATATTTTTGGTGGGCAACAAGCAGGACCTGTGCCACATGAGGGAGGTCCAGCGAGAGGAGGGTCAGCGCCTGGCCGCCGAGTACCGCTGCCAGTTCTACGAGCTGTCGGTGGCCGAGCACTACCAGGAGGTGGCGTTCATATTCTCCAAAGTGGTGCAGAACGCCAGCCTGGGCAGCAAAGCCAAGGAGCGCAGGAGACGCCCCAGCGGCTCCAAGTCCATGGCCAAGCTCATCAACAACGTGTTCGGCAAGAGGAGGAAATCAGTGTGAACGGCTGTCAGTCAAAAGGCTGGACCAATGACGTGGGACTTCTCAGCCCACCTCGCTTGGCTTTGTATCTATGATTGTGTTTTGTGTTGCTGTTGATTAGCAGTGAACTGACATACAGTATATATGTGTAGATACAGATAGATAGTGCTAATACAGTAGTACACAGCACATACCTGTTGCAGGCTTTCACTCTTGAACATCATGACGGACAAAATTATGGAAAAGGCTTGTGACATTTAAACCAAGTAAAACAAATTAAATCTGAGCTTCAAGTATTTAATCTGATTTATCCGACTCAGCCTTTAAATGTGTGCGGTATCACTGGGACTAGTTCCACACATCACTATCTTTTCAGCTTTACAATACGTGTTAAGACTAAAGGAGGTAAAATTATGTCATGGTATATAATATAGTAGGGAAATGAGTTGTACACAACATGCTGTTTATGTTTATTTATTTTTTTTTTTTTTTAAGATCAGACAGAGGTTGAAGGTTCTGGAAATAAGATTTAGAGGGATAGTAAAACAGCAATCAGCTGTCATCCATCAGCTGGATGTGTGGCCAGAGGGCATTTGTTATTTAGGTCTGAGATGTTGGTGCTCTGGTGCAACATCTAATGGCAGAGATGATCATTAAGTAGAAGTAAAAGAACCTAAATACTTTCACAGCAAGATGAAGTGTAGCGAGATGCTGTTAAATCAGATGAATGGGCTTCATACATCCTTCACTGTGCCACACAGCTGGGCTCAGATTGATGCTTCACACAAATGTCACTACTCTTCATAAGTGGTGATGATGAGCGGTTTCACTGAAATAACATTCAGTGGATAAAATAAGAAGATCTATCCGTATCCAGACCTAGTCTGACCTGTCAGGCCACGTCAGGTCACATCAGTCTTGGGATGAGTGTCCACCAAGCTGAGCATCCCTGATAACATCACTATGACATGATCAGGGTTCTTTCCTACCAGACTTTTGTCGCCATGGTAACACCAATAAGTGGTTAAGATTGGTTGATGGTGAAGGTTGAGGAACAGTCATGGTGCTGCCTCAGCTGTCATGGTTTACTTATCATCATGTGACCAAAGAATGAGACGTATGTCATGTGATCTTGAGTTGTCGTACAGAGGGGGAGATGGGAAATGGTATCATATGTGAGTGTCCTCCATCAGTCCTTTATTTCCTCAAGTGATTTTTATCTGTTACCATGGTAACAATTTGCTTGAATTAAAAGTCCTTCAACCTGTGTGTTGTGTGCTTATTATACTTTGGTGAGAATGAGGATTATTAAAGAGCAAAATTAAAGAGCATGAAATGACTGAAGATAATCAGGTCATGTCCACACACATTCATTCACTACACAGTACAAAAATATCTAGAATTACTAACGTGTGGTTGTCTGCTTCTCTTGGCCTACATGTTTTATTAGGTCACAGTGACCTTTGACCTTTAACATCCAAAATCCAGGCAGTTCATCCCTGAATTTGTCAAAATTCTGTAAAGGTGTTATACTGAGCTGTCTATGAGAATAAGGACACTCTGACAACATAACAACACTGTGGCTCCATCTCTAACTGTGCCCTGGAAGAGGAGTATCTACATACTGTACACAGAAAGACTGTTAGACCTTTTGCAGTGCTTGGTCTCAGCAGGTTAGCTGGCTGGTGTGAGTGAGTGTTTATCTAGCATGAGCTGAAATCAGTCTCCAACTCCAGTTTCACATTCCAATCCTGAAATGTCACCAGTTTGCTTTGTGTCTTGAAACCTAATTATTAAACAAGCTGCAAAAAGTAGGTCTGACGTGATTGGCTGTCAGGAAAGTGCCACAAATATCAGAGTGACATTCAGTATCAGAGACGTGGAAGGTGTAATCAGTTCAAGGAGACTGGGATCGGGCTTTTATTTTGTTGACTGGTGACAGTTTGAATAGGGAGCCATATTGGATAAATGTGTCACTTTTTAAGTTCTGTTTGTGAGTGTCATCACCTCATTGAAGCTGGTTGAGACAGATGAACCTGACTTTAGGTATGAGTGGAGTTCACAGGAGGTTGCCGAGTTACCAGGAAAACTTGGGGGAGGAGATGGTGCAGGTTGGATCAGGTCGTGCTCCAGTTTTGAGGACTCTCCAGGCTTTATTCACCAACAATAACCAGATCATTCGGTGAAATGAATGCGTCCCGGAACAGGCCCCGGGGTGATGAAGGGCCCTCAGTGATGCTATTTATCTCAGGGCAGCTTCTTAAACAGAGGGAGAAGACAAACAGTTTAGCTGCAGCAGCTTCATACAGTTTGATTCCTTCAAATCTGCAGCATCAGTTTCTACAGTGATGGACACAACTTCCATTACTTCAGTGTAAGTGCAGATCACCTTGGTCAAACATTACTCCAATACAAGCAGGAAAAGGTACACTTTTGACTCCACTATATTATCATTATGTACTCACTCATGCAGAAGTGCAGTATTTCTGTTTGTGTAGAGCGTATCCAAACTCAGGCTGGGTCCAGAACAGGGTTGCAGGGCTGCGCCTGCTTCAGAGACCTGGAATCTGTTTGATGTAGTGAGCGGAGCGGTGGTGAACACATGGCTCTGGTTAGGGCTTGTTGAGGACTCCACCAGGTCCAGCTCCAGCCTGATCCCTCTGTGTTATGACAGCGGATTTAACGTGGGCACGGTGCATGGTGGCGTCTAATCCGCTCCAACCATTAGAAATCCTTCTCACTTTCTCTCTCACATTACTCCACAGATCAGCCTGAAGGACAGCTCCATGGAAAACACCTTTAGCTTGGGCTTATACCACACACTGACATTGTTCTCTGTTGCTGGGCCCAGAATCCTGCATTGTGATTCAACTGGCATGAAAACATGAGAGTATCTGTAAATCCATGAAATATAATATCACAGTGTGTGAGGTTGAAATGAATGAATGAATGTGTCACATCAGATAAGCCACTATACATATTCGGACACTTAAAACAAAATCACAGCCAAGCTTAGAGAGTTATTAAACTATATGGATCATTATTACAGTATTTGTATGGTTTTACACCTACTTTTAAAATGTTTTTTCCCCATACACAAAACTAACATATGAACATATATTGGTTTTTATATATAAGAGAAAGGAAAATGCAAGCAATATGTAAAGATGGTACATGAAATCAGAAATTCATATATTAACATCCAGGTCTAGCCTAAATAAGTTTTTGTCTTATATTAATGGTCATGTATACACTGTAGAGCACATGTATGTTACCTGTGCTCTACAGAATATGTTGATATCATACAGTGCGTGCTCCAAAAGGAGCATTTTCCCAGAATGGAAAGAGAAATCCAAAATAGATGAGAAATGAAAAAGAAAAAACAAACAGAATAGAAGAGTAGAGTAGAATTGTATATGTATTCTGTTTTCATATTATTTAAATGAACATTTAATTCAATATCTAAAACCATATGCAAAATCGTAATATAGATAAGTCTACAAATTTTATCATGGGTATTTCACATCAAATCATGTATCCTCCTAAATATCTCATATAGGATGTGTCCACATATGTGATGATAATATAGCATAACATAAAATCACAAACATCACTCTTGATATAAGGACATATATGTCATATATTACATTACATAGATAGAGGTGCTGTGTGATCAAGTTCATTCATAAAAAGACCCCAGTACATGTATATAGCCAGCTTAGGAACAGGTATATATGGTCATCACATGTAGGAACAAAGAGACTGAGAGCACAACATGGAGCTGTGGCTCTAATTCGAGGTCAGGTAAGTTGACTAAATTAAACAAATCTATGTCAGCTTTAAGAGGTTAGTCAGTCATAATGCTGGGAGAACATCCATAATGACACATAAGTGTTTCCATTACTGTTTTAGATCACATGTATTTTGCTGGCAAGAGACTGACTCTTTGACGCTCGGCGTTGAGCAGCCTGTGTTCATTTTATAGGCAGAGAAATGAAGGCAGCTCCAGACACATCCCAGCTCTCAGTGAGGGTCAGAGTGGAGCCACGCTGCAGCGACAGCAGGTCTGACTGAATCAACACTGACACACACAGACGTCACAGACCGAGCTGAGTGTCTGAGGAGAGACGCATGTGGTAAAAACAGAGGGGGGGGGGGGGGGGGGGGAATACGTGTGCTGTGGGGGTGTATGAGAATGACGGAGGAATGTTTGTCCTCAATCAATGACATAACAAAAGAATAATATTATAATACATCATCAGTTTCACCATTAATCAGAACTAATGGACCCAAATCAGGATGGACAGGTGATTTATGTATGTGAGTCTTCTGCTTTCTCTCAGTTAAAAGGAAGAGAGGGAAACACTGAAGACATTTCATGCTCACACATTCTGCATACTGTCTCATTATCATCATATACTGTACAGTTATTACAGTTGAACTTTTACACCATCTTACCCCTGCAGCTGCCCTGTGGGGTTGTTGTGTACTTCCATCATAAAATCCAACATCCAGCTCTTTTCTGCCACCTGCTGGTCTGGATACAGTGAACCCAACCCCCCAAATGTTGTAATTTAATTTAAGAAAAATCACAACATTATAAGATGTTACATGAAAAAAAAAATCCACCACATATTCACAGTGGTTCACCTCTAAGCATGAAGGTTCTGGATTCGATTCCTGGGTCTGGGGCCTTTCTGGGTGGAGCTTACATGAGTTCAAACACATACACACACTGGGTTCATTGGTGACTTTAAATTGCCTGTAGGCGTGAATTTGAGTGTGTGAGGTGCCCTCACCCTGTGTCAGCTGGAACTGGCTCTCCTGCATATTGAAGCAGTATGGAGGATGGATGGATGGATGGATGGATGGATTCTTGTTGCTCAGTGCTGGGGGAACACACTTCTTATCTTAAAGAGGCTGTAGTTAATAAATGGTCATAATCTGTTAGACATGATAAATACATTGCCTCAGAGGTGGAGACCTGAGTCACATAACTCAACTTAACCCAGACAGAACCTAATTGGAGAACTTGAGACTTGACCACCACTGATCTCTTTGCTTGAACGCAGTATGACCTCACATAACTGGACTTAAGACCTGCAGCAGCGATTCATCTACTGAGATCACGACAAGACCAGAGCTGTCCATCACTAACAGTACTGTGTCTAGTACAGGTGTTCTCACCAACTACTGTGGCTCTCTGGCGCCATCTTGTGTCCATGGAGCAGTACTGTAGTTTGGCGTGAGGCTGCTTGTCCATCTGGTGCTGAGCAGAAACTGATCAGTGTGATGAGTTTCACCAGCGTGGACGGAAGTGACCACCTCTCATCAGTCTTCTAAAATAGAAACCTAATCACTTTCTCTGCTCTCTGGTGTCCACATATAGAAGTGTTAAATATTTAAAGTATCTTCATCAACATTACACTGTCCTGCTGCTGGAGGAGAACTAATGATAATCTAATCAGAGTCAAGATCCCGTTTAAGACACGGTTTAATATCAAACGCAGTCAGATTTGCAAATGTGCTGCAGCTCGTAGAATTTTCTCATGCTGACATTAAACCTGAACTCATCTAACTTTGGTCTTCATCTTTTAAACATCACTCAGGTGTTATTTTGTAACTTTGAAGAGGACAAGATACACAATGACTTATTTTAGTGTTTTATTGGGAAACTGCTGTTATTTCCATCCCCATCCGTAATTAGTAATCAGTTTTAGAAAAAAAAAACAAAAAACTAAGGTGTAGAAATATAAGATTAAAATAATCCATAAAAACTGTGTTAGTAAAATATATAAAGTCTGATAAAGACCTGAAGCAAATCTATGTTGATTTGTAGATAATGTAGATGATTTGTAGGATTTGATTAAAGGATAAAATCTATAATAATTGTAATAATCAGAACAGTGAACTTCTGTTCACCAGGTTTTCTTGCCTGGCTGTTAAAACAGAAATCCACATCAAAACAATCTGTCAATCTCTTAAATATAGCGCAACTGATTAAATGCACTCATTCACTTACAACATAAACAAAGACACATGTAACCACAGTGTGTCTCACACATCCCAGCTGACACTGGACAAACACCATCGTCCACTGTAAATACAGTTGAATGGTGATTGACCAGGAGTAGTAGAGAGGAGCGTTCAGGTGCACTGAACTCACGAATACATGGTTGTATGGCACTGATAGCTTTGTATACGTAGATGAATCTTTGCTGGAGACCAGCAGCAACAGCAGCAGCAACACATGGCTCACATTTAAACATTCACCACATATTTGGTCTTGAAGCAGCTCACAAAGATTATATATAGTTTATATTGCACAGGATGAGCAGAAGCTGAAGCTGCTGTTAGTAACAAACTCCAACTCCCCTGACTTCAAGCTGATGTGTTTAAAAAAAAAAAAAAAGGCTGAATAAGGAAATAAATGTGTATTGTGTCTGGAAAAAACCAAGTGGAGTTGGTCTGAGGTGAAACTCATCTCCCATCAGAGGCTATAGAAGGACGAGGCCATCAGAGGATCACACAGCCCGACGAGGACGCCTCCGCACTGCACGACACAAAAACAACAGGTTTCAAACCAGATTCAGTCAGAAACATTTATGTGTGGCAGTCAGCACTCATCACTCTGACACTTCAGCTGCTGACAGGAAACCAGCTCTTCTACAAACTGGTTATGATGTGTGTTTTCTGCCTCAAATAATCATGTTTGATTGTATGGCTTCTCCACACATACGTCAATAACTTTAAATGATGCTTCTTTCTCCATTACCTCTATGATTTCTTAGGTTAAATCAGAAGAAACATGCCTGGACAAAATAGTTTTAAAAATGTTGTGATGCTTTTTTTTTTACTGGTCTACCAAAGTGGTCAGTTGAAAGATTTCAGTTTATCCAGAACTGTGCTGCGAGACAAAACTCAAACAAGAGAGAGAAAACACATTAGTCCAGTTTTAGCTTCATGCCCCTGCCTGACTCCCTGTATCTTGAAAATAGATTTTAAAGTTCTTTTTGTTTGTTTCTAAAGCTCTTGACGGTTTGTGTAAACCGGCATGAGCTCTTCGATCCTCTGCTGCCAGACTCTGAAATACACCCAATGTTACACACAAGAAAAGCAGCAGCACAGACTCTTTTTTATATGATGCTCCAAAACTGTGGAGAAGCCTGCCCACAGCTGTAGAAGGTCCTGACATGAGAGGATTTACTCAGTTCTCTCATGTTTTAACATCTCACTGGTTTCTGTTCTATTTATAGCAGCATAATTTACAGTTTTTTTTGTCTCATTCCATTGTCCCTCTATTCATGCTTTCTTTATTGTGTTATTCAAAAATGTTATTTTTAATTAAAAGTTAATTAAAATGGATTGATTTTTTTCAGATCCAGACATGCACCTATTGTTTAATCTAACTATTTAACTACTCAGTGTTTGTGTTGTATCCTATGTCAAAGTTCATCTCCTAGTTACACGAAGTGAGAGGGACAGCAGATCGAAGCGAAAACTGTTTCTACAGTTCATCTGCACACAGAGGTCTCAGAAGAGGAAGCACTTCACCACACGGTGGAGAGATGTCTCTGAATACTTTTTTAAATGAAACACGTCTAAGTTAATTTTTTCTTTTTTATCTGAATCTGTCTGAATATGTTGTGAAGCCACGGTGTGTCAGTCTGCACACTGAAGCTCTAACATCATAGCTACAACGAGTAAAACACATTTTCGAGTGGGAGCGGACTGAATGATCTCACCTCGGCTCTGGAGTGTCAGACTGCTTCATCCTCTTGGGGGCGCTGCCCTCCCACTCAACTGGAGGCCTCTCCACTGGCTCACTGGTGTCAGCGCTCACCTGAGGAACACAGAGACAGAGACACTGTGATTAAAGCTTCATTCGAAACCAGACATCCCTCTGCAGTGGAAAATATTCAAGACTAAAAAGTAACCATCAAAATGAAAAGTTTACTTTAGTTCATCAGAACTGTGGAGCTGTGATTGAGTCTGATTTGTCTGACAGTGATGAGGAAACATCCTCACAGCTGTCATCATGTTTTCACTAAAGCCACATTCAAAAGTAGAAATATACATCACCACCTTTTTCTAGCTGAGCCCTGCCCATAATCCTCTGAGAGTTCATTAAGCACCTTATAACCTCACACACTCACTTCATCCATAGTTTATATAAAAACATTGACTAGTCCAGCTGTACCTGTTCTATTTTATTGATTTTTAAATAGTCTTTTCAGTCCATGATAGGATTTTTTGAGGTTCTGCAATTTGCCAGAGACAGAAAAGTGTCCCTGCTGTATCATCTTTACCTGCAGTACTATATACTGTATATGTATGTGTGTGCGTGTGTGTCACCATGTTTCTCTTCCTGCCGGGGTTGTTGCTGCTGGAGCTCAGTACGTTGTGGCTGTCAGCAGCTGAGTGGCTGGGTCTCTGGTTCAGCTCCTCTCTGCGATGGACCACTGTCTGTTTAGACTGCAGCTTCCTGGAAACTCAACACAGGCTCTATTAGGTTCATATAACTCACTGACATCCAATAAAACAAGCCTGCACTGAATCATCACTTTATAAAACATCTGTTTCTGATGACACTCGTTTCATTTCCTAGGCCACAGTTTGTCCCTGTGTCAGACTTCTTTTTTAAAGCATTTTTTTAAATGCTCTGTCCCTAATTTGCAAACTAAACTCAACTGAAGATGAACTAAGTGATTTAAACACATCTTCAGGGAAAATTGAGAACAGCTTACAAAATAAAGGAAACTCTGTCAGTTCTATTAACCTTTTCTAAATGACCTCTAATATTCATTTCAGAGACAAATAAATACAAGAAGAAAGACATAATGTGGTGTAATGTCCAACTTGCAGCAGCACAAGCTCCCTGCAGTCAGCGGCAGTCACGACCACACCGCACATCAGCTCAACACAAAAATAAAAAACAGGTTCAAGCCAGGTTTTAATGTTTCCACTCTGACAGACAGACCTTGCTTTTATGTTACATTCAAATACTCAAAAAACCCTAATCCCTTGTGGAGTGTGTGTGGTTACACCGATTTGGACTCCATCCCCTAATTTTACATGAAAACTGAACCGTGTGCAAGAAAAAGAAAAAGCAAAAGAAAAAAAATTAAAATTTGCGATTATTTTTGTCAGATACTGTGATTGTGATTTCTGGTCTGTCATGACCCATTATTTATTTGTAAAAATATGTAAAAATGCAACTCTTGTGATTTAGATATTACACTTTATATAATTAGATTTGGATAATATTTTGATTAACTGTTGACCTTTAAATTTCACCAATTTAAATTTTCTACATTTACATTATACTCCGTCTGACTGTGTTCTTTGTTAATATTAATCATCATGTCACAATTAACATTTTCCAGTATCTATATAGTAAAATATGCAAAGTGCCATTTAAAATTGAAGTATGTTTAATATGAATATGAAGTGTGTTCACCAGGAGTGTATCCTGGCCTAAATGTGGACTGGATAAGAGTGTAAAAACTGTATGTCACTCAGCCACACAGCTCCATATAGAGTTAATAAATGATAATAAGGAAATGATGTCCAGCTACATTATTATGAATTTCTCCTCTGAGCTCGACCTGCAGACCTTCACCTCCTCCGTCTGCACATGAAAAGTGAGGAAGAGTTAAACTGTCTTTAGCCTTCACCACATCCCTGGTGGTCAGGCCTCAGCCTGCCTCACCATTCACTTAGTGTCACCAAGCATTGATCTACACACTAATTAAGTCCCCTGGCTAAGAGTTGTGTGTGTCTGTGTGTGTGTAGGTATTAATAAGATATTTGCTTAACAAAGGGAAACTCTGCACAAAAAAGACATGAGAATAATGAGTTAAAGAGTGAGGACTTCTTTGATCACAGAGACAAAAGAGAGAGATGGTAAAAAATATAAATGTGTGTAAAGTAGATGTTTTGCAGGTAAAGCAATGTAAACATGGAGACGGTGCTCACCAGTGTAATATGACTTCACCCCAGAAAACAATAAATGTTTGATAATCACTGGGAGCAACATCCATTAGATTCAGAGATGTCAGTCCAGATACTGGGTAGTCTTTGTTAAATCAATAATTCAGCTGCACACACACCCCTCAGCCCTGCTCTTCTCCCCAGTGGTGTGAGTGCTGCTGACCCCTGGTCCTCTCAGCCTGTCCCCTCCTCGCTCTCCCACCGCTGCTAATTACACTCCCTCCAGTTTAGAGCCATCAGCCTGCAGCCTCGGCCCCCATCTGCCGCGTCGACTGAGCTCTTTGACAGCCTCCTCTCTCTCCCCTCTCTGACAAAGTGATAAACTAATAAGCCTGGCTGGGCACGCTGGGGTCAGGGCCCTCAGCATAGTTGGGCCCCTCCGCATAGCGGGGCTGACTCGGACCCACCTCGGGGGAGCTGGGCCCATGCGGGCTTGGGAGTGGAGTTGCTGAGGTCTGATCAATGCCGAGAGGCAGACAGGCCTGATGTACAGTACGAGTGTGTGTGAAAGTTTTATTAAGAGTCATTCTACACCGAGTGGGAGCAGAGGTAGAGCTCACTCCACTGCTCCCACACATGATCATTTCAATTACTAACACACACACACACACACACACAGGTGAAGCTCTGGGCTGCATGCCGTTCATCAGATGAAGACAACAAATGTTTACTGAAGGACGCAGACACACACCAACACTGATTTACACCACATGTGTATGTTTGTGTGTGATACATGATAGAGCTCCTCTCTCATCATCACTGAGCTCCACTGCTGCACCATCAGACATGTTCTGTCATTAAAACGATCACACACACTAGTTTATTTTGCCTCTTTACACAACACAGCAACAAATGCACATGAATATAAATATTCTCCAAAAAAAACCCCCAAAAAAACTAGGAGTCAACTGATCATCAGCACGGCTGATAACATTGGCATTTTTATAATAATTGGCATCGGACGTTTTTTCACTAATAAAATTAATTCAGTCTAAATAACATGAATCTGATGAACCGTCTGTCTGCCTGAAGTCACCTCTCTTGGCTGTGGAACAACATCCCACCCACGGCCCCCGCTGCACCAAGATTTGTGTTGGAGTGTGGGTTATTCTACAAAAATGTAAGGTCAGATTTTCTCAGTGTACAAAAAACAAACAAACAGCTAAATTGTGACACCAAATTTTTCATTTTTACGGCAAATGAATATCGGTTCTAAATATTGGTTATCGGTTTCCTTCATTACTAATAATTGGTATCGGCCCTGAGAAAAACATATCGGTTGATCCCTAAAAAAAATGTTAATTGTAAAACAATCTAGACGATTGTTTACAAAGTATTTATACATTTTAAATAGGTGTCACAGATTTTAACACTTAACACCGGCCTGTGGGTCGTGTTGCTTCTAATTAATGGTGGACCTGCTGGGCCCAGTAGGTGTGAAGGAGTGAGGACATTACTGAAGCTTTTTTCTTTTTTTCAAGTGGAACTATACGTGTGAACTGTTTTTTTTTATTTAAGGAAAGAAATCAAACGCTACATCAGGCTGAATTCAGAGGACACGTATCTAAAGTGATGGGTAAATCTACCTGCAATATTCCCATCTGATGAACTAGTGCAGACATGAAGTATGTTGCGTTTTAGGTTCGAATATGAAAAGAATCGTCTTTATTCTCCACCAAAATACAACAATACAGGATACAAAGTGTTGCATCATGCAGCTGTCGAGAAAGACTAGAGACTATTCATATTTTTAACAGTTAAACAACCCGGGGGTGGTGGTGGGGGGAGAGAGAGGGGGCAACTGAAGGAGAAGATCAAGAGTTTATATTTAGAAATGCATCAGCTGTTCTCAGGTGGGGCTGCCTGAGCTGAGTCCTGCCTTATGTGTTATGACACCTGAAAGCAGTCAAAACAGGCTTGTCTATTAAAGCAGATCCAACTGAGAAGTATGCACCTCGCACTGTGTATTAATGTGTGTGTGTGTGTGTGTGTGAACATACCTGATAGCTGAGCTCAGACTCTGGTACCAGTCGTTCAGATCCTCCTGGTTGTTGGACATGAGCAGGAGTTTGGCTCTGGGGAAGGTTAACTGGATGAGGAGGGAGTGGAGGAGAGGAGTTAGTGTGTGTGTGTGTGTGATGGCTGTTTGGCTGCCATGTGGCATTAGCAGCACAGCTACGATAAAGACATCTTCATTCTTTCACTCAGTCGGGACACTTCCATGGTTTGTCATATTTAAGAGACACAGAAAACAAGCAGTGTGTGTGTCTGAGCTGTGTGCTGCAGTAACACTGACACAACAGTAGAGGGTAGGCCAAATTAAGCAAAAACCCTCCTCTCTCTCTGTCAGCTCATCACACAGCAAAACCTGCTGCCGCTCCTCACAGCCATTCATCACCCTCCAAACTTTGACACGTGAAGGTAAAAGACGACGAGTGAAGAACCCGCTGCATTCAGGTCACATCGACCAGAAAACTACAGGCATCTGGACAGAGGTGGTTTCTGGGATCTCCGGTGGGTCCGCCGAGTGACAGGGTCCACTTCCTTTGAGTCAACAGTAATTATCAACTCTCCCGTTCACCTTGCTAAAAAACCAGACTCAGATTGAACTTGTCAAACAAACCAGTGGGAGACGTCTGAGCCCAAATAAAGGGGGCTTTTAGAGGAGCATAATTACACTGGGAAAGCTATTACAGGGGATCAAAATTAGCCCTTCACCATATTAAATGGCCTTTCACATTTACCTGCGGCTGCAGCCTCGACACAGCAAACCGCGACATATTGATCATTTCCTCGTGTGTGTGTGGACAGAACTTTACGCTGGAACAGGGGAGCATATAGCTCATCAAACACAATGAAGTTTGTCCACACGAGGAGGGGAGTGTCTCTCATTATACATTAAATAGATTAAGATTTCAAATGTATCATCATCAAAAGTATTATCTAATTACAGAGTTCAGTGAGTGGGGCCGAATTGAGTGGCGCATGATATTAGGCACTCGCTACTTGGGGGACGGCGGTTGATTTATTCACAAATACGTTCCACTTCTATTGGAATGTGGTAATTAGGGATTTGTCAGGAAATCTGACCCTCTTAGGTAGAAATTACTTTGTATAATAAGAACGGCAGAGCATGGAGCCTCATCGCTGCACATAATTTAGCTTGATTATTTATACATCAAAGAGAATCTGTCAGGGATGTGGGAAAATATTCAAGTAGCGAGGGAATATTAGCAGGAGGAAGACTGCAGACGGAGAGAGAGAGAGAGAGAGAGAGAGAGAGAGAGGGGGAGAGAGAGAGAGAGAGAGACAGAGAGGGGAGGGAGAGAATGAGGAAGGTCGAGACAGACAAAAGGAGAGCAGGGAGGAAATGAAGAGGAGAACGGGCCGAGCCACAAGTAAACGCCGGCGCTCCACAAACATGTGGGCAGAGAGAGGGGGAGAAAAAAGGAGGATTTTAATAAATCTGTTTTTTTTTGTTGTTTTTTTTTTTTTCACCCAAACTTTGCATATAGATTGCCATGGCATTTACAGCTGTCAAATTTAATTTGGCTTTAATTCTTCATGGGCCTGGATGACGAGGGCCCTGGAGTGCTGACAGCCCTTTTCTTTGAGCTTAGGTAGGGGCCCAGGATCAATAATGTGTCCTTATGAGAAATTACATGTAATGCTATTGAGTATGCATCTGGGCCTCAGCGGGATAAGGGGCTAATGAAATGCCATTTCTGCCATTAGATAATGCGCAGCGGTGCTGGTGGAGAGCGGCGACAGGCTTGAGGAAGATGTATTTACTGGAGGGCCGGAAGAGATGGATCTGCAGCCTAATCTGATCCAGCAACTGAGAGATTCTGTTGCAGCTGGCAGCCATCACTACACTCCTCCGCTCTCCACACATACACACACATACACGGAATAATACAGCTCTGACTAATCTCCCCATCAGCAGCCTTTTCATTAGTCACTTATGTCTGGTCATGACAATACGTCACCGGGCCTTGTTAGGAGACTCATATAGAAACACATGTGGTCCTCCACACTGTAGTCTAATACAAACAGCTGCCACTGAACTGGATTCACCAAGTTTACCTAAAACTTAACAAAATGTATAAATCCTGTATTCACACTCTATACCGACTATGGCTGGACGAGGTACCAACATTAGAAAGGTGGTACAGTTATCTGCCCCCGTTTTATTACTGCTGGCACTTTAAGAACGACAGTGCTGTGCGACAGTGAGCCGGTGTGTAATTGTGTGTGTGTGTGTGTGTGTGTGTGCGCAGCGCTCTGCCTCCACTCAGCATGAAAGTGACAAAACAAAAGGCGAATAAAGATTTTGAAGTTCCACCTTGTGTCATCTATTGTTTCATTACTCCTCTTGATGTCTTATCGTTCCGGTGTCGTGATATTTAGGCAGGTAGATGGTGTGTTGGAATTTTGTTGTCGTGACAACAAAATTGATTCACAATGTCAGAGTGGGGAGGGAAATAAATTCACCACAAGATATAAGTATGTTTTACTGGAGAATAAACTATTAATTATTAATTAAGTATTAAAACAATTGATAAATAATTTTTTAAACTTAATTATAACATGTTGACTTTCTGTCCAGATCTAATGGATCTCAGCTGTGAACCACTGGCTCTGTGCTGGATGTCAGAGACAGTCCTTGAACAGTATGAGCAGAGGAATCAAACCTCCACAAAGCTGCTGCTGCTGCTGCTGCTGTGTGCCACAGAGAAGAAATGTTAGAAACATAAACATAAAGAGCTCTTTGAAGCAAGAGGGTATTGGCTGAAATGAATATTGATACTGTGCAGCACGGGCACTAAACACTTGCTGAATAAACGCTTTGGTTACTTGCTCAATGACGCGCGACTCGTTCCTTTGAATGTTTCATGACGGCAACTGCATCATTTAGACGTAATTTGTCAGCCGGCAGCTGCACTGAGACCTGGAAGATGGAGCAGACTGGGAAGGAAAGACACATTAAAAGTTCAGCTTTCGGGCCACTTCAACAAGGGGTTTGAAGGGATAAGGGAGAAGGAGGGGCGAGGTAAAGCAGGGTCTCCTCTGACAAGTGGAACTAAGTGACATTTCACTTGGTGAGGCTGGAAAAACAATCAGGAAACCTTTGTTTGGTGAATCATGCAACAGAAAGGATCGCAGCCATAAGTAAGACAAATCAAAGTGCCGCATATCAAAAGCGGAAATTAAATAATGCCTCTGCTAAGGACTCACTCATGTGTGGACTCAAATCAATGAACAGATGTCTCCCCACCTGCTGCCCAACAAACACTGAGCATTTTCTTCTTCATGTTCAACTGTCCACATTTCTCTACAGTCAGTTACACAGGAAATCACAAATCCTCTGTCAGCCACTGTAGATGGCACTTGTCTTGTAAACATACAAACATAAACTGCAGTGAACACAGTGTGGATGTGGAGTAGAGGCTGAATCCAGCACTGAATCGACATACTGAACCCAAATTCTTTTGAATCTGATATTGAATCTATGAATGAATGGGAAATGAAGATGTTAGAAAACAAAAAGATGTGTCTTCTGTATCAAAAGAAAGAACTTGAAACTGAATAATCTAGCATTGTCTTTTCAAGTTAATAACACAGTTTCAAATTGTCATTGTGACTCAGGGACCAATTATCAATCAAACATGACACCCTGATGTAAATTACAGGAGTCAAACACTTGACACCTGAACCACACACGCTCTGCAGTGCTGAAGAGTTGTGCGACTTTCATCGCATATTTTGTCACTGCTGTGTGACGCTCATCAGCCCTGTTCTGGCTCATTTTTCTTTTTTGCTGCGAGGGAAAAACGCCGTGTGCTCCTCACAGGGAGGCTGGGCTGCAGCTGCAGAGGCCACAGAAGCTCAACTAAAACAAAACAGTGGAAATGATACGGATTTTTACTTTGTTTTGAAGAAGACCAACAGAATAAATGGTTGGCATTTTGTATTCAAAATGGACGTTTTTCCTGAAGGCCAACTTGTTGTCGCATTGCTGCAGGTCACAGAAAGTAATGGGTCACCACACACATCAGCTGGCTTCACAATGATGATGATCAAATTTGCCTCCAGTTCTTACTTGAATACGTTGGACTGTAGATAAATACTTAAATATAATTTGCTTAGGTGGCAAACGCTATTCTACAGATTCAGACCCTGTGTCTTGTTCTTAAGGGTGTTATCAACTTAATGTAAGGCATCCTTGGTAAAAATGTTTTGTTTATGTCGTCTGTTCTGTTAAATGACATTAAAAATCTAAATTGGCATTGGCCTTGAAATCCTATATTGCTCAGGCTCTACTAAGTTACCAAAATAAAATGAGTGAATACCAATAACAATAAGGTGTGAGGGATTCTTCATACCAGATGTGATTCTTATGTCCTGCTCTATTTTTTTTCCCTCTTGGTTTATTAATGTTGTTTTTCAGCCCATTTCCCACATAGATTGAGATAAACATGCACTAATGCAGCCATTTCATGGTTTTCCTTCATGTGAATGTGTGTGTTACTCACGCTGAGAAGGCCTCCTTTGCTCCTGGTGTGCCCAAACACCTTCTCCAAAGTGCACTCCTGCAGGGGGTACATGTGCTGGCCGATGAACTTGTCTCCATTGGTGAGTTGCAGGGGGCTACAGCGCTTGGCCTGCAGCAGCATGTCAGAGAACAGGAAGAACATCTTGGGCTTAGCCTCTGCTCCTTTAGAAGGAACCACGTTCAGCCATCCCTCACGGATGTACCACCTCCCTGTGAGAAGAGGGAGGAAGAGACAGAAGCAAGAACTGAGATTACGTTTTAGCAGAGCCATCTTAGTCTGGGTTACAGGGAAGGTGATGGATTTTCCAAGGACAGCAGGGCTTATTGTTTTAGGGATATTATGACACCAACATTCTGAAAATGTGACCATCCTGGTTTTTCTACAGTAGCGTTAAGTACCAAAGATGTTGTAGGTACTGGACATGTGATTCTTCTGGAACTGAAGAGGGCAGTATAAAAACCTGTGGGTGTTCTAGTCTCACATCAGAAAGAAGAAGAAGGCAGGCAGACAGAGTAATTGACATGAACAGCACATGGAATAACAGTAGCAAGTGCAGCTGCAGCAACAGGTCTGCTGCCACACAGATCAGATCAGACACACATTCAGATTTGTACCAAGCAACAACCTCTGGGGTTTAACAAAGGAGCCAACACGGATGTACTAAAACCTGTAGTTCTTTGAGTGACCATTAGAGGTTGGCTCCAAAAATGAGTCAAGCTGAGCGAACAGTCTGAACTTTAAAACTGTGCTGTCAACAAGTTCAGGCCCTGAAATGTTACCGTTTTTGTGAACTGCAACAGCTGACATCTGCTGTGGCAAAGCTTCACAGCACCGCAGAGTGGCAGGAGCTGTATAAAGACAATATCCGTGTCCTACGTGCCATGTGCCATGGTCTTATGATGCACAGCTCATTTTCACATTTTAGCTAGCTAGCTAGGCTGACACTGACACTCCTGAAATGTAGTTATTTTACTACTGAATTTTTAAAGATTAAGTCACCCTGGTTATGGCATCCTTAAGAGCTATACAAAGGCCACTGGATGTGCTTGGGGTTCATGATCTCTCACACTGGTCCTCACGAATGGAAACCGACGTAGGTTTGACTGATATCACTATGTTATCAGTAAAAGTGGTAAAAATAATCGTCTTCAGCATCAAACTGCAAAAATAATGAGACTACTCCATGGTGAACTGAAACAATATAAGAAGGAACAAAGAAGAAATGTAAGACAGACTCAGTGGGAGGTAGGGATATCAAGGTGTGGCTGCAGAAGAAAGCTCTCATCTCTCCAACCGTGATTGGCAGCAGCCTGATGATAGCTAATAAGCAAGAGGCTGACATTTGGATAGATAAAATGAAAATTCAGCCTGGGTCCAGGGTGTTTTTGTAATTGCCCCAGCCAGTAGCCTGTGATTGCAGCTAGCCTGAGTGGCCGGAGCTGTGCCTCTGGGGCTTAGTGAGGACATTTTCAGCTACAGACAAGCCTACTGAGATTAAGTGGCACGGCCAGGCGGGGGTCAAATTGCTTTTAAAATGCCACGGGTCTCAAACGGAAAAACAGTTAAGAGACATGCCATGACTCTCTCAGGTGTTGTGTGGAGATTGGAGCGGCGGTTGTAATCATTCTATTAAATATGATATAAATAACACCCTGCTTGAGTCTTATACAACCCTTTGAAGACACATTTACTCAAGGGTAAGTGGTCAATAACCACTCAGTTAGAGCCATTTGGAAGTTTTGAGCTTGAAGACAACGAGGGATGGGAAACGTCCTCATGACACAGAACCCCCGCGCGCTCTCATAATTAACTCACGGACCTTCAGACTTTTATTCATGTTGTAACGGACATGTTAGCTGACAGGACCAGTCACTATTTGCAAAGCTGTTTTCCAACATAACTGTACAGGGGGAATGTTTCATTAAACTGAATCTCAAGGTTTCAGTTTATTTTATGAATATAATTTTTAATTCATAAAGACGCTAAAGGAAGAGGACACCAATGGGGAATGGAAGCTGTCTATGTTTTGGTGTCATGTCTCCGCAGATTAAAAAAAAATGTTATGAGATGGGAAGATGTGTACTCCAATACGTCCACCATAAAGTTGGGGAAATTTACACAGGCGGATTTCAGGATAAATCAATGTGACAATTAGTTGAATTGAAAATAATGAGGCAATCACTTTGACAATCAATGAATCATTAAAGCTGTCTAAGAAAAATATCACTGGTTGCCTCTTAGAGATGTAATTATTTGCTGCTCTTCCTTTGGAGAATTATTTTCATTCTAACGTAATATTGATTGCTTAGTTGATGAAATGTCAGAAAATAGTGAAAAATGGCTGCTTTAATTTCCTACAGCCCAAGGAGATGTATCAAGACTGCTCCTTTTAATTCAACCAGCAGTCCAGGATTGAATTAGATCGTTTCTTAACCTTTGAGGCTCCTGTGTTTCTGTCTGAAGCAAGACGGAGAAGATTGTTCTAAGAAGGACAAATTGTGAATATAGAATGGGGGGGGCGGGGGGGCTCACTTTCACCAGTCTTACCATTTCACTGGACCTTTCTTGCCTGTGAACCTTAGACTTTGCAGTGCTAACCATGCAGATCAAAATGACATGTATGTGTAAAATCAGTGGGATGCCCTTTTAAAGAATATTTATTTGAAATATTCATTTAAAATATCTTACACATTGTATCAATATGAGAGCTGTCAAATTACTATGGATGGGGTTATTTGATCATGGATAAGGGAAAACCTAAAATGATTACTGATTATATTCATGTCTGACAAATGTTCTGACACGAAAATTAAACTTACAGTGGCAACAGGATTTATGTTTCACATGTTTGGAGTGTCTCGACACATAACATAGCAGCACTCTATAACATTATTTAGTATTTTATCTTTACTTCATGCATGGGCAGTTATGTGTTACATGTTTGCTCAAGCATCAGAATGCTGCCAGTGTCCAGTGTGGTGAGACTGATGTATTTCAGTAGACATCAGGTGTGCTAGTTATCCAGATGTGCTGTTCTCCCCCCCATGCTCCTGTTCACTATTGAGACTACATGTATGAACATATATGAATGTATAAACATTTAATAAATGTTTATTGCATAGTGATAACTATAGTTATACACTAGGATATTTTGTGTCTATTAATGTACAGGAGTATAATTTTTCCTGTTCATGTACATGCTACTTAAGAGAGCTAACAATGGTTTTGCTAACCTTTAAGGGACAGCCTCTATTACGCCCCCTGACTGATTAAGTTGACAGCGTCACAGAGGTTGGATATGGTCTGTATGAGAGTCTCTTTGTGGACTAGGTTCTCTTCAGACCCCCTGCCTACATCTGACCATCCACGGTGCTTTGAGGCAGCAGCAGGTTCAAAGAACAGGAGGTGCCAAGCACTCCTCTCCATGTCCAGGCCTTTCAGCTTCCCTTGTCAAAGAGCACCTCTGCTCTACTACAAAGTCTTTTGGGCTGGGCCGAGTGGGGGGGCTGAGGAAGGTGGGGCAGGAAATAAAGGTTGATCTACAAAGGGTCCTGTTCCTCCTGATGTGTCTGAAGCCAGAGTGATAACACAAGCAGAGTGCAGAATGAGGACAAGTCGGGGTTTGCCATTGTTGAGTGTGGAGAGTCAAAAGGCTTCTCTCACTTTTTTATGTATGTGAAGACATTTTTCTGTAGAGATGTGGTCCAATGGAAATTCGAATCCTCAAACTCTTGATGATGCTAAGGTAAGAGATGAACTCAGGAGTGTTGAGGAACAAATCTATGACTGCAACGACTGATTGTTTTCACTAATATGTTGGTTTACCAAAGTGTATCAAATAACCAACAGTCTGAGGGATGGCTGTAAAAAATACAACCACAGATTCAACTAAAAACCTGTCAAAACACATTTCAAGTAACACTGTAAATCATTTCAAGGTGTAACATAGTCAAAGGACAAGGAGGGGAATACTTTCTGGTCATCCAGATAAGTTGGACAACTGCTGAGTTTATTACAGTGGGGCGTCAGTTGGATTTTTGTGGAGAGGTTATTATCGAGGCCTCTAAGTTGGTTGTAGGTGGAGAGAGGGCTACACTTACCACCCATCAGAGTGTATAACTGCAGTCCTGGCTGCTGTTTTCCATTTTGAGATGTCAGTTACCGAAGTTACCAAAATAACTGGCCATTACTGATGTTATTGTTAACCACAGGTGGTGCTTGATGTACATTTCATGCTATTGGCTACCATAGATGTCAATCAATGTCTGCAACAAGTCCCTCTATACCACTGTAAATGAATGGCATTCCACGAGCCGTTTCAATGGGTCTTAAAGTGACAGAAATCAGTCTTTCGGTGTCTAAATAAGGTGTTGTGCCAACAGAACAGCTTAGATTCTACAAGTCTCTCGGCCTCTACACCACCGCTCTTAAAAAAGATGTTTGGATGATGATGGTGGGGAGCACCATCTGATACACTGGTCCAAAGTCTCCAAGAGATGTTGAACTGAGATCTGGGGACTGCAGAAGCCACACAATATAACTGATAACATTTTTTTACTCATCCCAACATCACTGGGATGAGTAAGTATTTACAGCGAACCTTCCCTCTACGGGGACAAATAGACCCTGACCATGCCAGCACAACGGTCCCCGCAGCAGAACAGAGCCACCCTCGTCTTGGTCCTACGCCACACATGCACTGGATGACTCATTTCCACATTTCCCCTCAACCAGCACCTATTGCTTTTGCACCAAACAATCTCTCAGATGTGCCATCATGTTTGTAATGACGGGTTTATGCGCTGCAACCCTAATTGTCCATGGACACAGTCTGATCACATCCTGCGATGACATTCTCAGTCACCTGAGGAACAGTCGTGCTTCTGCTTTTCCCTAAATACTGCGCTAATGCACATGCATCATGTTCATCGAATGTGCTGTCGACCACAATTTCTGACCCTATTTACTGATGTGGTCCCAGCAATAGAAAATCTACTGAGCAGCCAGCATTAATATGCAGTCATTTAGCATCAAATTGCAGGCTGGGTCAGTCTGCTGAGTTTCTGCTATTTGCTTGGGTGAGAGTTAAAAGCAGCTTAAAGGTACTTTATGTCAATCTAAAAAGGTACTTGAGGTTAGGGCAGGAGAACGGTGTTGTCTGTCACGAGGCCCAGCAGATTTACGACCTCGCAGTCATATGCACTGCAGGGCATAATGATAGAAACCCAACTTATAACTGTGTAATGACTACTGTCAATTATTTTAACTATGAAATGATAGAACATTGGCAAAAATACTGATTACAGTTGCCTCTAAACCCCAAAGATATTAATTTTACTATGGTATTAAAAAGAAAAAAGCAGTGAATCCTGATAACGAAGAAGCTAGAACCAGAGAATGGCTGTGTTTTTACTCGCTGAGTGACTTCAATCATTACTCACTAGTCAAAATTGCTGTCAATTGATTTTCCGTGGACTGACTAATAAATCATTTAAATGTTTCAGCATTAAAAAGGGAAGGAAGTGTGGCGGATCAGTGTAGGAGAAGTTTCAAAGGAAATAGAGGAAACATTTCATCATTTGTTTCTCTCTAAGTTTTTTTTTTCCTACTTAACTTAGAATCCTGCTTAATTTAATGAGGTAGTCTGAATGAGCTACAGACACCTGAGACAAAAAACGCATCCATAAAAAAATGACAGAAAATACAAAAACACAATTATGTGCAACAGTCAGGGGTATAAAGGGACCGAAATTGGAAAAGTCAATGTAAGACATGATAGAAAATGTGAAACATCTTTGTCTTAAATTGAAGGAACAGGCTGGCAGACACAAATATGCGGCCTCCCAGGGAAACAGGCTGACTGTCTGCTGTATCAATGTCCCATTGATTCAGGCTTTGTGTCTCACAATCGCCCCCCTCATCTCCTACAGAGCTACTTAATATGTTTGAGGGGCTCCGAGCCTCTCATCTGTAAAAGGCAGAGCTTTTCTTTTACCCACATTAGAGGTGGTGTTGGTGGGAAGGAAGTAGAATGGGTCGGCATGGGGTTGCAGGGTGGGGTGGTGCTGCTGCTGCTCTGAAGTCTGTCTGGTGGGACCGAAGCTTTATTGGCTGGAAAGGAAGCCGGCGGAGTTGCGAGGGCCTGAGAGCTCGGATGAGAGGAAGCTTTTGAAACTTCCCACATCGGCATTAGAGAGATGAGCTGCTATTCAGCGCTCGCTCCCAGCCTACACCAACACATCCATAAATACACTCACAAAGCCAGCCTGCATATCCAAGCAAACACACACACACACACACACAGGCACGCACACACACGTGTTCGCTCATATACCCAGCAAACACACTTTGGCTTCCTTTTTATCTGCTGGTCCATGAGATGAGACTGGGCTCTAATTGGTCCTGGGGGAGATTGGCAGGACGAGCGGATCAACGAGGAGGCCAGGATCTCTGGAGATAAACAACAGGAGAGGGAGTGGCAGGAAGAAAAGGGCCACAGTTCCACAAGTAGAGAGGGAACCACAGCGGAAGAGGGGAAATAAATGAGCGGGAGGGAAGGCAAGATGAAGGGGAACGGCGCATCCACTCAGAAGAGGGACAGTTAACGGATAGCAGCAGCACTCAGCTCAGAGTGATGTACAAGCCTTTAGTTTCCTGCAGAGGTCCGACGCATTCCACTGATGAAGAACAATGGAGTCTTCAAAATGTCTCCATCCTTAGCTAATTTCACTTCAGTTTATCTTCACTCCCCCCCACCCATGTGTCCCAGAGGACACGCAGCAATAGATGCAGAAAGGGAGGCAGGGAGGAGATGGAGGTGGTTCTTGGTGGAGATGAAAGGAATATGTGATCAGAAGCTCTAACCTGCAGCCAACACCTTTGTCTTTCGCCCTTTCAGCAGTTTCTGCACCCGGCAAAGCTGCAGGTGGTTCTCATGGCGCCGGGTATTGTTCTCGATACGCTGGGACACCTCGCACACTGCAGTCACCGCCCCTACAGCAAACAAGACACAAACATTTTTGTTACCATACGTGTGAGGACACTCATCGACTAAATCTACATTATACCATTGTGAAGTTGCAAATCACCATGAAGGAAACTTTGTTTAATCTCAGTCAGTGTTTAATCTGCCAAAAATACACATTCCTGTCTCATTACATGATTTTTAAACTGCCTGAGTTGGTATTTTTTTTATCAGGGATAACCTGATGGAGTGAGTTTTATCAGTCTCACACATGTTTTAAAAGTTCCACATGTCCCCCAGAAACAAAAACCATGCTGAAAGCAAAGTAAACTTTGAATCCTATACAGAATAAATCAGTGAGTGAATTTTATCAACTCATCAGTCCAGTCCTTTGTCAGGGTTGGGGTCCTCTCTTTGCTGGTGATGTGGATTCACGTCTGAGCAGCTGTATGTTTGTGGGACACGTTCTTTGATGAATTCTTCTAAATTCTACATTTTTATTAGCTTTTTACACCAGTTTTGAAATATTTCATAATTCCTTTTTGAAGTGTATGAATTATAGCCATATCCATATCAATTAAACTACTCATCCACAGAGATGGCTTTACAGAGTATTTATACTAAAGACAAAGTTCCTTTTGATGGTTTGACAAGAGGAGACTCTTAAATATGAATTCAGTCAGACAACTCATGATTAAAATGTTTATTGCATTTGGAGTTTGGCATCAAGGCTTCCCATCACTCCCTGAGAAGAGGATTTTATTAAATAAGTATATGGGAGTGATGAGGGAATATCTGAACCCCCTGAGCCCGCAGGAGGCTGCTGGGGTGGTGGTGGGGCAGGAATAATGCAGTGGGCTGTTTGCAAGGCAGCAGTGTCACTGACAGGTGAGACAAGAGGACGATGGGTACGTTTCCCAGCTTAAATAGAGCGTCAGTTTCGGAGAGTGTATATGATTGAGTGAGGCATGTCATGTGAGTAAATGGTAAATGGATGGAATACAATAGCGCTTTTCTAGTCTCTCGGACCTCAGACCACTCAAAACTGTACGTCACATTCACCCTTTCACACACACATTCATACAGCGCTAAGCACAGCGCGGGAAAGCTAATCATTCACACACATTCACAAATCAGGGGGCAAGTGTGGGTTCAGTGTTTTGCCAAAGGACACTTTGACATGCTGACTTGAGGAGCCTGGAATTGAACCTCCGACCTTCTGGTTAGTGAACAACCCGCTCTACCTCCTGAGCTACAACCGCAACCTTCTCTTCATTTGTTATCTTTTGATAGAGACAGCACCACGGCTCCCACCACAAACTAACTGTGGCACAAACAGCAACTCCACCAGAAACACAAAACACACCAACAAAAAAACACCGGACAATGAGAATGAAGAGCCAGCTGGATACTGAAGCTACGTTCACACTACCATGTTTTAGTTTTAAAAAGCAACCCTATGTCATGTTAAGGCTTGGTGTCAACACAACTAAAAGAAAAGCTGCTGTCCCTGTTTCAGAGTCGTACTGTACTGCAGTGTGGATGGGCAATGTAGACCTGAGAGCAATGACAGGAGCCCACTGCTGCTCCCTGATTGGGTCTTATCAGTGCTACTAGTGCTGAAAGAAAGAAACATGGATAATGAACGTGTCATTGACCTTGGTTTCTTTGCTAGCAGCTGTTTTTGCATTTTTAACAATACATGGCAAATAACAAAAAATATGATATAACCCACTGCACAGCAGGCGATCTGCTTCCTGTTCAAACCAGCTTGAACATGCACAGTGTGTGTGAATGATCATGTATGTATATCTCTCCTCGTGCGATAGCAACCACAGAGACTGATTTTAACACAGAGCTAAAACAGTCGTCTGGGTGTTGATTGCTGATTTTACAACACAGTTTAAAGATGTAAATCAGTGTGAATGGTCGGAACATTGTGAAAATTGAGGGGAGAGAGAGCGGGCAAATAGAATAAACAAGCATGCTCTCATTCTCATTTCTCTTTGTTGGAGAGACATTTGATAAAAATGGGTTTATCACCCATTAATACTGTACATAGCAGTCCCTCATCACAGACTCACACATACTTTCCTGTTGCTAAAAATGCTAATGATTTAATTACGCTGAGGACAGATATGCTATGCTGGAATTATAACACTAACAATGACACTAATTAGCTGACTTCAGCAATTACTGATTCATTTCTTAATTGATTAACTGAAACATATACAGCCAGAGACTTTCATTGCATGCTATTCTTCAACACAACATTTTTTACTTTACTGTTATCGCTCTCCTACTGAATTTACTTTAAAATAAAAAAAAGAAAAGAAAAGAAAAACTGTTAAATCATGACAACAAAATATATCCAAGAATGTTGAATTCTGCTGCGGCAGCCTACAGATGGCCCACAGGTAAACACAAACAGGCATGTGAAGAAGTGGAGACCTTTGTTTTGGAGGCTTGCTCGGCATCAAGGCCTGATTGTGCTTGATTTCATCAGCGGGCGCTTGCAGAGAGTTTAACCGAGTTGTGCAAATTGAAATATCCAGGCAGTCCTGATTGGGCCTGATGGTCTGCTGCGTGGGTCCGGCCGGGCTGTGTGCTGTGTTTCAGTGTTGTGTTGGGGCGCCTAAGCGTGGTAGTATTAATTAGAGGGACACTCGTCTCCACCACAGGGGCCCCTGTAGCTTATAATTCACGGCCCTCCTGCAAATCAGCTGAGCTGTCTGTCTGTAATTGTATTCAGACAACAGCAGCAGCCCCCAATAAGCACAGCTCATTTGGTTAAATAAACCTATTTCCTCCATAGTGTTTACCACAGCATCACGCCATTCCCACCTCTGCTCCTACACAACACCCTGCTGCTCTACGAATATTGAATTGATCATAAAAAAAAACAATACTAGCCAATGTTAAGTAGGTTTCCTATCTGCAATATATCAGGCATGTTATTTATTTACCTAGCTGCTTTTATTTTCCTTTTTAGTTGTGTTTTATTCTAGCTTATTTGCATATTTTAATTTTTTTTTTTATTCCCTATTTGTTGCTTATTGTGCTCCTCTGATTGAGAATGTATTCATGGTTGTGCTTGTTAAGTCGGTGACTGTAGGAACTGAATTGCCCTTCTGGGATAAATAAAGCTTTCTGAATTTGATTCTGATTCACTATTGAATTTGTAATTGTACAAAGGTCAGTCCTGGTTGATCTGTTGACACTGGTAATAACTGGTGGCAATAGCATTTGAGTGCAGGCCCAGCATTGTTGTTTTGTAGAAACGCAGGTGAAAACAATCTGTGGCATCAGGATTCATCAGATCAAAATGCTGCACAATGAATTTAGGGTTGGGTGATTTGTATCTATTTCTATCAGTTGTTGAAATAACGATGGTGTCATGGTCTGTCTCTCTCATCCCTTAAGCTCCTGTTTTATTTTGAACTTGTGGAAAAACACAGGAACAAGGCATGGACAACAGGCAAACAGACAAAGGACAATGGGAAGACAGTGAGGTAAAATACACAAGGGAGAAACAAGGCACAGGTGCTGCAGTCAGACACAAGTGAGACACATGAGGTAATCAGAGGAGGGCGTGCACAGGAAGACAAGACACTGAACTTATAATAAAACAGGAACTAAAGGGACGAGAGACACAAACCGTGACTGGCTAAAAAAGAAACATCATTTAAATTACCTGGTTAATCTAAAGACCAGCTTTAACATCATTAGTCTCATGCAGAAAGCCCATCAGCACAACCACATCTGCACATGCAAGATACAAAATACATGGTGTGAGCTGCTCGACTGGAGGCACACTGCTCCACCTACAGCCAGATGACTGGGTTGCACTTCAGACTTTAAAACTATGAGTACAGCGAGGAGCTGAGTAAAAACAGAGGTGAGATACTGTGGAAATAAAACAAATCTCAGGGGCTTTCTCGCCAATGAGAGACGATCAGCACTGGCTAAAAATGAAAAGCTGCTACCTGAATGTTTTGCACATTAACATGGGAGTTTAGCAAATACGGGCACTGTGCCACTAACTGGTGCAGCCAAATAACTTTTCAAATTCACTCACTGATTTTCACTCTCATACGCAGTGAAATACTCACTGTGGAGCTGTGATGGAAAAACCCCACTAGACTTGAGAAAGGATCTGCTTGACTTTAGCTGCTGTGCCTGCAAAGGCCCCAGACAGCGCTGATCCTTTAGTGTGGCTCAGGACATCTCTCATAGAGTCTCAAAACTTTGAAAAGAGGTGGTGAGACTGGTACGATCACTCAACTAAATGTGTAATTTTGAAACACAGCCAGTTAAAAGCTGATTTATTTACAACATGACAATGATTGTCCCCTGGTCTTTACCAAATAAACACTCACTTTGTTTTCTACAAAAAATCCTTTTAACATTTTGACAAAACAAAAAAACAATGCATGCATTTGCAGTGTTTTTTAAAACACATCTGACTTGAAAAGCAAAAAAAAGAAAACAAGTGAATAGCTAATGTAAGCTTCCCTGACAGAAATGTACGTACACAACTTGATTTTACACATTTCCTACCAGCCGAGAGACAGAGCCACACCTGTGTCTGACCTCTGTCTGTTTTTCCTGTCAGTGATTCAGTGATTAAATCTAGCCGATTGGTGCTTTCCTTTAAGATTGATTTCCTTCTTCTGAACATATCATTAGATTTTCATAAGCTTCATCCTCTGTTGTTATCCTTATTTTCTTTGTTCAGCCATTGTAAAAGTTAGGTTTAGTTCTACGTAGGTCGAACAAATGCGAACTGCTTCACACAGGTTAGCTGCATGTACTGTCTCTGACACACACTAACTTTATGTTGGCCTCTGCTTGTGATTTCACGCATGAGTCATTACAGACACCTGACCCAGTTCATAAAAATGTCAAATTCAATTACTGCCATATAATTTCCTGGGTGGCTAACAGCCTTGATCGCCATTGTGTTACCTTATTTGGCAATAATATACTGACTACATGAAAATCTTTCAGTAGTTTTTGTGTGGTGTGACAACAGTTTTCAGTGTAAATCCATCAAACTGATTAGCTCTCAGTTAGTGGACAAACTGCACTGTTTTAATACATATCTGTAAAAAACTCTCACAAACTGCATCCCTTACTTTTTTTGTACAAAGCTTTAAAATCTTTGCCCCAGAACAAATAGGCAAATCATCAAAATAGAAGCATCCAATTACTGTGTGTCAGCTATAATAATTGCTGTAAACATTTAGAACTGCATCATTAATGCGTCCAAAATAACAACAAACAGATGGATTCTAATTTCAAGCTCAACTTTCCTGCTTTTGTTCTGAGCGCTGAAACTCGGCAGATGAACTTGATCCTCAGGGTGACTTGTCTACACTAAAATAATCACGGCCTAATTGGCTCGCTTAACTTCACAACAATTACAATGTAAACCAAACAAGGCATCCGTGTAGACTTTTTCCCTTTGTTGTACGTGTTTGGAATATTTTCCATTGCCTGCTTAAGAAAAACAACAGCTCCTAATTACAGTATTCTTGGACTGAGCTCTGGCTGAGGCATTAATAATACATCTAGCCCATTACACATTCTGAAGTCAACTTCCTCTTCTTACAGCTCTTTATTCCTTTTATTCACTATTTAGAGTATTTGGCTGTGGTATGAGTGCTGTTAACTTTTAATGTTAAATCTCTGACAGAGCCTGTAGTGTGGTCAGACTTGGTTACGGTTGCTGCATTTGGAGAGGGATATTACAGCTTCCCGATGAAAAAATCCTAAAGTGATGTAATTACAACAATTAAATTCAACCTGAGAGCGCTGCCAGGGAAAGAGGGAAGCTTGGGGGAGAGGAGGAAGAAAGACGAAAAGCAGAAAGGCAACAACAAGAAAACAATAACAATGGGAAAGCCTCTTGTGATTCTATTTGCTTAATCAGATACAATGTGATTTGTCGGGTATTTCTTTTTAAAATTATTCCCTTTACAACACAACCGTACGGAGCTGACTATAAGGAGATTTTTTTCTAAACATACAGAAAGCCCCACCAACCCCAACCCCACCACCAAATAAAAAGCATCGGAGTTTAAAAAAAGGATCTCTAATGAGAAGAGGAAGAGGCGATGGTGGAGCACATTTAGATATGTACCTTCATCTTAGAGTCAGGGGCTGTTTTAATTTGTAAGCAAAGGCAGCACACCAGCAATGAGATTTTAATTGATACACATAAATAATTCCTTGTGTACATCCGCACTTGAGTCAGATTTGCTGTTTATTTGACGATTGAAATTAGTCATTATCGGGATTCGTGTTGATGTTCAAGATTTTATTTATTAATATAGCTCCCGCTTAATATCCTCTGATCCGCTCCCAATTAATTATGTCAAAATCCACATCAAACTCGAACTTACACGCATACTGAGCTTTGCCTCGCTTTCATTTCTCCACTAGCCAAGCGCTGCTGTGACAATAATAACAAATGAGGAATGAGAGTGAAAAGGAGCACTTTCCTTTGTTCCTCAAATGAAGATAATGAGAGCTGTCTTTCACTATGAGTCTGACTGGTGTGATGAAAGTCTTCACAGGTTGTTTTTTTTCCTTTTCCATTCTTTTTTTCTTTTTTTTTGCTTGTTTGTTTTTCTGCCTTTGGAGGACTGGCCTTTATTCTAAATTGTACAGCCTTGCTTAACTCTCCTGCGCTCCAAACCGCTTGTTACAAGTTGGAGGAATTCCACTGTGAGTGAGCCAGAAATCTTTGTGACTAGTGATGCAAAGCACATCATCTCACACACACACACACACACACACACACACACATTTGTTGTTAAGTTGCTACTGAAGGACCCCGATGATCCTGACTAGAGTGGAGGGGGTGACAACATCAACCTTGGGCTCACACGTGCACAAATGTGCACGTGCAGCTCTACACTCATCCCTCCACAATAAGAGCGCTCAGGATGAATCTGCAAGTGTTTTTCCTTTGGCATGAAGCAAAGTGATTATTGGAGCCGCAGCATAATCAGAGAAGAAACTTACTTGAAAGCTGCTGGAACTCTGGGTTGTCTGGACTAGTGTTGGCAGTCATGTCTTGTAGGAAATGCTTATACCTGTGAGAAAAGAGAAAAAGTAAACACAGTCACTGTTTGCTAACAGTGTAAAAGAACTATCTGTGAAAAAGAAAGACAGAGGGACTTTTCATTTCTGTTAAACAGCACTTTCTTTGCCCTGTCACTGCAGACTGAACGCAGGAAAACATCGAACAAAATGCAACTCAGAGGAATCCAACAGGCCAGAGAAAATATATATACACACAGAGTCTGATTGAAGCTCCTGAATGATACAGATGGAGAGAGGAGGTTTTGCTTTGAAGCAGAGTTGATGGTGACAACCTCTGACGGATACAGCTGTAAGATCATGAGATGAGGATCTGCACTGGTTTTACTTGAATCCTCCTCAGACAGCCTTGCTTGTTAGAAAACAAATGAAACACTGACTCCATCCAGAGGTTATGAGTGGTGAGCGAACCAAGATGAACCATTAAAAAAATGGATGCTGTCACTGTCTAAAAAAAACACTGAACTCTGAAGCTAAATCAAACTATATATGTATTTATTACATGGATCCCCATTGTTTGATGCCTAGTCAACCAGCTAGTCTTCCTGGGGTCCATCAACTTAAAGGTCGAGTCTGTAGGTTTGTTTGTTGCAGTTTGTAAACACAACATTCAATTTGGGCCCCTCCGCTGGGGCTAAACTGTGCACGCCCCCCTGCCCCTGACAGCAGTCATCAGGACTGACCCATTTTCAACTGCTGTTTTTGAACATTGAACCCTTCTCCACTGCGGCCTTCAAAGTTCTCGTTTGAGTAGAAATAGAAATAGAAAAAGAAATGCAGTCCGAGGGAGGTGCTGTAGTGTTGGGCCCGCCAACACTCCGCCATTTCTCCCAGCTTGACGGCGTCCAGTCGCTATGTTTTATGCAAAGCCACAGCGCCACACGCCCAACTTCACCTGCGCTCTGTCATTGGCTGGGGAGAACATCGAAACATCAAACTACAGGCAAAGGGGGGAGCTGTGCAGACACAGTCACCACCACACATGAGGAGAAGCCCATTGGATGATGAAGCAGGATTTCTTTTGTATAAGTCTTTTTAGGAAAATCCTACAGACTCTATCGTTACATGATACAATGAGGAATGAAGAATAATACAACAGAAAAAAAACAACAACCATACAAATAAGGTCATTTAATTAACACAGATCACCACAAATATGTTCCAGTTCTTTTCTCTAGGTGTGTGAATATCCCTTGGAAGTTGAGTCCATGAAGTTGTGGCCAGCTTTCTTTAAGAAGTTGGAGTTTGGACGGGGTTAAAGACATGTGCTCATAGCTGACTCCTCTACGAATCTCTACAAAAAAAAAAAAAAAAAAAAAAAAAAACTAAAATGCAACCTGCTTTTGGTGCAATGAAAGAACTTAATGTGCCAATTTTAGTCTCATCTAAAGTAACAGTTGCAAAGCATTAGCCTCCTCAGAAATCTTTATCCTTTTCACTAGGATAATGTGACCTTGAAGTGCATTGACAATTGACATTGATTTCCAGTGTCTGTCTCTGTCTTTGCAGCCCTCTGTTTGTGCAGTCTGGGCTTGTTTGAGAGACACAGTGGTGCCAGTGAGAGAGGCCATTAGTGACGCTAGCAGACTGTACACCGCCGCCACTCGTCCATTTGGTGGCACGAGTGGGACAAGATGTGTCGGGGTGACAATTGTGTGGTGTGACAGTGTTTGTATGTAGTGTACTGTGTGTAGAGAGTGTAACGCCACTGCGATTCTTGAAGCTGCACTGACAAACCTGTTTGCTCAACAGGATTCTGACGACTTTATTGTGTAGCTGACTGTCAGCTTAATGGGAATTGACAACATTTTTATCATTTTGCAGTTCGGTGTATTTAAGGGCTGCAACTAATGATTATTTTCTCATCTAATTGATTTAAAATGTCAGAAAACAGTGAAATGTGACCACTTTGATCTCCCAAAGCCTAAAATGATGGATTTAGACTGCTTGATTTATTTAGCCCAAAAGCCCAAACTATTCACTTTACAATCAGATATGACAAAATAAAGCATCAAACAATGACATTTGAGTTGATTGATTATGATAAAACAATCAATTATTGATGAGAACTGCTGACTCAAAGCTCCAATTAGTGATACATATGTACACGGTGTACATATGTATATGTATCAAGTATCTGGATGATCATTAAAGGTAGGGTTGGAGATCCTGGAAAAACGGTTTGAGGAGGACACATGTTGAAAATAAACAATTCAAAAGTCCAAGCCCCTTTCCTCAGACTTCTCTCTGAAGCCACGCCTCCAGACGCAGGAAAGCGCAACACTTGTTCAGCGCTGGGCTCACACCAAGGTGATTACATTGGGTCGCTCTGCGACGGTATCGCCCTCACTGCGCAGCATCTCTAACTTTCCTCCAGCTTTTTCTCATGGCACATTCACGTGATAGAAAACACCTAACTTCATAATAAACCATCCAGCATCCAGCTTAGAGCTACATGGCCACCTACGGGACTTCAGTGTGGCACATTGGATCACTGGCATTGTCTTTTCCGCAAGATATTTTCATTTGAATAAATATTAAAAATACTTGTTAATACTAATGGATTCACAATGTTTCTCTTCAATTATGATAAATACATCATTCACAGCATCGGCACTGTTCCAGTACAGACCACCTGCAGAGAAGGCAGCCCACACTCAACTCATGTGAACATCTCCTGTCCATCACATGTTACATGATAATATCAAGGACTTTGATAATATCAGATTAACACACAATCAGAGGAATCAAAGCTGTGGATCTCATCACATTCAGGCTGTCAGCTGGATGACAACAGAGTGGCTTCTACCAGAGTCTGTTTAGTCAGTTGTGCAGCATCAGTGTGTGTGTGTGTGTGTGTGTGTGAGGGGGGGGGTGTAAAGTTTGGGCTGAAAATAATCTGGTCAAGTGTGTGCTGCACTGCTGTGAATTTGTTCGCACAGCAGTGGGTCTGTGGGTGGCAGAGGAGGAAGGCATTGTCGACTACTCATTAGAAATGAAACGGAAGCCAAACAAGCTCCAATTATGCCTCCTTCAATTAAGAGACACTTAGAAAGAGAAATAATTTCCCTTCTTTCTCATCTTGTCTCATCTTGTAATAACAAATACATTACAGGTATTATTAGCAATGGATCCCCCTTTTTTTTTCCTTGTTAGGGAGCAGAGAGGAAAAATCTAATTAAAGCAGCCGCGTAACAAAAAAGCAACACTCAATGATGATCATTATTACGGCACATTTCAAATAATGTACATGGAACTCTCTCATTTAGCTGTCCTGTCCCGCTCATTAGCAGCAAGGCAAAGAACGGGTAATGAGACAATAACGTAATCTGAGCCATATTTATAACAGTTCAGATATTCTAATGAAGAATGCAGCTTTTAGAAAGCATGCGCTGGTTGAGAGGGATGCGCCCGCCACCGCTGCACCGCCAGCAGCTAATTCCTTTGTAATATGCAGATGATATGCAGGGCTTTTCTCTCTCTCTCTCTCTCTCTCTCTCTCTCTCTCCCTCTCTCTCTCTCCCTCCCTCCTGTCAGACACGTCGGGTCATTTGGGCATTTGCACACACGTCGGTAAAGAAAAAAGAGATGGAGGAAATATCTGTCTAATTATTTTGCTAGCCATACATGCATTAAGGATTCAAATTTGTAATTAAGAGACAAGGGCGCTGGCAGGCTTCTGCATGGGTTAGTGAACATGGCATGGGCTTGTGGGTAATTACTCAACTTAAAAGCTTAAAAGCAAAGGAATGCACACTTGTGGTAAATACAGAAGGACGACAGATACTCCACTGTCCAAACTTAAGCAATTAATATGTAATATGGAGTGACTGTGAAGAGCGCCTTATCTCTCTCCAAAAGGGTGATTAAAGGAACTCTGTAAATGTGGATGTTATATAGAAAACACTTCAAACTCCAGGATGTCAGCGGCTTTTGTTTGTGTGTGTCGCTCTATTAGGCATCATGAGGCCAAATCATCCTCTCTGTCTCCCCAAGGGGCCCACACGGGACCATGCAACATAAGTTTCAACCCTCGTTTGCTGCATCATATTAATGCACTGTTTACTTCTCAATTTCTTACTTTTATTGTGTTGCTCAGCCAAATACAACAAACGAAGAAGTTCCTGATGTCAAGAGGCTGCCCTCCTGTTTTCTAGTGTGCATGACCGGAATGACTTGTGTAATCTGACTGTAGTAATAGAGGTCCATCCAGGGGCAAATGGACATCATGAAGTGGCCTGTAGATCTGTGGAAGTGCAATTAGACAATTTTCAGAGAATAATCTTGCAGGGAAATAATCATGGCTTCTTGTGGAGAGGTTTGTCATATAATTATCTTGATGTATTTTATGTTTTATACATATGTATAAAGTGATGCCACTTAACAGGCAAAACAGCAACTGCTCATAAAAATGATATTGTAAACATGAAATAGCAGGAAATATTGTGTTTTTTGATATTATCATTAATTAGCCTCAATGTTCTGCACAGAACAAAGCAAGAACAAAGCATGGCAGCTGATGTAGACTTGACTACTTGTCAAGTCAACTTGTGGGTTAAGGAGGAGGCGGAGCCTTCAGCTGTGGAAACATCTTCTACTGTGGGTGTGGGAGGCAGATGCCCTCTCGGTTAAGAGTAAAGCTGGTAAAGCTCGTTGTTAGGCCTGGCTTAGGTTTGTCCTGAACCACTCCTAGAGGCCTACACTGCCAAGGGGCTTTCCCATGATGCACTGAGCTCCTCTCTCCTCCACTCCCTCTCCATCTGTATGGATTCATATCCCATTAATACATGTTACTAATGTGGCTCCTCTTTCTCATAGTTGAGTGCTTTTTTGTCCGTCTCCTCCTGATGCTCTCCGCAGGTATTTCTGCCTCAGGAGCTGTAGAGTCTGGATCTGTGACAGTGGACCACACTGTGCCCCCGTAATCCTGCTCAACACTCACTGCTACAATCGTTATTATTAGTCTCATTATTAGTCATACTGCCTGCCTCATCATTGTCTTTATTACTACTGTTGCTATCATCGTTGTTATTATTATGCATCTTCATGAAGTATCATTTAGGCTACCTCCTTCTTCCTGCCTCGCCCCCCCCCCCTCGATCTATCTCTCTCCTTTTCCATGAACTTAACTGGTTGCAGCAGACAGCCACTTCCCTGGTCCTCATCAAGGTTTTCTACTTGTTCAAAGGGAGCTTTTGCTTGCCACCGATGTTAATGTGGGAATGCTGGATCTCTATAAATACTATTATGGGATACGGTCTAGACCTGCTCTATATGAAAAATGCCCTGAGATATATATATATAAGTAAACTTTAATTGAATTGAACTGCACTGAACCGAATTGCAAGTGTTCCTCCACCCCTACTCAATAGCAGCCTATAGTTTGATATACTGATCAAACAAAGGGCACTTCCAATGAACACAAACATAACCATAAAAAGTTTTAATAACGCTGTGGTCACTACAAGTACTACCAGGTATTTTTGCAGAAAACAAACATGTTGCCTGAAACATTTCATTGCCACGTTCAGTACGTCTGACTAGGCAAACACTTCAATTAAAACTAAACCCACGTTGCATGAAAACATAATCCAGTTGAATTAATTGAAGGGGCCTAAATGCAGTTAATTAATATTGGACACACTGGTTTGATTACATATGTAAAATACAATAACAGACAATAAGAGATTTAAGAAATTGAATGTGTGTTTACATTTGAGTATTTACAGTTCATATTCATAGTAATGCTACATCTTATATAGAATGTAGAGGGGAGACATGAGCATGGTCATTAACCTTTAGTTACTGCACAGGTGTAGTGCTCTGATGTCCGAATAAGGGGCGTTGTGTGGGGCATATATCAGGTCGGTCAGGTAAACTGGAAGCGCCAGTGGATGTAAAATAAATTAAAAAAAAAAAAAAAAATCGCCAAAGACTCAGATGTAGAGGCCTATAGCATCAAGCCAAGGCTTCAGTCACTGAAAATCTACATTCAGTTTCCTACAAAATATATTTGCTGTTACATCTCCGCTCAAATTTCAAGGAGACGGGGCTGGGCACAATGCACCAATTACATCTGGAAATTCATAAAGAGCCATTTGATTAAATTGTTTCACTCATTAATGTGCCAACAAGTCGAGCTGAATGGAGGGACTTTCAAAGACGAGGCAAGCCTAATCTTTTCGAGTGTCAAAATTAAAAAAAAAATATTGTTTCCCTGAGGAGCGACCCCACCTCCTACCAAAAACATTTAATCCATTCATTCATCCACACAGGTAACTTGGACAATACGGATTCGATAATGTTCACGTTCAATAATCACAATCTTGAACTCTTCCTCTCAGCTGTAAAATGCGGTTTCTTCTGGGTCAATGGAATTAACTAATGATTCACGTCAAAACAGTCGCACACCATAATTGAGGCGCTTTGTCTCCCTGTAAGTCTCACTTCAAACCTGGCAATGAACCATGGGGTCGGCTGACAGACAATGCAACACAAATTACGAACTGAAATACAACTCAATACCTGTAGACCACAGAGAGACATTTAAGAAAGAGTCCATTTTTTTGTAGAATTCTTTCAAAGAAATTAATCAAAACTCCGACCTTGTGTTGGAGAACCGCACTGTGTTCGGCTGATGGAGACAATGGAGCTACCTGAGCACACAAAGCACTTAATTTGAAAATCCCACCATCACAAATTAAAGACAAAATCAATCACGGTCAGCGCAGCATGCAGCCACATACTTCTAACTGTTTGAAAAGTATGACAATGACCCCAAGGCCTCCAGAGATGTACGGCCTTTACATATAGCATGCTAACTCTCCACAGAATCCGCCCGCTGGACCATTCCCTTGTTATACTAAATGGTGCTCAGCTTAGAGCAGATATATCCCAAGGCCTCCAATTGCTGGCACCTCTATGAGAGCTTCATCTCTATTATTGACACAGACATGGCCAATACAGGCGGCGAAGGTTGCTATTCACTGCCACAATCAACTCAAGACCCCATCACTGTCATAATGGTGGGCTCAGTGGGGAGGACGCCAATCCAGCCGGCTCTAGTGAATGCCACTTAATAAAGGCAATGATTTTATTCCTCCCCCGGCAGCAACATAAGTATCCACACTCCAGGCCACGCTCGCCATCCATCATCCTTGAATGGCGATAAGTGACAACAATTTCCTGCTATTCCCAGCCTCGGAGCCGGAGCAAGGTAAAGGCACCAGCCGCGATGATTATCTAGCCACGCACTTAAAATCATCATACAATTAGACACATCCCTCGAGTCTCCTGGTGAACAGATGAATCAATGATGATGATGGGTGACGCGGAGAGAGAGAGACACGGCGAAAAGGGGGTTGGGTTGTAAAGAGCGAGGCCGACTGATTATATGTCAGAGTCAAATACAACAGCGTACAAGATGGAAGTTGCACTGATTTCCCCACTGGTCGGTTATTAAGACGAAGCCCATGAGTTGGGAAATGCTGGATTTTCTTCTAGATCAGCTGATCAGCGTCAGTTCAGTCAACTCAGTGTGTTCGTTCTGGGTTTGTGCGTGATGAATGAAAAAAAAAAAAAAAAGACAGCCATCAACTATTGACTACAAGTCACCATGGCAACAGGCAACTAAAGTGCAGAGCCACCATTTTAATCCAGTGGAGCTGGAAATATCAATGTGTGACAAAGCAAGTGTTGGAGTCCTACTCCATGTTTCACTCTGTTTCTAAATGTGTTTATTCAGCTCTGGCTCCATGAGGACAAAGTGCTGGTGGCAGCACAAGATGATGTCCAACAGATAAGATATAAGTGCAGTGATTTTGGTTTTAAGTCTATGTCTATTTTACCTTTATTACCACAATATTCAAACATCTTTCCTGCTAAATGTTGCAGTAGGACACCACCAGCATCTCAGACATCTCACCCTCCCATGATGTTCTGAAGAAGCTCCATGTGCGCAAGAGCCTATAAGAAAATAAAATAAATACATAAAAAACAGCTACGACCTTTGCCACGATATGATCCACCTCTATGCTAATGCTAGTGATAGCAACATTAACAACAAGTTAGCTGCCCACTGTACCTGGTCACTACTGAAAACAGACATGTAACATTATGTTGTCTTCAAGTTACTTAAACTCTGAAATTATTTGGAGTCCAGCTGAACCCTTTAGCAGCTTGTAGGGCGCATCATTTCTGTAAAGCCAGACCAGTCCTGACTCTGGGTTGGACTGGGACTTGTGCTGGGATCTCTCATGTGTTTTCAGTTCAGCACACTGGGCACCTGTAAATGTATTACTCTCTTTAACAGCCTTAAACCAACTGAAATACAGTGGCATTGATTTTAGGCCAGATTTCTTGCTAGTCAACCCCTTTCTGTTGCCTCAAGATAGCAATGCACCTCACCACATTTAATTTGGAGACCAACACACCCCTGGGCATTTGCTGTTTAAGCAACATGGGTAAGGGCTGGAAAATGACATCTCTCAGAACCTAGCAAAGACACTTGGTGCTGGGCGCCAAAGGCTGTTTCGTTTTCTCCCTTTGGATAAATAAAAGCTGACATTTTGCAAGTGCACTTGTTCATGTTTATTGTGCTTATTATAAATGAACATTTTCATATATACAGAGAAGAAGAACCGCTGTTTAAATTAAATTGTCTGTGACCTAATTGTTTGCACAACTATAAGCAGCCCTGCTGATATTCCAGCTGCTGCTGCACCAACATATATCAGCTGCCTGTTAATTCTACAATTGACAGCATATGTTCTCCCTCTGTTTCTGCTTTTAAAGGAGGATGAGAGGAGCTCCTGTAATTACAGAAGCTCACCCCAACTCCACCTGCTGATTCTGTATTCAGCTCTAATGGTATATTCAGCCTCTCTCCTCCATGTTGCACCCAGCTGAGCCCGGTTGTGCCTGTGGTCATCAAAAAGAAAATAAGAAAGAAGCTCATCACACCCATTTGTCTTTGAGTCTTGCTATTTTGCTTGTATCTGGAAGATTTAGCCCCGTTCGTTATGTCAATGTACATGCAAGTGTGCCTAATCCTTGCCCTTCCCTTGAGATCCACACAATAAGCCATACAAAGTTGACATTTCTGAAAAAGACAGCACTGATATCTGACTGGTATTCTGTCTTGGAGATGTGTGGAGGTATCCCATCAGAAGCAAAAAGGGGTGAATTAGTGCATCGCAATCATTTTTCCATGGCTTGGAAAGCTGCGCTGAGGAGATCTGCATTATCCCAGAAGCGTGGGAACAGGGAGAAAATCAAGGGAAACTGCTCCTTTTGTCGCACGGGAGAAAGTGAACATAAATGAGATATACGGTAAAAGTGTCTCAGATGTGAAGGCAAAAGAGTCAGCTCGTCTCACAGACAACTTCTCTCGCATGATGGATGGATGGAACATTTGGAGTGCTCTGCCGAAGATGTGGAGAGATGAGAAGATGAGCGGGGCCCTAATTAAGATACAAACAAGCAGCTTGATAAACCAGTGTCATGATATCTGCTGCATTGGAAAGTACGTTTCAGCCCATTTCTCCTCCTTGTTCCACTAATTAACAAGCAAGATCAAGACCGCATGAAATTACAGCTAACAAAAACTAGTGTCTCACCAAAGAGATTTTGACAGTTTCTGGACAGTCTGAGCACGGTATAGGCGCTACATCAAATAATAATAATTACATCTGTCACAGAGACTATACATTGTAGCAGGCGACTGATGAAAGGAAAACAACTTAACAGCGGAAACAGAACTCGAGCATGAAATCCGTGACCCATCCACGGCAGTGCTCTTGATGGTGGAACGGCAACACCGTAACACCTCCATAAACACACTGAGGTGTGCAGAGGGATCTGATACAACTTGAAGCATCAGTTACAGTACATACAGACAGCTGAGATGTACTGGAAATATTCTCTGGTTGTCAAATGAAGACTCCCACATCATGTTCTCTTCCTCTTCCTTGTGTTTTGGGGGATGCCTGGGAGGCTCTGAGCAGTGTATGTACACGTGTGGAGAAACAATTACAAGGGCTGGAAGGTGACAGAGAGAACAAGAGCGGGGGTGTGGGGTTTCACAGATAGCTTCACAAAGAGAAGCATTTAATTTGTAAATGAGCATTATTTGGCAGTAAACAGTAACAAAAAGTGAACAAACTGAAGTGCTGAATATCACAGCATAATCATGCTGCGGAAATAAAAATGCATCATCCCACATGAAACATTTCCACTGGATTTATTTCTACTGTCGTGATGCTCTGATCGCAGAGTAAGGAGGATGTGAAGACAAGTCAACTGAGTTCGACTTAACCCCTTGTCAGCGGTTTGTGCACATTATTTATTAAGTCTCTAACATGGTATTGCTCATATTCCCCAGTTTAGGCCTGATGACTGCAGCACTGTCACTGTGGGAAAATCCAACTCATTCACCTGCTTCCTGTGGTGTTGGTGTGAAAGCTGACCACACGGTCTGAGTCTCTTCAGTCCCTGATAAATGAGTGATCTGGGTCGTTTTGGAAATTAAAATAATGTGTAATTATAGATCATGGCAGAGCTTTTATGACCTTATTCATCATAATGATGGACAACAGGAGAGTCTAATGCAACATCTGACTGAACACAAGGGTTGAATACATAAATCTGATAACATCCCAAAAAATTTCGGGTTATCATGATTATGCCGACATCTAACTTATATTTGTCTAGACTTTGATTTTTGTAAAAAGGATTGGATATTGTTATTTAAAATCACCTTCTTTTGTGATAAACATTTAAGGCAGATGGCATTTTGGACTTGTGCCACTGTTCAACTCCACAGCTCACTTGAGAAAAATTACATTTAATAATCTAGCATTTCTTCATTTACAAAGTAGGCAGGAGACAGGCTTACTGATTAATCCGCAGGATGGGAAGCTGCAGTAAGTCCTCGAGCCTTTGGTCGTTGAACTCCGGTCGTGCTTCCTGTAGTTTCTTAAAGCGTCTGAAGGCCTTGTTTTTCTTCAGCTGGATCTAAGAACACACACAAGACATTGTGACATTATTCTCAGGCACATTAAAAACGACACAGCTCTGGGCTTTGCAAGGCAACATTTTGTGAGATGTAACAAGTTTCCCTGCAGTGTTCAGCACTTTGGGAGTATATTGTAACAAAAATCTCTCATTAGCACATGCAAAATTAAGTCAGACTGGTTTCTACGGTGGGACAAGGAGCTAAGGAATAACTCAAGAATATTTCGAGAAAGACAAGCCGAAGCTGTGGGAACGGCCCTCAGTCCTCTGAACATCACTAAATCTGTGGGAAGATCTTAAACATGCTCTGCTCACAAGACAACCTAAAAATATGTCAGAACCTCAATCTCAGGGAAAATCAGTGGAAATTCCTAAATTAAGAGCAGAAAAACCATTTACAGTCTGTGATATCTGCCAAATATATATAATGAGCTCCTTGTGTAAGTTCTGACTTTGTTCTACTTTTTTCTTTTTCAAAATTCATGGGACAAACAATCAGTGCATTAATTTTTGAAGCAAGCTTCACCCTGAATGTCCATTTACTGCAGAAGCTCTATTTCAACCATCAGCACAGTACGTAATTTCCTCATAGTGTGTCTATATTCCATGGATATATTTTCACATGTACATATACACATACACATCTCATGTCACTTCTAGCTGCAGACTCCACCTGACAATCCCCAAAATCCTGTTGTTGTCACTCTGCAGCATTGCCAGCTGAGGTACAGGGAGGAGGAGGCAGGGCTGGCAGTCTGTAGATGTCATTAAATGTGCATTTCCACATCGCGTCAGCTTGAGTGTGTGTCAACATTTGGATGACAAAACGCCTCGTCTTGTCATTCCCGTCAATCATCAAAATAAACATTGCTGCTGTATTTAAATAGACCTGAGGAGAGCTCTGCGCTATTTCACAGCTTTGAAAAACATCAGTGGATGCCACTTGACTTTAGATGCCAGCTGTGGTGTGTGTGTGTGTCTGCGTCTGTGTCCACTGTATGTGTGTGCTGCTCACATACAGCTGTTTAGCTGGTCATTATGCCGGTGGCAGGTAGAGTTGGACATGGTAAACAGGCAGGTGGTGAGTCAGTAGATGATGGGCACAATGTGAGAGGAATCAGTTATTAGGTGGAGGCAGAGCACAGACAGAGTGAAGGAGTAAACTGGTGACCGTAAAGACCGCACTGTGTGGATTTAGTGTTGTAGAACTTCACACTTTACAGCTCTGCATGTTGATTTGACTTTGCAGCCACAAATGGCAGCAAGAGATACAATACCATAATAACTCAGGTCATTATTTAGAACCACACCCTCTGTAACAGGTATATATAAAGATTCACTCTCCTTCTTTTCTATAATATCTTCTATTAAAGAGCAAATCTGCTCATATTCTATATTTCTCATTGTCCACAGACCCCATGTGCAGAACAAAAACAACAATGACTGTCTCTTTCTGACAGGTGCTATGTGTCCAAAGCTTGTGCCATCTCATTTCTCTGGACCACAGGACTCCCCTGATGTCCAAAAACTATTAAAAAACACATCAATGAGCCACACTGTTGCACTGGGCGACATGTTCCTTCATTACCACACACTGCAGTTCACTTTGACTTAATCCCTCATGTTGCACCATCCTGCTGCTCCAAGTGATTCACTGCAGCACCAAATTCTGAATAACATTCGCTATAAACTACAGTGACCTGCTGTTTCAGAAAATTACTCTGATTAAAAAAAGATAACCTTTTTTATTTATTTATTTTTTTTTTACATACATCCAATATACAAACTAATGGGCTTTGGGGTTGAGACCTACACACAGAATGTGCTCATACATGGATCATCACATTGTTAGTTCAGGATCTTTTGGTTGTGGTTAGTGATCATCATGATATCGTTTTCCAAAGTACATCACATATGAAATATATGTATGCAAAAATCATCTATAAAACCATTAATCCGATGTTCAGTTCAGTTGATTGTTACACATCATATGAGACCAAAGTCATAGATGTATGACAGAAGTGTTTGTTTGCAATAAAAACATATTATCTCAATATGACTGCACTCAAAACTGATTAAAAATACGGAATTATTTCTCTTTGCTACATTTTGCTGATTTATGTTTCAGGTTTCATTTGATTTGAGACCTGACAGCAGAAACACATATGTTTCCATCGTTAGAAGACTGATCACTGGCCACAGAAATCAACACATTTCTCTCTTGTCAATCCGAAGGTAGATCAGTGCAGCTGTGTAAGGCTTTGGACCATCACTTATGTAATTAGTCAGTGTTCCTTATGCTTAATTAAGGCTACATTTACAACATTATCTTTGCAAGTCTGATGTAAAGTCAACAAGAGAAATATGGTTATTTTACATCTTACCATAAAGAGAGAGGGGACAGAGCTCTGCAGCTGCTGTGTGAAGCTTGTACAGTCTCACCCAGTGAAGCTGTAATTGCTGCCAAAGGCACTTCCACAAAGTATTCAATTAAGAGTCTGGATACTTTTGTAAATTAGAGGTTTTAGTTTTGAGTTTTAATATATTTTCAAAAACGTCCAAAATTTGCTTTCCCTTTGTGATTACTGATTATTGGGTGTAGGTGAATTGGCAGAAATGCGAATGTAATCAGTTAACTATTATGTCGACTATACAGTGTGCAAAAAGTGAATGGGACTGAATACTTCCTGAAGCCACTCTACATAAATGTGTTGCCATGGCATTAGCAGCATCACTGACAGTGAGGGAATTGATTGTGTCTGCAAAGAATCCAATAATCACATATACATTTGCATGTGTATTAACTCCAATACCTGAGGAATACATTGGCCAATTTCCCCACAGGGGGGTTATTAAAATCTACTCAAATTTAATGTTACAGACAGCTTTTGAAATGCTCATGAGTGCAGCGGGAATGTGCGACATGGACGAGCGACGGGCGTGTGTTCTTACCCGCAGCGCTTTGATGGAATCGTAGATGTTGTCGGCGTACGTGTTGTAGAGATGCAGGTGCGGACAGAACTGGTCGAAACCTCGGCCGAAGTAGCCATTCTCCAAATGGACCAGCAAAGATCTGACAGAGGAATAATAACAAAAAAAATAGATATAAAGAAACATTAAAACGGCACACATTTTAAACCCACAATCATGATTTTACATTTCAAACCTAAAGAGCTGAGATTTTAATTAAAAATTTCCATAATAAGCTGTGTCTTAACAAGTTGCAGGAGATGAAACATTCAGGCCGACTGTAATGGCAGCTGGCAACTCAGCTGTAGTTAATTAACATTAATTCTGTGAGTTGGCCAAACAACAAAAAATAAACTCTTGGCTGTTTGGTTAATATTCTTTTTGCATGCCACTATTTTGCCTCGGTCAAAGACAGTTTTCATCAAAGGAACACATCGCTCTGAAGCGGTCGTGTCTGAAAATAGCGTCAATGTGCTTTGAATTTTCTCGCTGCTCAAAAAACACCTCCAGTCGTCGAGCTCGGTAAATGACGGATGTGATTGCCTCGTGTCAATTTTAGATAGGTCACAGCGAGAGAAGGCTACAGAACAACGTGCAGGAATGTCAGCTGTATCACAAGAGGCTGTCGCTTGGATATTAAAGTGCTGTGACTTTTAGTTTAATTCTTTTTAGTTGAATTCTAAAAGGAAACAGCACTGGTCACACGCTGGACGAGCTGGTGCACAGCGCTGCCTGAGAGCAAACTGCTGCTCTGCATCAGTGGAGGGAAGGAGCTGGAACTAGGCGCGATCACATCTTAAAAACATCACTTTCGGCAAAGGCACACATGTTTAGAGAAAGTGCGGGGGTTGAGCAAAGTTCAGACGATTGCTTCCCTGTTAATGGGAGGTTTAGCAAGCAGGGCTCTGTAGTGTCATTTGAAGGCCTCTCCCTGTGGGTGACGTATTTACTGGGACCCAGATGGTGGGTCTGTCTTCAGGGCACCCAGGGCCACTTTGTAGTGAGAGCATGCCTGCTGAACTCAGGAACAAAACAACTAGATCAAGGCAGAGGCAAAGCAATCGTTCAGCCTGTCAGGCACATTACAGTAACACGGACGCAATTGGTTGGGGGTGTTGACACTTGTGAAGGAGCTTGTTATCCAAACTTAGAGGAAGTACCACACACGCACACATACACACGCACACACACACAGTCCTACTCTCTAATGATGCTCCCAGAGACTTCTGTTCGTACATGCTGTAAAAAGGAGTACTTTGCCGCTGAAGTTGATTTAAATAGATTTTAATGAAGTTGCGTGCCAAGGTAGCCTCTGTTCATAATCAGGAGATGCAGGAGCAGCCGGGAGAGTTCTAACGAGGGCAAAGGGCGGGAAAAACTGTGTTTCCGTTTTTTTCCCCCCTCACACTGCCAGAGGCTATTATGATAAATATGAAATTATGGATTACATTTTTATACTCTTTTTTTTCACAGCAATTAAATTGTCTGGCCATCAGCGGCAGGATGGAGATAACATTAGCATTCCGCGTGTGTCGCGTTAATCCACATTAATTCCGAGCAGTTGCGACATCTGGGGTGGATGCAACCTTGACCGAACAATTCAGGGCGAGACGCCTTCATTTGGGGAAGGCTCGAACAGAGGAATACTAATTGTTATGACACAGCGCGAGCATCCGCTAAACATAAATTACTAATTAATGAAAAATAAACATGAGCACAAATCGCTGATAGGAGGCAAAGTAATAAAGCGGCATTTTGTCGCTCTCGGTGAACTGTGTGATGTGCTCCGTGCTGCGTCGACACAGTGATTCCTGTCTGATCTACCTATCAGAGTCAGACCACACCTACACTTATCATGACCTCCTCGAATCCACGGCTTGTTTTATGCTCCTCACCGGATCCACTGACAGCTCTTTCAAGTTGATGATTCCTGTCTGTCATGTTAGCAGCAGGCAGTAATTGGGCTGCTCCTTCTGCTGCCTGCGCTGTTCTCCATACACAGTCAGGAGTAGAATAAATATGTGCATGTGTATATTATGCACAGACACACACATACACACACAGGGTTTCAGTCAAAAGGTTGGTTACAACTACCCACTCACAGGATTTTCTTTGTTTTGACCCTATAGAACAATACTGAAGGCATCAAACTATGAAATAACACACAGAAATATGTAGTGAATAAGAGAGTGTTAAAAAACCAAAAGCTGTTTTCATTTTTTAGATTCTTCAAAGAAGCCACATTTACCATGCTGACAGCTTTGCACAATATTGGTATCACCTTACCCTGCTTCACGAAGCTGTCTGTCACCTGGAATGCTTTTCAATTAACAGCTGTGCACTGTCATGAGATAATTAGTGGAATTTCTTGTGTTTAAGACCTAGACCATGTATAAAGAGGCACGTGGTCTCCATGCACCGCTGTAACCATCAGACAGAGCCCGACTCCGTCGAACAACAGGCTAATCCAAACATGAGCAAAGAGGCGGACAGATTGCGGAGCCTAAACTGATGGCTTCATTTTTCAGGTTTGGAGATTGATCATCAGTTATGTTGTATTATGGTAGTGTTATATATAGCACAAAACTGTACTGATCTATATTATGTTAATAATATTGAGTAAATTGAGTAAAGAAATGCACAAGTCCATCATCAGAGGAAAAACTGATTAGAATTGCCAGCCTCAGAAATTGCTAATTAACAGCAGCTCAATCTCAGCATCAACAGTCTGGAGGTGACTGTGTCAGTCAGTCCTTCATGGCTGAACTGCTGCACCCAAAACAAAGAAAAGCCATTAAGATGAGAGTTGCTTAGGCCAGGAAAAATAACGAATGGAAATTTGACTAGTGGAAATATATACTTGGATTCTGTGAGATGCAGAAAAGGGACCTGATGGTATCTGTGTGTATGGTTCCCACTGTGAAGCATGGAGGAGGAGGTGTGATGGTATAGGGGTGCTTCATTCAACATTAACCAGCCTTACTACCACAACATCCTGCAGCATCATGTTATCCCATCTGATTTGCACTTAGTGGGGTTATCAACAGGACAATCGCTAAAACAAACCCCCAGACAACACAAAGGCTGTATAACCAAGAAGGAACGTGTTGGATTACAGCATCAGATGATCTGACCTCCACCTAACTGATGTTGTTTGGGAAGAGTCAGACTGCATTGAAAGAAAAGCAGCCAACAATGTCAAACATATGGGAACTCCTTAAAGACTGTTGGAAAACCATTCCACGTGAAGCTGATGAATGCAGGAAGCTGGTCGGGAGTGTGCAAATCTGTTACCAAGATAAATAGTAGCTACCATGATTAATCTAGAATCGAAAATAAATTTCTTTGCTTACAATTTTTTGTTTACTCTTCAATTCCTGAGTGATTTCATAAACACACTCACACCAGCCACAACACTGAAACCACCTACCTAACATTGTGCAGGTCCCTCTCATGCTTTCTAGCAACACATGAACTCCACAAGACCTCTGAGGGTGCCTTGTGTGTTAGCATCAGATCCTCAGGGCCTCAGGGCTCAGACTTTCTCAGCACATCCTACAGATGCTCAATCAGATGCTGGGAATTCAGAAGCCTGGTCAACATCTTCAACACTTCATGTAATATTTCTCAAATCATTCTGAACATTTCATGCAGTACTGAACCTTACATTTGCCCATTTTTCCTTGCTTCCAACTTGTCAACTTCGAGAACTGACTGTGCACTTCCTGTTGTGCACCTCCACGCCTTGACAGGACTGGTGCTGCTGATACAATGAGATAATCGATATCATTCACTTCACCTGTGAGTGGTTTTAACGTTGTGACTGATGTATATATCAAGTATCCTTTTTTTATGTAACTACCCAAAGCTTAATGAAAGCAGAATTCATCCCCACTTTCCACACTGCACTCTGAAGTTAGGTTGTACACTTGTATTATGATCAGAGAACCATTAGGCTGCTCAGAGCTGACACATGCACAGTTCTCGCAGAATGTTTCTGACATTGTAAAGTGGTTTCTTGCTGCTTTGTGAAGATCAACAACTCATCCTAAGTATCAGTACCCTGCTGCAAAAATTGTCAAAGGAAAAAATGTCTCTCAGTTGTTCTGCGATAATCCTGGGCAGATTCCTTATCAGGTGTGGAACTCTTCACAGCCACACAGCATTCAACGCCTAGGTGGAGTTTAATGTGAGCTCCATCAAATCATGACCTGCTTGCAGAGCTTCTCCTGAGTGTGATATATCTTTCTGGCTGCTGGGTATTCCTTAATGTTTTGGTTTGTTTCGTTAATCTGTTTTAAATCTTAACAGTTTTAAGAGCTGGAAAACTAACAGAACTAGAAACAGTAATCCACCATATTCAACCAAACACATGATACACGTGTCTCTGAATGTTGGGAATCCTGGTGTATAAAGTGAAACCGATAAAATGAAGAACAAGAGGTATAAGAATTCAAATCACAAGGGCAGCTCTGGTTTGTCGTCTTCATAAATTGGTATCATTTTTGGGTGAAAAAATTGTATGAGTTGTCTTAACTAATAACAAAATATAGCCTGGTGTTATCCAATGTGCTGGGACTGAATGGTCTTTTTAAAACAACATGGTCTTTGTATTAGGGATGGGCGAGTACCGATACCAGGTATTGGTATCGGGCCGATACCGGCCTTATTTCAAAGTATCGGTATTTGTTAACGGCTGCCGATACCAGCCGCCGATACTCAAGGCCAAAAAATCGAGTTTCGTTCCTTTATTCCCGTCATGTACATGAACGCAGCAGCGGCGCGGCGGCTCCTTAATTATTACTGCTGCTTCAGAATCGTGTCGGGGCAGACGCACAACCAGTTACCATTACTTTGTACACTAAATAATAAACCTCCTTAACTGTCTCACCCCGCTGGCCTGCGTTCAGCATATCAATAAATAACACAGATGAGGTTATTATAGCCCAAAAGTTTAACACCACCATGTCCTTTTGGTGTATAATCTCCTCCTCTCCCAGCTCACATTGATAAACACACACGGCCATGATGCTGCAACCGACGTTGCAAGTCATATTGTCCGATGTCTCTCTCTTTCGCTCACTCGCTCCCATTGTGTGTCTGTGTGTGGTCAGTCCTGACGCTGCTGCTTAAAGAAATCCTACAGCAATACAGCAAATACAAAAACTCTATTGCAGATTGACTCACAAAGAATAAAACAAAGAATAAAATGTTCAAAATTATCCATCATTGTGTAAAACACACACACACACACACACACACACACATATATATATATATATATATATATATGTATATATGGTATATATGGTAGTGTAGTACTTTTGTATTTGTACATATATATATATGTGTGTGTGTGTTGTGTACAAATACTTTTGTATTTGTACACACACACACACACACACATATATATATATGTGTGTGTGTGTGTGTGTACAAATACAAAAGTACTAGTGGTATCGGTATCGGGTATCGGTGAGTACTCGGTCTGGAAAAAAGTGGTATCGAACATCCCTACTTTGTATATGACTTATTAGTGTCGGACAACGTGATTGAAAAAAATATAATCAACTACTCATTATATATAATTCATTCAAAAACTATGTCATACATTTAGAGTGTTTACTGGCAGGAGCAGAAGCAATAAGTCCTAACTCTTAATACTTGATGTTTCATTTGTGACAGATTGATGACACAGTCAAACACATAATTGTCTGAGAGCTAATTATCACCACTATTGTTGTCAATTACTCTTGACACTGTCACACATAAAATCAATGTATAGCAAATGCCAGACTGAAAAAAAGTGAAAAGAGTGTGTGGGAAAATCTATAATCAATCACTTAACATTGGTAAATAAGCCCGGCTCTAACACACTGTCTCTCCATGGACCTTTTTTTTTTTAAACAGAGTACTTGCCATTATGTTTCAACCATTGATTCAATGAGGGGCTCATAATGAAGATGTATGAGATCTGCATAACCATTTATCCAATACATAAGACTGTGTAATTCATACTTCAATCTTCATTGTAGCACCCTCAACAAGAAAGCCTGTCAGTGTGTGGAGGATGAGGACCTGTGGGAAACCGCACCGCTCGTTTTTCTAGTCTGGAAATGGAATACCCAGTCACTCACAGTCTGATACTGAACTGTGTCTGTGTGTGTTTGTCCATTAGACTGTGTTTACACTGAAGACAGCAAAACTGATTGGCTGCTCAAATCTAGAAGCCGACTGTTCACATTGTTATCTATAAATGATTATACCTGAATGGAATAATGAATATATACAATGTCAGAAAGTATTCAGACCCCATCACATGGTCCTTTTACAAATCATTGTCTGTACATTTATTGATTTTGATCATTTGAGAATCATGAAATTTCATTGATCCAATTATATCATGACTTTTGGATGAATGTGTGCACAATCCAGGACCAACATGCACATTTGCGTGTATACTGACCTAATTCCACACAGGAGTTTACAGCAATTTATCCATTTACAATAAAAATAAACAAAGGTGAAAGGGTGTGAGCACTTTCTAAAGCCACAGTAAATATATTGGTTATCTGATTGCCAGTGTGTATTGGAAAAAGGCCAAAGGCGGAGTGATATGGTGGAGCCCCCGGTGGGGGCTACACCAGACTAACAAACCAATCATCCGCAATAAGCTACACAGTCTGATTGATGCTCATTCTACTTGGCTGGTATACGTAGTTAAGTTGCAGCCATTTTAATTAATACCTATAGCATTATCGTAGCATTGTCTTGGGGTGTGGAACACCTGGTGCCACCGAGTCAGGTTTATATACCTGTAATGGTAAAGAACTGCTGCTGCAAACATTAGAGCAGGAACAAGCACTGTACCTTCAACTTACTAACACAAAGACTAAATTTAGTGATAAATTCATCTTGGCTCAACACTGATAAAATGCTTCTCAGGTTTCTTCTGAACAAACAACCCTGAACTCCAGTGAGAATATCCAACATCCTTTAACATAGAAATGATCAAAGTTTAACTCTTACCACTTTGAAACAAAAATATCAGTTTTGGCATCAGCTCTCAACAACCCAGCCTCACTATGCGCTATATTTTTCTTTATTGATTTATGGATACCGTGGCTGAATCGAGTGCCCTCGCAAGTACACGTGTGCTAACTTCAAACATCGACCTTTTATTTATGTAGCCAAACTTTCTCAAGTCTTTGGAGGATTTACTTTTACAGCACGAGATCAATTTGACGTCTAGACATGCAGCACGATCAGCTTCTCTCAGCTCGGGCCTCCGACTGGCCACCCTGCCCCCCAAGATCTTCAGCAGCGGGTCAGGTAGGAGTAGCAACGATTCATTAATTCTCTACGGTAACAATAATGCTTTTCATTTGCGATATCAGCAGGAGTTATTCCACCTGATATGCAGTAATGTATCCACCAGGGAAGAGAGAACACCTCTATGCTCGACCACAATATCATTGACTTGTGCTAATGGTGAAGATAAGGGCTACAGTTCTGCAACCTTAGAGTGTATCATGAGCGTATTTCAACACAAGACACAACCCACTAATCTCATCCCTTTACAGTCTCTCAACACCAATCTCTCCAGCATAGATATTCCTTAAATTATTCAGAGGATACTTACTGGTTTACTGAATGGATGTCTTTAATTGTACTGAAGATGCTTTCTCTAATGTCCTGCCTCAGGGTTCCTTTGGCCTTCAAGATCTCCACAAAGTACTGAGAGAAACAAGAGAGAAGAGGGAGACAAAATGTCATTATTTCTCGGCATTTGTATTAATAAGATGGAACTGGGCTGTCTCTGATTGGATATGCCACTGATGAATGGAAATATATATTTTTTTTGATAAGGACGTGCTTTCGCTGCTGACATCTTAATTACTCCCCCAGAACAGAGAGCAAATGTAATACCAAGACCAGACTGTTACAAAACAGTATAAGACACTTAACTTCTAATAAGTAGGACTTGCATTTTGATAGCTTTTTGGTCTAGAGCCAAGGCCGAATGCTAACGTCCTACAGTGATGTATAACTGCGTGGCACCTATGAAGACCAAGCACAGAGGGATGTTATTGTACTGCGACACTCACAATAAACCGACAGCTGTGCCAGTCTCAAGTCAACTGAAATGAAAATGGGATTAGCAAATTGAATGTGCATTAGGCCTAAAATGACTCCTAACTGGAGTGAACGGGTGAGGGGTGAGTAATTGGTTCGAAATGAGGCTACAGCAATGGGTGGAAAAGTGTGTTCTCTCCACAGGGAGGGAAATTACCATGAACTCCACCTTTAGTCTGTTAATATATTGAACAGTAAGAGTGCACTTTATAACAAGCAGGGGAACATGTTGTACAGTGGTGCGTTGATCTTTTTCCTTTGGCATGGAGATTTTTGTGTTCATTCTCTCAATATCATTATTTAAAAAAAAACAATATTAATCAAACACACTTTCAAATGGTTAAAAAAAACCTATTTCCTTCACTCAGGTGCTGTTTAGATGGTTGAAGGTATTGTGTGCACAGGTTTTTAAATGGAATTTCTACCTCACAACACTGAACAATGGCATTTTAAATATGTAAATGTAACAGTGTCCCTGTTGTTAATCTGGATAATCCATTAATAGACCTTGCTGTGCATTTCTTTGAACCAGGCAGTAAGCCGCTGCCATCCTGTCAAACCTGCCAACAGTCTGTGCTCTTCTTTCAGTCAGTCTGATTGCAAAGCTTGATGTAAACGATATGGGCCCAGCCAAGATGGTCAATGCTATGAAATTTAAAATAACTTCAACCCCATATTGACTGTTAAATAAAATGCGCATTATCAGTTTGGTGTTGGGCTGAAGTCCATCTGTGAGTTTAACTCAGCCAACACTCTGATTTATGATGGAAAAGTAAACATACCCCATGCTTGATCAATCATGTTGTCAAATGCTGAGCTGAATCAGTCTGATCCAGACGCTCATCTATCAATTTAATAACATGATAGTTTAAACATTAACCTCACTTATTGGAAAGTATGTCTTTTTGCACCATGTTCGTTTGGTTAATGTTATATTTCTATGTTATATTTCCATATAACTACAAGGCCTGCACTAGTTTATCATACTGATGATAACTTTGTATGTTAAACTAGTCATCTGAGTTGACTGTGCCAAGCATTGCCTGTCCCAGATAACCTGTACTATGAAGCTGGTAATCACCTGGCTCAGTTTACCTTTCTGGCTACAAACATGTTCATGTTAATTATGAGGAACACTGAACTGAATGAATTACAGGTATTTTTCATTCTTTTGTCTGCTGAAACTGTTAGGAACATATGTTACCTAAGATAAAGATGAAGTTAATGTCTGACCATTTCTGCTGCAGAGAGAAAAGTGGTTCCTGTTGGAGCTGTTTAAAATATTTCAATTAGATGTATAATCATGGAAATATTGATCAGTCTGAGGATCATCGGTCTTGATAGGGGAGATTCAGCTTTGTTTTCCAGTTGTTGTATTCTGAGTTGCATTTATGAAAAGGAGTAAAATCTTTTTCACTTTCAGGTTAAAGAATCTTTGTTCAATTAAAATGAAGCTATAATAACAACAATATATTTATTCAATGTGATTACCAAATGATTTAGTGTCCAGAAGCCAAGAGACTAGAAAATCAATCCACTTAAAAACTGAAAAGAAAAGTCTAAATTAAAATTATTTTCTGATTTCACCCTTCCACTGGCTGTTGTGGATTCCACAGGTATTAAAAGTCTGTTGCTAGTATTAATGTATCAAAAATAAAAACAGACCCATCATTGCAAAGTGAAGATAATCTCTCAGTGCTAGCTTTCTGGGACTGATTCATTTGAGGTCTGTAGTTCAGACGGTGTGTAACCTGTGACCAGATTCAATCAATACTCTTGACTGCTACAGTACTTACGGTGGCCACCAGCTTCAGCTGTTGGCAGTACTGTTGTTCTGTCTTCACCAATTCTTTGGCTGTTCGGCTGCGTTTCCTGTCCCAGCGGTCCCTCTGCTCCTGGATGCTGCTCCTTGGACCAGGGAAGTAACTCATGGTCACAGTGATGGGGAGGACACTGCAGAGATGAAGCAACAGACCAGGCCAGGGTTACACACATGCACTGACCACACTAATGATGGATCTAAAATGATGCCATTGTCATTTGCCATTGCCTATCTGTTTGGTGCAGATGCAATCTAGACTTTAAATGAACTTAATATATAGTTTTAACAGCCTTACTTTTTTTTTTTCCTAATTGTTAGTTATAGTATAAAAATCCCTCCTGTGCTCTGCAAAACAGGACGTTTGAACCAAAGACTATTAGCTTAGCGTGAAAAGCAGAACATTAATGCATCCTGCAAACGTGAGTGACGTAAATATACCTGTGAGCCTTTAAAGTGACATAGCCTTCGACATTCACTTCAAGATATTTTGTTGCTTTGTGTGTATACGACAATATTGTAAAGTTTCACGACATGACTTTCGGTCAAAACACTGTAATAAGGTCTCGCGTGACAGGCGACAACATGGGAAAGTTATTTGGGAGTGTCCTACAATACTCAGATAAGTCAAACTCTGGTGATGTGGCCAGAGGCTGTATATTCCAGCTGTGACATTACATTATATACCAAACGTCTGGATATTTCTACGTAGCAGTTATGTTAATGTTACGTAAAAACGATAAGTAGCCTTATATTTTTGTCAAAATGTTAGTATGGCTCGAGTCTGGCATCATGAGGAAGTGATATAAAGAAGCGTCCGAAAATGTTCAACAAATTAACATTACGTTAACGTTAAAGTTGTTACAGTATCGCTGTTCCGTGTGAGGAACAAGCCGTTTTCGCAACATGACATAACTTCATGCGACATATGTACAGTATGGTGAAGAAATGCGTGGCTTACCTTCAGGTAACGTCTCCACTTTTAATCAAGGCGCTCTTTTCGGGGTGAGCTTCCTTCTTCCGGGCTGAGATGTTGACGCCCGCGCTGATTGGCTGCTCCGCTCTGAGACAATGACAGGAAGGACCGCCCCCTCCCTCAGCATTCCAGCCCTATTTTTGAAATTCTCAGCTGTAAGTAGCTGCTACTCTCTGTCCTGCAGACAGCATAGACTCTCACTGGACTTGTTGAAATTCAATCAACTCTGTTTTTTTTCCTTTTCCCCCCCAACACACATAAACATTTTGGATTTGATTGACTGCAAAACTTTATGTCATGTGCAGTGTGCTTTAAGACTGTGCATTTAGTTACAGATTTTGTGTTGCTACAATTGGTAATTATTGTAAGCCCACTATTTTCTGTTTTCTGTCAGTATAGCACCTTTGTTACAGGTGTGTATAACAGAAAAAGCTAACTTTATAGCTGACCCAAATTAATTGATTTAACTGACTTCAATATGTTGTTAATACAAGGTTTTTTCTATTTTCACTATGTTTTTGCATGACTATTATCTCTACATGGGAGAAATATGTGAAGAAAGTGAACTTTCTTTCTGTTAAACATTATAATTTTGTTAATAGATCTATGTTCTTAATCCTATTATGAAGTTTCAAATATGCTTCACTTATACTGTTTTATATTTTACTATATGTTTCTTTTACCACAAGTGGATTAATTCATAGGACAAAAAAACTACCTGCTGGATCCCAACTTACCTTTGTAGTTTTTAAAGGGAGACATAGTCCAAGGTTTACTGTGCAGTAAATTTACTTGAACGCTGAAGGAATATGGCAACAAGCATGAAGCAGAAATGATGGTACTTGTTAAACCTGTGATACAGTGGCCAAGGTTGAAGGATGTCATCTTATCATGGAAGCTGATATTGTTTTTTAGTTGTTCAATTAAATTAGCCCTAAGTAATGGAGTCAGACTTCTAGAGGTTAGAGCCCCCTGGAGTCCTGGTGATCCAGATTTGCACTTCACTTAGGCTTCTAGATGCCTGTAAGGATACACATGGCCTTTATGTGCTTGAAATCCAGTCAGTGAGTGAGGTTTGTGAGTCTTGTGTCTTTTGTTTTCTTTACATAACTTTCACCGACTCATTCCCAGATCTTCCTCAGATTCTACCGTGAAAGTGTAAAGTTGAGTCTTTTTACTTAGGGAAACCTTAAGGAAAAGATACAACATTACTGGCAGCGAGTGGTGAGAGAGACGGTGCACTGGTTGATGCGAGAATGGCTCCAGAAGAAACTGCAGCTCAGCAGTTTGTTGCTCATTAAAGATAAAAGTGATGCCCTCAGTAATCAGGCTGTGACGCAGGAGGCTATAGAATGAAATCCATGAGGACTGAGGACTTTCAAGTGAAAAAATAGGATGCATTTTTTTCTAGAGCATATCCCAGGCTGCAGTTCATGTTGCCTGCAGCTCCGCAGAGCAGCGAGAACACTGACATCTAGTGCTGATAGAGGCCAAGTCCTGCTGCAAGACACGACACAAGTCAGGAGGGGGAATGCTAGATACCCTATGATGTGTCTGTGGTTCCCAGCTGTTCCAAAAAAATGGTCATTTCATAACCACTTTCACTCTATTAGCAGTTAGATTGTAGTCTGCAGTTGCTCATAAATGTATTTAATTCACATGAGGGGAGTTGTTTCTGGTTTGAGTGGATGAGGAGTCGAGGGCATTCAGTTTACCTAAACACAACTGTGACACCACTGATGTGTTTTATACATGTCACAGTACAGATAGTCCTTTGTCGAGGACATGGTAACACTGGAGCATTGTCTGTTTTACAAATTACAACAGCATAAAGAGGATTCAATAATAATAAAAAAAAGAAATATTTATCATGAGGCCACATATCACTTGGAAAAATATTCAACTTGTTGAGATTTTTGAAAAACATAGAGATTCTAACACTGAACTTTTACATGTTACACAAAGTCAGTGCTTGTTGTAGGCTGTCTTTGAAATGCTGCAAAGCTGTGAAGATGCAGATGGTGGTATCTTCTAAATTGGTGAAGTGTATGGAAAAGTGTTTGCCCGAGTCATGCTACACATGATGCATGAGTGTGCACATGATCAGGATGTTGCCACCTCCGCCCTAGTTTTGTACCAGGAAGAACCCTGCTGAGGTCTCCTGGTGGAGACAGCGTGGACTCGGCCCTCCTTTGTGTCTCTGTTCCGTCTGGTCTGGTCTAAGAGCTGTTGCTCAAGGATACTGGAGGCTAATTTTACTTGTTTTTGTTCCTGTACTTACTGACTGTATAACAACACTTCATCAGCCCTGTAGCTCCATGATTTGACCCAAAGTCATGGGATATTACAGCTCAGTCACACTCAACTGCTCCTTCAACAAAATACATTTTTACATAAATTGCCATTTTTTAAAATCACCTTATTTAATGGATTTGAGTTGGATGATGTAAAAAGCCTAAAGATTCTAATTCTATATATAAAAAAGTGAGACCTAGTTGTCTCCTTTTGATTGTCATGACTTATCAAAGTGTTCCCATGAAGGTCGTGTAAGCGGGGGGCTGGTATTGCTATTATTTTGTCAACTTCCATTTTGTCATTTCCACTGTGCCAACATTGACCTCAGCCTTTTTTCCCCTCCTTTGAATAGCAGCTGTATCACTCTCAGGGCCAAATGAAACAACAGCACTTCCTGCAACAATCTATCACCCTCACAGACACAATGCAAACTTCCCACCTGACTTTTCAAAACTTTTATCCCCATATTTTGACGATTCAGATGAACTGATGATCAACTTAATGAGCTGTAGTTTCCCCAATGGATGTTTGCTTTTCAAAATAAATTGGTGCAAACTGTGGGGTGTTTACAGCCGGCAGTGTTGCCAACTTTGTGCATTTGTTGCCAGATTTAGAGACTTTCAGATACTAATGACGGACAAACCATGGTGACTTAGAAGAGTAGCCAATGTGAGCTGTGCACAGTGTGGGAGACTTCAGCTATGCTTCTGTCTGTTTCTTTCTGAATAATCATCATAAAAGCAAATATACACAATAATATTTTTCTTTACTTTGAACATTTGATGATTTAGTCTGATGATGTCACAGCTCTAAAATCCAAACTTGTTCTGTTGTCTGACATCAGAAACAGAAAAACATGTAAATGAGGGCAGCTTTTCACAGGTTGCCACAGAAACCCTCGGGGATGGTACTTTAATATGCACCAAAGACCTCAAACATTCTGTCAATGTGTGTTAAACTTCTTGAATCAATGGACAAGTTTAAAACATATCTTTATAATAAAGCCCATAACAGCTGTTTTAATCTTCTTTGATAAATGGCATTTAATAAGCAGTACCCTGCGTACACATTCCTCCTTATGCATTCTGTGTATGGAAGGTACCATATAAATAAAAAGTTAATTAATTCAGTCATTTTTTCATAAAGACTTGCGATGAGGAATTATTGCCTGTGGCAACAATTTCACATGTGATAATGCAATATGATCTTCCACACATCAGCTAGAGGAAGACCGCGATGAGGATTAAATAACTTAAATTTCACATTTGTAATTCCATATGTCAAGGTTCATATGATATGAAGAACAAAACCTTTCAGCATGATGTGATAGCATGTGATTCTCCATATGTGAATTTCCTGTAAGTGTAGTTATGCTGAAGTGGAAGTGATAACCCAGGGTGTCCATGTTCTGCAGGTAATGTGAAAGAGTCTAAAGAGAGTGAAGCAAAACTCTGCAAATTGCTGAACAGATAAAATGCATCTTTAATGAGAAGATTATTAAAATGCACAATATCAGTAGCCCCGCTCTTTATTGTTTTCAATTTTATTGTGTTTCCAGTACATTTGGTATTATAATAATTGGCCCCAAAACAGATCGGTGCAAATTAGGCCTCTTTTGCCTCCAGGCAATGGAGGCATGAACGGTGCAGGAGACCACAGACAAAGGGTCCATTTTTTTTACCTGAGGATAGGAAGAAAAAAAGTAAAAGCGTCAATAATCTACACAAGTGGAGGAACTCTCCCAAGGTTCTGGAGCCCTCCGGTGTATTATTCATACCAGCTATTGCCAGAGGACTCATAATTGACCTCTGCACTTTGTAAAAAAAAAAAAAAAACTTCATGAGATGAAAGAATGTGATGTTTTGTAATTCAACTTTTGAATTCAACTCTCCCCAGTCCAATAGTATTGGATTGTAAGACATGAATTATTCAACACTTAGGAGGCAAGGCTATCTTAGCTGGAAGATGTTATATGAAACAAGGTTTCAGGACCAAGAGAGTTGGCTCTAAAAGAAAAAAAACAACAACAAATAAAAGTCACATCAAAAATAAATAGGAGCTCTGTTGGACAGAAATCTCCTAAGTGACTACAGGGGAAATATTGCTGTCAAAAAGCACTTTTTTTCTGCAGGATGCCAGCACGTGATGTGAACAAAATCTCTTAAGTGTTTATTGATGTGGAATCTCATTATCTACCTTTGCTGAAGGGGGGCAAAGGATTCATTTATGTATTAATGCTTCACCGCCGGCTCTTCACTTTGCTTCTGAGTTGTAATTAACAATGTTTTTGTCAAATGGTAATCATGGCGTCAAGTGTTGACACTTGAGTCTGGGCTGTTCACAAGTACGTCAATGTTCGACTTAAGTAGCAGAAACTGTGATGTGTTTGGCGTTTTCATGCAATTGTTTGAGAACTCTTTAGTTTAAGTCTCTGGTTTCATGAGGAAGGTGAGCTGTGGAAATGAGGATAATTGTTTAAAGTGAAGCGATGCATTATCTTAGCCAAAGCTTTTTCAGTTTTTTTTTTGCTGAATTTTAATGATTTGTAAATCTGGGGGGGGGGGGGGGGTTAATAAAGCATTAGCTTGGATGTTAAATCCCCAATACTTTGAATAAACAAGAAGATCCAAAAATATGTAAAGAGTGCAAACACAAAAGAAAAAGTGCCTTTTAGAGATGTTCAAACGCAATTAGCTGTAATTGCTCATTGTCTACCTTTAGTAGCCTTGGTGAAAAACTCTCAATCAGCATTTGGAACCTTGCACTTCACACCCCATTGCTGCTTTGTGTTTTGCAGAACGGTGAGCTCATTAAAGCAAAATGACCATTTGGCCTTGGGAGAGAGAGAGTGAAAAAAAATAATCACATGGTAACAAACAGCTGCACAAAATTGAGTGACACTCAAGTGGTGGAGGACCATCAAAACAGCCATGTGTTTGCAAAACCCAGCGGTTTTCATGGATAATGATAAACTGCCATGCCCGCAATTACTGAAAAGCACTGGATGGCAGGGTTCTTTATGTGTGACAATGAGGTCTGCTCCTAATTGACGGTCAGGGACACTAACTCACTCAAAAGCTGTCGCTCAGGCATCAGACAGACAAGGCCTTTGGGGGGTGGGGTGGAGGGGGGGTGGAAGAAAAAACTCCCGGATATTATAACACGGTATTGAAGACCTTAGTGTTCGGCTTCTTTTAAATCAGCATCACATAACCACACAAAGGTGCCTGATACTGTGTCTAAGACAAATGTGGTGGGTGTAGGCATGGACAAAGAAATACAAGGATCATTTCCCTCTCAGCGTCATCACAAGATATCGATAGATAGAGCTATTGTTGCACTAGTACAACACAGTGAGGTTGTGTACATAAAACTGTGTCATATTATATCAAGTAACAGAACCTGGAGAATATAATTTGCACTTCTGCTGTGCTTCTCTCATCTCTCACTAAGTAACATTAATAATTCACGACTCCTTAATTGAACTTTGACTCGCCTATGAGCAGGTTGCCTTGCAGCAAATTTCACTTCAAGGTTTAGAGCACTTTATAAACTGCAATACTTGTGACCTTCTTAAAATAAGTATTTGAGATGTGCAATATAGAGTCGGTGGGGCTGGGATGCTGGTGTGCTGGAAAGGCTGAGGTGGTACACAGGCCACCTCCCTCCTCCCAGCATGCACAGGTCAATTAACAACATAGAGACCTTTCACCCAGAGGCAGCTTTGATTGCAATTGGGGACTTCAACTAAGTGTCTCTGAGGAAAGAAAGACCAAAATATCTCCAATACATCAATGTAAATCCTCTTTGATATTTACTAGACCCTGTTCAACCCCTCCCCTGCCTGCTCTTCAGCAAATCTGATCACCACATCCTGCTGCTTCCTATGGGCAGATGCTAAAGCAAGGAGTGCGGCAACGTTACAGGTCTATTAGAGGACTGTTTTCATTGTGTAGACTGGCAGATGTTCAGTGATCTATTGAATGGTGACATCAGCTGGTGCACAGGAGTCACATGATTGATCTGAAGTCTAGGGGGAATATTGAGGATTTGTCCCTCTGATCTTCAGGACAGGAGCTCCTCAGAGCACCCTCCCCTACTTCATATACACCCACCCTTGCATGGACATACACAGGTCCAATTTGGTGATTAAGTTCATCAATGCCATGACTGCGATTGGCCTGATTTCTGAGAGCCACAGGATGGCCTACAGGGGAGAGTTCAGCCAGAAGGATGCTCTCTGTCTGAATGCTGCTAAGCTGAGAGAGGCTGGACCCCAACACTATCAGTGTGTTGACAACTACGAGTTCCTCAGCGTCCATATCACACAGGAGCTCACACTGGACAGGACATGCACACTGGCCATCTATGAGTAGTGTTAGGGTTTCAATAGAAGCACAGTATAGAGCATCTTGACTGGTGTGGAAACTGCTCTGCTCTCATGCTGTAGATCAGGCATCTCCAAACTATTCCACAAAGGGCCGCTCTGGCTGCAGGTTTTGTTCCAACCAATCAAGAGCACACAGTTTGACCAATCGCCTGTCTGAAGACTGAGATCAGTTGATTAACTGAGTCAAGTCTGGTGTGCTGCTGCTTGGTTGGAAAGAAAACCTGCAGCCACTCAGCCCTTTGTGGAACAGTTTGGAGATGCCTGCTGTAGATGATTGTGCAAATACTTAATTGCATCAGTGGACGTGCGCTTACCTCCATCCAGTATTCACAGAGCAGACAGTTTGTCAGTGAAGCCCACAGGACCCCAAGCACAGACTGATTCAGCTGCTGCTGTCTGGCAAGCTGTCCAGCGGCCTCAAGGCCTGGACCTGCAACCAGGACAATGGACACTGACGGCTTGTTGCCTTTCTCTCTGTGAGACACACAGATGTAACTGTGCAAATAGACACAAATATACAAGCAATGTACATTTGCACAGTGCTCTTATACCTGTATAATGAGATATAACACAGAATCTTGACACCGTCTAACAGTTACACCTAACAGAGAATCTCTTGTTTAACTTCTTTCACGGTTTCAGTAAAGGTACGGTTCCTATTCAAGTCCCAGAGAGGTAAATCTTTTTGAATAATGCAGAAATTAAATTAAAAAGCATGGAGAAGTCTGAAAAACAAATCAAACTTCATGTAGCATTACTTTATTCCTTATTCTTTCCTCTCCCATTAATCATGTCTCAGGCAATTTAGACTTGTCCTTTTGCTTTGTAAGCATTGTTTATGACTGTAGACGTAAACAGTAAAATGCTGAAGAAGTTAGGGTTTTTAAATTCTAATACTGATACTGTTACTTAAAAAATGAGTCTGTAAACTTCAGTAGTGGTAATCAGGGAGAGAGGTGTTTTTGGTTAAGTGGCAGGTCTGGAGAGAAAACAAGGCCTGGAGCTGGGGAGGACTGAGGCGGTGGATAGTGACAGGTTTTAAACTAAAGGGAGTGGTGATGATGGCCTTTAATGTTTTGAAAGATGGACATAAGTGATATAACACAGCAATCACAGTTTACTTAAGGGGGTTCTCCAAAGATTTGACACATAACTGCTGCTTTACCAGCCATTAGAAGAGCATGTGAAAACCACTGTAGGCCTACTCCATCCTCAGTGGCTCTGCTGGAGCTATGTCCCCATGATAAGGTCATCTACAGGGTCAGACTAACCTGAGGTGAACTAAAAAGTGGTATCTTCTTCTATATCTTCTTCTTTATAATTTAGTTACTGGCAGACTTATGTAAGAATCTGACAGCGTAAAATGAATGAATTAAAACAGCAGTCATCTTAAGGCTCTATAATAACCAATTACTCAAGATACATTAATTACGGGCGGAGGTTTGATGAGGCCTGTGGGTGGTAACTATTAAAGGTGTATTAGTAATACATGGGATGATTGTATCAGGTAAACTTGGTTACACTCAGTGCCATATATATGATGCCTGTTAATTTAGTTTGAAGACACACCCTGAAAGTGACTCTCCTCTGCATGAGGCATTTTAGGAGTGTGTGGAATGTGACTGTAGGTAGAGAAGAGCCCTGTATTTTGTAGAGTGAAGAGCACTGGACAAAATAAGCAGGTATGACTGAGCCTGCCAATTTTGTATGATGTTAAAAGTCTGATCTGAGGAGTAAGGGGCGACAGTCATGGCAAGCTGTAGTTAGTGTAATGGGTTCATTTTTCTAAGCAGCATTTGGGCCTGCTCCAAAAGTCCTCCTCCTTCAACTCTAACACTTACCTCACCACCAGTGTGTCCACTGGCAGGTTCCCAGGTTGCAGCTGCGACATGCACTGATGACCTCCTGACCACAGCTCCTGACAGCTGTGCCCGTAGTGGAGGATTTGAACACGGCCTACTCGGAGTCCATGTCCCCAACCTCCCTGAGGGTATGTGCAAAATTGTTATGTGAAGAATAAAATAAATGTCAAATGAATTCAAATCCTGTCTCACTGTCTTCATGCCACACACCTGACCAATTGCTGTATAACAGGAGCATGAATGTAGGATTGGGGATTTCAGACAGTTACACAGCTGTTGGACAGAGCTGCCTCAGTCCAGTGTCAGAGAAATGTTTGAAATGTCTGTTTCAACTTGACAAGCAACGTCAGCTGACTCCAAGACAAAAACTGCAGTTCCTCAAACGACCACTAGAGGCTGGCTCTAAAGGTGAGTCAATTCCCATAGATCCCTGTGTTAAAATGTCAAACTTCACAGCAGAAGTCGTTTAGATTAGATTAGATACTGATGCTGCCAAGACTGCAGTTGTGGAGCAGCCCAATCTGAGCCTCAAAACATCTCTTTGGACATGTCAATCTTTAATTACAGTCAATGATACTGACCCCTACATGAACTGAAACAAAATAAATATCGTATAGTATAGAATATATTGAGGAGATGAACATATATGAAAAAAACACCCTCCATAGGTAAAGTCTTGCTTATGCTTGACACAACACAACCGACATGAAGTGTTAAATAAAAATCCCTCCAGCGAATGGTTTTGGTCATATTTTTATATTTTCTCTGAAATAATTGTACTCTAGGGAATTTAGTGGAGTAAAATTAATCACTTGGAAAAAAAATCAACAGCAATGTGTCCTTGTGGATAAACCACTCAACTCACTCACTCAAGATGCCTCATACTGTAACAATGTGGAGGAATAGTTCCTATGACGACAATCTGAGCTGTACATCTAGAAACAGGGAAAATAAAACCAAGCATTGATTTAAAAAATGCTTTTTTGTAATTTAGCTGAGCAATCCCTTTAAAACTTTGCGTCATGACTCTCTAATGATGCATTTGACACCAACTTTGGCCAGTGTTTTGGGTATTATGTTGGGTTTCTATCAGCATCTTGTATAGATCCAACAGAACACTTGTATCCATATGTTGTAAATGTGACCTTTATCTGCCCTGTGCAGCCACTGAGAAGTGAAAACAAATCCAGTGTGTGAGTTGCTGTCAGACGAGCTCGTCAGGTCAGCGCTGACTGCTTGTTTGCATCATGAAGCACAACCCCCACCCCCCACTCCCAACCTCTCGCCTAATGATTTCTCTCAGGCTCAGAGTATCTCCCAAAGCTGGATCCCCCAATGGGCGTAGTGCCTTTAAACTCAGCAGAAAACCTATTTACACGCAAATGAAAGCACTGCACTGGCGTGGCGCAGGAATACGTATCCTTGCTGAAAAACAGGGCAATTACTTGGAAAGAGTGAGGCGGGGGAATAAGCCTCATCCAGAGGGTAGGTGTGGCGTGTAGTCAAACTTTGTGTTTAAAGACAAACAGGGTAGAGGGTTGGGGTGCTGGGTGGGAGGCAGGGGAGGATGTGTTCCAAGGAGAGGGGTGGGGCACGCTGTAAAACTTCCGCTCTGAAAGTGAGTCAAAAGTACAGATGAAAATAAAAAGGTAGAGAGATCCTAGAGTGTGGAAAGAAAACGGGGGAAACCTTGCAGGTTCATTACATCATGGAGGATGGAAGATGTGTCTGTGTTTGCATGAGTGAGTGAGTGTGAGAGAGGAAAGCAAGGAGGGCTGTGCATGCATGCAGGCAGTCTGAAATGGCCGCTTTCCAGTGGGGATTGCTTTGTTGTCTTTGATTAATGTGTAGATCGACAGGCTCAGGGGAGGCAGACGCCGGTTTGATTGGGTGTTTCTGGCTTTTTTATTGCAATCCCCAACCCCTCACCGCCACCCACCACCCCACCTATCCTCTATTCCATGTTGCACCTTTTTTCAAGAAAGCTTCCTAGAAAAAAAGAAAAAAAAACAAAAAAAAAACTGCTTCCTATGTGCCTTCCCACTTGGAAGTGTTTGCCCGTGGGGAACCCTCCAACGTGGAGGCGTCAACAGGGATACCAGTCGCTGAGGGAACGGCAGAACCTGCTGTACTGGCTGGCTAAAAAGACGGAGAAGTGTTTGATAATGTTACTTTAGGTGTGTGTGTGTGTGTGTGTGTGTGTGTGCACGCATCTCATTTAGACTCCTTCCATATAGCTTGAGGGCCATATAAGCTACTGAATAAGGTAGTGAGGAGCCTGGCTATGATTAGCTGAGATATCTGTAACCAACTTTAACCAACCGACATATAGAAAACACAGCAGCTGACCACAGCAGCTCAGGTTCTTCTGGCTTCAGCTACACTGACTTGCCGATGAAGAAAAAAACAGTAGAACAGCAGCATTACACATTACAGCACACACAATCATGTGTCGCTACAAAGGAACGAGTGATTAACGATGCACTGGGAACCTGATGGTTGATGAGTTGTTAATAAGTAGTTCACTAATGACTCCGACGCCAGGACTATGAAGCAGATAACGATGACTTACTGGAGAACAGACAGGGAGACACTGTATTAATGAATCATGAGGTAATGAGTGGTTCATAAATATCCGGGAATCGACACACTGACCACTTCCTTCATGAATCCTTCCTGATTAACTCTGAAGCCGCAGGCTGAGCAACACAAAACAGTACCCGCTCGCACGTTATTGGCCACTTCATCAGTCTCTCCTGTGCTAATCCTAACCCTGACCTGGTCTAAAGTGAAGCCGTACACCCATATTGAGTAGTTACCTCATTACAGTGTGGTTAATAAACATGCTGTCTAAGCCTGCAGCTAGAAGTTTATTAAAATTAAGATGGCAGTCTACATATAAAGCATTTTAGCTTGTACATAACAATCCACTGTTAGCCTAACATATAGTGCAGCGTCAATGTGTAAAATGAACTGAAGTGAATGGGAGGAGTTGAAAAGTGTGTAAAGCCTGTGGTGTAATGTTTTTAGTGTTTTTGGTGAGTGTGTGTGTGTGTGTGTGTGTCAGAGAGAAGAGGCTGAAGCCTGATCAGCAGAACTCAATAGAAAACATTAACAAGTTTTTTTTTACCCCTGATTCATTTGGTACCAGTGCTGAGTCTTGAAACCATGTGTGAATGCATTACATGGATGAAAGCTCACTTACTATGTGAGGCATGTATATAAGAGCTGACAATAGTACATGACCTGTACCTACTGTGGCTACACAAGAACCTACTGTTACACCACAGTGATGGTGATGAATCTGCTAGTGCTACAGCTACTAACAATCAGCTGCTTATGTTCCTCCAGCAACAATGAACCATTAGGAGCCCAGCAGAATAAATGGTGGTCACACGATACACAGCTGGCATGACTGCAGTACACAGTGACAGAGTAAGTTCTGCATATGTGCAAATCACACTTTTATTCAACACAACTGAACAATGTTTGTGGGTCATGGTGCACATTTGTGGACTGTCTTCTGTGGGTGAGTCCAGTCTCCATACAGTGCATATTTCTATGCATCAAGCAGGAGAAATGAGATTCCCATAATCCCCTACCACGGTTTCATCCTCATATAACATCTAACAAATTAGTGATCAGCCAAAAGACCAATGTAAACACACTGATCATTAGCAAAACAAGCTCTACAGACCATAAAAACCTTGACTGTCTGACACTAAATGTATATTCAGGACGTTTGAGCTCCCGTCATCTAAATTATCTCCATGTTCGCTCACCGTTGTATTCACCACACACAAAGAGGGCGGTCTTCAGAGATGCGGCGCTCGCATCACTGGTTTTTCCTCCCCAGTCGCTGCGTTTGCACTGACTAGAAATTACATATCTGCTAACCTAACTACCCCCTCCATTCAGATGGCTTTTGACTGTAATAAATTGCCTCCTGAATTGCGGCTTCATAAATGGCTCTTAAATGGAGAGCAGGCATTGGTCTGATGATGTTTTAATTGTAACTCGCAGAATGTATTAGCTGTGACCTACAGGCTTTTTGTGGCAGCTTCCATTCAATATGTATGTGCGTTCAGACACCTTGGGTTTAGAAAGGTTAATTAACCTCTGGTGGTAGACCTTTCCTTTGCACTTAACTTGGTCTATGTCCTGATAGTGCCATTAACCCACGCCCTAGCCTCTTAACCTCCCCTATCATTACCCACATAAAACCCATTAAAACTTCCTATTGATTTTTTTTAACATACAACTTCTTCTTGTTCTGTTCGGCTTGGTAACATTTTTCATATTCCACATACATAAAATTTGCATTTCATGAGCACGTAGCAGTGTGGTTGAACTGAAAGACTGAAAGTTAATCACCTGGTTGTGAAATCATTATATTTCTTCGGTTACTTAGATAAAATGTATTAAATGGGGTTTTAATTTTTTTTTTTTTGTTAAACTGAGGTGAACATCTGAGCACTGGCTGCATGAGGTGCCGTCAGTGAAAGCTGGTCCACCCTGCACGTTTTAACTCAAGCAGGATTTGGGATGTTTATTATCAGGATTTCTGAGAAATGCAAATCAAGATGAAACGAGCGTACATACTGATCTTTTTTCTGCTGGCAAAATACAACACTGATGAGACGTCATTTAGGCGCCCCATATGCAGAGGCTATAGTCCTCGCCACAGCGGCCCTGGTTCGATTCCACCTGTGGCTCTTTGCACGTTGTTCCCTCTCTCTCTGTCTCCTCATTTCCTGTCTCTCTACAGCTGCCCTGTCATTTAAAGGCTGAAAAGCCCCCAAAAAGTCAACACTGATTAAAACTGTATATTTGAATGAGCACCATGTGCTTTAGTGGAGTGCATGTGAACCAAATAAGCAAGGTAAATCATTGCAGAAATCAGCTGATTGCCTGCTGTGACACTGCAGCCCAGTGTGACTGTGATTGAAGAGCTACAAGACGTAGAAGTGTGGAAGGTACAGACCTGCTTAAAGCACGGCAACTTTGATCATTCACAGGATGGTGAGACTCCGAGTGTCTGTTGCTAATTCACAAATCACCTTTTTTCACCAGCAGGATTATTTAACTGTTGTATCCCCCACCCCCCCCCACCCCCTTCTTCCTTCAGAACAGCCTTCAACATGATTATTGCATTTCAAGCTGAGTTCCAGAGAACTTCGGGTTTTGTTTTGTTTTGCTCTCCAGATGTTCAAAGACACACCTCAGACAGCCCAGCATGAGGTCTTAATTAACAGTGGTACGTTGTGATTAACTCAGCTGGGGCTGTAACCATTTGCAAAATCACTCTTTGTAAAAGTTATTAAACTACCTAACTAAATTTAAAACAAACAGTGTTACAGAATTCCTGCACAGAGACCGAAATCAAAATCTGTACTCACACCCACCCTGAACCAGGAATCTGTGCCGTCGCCAGAGACACAGAAACATGTTGTCTGTCAGGAAATTGTTCCAGGACTTAACTCCCACTAAAAACACAGACTTTCATTTTTATATTTCTGTTTTTGTTCAGATTAAAAAAGTGAAACACAGTCTTAATTACTGACCAAACACACACACACACACACACACAAGCGATGCATGAATGAACTGCTGTGGGGTGGGAAAAGTTCATAGTGCATGTAACATTCAAAGTCACTATAGACTTTACAGCACAGCCCAATATACAGTTATATCAACCAGGTATCAGAAAAGTATTACTGTATATACCAGACAGAAACCCCTGGTCAGAGAAAGGTAAACCCCATGAGACAGGTCTGGCCTTGAGCCTTCGGGAAAGCCTGGAGCAAAGATCTTTGATCCCACCCACTGCAAATCAGAATGTGCTTGGTTAGTTCACCTGCTACTTTCTAAACAGCTGTGGGGGCTTCAGGCCTTCATTGTTGGTTATAAAGTCCTAACCAGCGAGTGAGAAAATTCACCTTCTATCTGGCTGGGGTAGAAAATCAGATGATCTAACTCCATTTTCATGTTTTTTCTAACTCTTTCATGTCTTTCAAAGAAAATGGGGCTAAAATTAGAAGAGAATAATAATCAAACGAAAGAGATTACATATAGAACATTATAAAATTTAAAATGATATGTTTGGCCTTCTCTGAAGGCCTTGGGGCCCTGAGGGTTACCCACTGGTAAAAACCCGTAAATGTTTTAAAACTGCCTGATTCATATAGTGAAATGCTCTTAATTAGAAAGTGTAACAGAGTTTTTTATATTAAACCTTTACCAAGTGCTGTGAGCGAACGCAACCTGTAGTGACTGCACTGTAAAGCAAGGCCAGAAAACAAATTCATTGTCATTGAATGTTTTACTGAAATGTTCAATATCAATATTTTGCAAAATGCCAAATATAAGTAACAATATTTCATTATGACAAAATGATTAAATGATTTTGCCATTGGAAATTCGTTGTGTATTAGTTCTCAGATTTCACTCAGTTTTCCCAAACATTAAATGTCCCATATTCTATAATGTGAAATTTCCTGTCAGGTTAATGCAGACATTAAGGTGTAACAGAAATATGTTTATTTCTCACTGGAGAAAGACAGGGACACAGGAGAGCACAAGGGGCAACACAACAGATGAACAACAGGCGATCTGACTAAGACAAAGGGAGAACGCTGTGGTTAGATGGTGCAATCAGACACAGGTGAGACACATGAGGTAATCACAGGGAGCACACAGGAAAACAGAACACTGAACTTCAAAATAAAACAGGAACTCAATGGGGGAAGACACAGACCATGATGTTTCCATATCTTTTTGATAAAATAAGGACTAGGCTCCTCATTAAATGTTTTTTCTTCTTTATCTGGACCTACCGATCAGAAGAGAGGCTCAGAGCTTCCACTTTTCTGATTGGATGACTGACATGTTGTCACTAAGATGTAAAACAACACTGAGATGGTTTTTGCTTCTTAAAACCCGAACATGTCCTCATATGGATCAACACTGTGTAGAAGTATAGAACATGGGACATCTACATGTGATAAAGAGAGAACCAGTTGTTGTTGAGGCTCCAGGAGGTGTGGGGGTGTCAGAGCTGCAGTAATTGTGTCTGAGGTAAGCAGAAGCAATGACCATCACCAACCAAACAATGAATAAACAAGTCAGTGTGTGGCTTAATAACATAAGTGTGTTTTGTGGATTAGATTGGTCACCTGTGCATACTAATTTGCCATAGTTAATAAATGTAAAATTGTTTCTCACCACTTCCAGCTCAGGCAGGTGAACAGAGACAAGCTGCATCATCTCTCCTCTCTCCTTCTAACTACTTTTTCTCCGTCTCTCTGTTTGCATGTGTCAGTGACAATAGAGCACAATTAACTGGGACTCGACTTTGCTCAGTTGCCACAGCAACGGCATTGATTAACACTTCGGCAGGCATCAAATTAACAAAGTAAAAGCTACCATAAACAGCTACTTAGAGCTGCAGTGCATCCCCTCTGATGTGCAGGTGTTACAGCAGCTCAGCCTTCATGTGGGTGGAGAAGGTTCTGGTCACACTCACTGTCATCTGATATTAGACAAGGACATGCCGTACCTCACACTTTCTTAATTTTGCTGCTTTCTGCATATGGCAGCTTGGTTCTCCCTGTCAAACAGAAATAGATTTGTCCTTGTGTCTATTATAGGCCAATCACTATTTCAACTGAAGTCTGTTTGAGTTGTTTTGGTTTGGCCCGAAAACTCATCATCTCATCCACAGACCACTGGACAGCAGGGTAGTAATATAAACCAAAGTATGGTCCTATATGTTGAATGTCCATCTTAGCAGCTCATTTAGCAAAGTTAAGTCACCACACATGGAGCCTGTAACAACATGGTAGGTAGGTTGCATCGCAGGAAAGCAAGCCACCAAAGGTTGACTCTCATTAGGTCTGCAGAGTGTGACTGTCAGCCTTAACAGCACTCATCTTCACCTGCAGCTGCTACCTGTGACCGCACAGCAGCAGCAACTTAAATGCCCTGCTCGGGCTTAAATAATTACACCTCGGTGACAGTCTTCAAGATCACCATGGACTCACCCAACATAGTTTACCTTGCAATAAAATGCCATCATAATACACAATAATAAGGTCACATAAGCAATGCAAATGACTTCAAGATGGTACACTAAATAAACACTCTTAAAGTCTGACACTCAATATGTAAGAGACATTGTGGAGGCAGTGTGGTGGTGGCATTTGTCGTCATGTGACCAGAGTCCTGTAATTAGTCGTGGAATCATGATGTCATTAACTGTGCTTAAGCTGTATCTCAATACAGCATATGCTAAGTCTGGACCCCTGTACTTGGGAGTTAGAACTTTAAGTGGCATGGTAGCACGATGGGTAGCACTTTATCCACCGTGTTTTTCTCCGTTCTGATTGTTTTGGACATCTTATGTTTGATAAATCTCTGCATTGTACTTATTGTTTCTAAGTGTTTCTAATATTGTTGTTTTTCTAATATTTTTGTTTAATTCTGTAAAGCGACTTTGAGTATTTTGAAAGCGCTTTATAAATAAAATGTATTATTATTATTATTATTATTATTGCTCCCAGCAAGCAGGTTTGGGGTTTGATTCCTGGGTAGAGTTTGCATGTTCTCCCTGCATCTGTGCAGGTCCTGCCTAGGTACTCCGGCTTCCTCCACAGTCCAAAAACATGCACACTAGGTGCAAAATGTTTGTGAAAAGCACTGTGTTGTTTGTCTCTATAGGTGGCCCTGGGGCAGACAGGTGACCTGCTCTTGCCCTATGTCACTTGAAATTGGCTCCCCATGACCCTGAACAGATAAGTGGTATAGACAATGGATGGATCTCCAACTCTGAAAAGTGAAGTCCTGAGGACTTCCTGATATAAGCAGCTCAGCTTGGCCCAGGTTCCACTTCAACACAGTTACACCTGACTGTAATGTGACAAATTCACCTGAACTCACTTCTCCACAGAGAGAAACAAATTACAAGAGAGTAGCAAAATATACAGTACACTTCATGTCCAATATGACATGTTAACAACATAGCACACTGACTCTGTTCACCCTACCCATAACCCACATACACATATACATAATTACAATAATTGAAATGTCTTGGCAACTAAGGAGTCAGTGATGATTGGAGGATTTTCCAATTGTCTTTTGAGGAGTGTAAAGGAAATTATACACACACACACACACACACACACTCACACACACATTTTTATTTTTAATGTGCTCAGCCATTACAAAACAAATGGCATGTCTTACTGAGTAATAAATCACTGCCCAACACTGTTGGAGACTCAGGATCTCATCTTCAAACCAGGCCATATGTGATTGATTCATTGGGATCAAAGCAAAACATGATTACTGACAATCCCTTATATTCAATTAAAGGCACTTATGGGCTAAACATTAAATTAAAGGGTAAAGAAGCTCATTTACAGTAAAGTGGTACAGTCACTAAAAATACCACCACCTACAGAATGTCATTACTGGATATTAATCACACGACGCAAACGAGGCAGTAAGAAAATGTAACGATTAACGTCGCCTCTTTAAAGGAATAAAGCGCACTAAACAAAAAGAGAGGGATTCTGAAGGGTATGAAGTCATCAGATTTACTTTTATCTTGATTGCATTGTGGAAGTTGTGAATAATTAATGGAGGGAGCTTATTAGGAAAAGATGATTAGGCAAATTACACAGGTGTCGGATGCATTTTTCATGATGAATTTTGCCAGGACAATCCTGGATTTCCATCTGTTCTGCTCCTATCAGGATGTCACTTCAGGGCAAATTAATGTGACACATTAAAACGCAAATTGCAGGCTGGCACACAAAAAAAGAAAAAAAAGGAGGGAAAAAAGGAGAAAAGTATAAATAAGGCTTATGGGTTTGTGCTGAAATAAACATAAACAAGGAACTGCCATTTTTAGAGGCTTTCCAATCATCAGTGAGCTTTTGGCAATTGGGACGTAATAAGGTGATTCTTTTTAATGGACGCTGGGAATTTCATTTTATGATCACACTGTGCAAGAAAACGACTTTGTCCTTCAACATTATGCATCGTCTGAGCTCGTTCACTCTTCTGTATATGTAGGCCATTACTGAAGCTATAATTAAGACTCACCTTTCATTTAGTCCTATATAGTGGAAGGTTGAAAAAGCACTGGTATTATTCTGTTTATCACCTCTCTGCGTTCTGCTTTTTCACTGCAAGCATTTCTATTAAACGCTGGTACTCAGACCTTCAATGAATGGCTCTGACCTATAGGGTTTGGCTTTTACCTCCACTCATGCTCTCTGAATGGTTTTCTGCATTTTTCCAAGCATGATTTCTATGCAAAGAGGCAAATCAGACATTTAGCAAAGCACTTAAACTTGAAGCACTGGAACTAATTCAAACTGAAACCTGTGGTGATTAGAGCAAACTGAGAGAAGTAAGAGGAGGCGCCATCAAACTTATATCACCGAGCGGTTTCTCTGCAGCCTCAGCCCATTCTTGCCCTTGCTTCCCAGTGATCAAACCTCATCAGCTCCTGCATTATTAAAAGGAAAACTCTTGGCTCAATATGACCACCATGTTTTTTCTTGGTGTGGTCCTCTACTGTTTGTCTGTATTGGGGCTCCCCAAGGAGTACTTCAAGGCCCCCTCAGATCAGGCTCAGGCAGGTGGGTTTTCACCTCTCGCACCTGTGAACCGTCTTCATAAATTCCATCCTGCCTCAAGCAAATCAGCAATGCTGTTTGTGCTGCTTTCATCTCAGCCCTTTTCTCTGGCTGTTGGTTGCCGGGCTGCTTATTTGTCAGAAGGATATAGAGACACCTATTCACACGTGCATGTGCCAAGTGCACAGTGTTTGTTTCGTGTGTTTCTATACATGTGTCAGTGTCAGTGTCTATATGGTTGCACGTGTGGTTTTGTTTGTTTGTGCATGTGTATATTGGATTCATGGGGTCTGAAAGCAGCAGCCCGCTCTACTGGTGGAAACTTTGTGGGGTAATTCTGGATTCTAGATGTTAAATCTTGGTCTTCATATCTGATGCACCCTTAAATGCTGTTAGTGAAAATAGGTCGATGCTTCAAAAATCAATGTGTCAATACGGCATGACACAGAATTCTAATTTCCAATTCAATTTTATTCACATTTTCAATAATTTATAGTCATTTGGGGCCAAATCATAACACAGAGACACATATAACAGACATTCTGTCAAGATAATTTACAGTAAGGTGCACAGCTCAATAATGTAAGGAGAAACCCACCAACTTCCCCTGTGAGGAAGCACCCAGTGACAATGGAGAGGAAAACTCACTGTGACAGAAGTGGACTCAGTGTGGGAGGCTGCGTCTCTGCTGGTTGGGCTGAGAGGAGAGAGATGGGGGGGGGGGGGGGGGGGGGGGGGGGGCACACAGTTTTATGTGTTCATTATATCATTATATCATTATAACTGGTTGTTATAATGATAATAGTGATACTATACCCTAACCCAACTAACAACAATATAATTACAAATAATAAAATGGTAATAAAAATAGTGATAATGATGATTGTTGAGTATTAGCAGCAGATCTGGGGTCAGAGATACCTGCAGAATGAGGACAGAGAGAGAGAGAGAGAGAGAGAGAGAGAGAGAGACAGAGAGAGAGAGAGATGACACAAAGTTAATGACATGTGGTAGTGTGGTATAGATGATTGGAGACGGAGAGAGTTTCCTCAGCAGCCTTGGCCTATAGTAGCCTAACTTGGGACGGGTGAGAGTTCAGTGGAGCCAGCGCTAACTATAAGCTTAATCAGAGGGGAACTGACATATGTGACAACTGAAGAAAAAAAAGGAGGATAAGGAGGCAGAGAAAAAAAACCAAAAAGAGGAGAAAGTGGAGAAAGGGAGCAGAGGAGTGGAGGAGTAAAGAAGGAGAGGGGATTCTGGAGGTGGACATGAAGGAGTCATCAGTGACAGAGACAGTCAGGTGGAGGAGGAAGCTCTGCTCAGGCCAGTAGCAGATATAACTCCTCCCCCATCCCCCCTTCACTAACCTCACAGCCTTCTCTTCATCTCCCTCCCTCTCTCTGCACTCCTTTGCTCCCTATACAGCTGTTACTGGTCCCCCCCATCACTCCTTAACCTCCACCCCTCCAACTCTGTCTCTCTAACCCATCCCTCTCCCCCTTCCTCTCAACTCCACATGTCCCTTTTTTCCACCTTCCATCCATTCACCCCTTCACCTTCCCTCTATTTACTCTCCTTAACATCTTTAAAATCTTCAGTTAAAAGTGATAATACTCATATTTCTGCATGTATCAGCCTCTCTGTGGATTTATACATGACATGTGACCTGATCTCATAGAAAGTAGAACTGGTCCACTATGTAAATAAGTTAAGTTTGGACTTGTTGAGTGTTAAAGTTTCATTACAGATGTTTACTGAGCTGACCATAGTATTGTAATACACTGGGTATTCACACTGTAGCTGTATGTATATGTACAGACACACTAGTAGTGTGATGATTTGGTTAATCTCACCTGGCTTCATGAACAGGTGCAGCTGGGCGGCGCTGGAAATATATGAGGCGCTTGCTGATAATATTGTGAAAGGTGAACTTTGAGGAGCCATTTCTAACATGAATTTATGAACAGCATGACTCAAACCAACCTGCACACGTTCCAGCCTGTAAAAAAAATATTGTGATCGATCGGCCCACCGTCTGAAAATATGAGGAGATGATTGTTAACTTTAGCCAGAGGTCTCTGTGTTGTGATGTGCTCTGTTTGAAAAAATATTCAGACAAACAATTCCTTTGCAAATAACCACTTAATTTGTTTGTAACAAGTTTTTCAAGGATTTTAGAAATGAATGGGAGGTGGGTCAAAGGTCTGCAACCTGATTTTACTGAAACAGTGGATTCCAAGCTTGGTACAATGAGAGACTTGTCAAGTCATTACTATAAATAATTAATATGACACATGGCTCAATAGAGCTATGACTCAATCAGCTGGGTACATGAACACAACCCTAATTTGTTATTTTCTCTTCAAGTGAGGTGAAATACTTCAAATGCAACTTCCAGTACGGATTTTGCCATCTCCTATCAATCGTCCATCATATAAAAATACCTAGACCTGTAAGTCACAGCCTGTAGCTATAGCACATCTATGGGGAATCAGTCATATTAATTGCAATAGTTGGCCATTCAGTACCACTTTACAATAAGTCTCCCTTCAAAAATTGGTTATTAAAGGGATAGTTTGGATTTTTTGACATGAAGTTGTATGACGTCCCCATCACCAGTGTCGTGCACCAACGGTGACTTTTCCCCTATGCGTCCCATGAGCAGAGTTCTGGCCAGGTTTTGGTGTTGAAGGAACTAGTGCCGGCTAGTTGCTGGGGTCACAAAAATAAAGCGTTTTGCTTCTCAAAACAATACGCGTTCAAAAGGGTTCAAAAAGAGTAATACACACATCCAATAGAAAATAGCACCAAGTGATTGTGAGGTCTGACTTCTTTGTGGACAACAGTTTTGTGATGCAAATATTACTCTTTTGAACGCGTATTGAACTATCCCTTTAATACAGGTGTAAGCACTTTGTAAATCATAAATAAAGAGTTATAAACAAGTTATAATACAGTTTTCATGTATTCATGCAGACTCACTATTTGGAAAGAGCAAGTGCTTATTATCTTACAAATGAGTATTATTTCATTTGCTCACATGACACTGTTTAACCATTTAGATATGCTGATGGAGGTTAATGCTGTTAATGCAAGGGCATAAATGCTGATGATGGAGAAAACAAGAAAATCTCAGTAACTAATGAAATATGAGGCTTGACGGTACAGTTGGGCGTAGGCTCGCTATTTGGCAAGAAACAGGTCACTGTTACCCTTTTGGGTACATGTATTTGAGTTGAATGAAGGATTTCCGTCATTGGACAACACTTAAATTATCAGAGAAATAAGCTGAGCTAGCTGCTTGGCCCACCTGTGCCCACTAAACACCCTTTTCATGGAGAACCCAAACAAAGGTTGTATTTAGGCGCTGGAATAAATGGACTGGTGCTGCTGTGTCTCAGCAAGTGTGAAAGCTGTCACATGTTAATGGAAATATTTTTCTGTGAAGCTGCTGTTTGTGATAAAATAAGTTACAGTTGAATTATCTGTTCAGAGGGTTCGTACGTTTCTTTACCCAAACTGACACAGACATACTACACTACACAAGAAACATACTATTTGTTGGAACTTCCTACCATGAAGAATCTACTGTATATAAGTTCAAGGAGGTGAGGACAACTGTGGTTTTAGGACAGAATGTGCATTTGTATTTGCATGTGGTGTGACTGATGATTTTTTTGTTTGCAAAGTGATGAAGACATTTTCTGACTTTCCATGTGTCTTCCTATGTTGCAGCGTATTATTCTCTGGGCCACCGTAGGTTCCCCTTTCAATATTAACTCTCATCTTGGGCTCTCCACGGGAGGGTGATAAACTGTCAGGGCTCTCTGGCCTGCCAGGTGGCTTCCTGGCTGTCCTGCACCCCCTCCGAGTCACATTGTATAATGTTCCAGTTAGGATGATGATGAGGACGGTGACAGATAGCAAGAAGTTTGAAGGATGGCTGAGTGGACAGACGTTTGACCTGAGAGGAGAAATTGGATTTGGCTCCTGTCTCTTGGCGCTGGCAGAGGGTGGCGACAAGCTCGGTAAACTACCTCCACACACACACACGCACACACACTTGGTGCACACACGCACACACACTCATGCACCTCCCCTCCACGCCATTTCCATTTCATTTCCGCAAAGCATGAAATTAAAGCTATTTATAACCTGGCTGATAATTACATTATACTTATTCCATCACGATTAGGTTTCTGGTTTTTATGATACAATGTCACAGTTTTAATTAAACCGTCTCTGGCAGCCTGCTTGGCCGGCCAGCTCTGTTTATTCACTCCTCGCATGCTTCAGGAGCAACTCAGGACTGCGATGACCACCTGATGACACCCTTTACTACAGAGCGCTGATTGACAGCGCCGCTGCCACTGCACCACCTGTGATTACGCTGGTGATCTGTATAATTTGACTTAGACATATCCCCATTTGATTGTGAGCCTTAAGGGTGGATGTGGATGTGATGAAGTTTGACATAGACGGATCATGTCACCTTTAAAATGTCTCAGTGTCTGTTTAATGGCTAATTACATTACCAAAGCAAAACCCTGACTGGTGGAAGTCCTCTGTCACCTTGGACGAATTAATGATTGAATTATGAATCAAACGTCCCCCGAGGGGAGTAAAAGAAAGTTGAGATCTAATGTTAGCAGTGATACTTTGGAAAAAAAAAGTGAATGTGAAAATGTACCCTCTAGGTATTGTGCACTGAGACCTAACTTACGGGTAAGAAAGGAGAAGTTAGTGAATTATTTAGCAGTGATATATACTCAATAATAAATAGGTGATAAATAAAATATACAAGCTTGTCTTGATTAAGGTGTGTGTATTCCCCCCCTGACGCTGACAGGCCTTTGATTCATGTATCTGTGTTTGTGCAGTCCTCCTTCCTTCCTTATATTCAACATTTCCACTTTGTGAAACACACTTGAAAAGGCACTGGTTCTTGGCTGGAGGGATGTTGTATAGAAAGGAGCCAGAGGAACGCCTTGCCTATGGCATTGGCTCAGGGCATAGTTAGAAGCCAAGACCACCCTGGATGCTCATTCATGTTTCATTGTGAAAGGGAGAGACTGTGACTGTAAATGTGTCCCACTTGAGAGAATTGTGGATATGGCAACAGAAAATTGTGGAGACCAGTAATTAATACCTTGTGGATATTTCTTGTTTTTTTTCCTGTTGATTGATTAAATCATGCAAAACACTCCTAATTATAAGACTCCCCACAGGATGATATGTGTCTAAGAGATGACTGCAAAATATCATGGATGAGTGTTTGTGGCACCGGCATTGACTCTTAACTCTGCTGGAGACAAATGGGAATGAACTTTGTATGCAACTCCTCCTACAGATGAGCCACCATGCTGACCATTTAAACTAGTGCTGGAGCCATTTATCACTCTGCTGAAATTGGCCTGTCAATAAAAACCTGGAACTGATGTTAGAGGATAAGACACGACTACACTTAACAGCTTCAGAAGTGTCAGTCTGTAAAAGATGGAATGATCACTCCTTCACTATTCATTAAAGATCATGTTTATACAGTACAGATCTCCCGCAGTCAAAATGTAACCTGGATTGCATTTTTTTAAGAGTATAAGACAATGTAAACAATAATATATCAGCAAACAACCATGTTCTGTGTGTAAAGATAGAGTAGAGTAATGGCATCCTGGCCAGCAACTGAAACCACACCCCCTTTGCAGGTATTGCAAAATAGATCGGGCTTGGCCTACATAGCAGTGCAGGTGCTGCTTCCACATCTGCACCAATTGTGATGTGTACACTTCCAGCTGTCAGTCAGATTCTGCCCAGGTGTGGAAGTAAATGGACCAGACAGAGACCGAAGACCAGGGCACATGTTGGGTCTTGAGTTTAGTTTTGCAGAGGAGCCCCAGTGACTCACCTGATGGAGCACATACCACACATACAGACCCAGGTTCAACTCTGAACTTTAACAGGAGCTTTGCTGCATGTCACACAATGTTTCTGCCTAAATGCACTGTCTATCACTGCACCATCAAAAATAAAGGCAAAGTCAAAAAATAATATAACAACAACAAACTTTCTGTCCCGAGATTTCACACACCAGATGCAGTGTTCAGGTGAAAGCGATCAAACAAGAATTTCCTCCACTGAGGAAACAATATTCATTGGCTTTATTTGCCTTGGAAAGGAATCAAACAAAGCTCAGGTGAACTGGCCACATGGACTACTGACTCAAATCCCAGTCAGCCAGTGGACTGTCAAACATCAGTGTGTGTCCTCTCAGAAAGAAATTTGGCAGCTGAAGTAAAATCAACTGCTTTGGTGGGTTTACACACATTTCATAAAAATAATTTTAAAAAAAATATCCACTTCTATTTGTTAATCTTGATGTAAAAAGGTTTTAAGGAATATTGATGCAATCAGCCACTCATGTGATAGCAACACATGTTAGGAGCTTCAGTTAACAGTCCAGAGAGCAGATGGTTTCTGAAACGGCTCTTCTCCTGGGATTTTCACACAATATAATGTCTAGAGCCTTTACTGCATTTAATAGTAAGAGAAAAAAACACATTCAATGAACATCAACACCTTTTTGATGAGAGAGGTCACAGGAGAACGGGCAGACTGGTAGAAACTGACAGAAAGTCTACGGTTACTCAGATAACCACTCTTTACAAGTGTGATGAGCAAGAAAAGCTTCTGAGGAAGAGCAACATGTCAGTCAGGCTGCAGTAGACACAGGCAAAGGCCGAAAGAATTAGGAGTGTGGATTTCTGCTGAGGCAGCAGATGGGAGGGTCGAATTTGGCATCAACAGCCTGAATCCATGCACCACCAACCTGCTGCTGGTGGTGTAATGGTGTTGGAAATGTTTCCTTGGTGCAAATGGGTCTTTTAAAACCAGTCAGTTATTGGTTGAATTTCACAGTCTATCAGTCCTGCATTGTGGAAGTGTATTAATAAAGTTTCTTCAAAGCCTTTGCTTTTGTACTTCAGGATGCTTTCATGCTTTGATAACCGTATGTACTCTCTTATATATGGCCTCTGTGTGCTCATAAATATGCTGGTCACACCTCCTGCTGAGGAGACAGCAAACTAAAGGGTAAATGTAAAGTGTAAATAGTACACATGGCCTTTAAAACAATGTTAAGGTGAGAGCGGTGGTGCTCCTCAATGCCAAGACACTAAAGGTTGCGCACCTCTCTGTTGGCAGAGCCCTCATAGTTCTGACAGTCCCTCAACACGCCGCTTTCCCTGTGGCCAAGCAAACCACCACAAAAGGTTTGGGGAAGTGCTACATCTGACCTTTTCCCCATCTGCCCTGATGTACTGTATGTGTGTGCCGGTGATGTTGATTGTTGGCTGTGGGTCATAAGTACAAGTTTAAGGGTGAATGGCCCTCTGAGGCGAGGCTTTGTTGCCGGTGTTTTCTTGTGTCGACACTGGGGTTAATTACCAACAATAGCTGCTTGACCTTCTCACAAGTGTGAAATGCTGGAGATGTCTGCAAAGCACCTGGCAGGACTGTGGGTGTTCAGAGACCTGGGTCTCATCACCTACAACCGGTGAGCAACAGGGTGCTACATTCAAAAGATGTTAATGGTTCATGTATTTTTTGTACTTTTATATTATATTTGTGCATTTTTGACTGTTTGTTGCTGTTGTTGTACAGAGATAAAGCCAAGAATTTGATGGAGATGGAGAGCAAGTAGGTTTTTCCACCAGGACACCAGACCCATGTCACATTAGGGGTTATAAAAGCCACAATATCCCAACTTAATAAACTGTGAAATACATTAAATCATTGAAGTCATTCAAAGTCACTGAATTTGTTGCCTGAGACGAAGCACATTTTGCAAACTGGTACCAGACCTTTGAATCACCGCCCACATCTACGAGTTGTAGACTAATTTAAATAGACTCTGTAATTAGTAAAAGCTGTTTCCTTCAGCTGGAGAAACAATCAGAGTTTTGAAATGAGGATTAAACATGGGGAATGTCTTCCTCTGCCAAAACCAAGAAGAAAAGATGAGAAGAACTACATCCATAAAAATGTAGAAAGCAAAACATTCTACAAGTGAGGCAACTTGGTATTCCTGCCCTGTGACATTAATAAGGGGAGTTGGGGATTGAACCACCATCCCTGCAGTCAAAACAATGGACTGAGTATTGTGTATATATGCATGTATGTGCACATATGTTTATGACAGTCTGGTCCTGACTTCCCAAAACAGATCAATTATACACACTAAACAGTATGTGATATAGATGTACTCTATACATTTGAGCTGTGATTGACATTGTGATTGAATGTGGAGGTGTCATCCAGAGAGTTGCCCACTTCAGAAGGGGCGTGCCAGGTCGTGATGAGACAGTGGGCCTGATCCCAAAGGTCAACAATCCCTTTAAAGCGTATGCAGTGCTAGATCTAAGCTTGATATGGATTTATCCCTCCCTCCCTACCTGAACCTCCTACTGAACAGTTTAGACCTGATGGAGTGGATGTAAGAGTATAAGAGTGCATAAGACATTTATAGATACACCTGTGAATTGTGGCCTTTGTAGAAAGTATGAAAATATGAACTCCTTCATTTAATTTCAATAGTCTTGGACTGTTTTCTAATATTGGCATCAAACTTAAGTTTAGAATACTGATTGTATTACTGATTGTAAGTGTGTTATTTCCATACGTGAGGAAGCAAACAGACACTGCAGAAAAGCCACGTGCTGTGTACTACACTTCCACTATGAGGCTACATCTCCTCCCCCCGCCACCAGCAGGACGACCACTGTAAATGCAAATCCATCAGGGCTTTTGATCGGCAAGATCCCAACACACTGAGCGTTTCAGGCTGTTTCTTATCAAGGCCGCTTTTATAATACATGACCCTGAAACCATTTAGAGACAAGTAGGTGTGACCAAAGGGCGCTGATGTGAAGTAGATCCAGTAATGGACCAGGAGCAGCGTGAGATGCGGACTCACATACACACACGCGCAAACGTACTCTGTATCCACCTCAGAACAATAAATCACCTACTCTCTGCACTGTTAACTATTTTTAGAACATATCTAATCATACACAACAGCCAATAATCAACATGTTAATGTGTATCCAGCATTTAACAATTTAGTCTAATTAGATTGCATGTCACAGTTTATGAGTAGACCTATGCCATCAATTAATAAAGATGTATATACAGCCTGTTCTTGTATTTTCTTGTCTTCATTTATTGAACCACAGGAGTCTTTGTGTTCTAATACATGTGTAGTTCATGTCTTAGGATGAGTGTTTCATGCGTCACAAACCGCCCCTAAGGTGCTGATATGTCCCTGTTTGATCGAATGTCTCTCCATTTCGCAATGTAGTTAGGCTTATTAAAAAAAAACCTTTCTTAACACAGTAATTCTGAGCATTAATAAATCATGGCCACAATTACCTTGTTTTATAAAAGTGTACTGTGTTCTCCCTTTTGATCAGTTTCTCTTCTTTATGTAGATTGCTCACAAAGCTTTTGGTATCGAGACATGAAACAACTATTTCCAGTCTTCTTCATCCTGCTCAAACCGGCTTTGGTCTGTGGTCACACATCCTCTGCAGTATTGAGTATTTTGTTGCACATTCAGGATTGCGCATCTCCTATGGTTACAGTGCCTCGTAATGACTACAAAGAAAAGTTTGACAGAGGGGAGTGGAGATATCTGATGTCTGTCTTGGAATGTTTAAACTTTGATCTTAATTTCTTTTCTTTTTTTGATTATGGATTGAAATACTATATAAATCTCAGATGACCACAGACCACAGAGATAATCAATATTTGGATGGTTCGCTCTGACTAACTGCCTTACCTGCTCTGTTTAACCTTGCAGTTGAACCTTGTGTTGTTATGATTACGTCCACACTACATAAATCATTCCTCTCCACTATTATTCTTATTTTACAAGGAGTTTGCTCAATAATATTGACTTCTGTCTGTAATGATGCTTATTCCCAATTGTTTTGGCACTAAAATACTAACATGTAAAAACAGCTGATACATATAACAAGTGTGTCTTATGTTGAACTATCCTCCTTTGTTAAATAAGACATCACTAAAAGAGGTATAATCAATACTACTAATAATAAATGTAGCATAGAAATTAAGCACTTATCTGTTGGTTTTTCAGTGCAGCGTTGTGCATGGCTATCCCTGTATCTCCAAACCAGTAACCAAATCAGTAGCCAGCTGATGTTCTGGTACCCTCTCCCATCTTTATGAAGTCTCAGCCTGGTTTCTTACCTATTCAGGTAAGTCCTCACCCTGTGGAATTATGTTGCAATAGACAACAACCCAAACCAGTGTATTGAAAGTGCTCCTCCTCTTCACTGTTTCTCCAGAGCAGCTTTCCCTGTCCTGTGCCTTGAAAATACAAAGGATGTGTGAAGGATGGGACTGCTGCCTCTGCCACTGTTGCGGATGATGCCCAGGATACCAGTTCACATAACAGCCACTAGTGCTGTTAATCACAAGGCTTTCTGAATGTTACATAGACAACACTAAATGTCATTGCACAGCTATATACTCAGTTTTGTTATGTACTGTACGATCTGTGCTGCCTCATCCACCGTTTATTGGGAGTCTCAACTCCAGAGCAGACATCAGAGCAATTCCACAGCACTAGCAGGTAATGTTTATGGAAGTCCTGGAAACAATGGGAGCCAGGAGGAGTTCACATGCTAATAAGAGGACAAACTGGGGAGCGATTAAATGATGTAATCCTGTTGAGTTCTATCAAAGCAAGCAAGTATACCCAAAGAGAATGAATGAGTATGATTGCAAGGGAAGGCCTGCAAGCCATTTCAGTCCCTCAGGAGGTGTTTGAACCAGGGTGAAGGGAACAGTCTGTGGAAATTTAGGTTTTCAGTCACAGAACATTTTGACTCAGGTTCATTCTCAGATTTTGCACTGAGAAAATGAAAGCAGACAGGTTAGGATTTTGATGAGCCATTTCTTTATATGTCTGTTTTGGTCTTAAAATGATCTATGAAAGCATTTACACGACAGGATGAGGGCCAATAAACATTTCACTTGCTGTCCAAACCAAAAATCTGCAGAAATGTTTAATCAATGAGGCTTTGATATTTCCAGAAAAATGGTCAGCACTGCTGTTATACAATGAGAATGTTCACCAAGTCTTTCCTGAACACGTCTACTACTACAGCAGTATGGTGTCATATGAGACAGTCATATTCTGATGTTCTCAGTTTTCCCAGAGCTGTAGAAATCCAAATCCAGTTATGGATTTAGTGTTTACTGAAATGAGATGCTTACAGGATATTTGAATATGTGACCAGACCTCCTGTCATATAAAGCATTCCCATAAGGGGAGGGGTCAATAGGTAATCATTGCCAGGGCAATACATTGAGAACATGTGATATTGACGTTGAGGCTGTGTTTGTGGAAACGTGGAGACATGAATGTAATGAGAACTCAGTGTTCAACAGCGTTAGCGTTCTTCAACATGGAGGGCAGAGTGATCCCTAATCAATACAAATCCGAAACACTGATTAGAAGGTCTTTGTTGATCGTGACGTGAAAAGTTTTGATTGTGTTGGTCTAACAGTGTTTAAACCTGTCTTATAGTGTCAGGTTAATCTATAATATATTGACTAATTTTAGTATGGACTTATATAGTATTTAACATAAAGCATCGCAGTGTAAGGTTATTTTCCCTCTGAGCACATTAATGGCTTCAACCCCAAACCTTACACTTTAAATATTTCTTATAAGCTCATCTACGGTGACAAATCTTTCCACTAATGCTCTGTTTTCCCATGTGTCACAGCTCTGAAGCTCCACTGATTCAAATCACAGCAGCACCGTCTCTAACCTTGCAAAGTAGCTCAACTGAAACTTTTTTTTAACCTTAAACATCAAAGTAATTATTTGACTGATGAGAGTTTGTTGGGAGTTCACACAGCCTCACACACACAATACCCGGCAGACCTCATTCTGTGCAGTCTACATGAATTACTTATTTTGACTAGTTTTTTTTTTTTTTTTTAATTTTACTTTTTTCTATTTTTTTTTTTAACCACAATTAACAATTAATACAAAAAAATGTCACTTTTATGGAAAAAATAATAAACAGAGGGAAAATAATAAATAAATAAAAGTTGGCCCTAATCTTCTTCCATCACTTCCGCCGTTAATTGACGCCTCCGTCACACCTCCAGTTTCAGCCAATGGCGCCCCCTCAATAGTTCACACCTGTTTTTACAAATGATGCCGTAAGAGCCAAGATGGCGGCTCACCATACCTGTGCAGTAGCGTCAGTTTCCACCTCGCCGTATATCCATCTCCTCAGCACGGAGCCTACCTCTGGCTTTTCAACAAAGTCCTCGGTCGGTCACGTGTTCGCCCTCGCGCTGTGGAATATAAACCTGGACCCACGCAGGATTATTGGAGCTACGACAGGACCGTAAAGCAGCTGAGCAGCAGCAGAGAGTACTTGCAGCAGCAAGCTAGCCGGCCGGCCTCAAGGTAACTATGGCAACTGTCCATGTACTAATCAAGCGTTGTTAGTGGCAGAGATGCTTTATGCGTTTGTTTTGGGAAGAGGAGTTACTCGGGAGGGCGGCACGTACAGTGGTTAGCACTGTCGCCTCAATAGCAATAGCTCTGGGTTCGAACCTGCCGGCCGGCTGGGGCCCGGCTGGCGCCCTTCTGTGTGGAGTTTGCATGTTCTCCCCATGCATGCGTGGGTCCTCTCCGGCTTCCTCACACAGACCAAAGACATGCAGGTTTGGTTAATTGGCGACTCTAAATTGCCTGCAGGTGTGAATGGTTGTCTGCACCCCGCCTCTCACCTTAAGTCAGCTGAGATAGGCTCCAGCTCGCTCGTGACCCCAGTGAGGATAAGCGGTATAGAAAATGAATGAATGAAATGAATGAACAAGTTACTCCTGTGGGAATAAAAGGGTGACGTTACCTGACCCAAAGAGTTTTTGTTGAGGAAGAGGGGTCACTTGGAGGGTTTTAATGGACTAAATTGAACTGAACTTTCTGCTGACTGGTGTGGGACATGTTGAACATTCTGCTTTGTTGTTTTACATCGTTGTTTGAGATTTGTGCTTGGACCACATAGCCTATGTGGGGCCAACTGTCTCTTGCTCGTCTCCTCTCATGCTTGGTCTTGGTGGTTTAAATGAATGGTCACAAGTTGCTGAGTTGTGTATCCTTGTGGGTGTTTAACCTGTCTCTAACTCTTACATTTAAACTGCTATAGCAGCTATCTGTGATTTTTGTACGCAAACGAAAACTGCTGTATTGCTTTTAATTACAAGTGACCATAGCCATGTTTATTTAAGAACCAAAAACCATCTCGGTGTTGTTTCAGGTCTTCGCTTTTAGGCTTCACTCTGTAGGACATGACCAACGTTTGGGTCTGAGGTTGTGAAACATTCCTTTACGCTATCGTCATCATCAGGGAGGAAAAAATCATGCCACTCATCTCTTGCAGTTTTCACACACAGTGCACAGTTTGAGGACCTGTGAAATAATCCACCACAAAGTGTCCAGTTATCTTGTTTACACAGGTCATTGTGGATTATCCTGATCATTTGAAGAGCTACTGTAGTGCAGGTCTTATGATGTGTGGCAGTGTGAAGTAATCATGCACGGTCAGTGTATTATTAGGCTACCTGCGGTGGATTTTCATCAGCACGCTGCCAGTGAGGAGAGTGAGCAGGTGTCACAGCACACTGGCAGAGTGATGTGCTGCTGTGCACGGGGCTCGGCAAAAAGAGGTGTTTTAGACGCTTTAAAAGGCGGCTGAGAATAGAATAGTGTTTATTCTAATGTACGGCTCATGTAGAATATTTTCAGCTACTTCTTTCCTTTAGCATTTTATCTTTTCAACTGCTGGACAGCCCTTTTCCTGTGCACTTGAAGCTCACTGACAGTTCACACTGTGTCAGGCCACAGCTGCAGGTGAGCGCACAGAATCAGGAGCCAAACTTCACTTTGATGGAAAAATAAAGTGCTGAACACCATCTAAATTAAACGTACATTTAAACAGATGTTGCATTGTTTTGGTGTGCACCCAAAACTATCTTATACATAGAGTTGCAAAGCGGCAGAAATTTCCAAAGTTTCTGGAAATTTACCGAGAATTTTGGAAATTTTCCAGAAAAACTTTATGAAATTTTTCCACCCTACTTCTACACATGTTTTTCTGCTGGGCCTGTGCACAACAGCACATCGCTCTACCTCTGTGCTCCTGCCTCTCACAAATGGCAGCCACTGATCCAAATATACTGCAGTTAACACACTGACAACACACAACACCTCACACAACTCCACATCAAATGACCTGAACTGTCACTTTAAAGGCAGCTTCTTTTGGTTACATATATTCTGAGTCATTATGGGGAACCCTCAAACTATTAGCACTCATTTAAAAGTGTAATGCATATTAGTAATCATCCAGTAACCAATCAGAGATGAGGATTCTCTGTGGGCTCTGTGTAACAGACATTATTTTATGATGAGGGGAAATTGTGCTGATTCATGAAAAGTTACCGTGCAGCATGCAGTGTGCCACTAGTGTTTCTGGGAAGAGCAGAGAAGTAGAGTGGGGAAGGACAGAGACTGCAGAACAAGGTTACAAGAGCAGGGGCGACAGGATCGCAGCAGGGCGACAGAGCAGATAGTATTGATAATATGGGAAATGTGATCGCCTTTAGTCTGCGCTTTTTCATTTGGGGAGGAGAGGGCAAGGGTGATGGAAGAATCGGAGGGAAGGCAGAGAGAGTGTGTAAGGGATCCTGCTATAGTCTCTTAGCGTCTCGCTGTATCCTCCTGCAGTCTGCTGTTCTAATCAGCGAAGCAGCGACAGCCATCCTGTCTTACTGCTGCTTGGCTGCCACTCCGCAGCCTATTGATGGGAGTTCAGGGCGGCCCAGCCCAGCACTTTCTCATCTGCTGCTGGAGTCAGGTCGTCTGTCCGGTTCACATCCAAAAATGGAACACACCCTGACTCGAATCTGAGACGGGGATCATGGGACAGGAACTAGTTTGCATAAGGTATCAACTCACTGATAAAAGTCAGGATTGGAAAGTGGAACCAGGTTTTAAGGCAGACAGATCAGTGGTGCTTATGTATTGATCTAGGTGGTATTGGGGCAAATGTATTGTTCCTCTTGTCTGCCTGCAAAGGATCTTATGTGCACAAATAGCATTTTATCTCATTTACTAAATAACATATAGAGTCTGTTTTCACTGCAGATTTTTAATGCACTTTCCACGCAATGAGTAAATCAGTCTGCACCAAATAAAGTAGGTGTGTGTTACACAATTACACAAATTACATATTGCAACAAACAGAGCAGGGACTGTGTTGGTGGGGCTGTTTATGGTACCAGTGGGATGATGAAATATGATCCAGGAAGTCCTGTTGGAGTAGCAGATTAATGTGTTTGTTTGCTCAGAGCTTTACAGTGCTCAGAGACTGGATGTTCAAGTACAACACAGAGTGAAACAATGAGTCACAGTTAATGAAAAGACAATCTGATAAAAGTGAGTTTAGGGAAGATGCTACAGCTTTTAGCTCACCTGAGACACTCAGACAGGAAATTCCAGAGCTGAGGGGCATGAAGTGAAAATGTCCTGGTTACCTTGATTGCTTGGAACAAATATAGGACACTCCTGCCTGCGGAGTGGCTCAAAAGGGATTAACATATCAACTACATGGGGGGGGGGGGTGACCATGCAAAGCCTTGAAAGATATCTTTAAAGCAATTCCAAAAATCACAGAAAGTCAGCGCAAAGATACGAGAGCAGGAGTGATGTGATCTGATTTCCTAGAGTTTGTTCAAAGCCGAGAAGCAGCATTTTGAATGCAGACTGAAGGTGAGCAAGTGACAGTCCAAGTGAGAGGAAGTCGAGGCAATAGGAATGTGTACACAGTGTTCCATTAGGATTGTGTCCATGTCACCAGCCCTGTAGCACAACTGATCCCCAGCAACCCCCCCCCCCCCCCCCTCCAATGGATGGATCCAACCTTAGAGGCCCGTGAAGCTGCAGGGCTGCAGGCTGACAGTGTTGTGTCGAGGTGATTTAACAGGTGCTAGAACTTTCCCAGTGCATGGTGTAAACATTCTGATTTTGGCAGGTTTGGACTTTTTCTATTGATGCATATATTACTCTGCTGTGACAGACTGTAATCTCCTTCCAATTCAAGTGATGTTGAAAGCACCCATGATGGTTAGATTTTGTTGTGATTTGCTAGATCTGGATTAAATATGTTTGTTGTGGTGAAAATGTAAAATAGAAAATGAATGAAGAGTTGAATTCAGAAAGACGTCTTTTGTAATTGAGTAAATCGATGATTTGTGAGTCTTAGTCTCCGAACCTAACTTGAAACCACATGAAAGTGATGTGAAGCCTGAAACCCTGCATCCCACAGTTCAGAATGAATGAATTTGCAGCATTTTTGTCTGTTTGCAAATGTTGTTTTGTTTTGCTGCAGTGAGTTGAACTCTGCACATATTAATCTCTAGACTCTGGAGGACAGCACCTAAGTCAATCAGATCCATCACCACAGGGACCATGAGTGTCTGCACAACAGTTTTTGATCCATTCACAAAGCACTTTAGTAGTAAAACCAGCTCCAGGATCCATATTCATCACACTTCTTCAAACTTAAGAATGGTTTAAACCAACTTAAAAATCAAGAAGTTTGCAATACTCATACTCAAGTAAAATTAAAAGCAATAAGGGCCATAGAGTGAGTCAGTGGGGATGGTATGTCATTCTGCAAGAACATATAGATTTTTTTCTTTTTCTAATTTATTATTCATTTTATTTGTATGAAATCTCTGGGTATTAGTTAACATGGGAAATTAACAACAATGCAAAGTGCAGACAATGAAGAAGCTTAGACAGTAATTGCAAATAAAATCAATGCCAGATTTATTCTTGTTGTTTGTTTGCACCCCTGATGAATGCAAAGGAAAGGAAAGAACAAATGTTCCAATAATGGACTGAAACTACTCTATTCTTAATTATACTGATTCAGCTAAAGTATTATTAGTGTTATTATTATCACACGGAAAAGCAGAGGGGTGCTCTGCTCTGTTTCTGTACTGCAGTCATCAAGGATCTATTCTTAACCCATATATAAACCTCTGGAGCTCTCTTACAGTACATTTAAAGGCATATTCTGATGCTGGTGAATTAATAAGGATTCAGACAACACAGCAAGAAGTTTAAACAATCCAAGAACTGCAAAGATGATGACTTTTTAGAACTTGAATACAGGAGTATTTTTGAAAGATGTTGTGTGTGTGTGTGTGTGTGTGTGTGTGTGTGTGTGTGAGTGTGTGCCACCCGGTGCAGCTCAGTGACAACAAAGTCAACCAAATTATTAGTTGAGTCAACAAAGTGTCTGACTTCAGGTATAGCAGTGGTTCCTCCTATTCATAGCAGTAAAGTTGTTTTCTAGTTAAAGTGTGAAAGGAGTCACTGGCATTGATGAACCTGTGGAGAATAATCACCTGAGTGCTGAGCTCCACTTTGCTTTACAATGCCGTACACTGACTTTCAGCTCATTTAGCTGTCTGACGTACTGTAACCGCTCTCTGACTCATTTCAGCTGCACAATGTGGCTGTATCTTTATAGAGAAAACTCTATGAACCCAATGTTCACTTCCTGTTTAGCATCAGATCACCTGGTACAGACCTAGTGGAGCATTTAGCAGCTAAAGAGCCTGATCACAGGGCTTCAGGAGCTGCAAGAAAGACCAGCACTTCTGATGGAGGGAGAAAGACAGATGGCTGCAAATGAATGTTATACTTCTACATCGAAGTTTGAATTTTGCCATATCAACTTAAAAGGTGAAGATTATGTCAAAGTTGTGATCACAGCTGGTTTCTGCTGCCTCTGAGTGGCCAAAAGTCAGTTATTGCAGGTTTAACCATAACCACACTCTCCCCGTGTCCTGAACCGAGCACTTTCACTTTCCTAAACTTGACCAAATATTAATTACAGAGGAGGCAGATCAATAAAATGGTCACATCGGAAGATAGTGACAAATGATCTCGTTTGTCACACAGAGCATTAAAACTGGTTTTCATGCTTAGTGAAGTGAATAAAAACCTGCGGAGGTAGAAATGAAGGAAACCATTTGCTGTCTTGAGGTAGATAAACCATGTCAAGTAAATAATGTATAAAAGATTTAGGAATTAAAAATGGTATTTTTTTTGTTCACTGTCGCCACAGCTGCCATGGAAACAGGGCTAACGTGGCATCACCGTGTCCACACACACTTAGCTCCACTTTCAACATGGCTGCACTTAAGCTTAAGTAATGAGGCCCAATTTGACTCAATTAGGTGGTGTTTGTGTTGATGGTTATTGAGTGTGTGTGTCATTGGGCTTACTGGCCGTCCCCCCTGGGACTCCCCGAGGCCACAGTGTGGATAATTAGAGTTCGTGTGAGAGGGTTAACCCACCTCAGTGGGCACAGGAGAGCAGGACGGCTCACTGCTGCACCTCGCTTTTGATGTCTGGCCAGCTCTCTCTCCCCACTATCTACCTGAATGTCAACCAATTGGGACAGTGCAAGGGCTTGACATTATGTCTGCCGGTTATCATTATATGTTTTTTTTTTTTTTTTTTCACCTGATCGATTGGCTCTGGTCTGCAGTGGTGCTTCTGGGGCTAACTGTCACTGCTAGTTAGGGATTGACCAGTGGGTATCATTAAGAGGGAGAGCGCCTGCTTGGGGGAGGCTTTGTTGTGGGGAGGGGTTGTGAAGAAGCCAAGCCTTTCTCTTTTAGCCTCCTGGACTTAGTTGACCTTTCACTTAGGGAGCAGCTGGAGCTGAGAGATATTTAATTGAATGGAGTCTTCAGATGTATTTTGGAGAGAGCAGAGGAGATACCGCCAGCTCAAGACCAGGCAAGAGTGGGGAGACAGAGACGGAGAGCGCGGGGGAGAGAGTTTGCTTGACCTTCAAAGCCTAATTGATAGGCTTTTCATAGACCTTGTTTGAGATGTGCGTAGTCCCTGTTGTTCAGCAGACCCTTACAACTCCTGCAGAAGTACAAAGTCAACCGCAGGTAGGGAGCCCCCAGTGGCCCGCTGCAATCAATAGCAGCCGGCTCAGCTAACGAGAGCTGCAGTCACTCTCCAGCTTTCACAGGCCCCATTAACAGGCAGCGCCCAGCCTAATTCCACAGCCTGCACTCATTAATGTCGAGAAATACAGGGCAATAGCAACATTATGAAGCAGCCTGGAGAATAACTGATGCTCATATTTGGCAAGAGAAGTCAAAATAGAGCGGCAAAATGATGCGTCTGGCGCCCGATTGATTAGGAGAGAGCCGAGTTAACAAACGAGGGGATACATCAAAACAAAAGCAGCCTTGCCGCGCCGGCTGATTCGCTCTCCATCCAGTATTTCTCCTCCCCTCCATCCCTTTCTTTCTCCATCTGCACTCCCTGTTTATTTTAGCTCGCTGAATTTTGATAAAAACAGGGCGATGGGCAACACAGGAGGCTAAAACAGATTAATGACAATTCAATTTCCCTCGCACCGCAGAGCCGCGAGGTAAAACGCTGAGGCTTAGTGTCTGCCGGCGACAGGGGAAGTTCCGGAAGAGGAGGAAGCTCTGGCCTTATTGTTTTTGGAAAGTGATTTAATTAGACCTCCCTCTCTCTCTCTCTCTCTCCCTCCTTCCCTCCATCACCTCCTCTCTCTGGAGCCGGTGAGGATACGAGGCTCTGGCGGCCTTGGACGCGTAGAAAAGATTTCTGAAGGATCATGTATGGAGATCAACTGATAAGCAGCTAATTTTGTGTACTTATGGCAGCAAACGATCGGGGTGGCTGCTGCACCCCCCCCCCCACATCCACCCCCGTTCCTCTTCTCCTCTCAGAATTCCTCCAGCCGAGAGGATGAAAGCGGAGAGCTGAGCCCAGATCTGAGGCTGTTTCGGCCATTAATGCTGATCTCTAAAATTAAAGATTTATACCACTTGATAGAGCTCACTAGCAGCAGCACACATGCACCGGATAAAGAAGAGAGTGGGGGTGTGGAGTGTGGAGGGGGGGGCGTTCTCTTTTAAAGCTTTCTTTAAAGTATCTGAATGGGAATGGGAGGGGGGGGCTGGTTAGGGGTAGGGGGGTTGCGGGGAACACAATAATGAAGAACCACTCCTCGGCTAATTGGAATCTCTTGAATAAGTTAGCGGCGAATGATGTTTAATTTGGGAAATGAGTGATCTTACCGACACTTTGATGGGAAATTAAAGGAGAAAAGACTCATCAATGCAGCGAGGATCTAAAACCGACTTTCATGGTCCATACACACTGACTGATTCCTCATAGCTCAGGTCTGACGCCGGCAGATCAGCCGCTAAACAAAGTCCACGCTGTTTATTTAGATAATGTGTGTGAGCTGAGATCACAGCGCAGAGAAGTGCCTTTCTTTCTTTCTGTCTTTCTTTCTTTCTTCCCTCCAGCTTATTGGTAAAATGAAAAAGACATTTGCTGCCACGTGCTGTTTTTCTCTCTTTCACTGCAGGAGCTACTTCTCATCTTTGAGCAGTGTTGGGCATGTTACTTTTAAAAAGTAACTTGCTATAGTTATAGAATTAGCCTACTACATTATAAAAGTAACTAATTACCAGAAAAAGTAACTATTGTGTTACTTTTTTTTATAAAATGCTCAAATATGTCAAATTACTTGGACTGGGCTTCCAACTCCACGTTTATCTGGAACTAAACAACTCACTCACTCAGTGTTCCTCCGCACAGGTATGCTCCGCAACACGCTGTATCATTCCACCCATCAGTTGTTTAGATCTGCGGTGTGTGTGTGTGTGTGTGTGTGTGTGGAAGAGGCGGAGTGATACAGCGCGTTGCAGAGCCTGCCTGTGTGGAGGAGTGAGTTGGTTAGTCCCACATAAACGCATTTTTTTCCGACTACTTGATGGACTGAAGACGGACTTTTTTGATTACGACACTAAACTCACTGTATTGTGGAGTATTTAGAGGTGTGTTTCCACAGACCTGCACCAGAGAAGAATTCAGCTTTAGTTGTGTTTCAACCTGAGGAACAAAATAGTCATAGCATTGCATTCACTGTCACTGAGTCAGTTATGGGTGAAATAATGGCGAATGATTATGGTAAATAATCCAGGAAGAGCTCTCCAAAGACCTCACAGCCAGTCATTTCTTTCTCTCTTTTTCAAACTTCACCATTTTTAGATTAAACTATAAACTCTTTTGTTAAAGACTACTCAAGTTTTAGCAATGCTACCATTATCTCTGAGGAGACTAGTATTAAATCTGCCCCAGTCAATATATTTCTAATAACAGTGAATCAAGTAAATCAGTAAATCAAATTACTTACAAACCCACAGAGAATAATCACCAACTCTACAGGGGGTGTAACACGAAGCTATTATCTGTATCCGTATTTGGATTACACTCCAAGTGACTGTGGTTTACAACAGAGTTAGAAATGATCCAATCTACTTCAGATTTTTAATCAAAGAAGTTTGAACTGAGTCGAAGTGAAAGTAATCTCACTTTACGTTACATACATCTACATTAGATCCTTTATTTAGTGCAAGATTAATTGGAAGACACTCAGAGGAGGTTTGTAATGTCTGCAGCAAAATTATAACTCATTGACAGCAATCTGAACGTCTCCATTGGTCCATTAGCATTCGCTTACATCACGGCCTCCAAATACAGCTTCTCAGTTTCAGGAGACGGTTGGGTGGTGTGGGGGTGGGGGGTCAGAAGCAGTGGAGAGTTCACTATCTGTGCAAATCTAAATAATGTATTTGGATTCTGTAACAAACCACTGTACAGAGCTTCTTTTTTCCAGCTGTCGTCGCTCTTGTTTCCAGGAGCAGCAGGCAGCTGTTTTCACCGTAAGAGCTTTGATAACAGATGGTGCTGCGCTAAAGTCACATTACTGTAAAAAGCCATGGGGCTATGTCCACACTATACATAACCAGGACCCCCCCCCCCACACACACACACACACACTCCATCATCTACAGTGTGTGGACTGCGCTGCCAGAGGAGACCGGACCCTGGACCTGCTGTATGCTAATGTTCCAGAGGCCTGGAGGTTTTAAATGCACTGGCACTTACAGTGTTTCTCTGCTCTTAGAGACCACTCACAGTGTTTCACAATACTTGCCACATTCAGTCACACATTCATATATCACAGCCAAACGCTGATGGAACAGCCGTCAGGGGCGATTTTTGGGTTCAGTATCCTCCACAGCGACACCGACACATGGACTGAACCACCAACCTTCTGATTAGTAGACATCCACCACCGCCACCTAGCCGTAAGTCCTTCAACTAGTCCAGCATTGTGAAAACTAGATTTAATCATATATAACCAGCTTGAAGAGTTGAGTAAACAAGATTAAAAGTCTGATCAACTGTTCAGCTTAGTTTTTGGAACTCATTTTGACACATCTCAGTCAGTACTAAAGAAGTATTTTGTAAGTGAGTGTAAAACACAGTCTTATTTCTGCTTTGGTTTCTGAAAAATTTATATCTCCAGTAGGAGCCAGTGGGCTTTGGGGCTGAGAGCCACAGACAGTAGGAAAGTTAGGAATTATTGAGAAACAGACGAACACGTTGCTGAATTTAGTTTCTTTTCAGGGGAATTGTTCACTGTAAGGAGAATGTGGAACCATGCTGACTGTCATAAGGTTATACTGATCACCTGTCAACACAGATGCATGTTGCTAATGACGTCGAGGCAGAGTTCCAGGGAAAGTAAAACAAAAGGAGCTCAGGGCTGAAGGTATTAACAGGTGTTAGAGCATGATTACTGAAGTGTTGTTCTGAAGCTCTGTGAGATGTTGTGTTGTGTATTTTGTCTCTAGAACTCCAGACTACATTGTTGACCCAGTGGATAAAAGCAATCCCCCCCAGTGAGACCAGTTGCATTGACATCAGCAGTTGTGAGATCATTTGAAAGGATGGCCAATGGGGAGGCTCTTGCAGTTTCCTTATAAGGCGAGGATGAGAATCAAGACGACCTGAAGTCACGCTCCTACTGGACAGACATTTTTAACATCACATCATCAGCATCATCCATGTCCATTGACCAACGGTCTATATGTACCTTCTCCTCCACTGGCTCTCTCCAGTTATTGTCAGCCTGTTACATAACAATGGTTTTCAGATCTGGTCATTGATCTTAGAAAGAATCCATCCCACCCTCCACCTCAGCTCATCATAGGAACTATCATTGCAATGGTTGGAGAACATGAGAATCCTGGAACAGTCATTGGCAACCAGTTGTAATTTGGTGCTAACGTGGTCTGCAAGGCTGGACTGCTATGTTTGTCCTGCCTGAGCAGATGAAGAAGTTGAAGTTGATGTTCTTGTTCTGCAGGTCTTTTATCCATCCATCATCTTCTAGCAGCAGGGGCACAGTGGGGCCAGGTGTATACTAGATGATGTTGTGCATGAACATAGATCCACCTGAACGTGCATTTTGATACTTGCAAACTGAACTTAAAGCTAGCTTTAGTGTATGAACTTGCACAGCACTGGTACTAACCTGCACAGAACGTTGCTTTACTCTGAGTATGAATCCCCCCCCCCAGGCTGGAACTACCAAGGTTAAGGCGTAATACAGATCTCAGTGCTCTTGTGCAATAAATGTGGTAAATTTGCAAATATATATAATTCTCACTTTAGCGCTCTAGTAGATTGTTTTGTTGTATTGTTCAGCTAACAAAAGACATCTGAGGAAACATTTATATACCTGTACTTCCTGTGCTTGTGCTCTGTGTTGTTGTCTTTCTTTTCTTTTTCTCCTTATCATGTTCTCCTGACTTCAAACCCAGTTTCCCATCTGGGATACCAGCTCTGAACTGAAACTATGTTCTGCTTTGTACTCCATGTTTCCTCCTTCCTGGACCTGTATTTTAAACACAGCGCTGCAGCTCTTACTGTGTATATTCGTATATTCGCAGGCTAACTTTCAATCTTTTCATTACCCGTTTTTCAAGTCTGTCAGTCTTTCTTTAGTTGTCATTATTATGCATACCGGTATCAAACAAATGGAAAAAACATCCAAATGAAGCAATACTTGGTGCCTGATATGCTCATTATTTTATTCTCACCCTTTTTTTTATTCAGTTTTCTTCAAAATATAAGCATTCCCACTATCATGGGACATCATCTGTGTGCACCCAGTGGATCCATGACAAACATGAATCAACAGCATCTTATTAGGGATGACCTTGATATTCCATATTTAGTGTGGCTTGTCAATCAAAAGCCAGTCCCCACCCATGTTTGCTCATTAGCCATTAGAAACTGAAGAGAGGCTGAGGTGACGATTCAGTATTCAAACCTTCGCTGTTTCCCAGGAAACCATTAAGGGTTGATGATGTGGCCAATGGGGTGAGGTTAAGGCAAGCTGGACAATGATGGAGGGCAGGGGACTCATGGGAGTTCCTGGAAACGGAGCTGGGAAAACATAGCACCCCGAGAAACAGTCCTTTGGCGTTTCATCAAGTGCTGATCAGGCACATTGTTAGTTTTCCGCTGCATGAAATATAAACAGCAGGATAATATGATCAGTTGCCATGTTTGATAAGGATATTTTAACCCATTTTTTGCATGTGATCTTTGATTTGTTTATGTGAGGTGAAGATTTCCCTGGTGTTGCATCAACGTTTATAAAAGTATCTCAGTGGCAGAAGCAGCACTGAGGGTGTTTTGCAGGGATTTCACAGATGACACACACGTTCTGCTCCAAACATGTGCACTGTCAGGCTGGAGTCACAGCTTCCATATTATTAGTACATGTGCCTCAGTCCTCCTTGCTCATGCATGCGGTGGAGGATTGTGCAAATAATAGGTGGCGACATGTCAGCAGAGGATCATGATGCATTGCACTGGATTTACTCAAGTCACACTGTTTGTGACTGTTAATCAGCAGGTAAAACTCTACACCTCTGAAAAGGAGACGCAAGCACAGTGCACATACGTAACGCTGAGACCGCACTGTCTGCGTCGTGTGCATGTGGCAGCTGCGTCTCTGACCTGCTGCGGCTACCGTGTGTGTGTTCACATTGCTGCTGCGAGCTCTGTCCAGCTATTTAGAGTTTGCAGGGAGCTCAAATGTTGGATTTCTTATCATTATTAATTTCTGATCTATTTCTGACAGAAAATGTCAGTAAAATGCCACTGGCTCCACATGCAGCTGCTAACATCCTTAAAATACATTTCTTTTACTGTAGTATTTATTGTATTATTCAGATTCAACCTAGACATTGAAATAATAGTAGAAGTTGTCAGTTCTATGTTGCTGGTGTGTCAATGTGACATCATCTATTTTTGGTGAGAGCTGCGTGCATGCAAAGTAGTTTAGAAGCTGAATCTCTAGATCATGCGACGTCGCCCGTGTCTTTAGTCAGAGCGAAGGAAACACATGCAAATACACAATGTGCCACAACTTTAGGAAACATCCTCATCAGTCTGACAACACATGCTGCAAATTCAGCAGAAGTGTTTAAAGGGGACACTGAAGGTGATTAAACTGTGACTTGTTTAGGTAATTGTGATGTTTAATGTAAAAAGCACTGGATAATGAGTGCATCCAAGCACTTTTTCTGTTCAAGTCGATTCTTATAGATTCAAGAAGTAAGTGAGATAAGATGATATGGAGCAAATGGGTCGAAGGCAAACCAGAGCTTGGTCAAACTGACCTCAATAACAACATCCATATCCAAGTGCTCCACTCTGGCGGACATGCTCCGTCCATCTCGCTTTTGATGTATTAGAGACGTGTTAAAGACTGTCATGTTGTCATGAGTTTGTAGTTTGGTATAAACTTCTCAACAGGCCTGAAAAGTACAACCCGACCCGGTCTGACCTGTCGGTGATGAAGCCCAGACCCGACGCAGCCTGACTGAATTAATTCTAGGCCCAAATCCAACCCAAAAAATCAAACAAAAACAAATCTACTCTACCAGCCATAATGATGTGATGAACTTGAATTACCCGGACCGGACATACACAGGCAGGAGAACCATGTAGAAGCCATTCTTTTTCATTTACAGTAGGCTCACTGAATACCGTCTGACTGCTGCTGCCTGGCACGCAGAGCACCTTTCATGCCAACTGAGCCAGTTTAGGATCCACAGTGCTGTTGGTCTTCCACCAGCCCAGCAGGTCCTGCTCGTCAGTCATCATTGCCCTTTGGCATCATAGCCGTCCACTTCATCGTCATCGGATTGCGCCTCTCCAAAATTTGCATGGTCCTTCATTGTCTGGACAGAAACGTGCTTGGAGCTCATCACTGTTCTGGAGAGAAAAGTACTTTTTTAGGGACAAAACAACTATTGGTTCATTGCTTTAGATAATTACATGCTGCCTCATGGCCCTGCTGTTGTCAGGCTAATGCTTGTTTGCTTGTCTATAATGAGCTTGTCAGTCCTAAACGTGCTTAACCTGCTGGAGGTTACGCCGACATACTGCATGGTGACAACTAAAAATAAGTTAGTGCTTGCCAATCAGAGGCAGAGAAGGAAGTATAGGAAATAACTGGCTCGCTCCAAGCATCAGTGGATGTGGAAGTGGGTATTTGTGATGTACCTGTGTATAACACCGGAGGAACGCGCAATTACCTACGGTAACTCAGTTGCCTGGCTACGGCCTATACCCACAGAGAAAATTATTTACCTACAGATGTCTGACTGAAAAGTTACAAAGTGCCGCTCCACTGTCAAATGGCCATGGGATAATGAGTCGCGGTTCAAATCCTCGTAATCCTCGTGTTACTAATGTGCACCTAGAAACCTCAGGTCATGGTTTCCTTTCAGGGCTAATCATATAGAAATCCCACCTCATGTGTACGAGCTCTCTCTCTGAGGGTCAGTATGAGTACAATGAGGCTTGGTTGACTTTATCACCTAAACTGAAACCTTATTTGTTGAACTGACAGCGAGGTTCTGTTTCCTGACCCATCACTAGACACTGTCACCTCACAGCAACCAGGTTCTGGGTTCAGTCCCTGGGCCTGGGGCCTTTCTGGGTGGGACATGTCCTCCCTGTATTCTGGATTCTCTCCCGGTTCCGGCTATCCAATAGATATCTATCAACCCGACATCAACATGGACGTTTGCAGGAAAAACATTGTTCTTAATATGCTGTGAGTTTATCAGTATTCATACAACGTTGATGCTAGTGAGTCCTTTTGAACTCCAATTTTGAATTTTAGGAAAAACTTTACAAATGTAAACGCAGACTCGAGGTAGACGTAAAAATACAGCCACTAGACTCAGAGTCTTGCAGGAGAAAGCAAAGACCTGAGGAGTGAATGTACCAGCTGGAGTTTATAGAGTGGCTTTGTGCGTGGTAATATCCTGATGTGTGGGAACTGTAGCAGGTAAACGGAGGGAATTGTTATGGCCGTCCTAATTGCCGGAGTGATCTGTGAGATGTGTAATTTATTTCAATTGCTTTTTGACATTTGGAGAACGGCTTCTGCGGCGACTGTGCCTGAGTTCTCTGGCCAGTAATTATTCAATTACACAAGCTAATTGACACCCTGTATTGTCTTTTATAGGTTGATTTATTGGGTAATTGTGCCGCCTCTAAAAAGCCACTTCACCCCTGCTATTGAAAGTCCGTGCTTGTTCTGTTCATGGGGTACTTGTCAGGCCCACAACAATGGAGAGAACAAAGATTTCATCATGTTTTTGATTGTAGCTGTTGATTGTTGTAAGTGTTTTTTACATGGACAATGAGTGCTTTGGTTTTGCTCCCCCCGCTCTCCAGCTGTTGTTCTGTAATTCCTGAAATCCGTCAAGTGCCATCGAAAACACAATGTCACCGGAGACTGCAGCACGCGGAGTGTCTCATCAAACTTTTCCAAATGGGTGCAAACTCTTAAATGTTGATTATGTGATGGAAACGTGACTGATGTGAAAACAACATTAGTGTAGAAGTCAGTTTCTAAAGTTTAGATGAGAAATACATGTATTTGTGTTAGAAACTTGAAGTGTGATGATGATGATGCTGGATATGAGCCAGACTTGTTATTGAAGAAAAACATGGTATGGAATCATTTAAAGTGGAACTATGCAAGCCTGGTCACTTTTCCTCTGTTTGCTTACCCTCTGCCTGGCCATGAGCATTTGTTTTTAACGAAGCTCACCAGAAAGCAATCCATAGAGCGCCGGATAACATTATATAACATATACAATGTTACAATGATTATATGTGTGTAGTCTCATCTGTCATAAACAAGAAATCACTGGTTATGGGGCACATTTGTGTTGCTGTGCCGCAGAGACAAGAGCTGGGACACTGGGTCAGAGGCACTGATGTTGCAAGGTTGGTTTTCAGCCAAGAGACGCCAGGTGGAAGACAGAGAGCCTCCATTCTCCCTCTAACATGTTAAAAGTCATGTATGTGACCATCACAATTACTGAAGCTGTTTAATTAAGGTAAAAATGTAGCATAGCTACAGTAAAAATCCTACATAGTTCCTCTTTAACTGTCTGACCATGAGTTAGAGAACTGGGAAAAAGTGAATGAACAAAACGTCTCTGCTCTCTCTGGAAACAGACAGAGCATCACACTCTGAGAAAAACTGCTCATATTTTACAACAAACTACCGTTGATGCTGTTGGTACCTTATAAAATCTACTATAACCTACATGCTCTCAAATCTCTACAAACCCATACACCATTCACTCTCTGATGCTGATACCAGCTCTTGCCCTTGTTACATCAAGTAGATGAGGAAACATTATTTTACTTGCTGCTCTGTACTTAAGTTGACTTAACCATATTGAAATCCAACCACATGTGGTCACTTTTCAATTGCAAGCTAAATACTTCTTGATTCCTGATTTGGTTGCGTCCTTTAAAACACCATTGTGATGACCATTTTAACAACTTATTAGTAATAATCCCTCTCCATACCAACACATTTGATCATCCACCTGCATGGGACATGTAGGAAGGAGCCAGGAAGTGGAGTGTCTACTTTGCAGCTGGTTAGCTGCGGAAAATTTGACGAAAAAAGAAGGCATGTTAAAGTGCAGAATTGAACACCAGAGCAGCTGCGAGCAAAGACAACAGTGTCAGCAACGCTTGTGATCATCCATGTTACCAGGCACTGGCCACATGTGCCGTGCCATTTTTCCAATTGTCTCTGTTCTCAAGTTATAATGGCGAGAGCAGTGTTTCCAAAAGTTTCAGTTTTAAGGGATTAAAAAATCCAAGTTGCATTTTTTTGAATGAAAAAAGAACATAAACACAGCGAACATATAGTCCTTCCCAGTTTCCATGCGTTCCCATCATCGTCACATAAAGACAGGCTGTGTATTCCAGTCTCTCCTGGCCAATGACGTCGACTCTGAGCAGCTTTCTCTCTGCACATAAACGCAAGTTAACTGCTCCTCCGTTTCCTCTCTGCCACCTTTGTCTCCCACACAGTTTTAATGACTTGGAGAAGAAAGTTTCCTCCTGCACGCAACTCCTCAAAATAATAAATCACAGGATTTCTGCTCACGTTAATTGACATTTGACAACATCATTTGCATAATGATTCAAAACAGCCTCGAGGGAGATGCTTAAGAGGAGGGAAACATTATGGATTTGCTAATTAGTCATCGTCAATTCTTCTGTGTTGTTGCAGTCGTTAGTCTTGGTGAACTAACTTGATCAGACAACCATAGCTTTATGACAGTCGTCATCACTATTCAATCATGATTATTGCTGCTTTTCCTGAGCGGCTGAAATTACCATGTTATAATATGCCTGATGAAACTTCCTGGTGAAGTTTTAAATCAGAATATATAACCTAATCAAATGAAATCTTGTCAGGTTTATTTATATAGCCACTCATAATGAAAGAATGACTTAGAACTGAGGGTTCCTGCAGTCCTATTCATTTGTATCACATCATCTAGAGCCCCATACAGACTACAGTACCTTTGCCTTCATTTGGAACTTTCTGAAAAAGAGACCAAACCCCTAGAGTTTGCGTCGAATCTGTGACATAGGGAGTTGATTCTGACTTTTTCCACACCTACATTATGACTTTTGTGTGATCTCTCTCAGAGGAACAGAATGAGAACAAAATTAGAAGGCAATAGTGAACTGGAGATGAACAGTTATTGTGTGTTTTTAGCTGTTTAACACAGTCACTCGCTCCAGTTGCAGATCGGACCAATGCTAATCATTTTGTAGGCACTTCCGTGGTTTAAGTAAGTAGACCCGTCAACACTCGGGTCAGTGTGGCTGATTCATGGGAAGGAAAAAAAAAAAAGAACAACTGCACAACAAAACAGAGGTTGAGAAACATATCTAGGAGCTGCAAATATAGAGAGTATCTAAAAACCTGCAGAAGCTGTGGAAATCTTGTTTTTAATGACCCCAGTGGTTTTAGGTCTGACCTTGCTGCAGTGATGAACAGCTTTACTCCAGGACCCCAGTGATATCAGTGTTGAGTGTGATTATGTGTGCCTTATCCAGGAGACCCTCCATGTTACTGTAGCTGCCACTGAGATGATCATAAATCATAAAATTGATGGGCGACTTCTGGCACATCCTCAGCTCAAATGATGTGTGTGTGTGCGTGTGTGTGTGTGTGTGGGGGGGGGTCGATATTAACAATAACACTTTTCTATAGAGGATGATCTAAACTCACCTGCAAATTGGCATTTTACATTCTACTATTGTTGTACAGCACCACAAAACCAAATGTGGCTGTTAAGATGGATGCACAGATGTAGGTGTCATTTTTGTGTCCTATCTCACTGATGATGTCATTCAACCAACCAATCTGAGCCAATTACTTCAAATTAGTTAAACCAAGTCTTTGCTATAGCTGTGACTTCAATGCAATAAATAACAATGCTGTGCAGGTGATATTATAAGTTGTGAATTATGTTCCTATTGAATGAATGTGAGTTATCTCCAACATTAAGTGCCTGTGCAGGAGGTCATTATTTAGTATGGTCACTGCTCAGTGATGGGGTCAGAAACTCTCATATGGGTCATTTTGGAAGCCATTAAAAACTTATTTTGTTGAGGATAAAAGTGCTCGACCTTGGAAAAAAAAAAAAAAAGTGAACTCCACCACTTCAGCACTGAACTTAGCTCAGGGTGGACAAAAAAGGATCAAAATACGTGCACATTCTTGCTCTTCAAACAATTTGGTTAGCACAAAGCCTTCCTGTCACTTTGTCCCAGTGGTCCTTACTGGTACTGCAGTGTTGCCCAAGTAGCATTTTCCCAGCAAACCTCTGTTCTAAAGTGTTGCAAAGTGTTGACCGGACACCTCAAACTGCAAACAAGGTTAATTGTTCCTCATTGTACCTTGAGTTTTCTATCTGTGGAGGCCTTCTACTTCAACAGACTTTGTAACTTCTAGGCACAAAAAGTACCTTGGTTTAGGAGAAGATGGAGATTTGGGTTAAGAGTAAGAATTTCCTCTCAGTCTTTGCTGCTATGGTCATGAAATAAGTTTATAAAACTGTGTTTGCACTGAATCTCTAGCCTCGAGTACAGATGAGGTCTGGTAAACTCATTTCTTTGATGTTTTTTGTTTTTCATTTTCTAGCTTGTAGTCTTCAGCCTCAACCGATGCCGAGTCAAGTGACATCACCTGAGGCACTTTATCAGACTTCTCACAGCTCCCTCTGGACCCACAAAAGGCTATTTTTTCTCCACACAACAGCAGCAATCCTCAACACCTGTATACACACTTTGATGTGTAGTTACCATCAACACGATGTCTTTCCACTTTTTTCGGAGTCTTCCACAGCAGCACTGGCTTCGCTGGTAAACCAATGTGTTCACCGTGGTTGAGGATAGTCTCTTGATACTAATCGTAGGATTTGACTGTACATTCTCAGGTTTAAATGGAGATGCCCTCTCATTGGTTGGTTACAGTATTGTTGTATGTGCAGATAGCCATAGGCCTCTATCCAAACTTCTATCTGAGTATCTGTGAATGGCATTCAGCTGCAGAAGTGATGGTGATGACATTCAGCATAAGTGTCTCTAATGTCTCCATGTCACCATCACATTTACGTTCACATTCATATTTCACCAGGATGAAAGAGGATTGCAGTCTCAAGGCGATGTGCTGCCATAACTTGTGTGTGTGTGTGTGTGTGCGCGTGTGACTGGAGAGGTGCTCCAAACCCTCAGCATCCTAACTGCAACACTATCAGCTGTGACAAAAGAGTCCAGGTTCACCGTTAAAACCACCATGAAAGCAAAAGGAGTTTTTTTTTTTTTTTTTTTACCTTGTTCGCTGATGCTTTATAACACAGCAGGACACTTACCAAAAAAAAAAAAAATACCAAATGCACGCCAAGGTAAAATGTTGTGCTCCCTTTTTACATGTCAACCATCCATTTACTCCATTTATTTCCCAGAAAATGCCTGATCACATGAGCCCAACCACATTTCATCCACTTTACATAAAGTGCACCACTGTACCGACACATGTTTTTGTGCATCTCTGGAAAGAAACAGTGGGTTGCCTTTGTTTGAAGTCATTCTCTTGTAGTGTCTTTAATGTTTGGGGTCACTGTCCTCCTGCATCACCTAGCTTCTGCTGAGCTTTAGTAGGTGGACCGCCAGACTGACACTGATAAACATTTCAAGCTCAGCTTCATCAGTCCACAAACCATATTTCCAGAAGTGTTGAATCTCAAACTGCGCACCATGCTCTGTGGAGCAGTGCACCATGATGTGTGTTTAGTAGTTCCATGAACAGAGATGTTTACCAGCCTCTTCCTCTGAAGGTCTCTGTTGTGTTACTGATGTGTCAGGCTCTATGTCGGGCCTTTGGAGTCCTCTCAGCTTGGTGCCCACAAAACTAAATCTTCGCCACTTCTACAGTTTGTCTGGACTGATGAAGATCTAAACGCTCCGGGATGCTTTTGCAAACCTTTCAGCTTCATGCAAATCAAATATTCAGAGATTTATATATTATTCGTGAGGCATGGTTCATGTCAGGAGATGTTTCTTGTAAACAGCAACCTCAAAAATGTTTGAGTGTTTTTTCTTTTGTAATAAATCAAAGCAGTTCAAAAATACACCTTAAATCATGTTTCACTGATTGGACTCCATATTTGATAAGTCCTGACTCTAATCAGCTTCTGTTCTTGTCAATAGATGAAGAGTTCAAGATCTGGAATCATGTTTGTTCATTATTGTAACTTAGGGAGAGATCTCAAGAGCTTAATATTTTAGGACTGTTTCATAAATAAATGCAGATCATTCCAAAGTGTCCAGTTTACTGCTTCCCACAACTTGTTCTGTCTCACATCTACCTTTAGAGCTGAAAGCTGTAGTCTGACCACAACTAATTTAACATGCTTCAGAGAGACAAGAAAGAGAAAATCTGAACAAATCACACGTCCTCAGATCTCTGCACTTCCTGTTCTGGGTGTTTTGTAGATGGTAAATTGTAGATTGTTCATCTGACTTGTCGCCTGAAGGAGACCAACGTTTATTTTCCATCACAGACCTGCAAGAAACTCGTACTTAACAGATTCTCTGAACTTGGTGATGCTGTAGCTACCATATGCAGATTAGAGGACTTCAGCATCCACAATATAGGGAGTGGATGTAGTGTGTTGCACATGAGCAGGTCTGTCTTTACAGGAAACAGTATTTGATCTGATTGATCAGCAGTGACCAAAGTCTAGAGACACACCTTTGTCATTCCCAGTGTTTCTGCTAACACTTGTTCTTGGCAGATATTTGTCAATGCAAGATCCAACAGATAATGTTGAATGCACTTACTACTGTAAAATCCACTTTTTACCAATTGATTGATTGATTGTCTTCAGGACTTGTTGTGCCTTTCAAAACAACCCATATGACCCTTACAGTAATGATTTATACAGCCATCTATCATCTCAGAGTTGTTTGGTCCAAGCAGGCTGCCGTCTGCTTTATACTCAGAGTACCCTGTGGCATCCATGAAGGCCTGATACAGTGCTACTGTGATGGTTGTGTTCTGACGGTGATCACTAGGTTCTTGGTCGCCTGAATAACCAAAGCTATTTTCGCCTGGTGACTTTGGCCTGTTTGGTCTGACAGTCGAATATAGGAAGTGTCTTGGTGGTCCAAACTTCTTCTATTTCACAGTTATTGGGGCCACTGTGCTCCTGGGAACACTCAGAGCTTTAGATATGGTTTTATGTCTTGCCACATTTCCGCTTGCAGCCATCTAGAATTCCTTAGATTTCATGGCTTGGTTTTATCCTGACATGCAGTGTGAACTGTTTGGCCTCATATAAAAAGGTGTGTGCCCCTTTAACCTACTATGTCCACTCAGTTCAATTAGCCACAGGTTGACTCCTGAAGTTCTAGACGGCATCGCAAGGGAAATGACATCCTGAGGACAGTGTCTATGTAACACTGGGATGTATTTGTCTCACCAGTGCCAGGTTGTTCTCTCAAACCACACCCGAAACAATAATCTAATAATTAAAAATTGAAAGGCCATGCTTTGCCTTGTAAGATGACGATCCAATTCATTTCTGTGTCCCTCTTTATATACAGTGTTTATAGAAAGATACAAGAAAGAGTCTGGAGGGCAACATTTTTGGTTTTTCCATTTGCTGCTTCACTGATGTTGTCTCTCCACCACTTGCTGTGTTGTTCCATATCTGATCTTCTCATTGTTTTCATACAAATTCACTCCAGTGCCAGTTAGATACTGGAGCTTATCCTGGAGCTACTGGAACACCATCCTACCATTTCGCTTCTATTCCATTCTTCCAGCCGCTCCACAGATGGAGAGAAATTAGTGGAGGAATATATTGAGAAAGGCCCCTAAACATGGGCAAAGTAGGCTATTTATACTGTAGCTGAACGTGAAGGCCAAGTTATTTGGTGGGGTTAAGGAAACATAACCACTGGAAAGAGCAACTGCTAGAGAAGCTGTGAAATAATTTCCTGTCAAGGGCATAAAACGGTTCTCAATTGAGGTAAACATTTCTACTTTCAAAAGCAATTTATTTTCTAACAACCGCTGAAAGCAGACAACATATCTTATGTTCCCTTTCCTTGAATTCTCATTTTATGCCCCCACCTCCCCTCCACACACCTCCAACCACCCTCCTTCACATGTGAGTGTTTACCACCCCTTGCAGCCATGACGAGAGCTTGGGGTCTGGAGACTGGCAGTGAAAAAGTTGCCAGGGTTCTGAGTGGATTTGGATTAGGGTCAATGCAGTGTTATTTTTTTTTTGAGGGGGGGGGGTAGAAATGCCTTCATGGTTTTCCATTGATTCTCATATTTTCTTTCCCTCTCTCCTCCATAACAATTAAAAAGTACAGAGCTGGAGTGGAGCTCTTCACAGACGGACGGGCCTGTGTTCTGCCATTGTGGAGAATTTTGGCCACAGAAACTGGCGCCCTTTCACCTAAATGAAACAATGCTCGGCTCTTCCCAATAATTGTATTTAAAGACCATCAACATCACAGTCCACAAAAGTAAAGCTAAACTACCCTGGTGACACACAGTGACGATACACCAGCCAATCACACTGGCAGAGAGGGTTATAAAAACAAATAAAACTAGGTAATGATGATGAATGAAGGCAGTTTTAGATGCAAAAGTTCTTATGACACTGTTTCATCTTCCACTGTACATTTTTCTGGTGGTTTGGTTTGAATAAGTTATTTAATGACATGATGTGGGAGTGAAACATGATTGACAGCAGCAATTTAACAATTTAATTAGATGTGTGATTATTAATCAGAACTGTATTTTAGTCACCATACACACTGTTGCCCATGAAGTTAGAAGAATTTTTTTTTTACCTCTTCTCATGAAATGACTGTGACAGTGTGATTTATTCTTGATTGATTAATAAAGTTTTGAGAAGATATACACTTTATCAATCTCTTCCAAACAGATCAGTGTGAAAATTAAACCACAACTAGAGGAATAAAAAGAGGAATGTGTCTGAAAACAAGATCATTCCGACTTGATGGGCAACCGTGGATATCCCATTAATGGTATAGTAGTCTGTTTTGTATCATGTAATATGATGGAGACTGGTATACATGCACTAAGGAAGATCTACTGATGCAGGTGTGTTTCCTCTAGGCTTTATGCTGAACGTGTGGCACATTCAAGGTGCTGATTTGATGGTTCTAATTAATTGACATTAACGTGAGTGTTTGTTTGTACAGTACTGTGTGAGGTACAAGGGCAGACGCTGTCATACCTGAATCTCGTTGTGTTCTCACCCTCCTCATCAACCTTTGCTGTAATTAGCTGAAAATGCTGTTTTTAATCGCTGCATTTCAGAGACAAAACAGAACTCAGAAAAAAAAGCCTCATCCAAGTTTAAAACGAACTTTTCAGTTTTATTTGATTCTGTCTCCATCAATAACTACTCCGACAGGCAGTGATGGACTGCACCATGCGCAGGCTGGCCTTGGGAGGAGCCAGGTAGCCTTGCTAAAGAACAGTGCCCATAAAGAGGTAAAAGATAGTTTTAACAAACGCTTGCACTTCAAACCATCTGCTGCTTTTGTAATCCATAGCTGCAAACTACAGTTTTCAGTCTCAGAGACCAGTGGTGAATCAGTTTGTCTACATTTTTGTCCATGGCCCCTTTAGTCACAGTGATTATGCCCTTAGATTCAGCTTCATATGAGCTCATCTTCTGCTGTCTTGTCACAGTGCTTCACTTTTCAGACTGCTCATCAACAACGCATGGTTATTATCATTGAGGGCCACTATCAAGGCAGAGCAGCATCCCTGACACACATGCATATGAACAATGGCAGCAGTTCAGTGAGCCAGCTCTCATGCACAGGTGAGTGTACCTCAGCTTGTAGCTGCTTAAATTGCTACCCTGTGATGGAGGTTTAAGTGTCTGATCAAGGCCTTTCTGATCGCATAACTACTTTCAATAATGAATAGGACATCATTCCTTAAAAATGGAATGATGCCCAAGCTGTAACCAGTTGGAACCAGTGAGGGGGATGCCTCAGTAACACTTTGACATGACATCAAAAGCTCCTCATGCCATCACATGTCAGCACACCGGGGGCCACCTTATGGTTACCAAACTAAAATAACGAAGTGTTACTGGTTAGGGGTGGGCAGTCTTGTATCATAGATGACTTTTCTTTAGCATATGATCTACTTTTCATGAATGAGTTGAAATGAATGGCACAGAATTGTGTAAACTACTGTTAACCAGTTCACATGCTAACTGCAGCTGGCTTCTAGCCTTTTTCACCTTGGTGACCTCACTGTAGCACCACAGTCCTTCACCTGAACAAAACCAGTGGTTATGATACAACTTATAAACAGATGGCAAGATGGAAGCATTAAAGTGGTGGAAAGATGCAATGACACCTACCAACTGACTGAAGTGGAAAAGTTCAAAAACTACCTTCATACAGCAGCACATACATGATCTGACTAATCTCAAGAGAAAGGATTAGATTTAAATCCTGGATGAACCCCAATTATTATGGTACGGCTGGCTCAATCACTGAACATGATAATGGTTTACTGCACGAGAGCTTATTGAACTAGATGAATAAATGAATGAAAAGCATGCACCCATCTCCACACACGGTGCTGCTGCAGCAGGGTGACGAGGGAAGGAGCTGAACAGAGAACATACCCCGTACAGTCTCAGCCATCAAGCCAGCACATGTGCTTGTCGATCACCTGATCAGAAACAGGAAACGCATCAACAAAACAGGATGTAACACGCCTTGTCGATTTATTTATACATTCCAGTAGCAGACGGTGCTGCGGCTTCACTCGCGGCACAATCCTGCCCTGCCGTCTCCACTTTTCACCACCTTACAGCGGCTTAAAAAAAAAATCCCACTTTAACACATTAGACTTCCCATTTCACCCAGATAATTACACAATTATCCTGCTTCATTCAAAAAAAAAATCCATCCAGGGGTAATTGGTATGTTGGGTGAGGGGAGTTACCCAGAATCCACCGCTGCAGCGAGGGTCTGGGGGAACAAATCCAGATAAGTCAGGCAGAAAAAGGGAGGGGAAAAGCTGCACTTATTCGATTTTAATCTCACCACTTTGCAAGCATTTAAATAGCCTTCATCAGACTCCTGGCTTGCAGCCCTGCCACTAACCTGTTATCAATGCAGAAAATGTCCATTTTAAATGTCAATGTGAGCCCAGAATGTAGACACAGTAACAGGTGCTCGGCCCGAGGCGAACTGCAGTAATGCCCCCCATTATTGGTTTCTCATAGAGCTGTTACATGTTGCATTGTTGCTGCTTGGGACACAGCTTTTTGTGGGTAAAAGCAAGAGTTCAATTATTGGCACAGGAACACATGCAAAGGCACACAATGGCCGGCAGAATAGGGTCTACCCAGGCTACATCTGTAGCCTATGAAAGAACCTTGATAAAAGTAATTGAATTTTGCTGTGATAAGATTAACTTGTGGTAATTGTGAGCAGTAGGAGCCTTGAGTCCGTACAAAAGATACATGCACATAACAGTATGACAGTTAGGAATAATCACACCCAGCCCCCCCCCTCCCTCCCCAAGAATATATGCAGAAAAATAAAAGCAACTGCGAAGGAATCAAGTCTGAAATCATGCACTCAGTGGCCGACACTCACTACCCAAATGGCTATGGATGTCCTGATTACCATGCACACTCTCATAGTCCTTTTAAATGTGCTGAGATGGGCTTTAAACAAGATTCAACACTTTAAACCCCAGCAGACTTAATTAAGGGTGGGACCTAGCACATGCAGAGACGAGTGAGGAGAAGGAGAGAGGATTGGATCTGTGGAGGAAGGAGGAGGTATGGAAATGGTAGCGGGGGAGGAGGAGGGAGGAGGGGGGGGTTGGAGGCTGCACTGATACACTGAGAAAAGGTGGTGTTTGTGCTTCATTTCTGCCCACCATCTAATGTCCATGTGAGCAACCTGACTGTCTCCGTGGCTGCACAAAGGCACATTTCATACGCAAACACGCACGTATATACATACACACACACACACACACACATTCACACAACAAAACAGCAATGTGTCTTCAACTCCACGTTTCTTTGCCAAAACTCCCTGAAATATCAAACAATGCAGAGCCGTATGGGGGCACGGCGCGTGCTGTTTAAGCAGCCCAGTCTCGTTTCCATGCAGCTTTTACATGTTTCCAAAAGATATGCATAATTACAGGGTTTGTACATAATTGCTCCAACACATTGCAGGGAAAAAGCCAGGTTTGTTCTTTTTTTAAACACTGGCTCTGAGAAAAACAGCCGTGATTTTCTTTCTCCCCTCCGTTCTCCCGGTCTGAACAATTAAAACAATGTGGCTGTCTTGGAAAGGAGTTCTGCTCTCATTATCACCTTTTCTCCCCCTCCCCCCCCTCTCCGTCAGAACATTTACCGCTTAAAAAGAGGCCCAGGCACCTTGGCATTGAAGCGCACCCTTTTCTTTTTCTCGTCTGTTTTTCCCCTCGCTTGCCTTCTCGGGCGCTCTTGCTGGAACAGAATGGGTTACGAAAAGGGAAATGTAAATAAGATGGAGTCTGCGGCTCATTCTGTTCCGCTGCAAAACAGAGCATGCAAGGCGTCTTAAGCAATCAAAGGAACTTTACACAAAGCAAGTTTTACTGGTCTCGTTCGGAGTCTGGAAACAGATGCACTCATTGTTCAACCTGATACCGGCGAAAATGTGCAATTTTGGATTGTAAAGTGAAAATGTTAGGAACTGTCAGAAAGTTCTCCTTTGTGAGGCGTTCATGAGGCTCCGACGTTGTAGCAGTGAGGATGCTGAGTCTGTTCCTGCCCGGACCACCTTTCAACTTCTGGCACAACACATGATATATGTTTGTGTGTGAGTGAAGTGTCTCGTCTCGCCGTCATGTTTCTGACCACTCAAGCCCGCTAATAACCCGGGATAGTGCATCTGTGAGTGTTGCTGTTGCCTTTATAGGCAAAAAGCCTTCATCCTTTCAGCCTCTATCATGGTGGAAGACGTGGCTATTATCCAGATGCTTTTGGCTCCATATGAATTGTGTTGAGGGAAGAGATTTGTTCCTCACTGTATTGATGAAAGCTTCCTTTAGCTGTCGGGATGCTCGAACTCCCTCCCTCTCTCTCTCTTGAAAGCGGCACCTTCAATGCCGTTCGCAGGCCGCGCCGTTTCTCCCACTGCCTCGATCTCACTTTATCAACATGCAGAAAACAGCTATGTCAGTGGTGTGATTGACAGCTCCCTAAGTGGTTACTCAGAGCTTCTCACTCAACACTCAGTCTGTCATCCGATTCAGATTTTTTAGGCATATCTGCATCAGGGAGAGAGCGGGCGAGAGAGTGAGTGAGGCGCTTCTGCTGGCGTCATCTGGTTGTACAACAAAAGAATCAGCCGACTCACACAGAAGCTGTCAAACACTCTCTCTCCTATTGATCAACACAAGAGAGTCGTAGAATTATAAGACCCCACGCACCGCCGGCCCTCTGTAGAGGTCTGATGATAGTCTTTTTTGCAGCAGAGTTAATTCTCTTCGGCTTAGAGTGGGATTAATTTTTCTTAAATGTCATGGTCAGAGTGTATGTGGCCCAAATTGGTCTCTGCTGACAGTCCGCAGACAGTGATTGTGGTTGGCTGCGATGATGTATCAATGCAGCAGGAAGACTTCTTTATTCCAGAACAATATACGCCACTCGGGGGACAGGAGGGCAGGAAAAAAAAATACATCCCTTTACAAGATAAAATTACTTTTTCCTCCAGAAAGTCAGAAAAATGATAGGAATAATACACCATTCATGGTATCGGACAGCAGGGAGAGGAAGGAAGCTGGGCATGTTTTATATGCTTTTCTTATACTCATATACCCTACTGCTGACCAGTGCAGAAAACCCAGGTATCCTAATGTTTAAAAAATAACACCTTTATCGGTACCTATTGAATCCAGTTGCAAGCAATGCAACTTGTAACAGATAAGGACCTGATGGAATCTGTCTTTGCTCTATCTGAACCAAAATGGTCTCTGTATGAGTTAAATGGAGGAGCCACATTGACAATTCAAATTGAACAGCGCTTTGCAGGCAATTCACCCTGTAATCTACATGCTTCCCTCACCAGCTGGCCCCAGCTAGATTGCATTTTATATACAAAAGGCCTCCTTTTGTGAGGGCCGTCATATTCACTCACAATCTAATAAGGTCCATAGATTTACAAGTGCATCCATAAGAACGCACGCGGCGGACGGCGAAAGCCTTCTGAAAACTATTGTGAAGGGGAGTGTAAGAGTTTGATAATAGTTAAGTTGATGTCCAAGTAGGCTCCTCAGCGCCAAGGAAAACTTTTTAATCTCTAGGAGAAGAGCAGAACTCTGCCTTTATATTTAAAAATATCACTTTATGCCTTGGATGCTTATTAGCTTGACCAATTACTTTAGAAGCAGTGTTTGTTTCTATGCAGCATGAAGAGAATTCACCATGATTACTTTACCCTGCCTTTTTTTAAAATTTATTTTATAAATCCCATGTGTTCCATCAGCCTGTGTGTGCCAATATACCTCCTCATAGTTATAAATCAGTTACACCCACAGCACGCTACATTAAACATATACAATAAATGTACAAGCAGTGCACCCCTAACACATGCAATTTGTTTTTCTGTGGTTGCCGTAGGGATAACACCAATCTCTGACCTCTCGAGCCTCGAGGAGGTCCCCCGATAGCCTCTCCTTCATGAATCTTTTAGGCCAGGAGTGTCTGCAGTTCAAAGTTCCTATGAACCCAAGAAATAATAAGCTCCCTGATTAGTGTGGCTAAAAATACCCCTCGCCAAAAAGGCTCCGGGTCGGCCCCGCTCGGTCATGGACCATTTACATGCTGGGAGGCTGCTGATGAGCACCTCTAGCTGGAGGGGATGAACACATCGCACCTGACAGATAATCTGCTGTTGGCTGATCACGCAGTAAGTATCTAAACAACCCCCCCAGACCTCACGCGCTATGGCTGTTTGGGTCAGTCCAGTTCACTTCGGGGGCTAGGAGACCTTGTTGGATTGCCACAACACCAACAACCAGAAGGTCCAGCAGCCTGGATGCCCTCAAGATGCCCCACAGTTTGTTGGCATTTACAATATTTCAGTATTGAATCCAAGAGTGATCCAATCAGCCGCATTCTGCTGCGGATCAGGAAGGAGCTGGTGAAAAGGATTTGGTATCGTTTCAGGGGCTCATTAGAAGATAAATGCAATGATTTCCTCATTAAATAAAAAAAGAATGTTGAATGTGTGGATTGTAGCAGCACAAGCAGATAGAAACCAGATACACACACACACACACACACACACACACACACACACACACACACCAAGACTGGGAGATAAAAGAAATAAAAGAAGTTGATGAAAATGAGGATTACAGCACATGGGTGCATAATCAGGCGGCTCCTGAGAGGATACAAAATACATAATATACAAATGGCAGTGGCAGGTACAGTGGGGTCCACTCACCCCCCCCCACTGTACTTGATGCATGATGGTATATAATGCTTGGGTAATGTGTTGTAGGATACTGTGAGTCCTCCATGCAGGATTTAATAACTATATGCAGTATATTGCAGTGAGTGATTTCAGACAACTGGGTGTAGGTGGGTGGGGAAGCACAGCTGGATGAGGATGGAAGACAGGTGAGCAGAAATGGGAGGAAGGGATGAAGAATGGCAGATGTGCAGGAGATGAGGGAAGTCACAGCTCTGTTCTCTGTTCAGGAGCGATCCATGATGAAGTGAGGGGTGAGAACTTGTGTCGTCACCGTCACATTAAAAAATGTCATGGCAGGGTAATTGGGTTAACCACGCTGGTATAGATGTACCATTATTTTCATCTCTGTTTCACTTGTTTGTTCTCATGTTTATTTCACATGATGCCTGCCAGCACTTTTACCCACACCCATACCCATGAATTAATAAATAATAATAAACATAACCCATAATTTTGGGGGCTACCTGTAGGACATGCGTGCAGGATTCTGCATGTTTAGCATATTTAAGGGAGTGTGAAATTAGTCATTATGTGTATTTGACACAGAGTGATTATTTATTTTTCCTAATACATGAACCTGTTGTGTAGATGCATAATGTACAGGCTGGATAAATGCTGCCTGCTGTGTTCAAATATTATAAGATTGCAAATAGCTGTATTATTCATAGGGAAAGAAAATACTTTGTTCCAGTCCGTGCTTTTTTGTAATACACATAATATATGGCACATTACCCTGTGTTGCATGCCACAGCCAGAATGAAATTTGGTTGGAGGGTTTGGTGTTGTTCCAGTGAAATATATTGTCAACTTATAAATGGCTCTGACATTGTTCCAATGCGTAGCCCTGGGCACATGCTGCTGTAAATGTTTTAGCAGCGCTGGACTTAAATAACATCCTCTCCTTGTTTTCACCTCACAATGTACACACACACACACTTTTGAACCAAGTGTGAGGTGTGATCATACGCTGACATCACGTGGTCATCATCATATAGTTTGGTTTTCAGTGTGGTTGTGATGGACAGTGTTGTTCCACTGGGCTTTACAGAGCTGAAGTGTTTTATCTAAATGAAGAGAGCTAATTGTTCTTGTTGGTGAAACGTCTCTGACCAGAGATGAAACCATCGATGCTGAAATTACTTTTAAGAGCAGGTTAGATGTTGAGTCTCTTAATTCGTGGCTCACAAATATAGTTTAAGGCTCAGTGATTTCTTAAAACAGCTAGTTAGTATTGTCTTTTGCAAAGGAACAGGAAGAATTACTGCATTCTTTGGAGATTATCAGTGTGGAAGAAGTTAAATGATAGCAGTTCACCAGTGGTGCAATTTTAAATAGCCTACTCTTTTCAAAATAAAAGCATTATATTGAAATACTACACTTTATGCTATTATTCCCTGTGATAAATATTGTAAATGACATCATCAATGCTCATTAGGTGGTTCTGTATCAAATGTAGTTATGCAATGGTGACCTATGTAAGGGCCAGGGGTCCTCCAAAAAGTATAAGGAGATAGATCTGAGGGATCATGACTATTGAAAATGGATATAGATATAGAATATTTTTAAGCATGACAAGGGGCCCTGTTCTCCACTGAATGGGGTGGAGCAGGTCGTGATGATTGCTGCTGGCAAAGAGAGTCGGCCATCTTTGTGTTTACAAGACAAGTGCTTCTAATACGTCGTCCACTGAGCAGCACAAGGCTACATCCTCAGGGCAGATTGGAGGCTACACTGGGTCGTTTTCAGAAAGTGAACGAGCTGGCTGCTTAGCATGCTAACGTGCTGAGTAAAGGAATTAAGTTTGATGCTGAACTCACTGCTTCTCCTCTAGACTGATAAGAAGAAGAAGATATGTAGCAATAGCAAAGCAAATGCTGTAAACAAAACCTTTAAAGCTGTAAAACAGGCCGAATGCTGGTGTTGAATGTGCTAATTATTATGTGGGTTGGAATTGAAATACTACAAGTACATTACTACTATATATTGCATTGTTATGGAGTACAAATGAGCAAAGATGCAGCACATACAGCCACACTCCATTAACAGCCTATAAAGGTGCATAATACTCTGTTTTGCCATATAGCAGCAAATGCTTTGGCACAGAGCAATAATATCAGGCCTCAGGTGAACAACATCTGTTAATAGGATCAATTCATTGTTGGATCGGCTTCTTTTTGACGACAAGAAGTAAAATATATAATAGTGACAGACCAATCCAGCATCACGTGTTTTTATTTTGCATTTCAAAGTATCATAAATGCTCTGACCAGACTTTTTAGAGACAGAAGCTGCACTAGAAGCTTTGACCCCACATTTGTCAACCCCCGTCCTCTTCACCCCACCCCTCCCACCCCTGATCCGGGAGACAGATTAATGGAGGGAGAACTTGGACCGTCTCACCAAAGGGACAACTGTCATCTATTCTGCTGTTAGTATTCTGCCACAGGAGGAGATATTCAGCAAGAGATGTTTGTGCTCTCCTGCTTCCCCAGCACACATGCACAGACAGAACCTCCTGCACACACACACACACACACACACACACACACACACACACACACACTGCTCTCTTTCCTCCTATTTTATATTTAACTTCAACCTGTCAATTAAAGAGTGAGAGGGCAACTAAGAAAAAAGACAGAGGGAGAGGAGACAGCAAGAAGCACAGAACTAATTAGGCAACTGTGTAATTTTAATTAGCTGTTTTGATAATTAAACTAATTAGTTCCCCTGTGTTTCCACAACATGCAGCCGACTGGAGTTTTTTTTTATATCAAGGCTTCAGAGCTCCACTCTGTTGGTTAATTAGTCACTTTTGCATCAGAAAGCTTTATTGATAGCCTTAATTTGCAGTTGAAATGAGAAATCTGCTGTCAATAATTCGGATAATTGCCCGCTGTTTGATTGCAGAGAACAAAAGTAAGCGGCCCCGGCTCAACACATCTGCAAATCCCTGGGGTCGTTTCCTGAATGCTTAGGCTCTGTGATCTACATATCAGCAAATAAGCTCCCCCCCGCCTGCTTCTCCTTCTTGACCTCACTAACTAGGAGAGAATCCAGCTAAATAAGGCAAAGATTGACCCACCACACCCCTCTCCCATCCCCGTTCCCAAAACACCTCCTCAAAACACCACCCACAGCCCGGCCTGTGATTCTTCCTCCTCTGCTTGCTAACTTTAAGTGTCCTGCATGTGCGATAATTGGAAAAGAAGGCAGGGGAGGGGGGAAAAACAGAAGGAAAGTCACTGCTTGCTTTGTAGCTAATTAGTGTCCTTGGAATTAAATGAGCAGCTCGTTGTGCACCTCCAGCTCCTGCGGCCCATGTTTGTGAATTGAATAATTGATTCTCCTCCACTAATCAGAGAGCGACATAATGAGCCAGTTTAATTAAATGGGGATCTAACCTGGCGAACACTGGGAAAATATTTGCTCGTTTACGGTTAATCAGGAATAACACAGTGAGTGGGGGTGGGGTGTGCAGGATGGGAAGAAATATTGGTTTGTGTGTGTGTGTATGTGTGTGTGTGTGGGGCTGCTGGGTAAACTTGGAGGCAGCTGAACGGGGAAAACAGTTGTGCTGTCACGGGGGGTTAGACGCTGCCAGCAGTAACCCCGCTGTCATTGACCATGACTGTGTTTCCATAAACTCAAACATCCTGACGCTGAACTGATTATAGGTCAGCTCTGTTGTCTCTTAGACCTTCACCAAGGCAACTGGATGTCTTGAGGTTCAGCATTGGATGTTGTTTTCAGTAACGTCCACGAGAGACACACCACAAATCTTGAGACATGTCAGGAGGCGGTTTGATTGCTATGGTGATATGAGTGACGATGACCTCTTCACATGTTATGGTGATATAACAGTTTTCTTTCTGGGTTCAACCTGCTAGTTCTTAGCATTGCAGCTTAGCTGCAAAGGACACACTGTCAAAGAATAATTAAGTTAAGGTTTTGATTATCCTCTTTTGATTGTTAGACTGTTTGTCCTTTTGAATAGGCCTCCATCTGTAAAAAGAAAGAGCACCTTGCAGATAAACACCACTGCAGCCACTTGGATCAAGGCCTACTGGACATTGGTAGTTTGTAGACTACTCTACCTAACTCCTTTGTCTTTATACGAGTTGTGGAACATACTTCACAGGCCCAGAGAAGCAGCACTGAGCCAAAAATGATGTGGGAGGCCCTGAGACCATGGCTCTCCTGAAGGTATCAGGTTAGGCTAAAGGCTAACCCCACCAGGACTCCTCTCCAGTCTTCTCTGTTGGTATGCTGACCAGGCAATAAGCTGGACATTTTATGGCTACAAGAGTCTACCCAGCGTGAAACATAGAACTGCTGTATCTTGGTTTTCATTGAAACATGGCTACACAGCAACATCCCAGACATGGCCATTAAGCTGGACAGGCTAACTCTGCCAACTCTGATGTTTCTTCATCTAACCATCTTGATACATTCTGCTTGTTTGTTAGCATTGCCAGTTACAAGCTTCTAAACACATAAAAAATGCTATAGGCTATGCTAACCCTTCTTATAGCCTATAAACTCCTCACTCTCCAAGTTTATGCACTCCAGTGTGTTTGAGACTCATGGTGCATCTGTCAGCTGTACTGACATTCTGCTCTTTCACAAGATACAATCTGATCCAGAATTTCTGATTGAGGAAGTAAGAAGAGATGCTTCAGAGTTTTTTCCTTTTTCATGTGGGAAAATGATGTTAAACAAAATATTAATTATAGCAGTTCATTGTTGGTTAAACATGTCTGGAGAAGAACTGTGAAACTGCCCTTCATCCAGTCCTGTTATCACCTGATGTGTCTGATAGTGGCTTAAGCCACATTTCTTCCATAGAGCCCCAGCTCCCACTGATGTGACGTGTGATACAACTGGCTTATTCAGATGTTGCATCTGTGCATCTGTGTGGTCTGTGGTCAAGTCACAGCTGACAGCAGGCCGTTCAGTGTAGTGGAAATTCTGATGTACCGCACCATGATATAGCCTATAGCAGATGATGCTAATCTGCTGGTCAAAATGATGAAAGGATATCAAAAGAAAAACCCAAACACACATTCCTGTGAATCAAATTTTTTCTTTTCAGACTTTACTAACTCTAACATACAAAAGGATTTCACTTCTTATGGCTTCAGAACAAGTCACAAACTAAAAGACTGGTAACCACTGGTAAATGGTGAATGTCATTAAATTGGTATCACTCTTTGCACATTGTAGGCTCCACATTCTGGTGCATGTAAATGTAAATGTCACTCAGTAAATGTTAGTCTGATTGTCAGCACTTAAGCAGGTCATTGTCAAGTCATGTGACAAGTGTATTGATGAGATGATGTCACACAAGCCAATAATAGGAGTTTTATCATAGCATAATATATATGTGTGTATGTTTAGGTCCCATTAGTTGATGGTGAACTGAGCCACCCCACAGTCAGATCCTTGTTGGAGCATCTTAAAATGGAGGCCTATCACTGCATCCTCCTGCCTGTCAGATATGTCCACCAGCCTCTGGCAGCAAGATGACTTGAGCGCGCTGACCTTTCCTTATCACTGCGGTGGAGAGCTGAGGACCCTTAACCGGGGTCCCTGTCAGTGCAGCCAGGGGGTAGTCAGGGCCTGATAACAAAGCTGGCCCTCAGCTGTGAACCCCAAGTCCATCACAGCTCTGGGTGGACTGAGCAGAGGTGACGTGGAGGTCAGACGTCCTGTGCTGCATGAAGTTGGGAAAGGAAAGTGTGTTTGCGATGAAACTGGCTGTTGATCACATCTCTAATGAGTGCGTTTAGAGTAGCTTCAATTATCAAACAAGGATGTTAATAAGAAGATTTACTGTCTGTTCAGTGAATCTGAAAGGCAGTGTTGTCTCTGGCTTTGATGTGATGTCCTTCCTGTCCCACTCATATTACTGATGTTCTCCCTCAGCTGTAAATATGAGATTATCACTGATGAAAAGCAATGAAAGGAAAATTCTCGTCTCCTATAATGTATCTATCTTATTTTTGTACTTTTGTTGACCTTTCACATACATAATAACAATAACAAATCAGTAATTATCATAATAATGATAATAAAGTGTTCATGAAGGTAATTGCTGAGCGACATCACTAAAAAAAGGGCAAACAAAAGTGAAAACTGGAATTAATACTCAATACATTAAACACAGTGCATATGACTGACTAGAACTAGAAAAGCAACAAGACTGCACGTGCAGTTTCCTACCAGCAGTCTGTAATTTGTTTGATCCATGACCACCATTGTTCTCTAATAAAGTAGTGTTAGTAACCTGAGCCCAGTGCAGAAAATGCAAAAATGAATCATTTTTGTTCTGTTCATCGACAGTTTAACAGCTCTGATGTCATCTGAACCTATAATGTATAAATCATCCACCAGACCCATTCATTCCCCCAGCTTAGAGACCAGACAAATCATTCTTAATCACCTTTCCTCAGTGGGATATTACACATTATCATGGTAACATACTACACACGTAGGCTGGTTTTACATGAATCAACACTTGTTTTAAGTGAAAGATTTTCTGTTTTGGTGAAATGAAAATGTCAGCGGGGATTTCCAACATGGTGCCTGATTATAAACATACGTTCAGACTTGTAATAATACAGTAAGTTTCTTCTTATAATGTTATATATCATTTCAACATTTCAATTTGCAACCTAGTTGACAGATTAACTGCAGTGCTTCTTAACACGGCTATGATACTTTATTGATGTAAATGATCAATATCACTATAACTAAATACTCAAATACATGCAGAAGGTTCTGCAAGTCACTTGCGCAGAGGTACATATAGTATGTGCTGCCAGCTAAATGCACTTAATAACATGCATCTTTTCCACATTAAAATATCTATAGTCCTTGACACACATTATCCTAAATGTTCCCATCAAAAAGAGTCAGGAGAAGCTGCCTGTCTATTGCGTCATATCCTCTTTGTGCATGCATCAAGTACTGTGGTCATGTGCCAGAGGTATAACCTTGAGTTTTAATCCAGTTTTAAGACACATTTTTACAGTACACCTGTGCATTTCTGTAGTTCTTCACCATATATATTTAATGGGATGGAGGGTTTAAGTCATTGGATGTCAGAGTAAAAAAAGAGCTGAGCAAACATTAGCAGCTGAGCTCCCAGCTCCTCCTTAACCTCCTGTGTCCATCAAACAGCATTGAAGAAACATTGATTTTCAACATGAAACTGCTTTATTCACTGTTTCTACTGGATCTAATCAGCAGGTCCATTTGTTATCAGTGAGAGTCAGACACCTCTGCTAAAAACCTCCCAACGGTTGATGCTGAGGGGAATCCTAACCAGGAGAGGCTGATTGCCCTGACAACAACGGTGGCTGACAAATCCCATGATCCCATGCTACTGTATGACATCATCAAACAAAGAATTACATTTAAAGTATCAAAAAGAAGAAGAAGATGCGACTGGTATGTTCTTGTACTGGACATTAGATTAGCACCAGTGCACATTTAGCATGATACTGTCATGGCTTACCAAGTAACAACTTTGTGTACAGTAAGCTAGTTTAATCCAGTGGTACACACCCCAAGGATGAACTGGCTATGCCCCTCCAAAGAGTAACAAGATAAATGTGGGGGACTGTGAGATGATTAATGGGGAAAAAGAGAATGAAGTTCTGATACACAGATCTGTGCACTTTTTGAACATTTTTTCAGATCTTTGCCTTTTGGTGAAAAATTGGGTAATTTTACCTCTTTGGGTCTCAAACAGTGATCTGAACGAAACAGTCTGAAAAGTTTAAAGGGGGAAACTCTTTGGTAGAAGTGCTAACGACTCTCAGGCATCTGAGTGACCCAGAGATGAGGATTTGTTAAGGATCACAAGACAAACCCATTTGTTTAATCTCTAATAATGATATGCTGAATTTTAAAAGTCTTCATGTGAGATCTTCATCTGAAAATGTGGAGTAGAAATATTAAATAGAACAAAATGGAAATACTTAAGTAAGAAGTACTACAGCTGTGAGATCAGTGGGCATTAAGGTTCATGGAGCTGCATCCACTGGAGTTTCTCTGGTCAATGAGGGAATATTAGAGACATTGCAGGTGCTCTCACTTTCAGTTTGACTTTCAAATAAAGTGGTTTAAATCAGTGCTTCTCAAACTTTTTCACATCAAGGACCCTAAACTGACACAAATTAGACAATCTGATAAGATCTTTACCTTTTAGATGTTTTATTACAGAGAGTGTTTGAAACCTACAACCAGCTGACATGTCATAGTCTAACTTATGGATGATGTGTTGATCAAATGATTCCCTCTTTTTGATAGAAATCCTATAACCCCCATCCCCCGCCCCCTGGTCCTGGGCGCCCACCAAGAGAACACTGGTTTATTTAATCAGGATAAACTACTTGTTTGATTCCAACATGGTCGTTGTCGTTTGGAATTTCTCGACCAATCAGCAGAAGAGAGTACTGTGAGTCACAGGTGCAAGCCTCCAACAGCCCTGTGGATTCCACAGTTTCAACATTTAAATCAATTAAAAGCTAGAGGTCATGAAAGGTGAGGTTTTATCATATAACTTTGTTGCAGCCTCCCGATACTGATATTTGAGTTTTGACAGCAGCCACATTCTACAATGGTACAATTATCATTAAAACCACTTTCTTTAATGTGTAGGATTGTTTGGCCTTAATGGAGACATGCACTCTGAGTATCATTCTAGACATTACTATCACAGTGCATATTTATGTGCAACCTGCATTGTGCTGTGATACTTTTGCAATCCAAATTTCAGTATTTTTGGACTTTGGCCCTCACCAAGTCTGCTGTCTGCATTGGCCTCTGCTGGTAGGTCATCAAGTTTGCAGGCATCATGCAATCATATTTTAAAAACAAAATGTTACTTACAGTATAAAAATCTAGAAACATCCGTGTCAAGTCTTACCTGATGTTCTTGTTGAGTATTAATCCATATACAGTGTGAGCAGTATATGAACCAGCTTAAAGGTGTCACTCTCACGATGCAAGCGTTATCGCTGTATTCACTGGGGAGTCATCCATAATGTCTACAGAATACATTTCCATTTCCATACACAACCTGCGCATTCTTCCACACACAGGTAACCCAGAGGATGTGGTGGTGTTGCATTGTATTTGATTGTTGGCTCGGCAAATCCCTTGTTTTGCAAAGAGCATGTAATTCCCTCGTGTACAGCAAATTTATATTTTGCATGTTTTCTAAAGAGAGAATAAAGCGCACACCTTTGTGTTTGCGATGCAATTCCGAGAGCACGGTGTTGCCACAGTTTTGATGTTTATCTTAATTCATCAATGAGCAAAGGGGAGCTTTGAGGGGCTGACAGAGAATCATTGAGAAACAGTCTTTTGTGGGGGAAGGAAAAAAAAAAACAAAAATGGAGCATTGAAATTCTGCACCAGAGGAGAGGGGAGAGGAGAGGGAGCTTTGAACCAGTTGCCTGTCAGTCTTTTTCTGTGTTTTTGTGTGAGGAGATGACTGAGAGTTCCCTGTTCCTCCTCCATGCTACCTCTCTCCAGAGTCTCGGCAAAGCCTGGTGCACCAGTTGGAAAAAAAAAGAGAGAGAGAAAAAGTTGAGTTTGTGGACTTTGAAAGCGGAAAGAGAAGAAAAAAATCCACCTTGCTTTTGAACTTTCACAACAGCAACATACACAACAGCCGCACCTCAGCAGTGCATGGGTATAAAAATATGAAGTCAAATAACCTGGGAGTGCATGCAGCACGCCTTCAGGGAGGGACAGCTGTAGGCTTCCACTCATCATCTGAAATTTAGAGCCGGGTTTATTTTCTGCACTCGCTGCTGTAAACTTCAGCAGCTGTGTTTGTGTTTGCCACCGGGTCTCCATCACACACCACTGACCACACGACGGCCCCTCTCAACCCAAGACACCGTCTCACTGTCACAGTTCGTCTCTGGGCTCTTTGAAGGCCCTGTCACTGCCTTATTTCTGTCCTGTAGACTTCTCTGTCCTCCACATCCTGTCCAACAGATGTCCCCCATTCTTACTGTAACCATGCACTTGCTCACCTGGTTTTCATTTTCCAATCTCTGGAGCTTCTCCACCTAGCTAATGTGTGTAGTTGACCTCGTGCTGTGGATGCATAGTCCCACTGTCTGTGGAGTTACCAGTCTCCAGTTAATGTGTGACGACCCTTTCAGCCTGCCTGGGTGTCTGTGCTTGTTCAACCAGTCTGTGACTCACACAGCTTCACAAGTGTTCACAGAAACTATCTTTCAATCTTGCAAGTCTGGTCACTTCTCCACTATTTTTCTAACCCTCCTCCTGGCCATGTGCAATTGTTTTAAATGTAGCTGGCCAGAAAGCAGTCCATGGAGCGGTGAATGACGTTATTTATCATATATGCATTATGATGTGTAAATTTGTGCAGTCTTAACTGTCATAAACAAGAAATTACAGGTTACAGGGTGTGTTTGTATCGCAGTGCTGCTGAGATGAGAGCTGGGACACTGGGTCGGAGGCAAGGTTGATTTTCAGCCAAGAGACACTAGGTGGAAGAACGAGAGCCTCCATTTTCCCTTTAACAAGTTACAAGTCATGTATTTAACCATCACAATCACTGAAGCTGTTTGAAGTAAAAATGTAATGAAGGTAAAAATGTAGCATAGTTCCTCTGAAACACCTCATTCTTCTGACACATTGGGACATTACCACACACATTTTATCATGTTTATTAAACATGATGTATTGTTCTAGACTAGAGGTCGGTAAGTAAGTTTGATCTTGGGCCAGTTTTTTTTTTTTTTTTTTAATTAGACAGCAGCCCAAAACATAATCAAAAGCTAATTTAAAAATTGATTGATAAAAACTTTAACTGGAATGTCACTTTCATTGTAATTCCACACACTGAATGTTGACTGTTTCAAAGGTCTATCAACACAACCTTTTGAACTTTTGTCTGATCTTTTCAGAATAAAAGCTCTCAATTCAGACCTGCGCTGTTGCAAAAATTGAGCTTTCTGGTGCTTTTACTTTCTAGGAGAAATCGCTGAGGAAAATGTGAGTCCGTGAGAAACTGTTGCTATGCTGACAGACATCTATTTTAGTAAGGGGCTGTGCACTGACAACAGCGTGGCCCACTGCCTCATGTGTGACTGGTTGTGTCTGTCAGTCACTTTCAACATGGATAAAGTATAATAAGCATTCTTCAAGTGGAGGTAGAGCCTCTATTTTGACAATATACATAGCCATATGTAGGTCTGTTTCTAAAAAAGTGAGCTGTAATGTGTTGCTCATCCACCATTTGATACATAGACACAGTTAAAAACACAGGTCTTCATGATCTAGGACAGCCTTTACAGCAATTAGTGAATATCAACACTATGCTTCAGTTAAATGGAGAGTGCTGGCCTCTGTTGAGTTTTGCTGTAGTTTGGATTAGAGCTTGGATCAGGCCCATAGAGTCCAGTCCGACCCAACCTGAACTCATGTCTGACTCATTGCTGTATTTATGGGCCTGAGCCTGATTTCAACCTAACATTCTTGTTATGTCTGTTACTATTTAAGATACAATTCTGTGTAGTCTGAATGGCAGAAGGCTGTGACCCTGCATGGATAAGCTGTATAGACAATGCACGGATGGAGAAAGAGATATTTGAAAAAGTTCATGTAGATGCTCACACGTGCTTCCTGACTGGATCTTATCAACCTGGACTACCAGTGCTAAATGCAACAGGGATTGACTCGTGTTACATACTGACCTTGTTGTCTTGTTAGCAGCTATTGTGCACTTCAGCTGTGGAGTACCTACTGCTTGTCCAGTGTATGAGAATGGTCATGTGATATGCAGTTTCAGGTGTGTTAGTATGGACCAAGAGCTAAAACTGTTGTCTAGACGTTGATTGTTCTGCTGTCATCACAGGACAGGACACTTTGAAATTGACGTTTTGATTTGATGACTTGCATCTTGCTCACTGGTTGTCTTCTGGATTTTTTCCTCTGGGGGAAAAAAAAGATTTTTCAAAATAGCATGCATTAGAGCCAGTGAACTCAAAGTCTCAGGTCACCAGACGAACAGCACCATAATCTGCTGGAGGTAATGGTATGGTTTCCAGGAAGCTTTAAAAAATATATTTGTCAAACAAAACCAAAGGAAAAAACACTGTTGGCTTACACAATAGACCACATGACCTGGGGTCACATATGGATAAAGCTTGGCACTTGACCTTACATGACAGCTAGATGGAAACATCTATCTATCTATCTATCTATCTATCTATGTTTGAGTTGTCTATACTAAAACAAAAGCAGTCCTCTGTGTTACTGTGTTTGAGGTCCAGTGCTACACAGAATCCTCCAACAAGTCTGAGGCCAGTGTGTGAGTGATTGTCACTGTTACAGCTCTAATGACCCACTAGACTAGTATTATTGTTATCGTCACCATCTAAGCACTACAGCTGTCCAAAGGGTGGATGTTCACCAGCAGCCCTGACTGCCTCCATTTGTCTCAACTTCTGCAGGGCCACATCTTCTCTAAATCACTCCCCTCAGAAACATCTATAATGCCGGAGCAGTTTGAAAGAACGAAAAAAAAAAAGAAGGGAGGACTGAGAATGGTTTGCCTGATTGGTTCCACACTACAGCCAGTGGAAGAAGAAGAAAAAAAGAGAAAGAAAACGAAGGCAAAAGTGAGAAAGTCTCGGCCTGGAGAATAACAGGCGGCGGCACATAACGAGCCTCATCCTCCAGCTTCATTAGAGAGGAGGAGTCCCTAACCCCGAGGGGAGAGGGGTTATTCCCACAGTGCCCATTGCACTTTTTAACAAGCCCCTGTTCCAGACACAGCCCACCAGAGATTTGTCCAGTCCACCTGATTTGTTGAGTCCGGCCCACTAGCACGTTATAGTTTAAACAGGAATCCGCCCCAGATTATGGAGGTCCTGTGGGAGCTGCCGGAGCCTCCTCTGACACTGCCTGCTTGTGTTTGCAAACAAGCAAAGAGTCTCTGCAGTAAACAAGGTATTAGGAGCTAAAGAGCCACTGCCTGGTACGGCACACACACATATACCTCGGCACAAGTCAGCAAAAGCTTCTTTAAACCGCCGCTTAGACAACAACGTGCATTTGAACTCGAAGTCGGACTAAATTCTGAGGTCGTTATCGCGCAGAATGTCACCTCTTAACGACTGATACCGCAAATTACAAATCACCCTCTTTTCGCCGTGCATTGTAACGAGCAGCAGATCCGGCGCGGGATCGCCTCATCATTTCATTAAGATGTTTACAGATACGCGTTAATGTCACTTCCCTTATTTCCCCCTGATCTTTCTCAAGGCCGCGGGCTTCATAGCTGTAACAACATTATCATAATGACAGCGTGCCGCAATCCATTTAGTAGTGGGGTCTCCGTAATAGCTCTCCAGGTATGTTGAGCTCATATTCACAACAACTGCCTCTCCTAACAGGAGGAGGAGGCGCGCGGCAGTAATCACTATGTTTTCTCAGAGAAAATGCTGTTATTATTCAAACTTCACTGTGAATAATTGAGCTGGTGAATGTGCTGGGAAGGGCCCAGAAATGAGACAGTAAGCGTGCATGTGTGTGTGTGTGTGTGTGTGTGTGTGTGTGTGTGTGTGCCTTCTTAGCATTCGCCTGCTGCCTTCCCTTTGAGGAGCAGCCATTACTAATTGCAAAGAAATTTCCTCCCTTTCCTACCTGCGGGCCTGTCAGGTCGTAAATGAAAACGAATTAAGTAGAAATCCATACGTTTCCAAGCCTTCTTCCTTCCCCACCCGCCTGCCCCATAACGCCGTATATCATTAGAGGAGCAAATTAAACATTAGCGCTTCGGCTGCCGCTAGTTTGGGCTAATTGCTAATCAGCAGTAAAAGTTGCCTGGCACGGAATATTGCTTACCATAAGCTAAAGGTAATTTGCTTCTCAAGACGAGCTAGACCGGCTCGTCTGTTGTTGTCCAGAGTCCATGCCTAATTACTGCCGGAGGGTGATGACAGTCACTCAATGGAGATTAAGACCGAGGCGAAAAATGGAAATGTGCCATAATGCTGGAATGAGCTTGAAGTGCTTCTGTCTGCTTTTCTTTAATTCCCTCTCTTTCTCCTTGCATGGCTTGCTGCTGAAAGAGATGGATTCTGGAAGGAGAAGTCAGTGACAGTGCTGTGGCTCTCTCTCTCTTGCCAGATGATGTTGCATTGCATTGTGGGAAAAGTTGAACTTTTTTTTTTCTGCAGTTTGTCCTCAAAGTTCTGGCCTGAACGTGACCTAAAGATCAAAGAGAGGCGGTTGAGGAGAGGAGAGGACGTGACAATGGGATGTGAATTTGCCGGTCATCATGTCAGTGTCATACATGACGTGACACGTCCTCTCAGCAGGGTCTGATCATATACACTACCTGCCAGACCTACAGCAGATCACACCGCTGTGGTAGTGAGTGCTGTATGGTTTGTGCAGCTTAATGAACACATCCTGGTGCTTCTCCTCTGTCAGCTGTCCTTCATGTTTCAGAGCCCAGGGCTGCGGAGCAGGTGATAGAAATTAGAGTTCATGGTTATTACAACCCAGTCTACACTTATCATAATTACCTGTCTCCCACTGCTTCACAGGCTCACATCCACCAGGCCACCTCAGTGTCTGTGAGGTGAAGCTTTCAGCTGCAGGAGGATGCTGCTACACTGCAGATACAAGCTGTTGATAATATAACTATATACTCTATGTTCATATTAAAGTATTTGAACTACCCCTTTAAAACATGTAATATTTTGATCATGTAAATCATGAGTTTTACAACTGGAGTCTCTCTGTACGCTTTTAGTTCCAGCAGCATGTCATAATAACAGCAATAATCATATTCAGACATTGTTTGTAGAGCCACTTTCAAGGTGCTGGAAAATGCTTTAATTAAAAATGATCCTGGAAACTAAAACATATGACACACAACATTAATCACACATTAAATGTAATGACTTATTACAGATTGATGCATCACTGTTTGTTGGCTGGACCATTACAGCAGCACTATAGGCACGTCACTGACTGACTGACTGACTGACTGAGTGATTACATTTCCACTACCGGTCAGCTGAGAGCTTCATCACTAGAGGTTCAGGTGCAAACAGGTTCTATTAGGGGGTGCTTACAGCTGAAGTGTGATGTGAGCAGCTGTATATTGTTCTTGATTTTGTCAGTTTTGCTACTTGTGCTTTTCAACCACATCCCACTCTTCCTCAGCGTATGCCACTCTCTTTTTCTCAGCCGTGATTGGATCTACACAACTTCCAACGTCTGTGGGTTGAGCTTGACTTCGACAACAGCAGTTTTACAATGTTGCCCACTTGTTTCTGTAGCGACCTCTGCCCCGAGGGAAACCCCTGACCAACAGAAACATCTCTCCTTCTTGTACATCACAGTCAACATCTGGTAAGATGTGGTACAGACAGCCTCGGCCAAACAGATCATTACTGCATTATCTCAATGTTAGAGGTGACAAAAAGTTATTTTCCTAATGTCACTGCTATACAGCCTTTGGCAGACGGTGGACTGGACATTTACAGACACAGCTGCTTCTTCTGCCGAGCGCCAGCCCATTAAAGCTCGGCTCAGCCTCCCGCTGCTCTCTATCATCACTTTACACTGTTTCACACAGTATAATACTTGTAAACACAATTTAGCCGCCTCATTTACATAGTTTTCTGTTTCTGTTGTTAGACAACTGAAAGACTATCACTATAGTGATTTAATTGCAGCTCACTGACACTATATGTTAATCGGCAAACCATTCCCCTGCTGCTGCTGCACTGTGGTGATAAAATCCTGATTTTATAAACACAACAAAGTTGGGGAAAAATCAAACTTACTCAAATTAGGGTCAGACGTATTTTCAGCCTGTAAATCTGCACGACAAATATATGTGAAGAAGAGAATTGCATGTGTAATACAAATAAGTGAGACTGCATGAATGTGTTTGCTTGCAGACAGCAGCTCTAAATGTTGACTGTTATTTTATAGAGCATCATCAAATATGATTTAAAACATGTTCAACTTTTCCTTCAGCTTTCATATGAAGGTAACAGAATCGCCTGCTCTGGATTGTCAACGTCCAATCAGATTCAAGTATTGAGTCAAAAATGAGTCTGACATGCAGGTTAATGCTTTGCAGCTGTACTCTTGTGTTCACAAAGTCTTTTTCTTGCAGACTTTTTCATACATTTAAATATACGGTTTACCAGTACAAACTTTATAAGTATTTTTGTACATCACTTTGGTCCTAATTTGAGCCTGTGCTCACTCGGCAGGTTATGCTGCGTGTCTCAGTTTGTTTACCTCATTTCTCACACTTGCTATTTTGAGAGCACAAGTGCAGCCACACTGACACGTAAAGATACACAGATGTTACACTGAAAATGGTGAAAAAAATTGAATGCGAAACGCTCCACACTCCTCACAGCCGCCATCTTGGCTCCGCACTGAAGCATTTTCAAACATGTGAAGCCAGAGGAAGGATCGTGAAATTCTTCTGTTGCATAACGCAGGAGACGCACGGATGAAAGTAAGAGCAGCAATCATGGTCGTCATTTCCAATGAGGGACAACAACGCTGTCTGATTTGTCTCATGCTACATATACTGTGTGCACATTGCACTACATGTGAGTGAACTCACTTACTTATCAATTAGAGACACAGCAAAGTGTTCACATTTGTACATTTTTTTTGTTTAAAAAGTGTTTTATTTATGAGAAAATGTCATTTCATTCTGGACGGAGGGCTCCGATACACAGTCGAACATTCATTTACAAACCTCCCCGTCTGCATCTCCACGCTGTTCCATTGATTGAGACTGAGATACAGTTGAAAACAAGCCTGTTGAGAGCGAGCTTGTTAGTGAACCTTGAGTTGAGAGTCTTTTATTATTTTTTATTACATTTTAATAGGTTAAAAAAAAAAAAACCAAGCAGGTGAGAGCAGATCAGATTTCAGTGTCTTTACTTCAAAGCAGCAGGTATTGGGGGGAAAAAAAGTCCTGCAAATGTGAAATATTGTCATTGAAATTCTGTTGAAAGCAGAAGTGTGTCGAGATTATTGTGAATGTTGCATCATGAAACAGAAACAAATTATTTTACCCAGAAAAAAAACCCAGGTATAGACACACAAAGGGTAATGTTTTAACTTCAAAGTGTCGGGGTTGTTATTGGAAGATGCAATGTTGCCGTGTACTCACAGGTCCTCTCTGTCGGCCATATTCTGATTTCTTTAGACCATCAGTGACTGAAAATCACATGTAACCTGGGTTTCTAACATATATACACACATATTAAGTTTCACTTTCAACCAAATTAATGTTGCGTCTTAACTCTTAACTCAGCAAAACAGTTTGGAGCTGCCATTGTGATCAGAGCTGGAAGATACTGACCCACCCAAAAACCACAGAGAATAAAAGGCCAATATCAGCCTCATATAATGTTCTAAAATAAATTCTTGTAAGTGTATGTATGTGTGTGTGTGTGTGTGTGAGTGTATTCTGTTTCGCACACAGTACCAGTGTCTGTCTTCCTTATTTCAAAGTCCAAAATAGCTCCAAACCAAAATGTACAGCAGCCAAATACTGGACGATGGAGAGGAGGTGTAGGTGTCTCTGGTGTGAAAAACAACCCGCTTGGATCCCAGTACTGTCCAATCAATACATCGTTATAGATCATAATCACGTGAAGCGTATAATCGCCTAAAACCTATCAATTATAGAGAGAGAGATAGCTGGGGCCTCCAAATCCTGGCCTGCAGCCCTCTTCCTCCTTGGATTAGGATCTGAGATTGGGTCAGGATCATAGGGGCTGTGCCCAGGCCGGCCAGATATCAGATTAATGACCACTCGAGGGGCACACATCTCAGCCAGCAGTTAGAGGGAGGGGGGAGCTGCGAGTTACTGCAAAATAAATAATACATCATTTGGTCTGAGAGCTGACATAATTATCACCTAAGACAGGCTCTGGCCAGCGCATGAACCATCTCAAAGACAGAGCAGCATCAGTGTGTTTGGAAAAGCACAGCTCGCATACATGTGACGCAGAAAAACAGAGGCTTCATTAGGAAAGGCTTGTGGTCAAACATGTTGTGTTTACTGAGATACTGTACGTCAGTAACATCGTCTTGATGTTGTGGATCCATCGCAAGCCACCAAAATACAAATAAGAGCTTCACAAGCCATCAGACGTTCCTCAGGCATATACAGAATGAAAGTGAAGTGTGTATATGTAAACATTCCACTAAAAGGACCCTATGCCTTACATTAGATCTAGCGCTCAAGGACACCCAAGCATTATGGTATGAAAGGACTAGAAAATGGACAGTACATGGTATAATGCACTGAAGTTACTGGTGTTGACATATGGAAGCATAATGTTGATTTGCAATTTGATATTTCAGTTTCAATTTTAAAACTGATTACATGTTACATTGAAGGTATTATATAACCAGTTATGGACTTGAATGTAATTGAATTTGACCCTCCTCCTCCAAAAAGTAAAAAAATACACCTTTGTCTTCCCCATCCAGTGAGTGACCTTGAGTGACCCTGCAATGAGCCGAAATAATCCTAAATGCTGTTTTAAAACAAAAACAAACCTCCAGACAACATATTCGCACAATCACGTCTGCACACGCACACACGTGTGACTAATCCTGTACACTGGCAATACTCAAGCCTCTGTAGACAGGAGGCAGATTGTCTGCTCAGTGCATTCGCTTAGTTGCAGAAAACACTACAAACAAGGAACAGCAAAGGCAGGTGATGAAGTGCAGGGTTTTACTTCACAACAACAAGATAGCAAGAACAAGGAGGTCAGTAATGCCTGTGATTGGTTATCATTGTTGCTTCGGCCACTGGTTGGAGTTGAGGCTGGAAGACCTAATTAAGGTGTCAGATGGCAAAGTAGCACGAAGAGTGGGTGCGAACGTAGCAAAAGTGGTGCATTTTAAAATATATATATAATATTTTTATTTTCCCGACTGTTAATGGAAGAGTTGTTGATTTTTTTTGTCTTAATTCTAATAGAGAGAGAAGTCAAAGTAAGGAAGACACAGCAAGAGAAGATCATATGGTGCGAAGTGGCAAACTGCCAGGAGTTGGATTCAACATAGTATTACACCTTCGTGGGCCCCCACGCTCCCACCCCCATGATTTGTCTGCTGGAAACACTGCTGTTGTGTTGCTGGGCTGAATTTGTTGTGATTGTTTGCTGTGCATGTGTTGGTGAGATGTTTTCAGAATTTGCAGTTGCACATTTGTGTTTTCCTAAAGTTGCAGCGTGTTGAGCTCTCTGGGCCGCCGTATGAAAGAGCCCATTTGGCACGAGGCTAGGTTAGGATGGTGGTGACATCGATGTTGACTCAAGACCAGTAATAAGTTGTGGTCTCCTGTGTGAAGGTCCAATGATTTATTTATCCATCCAAACATGAAGACCTTGTCAGTGAGGTTTTTGTGGCTCTCAAGAACACAGCTGTGTTGTTGGCTTTTAAAGTAATCAGCTGATGCTGTCATATTTCTAAGAATGATATAGATTCCTCTGCTGTTGAACCTCACTGTCTTAACCCATGGTAAACACAAGGCTGTGGTGTGTGCGTGTGTGTGCTGCAGATCATGGAGACGTGTATTGACCCACCCTCCATGGCCATGCTGCTAAGCAAATTGGCATTCTCGTGCTAAAACACCTTGTTGCCAACAGCAAGGCAATTAAAGTCACAGGAAGTCATTTCACATGCGTGTCTCTGCAGCTGAAATCTCCAATCAGGAGGCTGCTTGTGAGGTGAAGCTCTCATTTCCTACAACTGTCAAGTGTGGATGGGGAGGCCTCCTGCCTCCAGCTCCCCTCCACCTTCTGCTTTCACACACACAAAAAAAGGAAAAATGAAAAACAGTCTGATGGTTATGGGAAATCCAACTACAAAACAAATATGTATATTTTCAATTTATCTCACCTCCCATACCTGTCTGTGCTCCCCACAAGCCTTGGCAACTCTCCTAGCTGCCCCTCCAACTCACTATTTAAATTCAGAATTCCTAAGCGGATTTTCTCAATTTAGCCATACTTTTAATCTTTGGCGAAATGAGTGATGACTTCTTTAAATAAAAAAAAAAAAAAAAAAAAAAAACTGACAGGCTTACAGCGCACACCGGCGGATTAGTTTCCCGTGGAGATGAGGTTTTCCTTTGTGCCGCCATGTGTCTGTTTGATGGGGTTTAACAGGAGGCGTTGGTGCTGAAATTGGATGCAGCAGGGATCGTGGGTAGATGGCCCGAGTTCGATACAGACCCCCACGCTGCAACTTTGCCCTGTGCTTTTCCCTTCATTTTCCTTTTCCCTCGGGTCCAATGACTGAGCCTTTAAACACTCATTGACTGACTGACACACAGATACACACACCTCCCCACACAAATACAAACAGAATTTCTGCCTCTAAACACACATACACAAACCATAGAGCTCCACACACACACATACACACCGGCACATAGCCTGTGCTGTAAGGAATATGCACACCCCTCCAAAACACCTGCTTTGAACAGTCCAGTCAAGCATTAAATCCCACCTGCTCCATAATCTATCGGATAGTCCACACTTTGTTATGTTGGCTGCTCACTAACTTTCATTACACAACGCTGGAGCACCAGTCTGTTCATCATCCATCCTGTTGTCACCACCATCCTTTTGTCACTGTATTTAACATTATGCGCATGTTGAATAGGAAATGTGGCGGTGTGATAAAAGCAGCAGCATTTCTTTCCTCAAATGAACGAATGAAGGCTGACGTCACCATCTGACTTCATCTACAGGAGTTTCAATGAGCTGGATAACCGTCCCTAATTTGCTCTAGTGTTGAGGAAAACATCCTCTGATGGTTGACTGATGCCGGTAGGTTGCTGGTTGCTGATCAGAGGGGAGAATATGGTGAAATGGGAAGAGAAGCCTGTTCCACCACTGTAAATTTCCATTTGAATGTTTTTTTTTTTTTTTGGAGGGAACATTTTGGGCTGTTCTGACAGCCTAATGGTCCAGGAGCACACAACAAAACCGTAATGTGTATTCAGCCAAGAACCTGTGTTGCATGTTGGAAGGATTGCCTTGAAATAATATTCAGAGTGACTGGAGAATGAATAGGCCTACTCCTGAGTGTGGCCATCCCCTAATTTCTCATCCAGCACCATAAGGCACAAATATTCATTTGTCCTCTATTTGCTACATTAATTACTAGCCTCACATGTGCTTTGGTGAGTGCTACCTATCACATGTAGGAGAACGGCCTCATGGCGACATCGTGAATGACTGCAGGGGCCCTGGGGGCATGGGGGAAACCTGATTGACCATGTGCAGCTTTGATAGCATTGTTGTGCTGGAGGTCAGAGCTAACCAGCCGTGAGTAGCTGTTGTTGAGGTGTAAAAGTAACTAGAAGCACATTTATGGCCTATTTCCTGTGTGGGTCCCCATGTGACTCTGTTGTGCATGTCTGTGAGAGCCAGCAGCTATACACCCACAGCAATGCTACATATCAATGGCTAATGGTCATCATTACTATTCGTTAGCTCTAAAGAGCTTCTTAAGATTGATCAGCAGGCGTATTTGTTGCGTTGACCGCTAGTGATCAGGGATAAATCTTGTTTATGGCTTGCTAATGTTAGCCTGGTGGCAGCTATTAACACAGTGGCAGAGGGTGAACGTATACATCAGAGTGTTTAGCTAATATCAGGCAGAAAGGCAGTTTTTACTCAAAGAATTTGAATTATTTTGTACCACATGTTGTATTTACATCACATGGTGACAAGAGAAAGTAATATTCTACCCAAGAATCTCAGAGGAACGTGGTTAGACTAGCTTAGCCTCAAGACTATGAGCAGGGAGACAGCTAGCCTAGCTAATAAAGCTAAGGTTCACATATTAACATGGGTTTGTTTAATCTCTACATGAAATATGTCAACACAGTGACCTGATGGGTGCATCTGCCAAACATGAATCCTGTGCTTAAAGCCACTAACAAGATGTTGTGTATTTCTAGGAACAGAGAGTGGTACCAAAGGTTGTGGGGGGTTGGTCTCATCCATTCATGTAAAAAAAAGGGAGTTCCTTTTGATGTCATATGAGTCATGGAAGCGACTGATGATGGTCAACACCCCGTTTTGCTAAAGGTCCAGGGCTAAGGTCATAACAGATGGGCTCAGATAGTCTGAGGCGCTCAGCTTGGTGTGTCTGGGTGGCTGGGGTTAGGCAACAGCAGCCGCACTCATTCCCTCACTGGGTATTTATGGCCCACCATTATTCCTATACCTCCTTAATCCAGTATAGAGGACTTAGACTTCTTTGTTTGCTCATTTGACTGTGTGGGTGCCATATCCCAAAGCTGGGCGTGGGATTAGTCAGGCATTGTGTCAGTAGCTTGTGAAGATGCTGGGGAGGGGGGAGGGGGCCGCTTGATTAAACAGAGGCAGTAGAAACAACAACACGAGCTTTCATTTGAGGAAGGACTGCACCGAGGTGGAAGGCATCCCGCAAAAACCTCACCGAGGTTGATTTTTATAAAATCCATGGGATACTTTTGGCATTTCTATAAGATCTGTTGACTAATTTTTCTTTGACGCAGCCCTGCTCACCAGCAGGAGAAGCATTTAAGTAATCTAACAATGCAGGGAGTGCTTGTGAAATAGCCATTCTCATCATTTCCTTTGATGTGTACATACATTTAATGTGAGCCAGAGCTTGCTGAGAAGCATGACAAATCGCTGGAGAGAGTTTCTTCTCTACACGTTTTTCCATGGGGTCAGGCTGGCAGTAGGGGTAGTGCAGGGGTGGGAGATTTTGGCATTCCTTTTGGAGCGCTGCACTTGACCTACTTTTCATTAATGGGGATTCTGAGTGAAAAAGAGAGCTGTTTATCCTGTGATGAAAAGTATAATGACATTTGGTTTAAGGCAGCGGACGGAGAAGATGCAGTCCCCTCCGCTGACCCCCATGGGTGTCTTGCCTATTGTGACTTGGGTGAGGCTGCTGGTCTGAGGGACCGACTGAGTGGGGAGCTAGATGAGCTTGGTGACACAAACACCTTTTGAAAAATGTTTGGTGAAAGCACTGCTGGGAGGTTTTCAATGCCCTCGCTCATGAATCCACAAAAAGGCAATTTCTGAGATGCTCGGAACTTAAAGTCTAAAGGGGATATATTGTATGAAGAGCATTCACATCCATCATACTGAGTGGAAATGAGCTCGCCCTAGGTGGAGATATCTCCAAAGTTTGGCACGGGCTGAGTACAGTGGCAGCAGGTGAAAGAGAGACATGTGAACACTGTCCAGAAAGAGTGGAGAGAGGCTGAGGAGCGGTTGAGAGCTGTGGCAATTAGAGAGTGTCCCCACCTGACATCAAAGGGAATAATTCAGGTCCCACCCCTATTCTTTCATTTTATTATGGTCATTTTGACCTCTCATTAGCCCTGCTACGTGGATGCAGCTGATATGTTGTCAGAGCTGATCTAATCAGAACATCAACATCAAAGGTATGCAAAGGTGTCTGTACATAATATATAGATATATATCCGCTTGCACACCCACACCCCCCCCACACACACATATATATTTATATTTATGTTCAAATTGATAGTTGAAAATATAGATGTTTCATAATAATATTTTTGACTGTTTTAACTATCTCCTCCTCTCCCCAACTCCTTTTTCCTTCCTCTCTTATTCTCTCTTATGCTCATATTCCCTCTCTCTCATTTGCTATTTGAAGCATCTATTAGTGTTTTAACACCACAGGAAAGCGGCTTCATTGAAATGCAATGAAAACTGCACTGAGAAGGCAAAGTTAACTAATGGGCTCAAATTTTCAAACGAATGCAAGATTAAAGTCAATTGAATCTCCCATTGGGTCTTGACTGAAACCCTTTGAAAAGAAGCCCCACAGTGGGTTTCAGAAATGAAAAATAGGACTTATTCTAAAATATTAATTACATTTTATACCCTCATTACAGCAAGCAATAACATTTGTTCAGAAACTTTACCTTGAGGTGCTTCGTGTGCTACAGATAGGACAGGAAGGTTCACCTCAGCCTCCTCTCTCCGACACGGCTATGCAGATGTTGCTCACTGACACATCACAGGGCAGGATATCACTGCAAATAGACCACATTCATATTTGATCTGCAGTTTTAAAATGAGCTGCCTTTTCTCATGCTACTTCATTGTGAGCATTTTTTGAGCCATGATCCTGTTAAAATGAATGAGGGAAGACATAAGACAATATTATCGTGTCTTGACTGCCAAAAAAAAAAAAAAAAAAACAGAGGGGGGGAAAAAAAAAATCGTGGAGCAGAACTACAGAATAACCAAACAGAAGAAAGAAAGCTGAAGCAAAAGGGAAGGGAAGAAAGGGAATAGAAGGTGTTGTCTGACTCAAAACCTTAGAGAGAGAAATACACGGATTCCTTGGAGGGTGTTTTTTTCCCTTCCTTTGCACTATTATTTAAGGAGCACACACAGCAGATCCTGCATCAACTACGATGGCCTACTTTTTCAACTTTATATACCATGAATTAAATATATTTTATAATACATGCCCACGTTTCCCATAAATGAAGCGCGCATGATAAACGAACATAGAACACATTAGGGAAAGTTGCTCTCATTTTTCCGACAACAGATTCAACAACTCTTTGTCTGCGGCTCTCATTTATGTGTGCACGGATACACACAACGTACGCACATGTACGCACACACACAAGCGTGTGTTGTCTCTCTCCCCGACTGTCTTTGGAGGATTTATATGTGTCAAAACTCACATTCCAGCCTGAGACAAAGAGCAGCAGGCCCACAGGAGTGACAGGAGGAAGATCTGAAAACTCTTCTGTCGCCTGTAATGGGCTAGAAGTCATTAAAAACATCACTGCTGGCCTAATTAAGATGGGACATCTGGTCTTTCCTCACAGAATGGATCGCAGCAGAGTACAAATAACTCCTCTATGACAAGTTGAGAGGTGTCATACATCTCAGTGATCGTCAATCAACATGGGAGTTATGGAGCTCTTTCATCATTAACGAGCAAATGCTTTGTTTTTGCCATATGAAAGAAAACAGACAATTTTCAAAAAAAGGAGAGAAAAAAAAGAGAGATTTGGAGGTTTTTCTGTGTCTTCCAATGCTGCTCAATCTCCCTTTTATGTTGCTGCCAATTAGTTGGAATAAACTTTACTCTGTCTTTGATGATACCAGTCTTTGCATGGAGCAAAAGTTGGCTTGAGTCTTCTGCGCTGCATTCGGTCATTTTCCATTAAGTGGGTCAATCATGGCCTGTACAAATAAGGCCTAATATGTATGGAGGAGTTATGTGGAAAAGAAACTAAGGCTAATCCCATAATATATAACACTTAATTAAAAAAGCCAGTTCAATGAAGATTCGACATACATAAATCATGACATTAGGCAACACTGACCTCGCCAATGAGCAAGTGAGCCATGTGTTAAAGTTGGACTTGTTGCATGTTGAATATCCAAACATGGGTTTTGGAGATATGACTTAAAATTATGCTCAAAACATCGTGAATATTTCCATTTGATTTAATACTGCAGACATATAAAAAAAAGGCTTGGATTTGAATATTTGAATGGCTATATTATAATATTTATACTTTAGTATATTGAATTACATTGAAATATTTCAGTTTGGTTGCCGGGTTAGAACATGGATGTTACAGAATATACCATAAATGTGATGGAGGTCAACAATTACACAATAAAACATCAATTAATCAATCAAATGCGAGTTCACGCTATTAATTTTTAATACAATATCATCACCTCTGTCAGTGCCCTCAGTGCCACAGAACTTTCTGTGCTAAACTAACTAAACTAAAGGAATGTTTAGCAGCCACAGAGCCAGATATCCTCCTCAGTTGGAGTCCATGGAGTTGGAGACATTACCGTAAATAGAGATGGACACAGCCTCTGTAACATCACCCCCTAAATCCTGGCTAACCCAAAAAATGTTCAAATAGGTACGCTTTAGCATGTACACTTACCCATCTGTCACTCAAAGCAACAAAGCAAAAGCAAAACATTAAGCCATACTGACGTATACATTTAAGCAGATAGAAGAGAGACCAGATAACCCTTTACTGGCTATAAATATGTCAGTTTACACTGTACAAAAGTGCATTTTTAACACACCTGTATATGGATTCAGTCACTTTTGGAGCCAGCCTCTAGTGGTCAGTCAATGAACTCCACTTCCTAGTACTTCCATGTTGGCTTCATTTATTATCCCTTGGTGTTGGTGCTAGGTGAAGACCCAAAACAGCATTGGGCTTACCTTAATCAGGTGGACACTCAAACACACCTTCCATAGCAACTATCTACTATGTTTCCTAACTTGTTCTGCTGTTCCCTGTTAATCAGCCGTTGTAGGTTAAAAATAGATATCTATAGCTGAAGGAAGCCACTGAAGAAGTGTATCATTTTCTTGCACGCTGTTAAAGAGCATCTAATAGGGGTGTGCAAACTAACTTGAATGTTGTAAAGAAAAAAATGGAATGGGATCCTCCTCCATTTTAAATTCCTATTGGAAACAACAACAGTTATTTGCAGTAATACATTTCATTAATATTGTGGAGTACAATAGGACAGCACTGTTTTTTCAGTCAAGGAACTGCAGGCACCTTCTTTCCAAAGTCCAGACCAGTCACTTTCTGTCTTGCTTCGCATGTTTAGTTGTGTTAAGTGAGATACGTTGAATATATCATGTCCATATCTCCATGACCCAGCCTCATTATGCATCACGTAGCAGCTCGTTTTTTACACACAGGGTGGAAACACAACACTTTTTTTATTTTTTTATTTTACCATTAAAAAGAATCTAGTCAGACACCGAAGGAGCCAATGCATGAAAATAATTGGAGCCCAAGGGGTAATATTTGTTCTGTTGAAATAATAATTATTCTTATGGTCTTTGTGTGGAGATGCTGGGCCACAGAGGGAGAACACAATCCACCATTATGTTTTCATCAATAATCATTTGTGGGGGTCTGTGGAGGCAGTTGTATTTCATGCATGTCGCCAGCCTCACTGTTTACACGGATAACATATCTGCTGCCATGGAGCATTGTACTCATTTACCATATGGGCTCATGTGATGGACCACATTACATTCTGGCTTTTGTTGTTGTGTAGTACTGATGTTTCGGTGAAAGTTTTTTTCTTTTTTTTTTTTTTACATCTTGAGCAGGTCACAAATAGCTTCAAACTATATTCCCCGGAGGAATGGATGCTAACAAACCCACCTAACCCCCAACTGCTCCCTGGGCTCTGCACTATGGCTGCCCACAGCTCCAGGTGGTTCATCTACCACTTATGGATAAATTAAATGCAGAGCTAATTTGCTGTGTGTAACATGATAAAAACTTCTTCCCCTTATGTACCACATTGATCGTCACCTGTTTCTAAAGGTGCACAGCTCTTTGTCTGTATGAAGAGTGAAGGACAAAAGAAATAACTCAAGCACAAAACACTAGACCAAGGCCTTGTCTACAGCCAGGCATCAGTATGTGATACTGATGGGTGATCAGTTTGCCTTTGTAGCTCATAGTGCTTCAAGCTGCTACTGAGAAGTAGGCCTATCTTAAATAGTGTAATAACACACCCCCATTGTAACCTTTTACAAAAGGAATGTGTGAGACGTGCTGCATTGTGTGGAGAGAGAGCAAATCTACACCACAAACTCTGTGAGGAAAAATGGGACGATAATACAATGTAGAGTAATACACATGTGGAAGCCACCATCACTGAAATTCCAATAAGTTAGTATAGATTCATTCATAGATTCAAGGTCCCATATTTTAGGAGATGTTATACACCTTTCCATCTGATTGGCTGATTGTTTTCTGATTGATCTAATAAGAATATAGCAGATAACAGGCAAACACTCAGAAATTAAATCCTGCAAAGTCGGACGGTGGGTCTGGGTGGGCAGGGCTTGGAGTATGTCTGAGATTGGTGACTGGTGGCTTTGTTGTGACATCACAAAGTAACAGCAGTCCTGCTGGCTGGTTTTAAGGCTCAGTTTCCTGCTGTATAATTAAAAACATAGGACCTTTAAGACATTAAATCAATTTCTCTGGATTTGCAGATTTGTGTTATTGTGTGTTATTTTATTGTTTTTCCAAGTATATATTTCAATGAAATAGTGGCTTTCAAGATTATAGTTAAATCAAAACAAAAGTTCATTAGTGTAGTGAGGTCGTTGTTTGTGGGTTTGATTTAGAAGTGTTCAGAAAACACTGATGACAGATCCAAATCCTGGACAGAGTTAGATAACTCTCCCGAAACAAATTCTCTAAAATCAAGTTCAAACACTTCAAACTGGTTCCAATGTCTAATATTTGAGTAAGCTTACTTATGTTATTTACCCAGTATGATGGGTAACAATTGAATGGGAAGCCTATTCTTAATCGTTGGAAATTGCTCCACCGGTGCAGGCCACTAGCATAGCAACACTCTCAATCAATACCATATCCTATTCAGCACCTTGGATAAAAAGCTATAATAAGTGAATGAAAGAAGTCCCTATTTAGTCTAAAATAAGGCAATTTCTATGTAAATCGGCAATAAAGCAGAACTTTTACAAATGCATAAGCTTTCCTATTGACATGTGGTAGTCGAAAATCGTTTAGCTGCTTGATAGCAGTCATCTTATCTCCACAAGTATTTGCTTGTCCTCCTCTTATATTAATATTTCCTGCGATATTAAGCTGTCCTCCCTGGAGATAAATATCTGCTGTGTAGCAGCCACTCACACTATAGCATTTGATTATTTAGCCGGGTAATTTCTTCACAGACAGAGAGCTGTACCTGAGTAGCCACATGATATTGACTGCAAGCAGAATATCAATTTCAAATTGAACCCTGGATGCATTATTGATTAACCACTGATATTGTTCTCTGAAAATAAGTGCCATTGGGTTATTGTTTAATATGAATGATAATGCCAAGCCTCTATCTGGAAATAAGGTCCTGGTGTCCTATCCCAGCCTTTGGAATAAGCTCTGATTGACTCAATTGATACTGTGGGATTGTGAGGGAGGCAATACCGGTGGAGGCTAAGGTTCCTTCATTATTAGATCCACATTGACAGCACACAGTCACATATATGCTTGGAAATTTTTACTCTGCTAACTCTTTTCTACGACCTTGCATTTTGTTGTGCAAACTTTTCCCCTTGTCTTGCGATGGCCTTGTGAGCAGCATCGAGACAAAAGATACAGTGGATGAAAGATTTGCTATGAATAGTTTATCACTGCATTTATTCTGAGACATTAACAAACAATCAGTGGTTAACAAAGGGAAACATGTTTCAAAAGGAGGGAGCCTGGAGATTTATGTCAGTACATGCAGAATTTTGACATTTTGCAACATATTTCACCTTCATATCCTTCAAATTCAGATCCTGAAGCAATGCTGATTCCCATGGCTGCATTCAATAATGTCTTGGTTTCAGTTAAGATCCATTTTAAGTTTAACTTTGTGCAAAAGCATTATCATGTTCTTGTTGTTAACTCTCTTAATTTTTAGCAATGCTTCCAGTGTAGTTGGTATGGATTGTTTCAGTTGTGATGCCATGTGATTGTTATACTTAATGCAATATTCCACCTCTCTGTCTTTCTCTGCCCAATGAGGCTGTAGCACAGGAGCGCATGGTGTTAAGCCCCTGTCATCTCAATAGCCTCAGGTAGGAAGCTGGTCTGTTGCAGGTCCGCTCTCTCCAGCCCTGTAGGGCTGCCCCCAGACCATCAGGGTCAGAGCATGGGAGGGGTGCGAGGGATGATAATGATGGCAAGAACAATCATTGTTGAATGTTGTCATTATTGGCGCAGCAGTGTTTAGTTGATTAATCAATTGACTGAACAGAAAAAATGCTTCACAAATATAGCCTCACAAATATCAGGATTTGATTTTTCTTGACTTACACAGTGGAAATGTTTTAATACATAAAAAATACATTATAATATGTCTGCTGGGGCAGCAGCAAGAGACTGGACAAGCTGGTTACAAAAGCTGTGTCTGTGCATGACAGGAGTCTGGACTCACTCAGGACTGTTTAAGAGACACACGTAATGTAAAGATGCAGGACATCTTGGACAACACCAACCATCCTCTCCACCACACTGTGGCAGATCAGAGAAGCAGCCGCATCTGCAGCCAGCAAATAATCCTCTCAGCCAAAGGCAATGGCTCATGACCCAGGCTACTGAACTATTGTTTTCCATTAGTACACAGGCAGCTATGGAGTGCACTGTATTAAGATGGCTTCTGATTCACTCAGCAGACCTATGGCAGGTCTGTCAGGTTGGGACTTTAAAACAAATAATAAACACAACATACACACATGACAAGCACATCACACAAGTGACAAGACACAAGTGACTTGAGATTTTTGATTATTTATCAATCAGCTCTACACCTTTTTATAGAGATGTAACTGGCTTTAAAAAAAATAGAAAGGTGTCATCTTCATCTTCATAAAGTAAAATTTTACAATGCAAACTCTAGCTATTTGATTCTTTGCTGTTGATTTTGTGATCAGTGTCAAACTATCACAGAGGGTAACAGTTTGACAGTAAGATGTATTGGGTTTAGGAAGCACTAAAATTATTGTTGTATTGATTCTGAGTAGTGTTGCAGCATTGCAGTGTTTAGGGTGATTTACTATTTGAAGAAAAAATGGCAAGTAAGTGTTCAGGGGAGAGCCCACCCGTCCATTCCCTTGTATCTAACAGTGTATCTTGTATTTAAGGGGAAGGGGTCAATGTAAAAAGTTAGTTTTGAGATTCTTAAATTATATATTATTATCAATTATAATAAAATTTGTTATTTGTTAAGTATTTGTTTTATCTTTTTTTCTTCATCCATGTATGATTTGATTTCCTCCGTGTGACAACTTTTACTTGTTTCGTACTTTAAACATTAACAGGCATTTAGAGAATCATTCAGCTCCATACGGGGTGACCTCTTGGTAATAGAAGTAGATTACTGTCAGGATATTGAAAGAGATGCACCAAACTTTTTTGTCAGTGATGTTGAGTGTGTCATATGAGAAAATTTCTGTGATGTATTTTTTACAGCTAAATGGCGAACAATCCATTATTCCTCTTAGCTTTGTGACCTCGTAGTCATTTATTTACAGTGGCCAAATATCATCATGAATTGTACAATCTGGAATAGGGACAACCCTGAATTGATTGTTTGCTTGTTTCTGTATCATTTTTGAACATTACTCAAAGAACATCTATGTGAGAGTCCTCATGATGATCGGTGGCCTGCAGGAGCTGTGCCGGCCAAACAGATGAAGGGATTTGGTGGATCATGGTTGGTTGTAGATTCTAAAACTGGATGGCTTCACATACTTTGTGAATTCATAGTAAGTTTGAGGTGGTGGTACATGTCACTGCACAAAGTTTGCTCATTAGTACTTGAATATCCTTCCTATACTCTTCATCCCTCACTGCTGATTGGCTGATAGCTAATGTGTGAGACGGTTCCTGTCTTTCTTCATTAAAGGCCACATTCTTTGTAACTTTATTAGAATTTCTTAACCTGGCAACTCTCCAGCTGATTGTTTCATCTCTAAAATGATTAGATTCGCTCCATACTCAATGTTTACAATGACTAAATCTTGGTAACAGTTTATAAAAAGTAGAAATTACCATCACTGTTTTCACTGTTATAAAGCAGGTGTCCTTTGTCGGGGGGTTCTGCAGAACATACAGTATTTAAATCCCAAGAGTGACATATCTGAACCAGAAGCTGTTTGGGTTTGATCTAGTTGTCTGTCACAAGCTCTGGCTGCTGATAAGTACACCCAGCTGTAGGGCATTAATTTATTCATGCTGTTTCCTTTAAATATTCACACTGTGGCAATCCACGGAGATATGTATTCTTTCTCCAGAGCAATAGATGAGGTGACGCACAGCCAAAGAAAAGTTAATTATTGAATAAGCCAAAAATGAATCACCAACATTTCTGGGCCCTCTGAAGACAGCAGTTTATAACAGGTCACTGATGTGATGTGTGTGTAAAATAGAATTAAATAAAATAATGCTGTTCCTCAAGTTTCTGACCTCCCAAGAAGAATTAATAATTCATTCCAGTAAAACCCCCAAAACGAGGTCTGCTTACAGTCAAATAACAAAGTGCTTTAGCAGTCATACCAATCATGATGGGAGAGAAGGAGGTTGTCAAGTGTTGTTGTCATACAATGACCAAGTCTTCATGTGGAGGAGGTCAGGATGGTTGAATAGGTCAAAAAAAAAAAAAAAAACTAAACAAACAAAAAGCATGATCATCTGCTAACAGTTAGCCAGCTAGCAATACCTTTGCCATTCATAGTGATGTGAACAGCAACGTACACAATAGCTATGTCACAGTTGAGGGGCTGGATCCTCTGAAGGATGCAGCTTTTTCTGATTGCATCTGAACGCAATCAACATCTTAATGTTAAACATTTGAAAATGGTGACTGTTTTGCACTTCCAGTGGCTCCTCTGTTTCTTGTCTCAGGCTATGCGGCCAGCAGAGCCCTGCGCGGAGCCGCCTCAACATTCTGATGGCTAGCATGCTAGGTGGCTAATATCTAATGGTGCACAAAGACTCTTGGGATACGGGACTCTACGAAGAATAGGTGCGGTGTGTCCTCCTAAAACAGACATGATAAGGCTGGATTTGACGGCCACATTTGGAGGAGCCTTAGGCCTCGTCGTGATGCTGCAACATAAGCCTTCAAATGCTCCCTCCAGAGGAGACACTGCAGCCTCTGAACTGAGACACAGCTATATGCTTGTTTGCATCTATATTATTGTTTAAATCTCTCGGGATTTAGTTAAATGTGTAAATGTGCGATTTACATTGAAGCTGTACGATTATTTCTTGAGCAGAACAGAACCTTCAGTTCTTCAGCTCTGTGTACGATATTCTTTCTGAACCTCAACAACTTGTAAAAACAGAGCAGAGTATGCAGAGTGTAGAACTTAGCCTTAATGCTTGTCAGTATTTAAATCAGACTCCTTAATAATAAACTAGAGATTTCTGAGATATAAGAGCATCCATTTACATTCTGTGCACTAAGGTGGACATTTAGGGCAAATAAGATAATTCTACATAGTCATTTGATACAAATATGATATGTACCAAACATGTGTAAAACTTCACAGTGAGGTTCTTTAACCTAAGAGGAAACTGTTTGACAGTTTCATTACAAATACAATATTTTGTGAAGTTGTTACACTCTCACATCTGATCTCAGACTATTTCAACAATTTTTACTTTTCAGACCAAATTAAAGTTTAACTGATTCTCACTGCAGTCAGATTTGAATGGGCTGGGAATTATTCATGTCGTACAGTCACAAGAAAACGTAAGTGAACCCTTTGGATTTAGCTGCATGTATGTATAAATCTGTATTCAAATATGGTCAGATCTAAACGTTATAACAATGTATGAATAAGATATTTAAGGAAATGAAATTCAATGGCGTGTAAATATTAACTATACTGTTCATTATTGACATGGTATATTTTTCATATTTTGAATTGGAGGGTTGTATAGTTATTTTAACTTTCCACTCATTTTATAATAATTTTAGATGTGACATTGAGCACTGTTTCAAGAATTTCCTGTGAATGATTCATGAAGTATTCTGAAGTCATTGTGTTGTATTATTCTTGTCCACACTAAATACATTATTGAATGTCAGTGGTTTGAATGCCCAGTGCTAGGCTGACACATAAAAAAGAACATAAATAACATTTTATTTATGATCAAGGATGGCTTAATCAAGGGTTTACAAAGTCATCCCAGAGTTGAGATAGTGAACAGTTCACAGTTAAACAAACTGTGGATAATTCAATCAGAAATGACACAAATGGAGATGAAGTCACAATCTTTCATACAGACTTTGTCGCTGATCTTGTCGATTAAGGAGATGTGTAGCGATGAAGCAGCATGAATAGCAGCCAATCTGAGGAAGTGTCAGACAGGGCCTTGACACTGGAGTGGTACAGACAAGAATGACAGCAGATATACAGCACAGGTAAAGTGGTTCTTCGCTGTGAAGTCAGTGGATAAAAGTTGGAGAGGCAGAGTCTTCATGTGATGACAAAATAAGGCTGACGGCCGTCTTCCTGCTCAAACATGTGCTAAAAGCTTCATATGGAGATGAATCATTACTGTGGCTGCTCTCCCTAAAAACAGAATGTGCAATGAGGTAGAAAAGAGCCAAAGAGTAACAGCTAAAGGCTTAAAGCAATCATCAGAGCTGATTAACATCTCTGTTCATGAGTCCGCTGGATGCAAATCATGGTGCACGGTTGCACGGAGCACGGACTTAATAGCTACAAATCACAAAGAAAGTTTCTGCTCTCCAAAAAAAAAAAAAAAAAAAGCTGCTGAAGAGGTGGAGGGAGCATCATGATTATGGGCTTGGCTGCCTCTGAACAGCTTGAAATCGTAAAGGGGGAGAGTAATTCCCAGATTTATTAATAATGTCAGGGATGTCCACCTGCTGAGGCTCAGTAGAAGTTGGTGGACAATGACTCCAAACTTCAAAAGAAAACTACAAAATGACATCAGACTCTGAAAATCCACCTGTTGGAGTCAGATGTTAACTGAGTGGAGACTGAAACATTGATCAGGTCTGACCACCGGCTGCTTCCAGGATACTGCTGCCTGACCAGTTACTTAATCATAGGCTTTGTGAACATTTACTGGCTGTGTTCAGTAAAGACATGAAAGATAAAAAGCGTTGTCATGGCTATGCTCATGACTTACTGATGATCAGATCACTTTTTATGATCAGTTAATGCAGCAAATCCATTCCACTTCCAGCTGTAATTTATGTAAATATACATACCAAGACATGCATTTGTCATTTTTTGTACATATTTTAGAGAAACGTGTTGATATCTTACGTATGAATCCTGCATATACTCTATGCAAAACAACTTAAGACACAAACTAAACTAAAGCTAAAAAATGCATAATGGAAATGTGTTGACTCTGTATTCAAGATTTCCCTCAGAGGGCCAGAATAAAACTGGGAGACAGTCATCAAATTGTTGTTTCTCACTCAATATCTTGTTTTAGTGCATCAATCTGAAGGCAAAACTAATGGAATTCTGTGGAGCAGACCGTCTGGCATATTCCGATCACTAGAAGATTGCAGTATTGACCAAATGTCAGCAATAGAGCAATGCGGTGATTGAATAAACGAGGATACATAATCGAAGCCGAGGAGTCTGCTCGGGCTGCCTGCTGCCGCCCTCCTTACAACTCTCTGGTAAATTCTCAGGATCATTAACACACATAGATACATGTGCACACACATAGACACATAGACATCGCACTTCATTGGCCATTATTAGGTGGTTATTTTTGTTATTAATAACTCAACGACAAATCTTCAGAAAAAATATAGAATGCAACAAAACCACTCTTGAGGTCATATGCAGTGATAATATATTGTCTTGGTTATATTATGTATGTTGTGCTGTAAAAACGTCAGTTCATTTCAACAGGAGAAGATTGCGGGATTCTTTTGTTTCAATATCAGAGCCATTTTTCACAATCCACAGGTCCTCTGAACGGTCTCACATCAACATGACGTTTTTCCAGAGCCACATATCGGGAGAGAATGAACTTTATTTGTGACCTGTCTCAGCAACATGCCCTCACAACATGTCTCCTTTCTCTATTGACTTTGGTCTCACTGCTGCAGATGATGGATTCCAAACACAGATGTTCGGAGGTACCTGCATGAAACCATGAATTTAACATGCAAACACTGGGATTTCTTCATTTAACTGTTATTATCATTAAACTGAGTGTTATCAGCCTGACATGTTGCAGTACTGAGTTGATCAGATATTAATAGTGTATCCAGTGTTGTGTATTATATCGTGGCTTGACTTAGTGTTCACAACCACACCCACTTAGTAGCGTATGCCATGTCATAGTATTACAGCTGCTTAGAATGAGGTATCTTCTGTTTAGAGGATCTTTGGGGATGCTCATTATTCAGTATTCAGTCATTTGTGACTATTAAAGTTAAGGGCACTGACCAAGTGTGTCCCAGCTGGGTTCATCTTTTTTTGTTGACCCCTGGAAACACTTCCACTGCAGCTCGTTTATGTGTTGTATGTTGTCAGATTAATGGTGATGTTTCTGAATTTCCTTGTTTTTTCTTTCTTCAGTTACAGTGCACTGAGCTGTAACAAGTATATAGTGTCTAGTTTCACATGTAATTCTATTGTTGCTGTCTTGCATGAGAGAATAGCATGTGTTTTGATGAGTGAGTGGACATGATCTCATGTAGCAGACTGCAGCTTGCATGTTGCAACCGCAGGAGCTCATACAGGAGACACCTGGTGATGTAATTAAAAGTCGTCGTTGTTTTTCATTTTTGTAATCATTTCCTGACTCGCTGCCTCATGTCCCACCTGTTCAGAAATGAACTTGAAAACTAAATTGGCATTCCTCTCACTCCTTCATTCAGCTGTTCTTTATAACCTGTCTCAGGCACACACACACACACACACATCCACACTCTCCAACAGCTGTGCAGTACTTCATACCAGCCTGTTCAGACAATGAGTGAAGTTTCGTTGGGTTTCTAAATGTCAAACATACACATTTGGGAAATTTAGAGAATGAATGACATAAAAGTCAGTTTGTATAGTTCAAATACAGGTTACTCACTTATAATACCCACTTTCAGGTATCATGCATGTCATGTGCGAAGAAGAGTTATATAAAAAATATTCAAGTATGTCATTTAAGAATGTTTTCATGTCTCATGTCTCACTGACACTGCTGAAAAAGATGTACATGAGAGTTATTAAAGAAGCACAAGAAGAAGAGTGGAAGAGTATTAGTGTAAATGCACATATCATGCACTCAGAACAGTGAGTGAGTCAGTATGGAGGTACACAAACTAACTAACTAACAGACTAGCTCCACCCTAGCAGCATTAAGACTTTGAACAACAATACTACAGTTCCACTGGTTCACTTTGTGAGAGCAGTTATACAAGGCCTCTGTACTGGTGACTTTTACTCCCTCCTGCTCTCTATACAGATACGTGTTAGTGGTTTATCTCCAGTAATGGACTCAATGCTCAGTGTATTGGAAACACTCCTCTCCTTCTCTGCACTTAGTGATCAGCTGGGAGACTAGAGCTAGTCAGTCAGTCAGTCAGTCAGTCACATTCAAGATTACAGGGCTTGTCTCACTGTCCAGAATCAGGATCAGAAAACTTTGTCATAACAGAAGATTGTCTTTGACGTTGCTCACATACATAAAACAATCAATAGACGTTCTGACTAAAAGTGTCTATTCCTAAAAACTAGTGTAAAATCTGCAAGTGGCATAGTGTACCAGAGTTAATTCATGTTCATTATCCATTGTTAGTTTAAGATATTTATAGCAATAGGGATTAATGAGTTTTTGTAGGTGCTTTTCTTGACCATGGGTACTTTGTAGCAGCGACCTGATGGTAGGAATGACCATGAATAACAATGATAATACTATAAAAGAAAACAATGGCACTGCACCGTTAACACGGCTGTGGAACATCAGTCAGACACATATTAACACTTTGCAACTTAGCTGTGTTGCCAACAAAGCAGAAATGTCATCCTAACAACCACAACATACCTTGACCTGGAAATAAACAGGAATGTCAGCAGCAGCACAAGAGGAAGATCACAGCTTCCTTTACGTATACATTTCCTGTCTGAACACACACAGTGATTGAATTGACCTCATTACGGATAAGACACTGGAGTGACCATATACTTTAACAGCCAGCTATATATTTTTAAGTATGACTTTTTATCTGTTCACAGTCTTAGATTAAGTCTCCCTCTGTACTGTTAGAAATAGTGTAGTCTTTAAGTTGAGGGAGGCTGATAGGCCCTGGGTAGTGTTTGAATTCCAATTTGAAACACGGACATTGTGGCCCCATCTGTTTCACACAGGCCCTCTGAGCAGCCCTCAGTATCACACACCGTTTGATGGCTACAATACTTGCCTAATGGACCTTCAAAAGCTCATTTGTTTGGCGCAATTATTCCACGGCGACTGTTTCTGTGAAGTTCCCCCTAAGCAGAGATTATTTGCTCCTTTTGCTTTACAGGGTGACTGAAGGGCATCTGAAGACATTTGTTTTGCAGTTGTGCTGCTAGTACCAATAAAGAAAGAAAAAAGGTAAGACTCTGGGGGAAAGCCATCTGCTCATTCTGTGTATACAGAGGTGGAGGGGATCAACCAATCAGCTCGCAATGTGGGGAAAACAATCTCAGAAATGAAAGAGAAGCATGCCTGAGTCAGCAGCAGGCTTCCTTTTGGTGGCCCAGGCCTTCACATCAAAATGGAGATTGAAAAGCGCCCAAAACTGCGACACAATGATCATATGTCTTCCTCCTTGCAACAGGGGCATAATTACAGATGACCTAGCTCCATTTAATACATCCTGACACAGGGGTGGGAGGGGGGGGGCTCGTCGCTCAGATTTGCCACATCTTGCAGTTTTTTTTTCCATCTATAGGAGTCCAATTATCTTGCTTTCTCTCAGCCTTTTCAGCCACAGTTCGGAGAATGCAGCAACGTTTTTACGTACACTTCACTCCGGCAGCACAGCGCAGGCAACAATGATGGCTAAATGCCTATTAGATGTGTCACCCGCAGAATCGCTGAAATAAATTCTCATTCAACCACAGTGTGTTGACAACTGACATGTAGGAATATTAAATATCAAATTCTCATTTTTTTTTTATTCTTATACCAGTCAACTATTTTGGTTTTCCAAACCTGCCAGATTCCCTTGCTCATCCTCCCCCAGACTGATCAGTGAAGTACATTTGAAAACAGCCCTTAGCCAAGCTGAAAGGAGCCCAAGACGAGGAGGGGGGGGGGGTGTCAAAATGGCTACAGAAGTTGACAGGCCCAATGTGTAGCGAAGCCTGGATCTCTCAGCCTTATCCTTTGTGATTCCCTTCTTTTTTTTTTTTCCAGCGTATCACTCCCCCGATGGATAAGAGTGAGAGGAGACAGCTCTTCCTGTTTCTCCTCTCTCTATTAGCTCCCTGGTGATCCGCCTGTTGTGAAGTGACTCCAGCTATAATCTCTCGCTAAGTTTGTATGTTGTACAACTTGGCATGATTTAACTCAACTTCTCACATTCTTGTCTTAGAATTGCTTCGTCTTTTCTCGCCTGAGCCGTGGTTGCGGCGGCACTCCGGCGTCAGACAATGAAGGAGAGGTGTGTTGTTGTTGTTGTTGTTGTGGCTTTATACACACACACACTCGCACACACACAAGCAGATCCTGTAATGCAGTCAACAGTATACGAGCAGCCACGGTTGCAAACTGCTTATCTAGGCTGAATCCAGATGGGAAATCATTCCCTAACAGTTTCCTTTCATAAGCGCTGACTGGGGCTTAGCTCCACTGTGTTTATCCGAACGCACAAATCACTTTTTCAGATTGGTCAAAAGAGCAAATAAATGACGGGAGGAACACAACCAGATGGAGCTTCCTCTCATTAATACTGCTTTGGTGAGAAGAGAAAAGTGCCACTCCTCTTTTTTTTTCTCCACTTGCTCTGAATAAATACACTCCACTGGTTGAGTAATGCGAAGGAATCTCTAAGAATCAAGTCAAGTCCACTTGACCTAAAAAGCAGAATCCAATACCTCACACAGAGCGATTCTGAAATGGACTGAGGTGACTGCTTCTCCCTCTATTCTTAGCGTATATAGCACGAGCTCTCATCTTCGAGGTGCTTGTTGCCATGGGTGATGGCGTCACAGCTGACATACAGATATAATAGAACGGGATCCAAGTTTTTGCCGGTCCCTCTGAGGCTGGGCTGGGGTGTGATGATCACAGGGGGATTAGCGGTCTGTTGTGCAGGGTCCCCCAACGCTCTAAGAGAGCAGTCAATTAAAACATGAAGGAGGAGAACGGGTGCTCTCTCTCTCTCTCTCTCTGCACAAAAAAAATAAAAAAGATGACTACGAAGGGAGATGTAAAGACTTTGAGTTTTCTTGTACATCAACCATGTCATCCTCCACTGTGCGCTGTGTTTGAGTTGAAGCCGTCTCCATCCTGAGGGGCTTTCAACCCCAAAGCAGCGTGAACTACACGCCTACTTTGCAGTTTGATGACACAATGGATTCCCATCAAACCCTCACAGGTCTGCGCATTAGAGGCCGCAAAGTGACAAGACGACACTCACCCTGACACTTTGTGTGTATTCCTGCACATGTCACTCTGTCTGTTACTAATTACATCTATTTCTGTTTGTCTGTGTGTCCTTGGTAAAGGGATTTAGTTGAGTGATTTGATGGGATTTCTACTTTGAACAGTTAAATCACTGTAGATTTGATCAGTAGGACGATTTAGTTCCATTTGATCACAGCAGATACAGTATTTACTTGAGCATTTAAAATAAAAATAATGATCCCTTAAACTCACAAACACTTCAAATGTGATGCACCGGTCGGCATGACATCATGTGTATGAACTACTGTTAGGTTTTGTTCAAAGACACTTTCTTATTCTGAAGAACACCATGTTCCTAATGATCAGAACTAATTGGTGAACAATCATTGCTCATAGAGAGATAAGCGGGCCTTGTTACCAGGTAAAAAGTAAAAATTGACCTCAGTGTGTGATAAAGTGAATGAAAAATGGTGACTTTGTACTTCCCTATAACTTCCACCAGTGCTAATGGATCCATTAGGCTTTCAGTGTTTTCCTCTACTTTTTCATTGTGAGGTCATGGTAACTTCCTCCATGAGTTTACAAGTGACTTCAAAACTAAATACCTCAAATTGGAAATGTCCTCATGATCTCTAACATCAGCCTGCAGCCACACTGGTGCTAATGCAAATGCCAAAGTGCTAACATGTTCACAGTATTAAATTTGGGTGTGAACATACCGACCTCTGGCACAGTGATGAAGTGGTTCGCATTTTCGCCTCCCAGCAAGAAGGTCCTGGGTCCAGTTCCTGGGCCCGGGCCTCTCTGGGAGAAGTCTGTGTGTTCTCCTTGTGCCTGCGTGGGTTCTCCCCAGGTTCCTCCCACAGTCCAAGGACGTGATGAGATTATATTAGAAGGTGACACAGAATCCTGCCAAGCAAATAACAGAACTCAGATATATATTCTTCTATTCTTTTCTTTATTCTTGTAACCAGAACATGCTTATTGTTGGAGCATGTAAACTTTATGAGACCTTTGTCCAAATGGCACCAACATGTGTCATGGCCAATTAAAGCCTTTCTTCCAGCCTACAGTAGCTGACTAGGATCTTCCTGTCAAGGTCTAATCAGACAAATTCCATCAGTCGCGGGTTATTGTGCCCTGTAACTGCAGAATTTAAAGGCCTGTCCTCAGCATATACTGCCTCTCTGCCCGTTATTTTCTCACCATTACTGCAGATCAGTAATGTTAGAAATTTACAGCTTGTTTTTTATCATGTCACTGATACCAAACAACAGATGCTGGGAAGAAGAGTGACAGAGCCTGCAGCCGTTGTGAAATGAAGTGATTAGCCATCTTAATTAGCTGTCGTCTTTGGCCCTGGCCTTCTCTGCATGATGGAAAGTTGTGCTCTGGGGATCAATAGGGAGTAAAACAACAGCCACCCACAAGCCTCTTCTTAATCAACCGTTCCTCTTCTTGGAAACTGAAAAAAAAGGGGAGAAAGCGAGGGTAGGCAGGCTGTTTAGGATAGAGGACACAGTGTGCCCTCTCTATTGGCATGTGCTCACCTCATTATTCATCCAGTCAATACGTGCTACCCTTCCTGATTCTTACATCAACTATTGTTGAGCTCAATACCTTTGACCCCCCCCTCCCACTATGAATCAATATGAAAGGAAACTATTCTGTAATGGGTTGATCCCCTTTTACCGACCCCACCTAACCTAACACCACCAGACCAGTTCCCCACAATGCTCCAACACTCAGACGCCATGGAAGCCGCTCACTTCTTTCACACTTCTTTGAGAGATAAACACATTTAAATCAACAGACTGCAAAGTCATGCAGTCAAATGTCAGTACAAACAAAGGTTAGTGAGAGTGAGAGGGAATCAGTTTTACTAATGAATTAAGTTTCCATTCGTGTAATCAAGGCTCAATAAGGTTTCCGGCAGGTGCCACAGGCTGTGGCAGTAAAAGAAGGTAATGCTGATGAGCTTAAAGTTGTAAATAAAGTTGCACGAAGTTGTAAATTGTAGTTTGGTACTAGTCTCCAGACACCAATACCAATTACTGACTGGTGTCAAAAATAATTAGTCATAGCTTCTCTCCAAAAGATTGCTTGAAGACCGACATCTTCTGAGAGTACTTACCTAATGCTCTCTCTCTCTCTCTGTTTTCTTGAGCCTTTAAAAAAATGTCATTTGCTACTTACTCCATGGACCTCCAAGGCTTGTGGCACTCGTGTCAAGAGGGATGTGGGGCTGAATGTCGAAGCAGACGGCTCTTTGATGTGGCGTGTCTTGGACTGTGATTAATTTGTGCGTTGCTTTGAAGAAAAGCTTCTTCCAAATTAATTAATGTAAAAATGAAATATAAACATTAAACAATGGAGACTAATTGACTAATAACTCATATTCAGTGGCTGAGGATAACTCAAAGGAGGAGCTGGTCAAAAACATGCAACCCCCCATCACTATACTGTTTATATAGTACTCATATTTGGCTGTTATATGACTTGTTTTCTTTACTTGGATAGGGCACTGTGGGGATGAGAGAGGTGTAATGTGTATTTTTATATATTGTTTGTGCATTTTATGACATGTTGAGCTTTTCTGGTCACTTAACCATAGGATAACACTTATTCTGAAGGTTTGGGTGATGAAGTCAAATTACAGCAGAACTGCATCAATAATTTTTTCAGCTTTGCAGGATCATTTGAATTTTTCAAATATTATTTTGAATGTTCTGCCCATGGCTTGAAATAATGCCATGGAAAATAATCACACAATAATAAGATTCCTTTTTTGTCATAATGTAATTTTGGCAAATGACATGTTCCAAAGTGCAAGTGTTGCTTCAAACAGTAGTCATGCTGTTATTAATCTGGTAAAGACTGATTTTACAGCCAGTTATCACCTTTTGCTCCATGAGAAGCTTTTCCGCTCTTGCAGTTCATACTACAGTACCTACCTGCAGAAAGTGCGACTTTGACGTTGTTTTGCTGCCACTGCAGTTTCGTTGTTGGGGTCAGTTGTGTACAGTCTCTCAGGAATTGTTGGCCACTCTGCTGAAGTCATATAGGTCTGATGCACTTTTTAAGTTTCAGGTACTATATATTGCAGAGGCGACACCAGAGACTGAGGCTGAAAGCTCAGTTTGTGAAAATTCTGATGCTAATTGCAATTGTGTATTATTGCATTAGCATGCTAACCGTGTAACTGTGACTTAAGGTAAGGTTGTGCTATTAGCTAAAAACTGTGGCTAAGACTGACTCAGTATTATATAATATTAGCTTTTGGTTGCTAACACTGACTAAAGAGGTGGAGGTTTGTATTCATTAAGCAGCGTGTTCATTTTTACATCTTTCAGTGAAAGGATGTTACTGTAGCTGTTTTGTTACAATATCTGTGATAACTTTTAATGTAAACGCAGATCTTTTCCAGAATGTGACATCAACAGAGTGAAAGTTGGTGAAGGATTGAATGCATCAATATCGCACAAAGTCACGGACTGATTGTCTTACACAACCTGCAGCCAGTTGCTCTCTGATACCCTCACAGAGCATTTGAACACGGTGTACTCTGTTTCATCATAAGACGATATCTCTTTTATTTCATATACCTCCTGTTTACCTTAGTAACCAACAACTCAACCAACTGTAAACTACACTATGCTCAGCCTGACGCAGTGGCATCAAAGTGTGTGACCTCTTTGGAACACACTGGGTTGCTTCATTAATTGGTGATAAAATCTCTTCTGATCTCCAACTTTATTGAACACAGCTGTAAAACACTTGTGGTGCTGGAGCACACCTGCACAACGTCCAGGATGATGTTTGGACCATTTTGTCTTATAGAGCTTCATCTCCCAACTTCTACTCACCTTCTGACCTGATGCTGCCCTGTAAGATACATTTTATTACCTGCTTCACGTTGGGGATGTTTTCATGCTGGCATACAGTCATCTTTTTACATCATAGAGTAGTGCTGCATGTTGCTTCCAAACAAATTAACCTCACTTTCCAACCTTTTTCCATCTGTGTTGTGGAGAGTCAAGCTGTTTTTGTGTTTTTTTTTTTAACAAACTTTAGAGACAAAGTGAGGGATTTTGTTTTTCAGAGAGCAGCAGCTTCCTCTGTAACGTCCAGATATGCAATTTAATTTGTGTATCGCAGCCTCATGAACACAGACGTTAACCACTGTTGATTCCTTTATGCCTTTAGCTGTTACCCTGATATTCTTCAAGTTACTGAGCCTTTAGAGTCGTATAAACAAGTGGCCCACATCTAGGCAGAGTAGCCACAGAACTAAATCAGCTCCGTCTAGAAACGGTTCATCTGAGGACAAACTGTCTACAAACTGTCTATGGACAGATGAAGATCTAATCTCTCCGGGATGACTCTGCAACCCTTTCAGCTTCATGCAAATTAGCAGTTCTTGATCATAAGTCTTCTGACATCTCCCTTTTGTGAGGAAATGTTTGATATCAGCAGCATGGACCCACTCCTCCAACCTGGACTTCAGGTTTGCTGACTCCTGACTGGTCAGTTCTTATTCCTGTCATTAGTCAAAGGGTTCATCTATCGGACAGTTTGGATTTGTGGGCTACTCCTTAAAACAGATTGTGTTTGCTCATTATTTTAAGATACGTTATGACGAACTGAGGAAGTTACACACAAATGAAAGGTCCACTCTGTTTCTTGCCTGAGCATCAGTCTGAAGTATCTTTCTGAACTTTTCAAACCCTGAGACTTGAAACACTTAGGCTAAAAATAACCATCTGGTACATTAGTCTGCTTTGATAGTCAAACAAGGCTATCGGCCTGACACAGTTTGTGTAACGCTCCTTTTATACTGTGTACTCTCTAGATTGTGTAAGTTTTCCTGGATGGTGCTTTCTACACAGCTGCATCTATAGCACTGGAGTGTCATCCTCATGCCAAACACACACACACACTCTCAGTTTTGGCTCCTCAAACCACTGGGTGAAATGTCCCTGGCTTGCTCTGTCTTGTTCTCCGTAGTGATGTTCTGCTTGACCGTGGCTCAGCTGTGCTTCCCTCCAGGGGGGCTCATTTGTAAGACTCCCTCCCTGCGCTACTCTAAAGCAAGAACTACTTGCTTACATATGGCCCTCAATTAGTTTGGTTACTGTGGGGCTCAGAGAGACTGCACCAGAAAGAAAGTGCTACAGCAAAATGACTGACACGTTATTCCTCACAGCCAGAGGAGGTTGGGACTGTTGTTATTGTCCTCTCATTAGTGCTGCGAATATAGAGAAATCACTGCATGACGATAATCTAGCACGCTGCTGAGCTCAGACTGCTGGAACTAATGCCGAGCTGAGTGTTGTAAGACAACTGCAGTTGGTTAACAACACAAATGACTGTTTTATAATTGATAATCCATATTTATCTGCACTGAGTTCACTTTTTCAAAAGTCTGCACACAGTCTGACTTATTGAAATGCAGCCGGGAGTGAGAGTCAAACATCACATAGCGCAATAATTCAACCAAAACACTTCATACACATGTCTGGATCCAGTCGTGTCTCCCAAAGGGAACGTTTTTCATTCGTAATACACTGACCGAACCAAACCACAAGCAACAGGTAGCGCTACAACAGGTATTGGTATTGTCATTGAAGAATCATTTATTTACTCGGCATAAACCAAGAGTCCATTATAACACTACCTCACTCCCTCCAAACAAGCTGTGGATGACATTATCTAGAACCAACAAACCAAACCGAGCAAGGGGGGATCAGTGTTTCCTCTACATTTAAATACATTTTTAATTACTATGTTCTCTTTTTAATTTTCATCATCAATCATCCAAAGAAAACAAATGACATCTGCAAACTCACAAACACAAACTCCACACACAAAATAGAACACAGTTTTATTTCATTATTTAGAGCACTGATTTTTGAAATTTAAAGAGGGGATAGAATATGACCCCCTTCTTGACCCCGTATTTGAAGCACAAATGTGGACAAGACGGTTTCAAACTCAATCATCACCAAATCCTTGTGGATTTACATGCTATTCCCTCACATTTTCTTACATTTCATTGAAGAACTTTACACATAAGACTGAATTACTGAAAGTCACACTGACATTTGCTACGATGTGCGACATTGAGACATTTAGAAAATAAAAATCCATAAACTCTTTGAGTGAATGAATGTTGCAATGACTGTGTGAGGAGTTTTCAAAAGTGTCGTATTGGTGAGGAAAAAAAAAACTTAAATATTTCTGCATAGGCCTCTTTAATATTACTTAATATTAATCATCTCTCATTTTAATGGTAAAAATGCTTGTGGGTGGAGAGTGGGGGATGGAGAGCGTCACCATTAGGGCTGGAGGCACAGGTGCTTTTGATGAGTTGAGTTGTCTTTGTGTGCAATTTGGTGGGTGCGTCATGCCACATCTTTTGATCGTGTTATCTGGTTCTTTAAGTTGTAAAGTTTCTGTGGAAAACATGGAGTCCCTGGAATAAATGGAGAGAACAGACACTACGGCATCAGTGAGTAACGTGTGTTGTGTGTGGAAACGCATCAAAGACGCCAGACACCCACTGATAAAGTGTCACTCAATTTTTCGTAAAGGTGCCACTACATTAAAGGAGACATATTCTGCCCCTTTTCCACAAATTAAAATATTTCCCAGGAACAGACATATAAAGATATATGACATGTAAAGATATATGTTAAAGGGGACATATTATGGAAATATCACTTTTTGAAGGCTCTTTAACATATATCTGGTGTGTGTCTTGCCTTCTGGCCCCAAAATGTGAGAATTGACAAACAAATCTGTAATTTGCTCCACAGCTTGAAATCCATGTGGTTTTTCGAGCTGTTCCCCCGGTTGTCCGATAATGATGTCATAAGATGTCAAATTTGTATAATACCACCCCTACCTGGTACTGGTAGAAAGGGTGGGGCGGGGCTAGCAGTGGTTCATTTGCATTTAAAGGGACAGGGCACTGAAACAGACCGTTCTGAACAGGGCTGTTTTGAGCAGATGAAAAGAGCTGTGATGTTTGATCGTTGGGGTATTTTGACCGAAGCATGTCACAGACATGTCTTTAAGACACCTGGGAACTATTTTAATTTGTGGAAAAGGGTCAGAATATGTCTCCTTTAAAGAGCTTTCAAATAGTGATATTTCCATAGTATGTCCCCTTTAAATCAAAAGATTACGTGAGTAACGATTGCTGAAGATGATCAGTTGGAAGTCAGAATCTTGCCAAATGAGTGGAGGCCATGATTTCTGCTTCTACATTAGCTAAGTGTGTATGAATGAAAGAAAGGATCAGATATCCTCTCCTGTGTGGAGTAAAGTGAAACTGTTCCATAGAAATACATATACTGTCCTGCTGTCTAATGCTACAGTGTCCCAGTAATGTGTGTGCTGTACCTACTGTAGCCTGGATACGCTGTATAAAGAGTGGTTATCTTAGTTACCCTATAGCCAATCAGTCTGTTGCTTCTCCTCTCCTCTCTGTATTCAAATCCCAGGGGATCAGCAGTTTCAGAAACTCTCAAACCAGCCGGCCCCTTCCTCAGTCAAATTCCCTGATGTCACATTTTCACCATTTTATTGTGAACATCAACAGGAACTCCTGAACTGTGTCGGCAGGATTTTATGTGCTGCGCTGCTGCGTCGTGATTGGCTGATTGGATAATTGCACGACTAAGCAAGTGTACAGGTGTTCCAAATAACATGTATATAAATGCTAATTAACTTGCTACTTAGCCAGTGCACTAAACCTAATTAAAATCAGTGTCTGCAGGTGTTTGTCTTTTGGCTTCAACAACCTCTGGTAATAACCAAATGCAACCACTTAATTGTTTTCTTTCCACATGACCAGTCTTTCAACAAAGTTTATTGTAAATCCATTCTTATTTCTGAGACTCACTTCATCAGACAAAACCTTTTTAACACATATGTGTCACATGTTCATTGTCGTTTTCATGGTTTTTGAACTTCTTTCTCTAAAAATAGATTTTTCTCTGGGACAGATTTACTGTGGTTTGGGGTGAGGTAATTGGGAGTGTGCAAAGTTATGTTTTCAAAGTAGCTTCTCCAGTGCTGCCTATGCACAACAGATGGCTGAATGTCTGAGGTACACTGAATATTTTACAGATTTCTGTTCATATTTAAATCTTTAATCCAGAGTGAGATTTGTCAGAATGTGAAAAAAATGTGTCTTGGAACACTTTCTGTCTAATTTGTAAACAGATATTTCAGCAAAGTGTGTGGGTTGGTGTGGGTATGTGTGGTTGTTGGTGTGTGTGTGTGTGTGTCTTTACTGCAGTGTTTTCAGTTGGTATCAAGGAGGAGAAACTGAGACCAGTAAGATGTTTAAACATTTTTACTGGGGGTTACTCTCACCCACACAGCTGGGCCAAGCTGAAGGCTAAGAGCTGGAGATATAAGGCTTCTACCAAGTGTGACGAACTGGAGGCACTAGTGAAGAAGCACCAAACATATTGTAAATGTAGTTGTCATGTGATGGCCGGGTTAAACGACAACACTCTGGACTGTGGATTTTTTCACTGCAGTGCGAGCAGACTGGTTCTGCTTGTGAACAATAGATGGTGCAGATCTGCTGTTATCTGTGGATATTGAGCTGTTGGCAGTTGGTGTTATGGATCTTATAGAGACCTTTGTTGTTTATATTCAGCCCCGAGCAGAGCCTGTAGTGTGTGTGTGTGTGTGTGTGTGTGTGAAGGTAATGCTGTATTGTGCTTTAATTGTGCTGTGAGTGTCTGTTAATATTGTTTGAGTACTATGGTCTATTGCTCAGGTATGGGTGTGGCCTGTCTCTGTTATAAGGGGTGTGGCAGTGCGCCAGTTTTAGCGAGGTGTTCCTTATAAAGTGTCAACTGAGTGTATGTTAATAAGACCTACATGTGTTCCCAGCACAAACCATTGAGGTTCAGCTCTAACAGGGATTTGAATCTTAAAGTTTCCAGTTCCCAAGAATCAGACCCAGTGTTTTCTCTGTGGGACTGTTGTTTTGATTCAAAAGATTGAAAGAGCACCATAAACTGGGCATGATGTTTGTATGTGTGTGTGGGTGTGGGTGTCTGCATGTCTGTGTCTTTGTGTGTGCAAGGCCTGTGTGATGACCTTGACCACATCACATTGTGGAGAAGATGTTGGTGAAAGCAATATCCCGTCATCAGTGAAGAAAAAAAAAACAGTATTCGCTATTGTGCTTACTATTCATTCATGTGTATGTAAAGATGGCAACTGCAAATCCAATATAAACGTCCCATTCGAAGCGGCACAGTTTGACTGTCAACTGGAGCTCGGCACTGCAATCAGGGATTGTCGGCAAGAGATTAAAAGATATTTTCCTCTTCAGGCGGAGTAAATTGGTTTTGGATTAAGGATGATTGATTGCTGCTGAGGCATACAGCAGTCTGTTTGAAATGCTCAGTTCTGAACACACAAGTAATTTCAGCCCAAGCTACTCAAGGAAATCACACCGGATGGAACTGATTGATATAATGTAGCAATTACCAGCATTGCATTGTTCAAGGTTATCATTAAAGGCTTGGAGGAATAGTATAGCGCTATACATATTGACATAGTGATGGTTCTGTGTGTGGCAGTATGCGATACAAACAGCAGTTTTTTCCGTTGAGATGTTGTCAGTGAGTGTGTATTCGACCTGTGTGTGTGTGTGTGTGTACCAGCTTGTGTAATGCATAAAACAAGTGTATGTAGTACATATGTAGTATGTGTGGTATGTATGTGCTCCACAGGCCAGATAGTAAATTTGGACTACTACCTCCTATAGTAGTAAAAGATAGTAGAAGTTAAGAAAGGTCAAGAGAGAATGGATGAGCTGATCCTTACTCATTTTCTCCTAACTGATCAGAAATAACACCAAAACACACTGGTGTTCTCTTTGTAGCAGCATCAAGATAATTCAACAATATCCAGCCGTGTAGATTATTAGATGGATTAGCTGCGTTCTGCCACTTAACTGGAGTTCATGCCCAGAACTCCCAATTTGGCTTTTATTCCTGCTAAACTAATTAAGACAGAACAAGAAATTAATTTAAAGTTTTCTGCCTAAAACTTACTGTTAATGTTGACACCTATTGTATATTTAGTCTGATATTAGTCACAAGAAAACCATAGACAGCACAGGAAGTACTGAGTGTCTCCAGCATTTATATTTACATGTGCTTAAGTAAGGGACAACTCCAAAGGTTCTGTAAAAGGAGACCTTGGTGTAAGTATTAAGTGTTACATCTATTCAATAAGGCCAAATACAAGAACATGAGGTGATCAAGTGCACTATCAATGGTATAGTGCAACAGTTATGACAATGTTAGGGTGTTAGATGTGTCAGGTGCTTTCAGAGGAGACAAGAGATTCTTGAAGATAGAGAGGGATGCCCCTGCTCTGATAGCATTTGGTAGCTTGTCCCACCATCAGGGAACCACATATGAGAACTCTGACGGTGCAGATTCAGACTGGGCGCTGCATTCTGGACCAAATATTTTTTAAAAGGGTTTCACAGTATGCAAAGGGAGGCCGCCTGAGAGGCAGCGCAATAAAGCAAAGCAAGTCAAGGTGAGGTCTGAACCCACAAGGACCCGACCAGGAGATGGATGCAACTTTGGTTAGAGAAGGAAATGTGGTCATTAAATGTCAGACCCAGATACCAGATTCTTGGCTGTGGTGAAAGATTGACAGGCTATTTTTTATATCGATAGCCTACTGATTGTTCTTTATCTCCTTCATTTCATTTCTTGAACTCTAGATTTGACCTGGAATTAAAGTGTCTCATCTATGCTTCTCCATTTATCTGACACAAAACTTCAAACAACCATAGACTGAAAGTATTTGCTGAAGTTTCTTTAAAGGGGACATATTATGGAAATATCACTTTTTGAAGGCTCTTTAACATATATTTGGTGTGTGTCTTGCCTTCTGGCCCCAAAATGTGAGAATTGACAAACAAATCTGTAATTTGCTCCCTACATTGAAATCCATGTGGTTTTTTAAGCTGTTCCCTCAGTTGTCTGTCATTAGTTTTCAAATTTGCATAATACCACCCCTACCTGGTACTTGTAGAAGGGGTGGGGCGGGGCTAGAGGTGGTTAATTTGCATTTAAAGGGACATAGCACTGAAACAGACTGTTCTGAACGGGGCTGTTTTGAGCAGATAAAAAGAGCTGTGGTGTTTGATCGTTGGGGTATTTTGACCGAAGAATGTCACAGACATGTCTTTAAGACACCTGGGAACTATTTTAACTTGTGGAAAAGGGGCAGAATATGTCTCCTTTAAGACATAATGTCAAACTGAAACTTTCCAAAAAGAACTGATTGACCATCACTGGCACCTTGATAAATCTTGATTAATCTGTGTTTATAAATAAGTAAATATATTAAAAAAAAAAAAAAAAAGAAGTAAACCTCAGAAATTCAGCTGTGAAAAAACTGCTTTGGCAGATTTTCTGAGTGCAAATGAATATTATTTCTGCATGGACTAAACTGCTGTGTTGTGATTATTTTTGTAATCAATTAATTTTCATATTCCTTATCCAAACATCCATGCTATTTAACAGTCATTTAACAGAACCCATCTTAAAGCTCAGGTTTGGTCTGACCAATGAGCGATCAAAATACCCTCTGAAGTCACTGTATGATTATGATCAGTTTGTAGTAAACCTGACAGAGACCTAACCCATTAAAAGCCAACAACTGAGTGTCGAGTCGTCGGTTTATTTTCCTCCAGCTGCAATAATGTCCGATGTCTTGACCTTGTTCAGTCTCTGTCTCCATAACATATTCACAAGACTCCAGCTCCAGAGATTTTATAGGTGCTGTTTTGATGTCTAATCAATACTATGTACATAACTTTAATTTGAATTTATTAGCTGGAGAGTCACAGGAAGAAGTTGTTTTGTTGTTGTTCCGATCGATGTGGCTGTGAATTCCAAATTTGAGATAAAACAAAATACATCTTTGTTGTCTGTCAGAATGTGGAAATACAAATATTCTGCTTTCCTGTTTTGAGAAGGACTTTAAGTTTAGATTTATATACAATCAAATCTCAGACTTTTTTCAGGAGCATCATCATTATGTAATCAACATGATATCAAACTGAGCCATTTGATCTTATATATGCATGCACGCATATGATATTCCATCATATGCAACATTATACATTTAATGAACAGGTCGATTACAAATCATCACGATACCACATAGTGAAATGCTTCCTCCCTAACCCTAACCCAAGAAAGAAGTAGTGCTGGTAAAGGAAGAAATCTTCAGAATCAGAACAAGCTAATGGGATGTGTTTAATGTAATATTGAATAAACTCTCAATGATCCACCCAACAGTAAAATCATCTCAACACCTGTAGATTCTACTGATGAAATAACAAAACTAAAAACTCCATGCAAGTTGTAATCAGATCCAAAGTCCCTGATCTGATCATAAATATAGCACCACAGGTAGGAGAGAAGATATGTTATTTTGTTTATGTGAACAACATACAATTCAGACCAAACTTACACTGTAAAATGTCCATGTCTAATGTAACATATGTAATACAGTATATTGAATTTCTATATACATTTTTGTCCATAAATAATAAAAACACATGTAAAAATATATATTTGCAAACACAGACAGTATATGTTGAAATGTAACTCATTAACATGTGGTCCTGATGTATAAAAATACATCATATAGATATTGTAGATATAGACTTACATATACACACTTCACTATTGATAATGAAATATCCTCTAATGCGTGTCCTTGATATTTACGTTTGTATGTGTGTATGAGGAAGTTTCAAGGTGACCAGGTGAGGCGTGTCAGCTGTTATTCCATAAGCCTCAGTGTACTGTATGTGCCTACATCAAAGTTCTGGTTCATGATGAATTATTCGATACAGTTTTGAATACAGTGTAAATCAGCAGGCATGTTGGAGACTGAACATGGTTCACACAGTTCCCCTAAAAAAGACAATTAAAACTCTTCTCTCCACTACTAATTCCCATTACTTCAGTCCTCCCCCAGTGTCTCCAAAGTGCCAGGTAACTGTGGTAACCATTTTTAATTGCATTTTGTAATTACAATACGGGGATGCATTAGGGTGTGATCACCAACATGATGTGATTAAGACTGGTGTTTCTCTAATTTATTTGGAGATCATTACCAGGATCACATTTATGTCTCAATGTGGGGATTAATCAGGCAATCATTTGTTGCCAAATTGTCAGCAATTATTCAAGCATGTAAAACTCAAGTTTACTTTAAAAAGTAGGTGTAGGTGGTTACTGTATTGATTCCTGTGGTGACAAGATTGCACACCTCTACATATGAAAATGTGGAGACTGTTGGATTATATCCAGAAAAGTTAATTCAGCCTTAAAGGGTCATCATATGCTCTTGGTAGTATATTTGAGATGCTGTAATCATACGAGTTTTCTCTCCACAGGGTTTCAATAAATGTGTCATGACAGGGAGGACCTTGTGCTTAAAGGGAATGAAAGCAACAAATGTGATTGGCCATGATTGTGGCAGCCTCTGAACCACCACTTGTAATGTATGATAATGTATTCTTTCCAAGATGTGCAAGCCGAGACACAAAAGTATCCTGGCCCTCGACACACTGGGCATGGCACCACGTGATTCATGAAAATAAAGCCCTGAGTTTCCGTCCAAGCAAATGTATCCGACTGCAGCTGCAGCACACAGGTTGAAGGTTGAAGTTGAGTTCCAAATATTATTCATGGGGTGGTAAGGATTAGGGGCTTTTGGGCAAGTTACAAGAAAAACATGTTCACAAATGGGAGGAAAACATGAGCAGAATCACTCCAAAGTCAGTCCAGTCAGTTTACAGTCCCTCTTTAGCGATGCCTCCATAAGCAGTAAGTCAATCCCTGAAGCAATATAGGTGACTCCGAAAGTGTTATGTTACATGTCAAGTAAAATGTTTGACCTGTTGGTAGACATCTGAAATTCTCTAAAAGGCTTTCTTAAAGACAACAGGACCCTTTAATGGTCTTGCTGTTATGCTGTTAAAGGTCCCATAGAGAATAAAGCAAGATGTCCATGTGTTTTGTGATGATCAAGCAGCTCTAGGTTCTATGTTCTATGTTGACAGCCTGTATTCAGAAACTGAGCCTTAAAACCAGCTGCAGAATTTCTGTAACTTTGTGATGTCACAACAAAACAGTCACTGTTACCATTTGTGTCCCAAAGCCCAGGCCAGATGGATACACCATCCAGACTTGCAGGATTTTGTCTCCCGTGGTGTTTTGTGCTGTTGAGGCCACTGAACCACTGCAATCAAGTGCAGCTACAGAGCAGAGTGTATTTCTACAGATTCACAGGTGAGCTGAGTAAATCAGAAAGAGGCACTGTGTGCTCTGCAGGTGATCTGATTATACCTGACTATCCTCTATGGTAGTTTTTTTTTTTTTTTTTTTTTTTTATAAATCCTAATAGTAATATGATTTTTCAAGTCCTTAAGGCTCTTAAAATAAACTGACCAAGTGTGTTGATTTTTATATGATATTGTCTTTGATATAAAATTTTCATTGTTATATTTTAATGGAAACATACAACACAACAGCATTTTCAACCCTTACAAAAGTTAAAGCAGCAGCTTTCTGTTTGATTTTCATCTTGCACTTGTCACTGGCCACCGTCTCTTATTTCCTGCTCTGAGTCAGAGAGAATAAGATGGCCTTTTGCCACACTCTCAGCTCTTTGACTGCAGCTGTTCTCATTTTATATTCGGACTAAATGAATAGGCGCTGGAATTAAGTAATCTCCATTAACTCTCAGTGGAGTAATAAGAAGGGTCAATACTCTTTGGCCCAGCTATTCTTTAGATTTGGAAGGCTCCCTTCTGACATATTACCAAAGGTGATTCTCCAGACTTTCTGCAGAGAGATGACTCTGGAGCTTAGCTCTGCCACCTCTCTTTTTGCCAGAAGACAAAATTGGCCTGCTCGGTAAGAGTTGTCATTAAAATTACGTATCCCTTGACCCCACTTGAGAGTTGTATACTGGTAGCAATTACCAAGTGCATTTTTAAGGACAGGCTGTGCTGGTCATTAGAATAGACAGTCTCGTGGCTTCCTCCTCATGGTGTCCTCCTGGGTGAGAGGAGGCAGGTGTGTGTGTGTGTGTGTGTGTGTGAAGAGCTGGAGGACCATAGTGCAGTATCCAGTCCTTAAGCTCCTGAATTGCTTCAGATGACTTCACTCTAGAAGGACGGCAGTAGTGAGGGACTAGTGTGTCCTCCAGTAAATGTCAAAGTCCTCGCTGGAGAAATTCTCTTAGAAGGACAGAGATCTGAAATGTTACTGTCAGAACAAACCGCTCATATTTATCATGACGGCTTTGTGTCAGTATTCTATTTTTTCACCACCTGAAGCCTGTTCATGAAAAGCTTTACATCACCTGCTGTAAACAGCTGATATCCAAGAGGGTTTTCTCCTTTGAGTCATGTGATAGTTAGGGTTAGCCCATTTATACTATTTTACATTTCATACCACTACCCCACTGCATTTCATACATAAATGCTGTCTTTCCTCCTCAAGATTGCACGGCACAGCAACAGGATACGCAGGTGTCAAACGAAATACTGCAATTCATGCTTCATTGACAGAATCACAAGTTGGTTGTAAATTGGTTGTATATGTGGACAACTTGACTTTCCTTCTTGCCATCTTCTCAAGTGTTCAACATGGATAACGGGGTTCAGTTGAACTATCCTCTTCCTCTGGAGTAAGCTGAAGAATCTTGTGAGATGATCCATGACCACCAAGATTTGCTCATGTTCGTTTTCATGTTTCCAAAAAGGTCTGTGTCAAGCCTACAGGGGTCTGCCTGCTTGGTTTCCTCTCCTTTTTCCATCTGCATAAACATGCATCTTCAGTGACCCCATCATAAGGGGTCACCTCTGAGCACGTCCCCTCATACCTGCCTTATAATGTTTCTTCGGTGACCACTTGTGATCGGATCTCACTTCCCTACTTTGTATGCAACAAATCAACCAATCAGACACCTTTATTTAGAGCAGTCTACTTGTGCTGGCATCATCTGAGATGGATGCTAGTACCAGGTCTGAACAAGGACCTTCATAACACATCCTACTGAATTTGTGTCTGTTGAGACCGCGGCTGTCCGGTAATGAAAACCATGTGAATATATTAATGCTAAATTTTTACAGTAATCACTTTCACTGATGCTAATTTGCAGCACCAAAAGTTCATGAATTGCAGCTCATATGCCAGAGATTGCGTAGACATGGCCTGGGACCGTCTGGACCAGATTTGTGTTGCTCCGAATGTCCGCTGCCTTCAGGTGCTTATTAGGCTTTGGCAGGTCAGGAAAGATAGTATGGAGAGTGAGTGAAGGCCACGTAGGGAGGAGGTTGTGATGGATGGATGGGTCAAGCTTTTTGACTTTTCCCCAGGAGACCTCGGTTCAGCTTCAGTGTGAATCAAAGGCTGGTATTTATTTACTTGTAGACAGAGTTGATTCATCTTGTCTCTCTGTATGATGTTCTGTCTTCGGTCAGTTCAGCTAGGTTTATGCACCAAAACTCCTTGGTTTGGACAAGATCATGGTTCTACACCAATGAAAACCTTAAACTCCTCCCATGCAGTCAAGGGTGTAAATAGTCAAAATCAGCGGTTTTCTAAATTTGAGACCTCCCCAGGGGGTCACCAGAGAATGTCAGGCAAGATAAGTGGAATAAGGAATTAATAACACTAAAAACTTGGTTAGCTTAACTCAGGTATCAGCAGCTACATTTTTAGCAGCTACAATGACATGAAGTCTCAGGAGCTAGCCTTTAATCTAACTTAATTCCTCTTTACATCACATCCCCACATATATGCATCTTACACCCAGTGCTACAGTGGCAGAAGACATGAGTCTTTGCTATTACTCTGACACTGCTGTCGCTTTCTTGTCCAGTGCCCACGTCATTAAAATCACAAACACACTTACACTGTGATGTGTAATAAAATCACAGTGTCACTGTTATTATAAGGACACATTATCAACAGAGTTATACACTCTGCTCATTATGCTTACCAGTAGTCATATGGATGATTTGAATACAGCCTCAGAAAGTTGGTGCACCTTTTTGGCGTACTGTATATGGCAGAACACAAACCATGACTTCCACAGCTCTGCAGAGAGGAGTTCTTTCATAATACAAAATAAATCACCTAAATGTGTCCACAGCTTTACGCATAGTGTTGAGACAGTGAATGAAAAGCAGTAATCTCCTTTGGTGTTGGACTTACTTTCCAATAGTTATTTGACTTTTTATTTCACTAAAGGGTCTTACAATGTGTATTATGTAACTTTTTTCAAAAGGTGTTTTCGAAAGTCAAGATATAGATGATAAAAATGTTTTTTAAAAGATGTTACAGATGGGAGGTGGGGCTCACTTCCCCACCTCTGATCTAAATGAGTGAATGAACTGGGAAAACATTGTGAAATACACTGTTAAGCTCCACCTCCACAACAACAACAAAAAAAAACTCTAACAGATCAACCAGAGCAGGCTCTAGTGGTGACTGCATAGTACCCTTCAGGAAAAGTACTTTTGGTCAAGCCACATTCTCCTGTCACGCATCTCAAACCTGGAACTTCATAGCGAGTACAATCCGTGAACTATTACATCATTCTCCATGTATTTTAAAGCATGGCTATAGGAAAACCAGATCTATGATCACAACCTTGTTTAAACTGTGTGCCTGTTGTGTTGTGGAACTTTTGTTGTGGCACCTCTTACAAATTGTGGGTATCTTGACATACCATGGGCAATCTAGCACTTTACTGTACAATTTAGCACTTTACTACTGCACATTCTGCATTTCTCATGAGGTCCCCCAACTCATATTGTTCTTCTCTTTGTTATGGTTTATTAGTCTGTTGTGATTTTGTCTGAATCTGACTTTTTTTTTTTTTTTGTCCAATAATCCAATAACTACCTGCCAATAGGACAAGAGATGGAAATTAGCCAGATAGCTATAATCTCACATATTTACATTTTTAATATTCATGGATATTTACTGTACAAATAAACTAAACTAAAACTAAATAACCACACGGGCCACCTACCTTGTGTGCAAATAACAAAGCTGACTGCATTTACCTGGATGCAAACAGTGTAATACATTGCTGTGCTTTCTCATAATGCTGCCATAAAATGTTAGTGTGTGCTTCAGTACCGTGGCCTGAAAAGTGGGCATTGCAGTACTGTAAAACCTCAAACACTTGGAGCACTACTCAGTTAAATGGAATGAGTGCACTTGTTGAGGACTATTTTCTGTGGCGGATTTACCCACACTGAGTGCTCTTGTTAGCATTTCAGGGAGCAGGATGGTGTAAACAAGACAATCATAACTCTATTATGACAGTGTGTTAATGGTAATCACGAAAACCAGTGCAACAGTGCGGTCAACGTGCTGTTAACAGTTCCTGGGACTGTAATGGAATTCTGTGAGACAGGCACACGACACACACAACAGTGCATACTGATGTTGGCCACTGTCACCATCACACATGAAGACGTCTGTCCTCCACTCAGGAGCCACAGGCCTCGGATTAAGTGCTACCGTTTCACGTGCTGATGTAACACATTTAAAGAAACACTTCAATCTGGGTCACGCATCCAGACATCCAGAAACATTGCGCGCAGTACAAACGTGACAACACAAACATGTGTGAACATCCCATCCAACACGGCTAGCTCAGAAAACACTCGACGACACCCTGCCACCGACAGTTTTTCATGCGTCAAGTGCTTTCTGTTTTAGCAGTCTGGCTAATTAGATGGGTGATAGGAGTGGCACTGATTGGCATTATAAAAGCTGCACAATCACTCTCCATTGGTTCCCAGCAACCCCCCCCTCCCCAAAACACCCCATCCCCTCACCCCCAGTGTTCAAAGTTGCCATCACAGGAATTATTTAAGATAAAAGACACTATAGAAAAAAGGAAAAGAAAAAAAAAGAGATTTTCCCCTGACAGATATTATCATTACAACCATTATGGAAAGTGCTAACTTATTTTTCCCCTCCCTTCCCTTTCCTTTCTCTTCCTTTCTCCATCTGTGCCATTCACTCCGTCTCTCTTTCTCTGTCTCCGTCTCCCAAAGGGTAGAGAGAGAGGGAGAGAGAGGGGGGGAGGAAAAAAGAAAGGCAAAGGAGAGAGAGAGAAAGGAGGAATAGAAGAGTGAGTGAGCTCTGTCAGATGGAGTCAGTGCACTGCTAAGTCTGGCTACACTACAAAGGTTAGCAGATCTGACTGTCAATAGTGTCTTGTGGGTGGGAGGGAGGGGAGGAGACATGGAGGTGAGGTGGTGGGGGGGGGGGGGGGTGGTGGTGGTGGAGGGAGGGGGGAGGGGGGGGCGGTCGCTTTGAGAGAAAGATACTTTGATATTTCGGAATGTTAGAAGGGTGAGTGTGGAGAGCTGGAGGTTGGGGATCTAATTACCGGGCCATAATTGGGGGCTGGGGAATAGGTTGCCGTCCTCTCAACTCGCTGCAGATCAATTATGTTAAGAGAACATCTGTAAGTAGAGCTTAATGAGGTCCATTAGAGCAACATGCGCTGCCTTCCCTAACGGTGCTTGTCAGCTTCTTGGATGAGCTGGAGTGTGCTGCTGACTGGGGACCTGGTGGAGGGGCTTAAATAGGAGAGGAGGCTCGACTCTCCACCGCTTTTCCCTGCCAGAGAACCAGGGAGACACACGAGACAGGCAGGGGGAGGGAGAAGGTGAGGAAGCAACAAGGGGGAGACAGACGCCCTGTGAGCCGGGTCCGGGACGCGCAGAGCCGCGGGGGGAGAGAGAGAGAGAGAAAAAAAAGCCGAGTTTAGTTTGATCTGACATCCCAACAAGTTGAGCAGAGAAGCAAACTGTTCCCAAAGTCTTCTCGCCAAGTGTTTTTCTTCTTCTTGTGAGACAATCTGGAGTTTGAACGAGCTCTGATAAAAACAAGAGAAAAAAGTTGCCTTGGTGGACACTTTGATCCAAAGTGGAGAGAAGGCAGGAGACGCGAACCGCAGCGGCCGCTCTGTTTTCTGGGCATCCCTGGCTTTACTTCAAGGTACGTGCTCAGTCCTCTTTGTGTTTCTGGGTTGGGAGTTCAGAGCGACGGCTGCGCGTGGAGCGACATAAACACAGACAGCGTATGGTCTGCTGAGGACGGAAGCATCACAGTGATGGTTCGGCTTTGCCCCCCCCCTCCCTCCTTTCCGAATCTCCAGGCTCCATCCTCCTCCGCCGCCGGTGCTGAGGACGCGGCTGTCGGTGCAGGTCCGCGCTGTCATCATATTTCTCCGTTATAGGCAGAACCACGGGGTGGTGGTGGGGGGGTTGAGGTCAGGTACAAACACATCCAGCTTCTTCTCTCCCCGTTTGCGCAGATACGACCGGTGTATGGGTGCGCGCGTTCCCGTTGGATGAATGAAGGGACTCGATCCGCGCCATGTGACGGTCTCTCTCCTCCATCCACTCTCCGCCGCTGCCTTCTGTCTCCATCTTCCATTCATACTCAGGATGAATAATTCGCGGAACGCAGCGAGTGAAAGGAGAGTGGAAGGGCACCGGGGGAGAGGTGGCAGCCTCACACACACTATACACACTCTGCAGCAAATTGCATGATTACCAAGATAGGCCGCCTTGAAATAATTCAATCCATGACAAAACCTAATTACTGGCAGGTAATACCCTGTCAACTTTAATGCATCTCATCACTCATAATGGCGCGGAGAGCATTTTATGACCCATCTCATTATCGCTGCATTTTAGGCTGGAGCCGCATGCCAACCATTAACTTGTCAGGCTGTGGACTGGAACACAGTGAGGTGTGTATGTGTATGCAATAGCAAGTCGTGAGGTAGTGAAAAGAAAAGGCGGAGGTGTGAGGGGGAGGTGGAGGTGGAGGTGGTGGTGGTGGTGGGGGGGGCACCATACCCTAACATGTGGGCCTCATCTCGGCCTCGTCCACTCGGCTAACTGGCGCAATAACAGGGCGAAGAATAATTCCCTCCTTTAATTACAGGAATGATTTAAATAAAGACTGTGGAGGGGAGATAATCAGCCCGGGCAGCCACAGTGCGAGTGGAGCCCGGGACCTCACATGACGCGTGCGTGTGTGTGTGCGCGCGCGCGCACGTCCGGGGGGGGGGGGGGGGGGGGGCAAGAATGCCAAGAGGAACCAAGAATCAATGTCCTCAGCAAAGATTGATTTAGTTGTCCACATTAGATCTGCCTCCTGTTTGCACTCTGATCTTTTTATTTTCTCAGATTAATCTCTCATTGATCCTAATGAAACACACACACACACACACACACACACAGCATGAAAACCACAAACACACATGATTGACTGACACTGTCCTCTTGCAAAGGTGCATGAAGAAGCATCAGTCTGCCTGCATGACTGAAATAAACCCATGCTTTCGGTCATGTCACAGTGTCATGTAGTTTTTGGAGAGCTGTGTGTGTGTGTGTGTGTGTTTTGGTCTGACATCACCTCGGAGTGCAGCTGTGCACAGATCTGAATGATCTCTGATGTAATTTGTTAAGGAGAGCTGTCAGTCATGTGTCAGAAGCTGCCCCCCCCCCTTCCCCCATTAACGAGCCCCTGAAAGCAGCATCTTAAATCACCACCTTAAATTAAAGCCATCACGACAACAACTTGTTTGTGACGCTCCCAGCTGCTCCGCGCGCGCCTCTAAAACAAACCCACCTGAGTCTCGTGTCTGTGGAATGGAAACGAGCGCCGTGCCTCCGCGCGCCCCGAAAGATTGAAGGACGTTGGGAAAGAAAAAAAAAAAAAAAAAGAAAAAAAAGTGGGCGTTCCGGCGGCGCGCACGCGATGCATGCTCTCAGTTATAGTGGAGCGTCTTGTAATAAATGAATGACCTTATCGTGGCGGTGTAATGGCTCACCGGTGAGGGATTGGGGGGTTTGGAGATAATAAAGCTTGACTTCCCCGGTATCTCGACACTCAGTCGCTGATGCATGGGGACGCCGGCCTGAGCCTCCTCCTTTGCACTCTCCCTGCATGCTCCACGGCGGGCGGATGAACACCTGTGGCCGGGTAGTATCCTACAAACCGCTCGCTCCTGATCCATGTGGAGCTCATTATCTCCATCCTGAAGATCGGTGCGGTGCAACGCGCCATGTCAGTCTGGTAAACTTTTTCTCCTCTTAGGGGATCTGTAGCTGGAATCCGCGGCTGGAGTTGAGGCTTCTACTGAACTTGTTGAGAAAGGTGAGAGAGACGGGGACAGCTATTATCATTTTGGCACATTTGCGTTTTCGAACAACAGTTTCTGGCACTATTTGTTTCTAGCCGTTTAAAAAATAAAGGGGGCAGGGGGTGTTTCATAGATCACTGATGCACTGTTGTGAAACTGAACTGCGTGAGTGGGAACTGAGAGTTTTCAAAGAGCAGGCTGTGGTGGTGGTGCTGGGTGAACAGATTGAGGGAGCCGTCCCCTCCTGCCGCTGCGTGTGTGCACGATGACCGGTGGCACGTCAAAGCGCTAATTAGTGAAGCAGCATGCAGCGGGAGCCTGTGTGTGATGAGGTGGCCAGTATTAGATGGTCGCTGCACCGCGGAGGAGAATCATCATCATCATCACCACCACCACCACCACCATCATCATCATCATCTCTTTGTCGTCCTGTCATTCGCTGCCTGCATCTCTCCGCACGCAGAGCTCCGTCCGGACGGTGATGAACGCTCCCTCAAACGCCGTGTGACGCCCGACGGCGAAAAGGAAACAGCTCGCTCTAGCTCCCCCGCCTGCGTTTTGTTGGCCGGTGCTTCCCCCCTTCTTTTCATTCCTCTCTGCTCGCCGTGCTGGATTGTTCCCTCTCTCTCTCTCTCCCTCTCTCTCCCTCTCTCTTTAACAAAGCCCGATCCCAGTGTTGCCTGCGCATAAGCTCGCTGCTCTCCGGGACCAGGCGGCTTCGGGTTGCATGGTGGTTGGTGCTTCGGCTGCTTCAGCGGCTCAACAAATGCAGAAAAGGGAGAAAAGTTTCGGTAAGACGCCTTCCTTTGCGCTTCGGGCTTGTGTGAACGAGCGCGGCTCGTGTTGTGTTTTGCAGTGTGCTCTGCGACGGACAAGTTGGGCTACACACAACATCTCTGGTGTTTGCCTCCGCTGCGTGTTTCACATCTTTGACCTGCTGCTGATCTGATCCTCTGTCTGTGCTGTTTCCCTCTGATAAGCTGCAGCTAAAACACGGGTGAGATGATGCTCCGGTGTTCTGTTATAGTGATCATACAGCTGATAGGCTATGTGACCGCGTTCACAACGGAGCGCCGGTCTCTGTTGTGTGTGTGTGTGTGTGTGAGAGAGAGAGAGAGAGAGAGAGAGCTGCATGGCAAATTGAGTCTCTGTGTTAAATCCGTTACTGGCCTTTACCAGCAACTCCGCTGCCATGGCAACAGTAATTAAACTGATAGGGTGAAATGTCAGCATCTCGGTGCCGAACAGCTGGGGCTGAAATAGCAAGCCTGTCCTCCGCTCCATCCCTCCATCATCATCCTCCTCCACCTCCTCCTCCTCCTCCTCCTCTTCTTCCATCCGCTCCGGGGCTCAGATGATGATACATGTGGCTGAGGACGCGCAGCGGCTGCAGCCTGGAAGCTCCACAATGAGAGAATGGGAGAAGGAGGAAAGGGAGGGTACGAGCCAGCGAGCAAATAAAACAGAAATCATTAGGGCTCCGAGCAGCTGTGATTTCCCTTTTCTTTACGGAAAATGAAGCTTTTGTTCCGCACTGCCCCCCCCCCCCCCCCCTCCTCCTCCTCCTCCTCTCCCTCCACCTCTTCAACCACCACCTCCACCACCCCCGGCAATCGGAAGAGTGCAAGCGGCCGAATTCCTGCCATGCTTGTCTCCTCTCCTTCTCCGCCGAGTTGATTGCATAGTAAAAGGGGGAGTCGAAACTCTTCCTTCCCCTTTGGTTTGGTAATGAGTAGCTATAGCGGGGACTTTGTGGTGGTAACGAGGCTGGACGGATCAGTGCCGCTAAACAGGCGCGGCGGAGAGCAGCCGGCCGAGCAGCCGTGCGCGCCGCTCTCTAAATCCAGCCAATTAACAGATCAACAGCCCCAACGCACTGGAACAAATGAGCTGAGCTGCTCACCGCACTGCAACCTGTTTGATGTTGTCTTTGCAAATGGTTTCTCACTTTAAAAAATGCATTAGTTTTAACAGAAAGCGTAGGAGGCGAGGAAAACAACTAATGTCATGTTTAGTGGCTGGATTTTCAGTTAAAGGACCGTGGCTGCATATAATAGACTCGTTTTTAACCACTGTCTCTTATTAGTTTAAAAAAAAGTCTGTGTTTGTCAAAGTGTTTTTATTATTATTGTCATTTAGTATAAATGTTAACAGTTAAGTTACATTGTCCAGAAACTTAACCTCACAGTTCAGTCCAGGTTTTATTAGTGCCCTGTGGTCAGTTTACAACTGCAGACACACACACACACACACACCCACAACAATACAAAATGATTTAAGAGTGTTACAACTCACATGGAACGGGCTCTAAGTTCCCTGGAGTTATCTGTAGTGAAATCGCTGTAAACAAGGAAGAGGGAAACATCCAGGAAGTGAGAACACCACAGCGTGCTTGAGCAGTGTTAGTGCCTGGGTTTAGGAGTTGAAACTGCTGTGTTCTCACTCGGGCGGCTGTCACCGGCTGACACGCTGAAACTGAAGTGATAAATGAGAGTTTCAGTGAATAATTAAAGATAAAACCAAACTACAGATGAAACTATACCTTGAGAAATATTGAGCGTGTGTGTGTCGTGAAAGGAGGACAAAGGGGAGTGGGGGTGTGCCTGTCCTCTGGGAATAGTAGGAGAATACTAATTCCAGCCTGGTGCGAAGCCACATTGCCTCCCCCTCCTCCTCCTCCTCCCCAAACTCTGCCCCACTCCTCCTCCTCCTTCTCACCCCCAATGGGCCTACAAAGGCTCTCCACAGTCAGCTCAGGCCAAACAATACGGCCGCTGCAAAGCTCCTCGCCTGTAGCCACGCCCCTTTAAATACAGAGAAGGTCAACATAAGAAAAAAGAAAGAGAAAAAAAAGTGTCCAGGAGAAAATGTGAAACTGTGGCTTTGTGTCTGTGTGGGCTGCTTGTTGGTCTCATAACACTTAAACAGTGCTGCTGCTGCTGCTGCTGCTGCTGCTGCTGCTGCTGCTGCTGCTGCTGGTGTGGTGAACTTGTATCAGTCGGAGGCCAGTCTGACCACTAACCAGCCTCTCTTTTGTCAGTCCATGTGATTTTACAGAGACCAGTCACAGCTGTTAAAACAGCTCTTTGTTCACTTCTCTCCACCACGGTTCAAATAAGACTTTAAAGTATCGCTGGTGAATTATTATTTACTGCTGGTAGACAATTAGCCCTCGACAACGTTTCTTTAAACAAATGACCCCAGACCTGTTTCTGAAAGCTGAAAGTTCGACTGCCTCCAAAACAATAAAATATAGGTCAGAAAATTTAATTAAGGTCAGATCGATACAGATTCTCCTCAGACTGTTTTCCTCACAAGGCGGAGGGCAGTGCGTGTGTGTGTGTCTCCTTCCTCAGCCCTCCTCTCTGAGAAATATGTTAATCAGTGAAATCACCTGTTTCAGTATTTGCATCTCCATGAGTGTTAGACACACAGCACCATGTGTCTGCAGCACAGAGTGGAGAGGACATTTTTTAAATTTTGACGCTTTACACTGGTGTGTGTTCCTGTTTCACACAGGCCTGGAGTGTGTCCCTGATCCTTACAGCACACACTGTTGTAACACATTTGACAAGAAAATCATACATAGGCTGCATGCTTTTATTTTGGAGGTGTTATCTCCCTTTACAGCTTTTTTTTTTTTTTTGCATCTCATCATCATCATCTATTTCCTTTGTGTGTTTTACCTCAGCTGCACACTGTTTTATTCAATTACAATACTAAGTTTCATTGTGTTGGAGTAACAGTGCACGCTGCAGCTCAGGTCTCAGGATCTGACAGAGTTTGTTTTCTTCACTCTGACTTCATTGACTGCACCTTTTATGTTTTATATTTTATCCCTCGTCCAGTGCGAACTCTGTCTAAACCTTCTGAGCGTTGTGTCGTACCGTGTCAAACCCTTGGCCCGTCATGTACCAAGGTTTCAGGCCCGCGGTTTTAAAAGACCTTAATCTGTGTTTTTGTGTACATGTGTGGCAGCTGTTGACATTTATTTCCACTCTCAACATGTTGAAAATGTCAGTCGCCTACATACAGTTCCTGGCACACAGTTTGCTGTGAAGCTGTCCAGGTACTTTTTTTACATTTAGATACACGTAAAGTGTGTGAAGCTCATTTCTTTTAGTGATTTAAATAATTGCCATTTACATGAAAGTTGTATCACTTTGGCTTAAATCTCAAAAAGCACAATGAAGACAAGTAAGAAACTGTTTCTGGATTCCCTTTGAAAAATGTCAGACGTGATAAATGTCAGAATTAATTATAACTTTTTGTGTGTTTCTTTAGGCATGAGGGCGTTCCATTGGAAAAGTGTTTGCCTCCTCTGCAGTCAGTGCACTGGCGTTCCATGAGTGTTTCACAGCCTCCTTCCTGTGTTTTCTCCCAGGTATACAAATGCTCTCCGTCCAGCCGGACACCAAGCCAAAAGGCTGTGCCGGCTGCAACCGGAAGATCAAGGACCGCTACCTGCTGAAGGCCCTCGACAAGTACTGGCACGAGGACTGCCTCAAGTGTGCCTGCTGTGACTGCAGGCTGGGCGAGGTGGGCTCCACGCTCTACACCAAAGCCAACCTCATCCTGTGCCGGAGAGACTACCTACGGTAAGAGAGAGACAGCTGACATTTTTTTTTTAACAGTGTCTGTGTGATGTTCAACAAACACGGCTCACCATCCAGAAATCGCACAGTCTGGTCACAGTGTGTGTAGCAGTGTTACAGCGTTAACTCACTGAAATCCACTTTACACACATTTAGAATTCCTGTTGAGCCTTTTATTTAGAAACACCGAGCTCAGCCGGAGTTTTATATCCCCAAAAAAAAATCTCTGTTCAGGCTTGAGCCACCTCTGACCTTGTTTTCAGGCCATAACCCAGCAATTAGCCAGTGACAAATCTGATATGTAAATTACCCAATGAAATCCGTTTCACATTTCCTATTTTTAATGAGTTAATTTCATGTATTTTCTCTATTATCTTTTAAATGTATTATTTCCATTATTAGTAAAAATCAAAGGAGCCTTATGTGACCTCATTTCCATAAATTGCATTTTTGCTCCATCTCCATTTATCGTCCTTGGAAAGTTTAATTAGCTTCAGCTATGGTTGTTGTGACACCATTTATTTTAATATTCCTGGATAATCAGGGCTGTTTTGAAATTAATAAACATGTGGTGTGAATAGTCGTGTTTTTAATGGATTATATACAGGTAGAAAAAAAAATGGAAATTTGAAATGTGACAGCTCATTACAGAAAAGTAATCCAACTCATCAGGGTAATTTGCGGTTTTTAGTGAAAGTGACAGAGAGTGGGTGGAACACACGTGTTTATTCTTGACACGTGAAGTCACCTCGGTTGTGCGATCTGTCCTGATTGTGACTCCGCCTCTTTTCTCTCTGTTTATGGGAGTAAAGTGGAAGCTTCTATTTGTAACATAGCTGAGACGAATCTGATGGAATCGAGTCCATGCACCTGCCTGACTGTTGTGATTTGACTGAGCACAGTGTTTGGAGCCTGGCATCAGTATCAGTTTGTGGACGAGGGAAGCCTAACTCCTGCTGCTCTCATGTCTGACCAGATAAGGTGATTTAACCAAACCAAACCACTCTGTCATGCTGTAAACGTCTTTAGGTTTTGTGGTAACGTGGACATTCATTTCAGTTTGTGCAACCTGATCTTTCTGCTCAGAGCTTGTGGTCTTGAGGTGGCTGTGTGAGGCCTCCAGAGAGACAGACAGCTGCTGGCTTCAGACATGTTTACATAAGACATGAATGTGTAGTGTGTGCATGTCTGACACATGTAGAGCTGAATACATGCCCCAGGCTTTCATGTAGATGTAGACGTTTGGACATTTGAGATTTTCCTGAATTCATCTAGACATGATAATATTTAGAAAATATACAGGATCAAACTAGAATTTTGTTTTCAGCTGAAAAAAATGAAATGTTTGATATTTGTAAAAAAAAAAATACTATTAAGTCAAATCCATTATTTTGTGATGCATTTTTTTATTGATGTCAGTCTCTGTTAGAACATTATCTCACATGAATGAATTTCTCATTCATGTCCATGTCTCTGCCTTCCCTCTGACTCTGCGTGTGGCTCAGTGCAGCTCATCACTCATGTACGGCACACTGTAGCTAATGTATATCAGTCTGTGTGTGTGTGTGTGTGTGTGTGTGTGTGTGTGTGCGCGCGCTATGCACCAGACACACACCACTCTGTTTCAGCATTGTCATGAGAGAGTCGCTGGAGACTTGGCCTGCACTCTCACTCCAGCTGAGTGTGCATCATCTCACTTTTTTATTATCTTGGCAAAGAATCTTTTTTTTTTGTTGTTGTTGTTGTTGTTTTTTCACTCTGAAAAAACATGATTGGAAAAATTAGTGAGTGTGATGTAGTGGTGGTGAAAGCACAGGTTAGTCGTTAATTGAAAGATTGATGCTTTGGTATCTGGTTCCTCTCATCCATAACATGTCCTTGAACAACCCCGATTTCTCTTGGTGTGTGTGTGTGTGTGAGAGAGAGAGAGAGGTGAAAAGTAATCTACACCGGAACAAAAAAACACATTTAGTGGACAGCAAGAGAAAGAGCCATGATGTGGAGGCGCTGACTTTGTGATGCATGCACAGAGGCAGGGGCTCAGGAGGTCAGGGGACCCCTCTGCTGGAAGTGACAAAGATGTGTGTTGTGGAATAGTCGGCGCGTTTAGGTCAAAAGTACAGATGATCCAAACACAACAGTGTGAGACCTTTAATGCTCAGTATCTGCCCTGCAATCTAATATCTATACACAGTATATCATAGGTTTCCTATGTCTTTTAACACAGCTGCAGAGCGTGTGCTTGTCAAGGGGAATCTACTGGGAGAGGAAGCTCTGGAAAGCTGTCAGGAGACTTACAAAGAAATGTTTCATGTTTTCAGTTTTACTTCTCTTTAAGGAAGAACAGCAACGAAGGGAAACACTGCACTTAATGTTTTTGACCTGATCTCAGCCTAAAGCCAAAGTATTACTGTAGAAAATCTATCATGTACACAGACGTGATCCAGAGAGCTCACCCTGAAACAGCCATTGTACTGGGTGACATGCTTCATTACAATAGAGATAGACGCTGTCATTTATTTTGACCTGATCCCACACACTCTTTTCTGTTCCCTACAATACACTGAGATTTGTTCCAGTAATCCCAGCTGTTACAGGAAATTATTGAGTCTCAACAGAATGGCATCAAATTTATCCATTAGTGCAATATAGTGTGTGTTATTGTCTCAGAGTGATGTATATGTATCGAGGGTACCAGGCTCTCCATCCAGGACAAGTTTGTTCATCCAGTGCCCAGTATCCATGGTCTTTCCTCCTCTGGTTAGTGTATAGCAAAGCAACACAACAGTAAACAATCACTGTCATCAGTGCATCAGCTGTTGTGTGTATTGTTTGCCAGTGCATACAGTAGTGGTGAGGCCAGGCGAGCGTTTGTGAACAGGCGCGCGCGCCAGGCTGCAGGAGAGACCAATTCCAACATGTTATCCTTTCATCCTCAAAGTTCAAGGTGATTGAATTGAATTGATGCCCGCTATCGCACGCGTGGGGGCCCGCCCGTGAATGCGCCCTGACATCTCCTCACTGCCGGCTAATGAATGGCAAATGTAGCAAACCGCAGCAATCCACATCTGATCTGCAGAGCGACAAAGAGAGCCTGGCTCCATCACTCAGGCAATCGATTGCTGCAACATCACAAAGCAATACAGTTTTACACAAACACGCACACACGCATACACACTCCCGTACTAAAAAGGCGACCTGGAATATATTATTTCTACTCATGTTTATCTCAGTCTGTCAGCCCAGGTTAGTGACAGGAGGAGAAGAAAATGATGACTTTACATTTAGTCCATTTTTTACATTGCATTGGCTTAAAAGTGAATTATTTGGAGTTTCATTATAAACCCCCACATCCTCCTCCAAGTCAATCCTACTCTTCTTAGCAGGGTGGCATGTTATTAGGGCTGGCATAATCAGGGCTAACTGAATTCTTCAGGGGTCTACAACCATGAGCAATGTGATCCCACCAGCAGAAAATAATAATCCTCACAACACACAGACCAAAAAAAAAAAGTGACAAATACAGGGAGAAAAAACTTAGAGCTTCAGCAGTCCCTCTGTGATCAAATATGATGTACAGAGAGGCATTTGTGTGTGTGTGTGTGTGTGTGTGTAACCGAGCCGTCCCCTCATAAACCTGCGACCACAAACATAATTACAGGTATTATCTACTAGAGCTTGATTTGTGCTTTGCTCTGTCTCTCTCTGAATGTGGAGAAATTCAGCGAGAACATTTTATCAACAAATGATCCCTTTGAAACCGGAGCTTCCATTGATGATACTGGTAATGGCGCGACGCCACTGTTTATGCTGATGTGTGATTTTCACAGTACAGAGCGATAAATGTTTGAAAGCCCAGAGGAGGGAGGAGAGCAGACAGACTGCCACATTTAAGTTAAAAAACGCTGAGAAAATGAAGACTGCGGCACAGTGGCCTGCTGAGTGCCGCTGCACGCACGCACACACACACACACACACACACACACATACACACAACACCAGCGCTGGCTCCAAGGCCGGGTTAAAAAAAAGCTGTTGGGCATCAGTTAATGAAAAACTGTAAATTCCAGACATCCATTTTAAAGACAGCACTAGGAGAACACTTATTTATTTATCTATCTATTCATTCATTTTTTTTAATCCAACTTCAATTTTCCTCTACAGTGGTTTTACTAAGATTGTAAATGCAAGCAAACTCACAGAGCTGTCAACATGGCTGGATTTATTAACGGAAAGCTGGCTATCAGTGCGAGATAACCAACATGTAGAGCATGGTTCAGTGTAATAACTTACATTTTTCTCCCTTCTTCAGAATCAACTTTGTAGTCCACAGCCACCTTGTATAACCATATATGTAAATGTAAATGAAAAAATGTATCTTTTTTCCCCATCTCACATGCCGCTTATGAAGCATTGTCAGTTTGTGTGTCGGCATCAGGCGTGAATGTGACATCAAGTCAAGCTTTATCTCCAAGGACCGGCTCGGGCTGTCTGAAACTCATCTGTTCTTTTCAGAAATCTCATTTAGATATGTTCTTCCTTATGAACACGTGTCACGCGTTTAATGTGAAAAAATAAACCGCTCAGCGCGTGATCACTCGCAAGGTGGTGAAAATATCGTTTTCTGAGATCCGACCATACCTTTGCTTCTTTTCTTTTCTTTTCTTTACATTGTTGGCTGCATGTCTTTATTTCCTCAATAGGAACGATTAATTCGTTTTTGATCAATTTTAGGTCGGCTCATACATTTTCAATGTGAGCACAAGGAGGCATTAAAGGTCCCATATCGTACATAGTAAGAATTCTGTCTTCTTTCTTTATAAATCAGGTTCAACATAAAGACGGTGAAAGTATCAAAGCCTCCGTCCACACAGTCTGTATTCAGAAAATGAGTGTTAAAACCAGTCAGGACTTCTGTGACTTTGTGATTTCACAACAATCAATCCAACCGTCCAGTCTTACAGAATTTGTATACCTGCATCGGCTGTATTTTCTGTTCAACTCAACACAGTTCAACCAACCAAACAGTCAGCCAATGAGTCTGTCTCCTCTTATTGGCTCACCGGTCAGTTGTGGCTGGCAGGCGTAAAAGTTCAAAAACTTATTTTGAAAAACTTCAAGTGTAAGATATGGGGATTTTTTCCCTATTAATATTTACTTAATCTTAACTGTAACATTTTCGTGCTGTGTGTACCTTTAATATTTTTCAGCATTCATTTTTAATATCCTAAATGTGTATTGAGATTGGTGAGGTGCTGGACTGTGGAGTTTATCTTTAATCGCCCACAAGCAGCCAATGAACCAAATGCTTTAATGTAGCGAGTTAGCAACATACACAAGTTCGTCTGTGTGTGTGTGTGTGTGTTGTGTGAATGTTTAAAGCTCAACCACTGACTGTTCCCCCTCTCTTGATGATTTGGAGTCCAAAAGAGTCTCAAGATAAGCACACCTTTTTTTTATTTGAGTTGAAACACCTTCAGTGCACATGAATGCATCTTTGCATTTGTGTTGCCTTTAGCGAATTCACAACATTGGCCTTAAATGTACCGTCCCTAAAATTAGTTTCGCATTCAGTCTCAACACTCCTTGATACTAAAATATATATACATATATTTTAGTATCTGGCACCCAGCCTCTTGCACACTGTAAGTTTTCCCAGCATGCATTAGTATGAAAATCTCAATAGAAACTTCACTTCTGTTGGCACCTGTGCTCATTACGTTCTACACCCTACAGCCAGCTGTAGAGTTTCAGGACAGTGATAATGCAGATGCAACATATTTAACACTAGTTTGAAACAATGACTTTGTGGAACACTGGGCATAAGGACACACAGTGTAAATATATCATCACTGCAGCCACTCGTAACTGACATGAATCCCAACTGACCAGAGCCACTATGTAGGACAAAAGTTTTCACAGCTTCCTCTCAGTGGTGGATTGTTGACCATTCTTGTAAATGCACACTGGCTATGTAAGTGTCACTGATAATAATTTCAGAGCTGCTTGATACATCACTCAAGTGATTGGTTATAAAAATTGAAATCTCATCCCACAACAGCAGTAGAGAAAGCAGCTAAAGAGCAGACAGCGGCAGGCTGAATAATGAAGTGGTAATTAAATGGCCATTCAGTGTGAATATGGGGCTAAAGAAACAGCTTAGTTCTACCCGAATAAAACGGTCTCATTCCACGGAGCGGACTGGACTCCCAGCTAAATCACTCATTATTAAAGTGGTGATGGATGGCAAACACCCCACAAAAAGCTGAAAGCCAGTGATTTCCACTGCAAAAAAAAAAAAAAAAAATCCTCCTCACTTGATGATAGCCGCGCTCCTGGGAGATTTGCGGGAAAGCTGGGTATAGTTTGTCATAGGCCTCTCCTCCCCGATTCTCTGCAGGCTGAAAGATTCAGGGCAGCTTCTCCTTCTCTAATGACTACCACAGATGTTCAGCTGTTCTCCCAGCTAACACTGTAGGGCACGAGGACATCCTCAGCCGGGCCGCTGTTCAGTGACACCACAGCTCACTTACTTACAGTGTAGCACCACTCTAGCTGTAGAGTAGGGTCCACTTAAAGAGCAGACCTATAGTCATCTAGTATAGTACATCACAATACTTAACAGAAAAACTTGTTTTTCCCTTTTACTACATGCACTAATGTTCATTTTACTCAACTGTACCTTAACTTTTTTCTACTGTTCTGTTAGCTTCATGATCTTCTTCTGCTACCCTTAACCTAGTCCCAGTTTGTGCTTTCTATTTATTATCATACTTTCAGGCCATGGAGGTAACAGTTCAATAGTTGAGGTGAAAATCACAGAAGGTCATTTTAAAATACTTACTGTTCCTGCAGAAACCTCAAGGACTCTCTCATCTGGATAAAAATACATTCCGGCGGCTGTCATCCATTTCCCAAACAAAGATGGCAGCCTGCCAACTACCTGGATAGGAAACACGAGGAACAACTTTGGAAACAGATTAAAAATCTTTTCTTTGTGTGTGTGTGGTAGACAGAATTTCTTTTCATCCAGAGTTAGAAGAGTCTTTGATGATTGCCAAAGCGTTTTTAAACATCCCATATTACCGTTTTTTTTATTTTATTTGAAGTGTTGATCCACTAGAGGACATATTTGTTATTTTAAGATTTAAAAACCAGGTGGGTGGGGCTTGAGGCATGGCTGAGGTCAGTGTCTGCTTTGTTGTGACATCACAAAGTTTCAGAACTCTTAAGAGGTCATTTTGAGTCACAGTTCCTGAGTTCAGGCTGTGCACGTTTCTCTGTGGTCTGAGGTGTTGATATTTTGTCAGTAGTCAAAAAACACATGGGTGTAAACCTTTCCATGTGGCACCTTTAAATGCTGTTCTCCAAGTATCAAAAGTTCAGTTTCTCATAGATAAATAATAATGGCAATGGCAGCAGGTAGTAGGAGGGCACCAGCAGGCCATTGTCAAGGCTGTAACAACCTAATGATGTGGAACAACTTGGTTGAGTTTTGGAAAAGGTTATGGTTGTGGTCAAGCATCTGCGTTGTCATGGTTACATTAATAAACATGGTTCAGATCCATACCTGAAAGGCCTGTCTTTGGTCAACTTGTCCATTCACCCCAACATCTCTCTTGTCATATCATGTCATATCCTATTCTTCACTTCAGCCACTAGAGGTCGCCTAAAAACAAAACGTAACTATGAGTCGTAGTGAGCCGGATGAAGACAGTCTCCTGAAGCTAACAGTGTGATATGTTGTCTAAAATAAAGATGTTTGGTTGCAACATGGCAAAGACAGTGGAAACAAAGCATTAGCTGAGAAACCAAGAATGGAACAGCAGCAGCAGGAGAAGTGTCATGAAAATTGCTCTGTAAATCAAGGACACTTTTAATTTAGTCGTCTGAAGGACCCGTTTAGCTCAGTGCATCCTCCTCACTCCACTGTTTAACAGATGTAAGGTCAACTTCAGCGAGTGTGACATCAAAGATAATGTTTCTTTCTTTCTCTCTTGACTGCACCCGGCTGTAAGTGTTTCTTTATTTATTTTCTGGAGGAGGAAGAGGAGGACTTTGTGTTTTTTGAAGGATGCGGTTCTCGAAAAGGTTACCGTGCCAACTGTGCCAGTGAATGCCACCATCATTACTTACTCTGTCCTTGTGCTTTATCGTGTGTGTGTTTTGTGTTTTTTCTTTTTTCCTTCCTCTTCTTCTTCTTTGGCATGACAGCAAAAGAACGGCGCTCTGCTAATGGCTGCAGTTGAAATTCAAAAGCCAAGTCAGTCACATAGAGACAGAATAACAGGCTTTACCACATCCACTTATTCAGTTTCTTACATTAAGTGCATTCCCATTTGTTTAAATCATTCATTATATTAAATGGCAATATACGTTGCTGAAGGTTAAGTTGGTATGTAGAGATCTTCATCTTTAAATCAAAGATTCCTCTGTGAACAAAGTGTTTTCTGAAGCAGCCTTTATTATTTTATTTTTATTTTTATTTTTTTTTGAATCCTTTGAGCACTTGAGGGGGAGAATTTGCCTGGATGGCGTTGGTTCATTCAGGCGCCAGATTGAATCCTGTCTCCACTGCTTGTTATTACAATAGAGCTCTCAGCATGCACAAAGGGCCTCTCCTGCTCGAGCTTTTAATGGGACCTCTAGATGGAGAATGCAGCGCCGAGTTTGTCAGCCTTGCCACTTTACCTTCTTATTCCTTCATCTTTGCAGACACACACACACACACACTCACCATTCCTCTCCATCTCCCCTCTTAAGTCTCGGCCCTCTTGGCCTTCTTTGATGCCGCTAATCAGACTCTCCATCACTTTAGAGGAGATAGATGATTACCTGATTCTAATTACATACAAGGGGGAAGTTTGTTTGATGTCTATTGTGCGTCGGCTCTGTGGCTTCCTATAGCTTTCACCCTGCAGCACACACATCCCTCTCTTCTACCCACCTCACCCCTCTTCCCTATCCCCCTGGAGACTCCTCTGTATGAGCCTAGATACACACACAGTGGCGAGGCGGCCTCAGCGCTACAAGGTGAACTATTCCCCAGCACATGTTATTATTAATAACTGCCAGCGAGAGGGGTCACCTAAGACTACTCCTTGAAAAGTACCCCGGGCAAGGCAAGTAGGCCGCAACTGGCTGTGTTGTAAAACAATACCCCCCCCCCACCACCACCACTCCCCTCTTTCCCTTTGAGGAGACATGCTGCTTAAAGCAAGAATAATGCATGGGGAAGAGAGGGGAGAGCCGCATAGCCACATTCTTCAGACGTGAAAAATTAAGATGTCACCACCTGGTGCTTTTAAGCATACCTTTACCACTGAGCGAGGAAGGCATTAGAATATGAGTGGGTTGGGGCTATCATTTTCAACACCCTCTCTCTCCGGCGTCGCTTGCTCTGCACCCCTGCATCGTCGTTAAACTTCTGATGGCAGCATTAAATTCAAATGGCTGGTGAGTACAGAGCCAGAGGGAGGGGCGAGAGGAAAATGGGAGAAATGCTAATCACCAGTCAAATTATGGGACATCTCTAGTTAGTGGATTTCATGGGGGGGGGGGTATCGTGGTTTTTGCTGCTCAGCACAGCATGTTGTTTGGGCGAAAATACACTTGGTGGCTCAGACAAGTTTTTTTTTTCTTTTCTTGGATCAAAGTGGGAAAATTGCAGATTCCAACATACAGTATATCTGAGTCCCATGTTGTTGTTTTTGTAGTTTTGCATTGCCTTTATTGGGCAGGACAGTGTTGAGACACAGGAAATGCAGGGGCACAGAAACAGGGGATGATATGCAGGAAGAAGTCAAACTGAGGACCAGCTGCTCAGAGCATTTGCACCCGAACCACTTTGCTTCCGGACCTTCGGCTCTTCGTTGTTGTTAGGTCTGGTGTTCAGCAGGTGGGAACCAACTCGTTCAGACTGACATCACGCGATCGACACCAGTTGAGTATATACAGCCTGGTCACTCTGAAAAGCTCTGTGGTTGCTTTTGGATTGTTGTGCTTCTGAATGATGAAATGTCGACCAATGAATTTTGATGTATTTGTGTGAATTTGAGCAGATGAAGCTCCTGTATCCTGATGTATTCATCCTGTTGCTTCTGTCAGCCAAAAGGAACCAAAACCATGTTTGACAGATGAGTCGGTGGTTTCGATTTTTCTCTACGCTTTTTCCTCTTTGTGCCATTTTACAGAGGTTTGATTTCTGTATTCGGTGGCTTGGTCTCAGTTGTTTTGGTGGGTTCAGGGTTCACAGAGTGGCCTGTGTTATTATTTGATCTAATCTGTGCCGAGGAACACAATGTTGTGATCCTCCCCGTGCAGCTATCACACCTATAGTTTTCTATTTTCATGCCTGGATGCAAAGGCCTAAAAATTACTGCGTGACTTTCACCTGCTTGTTTTGGGGATTTGAAGGAACCTGGATGTGTTCTGCTACAGTGATTCCTCCCACATGGTCAGTGAGAGGAGAGTCTGATGGTTCAGGCTGTTACATGAGAGGATGATCTTGTAGATTGTCTGAGGAGGAAAACTCCCACATTTTTTTTATTCTGTTAACTCTTAGAGGAAGGAGAAGCAGGATTATTCTCTCTTTTTAAATGACTTCCCACTTATATGTATTATGCATTTGTATTTTTGTTGATATACTTTTACTTAACTAAACCAAACAGTAACACCACCTCAGTTAATTTGACATTTGTAGTGGGTGGTCTTCCATTCCACTAGATGAATATGAATATATATTTACGTGCATATATAAGTAATATTGGCGACTACCACCAGGATGAGATTTGATGCCGAGTGTGAGTAAAAGCTGAGGTAGTGAGGACGGGTCAGTGGGGAGCAGGCAGCTCACACTAGCTGAGCCTGGTGTTTGCTGTAATGCTTCAGCAGTAAAGTGGGCTCAGCTTGTTCAGCTTTCATCCTGTGGCTGTTTTAATTTCTTCTTCATATTCCTGGTTCATAACTTCTCACTCACCATCCGACCACAGCGGTCACAGACATCTGTGTAGCAATACAGACAATAGATATGAAAACTTAAAGGGCAAATCTTACTTTATTGTGATGCTGTATGGAATCAAATTAAATCAAATGTGTTTAGGTTGAGGGGAGAGAGTTGAGTAAGATGAGTCATTTGTTATTGTCAGTGTAAAGAGACAAGTGAAGATGAAAAGGTGGATGATACAAACTCAAGTGATTTGCACATCAGTGTAGTTTTGGAAATGTTGCATTGCACATGTGGTGCAAATACATTTCTGTCTTAAAGTGATTTTAAATATTACACATAAGAATGCAGACTTCAAAATAAATTAAAACATGGTGTCAAAGAGGAAACCAGAGGGAAGATAGAGCCTCTGAAATGCAGATATCACATCCCCCTCTGTGTGGCAGTGACTGAGCCACCAGATGATTCATGTAATATCTCAATAAGATACAAACCCTTCTGTATTTCTATTTCATGTGATTCGCTTTTAAATTGTATAACTTGGCTACGGTTTTGTTTGACAGTCACATAATGTGATAATGCAAATTCATTTTCATTCTATTTCACAGCTGACACTCACTGGGCTGATGTACAGTTCTACAGTTTCATGTGGAAGGAATCTTTAGTTGGTGGGATCAAGTGTCTAGTTCCAGCACAGGCACAAAGACATGAAAGGCTCTTGTCATGTTAATTCATGGCCCCATGAATTGAAACAGATTGTTCATTGACAATGTGTATGAGGGGCTTCAACTTTAAAGGTCCACTGCTATATATAGAGAGATCCATGTCTTTTTAATCATAAAGCAGGTCTAGGTTCCATATTAATAAGTATCAAAGAAATACACACAGACTATATTCAGAAACTGTTGCATTAAAATGAGTTAGCAGGACTTCTGTAACTTTGTGATGTCACAACAAAGCTCCACTCTTCTGCCCACCGATACCCACCATCCAACCTTGCAGGATTTGGTTTCTACGAGTGTTTTATCTGAAATCTGTTTTTCATTTGGTCACAGCCAACCAATCAGAAGAGAGGCCAAACCCTCTCTTTTGATTGGCTGACTGAAGAGAGGCTCAGATCCCCCCTTTTGATTGGCTCACCAACCTGTTGTTACTAGAGGCCTACTGAGGACCCCAAAAGAGAGGAGATATAAAACTACACCAAGATTTTTTTTGGTTCTCAAACCCACAAATACATTTTCTTGTGGATCAAGACTTCAAACAACACAAAAGAAAAGTGTCAGCTAAAGGCCCTTTAAACACAGGCTCGTCTTACCCTGCTCTCTGCTACTGCTGATGGATCCTTTGAGTCTAATACAATCAGTGTCAGTCTGTGTTTGTAGTTATCGTCTCGGATGACATCTTGGATTTTTTTCTCCAATCATTTGCAATTGTGCTATTAAAGTTAAATCCATCTGACTGAATTTAATCAGTCAGACTGTGGCCCTGGTCAGTCAGACTGTTTACAGACCCACCTCCTGCCTCAGCCTTGACCGATTGGTATTGATGAGTTGGTGCTCTCTCACTTTTCCTGTGGAAAGAGACGTTTTTCAAGTTGTGCTCACTTTCAGTTTTACTTGCAATTAAGGTGTTTTTATAAGCTGTCGGCTTGTCCCCAACCTGTCTGATTATCTGATGCATGTTTCTTGTGATTTCAAATAGAAGATCATCTTTAAACTGAGTGAATACATTACAATGTCATCAAAAAGAAATTCATCATATTGTTGATCAGCTGTACTTCCTGTGGAATAAAAAAATAGCCTATCACTTTGTTTTCATATTATTGACAACAGGCTAATGAGCTACTATTGCTCAAAATAGTCAATGCCTCAGCGTTGCCATGGAGATGTCTACCGTATAGCGTAATAATCATGGTATTGGTTGGATTTACCTGTACACATGAACAGTATAGTGTACAAACAACTGAAACACCCTATATCCCTGTCTACTGAGTGTGTGTGAGTGTGTTGCCAGTTGATACACATCCTCAGTGTTTCATCAGCGGGTTAACTAATGCGGCGTCCCAAACATATCAACCAGGGTAATGAAAAATTCATTGTGTCAGTTACTTTGTACAATTGAACACATCCATCATCTCCTGATATTTTGTAATATTGTAAATCATGTGACCGTCCCAGCCATGAACCCCCCCCCCCACCACACACACACACACACTCTGACCAGGCGGACCTCTTTGTAATGAATATTGACTCATATTGCGTTAAATTCATTCAAGCAAATCAAGCCTTTTAAATGTATGAAGCCCGTGGTGCCCTACTCTGGTCACAGGCACCAAAGTGTCAGCATTAAATTTCTTTCAAGGTTTTCATTTAATTTTCAAACAGTGTAGAACCTGATGTTGGGAACTCCATTACCTGCTGACTGGACTCCGGCTAAATTTAACTTCCCTCCACAGTGATAGCTCATGTGGATTTCTCTCCTCATCCCAACTATTTGATATCCTCTCTCCTTCCAGATTAACCTTTATGGCCCTAATAAATGGTCTATATTGACATCAAAGGGATGGAAGATGGCGCTATGCCTTATGGGAGAGGGAACACAGGCCTGCTGAAAGAGCCTGCGCCCAGCTCCCCTTCTCACCTAACCGTAATCGTGGCTGTCCACTTTGAAATTATGCTCTTCTTTGTCTTTTTAATTAAACTCCAGTGCAGTTTGGAGGCTATTTGACCTTTGCTGCCCCCTCTTCATGGGGAGTGCCGCAGGTCATTTCCATGCATATATTAATGGCCCTTTTCCTCTTAGGCAATGATCCTTGAGGCTTTACAGATTAAGGAGAGGTTTTGGTCTCGAGTATTACCCATTTTTAATCTGTTATGTGGGAAGTTCCATGATAGAGCAAAAGCAAAATGTTTTAGGCTTTGGGTGAGGGGAAGTAGGTTTTAAGTGACTGTTTTGTCTGTAGCCATGATTAACCTCTTGAAACAGCTTTGAAATTGCCATTCTCTGTATCTGCTTGTTTTTGTGCTGCAGTATCTGATGCAAGTGGATCGTATCAGTTTTCCATCAAAATGAAGTATTGTACTGTAGCAATCATTTACATGCTGTATATTTTCTATGAATTCTCTATATCTGCAAAAATTTGGTCCAAGCCGCTAAAACGATCTTATTGAGGTTATGAAAATCTACTGACATGCTTATATGTTTTTTAGAGTATAGAAATAGATGTAACTTCTTTGTGCCATCATAAGAACAGTTTTGAGTGGGCTGCTCCGCGGTCGCCATCTTGGCAGCACATGACTCCACCTCAATCGTGCATTTTATGAGTGAGATGCAAAAGTCATCCTCATATTATGAAATATATCATAATATTGAATATTTTTGAACATCAACCAGACATCAAAACCACATGTACAAGAAATAGAAATAAACTATTCAGTAGTATAAATTGAATCTCCTAAACGCTGCTCCAGCGCCTTTATGGAGGATTTATTTTTTTTAGTGCTTTTACCAGGATTTAATTCTGCGAGTGAAATACTTTACCGCAATTTATAGTCTTTGCTGTGTTTTAACTTCATTCTTTATTCTGCAACTGAAGTGGTTGAAAATCCACCAAATTTCCAGGAACAAGACCGAAGGGAACATTTAGAAATGTCGAATTAATCTTGATTGATCCACTGAGTTGGTTTTACAACGACAGAGGCTAAAAAAAAAAAAGACATGAGCGGTCAGAGGGCTCATCATCTGATCATGGCGAGGAAAATGAAGGAATTCTTTGTTTTAGTTGTGTCACTGCTCAACTTTGCAGCACCTGTCCCCGTGCGCTGTGATTTGTCATCATGTTTAATGCTGTGTGTGGGTAAAAGGCTCTGTGCAGTTACTGCCCCCTGCTTTGCCTGGAACTCACCACCGGCTGCAGCGCCACCACATATTTGGCCGCCACCTCTCCTCTGCAGGCATGTGAGCGCATGATAACAGCCCTGTTGTTTGACACACAGTGATATGCAACCCCCCCCCCCCCACCGTCTCCTCAGCCCCACAGGCTTTGGCACACATTGGTTTTGTTTTGTTTCGGGGGGCTATGTGTTTGGGAATCGTCCACAGTTTTCAGCCTGTATATAATCACACACTCGTAGTCAGTCCAAAAAAAAAAAAGAAAATCCTCCTTACCTCTGGAAAGTTGAGTGTGGTGGAGGGCAAGGTGGAACCTGTCTGATGCCCGAAAGGAACACAACCCTGTCCCCTGTGAACCTGCACTTCGCTCTCTCTTTAACCAGCGATGCTAAATAGCTCCAAGTGACAAAAGCAGGTGTGTTCCGGCAGACGGGATGCATGCATGATTAATGTGGCCTGGCGGAGCAGATGAAGACAGACAAGGGTCTGGCTTTTTGCCTGCCAGTGAGCGGATGGAGAGAGAAGATGAAGCACAGCGGAGGAAGAGATACAGAGAGGTGGAGGACGAAGAGAAAAAGCACCTGTTAGTTAAACACTCCCCTTCTAGAGAGACCTTTAACCTTGCATCTGTGTGTGTGAGTGTCTGTGCAAACACAGTGGTTACCAGCTCAGTGAAGATCCAAGCAGATGTAGCTGTAGGGCTGAGAGCAGCTCAGAGACCGGGGCTCTGGTCTGGGATCAGCTGAGGCCATTGAAGGCTCAGAGCGAGAAGAGTCGCTGCTGCAGCTTCACAGACTGTGACCTGAGAACTCCATCTCTCTGCCTCCATCCACTCCGCTCGGGGCTCAGCCTCCACACACTGTCGTCCGAAGCCTCAATAGGACCTGGATTAGTTTGAACTCTGAACAGAGACTAGAAAAAGAGAGTGCATGTCAATTTGAAGCAGTGAGTCAGGAGCATCATGGGTAAATCTGCAAGTCCAGTGTCACGGTCAACACTGAAACGTTAGAGCAGAGCAAAACTGTACATTATCTGCATCACCCAACATGTTCATTAACTTAACATTAAGATGACAGCACTGAGGAGATGGAGAAACATGACAGACGATCAGGCATCCATCAGCTTTCAGGACTACTTCCTGCTTCTCTCAACTCTATGTAGTGTCTGCAGAACACTGTGGACGCTGTCAGTCGTCGCAGTCGTCCTGCAACCTCCTCGTGTCAGAGGTGGGGTCTCATATTAAGGAGGTCACCTTGTATTGTTAATGGAAATGTGGGAGATGGAGTCAAGCTCTATTATGGAAGCATGAAAGCAGCACGTCTGCATGTGTTACACTGAATCTGAGCCGCAGTCAGTCAGTTCAGCTGACAGGTGGTGGTGGGGTGTGTGTGTGTGTGTGTATGTGTGTGGACGTGGTGCTGTGCGTGTGTGTGTGTGCATGTGGTGGGCTTCAGCCAGGCCTTCTGTGCCACCCCTGGTTAATGAGGCCTTTATGGAGATGAAGTGGGGGTGCAGGAGAGCAGGATGTGGAGACGAGAGCTAGCGAGGGAGACTGGAGCTGGCTGCAGCTGTTAGAACAGTGAGGGGTGGAGTGGGGCAGTGCTGTGGAAAACAGGATTTCAAAATGCTGATTGGTTGGTGTCAGCCCCACTTACAGGCGTTATTTGGATGGTATAGGCAGAGCTGTGAGGCCTGCGCTGAACCCCTGAGCGACTTCTCAATTAGTGGGCGGCCTAGCGGAACTGCCAGACACTATTGTGCGCCCCAACAACCCCCCACCCCCCCCATCCAGCCCTGATCCAGCGGCTGCCTCCCAGGCTGCATGGAAGCCAGATCTCTCCAGTGATCAACATTCGTTAAGTTATTCAAGTTACTGAAAAGCACTTTTGCGACTCTTGTTTTTATACAGTAGCGTGGACGCTTCATGAACATAACATGGTTGGTTTTTGATGTTGCTCCCTCCTTCATGGTAACCACAGAGCTCAGAATGGAGGCGTCTGATGCTCCATGATGGGTCAAACCTGAATCTCTGCGATAACACGCACCACAGTGAGGAAGGAGAGAGCCCGGCTTGTGTAACCAAGCTGAGCCAGTTGTAGCTGCTGTGCTATGCTTGTGTAAAATGAGATGTAAATGCGGCAATTTTAACAGCCTGATTTATTCATTGGGAAGCAAAAAAGAAAGAGAAGAATGCTAATTCTACACAGCGCTTTGCCCTTGGCCAGGGCACATCGACAAACAAGTCACTCAGCAAAGGAATTAACAACTTCATTAAGTTACCTGACAGCGTTGGCACATCCAGCCCCACATCACTTTGTCTGTGCCGGCTGATGCAAGAGCTATCTACTGCTACAGGAGGTGTCAGGAATAAATTTTCAGGCTTAATATGACCCAAGAACAGTGTTAGTTTAAACTGCTTTTAAGGCATTATCTCAGGATGTTTGTCCAAGTGATGACCTGACAACTAGGAGAAATCACTGAGCAAATCCATACAAAGACTCATTATGGAGAACACACCCAATCTATGATTGGTTTTGGGGGTATAAAAAAGAAAAAATCAATGCGTTGCAGAGGTCACGTCTGTCTCTGGTATATCTGCTGTGTATCTGAGCACATGTTAGAGAGGGACTGGAGGACGGAGCAGTGACTGCAGAGAGGCTGCTGCTGCTGCATTGATTGCACCTTCCGCTAGTTTTCCATATGCTTTTAATCTGTGAAATGCTAAAGAGGCAATCAAAGGCGTACTGTCAAAGCAGTGTCCAGGTGATTTCTCAGCCACCTACACTGCATTAAGAAAGTCTGATCAACGGGTGGGAGAGCCGGGCCTTCTGCTGACAGAGACAGAGGTGGTGGGCTACAGAAATCATCCTGCCAGCTGGCGTCACAACGGATCACACAGGCCCAAAATAACAAGTCGGCTTTTATTTTCCCTGTGGTGTGAGGATTTGACGTGATGCCCGGCATTTTGTGCTATACTGACCATCACTGATAATGGGATCAGACTAAGAGGCTCTTAAAAAGATCAATAATGATGCTCAGTATTTTAGTATGTGGAAATCAAGACAAAGATTTAAAAAGAAGCCGTGGTCATTTAAGGTCCTGTATTGTATGAAGTGAGATTTCTGTGTTTTTTTTTTATTATTATGAATCAGCTCTAGGTTCTATGTGAATATTGTAAAATATCAAAACATCAGTCCACAGAGACAATACAGTTTGTATTCAGAAACTGAGCCTTCAAAATGGGCCATGCAGACCTCCTTAACTTTGTGATGTCACAACAGCAGTAGGTCTTTTCAAAATAAGAAACAAAAAATGAAAAATAAAGTTTAATTTCAGTTTTAACACTAACCCTTCTTCAAACAAAGGAAAAAAAAAAAAAAAAAAGGAAAAAAAATTGAATATATATATATGTATATATATAGTTCTCTGAAGCTCAGCCTGTGACTAGTGTGAAGTGTTTCCATAGGGACACTCTTTCATGCCAGACAGTATTTAAATGCTGCATTTTTTTTCTGTTCAGTGTCACTGTGGAGAGATGACCTGTGTCAGAAATTATGATTTGCATTGTGCTGTCTGAGTTGACCTTTACTTTAGAAAAAAGAAAAAAACAGTAATTATCAGGCACTTAGCTTTTACCTCACCTTTGAAAGGACTGTATAACACTAAAACATAGGAGGTGTCAGCAGGAGCACATTAGGCTGAATTGTGACCTCTTTGAGTCTGGGCGATCAGCATCTAAATATCATCTCAACTCTCTACTAAAGACTGAATAAAACACATTTTAACGGTGCCAGATGGACGGAGCAGTATTTTACCAGCTACGACAGGTAAAGTGTCCTAAACATTACCTGCATTAATGACGTCAAGTTACTGAAGTTAAGTTAATTACCTGTAGTGCCACAGAGCTGCAGTCCAGTTTGTGGAAATTTGAAGTTGGTTCATCTTCTTTTTACTTTTCTTTTCTCACCACTTTTTATTTTTCCCTTCCTCATTCTTTTCAAAAACTAAAAACAAAACAAAAGCAGCAAACCTGCTTCAAAAACTAATTAAAACTAAACTGAAATTGAAAAGAAAAAGTCCAAACAAATTAAAGATAAAAACTGATGAATAATCCACAACTATTCTAACCTTGAATCTGCCACTAAACTCTGCAGGTTTCCATCGTAACGCTCCCCCTTGTTAATTCCTACATTAAGTTTCTTTTAACTCACTTGGTTGTGTTAAAACTGAATCATCAGACTGCTGGAGTGATGCTGAGAAGGAGATACAGTAGTTTCCACCAATTTCCTTGAATGACAGAATGAGCCGGAGTGTTTATCAAAGAATAACTGTGGGGAGGACGTGTTGACCTTTTTTGATGGCAGGCGGGTTTAGGTGTTTCCTCTGATCTGTAGCAGATCGCATAATAAGAGAATGGAATGAATATGAGAAGATGCTGCTGCTGACAGCTTGTGACAGTTGGCTTGGAGGCAGCGGCGGGAATATTTATAATATTCCCATCTATGTCAGTGTTTCAACAACGTGTCAGTCAACCAGATTTCACCTGATGGGCCATGTGTCATGCCAGCATCCTCCACACGCTGATTTGGAGGTGTAACAACATGAGAGCTGTTAGCTGCATTGCATTTCTTCTTCTGTGTCGAAGATATTTTTTTGCACCAAAGAATAAAAATTTAATTTGAATTTATTTGACCATCACAGGAAGTCTAATTTTGTTGTTGCATGCTCTCCAACTGAAGTGCAGTAAGTGTAATGTTTGTGAACACATCACTCACTTGTCACATTTTTGTGTCTCTTAAGGGTTCAAATGGCAGACAATATAATACAAAGAAATGTGTGTGTGCATGCACCTCTGCAGCTTCCACCTCAGTTTGCAGTTTAATGAGATGGCACATAGATGTTAAAAGCTCTGAAAGCACACTATAATTGTCATGTTGTGCTTGGGAAAGCTTGGCTGCCATTAACCTCCCAACACCACAATTCTCTTCGCACATCTAGCAATTACCTTACCAATAATGCCCGAGCTCACAAATGCGTGTGTTCTGAAGTTCTGTAATTAAATTGGGCTTTTCACATGTAATCTGGAAATGCTAAGGGGTCAAACCGGGTGCTGGTAATCACGAGTGATTGAGTCTGAAGGAGGGTCACACATCGTGGAGGGTCTGTTTCCATACAGCACTTAATTGTCCTGATGAGAGGGGTCACATTTTCTTAAGTAGAGGTTAAGAGTGGGGGCGCCTTTGTTTTGTCTCCAGAAAGCACAGAGGGAATGTCATTTGATGGGAAAAAATGATGGGCCTTCAATAGCAATATCATTTAGCCTGCATTTGAAGTACAACCTTTATGATTTGGGGAGAAAGCTATTAACCGAAGCTCAGCGGTCTTTTGTCATTTCCAATATCTAAGTGAAGCAGCTCCACAGTGAATGAATAACTGAAGCCCTCTCAAGGTGATGAACATGGCAGACTAATCCTAAAAAATATGCAGATGTCAGTGTGTTTGGATCCACAATAAGGAAGGACATGAGTGTTCCTTAACTGCACTGTAAAAAATCTCACAATTACTAACAACTTGCTTTAAATTTGTCTGTTATGGGCGTCTGAGGGTTCACAAGCGCCACTGCAAAAAGTTTAGTATAACTTTGTGTGATCACATTCAGGCCTAGTCCACATGTATCCACACCAGCATGTTTTAAAAAAAACAAACTCTGTCCATATGTAAACACAAAAACGCACTAAAAACGCTGTACATTGCATTCCACACTAGCAGGTGGTGATATAATTTTATCTCCTAAAATCGCATTGACCGATCATGGCAGAGCATAGAACTACCAAAGTGTACTTTCAGTCTGATCTGTGATATATCCATGAATACCGTCATACTTCGTGTTGTTAGGGGGCATTCAGATGTAGCATCATGCACACTCACAACCCAGAGTGACACCGTAGCGGTGTGCAATTTGTGCGACGCATGCAGCAAGCGCACCAGATGTCATGTGTTAAGAATTAACCAATCAGCTTTGCTGACCAGCAACATGCTGCCCTCAGAGCTTGCCACTTTCTTGGCACCGTTTAGGTGTGGATGATAGGCCCAAATGCATAGGAAAGTATCTGATTTTGGTTGTTTGCGTTTACATGTGGACGTGGTCTAAGAGTCATTTTAGTGGACGACCCCTATTTCGATAAATAACAGAGCTTTGGAAAAACGAAACTTTATCCATGTGTGCTGTTTTTGTTCTGAGTTACAGCTGAATGCTGCAGACAAACAGGGGAGAGAATCAGGGGGCAATAAGAAGAGAACTAATGCTGTTGGTTTTGTATTTTTCATTGGATTTCTGTCTAGTGTATATAGAATGACACATCCATTAGCCACCACTTATCCTTTGTGGGTCACTGGATATAGAATAATGGGTCTTTTAAAGGATTGTGCCCCTTTTTTCTGTTGTATTTGTTAATTCTAGTGAAAGAAGCTGCATAATTATTTCTTGTTTCAACATGCATGTGTGTAGTTCATGTGTAAAAGGAAGAGCTGACACGTCTCTGTTTTTTTGTTTTTTTTGTTGTCTCACTGTCCTGTAATAACACGGGCCACCATTTTGTCTCTATGTGGGACATAACGCTGCTACTTTTCATTTCAACTAAAATGCCTCAGTTCAGTCGCCTGGACACATAATTTTTTTGGACCGTCCCCTCCAGTTGAGATTAGCTAAATTAGCTGTGAAGAGCAATGACTCGTGGGACTGTGCATGTTTGGTGCAGATAATTGCAGGGCTAGTGTGCTACAGCCTGGCACCCAGCTTGGGATTGCAGGTGGGTTGGCGAAGGGAAGTGCCTATCGAACTGCACATCTGGCCCCTGCGGGGGTCAAAATCTTTCATTGCGCCCGTTTCCAAAATGGACCCAAACACAGCACTGCCAAAAAAACAGTCCTGAAAGCCCTTTCCTGCTTACTTTGTTTTGAATACACTTATAAAAAGGAGTTGTTTTTCATTTAAGGACAAAAAAAACTTGTGTAAATTTTGAATTTTGAATATGCAATGCTTGGGAGAAGAAGTCAAAGGTTAAAGATAAGGGGTAATCCTTAATGGGTTAGGGTGGGATTTGCTCAAATTTCAAAAGATTGATCGATGCACTCACTTTGGATAAAGCTAATGTTTGATTATAGTAACACAGGACATGGCTGCCACCAGTAGCTTATCTCCTCTCCTGCACAGTTCCAGAGATGCGTGATGTGTAATGTTTTTCAACCTTTTTCAAGGAGTTTCTATAGGAGCTAATTAGGCAGCTCTCCACGGCTGCACTTCAGGTTGACAGTTCGGGGGAGTGTTCCTCGGTATATGGTCGGTAGTCTCTCAAAAAGCAGGCCATAATTCATCATTAGGATATCAGAGTCCAGGTGCAGATGAGAACTGATAGAGCCGGCAGCCAGGCAAGTCGGGGCACTCAAGGAGGAAAATCTTATCCCAGGGACAATTCCCAGGTCATGCCCGCGGTAATTGAAATAATTTTGCCCCTAGAGTTGTTTAATCACTGACAATCACACATGCAGGGAGGACTAAATTGAGCAACGCATGAGTCTGATTACATCTGCCACCCTTAACTGTCTCCTCTCCTCCTCCTCCCCCACCGACCACCGCAGCTCCCATCAGCACCTCGGATTTCTGCAGCCCCACCTTTCAGTTTGTGTTCCCCTGCTCTCGTCAAGATTGTCCCGTAATGAAGCATCGACGGGCAAAATCAAATCAATTATTTCTTGCCTCTCTCGTCCCTTTTGTGGACAGACTCTTGAAACTTAAGCTCCTCCTCGCTGTGATTAAATTCCGAGCAGGACGCCGGCGCATATAGCTCCAGCCAGGGCGGATCATCAAACGGACAAAGCACAATCCCATTAAAAAAAAAAAAAAAAAAAAAAAGCCTACGTTGAGATGCAGCAAATCATTTGTCCGTTATTAACCCTGAGCCTGTAATTATGCAGATTGCCATAGATTTTCCCTGGGTGCCTGGAAGTGAGATCCAGGTGTTGTTCTCAGCGTGGCAGGCAGATGAGGGAACGGCCGTGCATTACTGAACTTGCCACATTCATCATGTTGACTGATGGCACAGGGAGTCGGTCCCCAGGTCCCGGTGGTTAATGTAGTGGGTAATTAACTGTCATTTGCCTAGTAATAGGCCGATGATCAATGGTTTATGAGGAAACAAATTCTAATCCAGCGGCTGATAAATGCATGCCGAGGCTGGAGCAATTGAAGTGGTGGGAGAGATGGAGGAGATGGGGGGAGGAGGGGGTTGGGGCCAGGGAGAGGAGGGGAGAGCAGAGCAGAGCAGAGCGCCACTGTAAATAGGTTCACACACTGGTTCTGAAGTTTCAACAAAGTTTGTTTAAAAGACAGCGATTAACCCTTTCATTTTAAATTTTCATTTTCATCCAAATTATACAAATAAAAAGTTTTTCTTTCATCTATCCATTGAAATCTATCCATTTCTTGTGCTTCTACCTGAAAACAGTGCAGGTACCGAAGCATGGAAAACTGCAACATCCCTCTACAGAAGACGGATACAGTTGTCATGAAGCAGGAAATTAGCTTTAGAGGCCAACTAAACATGTTTTTCCTGTGGTAATGTTGAACTATGGAGACTGACTCACTGTTGGAGCCAAACTCTAGTGGTCATTAGAGGAACTGCAGTTTTTATACTTGGACTATGGCTTCATTTTTCACACCCAGAGTTTATTGCTTCATCTCAACATAGTTTCTAAAACAACTTGCACTGATTTGTGCCCCTGTGTGTGCAGTGATGTTGCGTGTGTTGTGTTCCTGCAGTAAAGAAAAGACAGTGCTTCAGGTTTACTGGTTGGTGTAGAACTGAAAAAAACAGATTTGCTGTCATTTGTAGCTCAAGATTTCTCACATTGGGCATTACTGTTTTATTCTATTACAGTCTACAAAAGTTGAGTCTGCTTGAATGTGGGGCACCTCTCCTGCAAGAGTGTTGTAGCCAGTCGTGTATATCTACATCTGTCTGTCCTCATCAACAGTGTCACAAATATCTGATAATAATAAATGAAACAGAGAGCTAAAGAGAGCAGAGGAAGAATGTCCGACATCTCTCTCTGTCACTCTCACACAGCTGGCCACAGCTGGTACGACTGTAGGATCGTCAGTTTGGTCACACAGACGCCCCCCCTCCTCATCCACCATCGGACGGTTTTGTGGGGGGAAGGGGCTCCGACACAATCCAACCGTGCAACATGCAATTTGGACAGAGCTCTAATGAGGGTCAAAGGGCAGATTTTTGCTTATCTCTGAGCAACTACATTCAGTGCTGACTGCAGTCGAGATATTTTATGTGAAATCTCAGCATAAGACACACACACACACACACACACACACACACACACACACACATATAAATGTATGTATATACCAAGAGGAGGCTTTGGAAAATTCTTCCACTATTAGACACGTTTGCCTTGTGCAGTATCTACAGCTCCATGTACAAAGTCAAGGATAATTCACTTCAGGATAATTTATTTCCTACACCCCAGTAATCACCAGGAGGGAGGAGGAGGAGGGGGGGTCATTGTATTTTTGAATTAGCCTGACAAAGACGAGAAAAAGCTTTGGCATGACACCACTGCATATACCCCATGCAGGCTGCTGGGGGTGGGGTGGAGTGGGGTGGGGGCACACACTGCACACTCAGATTGGGTTTTGGGGTCCACTGGGCTAAAGCCTTGTGGAATAATTTAATTGGTGTCTGTTTTTCTCTCATCAAATAGGTACCACTGAGCTGTACCAGGCTGTAATGCACAGTGAATGCCTTTTGACTGAAACAAGGTATTGGCCACTGACTGCATCTATTCTCTTTCAAATTCAGATTTGAGCAAAGCATGAATTTAAATTTCATGTTGTGTCTTCAGCCTCTTTAAATATACATGCCGACTTGTCAGCGATGGATATGAAGTGTATGTCAGGCCTCGCTATTCTACATATGTTATTCTGTTTTGGCTCTTTCAGCAGAGCCACAGTTAGCTGCCGTCTAGATGCAGCAGACAGCTGTATGATTGTCAGCCTGAGAGACACATTGGAAATTAATATATTTACCACAAATTATAATCCAGGGCAAAAGCATGGAGTCCCAGGCCTGGGTCTACTCACACAAGGCCTCTAAAACCATCATCCTTGATTTGGGTTTTTCGCCGGTGCCTTTGAATTCATTATAACCAAACCGTGCTTAATTTTCCTCCTCCCTCGAGAGCCATTAGCGTCTGTAGCATCAAACTGGCGGAACGATGAAAGACGAGTGGCAGGTACGCTCCATCTATCTTCCCTCCCCACAGGGCGAGCGAGGGGGCTTCCTGTGTGTGCAGTGGGTTTTTTTTTTTTTTTTTTGAAGAGTGTTTGCCACACAAGAGCCCAGCGAAGAGCCAGAGCTGGCTGGATGCTCCGGCTGCCACAGACGCCGTCGTTTGGGTAAACCTCCAAAGACCGTTATCAGCACTTTTTCAGCGCAGCTTGTCAGAGACACTAGAAAAATTGTTTGATTTGAGGAGGCGATGTAAGTATTCCCATAAGTCAGCACAGGTTAGGAGGTTTAATCATTCAAAGCAGTGGTTAAAGCAGCACAGGGAGGTACAGGATGAATTATGCAGCAAACAAGTGGATGAGAAGCAGAGAGAAGTTTGGAAGTTCTGGTTTCTTTTTTTTAATTGAATGGGCTTCACATGAACGCACATCCTTCTTTACAAATGTATTTGCAGCATAGTCTATATATATATTTATAATGTTCATCTTATATTGAAACTTTTGTTGGTTCAGTTGCATGGCAATGAAACAGAGTTGAGCTGTACTGTATGACACAGCATGGTGTTTCTGTTACTTAATCACTGATATTAATGGGGTGAAAAAACACTAGTCTGTATAATCCACTACAGTAACACAAAGTGCTGCCTCCAAAATGATCATTAAGTTGAATATGTTTATTAGAAGTCTCATGAGAAGAGGAATATTGGCACAATTTGTGGTTTATTTTTATTTTAGATGCTTATTTTTATTTTATTTTACTTGGTATGACTGGTGTGACATGAACAGTGTCATCTACAGTGTCAAAACAGAGTAAACTACTGAAATGCTTTTGGTTTTAGATTTACAGTCTAAAACCAGGCAACAAATGTAAAGACTAAACTAAACAGATAAAAAAAAAACTTAAATAATTGTCAAAGTATAGTGAAAAGTGTAAAACTGTCATGTTCCTGCAGCAGCTACATGAGTAAGAAATGCTTTCCTCCCTAACTTCCAATGAGACTCTAATGTGGCTCTGCACACAGCATCAGTGTTACAGGCAAACACACACTGACAGGGGGACAAACCTGTTATCGCAGCTGTGCTAACAGTGGCGTTTTTCATATGAATGACTTCAAATTGTCGCCGCGATGATAAAACATGTCACGGCAGAGTGATGTCTTGTTATTGTAACGTCGTCATTTATATGCTGAGTCGTCCACGAGGCCCGCCTTCCTCATGAAAGTACAGTAGGCGCAGACAGCAGAGCGTGAGAAAGCATCACGACGTGACAACAAAGAGGTTTCTAGTTTTTAGGAAGGTAATGTAATGTAAAGTGTACGTGTTGTCACAGGTTCTACTTATATTTCCACAGTTATCCTTCTATACAGTGCAGGTGTTCCTGCAGCTGAGTGTGGACTCTGCTCAGGAGATGATACGACAGGCAATTCCAGGTGTTGTCTGGTAGGACTGGGGATACAACACTGCTTCTGAAATCAGCCCTGTAGAGCAGCTGTCATCTTAGAGATATATAACACCTTACAAGCAAAAAGTGAAAAAATGAAGCCAACACAGATGAATGCAGTTCCTCTGATGACCACTAGAGCCTGTTTACAAAAGTGAATGAATCCCCATAGACTCCCATTTTAAAAGGTCCAAGTTTACTCAATAGAAATAAACATGTTTACTGGCTGGTGTGAAAATATATGGGTGGGAAGTTATATAGAACTGATAATTCACTGTTGACTTTATTAAAGCATAAGGATTTGCATAATTGAGGGTGTGGATACACTGAGTGACAGCTGGGCCACACACCTGAACCAAAGCGTTGTGACCTTGACTTCAGTCCACTGTTATAAGTCTTACTTGTGTAGTTTTAATTTAATCCATATTATAATTTTCTTTTCCTTTTTGCGTTTTGTGTTTTTATTTCACGAGCATGGGAAACCATACTCACATTTATCTCACCAGTTGCACAAGCAGAGCACAGCTCAGTATATATATAATGCATAGAAAATAAAACCAGTTGCAACACACACACACACACACACACACACACACACACACACACACACACACACACACATGTATGTAAGATGCTTCTTTATCATAAGAGCTGGCCTCAATTATTGATTCAAGTGCTCACCGAACAGGAGACACACGCACACAAGCGCTGGATGTTCACAGATACGAGGACTTTCACCCAGAATGCTTCAGAGCAAAGTAGTGTGACAGTCCCCTCTCAGCAGCGCAGGCCAGCTTAAATTTGCAAGAGATGAGAGAAGAGCATGGACAGACACGATGAACAGTGAAACAGAACACCATTTTGATTCAAGCTGACAGGCAGAAAGCTTAAAACGTTGCTTTTTTACACAAATGCCCTCCATCATTTATAATCCAGAGCCTTGAGTGTATGCTATCTGAAAATGATTCAGGTTACTGGGAGACAAGGACACTCACCCCCTGCTCAGTGAGAGGTGGCTGCATTATGACTCTTTGTCGCAAGCTGCCACATAAAGTGCTGCTGTTATGCTCAAACACTCAAGCTCATTATCTCATACTAAATCTATCATTTCTTGTTGTTTTTTTTTTTTTTAAAAAAGATTTTTTTTTTTTTTTTTTTTTTTTAGATCAATTACTCGGCTCTGTAAGGAGAGAAATCATCATTTCATCTAATTCATGTGAAGCGCTTCAGGCAATGCACATTTGTGCAGAAAAGAGAAAGGACAAGCAGCACCACAAATGTATCTAAATTTAAATTGCTCAAAGGAAAAGGCATAATTCTTTTAATTAAGTCGGCGCTAATCCATCCAATGGGCCCTCTGTGTTTTCACCCACCTACCATGTTACAAGAGATATCCTTCATTGTCTCATGGTGTGTTGACAGTGGTCCTTAATTCTGTAGGTATTTATGAGGGCACAATCTATCTGCTTCCTTTGCCTCTGGGAAACATACTTTCTGAAGGTTAATAAACAACCCTGCATATCCCAAGCCCTGAGATCATTTATCAGATTGCGATCTCTTACAGACTCTGAGAGTGGCATGCCGTTTTATCATTTTAACAACGACGGCTAAAAGTGCCTCAAGAAGTCCGCCTAATAGGTTATTTTGTTATATGATTTCGTTATCAGATATTTTTTTCCCTTGCTAGCCTGGTCTAGGTCGCTGTGTAGTAACAGCCCTGAATCCCTAATGAATACTCACATTAATGTCCCCGGAGCAGGCGAAGAAATAATAGGGTCCTCCCAGGGCAGCGGTGCTAGCCATGTCGAATCTATTTCTATGGCACAAGCTGTGGCCCTGCTATTTTTTTACTGTGCTACTGTAGCTCAGCTCAGTCCTGCCTATTTTTGTAACTGATTAAGAGACTCTCTCCGTCCAGGCAGCACATGTTAGTGTGTTTATCACAATCGCTTTGACAGCTGTCACTCTGTGGCCAGGCAAGAAGCAGTGGAAGCAGCTGTGATGCTCCTGTTGTTCCGTCTGATGTATATGCAGGGTTTATGGGATGCAAAGGTGGGACATAATGATGGGTGGGGTTAGAATTGTTCAAAAGTTGTGCTGTGCATATGTCCTTAAGCTCACAAAGTCTGGCCTCTATAATAATAATGTGTTTGAGGCTTTGGGCCATATTGCTGAAAATTGTGCCCAAAATATTCAGTATAAAAGAACAGCACTGAGTGTGTGACTCCTTGTCATTTTTATGGCTTTCCTTAAAAACTAATGGAGTGAAAAATCTCATTATATCTCAGTTTGAAGCCTTCAGAATATATCTGACAGCTGTGCACTTATTCCTGTTAAAGGTTGTATTATGCAATTAACAGTCAGCGGTAGTCAGTGTTCGTCTAAGACCACTGAGTTTTCTAAGGCCATTTGATGTGGCGAATGTGTCACTCTCAAAATCCTATGTGTTTAAGGTAAAAGGTACAGTCCTTTGTTTCACTCAGAGTTTATGGAAAAACTTGCTGTATGCTCGACTGTCTTCTTAGACAGGAATCGGATAAAAAATTCACCAGCGCACACAAACAAGGTCTCATTTTCACCCACTTTATATAAGAGCTCACATTTCACATGATGTAACTGTTACTTTAGGTTTGCATGGATGTTGAGCAATATATACAACAAGCACCCTGCAGCCAAATCTGGCCACCACCAATAATAGCTATCTTTATCTTCTTTCTTTTTATCTTCTAATTTGATTTTTTATTTTATTTTATTTTATTTTGAAATCAGACTGATAGTCCCACATTGTTCCAAATAAAAGTGACTTTGCCTACAAAATAAGAGTGCAGTGTTTTTTTTGTAAGAGATGCTGTATTTAAAGCTATCATAAGCTTTTATTCTGAAAGGTTCCAACAGGAAGTTCCAGTGGTTTTGTAGCTTGTGTTTAGCCTAGCTTGGCACAAACGCTGACACTAGTGGTTGCTACTTTTCTTTCTCCTCCAGGATTCGATGAACAACAAAGAACACTAAGGTTCTTGGAGGAAATGACTTACCTCATCTATCTTCTTTGTGTGTGCTTCAGGTTGTTTGGTGTAACGGGAAACTGCGCGGCCTGCAGCAAACTAATTCCAGCCTTCGAGATGGTCATGAGGGCCAAGGAGAACGTCTACCACCTGGACTGCTTCGCATGCCAGCTCTGCAATCAGAGGTGAGTGATTGGACCACACCCCCGCTCCCTCTCACATACCTGCGTCAGGGCAGATGGCCAGTCAGGAACCAACACCGCCGCTCAGTGAATCCCAAGTGCTGCTCATAGTCAAAGAAAAAATCCCTCAGCTAAGATTTATCACTCTAACCAGTGACCAAATGGACACATCCGAGGCCTTAAGGACACCTGCTGGTCCCGGAACAGTGATTACGATGCTCCACTACTACTGCACAGTGTCAGTCTAGAGCTACAGGCGCAGTTACATGTCCGTACATATGCTTCCCATCAGTCTTCATTACTGGGCCTCCACCTGCATCAGGATGTGGTCAGAGATTTCAGGACACTGCTTCCACACACAGCACCAGAGAGGGAGCAGTTTGGAATCCAGCCCAGCCGCCGTGCAACACATCGCTTATAATATTCACTATTGTTGCATGAGTAGAGGTGGTGGGTTGAATTTAACTAGTTCAAGTGTTTTTATTGTTTTGTTCGTCCAATTTTAATGCAGTTATTTTGTATTTATTTCTTAATTCCACTTATTTTAAATCATACAAAAAACAGCGAGAGCCAACTCTTAAAGACACAGTGTCTCACCAACTCACCACCCAGAAGCAGTGCTGTCCCACTGTAAAACCAACAAGTGTATGGTGACTGATGCTTTGACTCATACATTACAGTATTGTGATGTTAAACACTGGGTTGCCATGGTTACAGGGGGTTAGGGCCAACAATTGGGGTTAACAGAAAAATGACAAAGACAGAAGATGAAAGCGCGGACGGAACAAACTCTAATGTCAACACTGGAACTCTCGTAGATTATAGCCTTGTGATGTTAAACACTGGGTTGCCATGGTTACCAGGGGATGTAAACAATTGGCATAAACAGAAAAATGGCAAAGATAGAAGAAGAATGCAAAGGAACAAATGCTAATGTCAACATCAGAGTTAAGTAGAATTGGGTCTGGCTCTCTGCAGTATAAACATTGTGTCTCCTTGTATGATGATGAGATGTTTGAAGATGAACATACATTACACATACACAGCAAATATGGTTTTATCTGTTAAATGCAAATTCAAAAGTTCCAAACCAACAATTGTATGCAGCATCTTCTGCTGTTGTCAGAGTAACATGATTCATCACATAGTATTGTCCCTGCAGCCTCTCACACTCAGTCACATACAAGGAAATGTCAGTGCAGTCTGTGAGGGTCCAGGTCTCAGGCCTCAGGGGAGACGTAGGGAGAGTGTTTGGTGGATCCGTAGAAAAAGCCAAACATCTGATACGTCGTCCAACCACATCTAAACACAAGTTCCCTTCATAGCTTCGTCCTGGCTGCATCCCACTGCCTCACAGCCTCTGTCCAAGATCCCCCATGTCTCCAGCAGTAGTCGTGCCACCATCATGGCCGCGCTGTGTAGACTAACAAGCAAATCAGAATGTTATCAAAGTTTTTTTTTTGAAGGATAGAAGAAACAGTTCTGAGCTGAGAATGTTAGGGGAGCATCAGGAAGGTTACACATTGGCTCAGTTCCTGTGATTCTCTCATCCTTTCCCCCCAAACTCCACTTTGTTGCAGACACAGACACAAGCGCCTGCACGACACCCGCACACACACACACACACACACACACACATAAACCAGACACATTGTGCATGCTAAAGGCAAAGGACCCCGGTTACGCACAATTAGCACTCGGTTATTGTCTTGCCACTTCAGCCGGCTGCACCAGACAGCCTCTCCTAATGGAAGAAGTCAGCTAATCTTCATCAGCCAGGCCCAGGCAGGCCAACTCTGCTCTCCCACATTAAAACCCATTTAAGCGCGAGCAAATCTTTCTTTTTACATTAGGGCAGTTGCTGAACTGTTGAATAAAATCGACGTCAGTGTGTTTCACGCGGTCCGCTGTGGTGCCGTTCAGATGCCCATCACAATTTTCACCACGACCTGGTCAAGATTTATCGCGTGGCACCAGCTTTAATTGAAGCTGTGACTCGCCTCTGACTTTTGTTTTACCTTTTTATTTGGTAACATCGATAGAGCTGCTGCTGGAAAGATACCTGTATAGGAATATAAATGTAAAGTAGATTAAATGAATTTGAAATAAACTCTGATGTGAAAATGATCTGTAAATGAGACAACAGAAGTGATGAATCCAACATTTTTGACAGAAGTAGCGTTCTCTGTCATGCCCACAACATCGCTACGTGGGTTTCTCAACATTTGTGTCCCGATTAATAGAATGACCTTTTCCAAATTTTCTCAGCCTCAGCCTGTGATCTATCAGGAGATCTCACTTAAGATTCCCTGAATAGTTTCTCAACATCTTGTTGCAGCCGTCCTGGAAATGGGGCTGCTGTTCTTTGTCTGGCATACCGATCTGCCGCCTTGTTCATCTACACCCGCTCTCGCCCCCCCCCCCCCTTTCTTGTTTCCCAGCCTCAAACAAACATGAAAACCCGAACTCCCCCCCCCCCCTCCTCCTCCTCCCCAACGGGCCCTTCGATAAAGCAATCTAATCCATCTCACAAATGGCCCAGAGATTTCTCTGCGGAACATTGTCATAAAATGTGAAATCTGATAAACAGAGCAGGCAATCACAAGGTCACCAGGGGTCGCGCCGTGTAATTATCCACCGCTCCTGCAGGTCAGCCGCAACCCGTGTTGACGTTTGAAGGTTGAATTGCTGCAATCAAAGTATGAACACACACACACCCCTCCCTCCACCACTACACACATGTACACACTCATGCATTTGTCCAGTTTTGGATAGCTTCAGGGGTACAGCCGTCCTACTGTATCTCATAGGAGCCCAAATTCAGATTCCACTCACTGCATGGCTCTAATGGCCACTGCCATGTTCAGCTTTTGCTTAAATGACAGACTAATTAGTGCAGGGCAGAGGTGAGCAGAGCCCGGCCTGGTAGCTGCAGATCCTGACCTGCAGCCACTTCCTTGTTCTCTGTCATCATCACCATCAAATTGTCACCAGTTTCTTTCTTGTCACGACACAAGGCTTCAGAATGAGATGAATGGAACAGCCTAAACAGTTATCTTACTTGTGTATCTGCCAGCCGTCCCCCAATCCTCTCTCTTTCTTCACTTCTGTGCATGACTTTGAAATGGTATCAAGCTGAGGGGAGTGAAAAGCGCCTGTCCCTGGTCTATCAGTGAAAATATAGGATCCTACATTGGCTCTGATTGCTCATGTCTGCACCCACTGTGGCCTCACTCTGTTAAACTGGACATAAATCTACCGTCGTGACCTTCCCACCAGTCAGACCTGTTATTTTCCCCTACCTGAGCCGGGGAAGGGAAGCACTGGCGTGGTCTTAGAGCTGAAGGGGCGGGGAGCCGGTTCTGAGGAGAGAAGGAGGTTTTGGTGAGGGTGTGTATGTGTGTGTGGTGGTGGGGTGGTGTTGGGGGAATAAGGAAAGTGATATGAGACTCCATCCAGCAAGCAGTTAGCCACAGATCAGCCCTGGGGGACAGCTAATCGATGGGGCTGTCGTCCAGCCTCATCATCTAGCCAGTGCTGGCCCAATTTCCCCCTGATGAGCTGGAGGCCACAGTCTAGGGAGGCTGGAGGAAGGTTAGAGTAGAGGGGAGCAGGATGGGTGACAGTGCAGGGGAAGGTCAGTGCTGATATAGGGAGGAGGCTCCACACTGGAGCTTTGAAAGGAGAAACTGACACCAATTGGGTTCAGCACAGCTAAGCTCAACCACTGGTGCCTTGTATGTCACGAGTTAGGCTTGTTAGACAGGGGCCTAATAGGCAATAAGGGACACAGTTGTCACTTTGTGTATGATTGGTGTTGAGGACTCGGAGCCTGTGCAGCCAGCCTACTGGAGAACACAATTCAACGATATAATCCGGCACTATGGGGACAAATCACAAAGTAAAAATGACAAAATTCATACAAATAAATGCCAATTTTTCTCTGTGCATGGAGATGATAGAGAACTGCTTCAACCAGTAGTCAAGTTCATACATTTTGAGCATTTTAAAGAAGCCAGCATCTTTCAGTGGCTGCATTTTAAGACTGAACTCATCATAATGGAACACTGTGCATGTTATTAGCTCATATTTAAAGGTCACATATTGCATGATGGTAGATATCATTGTCTTTTTGTTTATAAAGCAGGTCCAGGTTCTATATTAACACTGTAAAAGTATTAAAGCCAGTGTTGAGAACCTCAGCCGCAAAACTGTCACTAGACCTCCAGATAGAAGAGAGGAGATGTAAAACTGCATTTAGCTTTCATTACTAATACTTATAAAATAAAACAGGAAACTAAAACATGGGACTTTTAAATCACATTTTAAAGATTTTTTGAACAGAATAGCAATCTGGGACAGTATTTTAAACTGCCATAGCAACAGAATTGTATCTTTTATTGTAACTTTAGTTTGTTTTATGCTCGTAAGCACAGACTGAGCACTTCTTTTGCTACAACTGACTGCAGACTGACTAACATGACAGCTTGAGAAACATGACATCTGTGAGTGCTGCGCATCCTAGATGAAGAAATGACGGTGATAATAAAACAACAGAACATTCTGCAGTGCGTGTTTAGCACTAAATGGAGACAAAATAAATAAAAATAAACTCAATCGACTCGTTTCCAAATGTGAAATGATATTTTCCCTACATTCACTTCCCTCAAGAAAACCCATCTCCAGCGTGTCCTTGTGCTGCTGTTGTGTGGTTGCCCAGCAGCAATCTGCCAGAGAAGATTTACAACATACTGTTACAATTAAGCATCAGTGTCGTAGGGCCAAGTGTTTGTGAACCTGTATGCATCCTATCAGTAATTAGATTTGGTGCAGTTGAGACTATTTTCTCTCTTTGACAATCTCCCTGTTTCTTCATTTGAGTGGAAAGTGAATACTCTAGTTAACACGAGCCCCCGAGGCAACTCGCTGGCATCGCAATACATCTTTTAAGTGTGTGCCTGTGGAAGCCATTCTTTCTCTTCCTCCTACAACAATAGGTCTCTAAAGACTCATTAGTCACAGTCACCTCTAAGTTAAGGAAGATGGAGGGAAGAAAGTGAAGGCAGCACAGGTAGGGGGGGGGGGCACCAGCAGAAGCCGGCTGACTGTAAAAGCAGAAACCGTGATACGACCGCACACTGTATTATTATACATGTGATAACAGATGTGATGTTAAGGGAGACCGATAATGAAGGTTGGGCCAGAGCTAGCTCCTGTGACGAGTGCTGAGCAGTAACGTGTGTATAGGTACAGATGGGTGACATAATAAAGGAATATCTATCTGTGCCTGGGTGAAAAGAAAGAACAAAAAAAAAGAGGAATGTATTGATTGTGAAAATGTGAAAAGAATATAAAACATACACTGTTGTCTTGCCGGTCTGCAGATTACTACCTAAATTCACACCAGTGTTCGATCCTGCAGCGGCATGTTGTGGCATCTGTGTGCTTCAAATGATCTAGTTCAGAGGATACTGTATGTCTTTCAAAAAAAAAAACCTTATGAGGGGATATGTATGTGTGTTTGTACTGTGTCTGCCTCAGTGGAAAAGAGTAGGTGAAAAGACTGCCATCATTAACTGAGACACACTTTCAGACAGGCTCTCCCAAAGCAGCCAAGGAGCATGTGAGTCAGCCAGCCTGGATCCAAACCTCAGAGTCACTGCCCACAGCTGAGAGCCTTGTGAAAAAAATTTACATAGACCAGGTATTGTGCTCATTAACGACCGGAGAAAGAATTGACCAATCACAGCTTTGTGGGTAGAATTAAACGCAGAGGTGCCACTCTGCGTTGCCTGAAATCACAAGATATTGCAGCAGAGAAGAAATAACTAACCATAACTCACCATCTTTAAATTTTGTTTTTTGTGGGGTTACAAAATATATTCCCCAGGTACAACCAAAATAATCTGATTAGTCTGATTACATGTAGTCTTCTGATTGGACTGTAATCTGAACAAAGCTATAATGCAGGCTCAAGGTGGGTCAGCACACTTACAGCTGCACTTTCCATTGATTTGTTAGGCTCTAACCAACAATGAAATGAACTGCCTGTTCATATTGTATATTTTCCACATCAGATAATCATTGGATTGTACGTGTATAATATCTTCTTTTTTTTTTTTGTAAAATTGCATGATAGTCCTTCATACTCATGCAAAAAATATATTTAAAAATGAGATGTGGGTGATAATAAAACCTGAAAATGCACTGGGTAAAGCAAATACTTAAATGAAGGTTTGCCTGGTGATTTGATATCCTGTGTAAATGCTAAGCAAGCACAGCGTGCCTTGACTTAATATCTCTATTCATTCAGGAACTGATGAAAGTTTGAAGTGGATGAAAAGCTCCTCAAAATGTATGAATCAGGCTCCGTTGCAGTTTATACTGCTCTATTTAATATAGTGACATTGCATCCTTATTTGTTCTATCAGCAGTGAGCAACACAAACTAGCTGATATTCAGATGTTGATTGAAGGTCTAGCAGCAGCAAACCAATATATCAACATGCCCTAATAGAGCTGGATAGAAGATGTTCCTGCAATTGTTTGCAGGGAAGTGGAAGTACCAGGGCGTCACAAGGTCTTTTATTAGACATGCCTGTGATGGGCCCAGTGTAATATCCTCATCATAATTGGTGCACATATGTCACATATGCTGTTGACATTTCACCGAGCAGAAACAATTTGGCTGTGTGAAATAAGTGCAGGGCAGGGATAAGAGCTGTGGGAAGAAAGGGAGGAGAAAGGGGAGGGGTTGACAAAGAGAGAGAGAGAGTGCTACTAGCGGAGAGGAGGTTTAAAAGTATATAAATAAAAAGAGATACAGCTAAAATGGGAGTGGGCACAGTGTCAGTAAAGACAGACATTAATAGAATGTGGGAGAGAACATGTCATTTAAACAGGACGTTTTTATTAGAGTGAATGACACCATTTGGTAAAACAGGGCTTTGCCTCTGTCACTGAGTCACACAGCTCAGATGAATGGATGCCAGGTGTCTATAAGTTTGATAATGAAGGTGTGTTTATCGAATCTACTGAAAAAGACAGAGGTGATCTTTATAATGATCTTTATAATGTTTATAATGATCTTTATAATGCATTTTCATAATTTAGTCAGTCAGCAGTCAACTTTAAGATTTTCAAAGCCATTCATTGAAATCCATTCTTGTTGTGCTGTTTTCAATAGGGAGGTTGTAGGACTAAGAAGTTAAAGTTTTTTATTATTTTTTTTAAATGCTGTGACTTCACTTGTTTTTCATCAGACCAAGGATTTGAATCTGACTTCTGTGAGCACATACTGGGATGATTTTTCAAAAGTGAAACAGTTTATGTGTTTTAGCCATCACTGAAGTTCAGCTTTATAAAAAAAAAAAAAAAAAAAAAAAGTAGCTGCAAAGTCTGCCTGTCACTGGCCCAGGCATTAATGGGCATAGGTTTAAAAAGAAAAGTTCTTCCTAATGGGATGATCACGAGTTTGTTTGGACAAAGCTTCTAAGAATGAGTGGGAAAAGGCCACTTCATTTAATTCCACTAATACTGAGAGCCTTGGCAGGTTGGTGTCCTTAAAATCAGCAGGAGTTGCCCACCCATACCTATACCTTTATACACTTCATCCTCATTTCATCCTTTAGATTCCATCCATCCCTACGTGGCGTGAACGCGCAGCTTTACATCATATTGCTTTCAAAATAAATGTCATCTCCTCCTCAGAACATTTGGCTTCATTTCAAGAAAACACACCATTCTCACACTTTTTAGTATTTTGTGTGCCAATACCTACGGTGCATTTGAATCCTGCTAATTGGTCCCAGGTGGATGTAACAAATCATGCTCTCAATCTGCCCTGCAGCCCTGAATAAATGCTACAAACAGCCCGGGCTTGTCAGGTAGCAGAGCTGCATCCATTGTGTGCAGCTCCCAGCACTGAACTCAGCAGTCTTGACACCCAGGGAAGTCAAACGGAGGCGAGACTCACTGTCCCCGTGAGTTTCCCCACCAGCACCACCACCACCACCACCACTAGCCCAGCTCCACCTCCCCCCCGGTAAACACTGGCACCGCTGCTTTCCGACCTTGTCCAACCTGCACATTGAGAGAGATAAGCAGCCCTCAGGACAATACAGCGGAGAGTTACCACTCTTACGTGTTCAACATAATCTCCACTTGGTGCTGTGCTAAAAGGTCAAGCGTAACTGTGGGCCCCCCTGGCTGGAGCAGGACAGGATTGCCGTGGTCGGTGGGGGTTTCTGTTGTAGCTGCAGGTGGAAAGGAACCCTGGCCTGAAACAGAGATAATTCCACTCGTACACACCGGAGCGCCCCCCACCACCACCCTCCACTCAAACTAACAGCCAAACCCCAAGCCCTGCATCTCCCCCCTTGTAATTGAGTTGACTGTTTCCTAGAGGAGAACTCCTTGTCTGTAGCGCTGCAGCTGAAGGGGGGTTACGCCAGCTACGGCAGAGATTCTGCTCTATAGCCAGGGAGCTACCACTGCAGCCGGCTGGGCCTGCTAGCCTACAGCTCAGTATTAATGATGAGATTCTACCTTTGATGCTTATGTAAACCCCACCCCCCCACCCCCCACCCCTTTTTTTTCTTTCTCTTTGTGTGGTGCAGGTTTTGTGTGGGAGACAAGTTTTTCCTGAAGAACAACATGATCCTGTGCCAGACGGACTACGAGGAGGGGCTGATGAAGGAGGGCTATGCTCCCCAGGTCCGCTGACCCCTCGCAGGCCAGCGCAGAGGAAGAGGAGGAGGAAGAGGAGGAGTGGGAGAAAGGAGAGATACCGAAAGGAGAGCTTGCAATCACACAACAAAAAGCACTATTGCCTCCTGTCCATCTCCTGTCCCCCACATGTACATAACTAAAGCGAGCCTCCCTGGGAGGGGACACATTCTGCTGTACAAAATAGCCATAGAGACGCCAGCGTGGCAGGGAAAGGCCCTGGAAGCATACAACTACAAACTACGACTATGAAAAAAACAGTTTGTCCATTTCTTTGTTTGTGACTGACGGATGCTGCCTCTTCCCTTCTGGCCAACAAACAACCGGCTTCAGAGCAATTTCTACCCAACAGGTGTTCCTAATTGTTGGAAAAAAGAACAGAAAAAACAGCAAAAAAAAAAAGAGAAAGAAAGAAAGAACACCCAAAACCCGACTTGTCTCATTTTATCTGACAAGTACAGACACTGTCCCGCCTGACTGCACAGTCCAACAACTTCTACTTGAATCGAAAAACACACTGAGGTATTGTCAATCAATGTAATTTTGCGATGAAGACCTTTTTACTGTATGATATCAGATTAAAAACACGGTGAATGTAAACTGAAGAGCGGCAAAAATAACGCCTTTTGGATGATTGATTTGTTGCTGTGTGTGTGTTTGTGCGTGTGTGTGTGTGTGAGCATGTGGATCCCTCTTCAGGATGAGGACTTATCTGCCCTGCGGTCTCACAGGGCTCGGTCTGGTCCATACAGTCCTTTCAGTACCATAGGATTCCAAAGCTGATCACGTGGGTGTGGACATGCTGCCACGGCACAAAGCTGCATCGGCTAACGGGCAAACAATCAGACAGTGTGACATAATCACTGCTTTTTTTTGTTGTTTTTTCTTAATGGATGGATGAGACCTCTCACCGCTACGTCAATCAAACACCATTGAGCCATTGTACTGTCGACCCTGTGATGACTCATCATGTGTTACATACGTTTGGTTTTATTCCATAACCGTCAAGTACGAGAAATGATCGGCCCATTTGTTTGCCAATGTGTTGTTAGTACAGATGTTGTGTTTTCAGCTTGTTCTGCAGCCCCCAAGTGGCCAAAAAAAAAAAAAAAATCAATTAAAGCAGCTTTAAATGTTATGGACCAGACTGCGGCCATGTGAGACGTCTTTAATGGGGTGACGAGAGTCAGATCCATTCCTAAAATGCATTCCGTCAGAGCTACTTTCAGCAGTATTTGGGCAACCTTGGGTTTGGACCGTGACTCCTTGTTCTTGTGAAGGAAGGCTGTGTATTTTTTTGCTGGAAACAGTCTTTCTATTTATTAAAACCTTTGCTTTCACACTGGTCAACGTTAAAAAAATACGGGGAGGTTCTTGTGGAGACAGGTTGTTGTAGCGATCGTAGGGGTGTAGAGAGCGGTCTGGGATGGTGGGGGGTTGGTTACTTTTTGTACACTATTTATTTGATAAGCATTCAATGTATCACCAGTTGTCCAAAGTTTGGCATTGTTTGACATGCTGGTACTTGAATCCAATTGTTGATTTTCTCGATCACTGGATCATGATGGCTGTGTAACTTTAACGCTTTTAGGTTCAGTTAACTGTTCCTCTCCGACAGGTGGGTCACACGAAGAGACGGTGACGCCCTGCTGCAGAGCGGCTCCATCCTTTTCAAGACCAACAAATCACTGATATTTCTATATTAACTGATCAGCATCTGAGTGTGTGCAACAGCTCAGTAACATTTCTTAGCTGAAAAAGAAAAGATCCTTCTCTAATTTGTAAATTATGGGTGTACATAAAAGAAATATTCATTTTTGCTTGCTATTGTACAATGATTTCTTTTTATGTGTCATCCAGCATGAGATGTTTATTTTTAGGACAACGCTTGTAAATACTGTAATTGTAATAATTTTAAGCACAAATGTAATACAGTTTTATTGTGTTACCAGTGAGCGTGGCGTCCTTTGTCTCTTCCTGTTTTTTAGTCATAAGGCAGAAGTTTACATCTGAAGATACTTTGCACTTTCATATTTTATACATCCATTTAGAAGTCACCATGTTTACTGAAGCAACTAAGGTTAAGCATCAAGCTCAGGAGCGCAGCATCGCATGCAAACCACCAGCCGCCAGAAAGAGCCCATTCCCCGTTCATTACCCCAACCAGCAAAGCATGTTGCAGCCTGTGATATATATGATTGATCTAAAGTGCAATCATTTCCTCGGTTTATTGTCTCTGCTGCTTGTAAAATGCCCTTTTTGGTTTTGTTAAAATGAAAGGGAGCTCACAAAACATCAGAGTGAAGAGCCTCGGTTCCAGGGTTGAAATTTCCCATTCAAATGAGATCTTCACACATTTTTCAAATCCATCTTTTGTTCGGCTCTAAAAACACAATAGGCTTTCATCTTGTCATAGTAAAAAGAGGATTTTCTATTTTGGTACTGTCATGTGTCACACATGGAACAAGAGGGGAAAAAAACCCAACACTTCATTTATACTTTGCCATTAGCCGACTTCAAGAAGGGGGTGCCATCCATCTCCTCATGGGTTATTTCAACTAATTACCTGGATTTCAATTTAGAATCATCTGGAATGTCGAGGTAAAACATTTGGATTAAAGTTATTGCTCTCATTAGTGAGGTGCTTCTAAAGTGCCCTGTGAAGTTTGTCGACACCACATTACAGAGCATAATATCCAGGCCAATTAAGCTAATTGAATTTCCTTATCCACAGACACAAAGAAGAGAGAGAAACTCTTTGATTAGGCTCAAGCTGTTGAAAGTCCTTTAGTAGATGAAAACACCCAGAGTAGATGGAGATTACAGCCTAGTCAAATTAAAAGAAAGTGTGGCAACCATATGAAGAATTCTCACTAACGGCAGACATGTGTCGCGTGTTATTACAGCTGAGCCGCCCCCCCAGACTTAGATGTTAACCCCTGAGTCCCGCTGCTGATAATGTGACATCATTACTGCCATGTTGTCTGTGGTCACAGGGATGATGCAACGCAATGTGATAGTCATCTGCGCCATTACAACGTATACAGCTAAATGAAGGTGGTGTTTCTGACAACCCAGAGCAAAGTATCTCTGGTCGGCCTGGGAGAAGCTCACTGTGGAATACTACAAGCACTCGCCATGTATATCAGACGGTGCAATGGACTTAATGATGGTCAATTTTGTCATAGCGAAGGAAGGTCAAGTTAACTATATGGTAATAATCAATATTTTGTGATTTAAAAATTACCCAGATATTGTGTAATTATCTTAAATGTGCATTTGCCTAACCTAACCTTCACCCAAATCACAAGGTGCAAGATATTAACCCCTGAATCTGAATATAAAAACTACACAATGAAATGTCCAGGTTACTCTGGATACAACACATGGACTGAATATATGGCCTGATACAAATAGAATACCACAGACTTGACCTGAAATGAAGTAACAAACAGAGCTGCCACAGTGACTAATCATTAAATCACATTCAGTTGTTATGGGTACTGAACTGTCTCACTAAACAACTGAGCATTGTTATAGCAACAACATAATTTAATCTCTCTCATGCTGAAGTCTTCCTGGGTTGTACAACACTCCTGTGTTGCGCTAATTACTCCGGCTCAAACATCACTGCCACCTTGTGACCTCCGTTAGCAACTGTACCTAATTATAATTCACACTTAAAACAAATGCAATAATATCTAACCTCTTTGGAAGAATGAATTCACGTAATCAGAGACGTAACCTTTGCCCTCCTCTGCAAAGAGAGTGCAGTTGAATTTGCAAAGATATAGAACTTGATATAGTCCCATCTGAACTGTGCATGGAGACAACATGATCATCACAGTTTTCCAAATCTGACATAGCATCTTCTTTCCTCTAATGAAGGACCATCATGTCTTCCTCCTGTTTAGAGGTCTCTCTGGTAAGGGCTGGGCTCTGGATTATGTATCATTCCAGGAGTCAGGAGTCAGTCAGCATTCTCTGTGTATGGGTCGCATTGTCTTAGCTGTACTGTGATGAGTGATTGGCACTAAAAGATTTAGGTTGCAAAGAGGAGATTCTGCTACTCACAAATCAGGCCAGTGTCCAGAAGCAAAGGCTCTTCTTTTCCCACCAGACATTGATTGGTCAGTGATCTTGAACATGATGCCTCCTCAATAGTCAAGAAATCCTTTCCCAGGTTTTCTTTTTCCTCAAACCTATTCACCAATTGGACCAGTGTCTCCCAAAATCCTCCTTACCAAGTTGTTTGTTGAGTAATGTACAGTACTGTACTTGACCTCTTGACACCTCCTTGGAGGTTTGGAGGCTTGAGCAGTGAAGCTTTGTCTACAATCCTTAATTTAAGAAGGATTTTATGTTGACAAGTTCATGGGTCACAGCACAGGAGGGCAAATGCTGTGCACTCTGGTCTCTTGGTCTTGACAAAAAGGGGACCTGCAAAGTCTTCTCCAATCATTTCGATCAAAGTTGTGATTTGCTCCATAGCTTTTACACCTTTTGTCAGACTTGAGGGATTCAGCACTGTGCCTCTCATGCCTGAATACATCACCTGGTCATGACTGTGTAACCAGTGTTGAGGGTAGTCTGTGATTGCATGGCAGGATCTATGGACGCTTCAGACTGAAAGTGAAGTCTGAATGTTCCGTCTCTCCTCCCACACTAGACTAAACAATGATTTTTCACTTAGAGACACCTTCTTGTCTCCGTGTTTTTGAGTGCTTTGTACAGTTTTTATTGCTCTCATTCTTCTTTGGAAACCTTGATTTTGTGTTTACAAAATCTGTTGTCTTTCAGCTTCTGACAGCTCCTCAGCTGTCAGCTTCACCAGCCTCCTTTCTTCTTTTTTAGAGCAAGAGCTGTTGATAAACTGTCTGATCTAGGCTGTGACTCTGAATGCAGTTTTCAGTTCACTGTAACTCTTCAGCTTGAGTAAAGCATCTGGTGATGTCTCATCTGTGGTTTTCAGCTGGACTGTGACATTTCTCGACCTAAACTCAGCCTTTATCTCCTCTTAACTGAGCTCTTCATCAGATCACTGGCTGCACTGTTGAATTCCATAGTAGAGGCTTGATCACCATGGCTCCTCTTCTTTCACTTCTGAGGCTGTCTGACCTCTTGTGATGAGATCAGCTGGTAAGCCTTCCGCTATCAGGTGACCAGATCTCTGGTGAAGTCGATGACTTTATCTTCATCGCTCTATTAACGACAAACCATTTCTATCTTAGCACTTAGTTATAAATCCATTGGATGAATATGACAGAATGAAGGTTAAGGCTGACTACATGTTCAGTGTCTGTAACAGTTTGTTTGCCATTTTTAACTGATACCAAACCTGGACTGATTTCAGACTAGCCTGCTTCCAGTTCACCCTTTGAGGCTTCTTGACTGTCAGCATGAAGACTTAGGTAGCAGAAAGGAAATTAGCTTGTGTCAAGAGGAGGTGGAGCTTCCTTCTGTTCATTATGCCAGTTTCATGCTACTTGGGGGTGACTATCAGATTCATCTGAGGTCTGTACACCACTTTGGCAATCATTAGCAACAATCATTAAACACACAGCTGTGTACTTCAGGTACAACTGTGAAGTCAAAATACCCTAACTCTAATTTGTGGTCCAGATACAGAGGTTTATGTCAACAGTGGACCACCGGGAGATTCATCTGTTAAATGTTTCCTGATTGTAACCTCAAGCAAGAAAAGATGACAGTCAAGCCTCAAGGTATGTTTGTCATTATCATTAAGAAGTATCTGTAGAAAAGCCCTTGTGACGTCTGCAACCAATGCAACTGGATGCAGTCAAATCTTGGTGTAATGGTTGGGACAATCATCACAGCAATCACACCGTCATGAGAAGAAGCATGGAAAAACACAACTCTCAACTTGGTTGTCAGTTTGTCTTCTGTTATTATAGGATGGTGAAGTATGTAGTGGTTGACATTGCTGCAGTCAGACCCCCCAGTCTTTTCCAATTAATATTCAGATTGTCTTGATGTATCTAAATGATGCATGTGATTGTGCTTCATGTCACCGTTTCCTGTACCTAACTGATCTGTCAGTGTCCCCAGCCAGGTCCACACCCTTGCCAGGACTCTATTTTCTGGATTGTCTGTAACTGGTTTGAAATCTGGGAGGTTTCCTCAATGACATTTTTCATGGATATCTCACTGCCTATTATCGTTTCTATGGTGACCAGGGATTCTGACAGTCTCTCACTATTTTCCAGTGTAAGGGAATACCTGTCAATACTGACAACTTGTTCTTCAGTTGTAACTGAGGTTTCACTGGTGGAGTGATATGACCATGCTTCAGACCTGGTCAGCATCATCATATGGGATCACCCGGGGGGCCACAAACTCATCTTCTTATGAATGCACACCCACAAGGAAGTTCATTATATTTGGCACAAATGTTCACTTGGATACAAAAATTAACTGATTTAAATTTGGTGGCCAAAGGTCAAGGTCATTGTGACCATAGAAAAAAAATCAAGTATTATATCTAGTGGCATAAAATTATAAAGTGAAGACATTTTATCTAAAAGGTCAAAGGTCAGCGTCATAATGGAGCTCTTCACAAAATGTCTGCATAAATAAAATACCTTTCTGGCTGTTCTGGCATCCTGCTGTGCTGTAACTTAGGAACAGAAATAGAGATATCTAACATCTCTTGTGTTCCCAACTTGAAATTGTGATGACTGAAGATCTTCTGTTCTGCCATGTTTAAGGTGTGCATAAACCATGTTTTAGAATTTGCAAATATTTTTGTAGCATTTTCTATATTTAAAAAAACTCTCTCTTGTCATGACAAGAACATCATGTTCCATCACAATCAGTTTTCAAGCATTCAAAAAGATATAAGTTTGACCATTATTTCTCTCAGTGAACTTGCACACTGGCAAAGATATCCAGAAAAACAAGAATAACATAGTTTTACAAAGTCAAGTCAAATCAAATCTAAAACGACTTCACAATCCTCCATCCATTGAATCAAAAAAAGGAAGAACATCAACCTTCATCTTGATCTTTATCTTATTGCGTTTATCAAGTGTGCACTTATCAATATAGTTATTGATTTGGTTCTATACTTAGTTCCCTTGTATCGTTTATTTTTTTTGTTTCAATGTTGTTGTGTGTGTTGTCTACAACAGGCTGCTCCAAACAAATTGCTCCTTATGGGATTAATAAAGTGGTTTGTATTGTATTGCAGAAACCACATGAAGAGCAACAGAGGAGGGATTCAGCTCAAGCTTCTGCTGCTTCCTTCCACAGCCAACACAAACAAACTTGGAATAAGTTTTATAATCACATATTCCTAACAGTATCAAAGTAAAAGTACTAGACATTTATTTTGAAAATATAGTATCTAATAAGAAATCAAGACATACTATCTGTCTGTTTTGGATTGTCCATCTGTCCACCAACATCTTACCTTGATATAAATTACTGTACTAATAAAAATAGATACAACAGTCCCTCACCTGTTCTGTTAGCACACTTTACAGTTACTGTACACAATTTAGCTCAATCATTGCATATACAGACAGATGACACCTCTCCACTATACAATACTAAAGCCATAATATAACAGATATATGTGCTGCCAACGTATACTGACATTAAGAGCCAGAGTCTGCATAGTAGTGCCTGGCCGGCATCAAGGTCTCACCCATAAACCCATCCAACCCAATCATGACTCAGTCACAGCTGATGCCATTGCACTCTTGTTTTATAGCAACACATAACTAATTCAAACTAAATGACTATTCAGTGTGAAGAACTCCTTAAAATGACTGAAATGTGACATCTAATTGTTAGTTTTTTAAGTTTGGCCAATCCTGTAACCTGGAGGGGGCAGGGTTTATGTATGCTATGCTATGTATGCTATGTAATATAGTGCAGTGAGTCACACAGCAGCAACATTTCAGCTTTTGAGATGTCATATCACCCATCTTTATAGTCAGTCACTGACATTGTCATTGTTAGAAAATATAACTTAAACACTTTGTCAACTAAAACCCTTTGTTTTACCACATGCATTGAACCATATTGAACATTTCCTCTGTCTACAAGTTACAAGTTACTTGTGTGTGAGCTAAAGCCAGCTTCTTGCTCCCCAGCGTGTGTCTGAAATTTGGCCTATTCCTTCACATAAGCACTCAGCTTTACCAAAGGGAAGGCTGAACTGGGAGGCACAACACTGCAAAACTGTGTTTTATTTAAGAGTCTTTATTACAATATAAACCGCTCACAGCTCAGTGGGGCCATGAGCTGTAAGGGGCTGTAAGATGTGTACTCCCCTCCCTCCAGAAGAAAAGAAAAATACATCAAAGTAGAAGAAAAGCCTGCGAAAAGTAAAGAAAGCGAGAGAGAAACAACTCGGCTGTGTCCCTGGCAGCTACAGCGAACTGACATAGCACAAAGAAAAACAGAGAGCCCGAACTCTCCCACATTAGGGTCCATAGTCATTAAGACCATTTAGAAAAAGCATTAACTGCCAGGCTGTGTATCGTTAGCGTCTTCATTCCTGTGTCACAGCTGACCCTGGAGTAAGCGTTGGGTGTGCAGTTAGCCCTGCTCTCCTATGCCAAACGGCTCCAGGGGCAAAAATAATGATCTTCACAGACATGCCAATGCTATCTGGACCAGATAACACTGCTTTAATGACTCCTTATCCTTTGGCCCTTTCAAGGAGATGGGTGCCCTGGCAAATATATTCCCGTTGTTGGGTCATTAACTCTTTATTGCAGGGATAATGGACTTTTGTATTTTTGGTCTGATTTGAGTTCACTACTCAACAGTAGTACAACCCTCTGAAAGATTACTCAGCCCTCAATAACAATGCACAGCACTCAGGTCACCATTACTGATTCACCAGTCAAAACAAAGAATGACTTCTGCTCTATAAAAAGAAAAAGGCAAACATCAAATCTGTGTATTGCTCCTCGGATAGTGATTGTTTACCAAAATTATGGCTCTCTGAAGTTGTTGTTAAATAGCTATCTCACTAATTACGTAGATGTTCCGTCTGTGCTAGTAATCTGTGGAGCGCATTAAAGCTAGATCCCCTTTAGCCATGTTCAGGGCCGGTCAAAGTCATTTCAGGGCCTTCATCTCAGTCACAATGGAGGAATGGGAAAAGGAGCAGTAAACTAATTCCATGTAATGTTCTTTAATTTTTATAGGCAACACTGATAAATATAAACAACAGCTGTGCTATTAGGAATGCAGCTGCTGCCACAGCTCAGTCATGGCTGTCAAAGCTGCTTTCCATCAACTGTCAAAACAGCTGCTTTGACATCCCTCACCAAGGTGTAGAGATTCCATGCTAAATTTAATATGGGTATTTGTGGTCCCTGCAGAATGTGTCCTACTAAACCTGGTGATGTCTTAAACCTCCTTCCACCACCGTATGATAAACTGCATGACAGGGCATCTTGAGAAGTAACAGTTGTATTTATGGGACTTTCTGTGGATATTCATTGTCAATGGGAGATAGTAGAATGGTAAAGACAGAGCTTGTTTGGGATTTACAAGGTTGAGTTAATGAATAAATGATAACACACAGGAGGATAACCCCTAATCAAAATTGATGATTCATGATTTTTCATCCCTGCAGCTGACCGGTATTTGACCTTGTGTGCAACAAACATTAAAACACACTTCCCTTCATTCCTCACTCACACACAACATACCACTTCAGTCATCATCCTGTATTAATTTTGACAGTGTCAGGTGATGTATTTCTTCTCTGCTACATTGTCTTACATCTGTAAATGTAAATGAGAACCACTACCTGTATCTTATCAACTGGGCTGCCCTAATAACACTGTAGAGGTGAACATGAAGACTGCAGCATGAAGATGGGAAAGAATATGGATTGATTTATGGTTATTTCTCCAAACAGAAGCAACAGACAGTACACAGTCCCAGTAGCATGTAAGCAAGCTTTGCATGTTCTTGTGCAGAGAGGTAGTTCTTGACTACATGTACTAAGCCATCAATGGTTTCTGGACAGTTGGATGAACCTACAACCAATCAGATCAACAACATGTATGACGTGTCAGGATGGATAGAAATCTGTCTGAATGGGAAAGGAGGAATAAGCATGAGCTTGCTGATTGGTTGGATCAGGTTGAGGCTACTCTTGGTCAATAACTGGACAACAAGTTACCGTATTTGTGCTTCTCGCTATGACGGGGCAGGGTTATATAAAAGCGCATGGAACAATCCAGCTAATATGATCTCGCTCCTCGTTCTGGATCCTGCACTTCTCAGACTTCCAACTGCACAATGATGCAAATTTGCGTCTCGGAGTTCACCAGAGTTGAACTCAGAAAGAAGCGCGAGGCGAATGATGGCATGACTGAACTCTAAGAATAGCAAAATCAGTATGTTGTTCACTCTGTCAAACACGTATGTCTAGTAGGCTGTAATGAGCAATGAGCACAGCCTCCCAGGGTTACCAGAAGAGCCTTGGAATTTTAATTTTCCCCAAATAGCCTACTTATGGTACCACGCTACATAAACTTACAAACGTTTCTATATATTTTGCAGCAGATTGAATTTGTTTGTTTGTTTGTTTTTAACCTAATTATCAGGCTAATCTTTATTGTTCTGCTTTACGGTATCGTGCTGTCTCTTCACGAAAAAGCAACCCAGCTGATTATTATTGACAGTCTAGATAGCAGAAGATGTTGATGTCTCCGAGACAAACAATTAGCACCCCATTGATTGTGTAGCTGCATCTCAAACACATGTTGGAGTACTAATCTCAGCCAGTCAACTGATCTTCCATTCAGAGAGCGCATTAGGCCAGTTATCACCGCCGAAGAATCTGCTTGCCATTAGCCCGGGTGCAGTGAGGGGTTCTGCAGGCATTCAGCTTCCCGGGCCTCAGAAATCTTTCCTTTTGATGTAGCAGGTTAACCTCTAGCAGATGCCCTTTTAGGCCTCTCTCTACCATTTCAGCCATGCAAGGAAAATTACTGCAATTCACCTCCCACACACCACAACACACACACCACAGCTGACCAGCAGAAGCCATTCACCGCAATGCTATTTTAAGTGTGGTATAGTGATAAAAGTCGGCCTCTAGTAGTGCTAAGAGAAATATTAATGTTCTTTTCAGATGGCACCGCTGATGTCAATACCGTCGTATCTCAAACACTGAGAACTCCTTTGTTTGCTCAGATATGATTTATGTTGAATCAAAAGAAGCAGCTGAAGCCGTAGTGTGTTTACTGATCCAGCCACAAATCAAACATCCAATCTGGTCATGCTGCTTCGGGAGGAGGGGTGTGGGGTGTGTGTGGGGGGGGTTCGCCTTCTCTCCTTCTCACAGTTAGTAACAGAGATCTGTGGATTTCTGTTTGTTTGTTGCCCTGGTTTCTCCCACTGCCAGTGTCATGGCAATCAAAGCTGGATGCACCCAGAACAGGGGGAAACGGTGCCACCCTCTCCATTCCCCATCACTGGCATACAGACACTGTGTGTTTACGATGCGCTGTTTCCATATGACCTAATCTCAAACAAATTGGAAAGATGATTGTCATCTGCAGGGGGGCAGGAGCTGCATTATTCTCAACAATAACCTTCAGAAAACCTTTCAGGGGGAAAAAAAGGGAAAAAAAATCAAGAAGCGGATTATTCAAAAGGCAATTTTCACCCAGCTCATTTGGTGGAGAAGCATTGTGTGATGAAACGTCTTATTTTGTTGTGTGAAATGGCGGAGGAGACTCAAAGGCACTGCTCCCTCTCTCTCTCCTCCCCTCTCTCTAGAGGATGAGTGTAATCAAACAGGGCAGATGGGGGATCTGAGGAGAAATGTGTGTATCAGCGATAAACGGAGGTGCAGTTTTAGAAAATACAGAAAGCAATAGGCCTCCTACACACACACACACACACACACACACACACTCGCTAACTTTCGAGTCACATGTGTAAGCAGGCAATGGAAATCCATCCACGCAAACAGTATATGTTTAAGAAATGATGTATATGTGACAAAATAAGTACACTGGTCAAAAGATATGAAACAGCCCTGTTTTTTTTCTGGATATTTCTGAATCACCGTCCTAACAACCCTCCACAACAAACCTTTGTATCAGACACATGTGAGGGAAAACACAAGCAGACAATCGCTGTCCCCATGTGGTATCTTCATTGACACCTCGTGAGGTAAAATGTGCAGGGTTTGAGTAAAAAAAAAATCAAAGCCCTGCTGTCAGCTTTCAAGGTCCAGATTCAAGTGTTCAAGTCGGAGCACCTTGATTACTGGACAGGAAATAACAACTAACCTCATAATGTTCACTTTTCCCCCAAAGAGAAAAAAACCTATACCTATGTTCACTGTTATCTTTTTTTCCTACATGGAATAGAGCCAAGGAACCAAAGAACCATGAGGTTATGGGTTATGGGCAGATACAAAGGACATTCTTGGGATGAAATGGATTATTCTGGTTTTCAAACATCCACCCAAGTCTAAATTCTGTAAGTGAGGTCTCTTCACAATTTGTCCAAATCTTTGAAGTGTCCTGGAATCAGTGAGGTGGAGAGATGCATTTTTTGTGGTGTAGCTGAATCATAAAAGCCACGTTTCTCTTTTGTATTTTACCGTTATCTGATGTTCACTGATATTTGTTGTCATTTCAAAGTGGTGCCATTTTCCCATTAGTCTGTTTCATGCATGGAGAATGAAGATGTGTATCCCTGTGCACACAACATGTGAGCCCATACGGTGTGGAGAATGTCTTACTCCAGGAGGATGAAGTGAACACCATTTCCACTTTTAGGGTGGTTCTTGTGGTCAGATGAGCCTGGCCCGTGTCCTTACTGACCTGGAGTTACAAAAACTTGACTTCATGAACTAAAAATCTCATCTCTTAAAAAGGTCAGACTCTGGCAGGTTAGTGAAAACCTGAAGCCTACATGAAAGTCTCTCAGAAGGTTAGTTAGCAGATTGTCATGGATTTCTCTGTTCATATCAGTAGTTCAGTAAGATGTCATGGTAGCACTTGATATTGAGTACAAAGGTAAAGCCAAATCGTAAGGTTATTTCCAACCTGTTTTTTTGCATAGCTTTTGTTTGCTTGGTGTAAAATTGAGCACTGGCACAAAAGAACATAAAGTTTCAAAGATGCACTTTTTAAAAGGTTGCATAAAAAACCTGGATGTTGGACTGGTTTGACAGAATGCAACAAAATCATGATATAAATCAGCATAAATGGTGGCAACCTTGCTATCAGCCAAAAAAAAAAAAAAACGTGTTAGAGCATACGAATCAGCTTGTTGAGCAGATGTTCCTGGAGGCATAGCATGCTCTTTCACAACACCTGTTTCAGGGGTAACAGCAGAGCCTTACAGAAACTGTGTATCCAGGGGTCTCGTTGCTGAACCATCACAAAAGAGAATCAAATCTGAATTTGGAATGAGAATTTACAAATTAAGCCCAGGTGATTTAACTGCATCAGCAGATGCCCAGCAGTCGTACGTAACTGGAATGATCTGATTCAACCAACGAGAGCAGCATTGCCAGATTTAAAGTGGAGCCCTATGAGCAGAAAATATCTGAGCTGGAAGTAACGGTTGCCTGATAGGCTGATCTACAAGCACCTGTCATGTGCTGGGTGTCGCAAGCGTTCAGAAAATGCAAAACAGCATAAGAAACAAAGGCGTCACGCGTGGAGGCCATCACAATGGGGGAGCGACTTTTCAGTTAAGATGGTATTGGCAGCAACAGTTCACAAACAAGCTGGCACAGCACTACAGGAGGCAGTCAACAAGAATATAAAGCCACAGGGCGGCAATGAAGGCCATGTCTCTGAAGCAGAATGCCTGATGTGAAACCCGCCTTCTCATCTACGTACAGGTGAAAAAGGCATCTTATAGTCTGGCATGTCCAAGGCTGGTGTTGAACAGTTAGAGCAGCTTTCAAGTCTCTGACTGTAGCTGACATATGTCCACAGTTCAATCTGGCAGCAGTAAGGACAGAGTCCATCCGAGTGAAGCTGTGAATCCAATGTGGATGACAATTGCTCATGAAAGAGGACCTTTTCTGCCTTTTTTTGTGTGTGGAGGAGGTGCAGCAGACAGCAGTTTCACTCTGTGTGGAGAAAGGAGAAGGTAACCACTTTCCAAAAATGTTCACTAGGAAAGTAACCCCAGGCTTGGCAAGCGATGCTCCGTGACCTTATCTGGCCTTACGTTACAAGGAGGTCTACTTTGCAGACTTCCTCTCAAGGGGAGGCCATTAGGAGATCATCAGCATATTGAAGCAATGCACTTTCAACAGGGGTCATAAGGTCAACAAGCTCTCTCCTCACCACCGCTGCATATATCAGAGGCATCCCCTAGAAATCTCTCGACAGTTCTGTGCCATACACTGCTGACCTTCAAAGACGAAAGCAAAGAGGTACTGGCTATCTGAATGCAATGGAACAGATGCAACAGAAAGGAAAACTGAACACATCCTTAAAACAAAGTGTCCCAAAAATTGAATTAGGTGTTAAGGAGGGCAAAATGAAATTAACATCAGGTGCAATAGTCTCAATGTAGGTTTGGCTGGCTTCAGGATTGGTTAAGTAGATACATTGGGGTCTTTGCTATTGGACTTGCAAGATATGACTATTCATTTATCCTGTTAGGGTTGCAGACTGACTGGAGCCTATCCCAGCAGACACTGAGTGTCTGGGTGTCTGGTTGGTGCTCTATCACTGTGCTGACATGCATAGACACACAAACATTCACACTCACATTCAAACCCACATCAATGGGCCATTTAGAGTTGCCAGTTAACCAAACCTGCATGTCTCTGGCTTTCAAAGGGCCCTGTATGAGGAAGACCTGAGGTCAGCCGGCCAAACTGGGACTTCTGCCGACTCAGGAGGAAGCAAAAACCCTCCAAGTGGCCGAGGTGCACATTGTTCAAGTGAAGAGTCTGAAGCAATCACAATAAACTGCTACTCAGAGCCAGATAACAAACACAAACAACCCAGTGGGGTTGCTAGAGGCACTGTGTGTGTGTGTGTGTGTGCCAGTCAGTATTTATACACTGGGTGGATTACATTTCTTTATAACATGTAGATCTGTATACATGTGTATTACCACCTTCACATTATGAAAGAAGCTGATAAACTCTGGCACAGACTGTTTTTGGTCTCTAGTGAAACGTGATGATGATCAGTGGTGGACTGTATTTCAGATGCAGATACAGTTTTACATACTGGAAAGATGAAGTGATATTAAAGTATTATATTTTTTTCCTATAGGGAAACTCTGTATCCTCATGTACAAAAATGTGAAAACTTGCATCTTTCAACAAAATCAGCTGGAATGTTTAGTATCTGTGAACTTACACAGCATCAAACTCTCTACTCTCACAAGTTCATAAATGCCCATGATAAAGACCTAGACATGACAGTAAAGTGACGAATATAAGAAATATAGTACGAACTGGTTAAGACCATATACTGGCTGTTTGCCTTAATACAGTCACAATTTACAATATTCATTATTAAATCAAACTATTTCTGAAAATGAAGTAACAATGAATCAATGGATATGAAAGTGACTGGGACACTGATCCATAATACAAAATAATCAGGTTCAGTCCTTCCACTCTATTTTTCTCCATTGTCTGCTTTTACCTGTAATGGGGTATTTATACAGCAGTGTTAGTGGCTTTAAAATAAAGAATCTCAATACTTCCTCTTTACTCTTCACTGTCGACCTCTTCTGCTCATGTTTTCCTGCCTGCTGAGACCGTGATTGAGCTCAGCAAAGTATGAAGTACAGTCTGGAGACTCCGTCTTTATCTGCTCTTTTTTTGGAACTGCTGGACATTAGCGATACAGGGAGTTTCTAATTTTTCTGTTTCTGGGCACAAAGCCTCAGTATTGTCTTTCACCAGTGACTATGCATTTGAGCAAAAGTTGTTATTTTTAATTTTGCAGCAACCTCAAAGACACGTGCTGATGGGCCTAGTCTGGCTTTGTTTTTCATACCCCTTCCATTAGAGTCATCTGCTGTGTCTCTCTGGGGGCAAATGAACCCCCTTTGTCTCTCTATTCATATCCAAGGTAAAAGGCAAGACAAAATACTCTCCTCTTTCTTTTGTATTTGATTAAGTGTAACCACCACAGTGGATTAGTGGAGCATTACCACCACTCTTATAAAAACATTAACCAGGGAAATTCAGTACCTTCCTCAGTAGAGTGAACACATAGACTGGATGATAGGATATAAAACAATCACAAAATTAACACAGGCTTTTCTCTAATATGTACGTCTGCCTCCATATAACAAACACTTGTAAAATCAGAAGAACAACTATCAGAATATAATCATTTGAATGTGTAATTCATTTGATTTTTATTACTGTGAAAATGTTCTGATCTTGATCACAGGCCTGGGGCCTTTCTAGGTGGAGGTTGTATGTTCTCCCTGTGGCTGAGTGGATTCCCCTTGGGTTCTCCAGCTTCCTACCACTGTCCAAAGTCATGCACAGTACACTGGCGACTCTACATTGCCCATAGGTGTGAATGTCAGTGTGTGTGCATTGACTGCTGACCTATCCAGGGTGTACCCCACCCTCAGCCTATGTCAGCTGGTCAGCTCCTTTAAAATCAGCTTCATCACCAGAAATTATAGCTCTTACTCATAAAGGACTGTTTCCACTTTGCAGAACTGAAGATCTTGTCCCCTTCTACGTGGAAGTAGCAGAGTATAAATGCTTGAAATGCTTGTGTCACACATTTCTCTATCAATCATACTTACAACTGATCTATGATGTATACTTTATAGAAATATCCATGGTAAGGTTGTACAAATAATTATATCGAAAAACCCGTTTCCATATTTCCCACAGGCAGAAACCTTTGCTGATAATCTGCTTTTGAACTGCCGACATATCGTTCCTCACACTGCAAAGCCAGGGACTGGGATGGCGTCATGACAAAGTATGAGATGATCATCACCAGAGGACACATTAGCCAGAAGCTGTAACACACATACACACACACACGCATGCACACACACGCACACACACACACACACACACACACCTCACCTCACTCTCTTTCTCTCTCCTTTACACTTTTGCTGTGGGTGGGAGTTTTGGACGCTTTTAAATTCTTCCTACTCTGATTCTTAGACCTCATGACGAGGTCATATCTTACTTACAGATCAGTGATGGATGACTGTTGGGGAATAAAATGTATAACAGTGCAGTGGACGTACCCCAGGTTCCTGAAAACATATTAGATTAATGGAGGCAGCAATTACATAAAACAAACAATAAGTTCAATGCAGTTTGAGACTTAAGTTAAATGATTGAATAAATGAATGTGAATTCAATAACTGTGGATTTTTTGCTGCTCTAAATGTCCTCAAGTTATGTCACAAATCAGATATGTAGATACTTTGAAGGAAACCAACTCCACACATATTTCCTGTTGATCCATAAAAGGATATATTTATAGTTTTACTACTTCAACATATATAACAGATCAGCAAGCCAATCAATGGGCAGGCTCTCATCTTCTCTCCTGATTGGCTCATGTTCCTTGACTGATTGGATGAAAATGTAGCAGATTGCAGGTAAACACTCAGATAAACCTTTGTTGTGACATCACAAAGTAACAGAGGTCCTGACAGCTGGTTTTAAGGCTCAGCTTCTGAATACAGTCTGTGTGTGAGGCTTCAACACTTTCACTGTACTGATATAAAACCTTAAACCTACTTTATAATCACAAAAGGACATGGAAATCTACCTTTACACTGCAGTGCATATGGGACCTCTAAACATTCCCTCCCCCACTGCTGTCTATACAAAGTTGCATGAGGACAAGTCCATAAATAACTTACAGTGAACAAAAGTTAGACACAGCGACACTACAACCTTCACAACTGGAGTTATTGCCAATCCAACAGTGACTCATTAATTTCCCATATACAGTTCAGTCAATTATATCACACATAGATATTCTCATATACTGTAACATACTTCTACATGTATCTTACAGCCACAAGGTGTATGTTCATGTAAACACAATTAGAATGACCTTATGTAGGCAAATAATGAACAGAGAACTCCTCAAACTATCATGAAGATGCTCAGGATGTGCTCTGTACAGAACGTTATCCCAAACTATCCTTATTAAAAAGCCTGCAGACTTGTTGTTTCTTTTTTTTTTTTCCTGGAACAGGTCCAGTGCACCACAAGGTCAGGATCTCTCTCTATCAATCAGATCTTATGTAACATCACATGGAAACTGTAACCCCCATCATTAACTCACCCTGCACGTCTCAACCTGCTGACTGCTGGTCTGCTAGTTCTCGGTACTGAGTGCGTCATTAAGGAGGCTGTGGACTGAGGAGACGCTAACAACAGTGGTGAGCTCCTCAAATGAGTGGGCCTAGCTGTAATTGTGCAGTGGATGTGCACAGGGGTTGGCTTGATCAGGACACTGGGCCTCTGTCCTAATGGGTCCTCTGGAGACTCAGGGGCTGGTGCTCCTCCTGCCAATACAGCGCTGTCCTCTTGACACCGGGGGATCTTGACAGGGACTGGGGCCTTGCTGTAATTACTGTTCACCATCCCGTCATAGAACCTGACACCCCTAATACCCTGGCAAGCCCCAGCCTGAAAGGCCAAGGTGGCCCGCAGAGGCCTGCAGAGGCTGGCGGAGCTTCATTTCTAATCCGTCAAAAAGCAGGAGCAGAAGAAAGACAGTTGGATTGTGAGGCTGCCACAGAAATCACCCACTAACAAAAAGAGCACTGTCTACTGTATTAGCATTTGAATCAACGTTTGGGAGTCACTGTATATTAAATATGCTTTTTTACATGATTACATGATACTTTTCATACTTTTCTGTGCAGCTGTTCCCTGCATGACTCTCACCATGTCCCTCCTCTCTTTGGTGAGATGTATTTGCATCGATGGAATCATGAAAGACATCTTTTGGACGCCTCCGCCACTGAATCCTTGACCCTACTTGCACATTTTGAAAGAGCACACCCACATGCAGCACTTGTAGGGTGTAAATCACTTTGGGTTGAATACGTGGGCAGAGCGGGAGAGAAACAGAATTTGAGAGAAAGAAGAGGAGAGAGACAAAGTAGCTGCTGATGGAGACTGGAGTGCTTGTATTTATCTCTAAAGATGGAGTGGGCCAGTTGAACAGGACTGTCTCTGGAGAGTGGCTGGGCCAAAGCCATAGCCCAAGGCTCTACCCCAGGGCTTCTCAGCCCCATACAATACTACTGAGGCCTTGGTCCTTACTTGGGACTGCCTGCAGGGACAACAAAGACACCAAAACTATGTCTGATTATCAATACATGGCACAAAAAAAAAAAAAAAAAAAAAAAACAGCATCTCAGGGAGGGAGTTAGAGCTTTACTTCAATGGGTTGCAGAAAGGATCTTATTATTTTCGATGGTCAAGTTAATACACTAAAGGGTTGAAGCATTGACAATTGGCTGGAGAGTAAATCAGAAGTTTTAAAAAAAAATACAGGTTTGCATGTTTTGTTTTGTTTATTTAATAAAATAGTTATGAGCGTATCTTTTTTTATTTCTGCTGCTGACCTCTGGAATCACTCAGACTCCAGCAGACGATCATTGGATATATTGTTGTCATGGAAAATTGGTACTACTGTACATACATGACATAATATGCTGCATCTTATGTAAAGGTGAAACCACATGGATTTCAACCTGGGGAGCCTGCAAATTGCAGATTTTTTTTTTTTTTTTTTTTTTTTGGTCAATTCTCATATTTTGGTGCCGGAAGGCAAGACAAACACCCAAATATATGTGGGACAATGTGAAAATTGCTTTAAACAACTGACATCATCATGTCATACTCATATTCTCTCAAGTGTCAGCTGGTTTCAGCTTGTCATCTCTTCCTCTCCTACTCTCTGGTCTCATATATACAGTATTTCAAATCAAATTCTCAGTAAAGCTGTTCTTATTTACATGTTTTTCTGTTTCTATTGTTGAACAAGTGTGAAACACTTGTGTGTTTTCACAAAGTGTAAAGTGATCTTTACAATAACCTCATGAATTTATAACTTGGAGCTTTTTCATGTGTTCCTGGATAAGCAGGGTGCTGCATCTTCTGCAGCAATGTAGTTAAAAGGACATCGCCTTGTGTGATGATCTGCCAGGACGGGCTTCTCTGCGTGTGTGTGTCTGCTCATCTGTCTCACTCTCTGTTTGGTCACTCTGACTTGGTTACTTATTAAACTGAGGCATCAGGATATCATTATGAATCATCTCAACCCACTTTAACCCTGTGCTGCTCACTTTTTTTCCACAAAGTAGCAAAGGTTTGTCCAAAAAGTCACAACATTTGTCACTTGGAGCTTTTTTTTTTTTTTTTTTTTTTTTAAGAAACAAACAAACATTGCCTGAATGGCAACCGTTGTTCCTCCTCATTACAATTCAACTGGTAAAATCAGTGGAGTACCCTTTAAGACAGAGACATTGATGGTTAACCAAACATTACTGTAGTGCAAGTCAGGATATGATGACTAATGGTTACATCAGACTCCTATTTTTCATAAGATGCTTTACACAAGACCATGAGTTTCCAATGTAAGGCTCTATATCTGCTGTCAAGTCACAATGTTAAACCTATATATATATATATATATATATATATATATATATATATAGGATATATAAGGATGCAGCACATTAAACTATTAACTATATTTATTATTAATTAATCAAACAATAACTTTTATTTAACTTTTATTTTAAAGGGCCCAAGGTGATGACTTCAAATCACATTTTGTCAGACCAACAGTTCAAATATGTTTAGTTCAATAGAAGAGAGGACCATGAAAACAACTACAAACATCTGAGAAGCTAAAATGTACAAATTTAACGATTTGCTTAGAAAACAACTTGATCAAAACTGATTAATTCCACTAATTAACTAATTATTTTAGCTCTACAAGCTACATCTGAGCTGCATGATTAGCTGAGCACTACACAAAAAAAGCCAGATATATTTAGTTTTCATGACAAAGATAAACCTATATTTTGTTGAGGATGTCGTGAATATTCTTCTAAAAGAACAGTCATCATACATACTGACGTTTCTTGTTGCTAATCTGCCAACATACCATGGATACTGTAAACGTAATACTGTGTCTCAGACTAAGATGGAGTACACACTAAGAGCAGCGCTCACTCTTACAGTCCCCCCTGATTAAAACGTTCTGGCTATATTCAGTTGTAACAAACATCTTCTGCACAGTCAGCAACCTGCTCAATTCATTACCATTGCTAATAAAGGTTGAACTGGAACAACTGCCGCAGCTGGTCTCCACCAATAACTGGTGTTTTGCATGGCTCTCACTGGAAACACAGGGGTATTTTTGTATTTTAAATTTGGACAGAAGAGGGGATGTCCCATTAGACAGCATCCACACCAGTACCCTCAAAGTACCCCAATCAAAGCAACTCCTCCAAGACCTATTTATTGGGGCTGGTTTTAAAAGGTATTCTTTTTTCCCCCTTATGCTCCCCTCCCTAAACTTAATCAAGCAATGGAGTGAGGAAACAAGGGGTAGTACATAAAAGTGTTGGGAATGGTAATGATGCCAAGTAATGATTTCCCTGGAGGAAATCTGATCTATTGCCACAGGGAAGAGATGGAGAAGAAAGACCTGGGGGAGGGTAGGGGGGAACCACATCAGCATTTTATGCAGGAGCACCTAAGCCATAGGAGAGGGGAGAGACCAAAATAATGGAGAGGAAGGCTTCATTAGCACCCTCTCCTTCTATTCTCTCTCCGGCTCTCCCTCTCCCCATTCTCTTCATCCCTCCTCTGTACTCAGAGCAGATAGCATGCATAAAGACAGAATGCTCAGGGGGAATGAAGGTCTAGCGCAAGGTGAAATTAAACAGCTGAAAGGTATGATTTAACAATGTTCAGCTGAAAGGTATGATTTAACAATGTTCAAAACTCAATAAGTGCAAGGTAAACAATAAATTAGACCTGTCTGTGTCAGGAGGACAGGAAGAGGGGGCAAAAATCTCTTTATTGATCCCATCGTCAAAAATGAATCTGCTTCTCTGCTCCTCCCGCAAGGGCCAGTGGGCAGTAAAGAAATCAAAGTGGTTAGTGGAGCGGCCCTCATCTGTGCCACTCTCCAAACACCCCTTTTACCCTCTCATTTTCACCAGGTTAGGGCAGTTTGAGAATTTTCACAAACTCTATTACTGATATTTATTCATTTTTTTACATTCGGTTTCATTTCTGCAGGTGTGATTGAATTCAGACACGTACGCACCTAGGCATGTACCTTCCTAAATGAAAAAGCAAGGCGTCTATTTATGGGATTACAAGAAAACTGAAAATGATTTTACTGTGTGTGTATCCAAAGGCTGCTACTCATCATTTATCATTTTTCTCTGTGCTACAGATGTCATTGTTGTCAAAAAGAAAAAAAAAAAAAAAAAAAAAAAACTATTTAAAAACACATCAATAAGAGTGTTAACGTGAGTGACGTGCTCCATCCTGGGGACTGGGAGAAATCACAGGGGGATTACCCATCACCAGTAATCATCCATGAATAGTCATACCAAATGTCATGGTAATCTGACTCATGCTGCACCAAACTCAGAATGCTGCATGAACAACTGACAACAGGCACGATGAGACCCATCCTCTGTGTGGGTGAAAATCAACCCAACACCAGAGGCGGCGTTGATATTGATTCAACAAAATCCTTGATTGTTATCAATGACGATTCTCAAATGCTCACAGCTTTGATTTTTATATATGAGAAAGTGATCAAATACAAAAGGTTGCAGTGATTAAAGCTTTACTTTAAGAGCCCACCACTGTTGATTCAGATGTTTTTGTCAACTAAAGTCCTACCTCCATTTTCCCCTTGATTTGTACAACCCTGTTGCACACCCATTAGGTGATTCCTTGCATATTCATGGTATGTTTAAAGATTTTCAATCAAGATTTAAAGCACATCACATAAACATTTCTGGTTGAAGTTACCAATGATCTTCTCAGGGTATCTGACAGTAAAATTAAACAGACTAGAACTTCGTGCTAGATTTAACATCAGTGACAATAGGATCTTATTGCAGAGTGTTGGACATGCAATTGGGATTAAAAGAACCTACACTAGACTAGTTTAAGTCACTTTAAGCAGATAGATCCAGTTTGTTCATGTTAACAGTGACTGTGACATGTACACATATGTTAGTCATGGAGTTCAACAATGTTCCTTCAGGCAATATAATCAGGAAGCACCATGTCTTCAGTGCTATGCAGAAGATGACACCCAGCTGTTATTCTCTATAAAGGCAGATGAAACAAATCATGGAGTTGAACTTCAGCTGTGTCTCAAAGACATGAGGTCATGCCTTGGTGACCTGTATTTTCTTACATTGGTAGTTTTCTTGCCTGAGACACATCCTTCAGTCAGTCCACACATAAAACATCTGTGCAATGTTGTGAAAATTAGAAACATCTTCTCTCAATAGGATGCTGAAAGACTAGTCAGTGCACTGTACTACTGTGATTCTTTACAAAAGGATGTCCTAGGAATATATACTGACAGGAAAAGATCACATTTTTTCAGTGTTAGCTCCTCTGCCTTAGCTCCCTGTAAAATACAGAGTAGAATTCAAACTCCTACACCATACATACAAAGCCTTTAATATCTGAGCACCATTGTATCTTAAGGAGCTCATGGTTCTCTATCATCCTAACAGAACACTCTGCTCTCAAACTGCTACGTCTGCTTTTGGTTCTCAAGTTTCCAAAGCAGAACTGGAAGCAGGGCAGCAGCTTTCAGGCTCCTCTCCTGTGGACCCAGCTTCCAGTCTGGGTTCAGGAGGCAGACACCCTCTCTACATTTAAGGATGACTGACCCGAGTCCTAAACCATCCCTAAGTTATACTGTCATTGGCCTGGATGGATAGGTTAGGGAAACTCCCGTGATGCATTGAGCATCTCTATCCATGTATACCACACTACTGCAGGTATTTATCTGTCGTGAACTGGAGAGCATCTCAGAATATACAGCATAGCGATGCTTGAGGTGGATGAGCAACAACAGTAGAAGACCATGCCAGGTCCCATGATGCATCTGGATTCCTGGTGAGGCAGCAGATGTAGGGTCAGAATGAATCCATGGACCCAACCCGCCTTGTATCAACCGTCCAGGCTGATGGTGGTGTAATGGCGTGGAAAATGTTTTCTTGGTGCACTTTGGGTCTTTAATACCACTCAACCATGGTTTGAATGCCACAGTTTACCATCCTCCAACAGCTCCTTCCAGCAGGTTAATGCTCCGTGCCACAAAGCAAAGCTTGTCTCAAACTGCTCTCATGAACATGACAGTGAGTTCAGTGGACACCTCGATCAACTGTACTTCCATTATTATTTGTTGCAATCACAGCAGCATGAAGTGGAATCTCAAGCAGTTATGACGTATGTTGTATGAGCCATTACTAATATGGTAAATATTAGAAGCTGTCACATAACACTCACAGATGACACAATGCCACTGGTCCAATATGTGAACCACTCTACTTCTGCCTCAGAGCTTGGGATACACGGCTGTTGGACTTTGACTATGGGGCAGACTTGACCCTTCAGTGCCAAACAAACAAGAGACTAGAATTATCACCCTGTAGTTGTCTGCCTCCACCACTGAGTGTAGTTTTGGATAACGATAAAGGTATTAAACATTGGTATGTAATTATATAATGTGTTAAGTCAAGCTGAAAGGTGTTTTGTGATCTTAACCTTTGACCATCAAGACATTTATAGCGCAGCTGCTGAGTCCAAGACAAATTTCCCCAAGTGGGACAATAAAGTATATAATCGTGTCGAATCGTATCATATCGAATAGTAAAGTATCGTATCGTATCATATGGTATCCAAGTGAATGTTTGTGCCAAATTTTTTCCATCACTGCTGAATATGACAATGTTTTTATGTAGTTACATAGGTCATATATAGGCGCATGGATGGACCAAGTACAGCAGACCATAAAAGCCTATGTATGTGTCTTTCCAGAATAAGTTAGTGGACAAGATGCCAGGGTGTCTCGAAGAATTGACATCAGTGATTGAGACTTATTTATTTTGAGAGAATGTGGCTATGCTATCCACCTGTTATCCATGCAGAGGAAGAAAGGAAGCTTTCCTTGTTCATCCTATGGCATGCTGATAAACTTTGAACTTCAGATCTTGGGCTCATCTCTTCTTTAATGAATCGGCCACTTCAGAAAAGCATAATTTAACTGCGGTATGGTGTCCATATTCAAAAGTATACCTCTGGCTCTGGCTGCTGGTTCAGAGTCATAGAAAATGTAGGCCTGTTTAGACTTAGACTAGGATGACACGTGAGCTTTGGTGAAGCTTATGGGGCTTCTTTAAGTTGCTCTGGGCCTGCATACAAATCCCTGAGAGCAGAATTTCTATTCTCCTATCTCTGAACAGTTCAGCATCTCCTCTCCAGCACCATCTTTATCCACAAACACAGCTCGAGAGTATACCTGCCTCGGTATTTCACACTCTTTATTACGGCATAACCACAGTGAAGCAGACTTCGCCACAGGGATGTTGCCAGGATCCAGGCCGGGTAGCTTTTCTAATCTGTGAGATGAGGGATCAGGTCACACCTTTAAGACTTACTGTGACAGTAAGAGAGGCAGAGGGAGAAGACGAATGCTTTTTATGTTGGGGGGGCATGTAAAGCACTAAGAGAATCCCAGAACAGCAGCTAATGTGTGCACAACTGACAGCACTCTACATCCATCCTACTGAAAGGAGACAGGTGAGCAAGTCTGGACCATGAGCAGCAATTTATTTTGCCTCCAAATGAGTTTTCGTCTCCATGCTGAGAGTGTACGGTGTGTGTATTACCTATTATCCTCGCTCCGTTCAATTATTGATTTACAAGTGCCACAGGGTGAAAGCCAAAGCCCACCACGTACAGGCCAAATAAATCTGTTTGCACTTTTTTAGCCTTTGTCTCCATATTTCTCTCCCTCATGCTTGCTGTTCCCAGATCCCAGATTTGCTGGCAGGCTCAAACCATCAGCAGCTCCGGGTTTTCCCCAAGTGCAGCGTCGCAGTCCCACCCGCAGCATCAGTGACATCTCTACATCGTACGAGGGATGTTGCCATGACAGATTCCCCCCTCATCCTCACAATCTGATCTGTCAGAGGCCTGGCAACAACACTAACACACTGACATCATTCTGTGTTCCGTCTTTGCCTTCCAGGAGCAGATTTGTCTTGGGCTCCTCGGCCTTGAAGAAATGCTGAAATGATCACACACAGTCTGCTATAATAGCAATTACATCACTGCAGCACTCACTGAGCAACCAACAGCGATATCATCATTTATTATTGCTCAAGCAAATCTAACTGTAATGATTAGAAATAGCCTTAAATAAGAAAATATGACAATTTTAAATGGAAAATAATGAAATTGTTCGTATTATTCAACAACTTTCACCAGTTTTTACCTTTATATATAAACAAACAACAAGACGGATAGAAACTAAACCAATAAGGGATGAGGGTCTTAAGTCATTGTCCATCACAGCCTCCAAAACAGCTGCTGTGCACCACACCATACTGAAGCACCCACAGCTCTATCCTCTCACTCTCTCCCCCTGGCGTCTGCCCTCAGGCAGGCTCATACTATTTAAGTCACAAAACTGAAATGTTACAATTCGTGAGTTTTATTTTTCCATTAAAAAAGAGAAAAAAAAGAATACATATTAAAATTAAAAAATAGAAAAAAAAATCACTAACACGATCATAACAGAGATCCCCCCCCCCCCCTTTCAGGAAGTACATCTAAAAAATAACATTATTTCTGTCTTAGATGGTCTTGACCTCACAACCAGGCTCCATCTGAGCACTTGAACACTGGCATCCTCACCAGGAAAGCTAATGGACTGTGGTCAGTAAACCACCAACAACAACAAATACACCACACACCTCAGTACCTCTCAGGGCCAACACCAGAGCTAAAGCCTCTTTCTCAATCTCCATATTCTTGTTTAGTTTCTTAATAGTATGTCACTGTAACTGTCCTCACCTGACTGAATGAGGACAGCTCTGATTCCTACCATGTGCATCCACAGCCACAGCAATAGTGAGCTAAAGTCAGCAGCTTTCAGGACGAGGCTGCTGGAAACATGACCTTGACCTGACACTCTCCAGATCACCATACCTCCTTCTGATGAAACACACTGGTGGTCAGTAGTCAGAGTGGTGCATGGCAGTGAAGTTGGGAACAGTGGTTAAACCTATTTGTTCTCACAGACAGGAAACACTGCATGAGGATTGATAATGCTCCATAAGCATCTTTGCGACATTCTTTAATTTACAGATTTGATCTATGCAATCTTCAGTATGATGACTGTCGCACTTCACCTTCCTAAAGTCAACACAAAATCTGAATACTCATAATATTTCTTTCTTCTAACACAAAACTGGCTGAAAAACATCCAGACTAGTCAAAGACAGTCCTTATATAGTTTCAGTAGTAGGTCTACTGCACTTCCAAAGCTACAGAAATAAACCATCTGCTTATCTGTGCAGGGTTGCTGGGGGCTGGACAAAGGGCGAGGGCAAGCAACACCCCAGACAGGTCACCAGTCTATCACAGGGCACACACATTCATACCTATTGGCGATAGGTAACCTAATGTGCATGTCTTTAGACCGTGGGAGGAAGAAGAACCCACACAGGTAAAAGGAGAATATCCAGACTTCACCTAGAATCAAACCTAGAACGTTCTTATAGATGTAATTTTAGAGGAATATTGGCTTTCCTTTGAGATCTATCAGAACGTCTGCTGATCTTTGGGATTCTCTGGTAACTGCACATGCTTGCACTCAACATAACCAAGTTTACACAGCTTTCTTTTCAATATGTTTTAACTGTATGTGACCCCAGCTCTCCTGCATGGCGTAGGTGTTGATGCCACATCATGATTTTTTAAAGAATCAACTCATGAAGGGTAATTGTGATATATTGTGCCGGGGGTAGTCTGGCTGTTATGTGATTTATATATTTTTAAAACACTAACCATGTCACTAAATTCCTGCAGGGGTTTTCTCTATTTAATGAGCTCCCTCTCAGTCTCACCTTTTCTCTCTCCCTTGTTCATTCTCTTTTGTTTTCCTTTTAATTCTACAAACTGCTTGGCCATGAATACTCAACATGTTTATGGAACATTTTGTCTATGCATATGTGTTCAGACAGCCACGTGACGGGCCATCAATGTCCCTTAAAATGGTTACAATACAATTTGTCACTTTAGCATCAGTGTCCTGTGAGAGGAGCTGTCATAACAGTGATGATCATCATTAGTATTTTGATGCTAATCCAACTGATTTAGGTGGATCACAATTCATTTGGCACATGTCCCAGTGCAGGCCAACTGTTATTGCCCCATGGACAACCTGACTGTTAGGTATGCAAAGGCACCATAGTGGCATAAGGTAAGTTATACATTCCTGCATACCTGCAACCCCCTGTGGTTCCCTTCAGAAACTGAGCCTTACAACGAGCCATCAGGATTACTGCATTTTTGTGATGTCATAACAAATCAGTCACCACTCTGAGCTGATGAGAATATTTTCCAATACACTGGTTGTTTAAGTGCAATCATGGGATGTTATTAACCACATGTTAGAAACTCTGAACTCTTATTTCCTGCAGCAACATCTGACCTGGCAGCTTTTATTTCTTTAATAAAGATAGTTAGATTTATCTATTATCAACTTGACTTGTCATACTGGCAACATTTATGTCTTCCCAAAATGAGGTTGAATGATTAGCAGTTAATTAGCCTCCCTCCAGGTTATTGATTTTCCTCCGGCAGAACACATTAACTCCAAACAGGTTGCCTGAATGGCATGGTTGCGATTTGCTCCATCCTGCTGCCGCATTCAATGTCTATGTTACTGAATTTTCAGCGCGTTATTAATGACATAAATAGCTTGAATTATTTCATGTGAATGAATCAGGAACCTTCAATGCACTGAGTTTGGCTTCTGGTTTCCTTTTAATGACTGCATGAATAGGATGAGAGGCAACACATTATTCAAATATTCACATAATGAAGTTAAACCACTTACCAGTATATATATATATATATATATATGTGTGTGTGTGTGTGTGTGTGTGTGTGTGTGTATACACATATATATACACACAAACACACTGTATAACTTATTAGTGAACACTGTGTCATTGGTAAGCTCTTTGTTGAAGTGTGAGTCAAATTAAGAGCTCCTCCTCAGAAACTCCCTGTGGTTTATGCCATGCCGAAACAGGAAGTGAGTAATGATACAGAATGCTGGGCAGTTTGTCTCCTGCACTAATCATCACCACAGTGTCACGTGTGTTTTAGCAGCACAGTCTTCCAGCTGAGGGGAGACCGGAGGATGAAATATGGCAGTTGAGTCTCTCCACAGCCCCAACCCAGCTGCCACTGAGGTGGGGCACCTGACAAGCATAAATTATGTTAATAGAATTTAATAAAAAACACTTTATTCCAAAGGTTTCAGTACTTTGAAATGTCAAGATGATCTAGTGTGCTACCTGGAGAGAATTCTGAAGCTTAAGTTAGAACACTAAAATATTAAAACAAGAAATTGTGATCCCTCATGAGAAATGGCAGCGCATAATGAAAAATGGAGAATGCACGAGTGTGTCTCCCAGGTGAAGTTTTCTCCATTTATTAATTGATCGAGTGCTGAATCTAGCCCTCCATTATGGCTTGGTATAATGAAGAAGATATGAAACAGATTTGGGAATATTTTAATGAAAGAATTGCCAGTATCGTTTTTTTGTCAATCCACTCTGTGCTTTACAATCACACTGTCCTTGTTATCTAAAAACAGCAAAATTGTAATTAAGTAAAAAAAATTGGGCTTTTGTGTTAAGGTTGGTGATTAGTAATGATGGTCTTTTGAAGAGTGAAATTATCAGAAAATGATTCTTATTAATACAAAAAAAAAGTTTTCCACTTTCACCATCCCTCTCTAACATACACACACACACACACACACATATACACAATGGAAAAGTAGTGATGGCGAGACTGTAAATTATCCACTGCTGGATGTCAATTGAACATTTCCATTGTTACCATGACAGACTGCCTATTGATTGGCTGTTGGTACTTCCACCTCCTCCCTTGCCTGAGGATACAGACTGACAGTGGGGCCTACATGTTTAGCATGGAGACTGATGTGAGCAGAGGAGCAACAGAAAGGGGGCTGAAATAATTAAAGGAGGAGATGAAAAATGCTGGGAAAGAGAGTAAGAAAAACCTAGAATGAAAAAGAGAATGGGCGGGAGGGTGTATGGGGGGGTGAAGCTGGGTGCCTGGCCACGGTGTTCAATTACAGCATGCGGGAGGTTAAATCAATAACATTTAAATTGCTTATGGTAATCACCTGCACTCCAATCACTGGGATCAGCATAAGCAATCTGCTGACCCCAGCCATGCTCAGCCAAAGATTGAAACATATGACGAGGAGTCAGCTGGCTGGAAGGGTCAGCTTGGATTGTGTGTGTGTATATCTGTGTGTGTGTACATGAGTGTGTATGTAGGTAGGCATAAACCCATCCAACAGCTTGGTCTAATGACAGTTTTATAAATGTGTAAGATTTTGTAAATCATTTTCCCCACCAGGAAGTGATAAAGAGGAGCCCAGCTAGAAATAGATTGTAGTGACTCACTGATGTGATGATAGAAAGTCAAGCCTTGAGGTCAAGGGGCCTGAGATAAGAGGACTGCTCATACCTGACCCTTAGGAAACAGTCTTATCTGCTCTAAATTCAAATTTCTGACCATGTGCCTGAATTGGAGTATTGTGGATGATAGTGTCTCCGTCCAACTCCTGGCTACTAAAATGGCCACAGAGGCAGATTTTGTTCCATAACTGAGGCAAGCACATTAGCCCCCATTAGCATCGTTAGCACTCCTGGGTGTCTGGGCGTCTTGATTGAGGGCTAATCAAAGGCAAATTCATTTGTTGGCTAATTAGCTAGTTAATGAGTTAAGCTAACAAGTGAGGTACAGTGAGCGCAGACCCAGATACCTGCTAATCAGCGCTAGCACTTAAATAAAATAGCCTAATACCTGAATTTAATTCACCTCAGAAAGCAGACACATAGACTTCCCCACGTTCAGAAGACAACATCCAAACAAACATAGCTGAGAGGTCATGATTGGAGCTCTGGTAATGCTGAACAGCTAGCAAGCCGTTAGCTAACTGTGATTGTGCCTGTCACTCAAAATGGCACAGCCACAGTTAAAGGAAAAACCACCCCCGTGTTGTCACCATGACAAAACTGACACTATTAAATGCAGCATTTGTGAGCACTTTTGGGTGGCTGTCCTCATTTGTCACACAAGTCTGTCAGCACACAGTAAGCATGGAAATGAAAAAGGTAATTGCGAGTAATCAAATCAAAGGTCTTGAAAACATTATGACAACAAATCGGTGAAAGTTGAACAAAATAATGTAGGTGTAATGTTGATGTTTGAAATGTAGACTTATAGCAGCTGTGTGCAGCAGTGCTTGAATTTCCCATGTCTAAAGACGGTCCCATATTGTGCTTTAACACACAGTCAACTAGTTTCTATATGTGGTCACCTCAAAAGTGAAAGGTGTTGCCACACATAAAGGAGGTAAGAAGGTCGGAAACCTTCCTAATACACATTCAACCCAAGTTCAGGTCTTCCATTAGAGAGGACGTTTCAGTTGCTGTTGATGATATGAAACTCTTTCAAGGTTCACAGTCTTCATTGTCAGGGTCAATTTCATATCATAGACTGTGAGTGAAAAGGTTCACACACACAGTATTCAATGGGTTTGTGTACGCAATCTATACATTCATGTGTAAGTGTGTGGTAATTTCGTGTACAGTGCTGAGAGGACACGCAGAGTTGTAGCCTATGGCCCATGTTCTACCTGTGCTGCCACTACAGAGACAGCTGGTTGAATCTAGGATGAAAGCGAGCTCATGTCTTTATCACTGAAAAAGCTCAGGAGGACAGCCCGCTGTATCTCCTACAACAGCACAGCGTCTCAACATGGCGAGAAGAAACGGAGTAAAGAAAAACGTGGCCTCAAAACGTCCACCTGGTGTTGCCCAATTGATTCATAATTGTCTTTGCCAGCCTTGAGTCTGATTCCCTCTAACCATTAATTTTTCAGGACCTTGGGTGGCGTTGGATGATATAAATATCTGGCTCACCTCGGCGCCGATGTGCAGCGTGACTTTGAAGTTGTGCCTAATTAAGCGGCGGTACAGTTAACCAGCTGAACAATAAGGCACGGGGCAGATCTTAGCTATGTGGATGACAGCTAATGAAACACAGACGAAGCAAAGCGAGCAGAAGCACGGAGGCAACATCTTCAACTGGAGACACGAGTGTGTCTAATCAGGAAAGCTCTGTAGGACATAAGATTCACATACATATACTGTGTTAGCTGTATGATTGCTCGTGCAGCCCTGTCTCCTACTGAACATGTTAGATGCTTTGTTGAATATATTTGATGGTAGGAAGTCTGACATCTGATCTATGTTATGGTGGATGGAGCCTATAATGTGTCCTCCTGAAACACTGGGTTCAGAGTAGCAGAACAACAATTAAAAAACCTCAACATCTCCCATCTTGTGCCTGCAGATACAATCAATGCTGCTGTCTGATGATCTTGTTAAGAGCACAATCAAGGCAGCATCGGTAATCAAACTGAAATGCAAATTGGTGTCACTTCTCACTAACAGTCTTATTCACACTTGAGGCCATTTTTCTGTGGTTATTTTTCATGGAGGTGGGTAAGTAATGACCTACACTCACGCCCCTGGATGGAATCGAACCAAGGACACTGTAATTACACATCCCCGAGTCTCATCCGACATAGCTCTGATTGGTCAGTTGTGTTTCCAGCCGTCGGTGAGCACAACCTGTTTGATGAATCTCAGAGACATTGGCAGTGATTCAGAGGTTTGGACCACAGTATGTCACAGTGAATGGGTGAACATATGAAGCCAACTTAAACAACAAAGCCAAGACTTCTTGTAGGCTTTGTGCCTCTCTTCTGATTGGCTATCATGTAAACAATTAGAGAAACCAGCTGAGTCCATTTAAGTCATACAGGAGGCATGGCTGTGGCTGGGTAGGGACTACATTGTGACACCACAACATTTCAGAAGTCCTGACAGCTCATTTTTAGATATGTTATCATTGTTACCTTTCAGATAGATAGATAGATAGATAGATAGATAGATAGATAGAACACAGTATATTTTCATGGGTTGTGGATAGTTCAACAGCTCTAGTTGCTACAGCTGAAGATTGACAGAAAACCCTAAAGAGAGTAAACATTTTGCAGAGAGGTTTAATATTAACATTCTGGAGATACTTTTTTATTTTTATTTTTTTGAAAAATACAGTGCTGGCAGAATCGCAACATATTGTGCAAATGCAAAATAGCTGAACATATGAGCATATTCACTGGAGAGGTTGTAGACAGAGTCAGGCATACACTTCATGTAGTATGAGTAAGGCTCCTGGGTGTGTCTGACGTTGTTAGTTATGGAAGACGGTCCAGGGTGTTCCTCCCCTTCCACCCAAGCTGTGAAATGCCTGGCTTGTCTGAGGAATGACAGACCCTGGAGGGCCAAGGGTCCCGAACAAATGAGCTCCTATAAAACTCTTCTCCTTATACAGGGACAGGACACAATGCAGACGAGCAGCCGCCAAAAGCAGCCTTCATGGTAATTTCACTCCACTATTTACAGTGCCCACCCATGGGTTTCACTGCTCCGTGTTGGAGCCAGTCACCTTCATGTGCGGCGCGAGGCATTCATCATCAGCAGCTGACACATCTAAACATGTCAGTGCACTTTACTTCCCATGCAGTGAGCGCAAGTGGGAATCTGATGATGACAATTATTCAGTATAAAAATGTTAGCAAATTGGGTTAAATGATACTAAAGCTGTTGCTGTTTCATGCATTTAGTTCAGCACCAAGCCTCTGCATAAATATGTTACACCTGGCAGAGTGTTTAAAAGCTGCATTGTCGGATATGCAGGGGAATGTTTTCAGCAAAGCTAATGAAGTTAATAGCTTGAGCTGAGGCACTTTTATGAGCTGCACCTGGTCCATAAATGACTCCTAATGAGGAGCAACTCGGTTGACTTTTAAAATGCCTCCCCCTAGTGGAAGACAGACAGGCCTCCAAAGCATCTCACTCACAATCGAGTCTCGAGTCTCCCACAAACACAGCATGAGGACAATTTATTGTGAATACTCCCACACTTCTGAATGTGGGAGTGAATAAAAACAGTGACATAATGTGCAGTAATTAACACATTTATTATATAGAGCATAAACTGTGAGTTCCAGAAACAGCTCTTTCATCTCACATGGCTTCATTCTTTGTGTTTGTTTTATCATTTGGCAGCACATTATTACACATTATTCATTCTGCCATCAGCTGCTGAACGAATCAAAAAAATGATTCATTTTATCTCCGTTTCAGTCAGTAAAGGAAATGAATAATGAACCGAGTGTGTATTCTAATATCAAAAACACAGATAAGACACAAGACTCATTGATTCTTAGTCAATTTTCTGCTATAATAATAAAGAATAAATCAAATGTGAGGAACTGTACTGTCCATGAAAACATGAAGCTACCGAGCCACTTTAAATTACAGATGGTGCCGCATGTAAAATACATGAAGATGCAAATGTGTACAATGTGTTTCTCAATTTCTAATAACAGTATAATACTGATAAAAGTACCAGTAGCTTCTTCAATAACACTTTGTCTTTTATAGTTGGGAAAAATACAGTGAAGACAAGAGGCAGTTTCATCTCTAGACACATATAATGGATGTTTTCACAGTATGAGCCACTGAAAGAGACAAACTTTTCATGTGCTTCTGTTGTGTCATTAGTTAAAAAAAAAATACATGGAAACTTTTGGTTCAGAATGATCCACAAACTCACAGAGTCAGAGCGAAGTGAAAAAGACACATGTCATTCATGTGTTGTGTGTCTGTCTGCAGGCTGATTAGAGGAAGAGAGGAAAGTGAACAGCAAGTGCTGGAAATACATTTGAACACAAGTAGAAAATATAGAGAATATATTAGAAATGGAAGTTTTTGGAAGAATGGAAGAGAAGTTGTTTTACAATTTAGTTACATTTATAAAAACCAATCAGATTTATCTTTACTGTGAATACATGCTGCTGCTGCTGCTGCTGCTGCTGCTGCTGCTGCTGGATTATATGAACTGATTTAAAAAGAATTTTAAAAATCTGGTGTAAAATATTTATTTATTTGTTGTAGACCAATTAAATGTAATTGCTATTACATTACAATTTATGGTTTCTCTTGTTTTTGCTTTATCAATATCATGTGATATTGATATCTATGATTATCGTTGCTTAAATTTAAACACTATTATTAGATGTTTTCTTACAAAAGGTGATGAAGGCAGAGAGTAGACTATTATATCTCAGGCTTTTCTAAACATTGTTATTTGATGTAAATTACCTAATAATGTTTAATGATGAGGATAAACAAGTAAAATGAGCAAATTTGAGAATGCTTCATCTTCATCACCACCATTCACATACAATGTGTTACCGTTTTAGATGAATAAATAATCAGCTCTTCAGTGAATTACAGTAAATAATGCAGTCGATGGTTTGTTGGTCTTGATTAATGTTTAGAAATATTACATGAGCTTTACAACAGAAAACTCAGCCAATAAAAAATAAAAATCTAAAGATTGGAGTAATTACCTCTGATATAGGTGATGTATATCAGACAATAATGAAGCACTCATGAATTCTACACGTCTCAGGTCTCTTAGTTCACGCCTTGTGATATTTTCATTATTAGCAACTCTGAGTACAAATACACTGAAATGTATAAATCTGTGATACATGTGGATCATCCGAGGTCACAATGTATGTCATTGTGATCGTCATGCGGCCCTTAAGGGCAACATGGAATTTCAACTCTTTACTTGAAATGAAAACTTATTTCACATCCACTTGAGTGATATGATTTAATGTTACAAGAAAACATTTTGTATTTTTCAAACTTTTCCTCATTAGTGGTTAGATGTGAGGTACAGCCCAGCATGATGTGAAATAAAGATGTAGTGCTTGTTGTAACCCTTTTTTGCACAGGAAATCGTCTAAGAGTAAGACTAAGATCCCAAACATGTTTTTTCTTCCTGTCCATGTAAATGCATTCTCTTTGACTGCAGATACTGACAGACTCATTCTAGCATCAGATGGTGAATTCACTTTTATGTTTTCAGATCATGTCCTTTAACTTTGTAACATGTGTCATGTGAATATTTATAGTGGTAGTTTGTTTTGTATGGACTGTAATACTGGAGCATGACATGCTGTAGGTAAAACTAATGGATTTCCTACAAAATATTGAGTGTAATATGTTCAGTAAATGTATTTGTGCAGGTTTCTACTGTTACATAGATTGCAACAAAGGACAGGTAGGGTTAATGGTAAGATCACAATTTACAAAACAACAAAATACAACAACAAAATACAAACAATATAAGCAGGTGGGATGTGGCAGTCAGTGGTATCAGTAGTAGTGTAAATGTAATGTGTGCAAGTGTTGTGAAGTGAAACAAAACAACAAAAAGAAAAGAGCTGGCTTGGGTGAGCGGGCTGGGACGACGCAGAGACAGATCAGGGGCAGGGCTTAAGTACGCTGCCGAACACCGGGACCAGGTGCTCCACATCGGGCTTCAATACCAATCAGTCACTGAGGTTACCATGGTAATCTCAGGAAGAACACAGAACTTAGACACACCCACACCATATCACATTCATACTAGTAGCACAGATATGCCCACCACAGGGCTGTCACACTACATTTGTGTGGAGTCCAGTATTGCCTCTAAAGGTAGAGAACAGTGCTGAGCACCCTATATGCCATGGAGAACGTAACCACCATGCCCACTATCCAGGACAGGCCCCTGCTGGGCTGAGGCAGAGCACAAACATAGGCGATGGTGTGGCAGATCCGTGAGCCGACGAAGACGCGGAAGTGAAGCAGAGCAGAGGACAGTTCACCACAAAGGGAATGATGTTCTCCAGGTCGTTCTGGTGACACCTGCACAACAACAACACATGAGAAGCAGAACATTAGTCCAGGTAGAGCACTGAAGTTGTCCTTGTACTGGATTATTATGATCAGATGTTGGCAATAAGCTTTAACATTGCCTCATTCACAGCTGTGGCTAAATAATAACCTGTACATCTGATGATTAAACAGCTGATTCAACCAAGAACTCACAGACGAACATCAGTTCTTATCCTTGATGATATCTATCTTCTGAAAATGTTTCAGTTGAATAATTTTCAATGGCCTGAAGAAAATATTTCCTCATCTTCAACTTCATTCTATAACCCAATGGTGAGTCTTCTGACTTCTTTGGAGAACCCAGTGATTACTATTGTGCATGCAAAATGCATTACAGTAAGAGACCCACAGTCATAAATAGGCCAGTTGTGTTTGAATAGATCTTCTGATTTTTTTAAATTCATTAAATCCTCCATATAGTTATGACAGACCAGAATTAACAGAAAGAGTACCAGTCCTGCACATGTGTGTTTGTTGCCCATTTCAGAGAAGCTCTAATTAAATGTCACTATATACATCAAGGTGCTGTTGATACCTGCACACTCGTTCCACATCAGCATCAATGCGGACCAGCTTCTTGTCTTCTGCTGCTGAAACAAACTTGGTGTCCTCCAGGTTTGCAAACACCTGAGGAGATATTAAAGAGCTGGTCAGGTACAGAGCTCTCTCATACTGCCTGTCATTGTGAAGGAAGCTACAGTCCACAGTGTTGTGTAAGAGTTAGGTGATTAAAACAAACACACACACACACACACACACACACACACCTTTCTTGTGAGGCGGAAGTAAGAGGTCAAAGGTGACATTAGCATCATCTTCAAGATCACAATCGTGGCATAAGTGGTGAATGCTTGGAGGACCTGGTTGTCCATCATACTGTGCAGAGATGACATTGTTCCTGTGAGCACAACAGAAATACATATTTAGTATTTCTACACTCACACACTGCTTTCAAACACTACAGAATATCAATTACAACACACTGTACAGAGCTGATAGAAATGCAAATAAAGCTGACCTGTGATCTGCTGCACAACATTAACCCGCAGTACATACATGTTCAGATTTTGCATATGTAACAGCACAACCTGTTCAATATACCATCACTTCTGTTCATCACGTTTTGTGTCTTTGCAGTTTGAGACATCGTCTGAAAATTGTCCCTGAGGAAGACTGAAGCATTCTTGTAAATCTACTTCATATTGTATGCCATGAATTTATTTTACTGTGTTTATTTGTTAGGGATAGTGCATATCAATGGCCATCAGTACAAAATACACAATGTAAAGATGCCAGATTGTAGCAGACATGCTCATTTATATCTGTGGTCCATAGGTAGGTAACATAAAATGCAGACATTACAAGTCACAAGAGTAAAGAGATCATGGAAATGTGCAACAGGCTTTAAACTAAAGTGTGTCCTTCCTGTATTCTGCACATCCTGTTTTGTTATAAAAGGGAACAGTGTCCAGCCCATTAAAGTACATACAGCTGAAATAAGCCATAGTTTCTTCAGTGCAGCAGAGCAACAGACGTGTCAGTTGTCACTGAGGCCAACCATGGAACAGAACAAGTTGCAAAGTTTCCTCATAAAGACGTCAAGTTTAATAATGTCACACGATGTATGACTACATTCCTAATTATCCAGACATATTTCTGTCAGCAACACTTATAACATTGTGAGGTGCGCAGGTAAAAGTTTCTTTAGTCAGCTATAGAGCAGCATGTGGAGCTTACCTTTATTTTGCAGAGTCACTGTGATCAGCAAACACAAGTCCAAAGATCAGCCGCAGATGAATGTCTGTGATTCATCCTGAGGTTGTGTAATGAGTGGGAGGAGCCCTGCAATGGAATAACTCTGTGTAATTTTACTGTTATTGCCAATGATGAATGGAATGGCTTTGCCTCAGGTGCATTAAACACGGGCACATCTACTATAGTCTTTCTGCCCTGGCTTCAGTGACATTTAAACTTCCATTACACAAGACACAAGACAAGACATGTTTTGTCTAAAGCAGAGGTAGTCCACATGGTGCCTGCAGAGCACCATCTGAGAATTGTATTTAATTGTGTTGTGTGCTGTTCTTTTTGAATCAATAATATTTCTATTAATGGGGATTAAAAATGACTATATTGACTTGTCTGTGGTCAAGGTTCAATATCATGCACATGACACCTCCAATTCACTCACTGTGCAATGCAAAGGTGGCACATTATTATTATCATTATTATAAAGGTGAACTGTGCAACTTAATGTTATTCAGGAAGTTTGTAACAAGCAAGTAGTGCCTCAGTAACCTTGAAGTAGCTCTCAGTTTCAGAAACGTTGGTGACCCCTGGTCTGAACTAACCATCAGGAAATATCACTCATTTTACATGAATATCTTTTTTCACCATAGGCTGTTTTATACATGCACTTACAGCTGCTGAGTTTTAGAACCTGATTCATCACCTTGAGAAGTAACTATACAAACACAGAGTTGATAGAAAGGTTTATTAAAAACATATCCTCCATCCATAGCTCCAGAAACTCAAAGAAGATGCAAGGGCTCAAAGTTTAAAAGACACATTCAGGTTTCATGTAAGATAGCCGAGGTGTAAAGTATTGCCTCTAAAGGAGGAGAACAGTGCTGAACACCCTGTAAGCCATACAAAAGGTGACCACCATGCCCACTATCCAGGACAGGCCCCTGCTGGGCTGAGGCAGAGCACCAACGTAGGCGATGGTGTGGCAGATCCGTGAGCCGGCAAAGACGCGGAAGTGAAGCAGAGCAGAGGACAGTTCAGGTCCAGTCAGAGTGTAGAGCAGGCCAATCACCACGAAGGGAATGATGTTCTCCAGGTCGTTCTGGTGACACCTGCACAACAACAACACAGTATATAATGTGGTTAAGCAGTGGGTCTGATATGTTGAAGCTCCTAGCAAACCTGTTGATGCTAACACTGGCAATACCTACAAATAGCTCTTTTATGTTTATATAGAAAAACAGCACAATCAGGTTCAGGGAAGGATCACCAGAGGACATTTATTGTCATAGTTACAATGGTAAATGTGTTTATGATCACAGAAAATATCTCAGACATCTCACCTTCGAACACGCTCCACATCTGGATGGGTTCTCAGCAGCTTCTTCTTCTCCTCTGCAGACTTTCTGCTCACATCCTCCTCATTAGAAAAAGCCTGAATGAAGGAGACAAGACATGCATCGACTTAAAGGCTTTGAACTACACAGTTACTGTACCTCGGTCCATATTATGTGGATGCATGCAAAGCTGTTAAAACAGTGAATATTATAATTATGTTTCATTCATTTCACTTTTTCTGTTATCGCCATTAAAATCTTCTGTTTGTTTCTATTCTCTTTGTTTGATTCTGTACATGACTTTTCATTTCACAGTTCTGCAGAGTGCAAGACACAGTGGATCTGGGGGGGTTAAAGCGTTTTACTTCTTGCATCATCTTGCAGCCTGTTTGCCAGGATGAAAAGCAACACAACTCCTACAGGCTTTGAAGTTGTTAGGAGGCTAATCCAGGCCAAACACACAGAGTGACCTCACATACCCTGTGCACTAAAATCTTTTTTAAAATAATGCAAAAAAGATCCTGTTTCAACATATATTGCTGTTACCCACCCCTCTGGTGACACGGAAGTATCCAGTCATGGGTCCCATCAGCAACATCTTCACAATGACAATAGCAGCATAGGTGGCAAAGGCCTTGAACACATCATTTTCCATTAGCTTTTCCATCTCTGCTGGTTCACAGGTTGGCTGAAGGGAAAAAGGCAGAACTTGGTTTGGCTTCTGTTTCACATTCACACAATTTAAATCAAGTCTAGTTTAATTGGGAATTACATCTGCAGCACATGCAGATATTTATGGCCTAAAACAAATGATGGAGAATAGATGGAAAATCACAAACTGCTGCTAAAAACTTCTTCAAAGCTATTACATAAGTTTAAGCCTATAGGCTTAAGCAGTAATAGCTATATTACATTTAATATGTAACATCAGAATTTCCTTATCTATACCATATACCATCTTTCCTATCATTCAGTGTTAGTGACTGTTGAGCCTCTGTGTGGACGGTAAACCTTGTCTGTGAGATAAGAGGACAAACCAAACAGACACAGTCATGCTGACTGATCAGACTAGTTTTAGTTGAACTGCGAGTGTCAAAGTCTTTTCTAAATGCAATGAATACTCCCATAAAACCAGATGTGTGAATGCTCTGTTGCAAACTATATACATTATTATTGATAGTTCAAGAGCTCGACTTACCTCGTGTGGTGACTCTGCAGAAAAGGAGAAAGAATGTGTCTCTTATACAAAAACAGTTTGACTCGTGACCCAGAAAGCCAGGGGGGCGGGGCAAGCACGGTGACAGCATAATGCATGACTTCATGCAAGAGAGTTACAGTGTTTCTCAGAATGACAGGACCAAACGTAAATATAACTTATGCAATGATTAGGATGTCGGATTGAGTGTTGTGACCATGAACATTATTTCAAACTCACACCACACATTTTATTTGATCTCTGTTGCTCAGAGTTAGATTCCTACATGTCGGTCATGCAGGAAGAGAAGTCTGTTTCCTCATCAAGCAGGAATTCTTATCTTAATGTTACTGGAGCAGTGGGCATGCGCTTTATATGTGCATTTTTTTTTTTTTTAAACAGCACTTGCTTGATGTTGATTCCAAGCCCCCTTAGTAAGAACCCACTGTGCTGAGTTCACTTGGAATCAATCAATTCCTGCAATCAGGAAGAATAAATCAGAACTCATTTCAAATGATATGAAATTTATTTCAGTAAAGACTGATGAAAAAATTAGGAATTGTTTCTGTACATTCATCTGAAACATGCTTAAGTAAGTAGTTGTGTAAGGGCTACAGCTGGATAAAGTGTCTCAGATGAGGTGTTTATCAGTAGGCTGCCTGTGCTTTCATGTTGATCTCCTGCTCCTCCTCACTAAAGTCCTTCACCAAAGAGAAAGTAGGCATTAAAAAAAAAAAGCTTGACCTTTTTACATTTTGGCAGTTATTTTATTGTGTGTGCATGTGTGTGTGGTTGGGGTGGAGCTGCCCTTGAGTTTGAACAGATAGCAGCAGTATCTTTTCACCCAGCATGGGAGTAAAGCATGGATTTACTGCTTCACTTATTAAAATCAGACCTGACATCTGTCTGCAGAGCTGCATTAGGAATCATGCAACCTGTCGTTTTGTGGCTCGTTTTTGTTTGAATTTATCAGTTGGATGAAGCTGATTAAAAAGAAGTTTGCCAAAGTTTGACTGACTTGTTGTTGACTGCTCCTCAGATGACAAAGACTAAAAGACTAAAAGACTAACAAAATAAAAGACTACAATGGGCCAGTGGCTCCATGTGAGAAATATGAAACATCAGAGATAAGGGAGAACAAGAGGGGCCCAGAGGAGCAGCAAGCCATCCACTCTGGTTCTGTGTGCCCATCTTGTCCCTTATGTCTGTCTCACTCTGAAGTTAACTAGGTTCTATTCAGTCCCACGGCTCCATCCTCACAATTAGAGTTTAAGTGTTGGTGTCTTCATCATGGTTTAAACACTGAAGCAGCAGTGCAGTTTCCCATGAATGATACTATGTTAAAACCTATAAGTGAAAAGCTATAAAAAAAAGAAGAAGAAGAAGAAGAAGAAAATGACAACATGTAAAATGCTGTATGTAGCATTTAGCAGGAGTAACTCTGCAGACAGCTGACAGGAGGAGGAGAGTGGGGGGGGTTTCAGGACCGCAGCTCCTGCTAAGTCCAGTGCAAACACCAGGCACGTTTTACAACATAATAGGCGGGAGACAACAGGAAGACTGTTTGAGTTTATGCTGCAGGATAATGTTGTACAGCTCTGGTTTTATGAGAAATTCAAATATGCTAATCTAAGCACTCAGAGTCTGTGAGATCAGCTCAGATCTACAGTGTTTTATTACAGAAACATCTAAAAGCTGCTAAAATCCAAACCTGCCTGGTGCTGTATTTACTGCTGCACTGTCCAGTTTGGATTGTAATGTCTCCCTCTGACTCTATAGCAGCCTTTGAGAGCTTCATTGTTTCAGCTACTTATTCAACTTCAGGGTCTGCAGAAACAACAGCCTGTCTGCAGAGTGCGTGTTTGTGTGTTTGACCTCAGCAGTGGGTCTGTCAATTGAAGAGATATAAAGATTTTTTGGCTGTAACATTTAATTTGTCTGCAATAACAGGTTTACTAGTTGGAATGGATTCTTTTTTTTTTTTTGTCAGGAGCTGCCAATGATCAATACGTTATGATCACATATCATGACACGGAAGCTAAACGCCTCTAATGGATCTTACATATCTGCAGCCAGACATCATCCTTTGTGCAGCAGTTTCTCCAAGTAAAATAATGTCTTGTGATTTCCCACAAGGAGTAGTAATGGCAAAATGCTGCATTGATTTCTCACCAGCCCTGCCAGTAATTGGGATGCTGGCTGCGATATGCTGCCATTGATTTCTTATGGTAGCCAGGTTTTGCTGCTGGTGTAGGACAACAATGACTAAATAACAGCCTGGCCAATGATCTTAATGCCAGAAGCCAAGCACAGCTATTGATTTCATTACAGAATGCCTCCTAGGGTCGAGGCACATACATTTTTTTATTGATCAGCGGTGGTGTCCACATTACTTGAAGCACTGTCACATGCAGCCAATCAATGGCAGCAGAATGCTGAGTGCATGGAATTGCATAGGTACAGTGGGGCGCAATAAATTTGGCAGCATATAATCAGGGTTTGGAAGGTGACAGTGAAGGTGAAGGTGAGAGAATTGATAAGTGTGAGCTTTTTTTCTTTCTTTCTTTCTTTTTTAGCTGCAACCTGTGGGATAAACTGTAGATAGTATGTGATTAACTCGTGCAATAGGGTTTCATTTGACCCTATTCACATCTCTGTGGCCCAAGGGCAGCAAGAAAATAAGAAATCAGACCAGTACCCAGGGAGACGAAAATGCTCAGATAAGACCGTATTGATGATGGGTGGGTGGGGTGGGGATGGTGGAGGGGGGTGTAATTTGTTCAACCTAAACCCCCGAAATAGAGGAACCATATCAACCGAATGGACGAACAGCAAAATAATGGTTAAAGCTATAATACCAGTAATTGGCTGATTTTTGTTGAACTGGAACCTGATGACACAGTCATAGCACGACAGTTTTCATGGGCTCTAAAAGGGGGTGATGGGTGAAATCACAGGGGGAGGGGCTAGTTTATGGTTGAGGAAGATGAACACACACGAATCTAATCAAGTATAAAATTATTATTAGATCATACATGACTTCCTCACTGATGCACATATAACTCTGAACACTGTGTCTGTCAGCTGTAATATGGACGGCCAGTTATCAGACTTTGTGCCCGGTTCTGAAGTAAAGCAGCTCTTTTAACGGCCAATAGGTTTTTTATCACACTACTGGAAATGGCTTTTGTTAAAGCCTTCCCTACCCCCTAAAGACTTAGATCAGCCTCATGGGACATGGAAGTATGTGAGCAAAATGGCAATTATCTTAATGATTGGGTTTAATTGTTTAATGACTAAAATGCTTAAAATGGCCCTGGTAACAAATGTGTTGAACAAGAGGGAGAGAGTGACAGAGAGAGAGAGAGAGAGAGTGTGTGTGTGTGTGTGTGTGTTTGCAGCAGCACTTGAACTTTGTTTCTTGAACACTCCCTGTTTTTATCTCTGTGTTTTGTCACGGTGTTTCAGAGAACATCCTTGGTGATTTTGGTATTGTCACCACGGCCTGAGCTCCACGTCACGATGCCAGTGGTGCATAAAATGATATAAACATAATATAGAACACATTCATAACAAGCACCTACAAGAGCAGTGTACTGATTCCTTTAACCCATGACCATGACACACCCTGACCTGAACTAAGCAGTTTTACCAACATTAGGTAGTAGATCAGAAAACCCTTGAAGACCCTGATAACAGACCTGGGTTGTTATGTTATGTGGGAATGATGACTGTAATTGTTGTGAAATATGGACTGATATTCAGTCCCACAGAACCAAACGTCCTTGGTTCTAAAACATACTGTTACAGTAATGAAAAAAGAAATCAATAGCAGTGTCTCTGGCTTATTCTCTGGGTAGGCAGTGGTCCCAGTAATACAACTGGGCTGTAAAGTGATTTTGGAGCATGGTCGGAATTGCAGGTAATTTGAGGCACAAGGTTATAAACAATGATAAAGACAAAGGAAGGCTTTCTGTATATAACTGTATGACTCTTCATCAGAGTGGGCACTACCTGGAAATATGGAATCCAGTTCTCTTAAAGAGGAGCTATGCTACATTTTTACCTTAATTAAACAGCTTCGAAGTATTTGGTGGTTAAATAAACGACTTGTAACTAGTTACAGGGAGAATGGAGGCTCTCTGTCTTCCACCTGGCCTCTCTTGGCTGAAAACCAACCTTGCAACATCAGTGCAGTACTTGGCCTCTGACCTGGTGTCCGAGCTCTTGCTTCTGCACACCGCGACACAAACGTGCCCCGTAACCTGTAATCTTTTGTTTATGACAGTTGAGACTACACAAATATACATGTCATACCATTGTATGATATATAACGTTATCCAGCGCTCTATGGATTGCTTTCTGGTCAGCTTTGTTAAAAACAAATGCACATGGCCAGGAGGACTTGCATAGCTCCTCTTTAAATGTTCCATACAGTATAAACTATCAGTAATGCATATAGTCGCGGGCCTCGGTTCTATATTAATTCTGTGAAAGCATCAAAGCCCTACTCCACAGAGAAACTGAGCATCAAAACCAGTGTGTTTACCAGAAACCTGCTATATTTCTATATTTTTTAGATCAGAAAACAGTCAGTCAAAAGAGCCTCAGAGCCCCCTCTGATTGGCTCACTGACCCGTTGTCTCAAGAGCTCCAGAGAAAAGCCTGAGAGAGGAGATGAAAAAACTATATAGTGTGTGTGTGTCTGTGTGTGTCTGTGTGTGTGTGTGTGTGTGTGTGTGTGTCTTAAAAACACTAATATATCTTATCATGGATCAACACTTAAAAATAAAACACAAAAGTGTGAAATATGGAACTTTTAAACGTGTACTGTATAGTCATGGTGCTGGCTCATCTGTTGTTTAGGGCACACACCAAAGTTCAGTGTCCAAAATGCAGTGATTAATGTTACCAAATGTTTATTCATTACTATTTTGGACATGATATACATCCTCCCTCCACTGTGCTGTGATGTGCTTTTCAACATCACTGCCAGGACATTTCATATTCAGAGCTTCCATCAAACTAAACACTAAACTCCACTGAAAGTCAAACTACAGGTTATCAGCTCTTTGAAGCTTACATCCTCTCCTGAATACACTGCAGCATTCATGTGAATTAAAATGAGCAAAAACTGACGTGTCAGTGTTTTTCATTCATTTTTATTTGCTCTGTGGTCAGATAGGATCACACAGAACAGCTGATACCTAATATTGGAAACTACCAGTTGATTGAAGTGTGAGCAATAGTAGAGAGGATTAAACGTTGCATTAGGAACTATTCTACTGAGCAGTGGCGGATCTAGAATTTTTCTACATAAGGGGCCATCAAGGGGCCACATTTATCACAGAGGGGCCAAGTATTTGTCCAATATGCATGTAGACAATTTTATACTACAAAAAACAGTATAAAAGTACAAAAGTATAACTTCATATACCAACACCAAGCTTTGATAAATACACTGGATCTGCACGGAGCTGAAAACAGAAGAGTTCTTCTCTACTACAACTGAACAGCTGACATGTGGTCAAGATTTACCGCGGAGACCTGTCACAGTCTGACGGTGCATTTCATTAATATAAACTCCAACCTCAAAGCTCTCTGTCCTCAGACTGTCCTGACCTGTCCCTGAACATCACACAGGGACAACATGGAGCTGTGTCACAGGTTACAGAATTTTTTATCAATGTTTAGATTTGACCTCAACCAGTGCTTTCTACCACTTGAAAAATGAGTAAAGGACCATTACAACGCATCATTTCGATTTTTTTTTCCCCTGCCAAAAATTGATTCCAGCACCTGGTTTTGTACAGAGAGGGGTTTTCTGCCTCAAATTGACTTTATATCACTCAGCAGAGTTAGATTTACAAGATGTGACTTCAGCCAATACTTTCTACCATTTGAAAAATGAGTAAAGGGCCATTACAATGCATAAAGTCTAATGTGCACACACTGTGTCCTCACATACTCCATGTCATTCAGTAACTAGCGTATTTGTAACAGTTGTCCCTGATGGGGGTATATCTTGCCCTGGTGCTCCAGGTGCTGAGCCTGGCTGTCTACAGGCCTTCTCCTTCCAAATGGCTCCTAATGAAGAAGCTCATTAAGGATCAGCGGTTGCTCTACACTCTTAATGAGGGCCACACAGCTGCTCATTAGGCTCAGGCCGTTAGGCTTTGTCTCTTCACCAAGCACTGACAGCAGCTCAGCACCTTCTTTACGTCCACCTTTTTAGCAAGTTATACTATTGAGGTGGATGATCAAGCAGGTTAGTACATATAGCAGCATTTCACATTCTTGTCACTGGCTGCTTGAACAGAGGATGAAGGTTAAACAGCCCTTAAAACCACAAGAGGCTCCAGTGTATATATATATATATTCTATGATACAAGTGCTGAATGGAAGAAACAACGTTTTCTCCCGCAAACTATATTTATGTAGTCTTCGTTTTTTCATGAACATGATAATAACAGGTCTATGGGTCCTTTTCCTGAGTTTTGCTAATGCTACATAGCTAGCATGAGCATTAAAAGATGTTCACACACCAGTCCAGAACATAAACTGCCAGTCCAAAATGAGACAGCCGCCTCCAGAGGTGGAAAGCGATGCCAGTGATAACTACTGTCTCCATCACATCTTTCCTTCGAGTTAGCAAGTTAGCATGCTAAAAAGCTAACCCTGGCCTAGCTATTCAACACCATTTTCTGGTAAATTGTAGATCCCCAAACTTTCCTGAATAGTAATAATCTATTATAATGTCGTCGATACAACATCGTCTTATTGTCAAATCTCATCACAACACACTCCTGGCACGAAAACCACAGTCAGTGTCACAGAGAACTTACAAATAATACATTTTCAGCAAATTCCCCAAGATGTTCATTTGAATGAGTGGGAATGGATTTCATTTGTTTTCCTGCAATATCCATAGTCTGGGTAATGAGGGATCGTTACTGTCAAGTCAAATTCACTTTGACTTCCTGATAAAGTGCTTAAGATATGTTTGATAAACTGTCGGCTTGTTTCCAGCCTGGACTGATCATAGCTGCTGACCTATTTCAAGCGCTGTCTTCAAGATCTCAGCAATTAGACCAGTCTAAGAGTCTAGTGTTGTTCCATAATCAATAGGACCAATAGCCAAAGCTTCGAAACTGAAAACCCTAGCTGTAATAAACCGCTTCCCATTAAGCCCCTTATTAACCTCCCAGAATTCATTTTTCTTTATTGAGGCTGATAATCATCAGAGACAATCAGCGAGAGCCTGGGTACAGGTGAGCCGCCGACGGTGAATGTGTGAGCAGAGAGACAGTCGGAGCTGTAATTAGCTGTAACAATGACAACAATGATTTTCTTTTCCCCTAGATGTTTTTCTGATGAGGACATAATAACCGCTCAGTCATCCCTGCTGCTGACAGTCTGAATACAAAGTCACTCGAGTTGTACCCTGTGATTAAATGCTCAAGATAACTGAATTATTTCTAACCCATTTAACGTACATTGTGGGGAGTGCACACTGATAAGAGGAAGCCTCCTGTTCTCACCGGGCGTTGCCTTTAAAGAAGGTTGATGGGCAGACATGAATAGAGAATCTAAATCATTGCTGCTTTAGGTTCTAAGTGATTCTGGATGTGTCATCAAGCCTTCCTTATCTCTGGTTCACTTTGGGCCCTCGGTGAATAATAAGATCTTACTTAGCATTAATAGCTCTGCTGCATGCTGGGAGAGTGTGTGTCTGCTTTTGTGAGTGAGCAGGACAGGCCCGCGGATGAATTCCCCGAGTGATCGTGTTTCAGAGCTGATTAGCACTCGGTGACGGTGGTCAGCGAATACTGCAGCAGGCTACTGCTAATGTGTCTCAGACAGCGTTCACACCGAGCAATTCCTTTCATCTGAGGGCTTCTGTTTATAACACTATGTTACTGATGGCCTTGTTACACTTGCTCTGCAGAAACAACCTCAGTCACCCCAGACAAGTTGAAGCAGGATCTGATCTGTGCAGTGTTTTCAGTTCAGCTGGCCATGTCCATCTGCCTTTAGGTAACACATCTCACATGCTGGGGGCGTTCACAGCCATCACATGTAAAGAGTAGAGTCACATTAGCCAGTTGTTTAACACAGTATTCAGCTCAGATTTTGTTTATAGAGTAATAAACATTAGCTAAAGACTAACCAACCCACCCACATTTGCTTATTGTCAGTAACCTGGGATGCATTTCAAGGATAGCTATATAACTCTCCTGTTTAAATTACATTAAGGCTTTAAGTAGCATAATTGAAAGTGTACTGCTTTGAGGTGGGTGAGGCTGTGCACCACAAACCCACATGCAACCTGGGACTCAGGTGGAGTCAGGCCTCAGCACGATAGTGACAACAAGCTGCTCATCAAGAGCCTCTGGGTGATGTGACAGAGGCTGTGAATGACCAGGTGATTAACACAGTGATAAACATCTCAACATTAATGAGTCCCAAAATCTAATTTCTAGAAATGAGAAATCATTGTGTTTATTGACTTTTAGGCTACATTCACGTGAACATGTTACATTTTGAAACACTATCCAAGAGAACACACCTGAGAGCACACGTCACATGACCCATCACATATGTAGGGCATGCACGTAAACAGGAAGCAGTTGTTGTATCAAACTGCCGACACCTGAACAGCTGACATGACCTCATCAATGAGTAAATGTTTCTATCATCATCATCATGATCATCGTCTTCATTTCCAAATGTCTCCTCTTCTGTCCATTCAGACTAACCAATCAAAAGTCTCTGATTTAGGCACTTGAACACCCGGCAGTGTGGGCACCAGGTGTAAATACAGCAAACGTGACACTACTAAAACTCCCATTTCATTATGCATTTAGCATCAGAACAGTTGTTGACACTTGTACACAGATTTTCCTTCTATTTCAAGACATTCATATGTGTGGTAAATCAAATAGCCACACTGAAGTTCACTGAAGGAAGTTACAGACCAGAAAGTGAGAGCATTCTCTGAGCAAATATGTTTCCAGAGTGAATTATAGTCACACAGTGAAAATCAGAATCTGATCAGTGAAAACAAAAACAACCAGAGCTGGCAGCACCAAACAAGCCTTCCCACACAGACACTAATAAATATGTGATGTGCATAAAGACTCCTTTGTCTTTGACAGAGACAGAAAGTTTTCTCTGGAATGTAGCTGGCTTCCTCCCAGAATTCACACTGAGCACGTCCTCAACGGGCAAATGATCATATAAAGTTAAAAATGTTAACTTGAAAATGAAGAATTGAGGTAAAATCACACCTTGAAAAGCTAGAACAGAATATTTTCAATGGCCTATAATGAGTCTTTCAGCAACATCAAGATCTTGCTAGCGAACGGTCATGTGGATATATGTGATTTCCATGTAGCCAAGGTTCCTCCACAAAGGGGCGATAATTGAAGAAAAGCAATGCACTCTGGGTGGTCAGGCCCGGCGCCGCTCCGGTGCAGCAGGAGGAGCGGCTGCGCCTCATTAGGGCACTATTTTAACAAAGCCCCCTTCTCTCCACACTGCAGAGAGGCACCACGGCTCCACATCCCATGCTTTCCCTCTCAGCTGCTCACAAAGGGATATAAATCTCCTTTGGGCAGGATAATTACCAAGATAATTTTATCCATAATGATGCTTGTCAGTCAGGAGTGCTGATGAAATTAAAGAACTTCTTCTCTGTGAAATCTCTCCCCCAGATTTCTCCTCCAGATTTATGTGACAGGGGAGGAAGGAAAAAAGAAAGGAAACTGAAAGTCTGAGAAACTTTTCTGTCTATAATAGCCCGACTCCATAAATCCATAGCGTGAAGGGTGTGTACATCCCTCACCTGGCCTAGGGCCGTACGTCAGGCTCTCATCTGTTTAGAACAAAAGGTCGGAGGGGAAGCAGACGGACACTGTCGACACAGCATCTGCATTTTCGGCGGTGGCGCAGAACAAAATGTACTCATAGTGCGACTCCTGTCATCAGAGAACATCATTCAACTTGATGCTTAACTCGCTGTTCACACACACACACACACACACACGTCAGTAAATATGCAGACACATGTACTAGCGGGTAGATCTTGGGAATCCAGGACAGGATCCTTTTAACAAAACAGCGCACTTGATCATCGTGTACTGTCGGAGAGGAAGCTGGAGGAAGTCAGCCTTCGCCCCTTGCTGCAGAGAAACTTCACACTTTGATCTTGAATCTGAATTCTTCTGACTTGTCTTAGTGTTTTTTTTAAAAAGGGCTACTTAAATTATTTCTGAGATGCTGTTATGAGGCTTAGTGGCAAAGGTAAAGGCCTCCTGTGGATAAGAGGAGATAAAAGCGTAAAAACAAAAGACATCACTGCCTGAATGTTATAATATTTAGCATAAGCAGCGGCAAACATTTCTTCAAGGAATACATGTCTTGTGCTTTCTTTTAAAAAATTAACATGGAGGAATTGGGACCCTGTTACCCATTGTATCACTCAACAAAGGCAACTGAACAATCGCTTATGTCAAAGTTTGACAATGACAGAATTAGAGCAGGGTTTTTCTCGGCTCCCTGTCCCCCACAGGGAACCTGCCGCACACAACTCGGAGAAGAAGTTTACTTTCGTTGTCATTTGAAATTACGCTCATTTGCATTTTTCCAGAAGAACGGGACCAACATGAAAAAACAACGATGCCACCGAGAGGGGTGTGAAGACGCGCCTTTGAAATGGAACCTCGGAGCACTTCAATGAGATAAACTGTCTGGTGATCACCCCTGCAGGGTTTTAAAGAATGCGGAATTTGGGAGAAGGCGAAACTTCTCCAGATGGCTTCTGGAGCTGCGAACAGTGCTGTAACCACCGGATCATGTTCCCTCCATCCACCTCCAGTTGCTTTGACATTCAGTGCATTAAACCGCACTTCTTCGTCTCCATCAGCATTCTGAGAAGAACCCCTATTCTCTGTCTTAGTGAGGTGAGAAGCTGGGTATCATGTGGTAACAGTGAAAAGAGATCTTTATTTGGCTCAGTCCACATTTATAGAATAGACATTCCAGCACCTCTCAAACTCATTCATTAACACAGTGACACTTTAAAACCAATTTGTACTTTTAGACATTGCTGAAACTATTACTTGGCTAACCAGAGCTGCGTGGAGACACTGACACTGCAAGGCTTTCACAGTAATGTATATGATACAGTAATGTGTGATATATATAACCACACAGTGATGTCATGATGTACCTTAACAGTGTAAAATTACATGGTAATAGAGTAGTGACATTATATATTGTTCACATATCATATACTGACTTGAAATATCAAATATTATGAATATTATAGTTGGTGACCCTATAAGTAACCCCACCACCACCCCACCGTCATGTGTAACATTTAACTGCTAACTGATACATTCTTGTGTTTAATGCTACTAGTGAGGAGGCAGCTGGGGTGGATGTGTGAGTGTATGAGGCACAAGACTATGAGATTACAGGACAGGCAATGATTCATGTTTTGTGGCTTAAGCATTTAAACACGTGGGTAAAAGGTCAAGAAACAATTAAGGCAACACATTCTCCATAATTCTGCTGTTAATCAAATCCCAATCTATACTGCGACTTCTGCCTCAAATACACTGTAGAAGGTGCCTTTAAATGGGTAAAAAGTTGAAAATGTGCATCTTCACTTCCTTTCTATTTCTACTCTGTTATTATTTCTCCACCTTCAAAGAGCGTGTTGTGTTTCCTAAATAGAATCATAAGAGCATTAATCATGTTGAGGTTGCCACGGGTTACGAAAATAATCAGCGAGCCTCTTACAAACGCATACGTACAGATGCTTTCCATTCATTAAAAATGTTGATTATTAAAAATGTAATTAAGGCAGAATCACAGTTCCTCCCAAATGTATCAGCTGTTGCAGATTAGTCCACAGACTTCATGGATTTCTAGGAGATGAGGTTGGAAAGTGTCACACTGTAGTGAAATGATAATAATTATTAATACTAAAAAGATCATTACATATAACCATATAGTCAGCTAAGGCAGAAGTCTGTATATATTTAAACATGTTGCTCTCCATAGATGAAGAATTGACTTTTTGCTTCTGTAAAGAAAAAAAAAAAGCCCCGTGATTTCAAAATAAGAGCGTTTGTGGGAGAACCTGCCAAACACATCTAAACACTTTACAGTACACAGTGTGTGTACACATGGGGTTCAAGTTCCTGAATAGCTGGATTTCTCAGAGGGAATCTGCTTCCTCTTTGTTACACAGTACACTGTCATGTCCTAAAATCAGAGCGGGTGCAGAGCTCCTCAGTATGGATAACCTTTTAACAGAGCAACATTTTAAAGAAGGGAAATGAAAGAAAAATCAATGAGGGTGGATTTCAGCGCGAGCGGGTCAGTGTGAAAGATACAGCCGAGCATTTCACATGCCGCCGAGGCCGATGCTGACCTCCATACAGTGGGTAGATCAATGGACAGGACAGAGGCCACTGGGATATTGATTGATTAATCAAAGCCAATTTTCTTTTGATCAGCAGAGCCGCCCGATGAACCGACGAAGGCAAAGTAAAGCGGCATGTTTTATTTACTCATTCCGGGGTCCCTTGTTGACTCGTGCCGCAGACTTCAAATAGACTGTGACTATTCTGTCATGGCTGTGATTGACAGGGAAAAGTTTCCCCTATATTCCCAGCAGAGTCATCCAACAGCGTGGGTTTGTTTAATCGGAAGTTGTTTGATTTTTGTTAATAAATCCCTGAAAGAAAGAGCTGTGTTGCTCATGCCTGATTTATTTCCTTCAGTCTCCTTCCTTTGTCTCTTTTTGCTCTGTGTTCTCCACACATTATTCATTTAAAGCATTTTCTTAAACTTATTCATACTTCTTTTTTTGTTATTCCTATGTGTAGATTTCTCCCTAAGTAAAGCCTCATGTCCTAAATGCATATTACAGTAAGAGGAGCAAAGGAGGCAGGAAGATACATCACTGCTGAGGTACAGACACTGAGGGGTATTATTGCTGATTCTCTCTGATGGTCAGATCTTATCCTCACATACTGTTAATATCTGATTTTTTTGTCCATAAAACCTCTGCTCCCTAAACATTTAGTGATCAACTGCATTGACTTCACACTCAGGGGCCAAATGTGGAGAAAAGAGGGGAACTCTGTACTGTAGTTGCAGACAGAGGAAACTGAAGTATTAACTGAATGAGTGAATGTGATATGAGATAGAGCTGGCTAATGACGGCAATACTGCTCATCTCATAAAGCATGGGTTCAGTTCAAAATAAAATCCCACTGATGGTAACAGTCGTGCATTTACGATTTTGCATGCACTGGCCTGTGTTCTTACACACGTCATTTCTTCACACCCCACTCAGTGGCATTCGTTTCATCATTATAACGTGTCCTGTGAATGTCAGTTGAGGAAGAAAAGTTTTTCAATGCATCACATGCAGCGTCAGTGGTTATATTTGTGATGTCTTAAAGTCCACAACTTTATAATATCCCATCTATTCACTGAGATATGGAGCTGAAGGCAGCATCAGGCCCACATTTAGGATGGCAATTAGTCAGTATTAACTAATTTAAGTCAAAAGTATCATAAGAGAATAAAAATCTAAAACATCAGGAACATGATGAGTGATGATGTCACTACTGCACATGGATGCTCAGTTGAAACAAGCTTCTGCAGCCACATCAAAACAGACCGTGAACAGTGTTTTTAACATTTTCAAGTTAAAGTATGAAACATATGCAGCAAATTTTAAGCTCAATAGATGCAACAGAAAAAGTCTTCAATTTAATGCATAGGGAAATGTCAGTTATTAAAAATATTCGTGGTCTTATACATTTTCTGTTCCATTCATAAGTGAAATTTACTGAATTTATAATATTGTGTTGCAGGAGTCAGCTGCAACATCTGAATTCTTTCATTTTATGAATGATATACCATATGTCATTGTCCTTAAATGGCTGGGAAAATTAGCTGACAGATGTAAGTTGAATACATTTGGTTGGTCTGGTCCAAAGAGTCTCTGAGTGACTGAGAGGAACACAGAAAGTGCTGCAGCCGTCCCCAGTCTCCTCTACATCGAACTGCGGAGGCACTGATGTTATTCACTGTCAGACTCATTTCCACTTCACTGGTCTTCAAGTCCACAATAAAGATCCATCTCATCTTAAAATAACACTTTGTTGATGGAAATTATTGAAACACAAGTTGATTTCTATTAGAATCAGGTCCACTTTAAGACTCAGTGATAAACAGAGATTATTTTACAGTGTATGACTTCATGTACGAGCCAAGTGCTTGTAGTTAATAAAACATTTTCTAAAAGAAGGAGTTTGGAAATATTTCTCAGTTTGAACTGGAGACAGGTTTGTTGCTGCATCATTCATCAATCCTGGGCCTTGGCTACATACTCCAAGTAGTTAAAGAGAAAAAACAGGAAAGAAGAGCTATACTGGATGTGGTGCTTAAGACCAGTCCCATCCTAATCAGCCTCCCAACTGTTTCTCCCAGCATGCACTGGGATCCAGAGCAGAACCCTGACCACAACAAGGCAATCAGCTTCACACATTATGTGTTACATGCTGTGGGGGGAACCTGGGGCATCAAGATATTTAATAATAAATTCAAGGTTTTTAATGTTTTCCAGATTTTATTTTCCCTATATATACAGTGTGTACATATATATATATATATATATATATATATATATATATATATATATATATATATATATATATATATATATATATAGGTTTTAATGGAGGGATGTTTCTGTCTGTTTTGTTAGGCCACTGCTCTGAAAGGAACGACTGGTCCTCCGCTGAATCCGTGCAGTTCAGACCACCTCGCTCTCTCTCCCGCCTCGCAAACACAACTCGTTTCATTTTTAATGATCTCCTCAAGTGCAGATATTCAGGTCTTCCTTCGCTTAAGGACCCCCTCATCACCCCAACTCACCCACCCCCTTCCTCCCTCCCGCCACCTCCTCCTCCTCCTCTCTTCCTCCTCCTCCTCCTCCTCCCCCACCCACACCTCAGTTTACTCTCGCAAACTTGACGGCTTCTTGAAAGCGCTGCTTATAATTTCAGAGGTGAACACGGCTCCATCTTTCTTCATTTGAGAGGCCCCTCGTTCCCTCCCCGCCCTTGAGTTTCTCCAATGTCAGCGCTCACTTCAAAAGCCTCGGAATGAGCTCTGAGGACTCCATTGAGATTTCCCATTGCAAACAATTATTCTGACCATGGTTCTTTGACAGAGATTTCTCTAGATTTATATTACTAGGCCATGAATCAAATTTCCCTCTGTCTCAGTGGTGCCTCGTGCTTCACAGTGGTTATGCTATTGACCCAAAGCTTGAGCTGAATGTAGATTATTCTCTACAGAGGGATCTAGGAACTGATTTAATTCAAATCAGTTCAGTCAGGAGTGAGATTTGGAGAGCAGATTTAAGGGAGTTTAGGTGTAGGAGATTTTTCATCTTTGCTTGGCGTCTTCACACCCACTTTTTGGGGGGGGGGTTGAAATTCACAACTTCTATGCAACTTCTAACTCACTATTTCTGGTCCTAGTCCCTCCACCTTGCCCCTGAAATCCTCTGCAACCTCTATACCTGACATCTCCCACCTGGACTGAGGGGTTCTTTCATGGTGTGTGTGACTGCATCATCCAAAATAGATAAGAAAGCCTCTCTATTGCCACAGGAAGTTATTGTGAAGTCTCCCCAGCAGTGGTCCCAGCAAAGGCCCCACACGGGCTGCTGATGAGAACAAGGGGGCCTGCGCTTTGAAGAGAGAGAGGCTTCAGCACAGCACAACACACCTCCCTCAGGTAACCGCCCATGCTGAGGAGGCTCACTGATGCTGCACCTTTGTCCTGGAGGATAAAGTGAATTTGAGTAAACATGGCTGAATAAATAAATGCATCAACTTTCTTTACTCAGAATTTGAGATTATCGCTGGAGGACTCTCAGGCGAAGTCTGAAACCAGCCCGGGTCCACCTGAGAGACGCTGTTCACGCAGGCCAGTCAGCTCTTCGGATAAATCCAACAGATTTTTATTGTTGTCTGCCTCTGTATTAGAGAAGCTGAGTATTAGATATATTATTATGATCAAATATATTATATTGTTTCTCCTGCTCTTCAAAGGGTGCTGTATGATTATACACCATTATATACTCCTGTCTTAGAACAGAATGAAATCCATGTTACAGAAAGATTTATAGTGATGTACCGTGGTTGAGATGGTTCCTGGGGGCCCCCACCAAAGAGGGGGCTCATCTTCTGTCACAACGAGTTTCAAAACCATTCTGTAATAAAAGACACAGACAAAATGGTGTATTCTGTGTCAATTTAAGGGCCATTGATTTGAGTCAAAAACACTAAGAAGCTTTTAAACTGCTTTGAATCACTGATGTCACTGCTGCAAATATGAACTATATTCATTTGGTGCAATTGTTCATAGACACTTATGCATCATCTGACTTTTTCATTTCAGAAGTCATTGTTATTTGATTATACTTTTTAATTGATTCTTTAACATGGGCAGATACAGTTTGTTTCTATTCATCTGGTAGATTGTGATAACTCTGCATCATCATGAAGCACTGATTGATTTACACAACCAACGATACAGTGTGTTGTGTGTCTGATTCCAAACTTATTTGAGGGTGATGAGACTCAAAAGCAGGTGGTTGGTCTGTCTATATCACTTATCCTTTTGATTTTGCTACTTAATTTTAAAATGCTTGTTATGTACTTATCATTTCATGCTGTTTTATGAAGCTGTATAAAATGCATCTCTGACTTTCTCACTGGTGTGAATCTTCAGCTTCCCTGTGTTGGGTCAATGAGCTTCATCTGACGTGATCTGTTGCTTCTCTTCTCTTTCATGTCGCCCAAATTAAACACTTGATCATTAATATTCTGGACTGAATATGTCACTGCGGCGGAGTTGGTCCATGTACGACAGATATCAGTGCTAGTAAACTGTGTCATTTTTTCCACAGTGCACAGCTGTGTCTTGGAGCCGGGATGAATCGATGCTGATCATCTTCTATAATGAACGTGGGCTGTGAAAACTGTGTGCCAGTGTTTGTGGAGACAGGTGAGCCAGGACTGTTTTGATCTTTCAAACATGTATTCCATCTCTTCTCTCACCACAAGGGAGCCTCCAACCAAGGTCAGCACTAAAGGCAGGGTGCACCCTGGGAAATGAGCCTGAGCAAGTGTGTGCCAGCCTCCCACTTTTGTGGGATCAGCACGGCATCAGAGGGATCAGACTGACACTAGTGAAGTCCCTCGGTATCACCTATCACTACCTGTTTCTGCCACAGAGGAAACCAAAGGCCTGCTCTAATTGTATCATTAATATCATTGCAATCTGAGGGCCAATTATTCTCTCTTTGAGTTTCACCTGCCTCAACCTTGAATCAGGCTCTGCCTGGATATGTGAGCTCAGACTGGGCTGTGTTAGTGATGGAGGAGCTTTTCAACCATCTGTGATCAAAGCTGTGTGGAGCTGGAAACCGGCCTGAAGACGCGGCCAAGTTCAACACGCAACAGCGACGCGCCTCAAACGGCTTCTAATAAGGAAACAAAGCGGCGTAATGTACAGTATCTAATGAGATACACGCACTCGCTTGACCTTTGGTCTGCTCTCGCGCACACGTCGAGCTCCTGTATTGCAGACGCAAGAGAACTCTAGGCGCAAACACAAACGGGCGCGCGACCAGCATGGCGCAAAAACCAAGCAGCAACAGGGCGCAGCTGGGCGCAACACAGAGGAGAGGCTGAATGCATCATTAGCAGGACCAGCAGGTGGAGTTGAAGCGAGCTTCAGTAATGACCGATCACACGAGCTGCTCTCATCCTCGTTAATAGCCTCTGCTGAGGTCTCTGAGAGGGAGGAAGAGTTCACGAAGGAGCGAACACCAAGCTGGAAAACATGTATGTTGCAGATGTGCGATGGAGCAGCAGCAGCAGCGAGGCTGCAAGGTGGAACAATTAAGCTCCAGGATAATTTCTCCAGAGTCTCACCCTCCTCTATACATGTGAACCCTCATTTGCCTCTTTAAGGCTCAATAAACATACAGGTGTGCATTTACAGAAATGGAACTTCTTATTTATCCAGTGGAAAATAAAACAAAAATCAAACAGAATCCTCAAACAAGAGCTTGTAGATTTGATATGTACTGATTTGGGGGGGAGGGGTGTAAAGTAAAGCGGGGAGATGAGATGTGCCAGAGAAAAACAAGAGAATAATGCACTTTAACTAAACAACCTGTGCGTCACTGACTGTCCTAGCTCAGCTCAGGTTGAGCTTTTGGCCGGTGCAGAGGAGTGGTGCAGATTTGCACACACGCGTGGATTAAAGACAACTTCACATGTGGACTTGTTAAAAAAAATAATAATAATAATAATAATAATAACACCTCTTTCTTTTTAGTGACTGTCTTCTATGGTCACACACTCTCCTCAACACTCCACATTATTTATTGTTAGACTCTGATCGATCCTGTCGCCGTTTCCAGGGATTTAAATAATTAATCAATGTGTAAAATTAGGCGCAGCCCCTCTCTCAAATCAGATGAAACACACACATCACCCTGCTGCTGTGTGATGAGTCCACACAGAGAGCCCCTCCTCTGACACGCATATCAATAGTAGATGAGGAGGTCACTGATTTCCGAAATGTCCGTGCACGTGCGAGCTGTTTAAGCAACCAAAACTGACCTACACACACACACACACACACAAACAATATATTTGCACTAAGGAAAACTGCATAAAAATGTGTTTGCCCGAGCTGGAAAATAGACCATAATGTTATACCCAGTGTTTTAAGATTAAAAACTGAGTGTTTGCTTATTTTCTATTCTGACCTACAATTTTTAATCAAATCTTTTAAAATGCTCCCCCATCTAACATTTTCAACAACAATTGTGTACTAGTAATACTTTTGTTTATATGGCACCTTCCAAACCACCAGTGTTAAGAGTGGGAATAGAGAATAAAACAAATGAAATCAAAGCACGAAACACTTAAAACAAACAGGAACAAACAGCTTCAGGTAAGAAAAGCACAGACAAAAAACAGAATACTCACATTCACCATTGCATTTGCTATTGGTCCATCTTATTGCTTATTTTCAGCACACACACTGTGACTACCTTCAAAACAATCAAAATTCTTGCCCTGCATCAGTGAATGTACAGTTTAGAGGCATCTGAGCTGAGGTGACCAAAGACTCTCCCAGAGGTGGGCGTGGTTTCATGTACACTGACAAAAAATTACACTGGGATATCTCAATCAGTGGTCAGGCTCAGCAGATACAGATGGAAGACTGGCCATGTTGATGAAGATGTTTTACAAATGTGCAGCACATTTGTCGCTTTACATGTGTTTTCTTCAGTTGCAGTGTATTGATCTCTCAGGGCCACCATAGTTCTGCCTATTGATATCAAAAATGGATGTATGAATTTTTGTATAGCACGGCATTGGACAAAGAAGGATTGTACAAGTACTTTCAAAGGACAAAAACTAAAGCTATGAACCGATTTTTTACAATATGACACTAATAAGACGAGAGGTAGACTGTGCCAGCACTAGGTCCAGGTTACAATTCATTCAACTGCAGGGAATTAAAGATCACACACAGTCCTGTATTTCATCCAGGCAGGACAAAATAAACAACAAATAAATGGTACAAGGCTTTACTGTGACACAGGACATACAGTGTGCACAGCAGTCAAAATCGATAGTATGCCGAAACACGATTTATTTCACGGATAGTATCCAAATAGTAATCGAAAGGACACCAAGGATCGACCCCTGGGGGATGCCACAAAAGAGAGTGGTGAAGAGATGAACCAGTTCAGAGCCGCAGCGCTGATGCAACATGATTTTCAGATGGTTGATGAAGACTTTGTGGTTCACTGTGTCAGAATGAGCTGAGGTCAGGGAGAATTCAAATGAAGTGCAGGGTTGCATGAGCGGGAGAGCAAAAAACAGACTGAAAGTTGATTATTGTCTGTGAAAGAAATGTTGGGTGAGGACATTTTTTCTCCAGACTCTTAGATTTAAATATATGTTGTATTAGTGGTTTAGTTTGGCTTTAGTTTGGCTTCTATAAAATGGGGTAAACAGGGCCATGATTATTACTGGATGGAAGAAAAGCCAGCAGACAGACAGTGGTTAATAATGACTAAAATATTTGAACCAACCGTCTGAAATACTGTTTAAAAAAATTAAAAAAACGTGTGTGTCAATGCAGTCTGAAGGGCAGATGGAGGATTTTGAAAGATTTTGAAAGGGTTGACAGAGAGATTTCATTAAAGTGAGTCAGTGCTGAAGAGGGGCAGGAGTCAACATGGAGCTCTCTGAATTCTGTTAATGTCCTTCACATCTCTCTGGGGAGGATTTGAGTGGCTGCCTAAACAGGGAACCAATCACAGGGTTTATGGGTTTTAAAGGAGCTATTTCTAAGCCATTCAAATAGTCTCTGGCTTCTTTGACTGCACGCTGGTAAGTGGACGTCACATGTTCAACAGAAACAAGGGGATCACTATGTTTATTCTTCCATCGTCACTCTGCCTCCTGTATCGTCTTCCTAAGCCCCTTATTTTCTAGACTTTTTTTTCTTTTTTACTCCAACAGGAGCAATAACATCTCAAACATTTGTACAAGATCTGTTAGGAACACAGACAAGCTGCTCTGCAGTACAGTGCAGCCATGGTGTCAATGGACACTAAAAAGTGTTTGAGTCATTAAAAGTTAGACAGAAAAAAGGGAGAGAGTGAATTTAGAGTACAGGAGTCAGTGAGGATCTGGAGAGACAGACAGACCTGGAAGAGCTCCGCTGTAATAACTGGGATGCTTCATATATTATGTTTAAACATCAGATAAAACTAAAATCACTATTGGAACATATGACTTCTAGTGGATTTCCAGGAGTGCCATTCGGAGTTTCCTTCGACAGTTTGAAACTGAGTCTCAGTCAGGTTAACCCCACAAGGATGCACACCTCAGCCACTTCAGACCCTGTACCACAGGCAGGTCCACACTATTCCACAAAGGGCCGAATGGCTGCAGGTTTTCTTTCCAGCCAAGCAGCAGCACACCAGACTTGACTCAGTTAATCAACTGATCTCAGTCTTCAGACAGCTGATTGGTTAAACTGTGTGCTCTTGATTGGTTGGAACAAAAACATGCCTGCTGTACCATGTAAGGTATACATGATGTACAATCAACCACTAAGTCAAGGCACAGCCCTGACAAGAAAAAGAGACAATTGACAGCGAAACACAGCAAATCCAAAAGTTCAAGCACCAATCACAACAGAAAATGTCCACAACGTCCCACACCAGCAATAAACAACAAAGACATTTCACTTCAACCAACAGAAAGTTCAAGCAAACTCAGCTTCCTTTAACCCAACCACAAAGTGACCCCTCTTCCTCAACAAAACATCTTCGGGTCAATAAGTTCCCCTTTTTGCCAGCAGAGTAACCCCTCCCCCAGAAAAGCAAGCAGAGGATCTTTCTCTAAACGAAGCTCTCCACAGCTGTCGGACTTACCTTACAGGCTGCGGCTGGTTGGCTGCTGCTGCTGTGGCTCCAGTATTCCTGCAGAGCCATCATTAATCCAACACGACCGCAAACTATGTTCAAAAGCCTAAGATAGGCACGAAGCTGTCAGTGGTTCTACTCAGGTAACACGAGCCGCCATCTTGCCACCTGTGCACCTTTTTTTTTAAACAAGGTGGGCATCATTGAGGAGATGCTATTGGTCAATGTTGGAGGTGTGTCGGGGGCGTGACTTAAAGGGAAGGGACTTTCAGGCCGTTTATTATTTGACTGCTTGTGTTGTTTTATTCATCCATTCATTTATTAATGTATTTGATTGTTTATTTTTATTCTGTCTTATGTCCTTTTAGTTACTGTATGTTCACATATGATCTGCCTGAAGTTCTCTCTGCTTTGATATCTGCTCAGGTTTCAAGAGTGACTTATCTATCTTGTATAAAACAGTGGTTTGGTAATGTATCATATTGTTCAATAAAATCAAACAAAATAAATGTTTATTTATTATCTTCCTGGCACATCACCACACTCTGATATAAGGTCTGAAAATGAAGTGAAATTCAGGAGGTCTGTATAAAATGGAAAATGTGTTTATTTTTAGGGAAACTGAAGCTGAGGACGACAAAAGGTGCAAAATCTGCCAAGTGAAACTGGAGAGAAACCAAAATGAACATTTCTGTGTATCACTGCGAGATCCTCACTTTGACCTGTCAATCATGGCTGCTGGAAAATAAAAAAAAATCCTGGAGGCATGACTCACGAGAGGGGCATATTCATCAGGATTAATCCAAGACTGTGGAAAAAAAAAAAAATCAATATTGGTCATGATAAAATCCTGGCAGATAAAAGACTTATTAGAGAGGGATGTTGTATTAACTGAGCTGAAAAGAAGTGTTTGGACAGAGAGAATGAGGAAGCAGCTACGATCAGATTGTCTCTGCACAGACTGGGAGTAAATGCTGGTGCACAGTGACATGAGTTAGTGAGGGTCTGTGGAGCACACAACCAGGGTATTGGACAAATCATCAGTTATGGCTAAAAATGTTTTTCATACATGCATATATGATTATATATTATAATAATCTCTCCTGTTTGTTTCCTGTTATATGAATGACATTTTTTCAAAAACACTCATAAATCCAAGCCCAGAAGCCAAGAATGGTTCAGACAGCAAAACCGCGTTGGAGTGGATCAACACAGTGCTGCCCAGGATTTCAGACAGTAGAGATTACTGAGGTTTCTACAGTAAATACAGTACAGCTGCTGAAAGACTAATATCAAAATCATTTATACATTACATCGGGTCTACTGGAAAGTCTGGGTAATTTTATCACGTTCTAAATTCAGGATCTGTTCTCACTGAATCAGAGAGATGCACCGACAGCTCTTCTTGTGTGGCAAATGATCAATTATACCACCTCTGGACTTAAAGTTAGACATTTTAAACCTGCAAACTTTTGCCTTTTGGGAGATTTAATCTGTTAGTTACAGTGGCTTGAAGCATTTGAATAGATCATTTTCACTATTTATGTATCTATTTGTACTTGTTTTTGTGATACTCATTATGGCCACACGATGACAAAGTGCACCTCTAACCCAGTTCTACAGACTGCCTCCTTGCTGTCTTTCACAGTAAAAACAAACAGACAATTCTCTCTGGGCTTCCATAGAAAGTTTGTTTCATAAACAGGTCCGTCCACTTAAATCTGTGGCTTAAGGTGCCATAAAAAGTTAAATGTGCAGAAAACCAGAGCCATATTCACACTGTCATGTAAGTTTATTGCTGGGCTAATGTAATGTAATGTAATAAAACCTTGTTCCCGGTCTGCATCAGACTATACGAGACGATCAGACTGTGCAGTGAATCAGGGTGAATCATGGCGCCGAGATGGAAAATTTTTATCTCCCAAGTGTTGGTGCCAGTCGTTGACTTCTTCATCGCTTTCACGTCGTACTCTGATTGGTTTGTTATAGCAGACGTGGGTCACAGCAGCCGTCACACTGTCACATTCTGATCCTGAATTTCTGTCACTTGCAGAATTTCGCCCCGGGCTGTTTTCAGTCTCCAAAGCTCAGGTGACTCGTCTCAGAGAGAAACATTTTAGATTGATGATCACACTCCTTGCCTTCAATTGCACAAAAAGATCTCTCAGAGCAGAGATGGCATGTGAGTGCTGTATTAATTTGCAAAGACTTGAACCTGTCCTTTAGTTTCTAGTCTGTGTGTGTGTGTGTGTGTGTGTGTGTGGACTGAAGTTGTGAATGGTTTCCCCATTGCACAAAATCAGATATTGGAGACACTCTCCCTGCGTTTTTCTATCACTCATCCGCTCTTGATGTCTTTTCATTAACATTTCATTGGACACATCACTGTGCTGATCACTGATAATAGGCCACATGACCGACTCCATTAGCTGCCACGTCTTCATTGTCTCCTCACAGCGTGTTCTGCCTCTGTGCCAGCACTGGCCTGTTGTCCTGGAGGTGGCTAATGAATTTATTTAGCCCAAAGGTAAAAACAAAAAAAAAAAAAAAAAAAATCAGCACAGGTTTTGTTCAAAATTTGAAGTTGATTTGTGTCTGGTGGCTGATTCAAACACGTCACATCAGAAGAACATTTTAAAGCGGGGTGGCTTGAATGGGTTATTGATTTACATATCTACTGATGTTGCTGTGAAAAAATGAAAAAGAAGATCCAGATATGTCAAGCACTTCTTTAACAAATCAGCCATGAAGGCCAATAGCTGCACTGCATCTTGGGATATTAATAAAAGCATGTACATGGTTGTGTCTTGTGCAGCCACAAATAGCATGACAAATCAGAGCTGTGGCTGATAATGGATAGTCAGGCCATTACTGACACTGTCTCCCGCCCGGCCATTTTTTCTCCATCATAAACTATGTGCGAAGGTGCTGCAGGCTCACAAAGTGTTATTTTTTCACACCTGCTTCAGGCTAAAGAAACACTGATGAATTAAACAACAGGAAACCAATCAATCTGGGCGAGCCGATTTGTCAGGTATGAGCGACTGGATCCGCGCCTGTGACAAATTCAGCCCCGGCTGCTGCCGGGTGTTCATCCAAACCACCAGGAGCCTCGGAGGAGAGCGAGAGCGCGGACGGATCTGCACACACTGTCCAATAACACACTGTCCAATTCACATCAAACACACACCCCATGCTGTCCAGCAAGTGCTGCAGCTCCTCGCCTGTGTGGCCACTGAGAGGTCAGGAAAGGTCCATGTTTGGTCAAGAAATCATGTCATTTCTCCCAGTTAAAACTTTTTGTTGATTATAAGAATCTGCTGCTCCAATGTAAGAAGAGGAAAAAAAAAAAAAAAAAAGTTTTTTGTTGAATAATAGCATTTTAAAAAATATATATCCTGTTTCTTTTCACATGAACAGAGTTTATTGCAGCTCATTAATTCTTCGTTTTTTATTTCATCGTCTTTTTTTTCAGTCATTTTACATCAGCAATTTCCCCAGTGACTGTTTTATTTCATGGTTTCATGATCCACTAAGTCACTTTTGTCTGTCACCAGAAACAGGCCAGAGTGTTATATGATTGGCGGCTGCTTCAGCCTATAATCAATCTAATATTTCATAACAATGAAGTGAGTTTAGAAGAAAACTATGATGATTATTATTATTACTTGAGGACATGTTTTCAGGGAATATGTTAGGTATAATAATACATAATTATACTAATGATTTTTAAAAAATGCTTCTTTTTTTAAATGCTGGATGATTAGTTAATTGAACAACTTCTCAATTAACCCTCTGACTCTTCACGTGTTCCTTGTTGCTATATATACATATATATTTTTAATATCATTTGTTGTTTTATATCATTGTATAGATGTCTTATGTTAACACTTTGTCTCTACCTACACCCACAAAAATCAAATGTTTTTTAAAGATTGCAAAGATTTTATTTCCACTGCTTCAATAGATTTGTTTACAAATGATTTGTCACAGCCTACCTGACATACAAAACCACAACACCTGCTCTGAGCCTCTGGATTTAAAGGAGACATATTCTGCTCCTTTTCCACAGATTAAAAAAGTTCCCAGGTGTTTTAAAGACATGTCTATGACCTGCTTCGGTCAAAATACCCCAAGCATCAAACATCCTGAACAGCCCTGTTCAGAACGGTCTGTTTCAGTGCCCTGTCTCTTTAAATGCAAATGAACCACCGCTAGCCCCGCCCCACCCCTTCAACTGGTACCAGGTAGGGGTGGTAATATGCAAATTCGAAAACTAATAACATCATTATCGGACAACCGAGGGAACAACTCGAGAAGCCACATGGATTTCAAGCTGTGGAGCAAATTACGGATTATTTTGTCAGTTCTCACATTTTGGGAACAGAAGGCAAGACACACACCAGATATATGTTCAAGAGCCTTCAGAAAGTGACATTTCCATAATATGTCCCCTTTAAACTGATAAGAATCTGGTGACTGGAAACATTCCAGTGTTTAAAGAGCAGTTTCAGTGATTTTAATGAACTTATACATGTGTTTGCTGAAAAGGTTTGAGGAACTGATTTCTGTATCTGTAAGTAAGCGACTTGTCATTTCCATTTGTATGATGAATCAGTGATGCAGCCAGGTCGAGGTTATGATGGCCGGGTTTTCATCCTGCCATCCACCGTGGACGTTCAGGTATTCAGCTCCGCTCCTGATACAACCGGTTTATTTGAAACACTCTCAGACCTTCTGAATAGATTTCCTCAACCAATCACACCCACAGCAAAAGTCTCAGTCAGTAGTAAACCTCTGAGCACCAAACCTGAGGTCTTAGTCAGATGACATACCTACTAAACTTTTAATCCTACAGCAGTCTACTTCTCTGCTCCGTGTGTGTGTGTGTGTGTGTGTGTGCGCGCGCGCGCAATCTTTATGGATGGCCCAGAGAATCAATCAAGCAGAATCAAGTTCCAGCCTCCGTGCCTCTGTCTTGTCAAGTGGCAGCGTGCTGACCGATGGTCCAGATTTGAGATGATCTACATGCCTTTACGTAAGTGGGACTAATCCATCAAGAGCAGACCACAGAAGCTCACTCCATCATCCCCACTCACACACCTCACACACACACACACACACACACACACACAGGGGGAGGGGATTTTTTTTTTTTGTATCTCCCAGGAGGAAACAAGAAGAAAAAAATACTATTTTGCTGCAAAGTTGTTGAAGAGTTGGCATCATTTTTTAACATCAGAGATGGCACCATAAACGCCTTCACTCTGGGTGAATCACACAGGTCGGGCATTTGTACAGTTTTTCCAGTTTCCAAATGTGAATAACACCCAACACCTGGTCTAAAGGTAAAACTGGGAAAAGACCCAGCCGTGCAAATGAAGACAAGAAGGTCAAACAGCCCTGACCTGCTCTGCTCCAAACAGCAAACAGGTTGGATCTGCTTTATTACCACATGGATCCTGGAGAGGCAACTGCACAAAATGGTCTGAACTCACTTGCATTTCTTTTTCCACCACTTAAATAATTCACAGACACTAACTACAAAGGTGAAGCAGGTAGTTGGGCGACTGACTTTGTTTTTTTGTTTTTACCAAACTTTGATTTTAATGTTGTTGCCCTGGAATCATTTTTCTTCTTGTACCTGCACACACACACTCACACACACACCATGTTGGTGTGGTGGGGATGGATGGTGGTTGTAAGAAACTAATGACCCCACAAAGCTGAGTTCAGTTGAGTTCACACAAAAAATGCTTTTGTTACCATTTGAAAATATAATGGATTCATTTTTTGGTGTATGTGTGAACCCTGGCTACTGTTGCTACGTAAATGTATATTGATGTTGTCAGTAGCTGCATTTCCATTGCAGTTTTGCGCAACATAGAAGTGATACTGAGTTTCCATTGAATCTCATTTTGTGAATAAAGTTGTTTTTTTTTTCTTGTGTGATATCTTTACAGTTAGTATTCCAGCTGCCTGTCTCTGATTGCTAACTGACTGTCTGGGGCCTGAGACAGCAGGTGAAAAACAAGTCCTCAGTTTGACCTGGTGGTGGTGCTGTGGATCCTGAGTGTCCACAACGTATGTCAAAGAAATTCCGAGGAGCATGTACCTGCAAAACCGGCCGCTGCAGACACATGCTCCGGTGGTATGAGAGCAGTGTTTTAAAGTAAATGAGCCAATAAATGTAATCGTGTATGAGCGGTAACACGTGTCTTACAATGCTAACAGCATCGTTCGCCGTCGTACAATCATCCTGCTCTGTGGTGAGTTTAAGGTGTTCCTATGGTGAGTGGCATTTGTATTTGGGTGTATTAAAACTTTAAAATTGTAACTTGTTTGACATGAAGTTGTATTTGAGTGGTTTAGTTGCAGTTTTACATTCTTCCAGTAGGTGGCACTGCACACAAATATTTTCAGGGGCCAAACCTGTGCTCTCAGACATGTGGGCCTGAATCTGCAGCCTCTGGGTTTGCATAAACATACTATTCCAGGTATATTGTTATAAACATGTAGTCAAGAGAGAAGAGAACCAAAGATGTCATTCAAATCAGTACAGATCATCATGTGGGGGTTATCAATATCCACAGAACATCATGTCCCGAGCAACATGTTGGTTTTATGCCTGGGGGCAAAAGAGTTGAACAGAGGAAGGGAGGGTGAAACAATGCAATTCATTTCAAAGCTTTGGGATATTTGTTCTGTAATCTGTGTAGATGCACAGGCTTACTGACCACACCTCTGCACAACACCCTTCAAAGTTTAGTACTTAACCTCGTCAAACACCACCTACGGTTCCTCAGCGAGCGTGGCCCCATTCCCAGCCCTTCCACCGGCGCCCTGAAGCCAACCTTCTCCCAGGAGTTTTTCATCTAATCCCACATTTTTTCCCCCCCAAAAGCTCACATCCCCTTCCTTCCACAATTAATTTACTCATTTATCCTCTGTTCCAGTCAAGGTCAAGGCTTGTGATATTTTAATTAAAGAGGAAAGGAAGAAGAAAGTTTTCTGTCTTCAAATGAAGCCTCAAATTTGTGAGCTGTTCAATCAGATCTTTTAAACTCACTTAACCCCTGATTAATCCCCAGCGCTCTTCAGTTGGCCGCGCTTCCTGCTTATGAAATTAAGAGCAAAGGAAGCCTCAATAACGGATTCAGCGCACATTGCTGGGAGAGATCGGAGACTTGACAAGCGTATGCAAAATCACACGGGCAGCACGAACCGGAGGCTTCATGGATGTGATGGAAGCTCTGTGAGTCTCACTACATCTCTTTAGCTTTGTGTGAAAAAAATAAACCGTTTGAGCAATCTCCAAGCAATCAAGATCATCCGTTTGCTCTGATGTATGAGGAACAAAGAGCGAAAGACCAGGAGCCACTTCTGTCTCCACTCATATTAACTTTTATTGTCAGCAAGAGCCAGAGTTACAACTTTAAGACTTTTCTTTTTAACTTGTTTTTATCAGGATTAAAAAAAAAAGCCAGTGTGCTGCCTGGACAGTCACTGACAGGCTCGTGTGGTGAATTGGAGGTTTTGATTGGTCATTAAAACAGGAAGTCCACAGCTTCAGGCCATAGGCAGCTCATGATAGGCTGCGTACTGTCCAGTCACGTGATGATAAATCTAAACAAATGAGAACAAATCAACACAGATGGTAAAAATGGAGAGTATTTCTATGACTTTCTGTTGATGGTTTTTAAATCATCTGATATGTAGCAATAAACAAAACAGACAACGACCTAATTAGCAGCATGACAACATTAGCATAAGATCACTGTCTTCTACGAACCAGTGTTAATAAAACTGACCTTTTCATAATAAAACTCCAGTCACAGCTGCTGTCTCTAAACTTTGAGTTTATAATATTTAAGCTTCTTTTCTAACCCTGTAGAAAACATCATTAAACTTTATTAACATTAGCATTAATATTTTTAGTGTTGGCTATCAAGCACTCTGGCATGATCGCTAAAATTTGGAAAAAAAAAAAAGCTCTTCACTGAGTTCAAACGAGACTTAAAGAATGACTTTGTAAGTGTCATTTGCAGTGCGGGTGATAGAATCATCAGTTCTGAAGTTCCAGATTTTGCACAGTTTTGTGATCTTTTCAGCTCCTCAGTCAAACAGCAAAGTGACACAGTAAAGGGGCTGAACTGCACTGATCTGCCCGCCTACACTCTGAACACTGAGCGGTGCTCTGCAGACAGAACCTCACAGAACCAAGTCAGAGAAAGACTGATGATGGAGCTTTTTCCTTTCTTTCAAATTATAGGGCCCTGTAACAGACTGAGTTAAATACCAGCCTGCAAAAGTGTCACTAATTTGTCAGAGAATACTTTCATGTCAATAACACGTTTTATATCAGGAACAATCCTGTAAATCCAAGGTCACATTAAGTGTAGAAAAAGTATAGTGTGTGTGTGTGTGATTGTGTGTGGAGGCATCACCTGTCTCTCAATGTCAGCCAACAGACTACTGGCTCCGATGCGGAACAGGTGAGGACAGAGCCAATCGTTTCCCAGCTCCTCTTTGATCAGCATGAGCCACACCAGAGACTCCTGAGCTGTCCGGATCCCTCCTGCCGGCTTAAAACCCACCTGAGGAAACACACACCTCTGTTAATAGGACACAAACATCACTTAAAGCATGATTACACTTTAAACTTAAAGCACTCGTATTGTTTAAAGTCAGACTTGCGTGTTTTCTTTGATTATAGATCAGCTCTTGGTTCTATATTACTACTGTGAAAGTATCAAAGCCTTAGTCCACAGAGAAACCACACACAGTCTGTATTCAAAAACCGAGCATTAAAACAAGCCGTCAGGGCCTCTGTAAGTTTATGATGTCACAACAAAGCAGTTCAAGTCAATCAAGAGAGATACTCAGATTCTCTCTTCTAATTGGCTCCCCACTCTCCTGCACTTGTGTTTCAGAAAGAAGCCTGAGAGAGGAGAGGTAAAAACTAATTATGTTAACTGTAATGTTGTTAACTTTTTATTTGGTGTTTCTCATGGCGACGTCATACTACAATAGTGAAACGTGTCCATTTCATGTAATATTGCTGGTTTGATGTCAATATTAATATAAACAGGTCTTTTCTCTGCCTATCTGTGCTGGGAGATCAATGTGAGATGTCAAATCTCCTGATCATTTGAAGCAGCTCCGAGGCGTGAGATGTGTGTCTACTCGAGCCCATCAACACAAGCGTCGAAATGAAAACAGCCGCGACACACACACACACACATACACACACACGCCAAGCACATGCAGTGTGTCTGGCCTGAGGGTGTGTCCGTGTTAGGAAAGCAATGATACGTTGTTCACTGTCTTCACAAGGAGTTCTCCTTATCAAAGCCAGGCAGCTCACAATTCCTTTCACAGTACATAACATACCTAATATGGATTATATAGGCACGGTGTAAGGTTTCAGCTGTTAGACTGTGCGGGTGCTAATTACCAGCTTACAGCTCTGTTAGCATTCAGTTAATTCACTTTTATATCTAATTTGCAAAAATTCTATTTGCAGATTTAAAGGCACTCCAGAGGGTAGAGCGCATGGAAACGTCTTACAACAATTATCTTGGTTCATTTTGATAGAAATTACTCACCAAATTAAACTAAATGCACACATTTAAAAACAAAACACAAGCTACTGAGAAGCCTCATGTAACGTGTGGTTATAGTCAGACTGATGTGTCTGCAGTGCAGATGATCCTCTTTAGTGAGGGAAAAAACTGTGTCGAGTATTTCTGTGCCTGCTTTAAAGAGCTCCTGCTGTGTGGAGGCCCAGGATGTGAATAGGTCACGGTCCCATCCACAGGTCATGTCCTTTATTGGCTCATTGTGGAAGTTTGCATGAGACACTTTGCAACGAGAACAATGTGTACGTTCTGTGTAAGGGCTCCATAAATCTGAGCTCCTTGTTTTAAGGCTTGTGTAGATTTTTTGGTCTTGATCTCCATGACTTGATCTGTGCCTGCGCTCACTAAAACTGAGCAGATTTACAAGTTCGTGCCCTTTAAAATCCTGTGGTTAAGAAATGGAACTAATAATTAGACAACACCACTAGTGAAGCAGGCAACTTTCATGCTGCTGATCTACGGCGTGTGTCCCACTTTCCCCTCTTCTCATTAACCAGAAATATTCACACCCAGCAGAAAGGCAGGAGTTAAGTACTGTACCTTGTGGCCTGTACACAAGAAGTAGTCACGGATGGCTCTCACCATCACTATGGCAACAGGGTAAGTAGCGTTGACAGACTCCTTTCCCGTGGACGTCTTGATGAAGTCCGAACCTGTCGGGTTTGAACAGGTGACATGTAAGCGAAGCGTGGAACACAGTCCTGCAGATATCATCACGCCGCGCTTATCATTTATCTGCCAGGTATGTTTTTCTATTTCACAGCTCCACGTTCAAACCCGTGAAGATCTCACATGTGACGAGCCGCTACAGTGGAGAAGCAGAGTCAGCAGCACGGCAGCAGACAGAGGATGGACAGGACATTACTCTCATAGTCTGGCCGGGCCAGACAAGAACATATGCTGCTGCTGATGGCTAACAGAGGGCAGCTGCATGCTCATCAATAAAACCCTTAATTTTTCCTTCCCTTTCTTCACAGCCAATTATGTTTTATCAGCTTTCCTGATAAAAATAGAAGATGAAATGATGCTCTTTAATAGATTACCCACAAACTGCGGGCTGCAGGAAAGAAAAAAAAAAAATCACCCCTTCTGCCTCCCTGGTGTATAATGACTGTTCATTACTGAACAGAACAAGATGAACATTTTCCAGTTCATTAAAGACATGTTCTATGTATTCTTCCAGTCAGGTCTTTTTTTCAGCTTCTCTCCCCTCTTCCTCAAACTGGCATAATCCTTAAGATTCGTTATGGGAGTCTTAATTACCAGATAATGGATAACGGTTATTAAATGCGGGTGGCGGTAATGAAGCTCTATTCATTTGCATGGGCAGGGGGATACTGGCGGGGAACGGCAGAGTAAAATAGCCTGCATCAGAGATTAATAGGTGAAATTATCATTCAATTTCAGGAATCTCATACGCAATTCATAGGAACAAGGGGAGATTAAGGAGCGAGTGCGGCGACAAAAGCAATGCATTTTAATAATGATCTCTATCAGAGCCCCTGACAATTTGGTTCTGTAATCGGCTTATTATGTGATGGCTAGTTAAGCATACTGTGTGTGTGTGTGTGTGTGTGTGTGCGTATGTGTGTGTGCCTGTGGATGAGAGAGGGAGAGCTCTACTCAGCTCTCGCCTTTTTAAAGAGGAGGATGGAAACGTTGAGCAGCAGCGCCACAAGCTGGATGTCTGCAGGAATTACACCAGGCCTTTCACTTTTACAGACTTGCACTTGAGACTTTTAAAAATTGCTTCAGCGTCACATGATAATAGAAGGACAATTAAATGCACACATGGAGATGGAGATAATTAAGTGAAAATACAGTATAGCAACTGGACTGTCACTCCAACCGTAGACCTGACCACAGTGTAGCACAAACATCATAACGCAGACTGACTAATATTCATGTCATGTCTCTGATGGGAATCTGAGCTGAAACACTCACACCAATCAGAGAGAGCAAAGACCTCCATATAGGAGGTGGAGCTGGAACATCAACATGCATTAAGGTACAATACACTGACTATAGGTCACCTGTGTATTACAGCTTTCAGAACTCAACACACAGTCACTGTAATTACTGTAAAGTCATAGTGCAAACAGCGTGATTAAATCATGAGCTGTTACAGTCTGTGTGGACAGCTTGAGAGTAAAACACAGGATTACCTGTTCTGTCAGACACGTGGGAGGGACGCGTGGAGAACGTGGCTGAAATGCCTCCTCTGCAGACATTATGTGAGTTTCTCTAAAGCTAAAGCTAAACTGGAAATTGTTAGAACTGTGCAGTATATGATATTTTTCATGAATGCAGTGGAGAATGTGTTGTGTTATTGAACAGATGTTTGTCTGATAAGAGCTGCTGCTCTGGTGAAAGCTGAACATGTGGGAACAGCATCAGGAGACAGCAGAGCACACACTGCTGTGGTGACTCAGGTGTTTACCGCGGAGCCTCCAGGTAGCAGGTGACGCCTACAGGTGATGCAGGACGGTCTGTTTTTTCTTTCTATTTCCAGCTGAGCTGATAGACAACATCTGGCACAACTGGTTTGATTTGAAGACTTGAACTTACTATAATCTAAACTTAGAAATTTGACACCTTACATCTTGTTGCTCAACAGCTTTCTGCTCTCCTGACGCCCTCACCATACAGTTTACACACTGACTGACACAGCCGCACGTGTCACCACGAGTTTCCACTTTGTTAGCAAAAAAACATACTTTGTTTTTTCAATGTGACACAATAATAAGAAAGAAACTTATTCATTGAAATGTTAATGAACAGCTACGTCTTGTAAAGCAGCCCTTTGTACGTTTTGTTCTCTCTACATGGTCAATGTTAGCATTAACAGCTGTTAACTTAGCAAGCTGCTGTTGCATTTACAGTATTAGGGGATATACAATACTAACTCTGAGCAGAGCTACAACTTCAAGGCAGCCTGGATGCTACAAAGACTCAATATCGCAAAGTGCTGTGACACACCTACCAGGCAGTGGCTAGCTGGTTAGCATGCTAACTTGAGTAGAAGAAAGAAGTAACAGAATTTAGAAGTTCAACAAAAGAGTGGAAACAGTTCTTACTGAGTAAAGAAATACAGTTTGATTCGACTGATGAGTAAACAGCTGTCAACGCTAACACTGGCTCCAGCACATAGCCATAGCAAATCTTAGCTCTTTGAAATGAATATTTTCTTTAGGAGGAGACATTAACTGTTTTATGTGATTATGACTAAGACAGTGAAACAGTCAGGGTGTGGTGAGACTGACCTGCCATCATGGAGACCATGCTGGCCTTGTAGACGTTGGTGAAGGTGCCCAGCTCTCCGATGGCCAGGATGGTTTTCATGTGGGCGTCTCCGCAGGCCTCCCGGAACTGACGGATCTCATCGTACATGGCTGAGGAAGGAAATGGAAAACCAGGGCTCAGTGTGTGAATAAAAGGTCTCCCCATCACCAAAATGCTGTCTATGCTATGATCAGTTAAGAAATAACCAAAAACTATCAAACTGTATTTCAGATTTGCTATGAGCTGCCTTCTTCATGTTCTGACTTCATGAGCAGTTCAAAATCTTCTGTGCAGCCCCATCAGCCTCTCCTGGGGCCAAACGTCCTGGAAGCAGTCACACACTGCCTGCATCCTTCTGGAGGAGGAGGAGATGGTATGATCATCACTGGTAGATCTCAGCTCCACTCCTCTCCTCCAGCAGCAGGTGCGTCCCCTGCTCCTCAGTGTTGGGATGCGGCAGCTGTGTCTCTCTGCTTATATCGCCACGGACACCAAACCCCTTTAAAAGCCAGCCACTTCTCAATAACAATCGCTCCCTCCTCTCCTCTGAGTGGCTCGCAGTTGTTTCTGTTAATGCACATGTTGACTCCTCTACACTCACACTCTCTGTCGGGCTCATCTCACTCCCACACCGTCACAAGCAAAACAGACTTTTATCTCAAGTGACCACACCAGCCCTCTGTGGCCTCCCCACTTCTCACTCATCTGTGTGTGTTGGGGGGGGGGGATGAGTAAAAATGATGTTTTTGCTCACATACATGCCGCCCCCCCCCCCCCCCCCCCCCCCCCCCCCCCCCGCCCCCATTTGAGCTTTTGTGCATGTGTGTGCCCTCCCATGGGCTGCACTGAGCAAACATTTGGCTCACTGCAGCAGAGAGGGCTCTTCAGGCTGGCTGTCACTGATGTCCACACAGGTGCCTCACATGTGGGCTGGCAAAGTCTATTTGCGATGAACATTTGGATGGTCAATTTAAATTGAAAAAAAAAAAGAGTTGTAGTTTGTCCCCCTCCTCCACTCAGGTCATTTTTCCCGTTACCGATGGAATGAGCCCCATCGGTGCGCTGTCCCTCTCCAGCAAACCCTCGATGAATTTCTATTTCACACACTCACAAAGCATGTGATGGCATGCGTACGTCCTGGCATTTGGCCTCAAGATGTTTACCTCCATGTGCCCATCAACTCCAATCACAGGAAATTCCTGCTTCACAGCCCAGGAGTCGTACAGCAGGAAGGCCATCAGAGTTATACTGTATCTGGACATCCTGATCCTGGTGGAGGAGAAAGTGCAGCACTCCAGACAATGGACTGTTGGGCTTTGCCACTGTTTACTTCCTAGTAATTTATCCATGTGTGTATTTGCATTCCTCCAGAACATGAGCAAAACTGTCCCCCCAGAGAGGGGAGGTGCTCCCTTCTCTCTCTGTACATCTTCCTCACACAGTAATGAAAGCTGCATCTGTGAAGTGATTGCTGAGCGTCATGTCAGACACATGTGGTGGTTCCTGTGGGTCCTGCTCACATGATGATGAGGTTTAGTTGCCTCCATCTTTGATACGTCACAAAAGACATTTGGCTCGGAGACCGTCTTTTTTGTCATAATGTCAAACCCTGGCACAATGGAAATGTCCACTGGTTCTGTCAGCAGGGGAGGAGCGACGTCACATATACACTGGCATTTCAGATCAGGTGGGGAAGAAGGTGTCGGCCTCACAATGTGACTCTGACTATGAATAGCCAGGGCAGCGTTCACATGGAAAATAATCCAATCCAGCAATTTTCCAGAAATAGGCCAGTGCCGAAGGGCCTAGACCCTGAATGAGAACACCTGGGCCGAGACATACCTTTGATCATTCACTGAAAGGAGAACGAAGACACAGACAAAAACTGCCAAGGTTTTACACACTTTTAAGCTAACCACTCTCCAGACAACAACACGACCTCTCCTGACCCTAATCCTCAGATAAAAGACTGATTTACAGTATATAATGAACTTTATTCTTTTTTTTATATATATATTTTGCACATCCACTGTTACTTCTGACGACAGACTCGATCCTCCTGGGCATGGATGGGACCAGTCTCCTACAAGTCTGTGGGAGATGTTCTCCTTCACAGATCTGCTCTTTGCTGGAGGGGTTTTGTTGCTGTATCTTCTACTTACTCTGGATTCATGTCAGAAGACCAGCTCTCCTGTGATTTTTGCAGCATTTGTGATCATCATCATGTTGGAAAAATCCTCTCCTGCCAGGCTTCTTGAGACTGGAAGTCATCCTTTCATTCACTATTATGTACTAACTTGAATCCACAGCGCAGTCCAGTCCAAAGCAAAAAAATTCTGATGCAAAAAAAAAAAAACACACACAAAAAAAAAAAAATCCTCTGAAGAAATAATGTTCTTTGAGTGCACTTTAGGTTTCTTTTCATGCTCTTTGTCAAAGTTTAATGTTGCACTTTTGTGCCATTTCCCCGACAACATCCAGAGAGGTTGACTTAATGCACTGTCTGATCCGTTTCCGCATATAATCACAGAGTCAGAGGCACTTACAGAACAATCTTGCATAAATAGAACAGAGGATGGCCACTCTGTCATTTGTTGTAAGTGGAGTGTCTCCTCCTGTGCCACAGCTGCAACTGTGCCTCTGTTCATATTCAGCAGCCTACTGATGGCCTTGTACTCTATGAAGCCTCACCATTGGGTTACTTAGTTGCTGAGGCAGTTCTGTACCATGAGCAGTCATGCTGCATTAGACAACAGCCCAGGTTCTTTAATCATCCTGTAACTGCATTTACTCTTGATTGGGAATCACATGTTTAACCCAGTGAGGCCCACAGATCTGTCACAGTGATCAGAGGTGGCGTGACAAATAAAAATGCTTCTCAGTAAAGTCCATCTAATCTAATCATTTAACATTTTTGGCTTTTTACACAGCTGGTGTATTCAGCTGCATTGTGTACAGCACATCCTCTCTCTCTCTCTCTCCATCTTGTCTCGTGACAGAAAATGATGGGAGTTCCATCACTCATTTCCTCAGAGGGAGTGCCCCCCCCCCCCTCCTCCTCAAAGGAACGAGATGGAGAGGAGGAGTCTCGTCGCCTCTGTTCTGTCTCATTATGTGACGTGCACAGCAGCCTTCAGACACATCCAACAGCTGCTTGTGCATTATAGAGAGCGTTCCCAAGGGAAGCCTCTGACAAAACAGCAGCTGTCTCATTGGTTGTGCACAGAAGGACCACCCACGTGGTATTCACGCTCATTCTGCTACACCCTCGTGCTCCTCTGCAGCTCCTTTCAGTGGAATGAGTCGTGGGTTTCCCCTTGTCCATTACTTATTATATTTGTCTCAGTTTTCCTTAACTCACATGGTATTTAGTGACACTGACCATAGAGTGGTTATGATGTATGTCTCTTTGAACTTGTATTGAACTTGACTCTTTTTTACAGTGCACAACATTTTTCTCTGTCGGCTTTCCCAGCATCAGTTTTATATGTCAAAGCCTTGACTCCTGCTTCGCTCCAATTCTGCCTCAACCTGGGACTTTAACAGTGGTTTACAGTAATTATCATCCTGGCTCCTTTACTGCAGCATCATGTTATGAGGGTGGACAGGCTCCACTGCTGTGGATTTCTCAGACAGGGTTTAGTGCAGGAGGAGGCTGTGACTTCAACAAGCAACATCTTCGCTACATCGATTTTTGCCTTTTATCTTAACAGCTCATAGAGGGCAAAGCAGATACACAATACAGCAATAGTTACTTATCACAACCATAGATTCTACAGGTACGGACATGGCTCACCAAGCTGTGGGTACGATGTGCAAACCATGATCACACCAGTGGTCTTTAGTCTGAACTACAGCCACAGCAATTAATCAATTTCATCACTTTGACAGTGACAAAAGATTGAGAGATTTCATGTTCAAAAAAAAAAGTACATTGTCAGCAACACCATCAGCTGCCAAAGACCATGTGATGGTCAAAAATGAAAATCCAGGGGAAAACTATTTCTGCCACAAAAAAGCAGAAGTTGCTTTGCAAACTTTCATTTTCCTTTATAATGATGAGCCAGTCACATGAAACCTGTCAACTCCTCAAGATCTGAAAGTCACAGGCCTCAGCTGGTCATGTCATCACAGCGTACCTTCCCACTGTCCTGTCAGGGCGAGCGTCCTGTTGATGACGATGTCGATCTCGGTGGCGCCGTCAGCCACTGCCATGCGCACTTCCTGCAGACGCGTCTCCAGTGGCGTCTGACCAGCTGGGAAACCAGTGGCCACTGGGAGAGGAGGAAGAACACACTGTCAGTCAGTCTCAAGTACAAGTTTTATTTATTTTCTACTAGCTACACACACACACACACACACACACACTTCAGTTCAAACATCATGTCATTCAAACAGTACAGAGTTACTGCACTTTACTAGTGACTTTCTGACCTGAGGCCACAGGGAGGCTGGAGTTGGCCGCTTTCAGAGACTTGACAGCATCAGCCACACGGGACGGATACACACACACAGCTCCTGTCGTTATTCCTGACAACACAACAACACAGACAGCAGAGTGTTGGGGAAACATTGTGATGAGCTGGTCTTTATCGCCCTCTGCAGGATGAAAAGTCTAACACTGTCAACAGGCTCCAGATCTGTTGAAGGGGAAGTTCACTGTTCATCTTCACTGTCTCACTGAAATAAGTGGGACTAACTACTGCCACCACAAACAGTCACACTGTCTGACTGCTCATGTGTCTTGAAGTGCCTCACTTCCTTTTAGGGTGTCAGTGTTTCAGTGAATCAATGGACAAAACTATGTGATGTAACAGTAGGACACAAATATATCTATATTGTGATTTTAGAAACGATTAGTCGATTTAATCAGTCAGTCAAATGAACTTGGGCTCAGGGAACTTGGATCAGAACATTAAACCATTCTCAATATTTATAGAAAAAATGTAAGACTATTTTTATCAAGTTTTTGTGCAGAGGTGTCCATGAGAAATGTGTGTGAATTAGCAACGCTGTAAAGAATAATGAGGGAATTTGTGTGGAACTCAACAGGACAGGATCTGGAGTGATGACCTCTGCAGTGAACTGTGCTTTATGTTGAAACGTTGCTGCACCCTGGTGTTTGTGGCAGTAGCAGAAGCAGCAGACCTTTGTCGTGCATATCCATCTTCTTGAGCAGGTCATATCTGACCGGCTGGATGGCCTTCAGACACAGCCGGTGGACATTGGACGGTGTATCATCTCCAGCCAGAGTTGTCAGGTCGATGCATGTTACTGCCTTCAGCAGCCAGGCAGCCTGCAGGACAGACATGACACATACAAAGAAAATAGTTTTAGTCTGACTCAGTGTTGGTGAGTTATTGTTTCAGATAGATCAAAGCGGTCGCATATTTTAAACTACTTTGGATGGTGATCATGATTACTTTGTTGTGACATCATAAAGTTACAGAACCTCTAACAGCTGGTTTTAAGGCTCAGTTTCTGAATACAGACTGTGCATTTCTCTGTGGACTGAGGCTTTGATGCTTTCACAGTATAAATATAGAACCTAGACCTGATTTATAATCATGGACATCTATCGTTTTACTGTATAGGACCTTTAATTTGCTGGATCAGCCAAAACTGATATTTGGGTATGACTATTTATCTTATATCTTTATAAGTGTGAATTTCCAATGAAGCTTCACATATCACAATGGCTGCTGCAACATAAAATTGCCATGCTCTATCAGGTTTTATACTTATCACCTACTCTTATTCATCTGTTGTCATTCATTATGACTGAAAGGGTTTTGTTTGCACAGAATAAAGACATACAAACAAACATTAATATACATTTACATACAGACAGAGATGCATATAGTAATAAACTGGTTAAGTATTATGGACTTGATATCCTTGTACAGTATATGCAGCATATACAGGATGCAGATGAAACAGAAGAACTACCTGCCACTGTTTCTTGGGCGTCTTCAGTCCTTGGATCTGCTGAGCTCTCTTCAGGACAGCCTGCGTGTTCACTCTCACCTTGGATACCCACTCCAGGTCTGAGCAGAGAAGGTAGCAGAAATATATTTATGTCAGTGTGTTTATATTTAACTATTTCTGCCTGACTCATGAACGAGATCCTGAGATACTGATTCTCCTCCACCTGAGGCACAACTCACTCCCTAACTGATGGGAGCAATCTACCATTTTCCCACAGAGAAATGAGTGCTCAGTAATTATATTGATTTATATCGGCAATTATATTGTAAAGAAGAACATCAGGACAGGTGATTAATGAAATAGCACAGGTCAGGATTCTAGGAGGATAGCAAGTCGATAGCAAGCCAACACCAGATATCAACATCACATGGATTTCTCTGCTGGACGACTGGCCACCATGACCCCTCCATCATATCCTCCATGACCTCTGTAAGTAAGTCTCCCTCTCTCCCTCTTGGTCACTGACTAGTGCTGCAGCCTCTCCGCAACACACACAACAACTAGTATCTTTAGAAATCTGCTGCACTGCACTTACCATCACTAGTTTTCTTTATAGCAATTTACTGCAACAGGCACCATGTGTTTCACTAAGCTACATATAACATATTCTAGTTAGTATACTGATTTTCTCAGTTAAACAGAGAAACTCAAACACAGTCATGAGTGTTTCTGAAAGAATGGCACAACTCTGACCTGAAGCAGTTCCATCGATCACTGATGTTAAATCAGTGTAAAGACACAACTACAGCTGCTACAAACCAGTGCCATTTGGTGACAGAGCATGTGTACAGTAACCAGCAGTGAGTGAACCATGGTACAGTGGGGTCAACTAGTCAGCTGAGCAGAGAGAGGTGGGCTGTCATGAGTTTACAATTACTCTGTCATGAGGGGCTCACAGCAGCCATATCACATCATATACAGTATAACCGCACACTGACTGTATGTGATGGGAATATCATGTGTACGTGTAATTTCTATTGTACCCTCGACTGTCTGTTTGATAGCGTTAATAAAACACGTATTTCGTGATAACAGTGTGTCTGTGCTGTGTGTTTGTTACAGCAGGTTACACAACAACATCTATAATGTTCAGCAGGTCAGTTACCTTTAAACCGTTACTCATTAAACTGTCAGGTGTTACTGTCCAAGGTCGCTATCTGTCTTAATAACTCTATCTTCACTATTAAAGAGTTCGAGGTGACAACTAGTGCGAGGTAAATATTTAATTAAACGTAGGTTAAGGTTATAATGAAATGAGAAGTTGTGATAAAGTGGGAGATGACCGCACGTGCTAAAGAGGAACCGAGCTCCAGCTCCAGTTTAACGGCGGCAGGAGTGATGGGACTCACCGAGCTTCATGCCTGGGTTCCTGGCGGCCATGTTTGTGGACGGATAGTGTTTAATGAAGACAAGATATTAGAAATGAACAGCTACAGCGACCTCCTGCCGAGCTGTCCTGTCAACTGTCCACTTCCTGACTACAACGCGTGTGGCGGAAGACGAACCCTTTCAAAGTAAAATTGATTTTTTTTTTGAGTCAACTTTATTAACACATGACAGTCAACGGAGCGAGTGTGTGTGTGTGTGTGTGTGTGTGTGTGTTTTATATATAAACTACAGATTCTCAGCTCATAGAAAAAGTGGCAGGGGTGAAGACAACAAAAGAAAGGAAAGCAGTCAAAATCAGGTAAAATCACATTTCAGTGACATACAGTGCTCTGTAAATGCTGTCTTCCTTACAAAATACAAGTCTACAGTGAAGATGTTCACTAATAAAAGGCTAGAGTCAAGATGTACCTGTCCAGAAGTTGTTATTTGGACAGCATGAATTCAGGTTATCAACCTACTGAGAATGTCAGTGATTTCAATCACATGGATGACCTCAGCACAGTGGTGTTAACTAACAGTATGCTGGCTCACTGCAGCAGGTATGTAACTCAGAGGTGATGATCACTCACCATGTAGACGACATAAGGACAGGAGGCAACAGGTGATGGCAGTCTCTCAGCTATCGCCTGTTGCTGAGTACGCTGTTGATTAGAAAAAGTAAATGTAAAAAAAATAAAAAGTAAGTAGTCTTTTTTGTATATACTCTGTGCCCCTAAAACATGAGCAGGGGCTTGTGCACCAGTGAGATGTGAGAAGACAGTGTGGAGCCAGGAAAAGCTATGTAACAGAAGACAGTAAGGTGAGTTGAATCAAGACAAGGTAAGTAAGGGGAAGATTTAAAAAATGCAGAAAAAAAGACAGACTTGTGAATCCTCAGACGAAGACATAAGTATATTCCCAGTACCCAAATCCACAACCGAAGCCTGAGGGCACAGTGGGGAGAACCTGAAATCTGATGACTGACATCCTGATGAAACAAAGGACTTTGTAAGTGAGTAACCTCCCCATTGCCAGAAAACAATGATGAGAGAGTTGATAGAGTTACTGGAAGACTTTTTATTTAATGGTCTGCAATGAGCCCAAAAATCAAGTTTAAACCATTGCTTCCACATCTACTGATTCAACTTATCTCTCTTGCTGTTTCCCCACCAGCCTCAAACCCATCAACAAGAACAGAGTCTTGCACCTGTGTGTAGACTTGGTGAGGAGAGTGGAGACCAGGAAAGCAACCCCTCTGCTACCTTCTACATAATGTGTCTCCAGCAAATCTAATATCCTCTGCACATGACAGGCCGAGTGAGACACAATCTTAGAGCTTATTATCTCCCAGAGCTAATTAGGATTTTCCTCATTTTACCAGCATGAGCCCTAATGTGTCACTGAAGCTAAATGAAACTCAAATAGAAAAGCTCAAAAAGAAAAAGCAAAGTCAACGCAAGGCAACATGGGCGACTTCGCTTTTGAAATAGTTGATGTATTGTTCATTCAGTATCAACTGATGAAATATTTAATTGTTTAGTCTGTCTATTTATGAATTCATAAATTCATTTTCACAAATATTAATGAGTTGTTACTGTTCAATTCAATATTCATTAATGACATGAGTACAGTGTTTGCTTTCCTTCATTGTTTGACAGTGAAGATGAGAATGGAGTTTAATGCAGCATGGTATCACAAGGCAGAAATACTACCATTTACTGGTCTAATTAATATTCACAACCTATCCTTAGACCCTGGAACCAAGATGAGCCTCATAATGTATGATATGTTAATTAAATGTCTGAGAGATCCATTTAACAGTTGTAGCTTACTGTACTTTACCGTTTATTCCTTATTCACAGCTATTAAAGTGGTCAGATTAAAATGAAAACTGATCTGAGATGATCACCTGCTCCATTCACAGAAGTGTCATCACTCTGTTCACTTATGCACAGTATGTGCTGACAGAGAGACGTCCCTTTTTCAGTTTTAATCTTTAATCTTTTTTGAATATAGACAGCAGAAGTCGCATTAACCAGAATTCATGTAGATCAGCAAAAACCAATCTCTTCTGCTGCTGCTGCTGTTCTCAGTGTTTTTACCACCATCACTAATGTAGTGTGCAGAGATAAAAAGTTTGATTATAGATTCACTGACAAATCTAAACACTTTGTTGACTATGGGAATCAAAGGTAGAACTGCTATGAATGCATCTCTGAGATCTGACAAAAACATTGAGGTTTCATGGTATATATACACACTACATCTGCAGCCACTGCACCAACAGGACACTCTGTCACATCTGCTTTCAGTTAAGCCAAAGTTGCATCATTTCGCTGTAATGCAATTGTGAGTTCAAACCGACGTGGGAATGACATTACCATGAAAAACACTAATGTTTCTTACAATAAATGTTGACATGACGTGAACAACCCAACTGAAGCAAGTATCAAATCTTCAAGTGTACACTATTGTCAATAGATTAATGAAAAGTTATGTAAACTCAAACAAACAGGGTGTAATGTTTGTCTTAAATGAGTTAAAACATGCACAGACACTGGTTAGCCTTTAAATGCTTTGGGCTGCACAGGCACAGCATTTTTCATTTGTGGTGATTCATGACTGAATTGTTGCTTTAGCCAAAACCACAGACTACCACACACACAAGTGCACACAAGCCTTTTCCATTGCCCACCCAGGACCAGAAGCAAAGGGTGACATCTGTAGGAATAAAGACATAACCAGAAAATAATATTAATCAGAAGGGACGGGAGCGAACGGGAGAGACCTTCACTTTCATGTTACAGGGCCTTGATGTAGAGACAGGCTCTCGCCCTGCAAGCAGTTAGCTCCAGAACTTCAAGACCGGACCCCAGCACAGTTTCACATGCTTGAGTAATTGTTGCATACCAGACTTATGCAGAGGCACATATCGGATCTGTGGCTGGGAGAGGCCAGGCCTGAGCCAAATCCTGCCCAGTTACCATGGAGCTGCTGCATAATATTATGGAGACATATGTCAGGGAGGCCTTGTATTGTTATGTAGTCCTTGTGAAAAAAAAAAAAAAAACTCCAAGTAAGCGGCCACGATATTTATTTTCAGCAACTGTGAGACAAGGAGCAAGGATCACCGAAAAACCTTATTGTCATGTGTGAGGTCGAACCCTCAACACGCCAGTCGTATACAATGTTCAGTGCACTTTAAGTGTAAACATCCTACTATAGAGACATCTGATACTGTGAAAGGAACTATTCTATACTCTATTTAACTCTCTATACCTTGACAGTGACTCTATTTTCATTGGTTACTGTTGAACCAATTGCTGGGGACTTTGAAATGTCTTTACTTCTGCAATAACAAATACGGTGTGTGTTAATGCATGCTGTTCTTGGGTTTCCACTAGATGTCAGTGCAGTGCAGGATGTTGCACCTTTTAACACTGAACTTAGGAGTTGTAGATTTCTGATCAATGTCGTTACATATTTGGATTATACAAGCAAACCATGTTGAAGGGATTTAAACATATACTATATGCCAGGTCGCATTATGGGAAAATATATCCAAAATGAAACACAATAATATTTGCAGCCATTAAAAAAAACTTTTGTGATAGTCTTTGGTCCCAGTATGACATTCAGTTGGCACTGCTTAGGCTTATTATTTAGTATGCATGCTCTTGATTTATATTAACCTAAGGGGAAACTGAAGGGACAGACAATATTACAAATCACCTCTGCAGAACTGCCCAAGACTTGATTGTGTTGTGTTTGAGGCTGCTGACGATTCAAAGCAAAGCCTCGAAATGATGGATGATGAGTGATAGATTATGTCTTGTAGACAAGTTACAAAATAGTAAACACCTCTCCTCTACATGTCTGGCTCCTGACTGAGATCCATTTACAAACTCTGGTGTCCTGTGTGTTTTGTTATGACACACTTGAGGTGGAATTTCCCCAAAACCAGCTTCAGGTTACCACCGTGGCTTTTTTTTTTTTTTTTTTTTGCCAAAGAAATCTTTCTCTGCCATCATTAAACATCTCTGTTTCCTAGGTGCACGGCAATCTCATTTTTCATGAAATCAACAGGGGATGTGTTTCCCCTTCGGTCCGATCCCTCTTGTCTTATCTTACTGCCAGGCTGCCAAAGAATTTGCAGATGCATCTCTGAATAGCAGCGCATGGCTTTGATTCTTGCAGAAATGTGAATGGTGCAGTTACGCCACTTAGGAGTGGTTTTGAGCAGCAAGTGGAAAGGAGGAGGAAGAGGAGGAGGAGGAGGCGGGGGGGGGGGGGGATCCTCGCTGTTGTGGTTCGGTCAGCCTTCCGAGTCTGTGCTTCATTAAATTGAGGTCATGCTCAAAAGCGAGGAGGAGGAGGAGGAGAAGGCGGTCCACTGTAAGAAGTGAATCAGGGGGCAAACTGAGGCCCAAATGAATCACAGGAGGAGGAAGGGGAGAGGGGGGTTATGGGGAAATAATTCTTCGATTACTGGGCTCTGGTGAGAGTGACAGGGGCACTGAGCTACTGAGAGAGGGATCCAACAAAAGGAAATGAGTCAGTGCATGGAAATGATCTGATGCTGGTTAATAGGTGCACAGCCAGAGAGGTGCTGAAATGTACCTTCTAACAACTGAGTCTGGCTGCTAATGGATCAGAGAGCATAGAAACACATGTTCTGTGAGATCTTCTATTGTCCTTGAAGGGTGCTCCTGTTCAAAATGAGCATGTTTCCGCATGATCAATTTTCAATTTACCATTTATTTTTGGCTGTTTGCTACTGGGCGGGGCTTATCAGTGAGCATAGATGCAGAGGTGTAGAGACTCTGCTGCATAGTAACATCACTCAGGGTTTGAGCTGCGACTGACTTGCTGTTGGATGGAGATAAAGATTACACATATGTAATGCCACATTTTCCTCATTCTAACTACTATTTATTATTCATGCAATTATCCAGTCAGACAATGATGTCACTGCAGTGCAATGCACAACATCCTGCAGATATAGGGTGAGGAACTTCAGTCAATGTTCACAACAAAGATCAGACTGTGGAAAAAATGTGATCCAGGTGACTCTGACTGTGAGACAGGCTGCTTTAAGCTGATCTTTGGAGGTTTTATGCAGAAGGGAGACAAAAAAAGAGAAACATCCAAGCAGCAGCTCTGTGGAAGAAACATCATGTGGATGAGAGAGGTCAGAGTCAATCTATCTCTTATTGGTTAGTGTGGTCCTTCTTTTATGGCCACAGTTTACCATCTTCTACCAGCTACATCCAGCATGTTAATGCACTGTGTCAAAGTCAAGACCATTGGGAGAACAGGAGAATGACAGCAAGAACAGGAGGTGTGATGCAGTCATGTCAACATGGAGAAGAGTCTCAAAGGAAAGTTGTGTAATCCATGTCACAAAGGAGCAAGGCTGTTTTTAAGAGCGTTGGGAATCCATGAGGGTTCAGGTTCTTGTCACTGCATTTTTGTAAATCCATATACAGTTAACACTGACATACACAAACTGTCACAGATTTGCAGGAACTGGACCAGAATGCAGACTTAAAAATGAAAAACTGAAAAACTGAAAAATGAATTTACTAAAGGAACTCACTGGGGAACACAGAAGAGGCAGGAACACTGAGGACGAACCACTGAAGTAAAACACAGGGATGAACAAGACACAGGTGAAGCAATCAGACACAGGTGAGACACATGAGGTAAACAGAGGGGGGAGAGCACAGGAAGACAAGACATGGAACTTCAAAATAAAACAGGACATGAACAGGGAACAGGAGACAAACCATGACACAAATGCTCATTTATGCATTCAGTGACACAGGCTAAATGGGGTCAAAGTCTCACATGATCACAAACAGTGTATGTCCTTGTTACAAAGTGAAGTGAGTTAAAAATAAAACTTTGTAGACAAACAAGGACAGAATCTCACCGTGCTGGTGAAGCTGGTGTAAAGCTTCGTTGATGTTGCTGTGCAGCAGGACGCCAGGTTACGCCCACTATGAGAACTATGATTGAGCTCTGTCAGCTGGAGTTTGGCTCTCCACTCAGTCTCACACAAAGACTTCTGGAAAGACATTTTAAACTCAAACCAGCACATACCTCAAATTCCACAAATCCTCCCTCTAGCGTAGCCTCAGTGCTTTCACACACATACACCTTGCAGCCGCCCACACCGAGCAGAGGCAGGATGCCGTGGTCAGTTCTCACCGTGGAAACCAGTGACCACACTGGATCCAATTACTGCAGAAGGCACAGCATCATATTCATTCACAGATTCACACTTGTCATGTTTCAGTCCATGCCCCTTTGATCCATTTCATTTTGGTAATTATAGTTATATACTGGACTGTACCTATACTGTATGTCACTTCTCTAGTCGTATGAACCAATCAAAGCACTTTACACTAATAGCCCCTTTCACACACATTTATACAACACCTCCTAGATATATAGCATTTTTCACACACCAATGATATATAACAGGCAAATTAAATTCTTGTCCAAATGTGAAGTCAGGAATGGAACCACTGACCTTTCAATTAGTGGATGACAATATTGGACATGGTGGATGTTCTTCACACTATAAACTGTAACAGTTTGATTTCTATGAGGAAAAAAAATTACATGAAATTACACTGTCAAAGATGGTGGATGGTGGAGATACGTGTGCACGTCAGTGGAAACACTGGCTACCCGCTGAAGCAATGGTTGATGAATGGATCCACCCAGCAACATCAACCTTTGTGAGAATGGTCTTAATTTAGCCACTCCTCAAGATCAGCAGGATGGAGAGCTCTTCAGCAAATCAAAGGACATTAGATGCCCAATGTCTAATGCTTGTTGCATTTTGCATCATGTGTATGAAAAACCAAGATATTTTTATTTGCATTCAATAATGGCCATCTCTTCAACATGGAGGGCTCATAACAGAGTAACTGCCTGATGCTGGTTCTCCTGGACATGTTAATATCCCAAAGACTTGGTCATCATTGTAATTTTCTAATGGTACTGAAACATCACAAAATGTCTCTGCTGTCTTGCTGTACTTGGCTATGTGTACTAGGCCATTTTAGACTGGCACGATCCAGAAGCCATCTGACCACCATGTCCACACCAGCCTTGTGGGAATTAGCTTTGTGTGCTAATGTTACTACCAGACAGCTTTATGAAGTTTTTTCCAGGTTTTTACCAGCACTCTGCGAGCTGCACGTCTTTAATGGGAAAGACAGGAGGGTACGCAGCAACACTGAGCGCATTATCCGATGACAACCAACAATCACACTGCCCCCTGGTGGAGATCTATCAATCAGTGGTCAGGTGCACAATGTTTCCAGCAATTCTCAAATCTAGGGAAATATATGATTTTAATTATGGTGTTTCATTTGTTTGGTCACCTGACAATGAAGTCATATCCCATATATGCATATTTCAACCATGTTGTGGGGGGGGGGGGGGGGGGGTTAATTGGATGTCAGTGTGTTTACTGGTTATAATCACAGGGTATTTTATTTTGAAGAGGAGGTGACCTCTGACCCTTGTGAACGACTGAAATGAAGGTATCCAAACTATGACAATGGTGGTGAAAACAGCAACTCCCATTAACCAATGCTATGTCATAATGTTCGTAACGGCACAGAAATCAGAAACTGACAGGTTTCTTTTATGGATGCCATACATTTTATTGTGCTGAATAAAACACAGTGAATATCTATAAAGACTTTGTTTAGCAAGCAAGCAAAATTTGTAGTGAACTCAAAGATAGTAATATTAGGTGGATAGAGAAAGCAATAAAAGTTAGACACTGTAGAAGACATTTGAAATGATAGAGAAGGAGCAAGGCAGAGGGAGAGCTGGGAGGTCTCTCCAGCTGCCTCACAGCTAACTACATACACATTGCATAAGGTAAGAAAAATTCCTTTTCAAAGTGTAAATGTCCAGTCTTACCTAATGGTGACTGAGAGACAGAGAAAAACAGTCTTACAAAATTTATCCCCCACAAAATAAACTATATATATATAAAATTTTAAGATGTTCTCCGTCAGCTCTCAGACACCGCTTTTTTTTTCCTTTTTTTTTTTAAACAGTATTAAAGTTTGAAAACGAGGTAAAAGTAGGCCTTTCTGGAGGTAGTAATGTGTATTTGATTGTACTAGAACATGATATCATGAAGAGAAAAGATCAACTTCATTAAGACTCCCAGAGCTGAAAGCTTGTCAACAGTGGCTTCTGTGATCACTCCACCCAACACTGAGGTAACGACACCTCCAGAGAACATTAGCTGCTGTTTTAAGTCAAAAAAAAAACAAACCTGGAGTTTCATGGAGCTCAGTGGTGTCAGGAAGACGCCGTTTACATCTGGTGTCATCATGTGATCTGGATCTGGAGTTATTGTCTGGGTTTGGTTAGACTCTGATTGTAATGCATATTAAAACTATTTCTCTTTAATACTGTACACATGATCACAAAGATCCTTGATTGTATATGTTAATAGGTGATTTTGTCTTCTTGAATTTCAAAATTTAGTGTTCAGCGTTGTAATTTGGTTCCTAACCATGATGTAATAGCAAAGACTCAGAGGGCTACGTCTATACACTGATTGGCTAACTGCATCCCCGGCGTGGTAGTGCTAACATCATGGGCAATCCTGCCAGTTGTTCCTCTGCAGTGCCAGTAAACACAATTCATGCTACTGCCAATGGTTTGGTTATATTCATGGCTTAGCAACTAAAGATACATGATGTGCCTCTATTGCCTGTTAGAGCACCACCACATTGTCCAGCAGAGATGTAGAGAGCCTAGATAGGACACCAGCACTACATCAATGTCCAGGCTACACTGAGTGGTGGTCAGTCACTCTCCCTCGTGTCCACTGACCCCTCAGCATGACCTAGTGCAGGGCCAAGCTCAAGACAGTCATTGCTCCCTCACTCCTCTGATGTGCTGTTAAATGTGATTTCAGAGACTCCTATCACAATCTAAGGGAGAATTTATCATTTACAATACTTCTTCATTTATCCAGATTGATCACATGATTACACCATGTCAAGAGGTCCAACTGTCTGGTGGATGGTGAGGTGTTTAATGACTCTTAAAATGACGAAGCCTGTCTGTCTCAAAGCCGTTTGTTGAAAGCTACTGATCAGCCTGCTTCAACCAGAGCACAGTTCATATAGTATTTCTTAACAGCAGCTTGTGATTCCTACTGTGTAAACTGGATAACCACCTGCACAGTGTTTGGATGTTAGTCATTGAAGTCATGACGTCGTTGCTCCAGATTTTTTAACTCAAATTCAGTTTTTCAAGTTACATTTAGTTTTAAAAGACTGTCATGGTAGGGGGCAGTAATATTACTTGCCATACGTTTTACATTACAATACATTAGATTGATGTTTTAAGATGATACACCAAAGGGTAAGTCTCACTGAAGCCAAGCAAAAGGCTGGTAGAATAAAGCAGCTATGGCTCAGGAGGTAAAGCATGTTGTCCACTAACCAGGAGGTCGCCAGTTTGATTCCTGCTCTTTCTGTCAGCATGCTGAACTGCCCTTGGGTAGGACAATGGATCCCAATATAATACAACACAGCTGTACAGTGCTGATGCAGAAGTGTCATAGGCTGATTTTTGTGCAAGCAGTAAGTTGATGAAGCTGCTGAGGTATGTTCAGTTTTTTCGGTGACAATCAAGGTCGAGGCAAGATATCAGCACAAACAAAGCTGCCCTGACTGACACGTCTGCACAGACACTGTATTCAATGAACTCTATGAAATGAGTGAAAATACATTAACTGCAGTCAGGCTAGAGGCTGAACTGTCTCAAACACACAGTCACAGCTACAGCTAAGATCCATACAGCTGCTTGGATTCTGACTACACCAGCAGGGGTCAAAGTACAGGGGTCAAATTTGAATCGAGGTGACACAGTTTGTGTTGCATTCAGATTAAAAACACCTTGATGCTTCAAAACACTGTGCAGGTTGTTGGTTGGTATTAAACTACTGGTCGTCACTGTGCAGCACTGGTGTTGCTGGTGAAGGCAGGCCGACAGGATGAGTGTAGCTCCTCTGAGGTTCTACCTCTGGCCAAGTTCAAAATACCATGTTAACGTTTTTTTCAAAGGTTGCCATGATGACAGGTGAAAAAATTATATAATCTATCACTAAGTGAAAAAAGCAATTCCATATACATCTGGTTTAACCATATAACAAAGACAAGAAAATCACATTTGTGTGAAGTACACAAAACAGCTAATCAAGTATATTGATATCTACTAATTAAAAACAAGAAAAACATATTCATGAATGCAATATACAAAAATCCAAACATATCTGTTTCAAAACCTGAAAGTCACTTTGAAGGTGAGAATCCAAATGTACTGAGATTTGAAGCTGAATGATCTGATACAATACTCAACGTAAGGAGCTTCTGTAGTCCTGATATGGATCATATCATACGTCAATGTAACTCATACTGAAAGTAAACCGGCAGAATCATTCCTTTTCAAGACTGGAGGTAGGTATTTGTCAACTGATTAGTCCATTTTTATCGGCCTATTTGAGGTACTGTACATATATACGTAGGTAGTACACAACTCAGGAAAAACAACTATTCAAAGCCCCCCAAAAAAACATCTGTAGTTATATCATGTAGTGTCATACAAACACTTGATCCGTATTAAACCATTGTGTAAATCAGTACAAAATAAATTCAAGTTAACAGTTTGTCAAACAGAAGTCCCAGTTTGCAGATAATGTAAAATATGTTTCATTACAATGTTAAGATACAAATTAACATTGAGGTGAACGAGGAAAACAGTACTTAAAAGGTTAGCTGCTTTTGTGTTTTAAGTATATATATATATATATATATATATATATATATATATATATATATATGTATATATATATATATATATATATATATATATATATATAACAGATGACTGAATCCTGGCTTTTTCCAAGAATCTCAGAAGAAGGAAATGTCAAGTCAGCGCCGGGTGCACAGGTGGAGATGGAGACAAACTCTAAAGACGGTCTTTTTCTTAGCACTACCTCAGATTATTATGATAATATCATTCCAAGTATTCTGATGAAATTACATCATCCATGTCTGCAGATTTTTTTTTTTTTTTTTTACAGAAATGAAAATTGAAAGTACAAAGGAAAACCTAAATTTGCAGTAAGGTCTTGAAACACAGACATATGGACATTGTCATCTTTAGAGTTTGTCGCCAAAAAGGAAAAATCTGAAGAGATTTTTTTTTTTTTTTACCTGCCTTATTTTCACAGTTTTGACCATTATACCTGAAGGTTATGATGACGTATCAGTTACCCTGCAATGATCAGAGCCCTGTATCACCATCACAGGTAATCAATAAACACGTCCTCAGACTCTTGGATCTAAAAAAAAGGGTTCAAATATTCTTATAATGTGATTAAAGCTGTTATGTCTCATTTATGTTTAAATAGGGAAATACTATGTTATCTTAATGGATGAGTTTTATCTAAGATCCCATGTCTTAAAAAAATCATTTCTAGTGATTTTTCTTTATTTGAAATTTCGATATATAAATAAAAAGATATAAATGTACGTACATACAGAGAAGTCCTGAAAGATTGTGTGCTTTTATATGTTAACTTTTTAGGTTTCAAAGTGATTAGTCAGAAACTTTGCCTCAAAATGAGCCATCAAGACTTCTGTAACTTTGTGACGTCACATCAGACCTCTCCTCTGATTGGCTCATTGCTCTGTTGTTGCTAGAGCTCCAGAGGAGAAGGTGTAAAACTGCATCATATCTTATTATGAAGCAACACTTCACATAAAACCCTGGTGAAGTGTAAAATATGAGGCTTGTGAACATACTAAGACTGTGTGTGTAACCCATAATAACCAACAGGAAACATGGTCACCAGTCAAGAAGAATGAAAAAGCTGTGTCTTCCTTTAACGCTGGTGCACGGGACGCTGTCATATTTGACTTTTGCTTCTTTGTGGATTATGTAGAGTTTACCTGACTGAATCAAACAAAACAGTTGCAGACAAATTGCCGTTAATCCCCCGTGACAAGAACAACCGGCATGACCTCGCTTTAATGTACAGTATTAAGTTACAACACATTGTCAAATATCTGAACGCACTCTCCCATCCCATGCATTGGTTTGTGTGTTTTATGAGCTGGCTGTGCTGAGTCAGAGGTAGTTTGAAATCATGAGAAGATATTGCATATCAGTGACCAGAAAGCGCTGGTTTACCATCAGGTTTCCTTAAACGTAAGGCTCCCCAGAATTACAGTGCGAGATGAGTCATCCGATGTCACACTGTACTTTAATCCAGGTATCAAGTGTGTTGAGAGGTAATGTGTGGTTTGTTCTTGTGGTTTTTGTTCTTGAGGTTTCGAAAGCAAGGCAGAGCAAGTCTGTGGATTTCTTTGCAGTGTGACATCAATGAGAGAATCAAGTTATTAAAGCTATGTTGCGCAAAGAACAAACTGAGTGAACATGATAGTGTAAATCTGAACAAATGGTAGGTATACAGTAGTCTGATGCAATGTGTGGATTACCAGAGAGACGTGTGGGAGTCCACCAATGACAGGGAGAGCAAGGCAGAGCTCCGATGTCCTGGTTTACCATCCTGGGTGAATTCATGACCTTAGGTGTTTCACAATTAAAGCTTTGGATACACATTTGAATCAATGCTGAACTTGGCCATCCATTACTATTTGACTAATCTAATAGCATCAATGTTTGGATCTAATTGTAAAATCGAGGCATAGCAGCGCTGGTATGGCTGGGGTTCAAATCACTTATCCATCCTTCATCTTTATTTAATCTGTTTAGGCTCATCTTTTAAAATAACTAAAAAAATCAGTTCATATCTGAAGTAACAACAATCACCTGAATGTTCCACTAGAGACGCCACATATCCCTTCTTGTTGTGTTTAGGTATGAGATGATATCTAGGTATCTTTGGCTAAGTGCCGACAACAGCCAAGTTTCATTTTAGGCAAGTTCCTACAGAATGAATATGAATTAGCCGCCCGTTTAGTCAACCTGGGAGTGAAACTAAGAAAGGCTGAATCTTTTGAATGCTGCCCTGTGCTTTGATTCAGGGACTGACATTTTGATTTAAAGCCAATTAAATACTCAAATATCTTCACTCCTGTACATGAGGAGAATTTAGCAGACAGATTTGAGATTTTTGTTCTTAATTAATATGAATCCATCAAAAGAGAGAACTAATCCTGGATTAATTGATTGATTAAGGTTGTGGTTGGGTATTACTTAGTTATATAAGAGCTGGTGGGCTTTATGGAAATGTAAAGTGTTTATTGGCTCGCTGCTTCTCTATACCTACAATGCTGGATAAAGACTGGGTTCTATGGGACGGGAGCTGCTTCTCCTGCTCCAGTGAAGGCCTGGTCAATGTCCTCCTACACCAGGCATGGGGAACCTATTCCACAGAGGGCCAGTGTGGCTGCAGGTTTTTGTTCCAACTAACCAAGAGCACACAGTTTGACCAATCAGCTGTCTGAAGACTGAGATCAGTTGATTAAATGAGTCAGGTCTGATGTGCTGCTGCTTGGTTGGAAAGAAAACCTGCAGCCACACCAGCCCTCTGTGGAGTAGGTTCTCCATGCCTGTCCTCCACAAACTTGAAATTGAACTTAAATTAAATACATAAATATAGCACCTTTTCATAACGTGTGATTCATATGAAAATTAGATCATGTGCTAGAGAAAGACTGCATTCTGAGCCGACGCTAGCAACAACAAGCTTCCTTCCTAAATGGCTTCGACGCAACAGGATGGATAAACCCCCTGCCCTGAGGAGAGACGTCTGTGTCTCCCTGTCTTTGGTGGTCTGACACCAGCTTGGGTGACGGGTGGGAAGGTCGGGGCGGTTCGTTTGTTTTCAAGCCAACAGTGATATATTGGAGCAGCAGACATTTTGTTCTACGTTTCTGTATGACAAAACCAGACTGTTCCAGTCTCTTCTCTACTGTCAACATCTGGAGAATCAGTCAGCAGCGATGGGGTGTGTGTGTCTGTGTGTGTGTGTGAAAGAGTGTGTGAACTGCAGTGGTACTGAGAGGGCATTTGATTTGCAACTCACCGTCCTCACATGATGCTGACGCCGTCATGGAGACGATGATCTTCTGAAGATCCTGAACTACAAATCCCAACAGTTGGGGTGTGGCCACACTTGTTTCTGTTTGTTTCTAGTTGATTCTCATTGAGGAGTGTGTGAGGCGTGTTTTACATGTCTGTCTCTGTCTGATGTGTGTCTGTTGTGATAGGCAGAGATGATCTTTGTGTTCAGCCAATAGGAGCTAGCAGCTGTTTTATCACTAAACCTTTCTTTTAGATGTTCCTCGAGCTGCTGCGTTGAAACGCTGTGTGTAAAAGTTAAACTTCAGACCAATACTGAACATCTCTGCCTGTTCAGTGACAGATCAGTGTGGATGCACTCAAAGGCCGAAAACTGGAGGGAAAAAAAACAGACATTGAAAATCCTCTAACTGAAATTAAACCATGTAAAATAATGATGGAAAAGGTCAAAAATAAGTGGTCAAGGCAGTCTTTTCCCTTTGAAAGACCTGACAGCTGAATGAGGTAGAGGTTTGACGGTGTGGAAGTTTAGTCCTTCTCTGGGGACTCTCCAGCCTCTTCTTCTTCTTCTTCTTCTTCTTCTTCCTCTTCCTGTAAATAAAAAAACTCTTTTAAGTTTTATATGAACACATGACTAGCACCATTCTTTGTTCACTGTCTTCTTGATGACCACGGTCAGATCTGCTGTTCACAGGGTTAATCAGGCAGCTAAATGGTACATGGTCACAGGGTGAATGGTTAACCTGTGACAGGAAATGGTAACGTGCATGACAGGACAGAGCAGCCCCTCCATACTGTCAGGGTACTGATTCACCATTTAAGTTACATTTCAGTAAGTTAATGCTGAAAGGGTTCTTAATGGGATGAAAACACAATGCACTTCTTCCTTCAGATATTCCTTCCCTCGACTCAGAGGTTTGTAGCACACTCACTGCTCGCACCGCTCCACAACCTTCAGCTGTACATCTGGATTAAGTGCTTACACTGTTTCCTATGGTTGCTATGTGCACAGGCTTTGTGGCTATGAGGCATATAATGCAAACCTCCTACCTCGACCTGTGTCAGTTGTTGTGTGGCATCAAGAATGGACTGGATTTACTTGAAAAATAATCACTGACCGATAAATTTACAAGAGACCGATCACTTTGTTTTTAGTCATAGTGAGGGAGAGAGAACTGAGGAGAGAGGATAACATGCAGCAAAGGGTCACACGTCAAACTCAAGCCTGGGCCCATGTGATGATATATGAATGAAGGCTTCAAACTGTCCAGTAAATCCACAAAACTCAGGCAACGTGTGTCAATAATAAGGACGTACAGCACATGAAATGCTGAGACAGACAATACAAGACAATGTAGTCCAGAAGTTCTTAGAAAAATCTGTAGTCAGCTTCATTCTCTGCATGAAATTTATGTTCATTTCTAATTCTCATGTGCAAGTCTGTAGGTCCAGATGCCAGCAAACTAACCATGCACTAGAATTAATTCAGGAACTAAAGCCACAAGGTGATGATGCTCCAACTCATGAGAACTCAGTAGCAGTAGAAGCTGCTGCTGATTTCACCTCAGTGTTCACTTTGATCTCGGCCACACACCTCTACACATTTACGACTACAGTCTCGTCAGACAGACATTTAGACACCTGCCAAGGACCTCAGACACTCTGCTCTCTGTGGACCACCCTGCTACAGGAGGTGACTCCAGACAACAGATTTTATACAACACTCAAACCTTTACACATTTGTATCACACCTCCAATGGCTGTACACACAACAACATGTTCACACACAGCAACATGTGTGGCAACAATCATTTTTATGCCTCATTCAATATTCCAGAGGAGTATTGTTCTCAGGTTGTCTGTCCATCCGCCTCATTCTTGTGGACACAATGTCAGTGGTGTAGTGGATGTTTTTTTTAGTGGGGGGGGGGGGGGGGGGACTGATTATGAAGATTAAAAAAATAGTCAGTTACAAAAAACAACATCACCAACAAGAATTATAACGTGCTGGACACACACTCACGCTCACTATATTTTGATCAATGTATTAAATAAATGCCTATGTATTGATACATACATCACATCCCAGGCTGCCATACATCTGACAGGCCACCGTGTGCCACAGAAAACACTCACTGACAGAGTTTGCAACTACAGTCATTGTCACTGACACTGCTGAGCCAAGTGTTTGAATTTCCACCCTTGTCTCATCAAACCACCGACGGCAGCAAGTTTTACCTGCACGGTCACAGGCAGAGACAGACAACTCAGAAATATGGGACAAAGCCTGGCTCAATACGGGACGCACTATTTAATTTTAAAATACGGGACAATCCCATATGTTAACGGAGCGATGCCAGCCTTTTTTTTTTTTTTTTGTCCCCTTACCACTACACCCCTACACAGTATCTCTGTAACTCCATCAAATTCAGCTCAAACATGCACTAGGACTCAAGGATGAACCCATTACACTTAAGTGGTCAAAGGTCAAAGGTCACAGTGACCTTGCTTTTGGCCTTGTTAGGACAGCATCTCCACAAAACCTTGCAGAACTTGTATAGGAACACCACATATGACCGAATAAACAGCGATGTAACCTGACACTTGTCTGTCTGGTGGAGACAAGGAAAACAATAGCCCATATATTCTATCTCAGAGCAGATGTACGCACAATACACTTTTCTCACTGAAAACTATTCTAAAAGTGTGTGTAATTTGTGTTACATTGGGACTCAAAGTGATCTATATATACAAAATGTAAAATGATGTAAGTTAATTAATGATGCCTGTACAAATGGCCCAACAGATGCTGCTTTTTGTATTTGTAAGTGTGCAATGACCACTGTGGCAGCTAGTGAAGATGCTCCTCCTCCCGCCACAGATTAGATGGATTTCATTTTCCACATGGCTTCATTTTATTAGGGGAGGCTATCTGATACAATTTATAACCCACTTCCTTTCCCAGACCGTGGCGGTGCACCCATTCACTAGAGGTCGCTGCCCAATCCCGCCTGCATTCTGCAGCCCCAGCTCCATTCATTAGTGCCCATACACTTCAGCTTTGAATGGGCCGCTAAATGCTACCATGTGTGACAGGGGCAAATGAGAGCAGAGAGAAAAAAGGTGATGGTGGGACAAAAAAAAAAAAAAAAAAGCTAATCACCATTTCACACCATCATGCTAGCAAGGAGGATGGTGTCCAGGGATAAAGGAGCAACTTATTCAACTTGCAGGTGTTTAGTGATGAGACCTTGATGAGGCTTCCACAGTGTTGCACTTTGCACATACGAAGAGGTTGTAGCAAATCATGTTGCTGCTATTGATGGGCAAAATGATCAATAATCATCATGTGAATTTGTATATCATGTGCTCTTGACCCACCCATCTACCGAACTCTCTCATTCTGGTGCTTCTGTCTCTTATTCTCCTCTCTGTTCTCTTCTTCTCTCTAAACACTCAACTCACAGCTTGTCTCGCCTAGAGCCATTTGGCATCTGTTTGCCTCTATTTGCATGTTTCCGCTGACTTTGTACCAGTCATGGCAGTAAGTTTTACTTAAGTCGTCAAAAGGCCTCCTCAGTTGTCCTCTGACTGTTCACTGACACCCGGTCGATGGTTTTGATCACTTCATGATGATTCTATCAAAGTCGTGTTCCCTACAGGTGTCATGTGAAAAAGCTGTCTGAAGGTTGGTTTGTGAAGTGTCAATCTTAAGACTTGAAAAATAGGGGCTAGTGGTACAAAACCTTACATTAACATTTCCCTTATAAAGTTCAGTTAAGGCTTCATTAATAAAAACATCCTTAGGTCTTCTCTTTATGGTTTTCTTAAGAGTCAACAGGCGCATTTTTATACTAGTCCTTTTAGAGCTGAGTGACCAAAGATCAGAAAAAAAACTGAAGGTATCTCTGACTCTTCCTTTTACATGAATTTAAGAATGAATTTAAGGGGTTAATGTTATCAGTGTAAAATGTACACTTTAGATTTGATGCTTTAGATGCTTTAGATTTGATTGTTGTCTATTTAGACAGTATTTAAAGGTAGGGTTGGAGATCCTGGAAAAACGGTTCGAGGAGGCCACATGTTGAAAATAAACAATTCAAAAATCCAAGCCCCTTTCCTCAGACGGTTCAGCGCTGGGCTCACATTGGGTTCATTCACATGATAGAAAACACCTAACTTCATAATAAACCATCCAGCATCCAGCTTAGAGCTACACTGCCACCTACGGGACTTCAGTGTGACACATTGGATCACTGGCATTGTCTTTTCTGAGGCATAACTCCTTGAGCAGCACTCTGAGCACGCACGCAATTAGTGCACAAAGAGCAGTACGTGCAGAGGAGGGAGGGAGGGACAGAGTTGTCAGTTTGACTGACACATCACCATCCAATTGACTTGAACGTGGCGTTCAAAATGATTGGATGGTGTTTCTCCAGGATTGTCTGTTCCACAGGTGACTGACTTTCTTCATTTTTGTGAAAAAGCATTTAATTAATTGGTTGCAGTTGGGGTGTGAAGAGGATTTCAAACAATTCTGAAAAAATGCTCCAGAAATACATCTCCAACCATACATGGCTCCTGCATTCTTCTGCCTTTGAGTATATAAAATAATATACTCAACATTATATCTGATACACAAGTACTGCATTATTTCTATATTACTTATGAACCATGGTTCAGTGCAGCCAACCTTTGTATATTATATATATAATATATATATATAATATATAAATATACTATATATTATATATATATATATATATATATATATATATATAAATATACTATATATATATATATATATGATGGTTTTTAAGAGAGGCTCTCATAAAGCCTGTTCACAAGTATCACTTACTTTGTCATAACATCTACAGATCAATCCATGAGGCTATTCTTCCTGCTGCCCTTTTTCCTGACTGGCATCTGGAGAACATAGACACTGCTTTTGTTTCTAACACCAACACCCTGCAACACTCATATGAACCCACTGCACCCGTTTCCTCTGATGAGCTCCACATCAGGGCCTGTCTGATTCCCATCATCACCATTGGGGAGTAGCCATAGTATGACATGTATAGTTTGATCTTCGCTCACTCCCTATTCTGCTTCTCACACTGCTCATTAGTTAGTTTGGCTGAGTTATTAATCAGGCAATATTTAGACAGGTCAATTAAAGTAGTATTTCAAAGCAAAAACAAGACCAAGGCTGAGGGAAAACAGGATCTGGGAGCCAACAGTAGCTGAAACTTCATTAGGAAACTGCGCTATGTGCATGTTCTGTGTGTGTGTTTGCAGCTTTCGTTTGGGTCATGCATCCACCTCACCCTGTCCTGAGCACTGGAATGAAAAGGGTTTGAGGTTTTGTACAGGGTGGTGGAGGTGGGGCTGAGATAAAGCAGCCTATCAAAGTGGGAGAGCTAAATGACATTTTTATGGTTTGCAGCTCCCAGGGCCTCACAGCACCTCCCAACTACCTCAGCACTGTTCCCACACAGCTACAAATCAGAGCCGAGTTATGCATTCACACCAAGAAGTGGCCCACACCAGCGAGAGGAGGGAGGCTGGTGGATTCCTGGAGTGTGAGAGAATGCTGGGGTGGGGGGTGGGGGTCCTGTGTCATGTTTCACTCACTTATTACCATTCTGCTTTCGCTGGTCCTCTGATGTGGGCGCTCGCACAGCAACACAAAAACAACACAATTATCTGCTGCATGTGAACAGGCAGACGCGGAAGAACTGCACTTTACTTTGGAATTTCTCACTACGAGCAACAGGAGGAACTCACGTCTGGTTTCACCTCGTCTCTCAGAGAAGCCACTCCTGTATTCACAGACGTGACTTTGGCCACAGTTCTCACCGGGCCCAGCCGCTCAATAGATGTTTCAGCTACAAACAAAAGCGCTGCTGCATTAGCTATATGGATATTCCAACTCTCAGAGAGGCTTAACAAGTGCATCAGCTAAACGTACAACAAAGACACAACTGAGAACAAAAGTATGAGAGCCACAAAGCATTATGATCAAATGACTCTCAGGGAGCTTGGGCTGGACAGAAGGTCAATAGGTTAAAGTTAAGTTTAAGTTTAACATAATCATAAGATTGTAGATCAGAAACACTCATTTTTCAGCTGTCCTTTGTTCTAGAAAACACTGACAAACACTCACTGTCATCTGCCAGTAGTGGCGTTATCGTGTGGGGATTTGTAACATAAGTTGGTCATCAACACTGTTAGACACTAATATCTGGTTGACTATAAACTGTGATGCTAGGTGCCGAAATTCAAAGTCAGGACAATATCTGATGTGAGTGTCAATTTGGAGTGGAATACTGATGTAAGTGTTCTGGTGATTTGAAGTTGTGTTGTGCAACCAAAATCATCTTTCAAAAGTCTCATACCATTTGAGATATAAAACACCAACCATGTCTACTGGTATACTGACTTGAAAATCCATCGATCTACTAAATGTCAGAAATCCAGCACTGGGCAGCCTGCTCTCTTTTCACTTCCAACCAATTTAATACAATCCATAAAAAGTCAAAACACAGAGCAGCACATTGAAACACAGAATAGGAGTTAGGGTTTAGTTTGGCTGTGAGTTTGTGCATTTGTGTTTGTGTGCATGTGGAGTCCTGTGGGTCTCTTACCTGAGCAGGCTTTTTCTGGACGACTTGCTGTGGCTGCAAGAGAGCAGATAGGAGAGGTCAGTGATGTTTCTGCACTCGCTAGCGTACATATACATAAGCACCAGCATCTGATCTGATATTCTACCAAATGTAACATATGAGGGAAAACTGACGAAAAAAAAAATGACTCACAAGAATTTAAACCTGACTAGTTATGATTCAACTGGAACTGAAAGACAGCCACTGAAATGAACAGGAGAATCCACAGTGAACCCAAACAGTCCTACGTATGGTTAGATCTGAAGATCCTTCACTAGCTATTAGCTAGTGAATGCAAGAAAATGTCATCGCTTGTCCTCTTTGATATCATGCCATGACAATTCACACACTGCCTCAGTCGAGCCACGTGTTCAAACTGTCACTTCCTGTCACTATGTTCATTTGTGGCTTCAAACTATTTAATGTGCTCAACTGAAATGTTGCAAAAGTTAGTTTGAGTGAAGAAAGACTCCAAGGCATTTGTTCGCAGCAGCTTGTGTAGATGATGAATTAGAGTCATTAGTTATGGCCAAGGTCCAACTTAAACCAGCTGTAAATGAATGCAGAGTGGATGCATGTGCAGTGGTTCAGTGACATTGGTTCATCACTTTATTAAAAGCTACTTACACATGTAGATACAAAAGAGAGAGAGAGAAAAAGCTACAGTTAAATGTAAAAACTGTTGGGAAATGTGAAGTGATGCTGTGAGTCTGAGCCTGTGTCTCCATCTTTCCAACTCTCTCTCCCTGAAAGTTAAAAAGATGTCTCATCTTGTCTGCAGCCAAGCTGAAAAGCTGCACTCTACAATCCAGATGATGAATCATTAAAGAAGAATTCATGCTCATCCATGATACCTGTGTGGAGATAAGTGATTTAAACCCACCACCTCCACACAAATAGTACATGTATAAAGTCATTAAGGCATCGCAGTGCATTGACACTTAATAACAATTACAAACAGTGCCAGGTCTTAGTTTGATCTGCTCAGGGACATGCAGAGTGAGAGCCAACCACAGCTCACTTTGAGTGAGATTTAGGACACACCCAGAGGTCACCAGAGTATCACAGAGCTGACTGATGTACACAACTATTCACACTCACATTCACACCTACTTGCACTTTAAAGGTTCGCTGTAAGTGTTATCTGACTACAGTCAAAGAGTTTCTACGCTCTCTGATTGGTCACTAACCCTAACACACACACACATGCAGGGCTAAAAGCTCAGCACTGACACCCTGTTCTCCTGTGTCACCCATAAAGTTACAGAGCTGTGTTTTCATGAAGAATCAAAAAAGGAAGTTCACTCAAACTCAGTCTACTTCCACACCTGACCTGGCCGCTCAGGGAGAACTGAACTGAATCTGAATGAATCAAACCTGCAGATGTTTGGACTGTGGCAAAAGCTTAAGAATTAGCACATCACTGCTGTGTGATGGGTGTATCTTTCATAAATGTTTCAATGGCTGCGCCTCTGAGATCCCCTGGCTTTTGTACACCCACCTAAATGAAAACTATTATTATTTCAATCAGACAACAGATGATCAAAGTGCCTATTTTCTGTATTACTGTAAACACAGCTCCAGTGGTGATCCAGCGAGCCGAGGTCACGTACCCACGCTGAATGTGAACCTGAACTCTGTCTGGTCAGTAACAGTCATTAAACAGTACAGTGATTGTGGGCAAACAGCCAAACAGAAGCAGCAGCACACCACGGGGGAATTTCAGCTCATGACGGATGACGTCGACTTTACAGAGGATGCAGCTGCCTCTCGCGCTTCAGACTCATGGCACACTGTGACATGTCTTATTTGGGTGACAATCATTCTCACCCAAGCCACATGTAAAAGCTCTATAAATAGAAAATGTTGGCAATTATATGACAAAGTGAAATAAGCTGAGATGAGGAGTTGGACCTGTCATCCACACATGCTGCACACTGCTGGTGTGCAGTGGTGACTCAGAAAACTACAGCTACACAACCATCCACCATGCATGTGGATGAAGTAATTGTGCAGAAATATCTATGATTGTGTGAAATTCTGTTTTTGCACAAAACCTTATTTACATGAATAACTAAACATCATCAAACATGTGGTACATGTTTAAGCTATTTTCATTCCGTACATGTACATTAGAAACTTTTCAGACCCTCTACAGGTGCAGGAAGCCGTGTTGGTACAACCTGGGTTTTCATTTGACTGAGGTCTTCTTTCATTTTGGCCTTTGACAGCACACACACAGGAAGTAGCTCTGGACCAGAGCTGAACAGCTGAGCACTCCAACAGCTCTGAGAATGTAGAAAGAAAATGTAGAGTCCCTGGTGCTTGTAAGCCCGGCCAGCTGCTGGCCTTAAGAAGAGAGTTCCATGTCCCCAACACACACACACACACACCAGATCAGTTCAAACAGCTGGTGTTTTCTTTGCCAGCTCTGGTGGAATGTCAGTAGGCTCAAACACAGTAATGGAGTCCATGTCAACACCGGATGGGCCCTGTGTGAGGAATGCAAGCAGCAGTGAAGGAAAGATTTGGAAAGGAGTACACACAGACAGGAGGATGCTGAACACTGTCAGACCCCTCACCTCTAAAACGCACCAGGAGATCTCTCCAATTCTTTGTTGTGGGAAGATGGGCAGCCCCTCCCCCTAGAACTCCTCCTGCACTGATAACTTAATGTTATCTCTCTCTATATATATATATCTCTGTCTCTTTATGCTTATATTATTGTACTGATTAGTATTTTAAGTATTAGAAGTAGTACATTTCAATCAGCGTTATAGCAGACATTAAATAAATGTGTACAGTTATTTGCACGTCATTCTCCAATGTCATTTTCATTTTAAAATTACAGGTGATCATTTATGTGCTGACGATGTCTGCCATGCACGTGTGTGTGTGTGTGTGTGTGTTACAGTTATTAAATTATCACCAGAATATGCATCAACTTAACTTAGTAATGGGTACATACACATATACCCAATAGGCTTCATATATGATCTGGACATATAGACTTGGATAAGTACGTAATTACCATATAAGGTAATTCAGTCAATGTACATGTGTTATATTTGCTATAATGAAAAAATAAAAAATAAGCCTGGGTTTAAGTTAATGGTGTTAAAGTAACAACAGGTAGACAATATGCTTTGAAGTGTCAAAGTGAATGTCCATAAAGACAAAGGATGAGAGTCATCTGTGTTTACAGTCTGAAAGTAATAAAATGTACAGCTGCAGTTGCAGAGCATCTGGGACAAAGTATCTAAAATAAGCATTAGTGAAACCTGCTCTGTAAGTACAGGAGCCCCCACCCCCCCCCACCCCAAACCCAACCAGACACCCCCCCCGTAACACAAAAGGGAAAGCATTGTCTTTCACAGGCTCTGGCAGATCTTTGATGTTGTCAGCCTAACACTATGAATCAGGTGTTAAATGGGCTTTCATTGGGTATAGCAGGTAGAAATGACCCGGTACCTGGGGCTCGGAGGGTTGAGCAGGCACCTGATATACAGAGGCTGTAGTCCTCACTGCAGAGGCCCTGGTTCGATTCCATCTGGGAGCCCTTTGCTGCCAATTTCCTGTCTCTCTCCAACTGTCCTGTCCATTAAAAGCATAAAAGCTCCATGACCAAATGACCATGTGCCTATTTCCTCACCTACAGAGGTCCAAAATAGTTGACTCCAACACAAGTCGCCATCTGCTGGAACACTGGATGAGCATTTGGTCATGGACAGTCTGTATAAGAGCTAATGATAATGACAGTGTGTCTCCAAGAATGTCAGAGATATGGAAATCTTTCGCGAGTATCATGGGATGTTAAACTTCCGCAGGCAAAGAAGACCTGACTCTCCTGTCAGTGCAATCTGCAAATGTGGCTACACCCGTCCCAGTTTTTCCAGCCTGGACAGTTCTTGTGGAAAGCTCTTCCTTGGGGACAGCCCAATAACCTCCAGTTCTGGGTTCTCAAGCTGGAGCCTTCTCCGTCTCTAAAAAACACCTTGTTTGTAACCCATGAAATCATCTTTTCACACCAAACACTGGTGTATATTTGCAGGCTTCAAACAAATCAGCAGTGGAGTCACTGGTTGGATGGAATGGAAGGTGTGCGTACAGAGACTCACACCAGAGACTGGGGTTCACATCAGAGTCCTGTCTGTGGTTAGGCTCAGATAACAGAAGGTTAAGCTTAGGAAAATATTGTGGTGTGGCTCGATAAAGACAAAGTTTACTGTGACTTCCAAACTGTAATGTGGTTTTCTTGACTCATGCCTCAAGTCTGTGTGACGGCCTATTAGACAATGTCACCAGTGTGTTAAAAAGTGACGCCAGTGGGTCCTGACCATGCGTCCATATCTGTTGCTAAGAGACTGCCCTGTTTCATCATGGCACTGATTTTGGCCAGTATCATCATACTGGGTGTTCTGGACCGTTCCCATGGTATCTAAATAACAGAAGCTCCAAAAAGGTGCTTTTTTCTTTTCTTTTTTGTTCTGGATTCAGGTGGACCCGTCACCTGAACAGGTCCACCGTCATATTTATGAATTTATGAATCCATCTCTATGTAAGAGCTTATTTCATTCAAATTCTTTACAATGGATTTTTCCAACCTCATCAATATACATACGTATAACCATCTTTTTCAGCATGTCCATGCTGGAATGAACCAGAATGATGGACAGAACTCAGGCAATTAGACAAAAATGACCAGCATCAATAAGAGTGGTGAACATTGAACTGACAGCTGCACCTGTCATGTACCTATAGCTTCATTTTTTCAATCTAATACTAATTGTAACCATGGAAACACAGTATCACCATCCATCATTTTATTGCACTATTTACTGCTAAACCTGACTTAGTGAACATTTAAGGAAGTATCTAGACTCTCTGGAGACCTGCCCTGCACGGCTGCAGCTTCTTCTCTGCTGCAGCTGCTGTTTGGCTCCTTCCCTCTCATATATTCTCACATGGTTCATCATGACTTCATGTGACTTTTGATTCATAAATGCAGCAAGTCAAACACTTAATTTACTGTACTTAAGATGAATTTTTAGCCACACATCTCAGGTAATCTCGGTCAACGTCATGAAATAAAAGCATACTTGTGTATTAAATCAAAGCAGCTCATTTGGATTGCCCTGCACGTTTGTTGGTAATACAGAACATTATGTGTGCACTCAGCAGCCAAGGATATCCAGCACAGAGGAAACCTGTAGTATGTGTGCTAGTAACTGTGCTAGTTTATAATGAAGTATTGAATCATTCAATGAAAACAGTAAAAAAAAAAAAAAAAAAGGAACATATTATTATTATTATTATTATTTATTATTATTATTAATAATATAATTATTATTATTACTGGTGTGTAGTGCAACACACTTTATTCATTCAGCATGTTTTCAAATGTTGGCCTTGACTTGGTTAAAAGAAAAAAAGAATATATTGCATATATAAATGTTATATATTCATGATAAAACTACACTGCAGACGTGTATGTCATGAACAACTCCAGAGCTGATTGGTCTGCTGGTGCAGTCACACCTCACCTGTTGGTTCAGTTCAGCTGAACACTGGTACATTTCCTGTTTAGTGCAGTTTGTTTGTACTGGTGACTAAACTGTCAAGTGAAATCTCGTGCAGACTAAACAACTGGACCTAGACTGCCTGGCTCTCAGCATGACTGAGCTGGCATTCACCAGAATTTTATTTCACCATATGGGTTCAGGTGATCACACCAGAACTCTGCAGTGCGTGAGTCAGTCCGAGTAACTTTGTATTTACTCCTCGCGGTTCGTTTGTAAAGAGTTTAAAAAAAAAAAAAAAAAAAAAGCCATAAACTGGGGCAGAACTAAAAGGCAACGATGTAAAATAAACTGAACTAAGTGCTCCAAACGACATGTCTGCACAGGAGGCGTTTCAGCCGTGTCTCATTTCCGTCTCGAGCACTTCTGATGGCTCCTATTTTAAACAATCCAGCTGTCTGCGCAGGCCATGCACAGGCTCATGTTTTACTCACACTGTATGCACGTAAAAGTGACCTGAAGCGTGCTCTCACACAAGGCTATTTTTATTCCCTCTCACGCTCGTAACTGCCCTGATTGTATGCTGGTGCGTCGAGGGGTTACCAAAACACAGGGTTTATGTTCCACTGTTGTTGTTTGCGCTATCGGCTTATCTCTGCAATATCTGGTCAGGACACATGATGTGATACCAGCGTGCATTTTGCGTGGCAGCTGCACCAAGCTGCTGCACTTTCAACCTGAACTGCACAGGAGCAGACATGGTGCAACTCATGCACAACAGAAATTAAACTATTAACATTATATTTACAGCAACTGTGCGTTACTGTCCAAATGTCAGTGTTATTGTGTATTATTATTACCTGTTTTAGCTCATGTATGTATAACATTGCATGTATAGTATTACACAAATAATGTGTAGCAGTATAAAATATGAACATGATATCTTATTACTGTGTGAAGTGGAGCTGATTGTACTGTATAGAGTGTGGTGTGTATATGTAGGTGTTGCTGCTCGGCTGTCTTTGCAGTCAGAGTATTAATTGTCCCATAAAATAGGTGGTGCTGCTGCTGTTTGCTCTGGTTAACCGTTACCGGGCCCGCTAACCTTTGGACCCCCTTTGAAGCCAACTGATAATTGACCCACTAAGTTCAACCTTCCATCCACAAACACAGGTCCGCGGGGACGAGAAGTGTCAGCATGAAACGCGCCGCAGACGAAACGCCGTGTAGAGAACGAGGCCGTTAAAAGCTGGAATGCTCTCCATTGAAATTGTTAAAATGTAACAGCTCTGCCTTATAGAGCACTTAGGTCGGTAAACATTTGACTTATCTGGCAGGTTTGTAAAACACGTGGGAATTCACAGTCTGCTGGAGGGAAATGTCCGTCTGGGAAACTTTTAGGGCAGTGAGGAGGTTACAGTGTGTCAGAAGAATAATTATAGCCTGGTTAATATGGTTAATTATAATCTATTAGTTGACCGACATTTATAAAACTAAACCAGTGACACAGACATTTACTTTGAGGAATTAGCTAACAGGTAAAGAACAAGTGATCATCAGCTAGAATGACATGTAATACATGCCTTAAAAGGCAATGTTGCTGCACGTTATAGAGATATACATTTAAAATGTATATAAATGATCCATAGAAAAAAATGGAACACAGAGTAAAATTATTTTAAAAAAAATGCATAATGTAACGTTTAATTTATTTCTAGAAGTTTATGAAAAGACGTACTTGTGTTCTCAATGTCCTCATTATTTATTGATCTTACACACATTTATCTCCCTGTTCTTAGAAAGTGGTCTCAGACAGTCAGAACTCACTGTATCATCCAGTTTCATCTAATTCATTCTGCTGCCTTTTGATACTGTACAGTGTTTCTGGATTTTATTTTGCTTATGTAAGCATCTTTGAGGACTTATAAAAGTGAGTTATAAATAAAATGTTTTATCATTAGATAATTTATCCTGACTGCCTTTGGGATGGATATATGTACATACCATATATACACAATATAAGAACACTTACATTATAGGTTTCACATACAATTTCTACATATTTCACTGTGTACATTTATTTCATAAACAGAGGGAATGTGGACTTGTATATAACGTGGTAGTAAGTAAAGTTCTTTATACTGAGTACTGAGTGCTTCATGCTGAGTAGTGTTTTGCAATTACTTTTTAATTGACACTAAATAAGGAGGTTTCTGGATACATTTCACATCACATTCTGATGATCTCACATTAATCTTAGGAGAAACTAAGTTTTTTTTTTTTTTTTTTTTTTTTTACACATAATATCTAAATTGTAGATGGTCGGGACATTCACTGAGGAAACGTATCCTCCCAAAACAAAGAGCTCTGGCCTGCAGCCAAACTCTTCTGCACAGTTTTTGCACCACTAGTCAGAAGAATCTAAAGTTGTCTCCTTCCTTCGGTCCACACTCACACACACTCCTTTCATCTCTCTCACCACATGCTTTCTACCTCTCTCATCCTCTGCTGCCCTTCTTTGTTTCCTTTCTTTCTCCCTCTCTTTTAAAATTACTTAATGGCATTAACTCTGGCCCTGATTAAGTTCGCCAAACATTGTCAGACCGACGTCCAGCCTCGGTGAAGAGGAGGAGGGCCGGCTGACGTACACTGACCCATTCAGAGAGATTGCATCCTCACTCTGTGAGCGCTGTGTCTTTGTAGTCTTGGCACAATTAATCATCCAAATGGAGATGGCTGCACACACTTTCACACAGAGGCCTTCAACAAAGGAGGAGGCTGTAAGAGAAGCTCAAACCCTACAAAACTGACCAATCACTGCCTCAAGTGGCACGACTGTCTGCTTTAGAGACTGACTAAAATAATCAGTGCCGCCCCTTTACTCCACTGTTGGAAAAGTTTAGGGGAGGGGCTTTAGATGTTCTTTACTAGACCTTTCACTTGACACTGATTATTAAATATGATTTGGCAAAACCTTGATCATCATGTCTTCTAGGGGAGAGTCTCATTACAGCCTGTTGTTGTCTGGGTGTCTCCACATCAGCCAGCGGAGCTTGTTCATACAGGTCTGCGTCTAAACATTATAGGATTCTATTTAAAGGTTACGCAAAGGTAAAGTGTGACGCAATCACAGCTCAACTCCAGAAAAGAGCACAGAAGAAAACAATCCGAGAGAACTAACATTCAGTCGGTGCAAACTGCACCTAGACACCAGCGGCTCCACAGTGAAGAGGAGCCGGGCCACCCAGGAGCTAAAGCAGGGATCTACAGGCGAGCAGCACTGGCCTCATGATCTTCCTGAAATACTTTTACTATTTCCTCGAGGGAAGTTGCCCTTCGCCCACCTTGTCCACTGTGCACCACCCCAACCCTTCTCCACCCTGAGACCCCCACCACCAACACCACCACAACCCCAACCCCCAGCCGATGCCCCACCAGAGTTATGAATTGCACCTATCAGGGTCCAACTAAATCCTGTGATTAGGGGGAATTGCCGAGGGGAAAATGTCTGTCGTTGCAAAGAATGTGGAAAATTCCTAGCAGACAAGCAGCCTTTTGTTGGGAGGGTTTGGGGAGGAGGAGGGGAGGGAGGGGGGGGTGGTGGTGGTGGTGGTGGTGGGGGGGGTGCTCTGAAAAGAAAGAAAGGCGCAGACAAATTGGATCGGCTCCATTTAGGAGCCTTTGCTGTTTGAAGTGAAATCTGTTCCCAAGTATCTCAAAGGAAAAGCGGAAGAAAAGTAGAAGAAGAAAAAAAAGGCAGTGCAATATGTCTGCTCAGCCTTTACAAATCTTTCTGTGCTTCTTGGTTATTGAATTTTGCATTCAGAGAATAGAAAATAAAAACCTCAAACATGCTTTTGTTTTGTCCGGTGTGCATTAATGTTTGCGAGCCCAACAGTCTTCAGTTTCTTGGAACCATTTAATCCAAATGCATGCGGCTGCTTCCCCCCGTGTGCATGTGTGGCTGCTTTGAAACAGGAAGGACTCTGTGCATGGCACTCAGCTCTGCCTTGTTTTAACAGAGCGTTGCAGATGTTATGAATTAACCTGTAGTGTCTGGAACGGCTCACTTCCTGCCTCATAATAGTGGTAGCAGAAATACTCTAATGCCATAAATGTCCGTATCTATTTAAGGAATTTGAAAGAACTGCATTGTGAAAGGAGGAGAAAAAAAAAAAGTCCAAGACAACACAGGACAGCCATGTAACTTCCTGTGTAAAACAAACAGTGACTGAGGGGTGCTGTAAGCCAGTGCCCTCTTACCACGCCGCTTCATTACAGTGTGTCTGCAATTTGGTTTCATTTGTTGGCTCCATTCATCACTGTGCTCGCATTATGGACTCAAACCAATTAACCTGCGATGTTTCCCCGAGTTTCTTTTAACACTGACTCTGACAAAGCCATATGTGATTGTGTCTGAATGAGTGTGAAATAGTGATGACCTACAATCCCACCAGGGGGATTTCCAAAGGAGGCCTGAAGTAGGTCAGCAAGCCTTCCTTTTCCTTTATGTGCTTCGTTCAACACAAAAATGCAAAGTGTCTGCAAAGCTCTCATATAGTTTTAAGCGAGATTTGCACGTGCTCTTTGAATCCAACAGTCCACAGAGAAATGCACGCGGTCTGTGTTCAGAAAATGAGCTTTAAAAACGAGCCATCAGGACCGCTGTAACTTTGTGATGTCACAACAAATCAATCACTGCTATTCAACACCCAGAGAGGAGATGTAAAACTATACTGACACCACAAATACATCCTCTTATGGATCGACACTAGTGGTGCAACAGATCACGGTTGATCCGAACCGATCGCTCTCCACGGATCGGTACGCAAGTGGTCTGTGGATCGATCGATGAAAAAAAAAAAGTTGTGTGTGTAGTGTGGGAACACGTAGCCGCACCGTCCCAGCTGAATAAACGGGCACTCTAAAAAAGTCAGCTCGTATCTGAAGCGCAGCTCTACATCGCACACAACAATAACGAAATTATTCGTTTTATCAACAACCGCCATCGACACCGAGCCCTTTAATCACATGTCCCCAAATTTCTTTCAGTGCTAACTGTGGTTCTTTAAAGGCTTTATCAACCAAAAATACACCTTGCTTAAATTCAGCAGTTGTTTCCATTCCAGAAATCATGTATTTCCATGCTTCCTGTTGTTATTACATCATATCCCTTGGAAATATGATGGAAACATTTTCATATGAAATCATTACTCTATTGAAGTACAAAATAACTGTGCTAAAAGTTGAATTATTACAACATGGAGTTGTATAATATGACGACCGAGTAATCTGGGGTGGGGGGGAGCTGGGGGAAGTGGGGGGGGGGGGGGGGGGGGGTAGGTGACCTGTAGACATCCGCTAAGGTCCCGGAGAACTCCTGATGTTTGTCGTTGTTGAGCCCCAGTCTGAACAAAGGCCTCTAGTGGCTGGAATTCAACCTTTTAGCCTGGCAGCAGCCGTGGCTCGGGAAGGTGGGGGGTTGAGAATGTAGGGAATGAGGCAAAGCCGCTGCCCACCCCCCAGCCCCTTTCACTGTTTCTCTGTGGTCTTTGAGGTCTCGCTTTCTCTCACTCTTACAAATAGCCTGGGGAAGGAGAGCAATACAGTGGTGGCAACCTAAAAATAACTGAACGCATCGCACACAAATACCAAGTCGCTGCTAAAGTAATGTATCACAACTTTAAACAAAAGCCTCTGTCTGCTTCATGCAAGAAGACAAGAACGCATGAAGTCATGTAAATGTGACTCTGATGTTCACCGATCACATGTCTGTGAAAGCACTCAACTGAGTTTCCTGAAGGCAACCTTCAAAGTTAGGACGCGAACATCTCCAACGAGACCGAACTCTGAACTGAAGCAGATTCATTCAAATGCACATTGTAACAGACAGATGAGAGGTCCCGCGTTGGCAGTGAGATCTCCATTTGTTTTTTGAACATAAAGTAGGTCTACAGCTGAGTCCCATTTCAGGGTCCGCATCCTTCACTGACTGTATTTTCACACCGATTGCATCACACAACACAATACACTGTCTCATCCCGAAGACTCCTTCAAATGTAGCTGGGAAATGTGGCCTTGTTTTTCTAGGCGTTGAAGGAGCAATAGCTGGTTCCTTCATGACCAACCTATCTCAAAATCCACTGCACACAAGTAATGTGAAGCATGTGGCAGCAAACAATATTGACAGAGAGCCTGAGATTTACTCTTTTAAACATGAGTGCCATAAATCTCAAACAGACGCCGGTTTCCTATTCTGGGCCAGGTCTGGCTACAGGTTTGAGCAAATAAAAGCCGGACTCGATTATAAGCCTGGTCTTTCTTTCTATTTTCTGCATGTTCTTGTGAATGAACAAAACTTCTCAAAGCCCACGATTGCATATTGAGCAGTTTCTAAGCTGTTTAATTCATGCTAGAGTAAAGACCGGCCCAGATCCCACGAGGCCAGACTCACGAGCATTAATTCTCAGCCCGAAGGTGAATAAAAAAAGGAGGTCTGTGGTCCGACCCAACCTAAGATATTTATATATGTTTTGGACCAAAACCCAGCGCGTCCACTCATCCAGACAGACTGTCACATTCTGGGTCATCTGCAAGGACAGTTCAAAGTCAAAGCCATAAACAACCATGGTCTAGAAACAAAACTTGTGTGGTGTGCAAGAGTGTCATCATAGAGAGGTTTAGTCAAAACCGTTGCTCCTTCATTAATATGGAAATATCACACAGACAAACCCAGAGGCCACAGGGTCGTCTGGATCAGTGGATCAGTGGATTCACTGGCCCCTCGCGCTCACCGGTCATTTATTAAAGCGTCAGTGGCAAAACAAGTTTAATCCTCATCAATGATGCAGAGAGAACAGGAAACACACGTCGTCCTTCATGTAATTAACGTCTAACTCAACACTGTTCTCAGCAGTGACGCCGCTCTGTCTCATGAAGCTGGTCACAAATACCACAGAGCAACATAACGGTCCAGTCCTGGAGGACCACAGAGAGATCATTAATCTTTATATTTATCTACATCTCACACACACATGGTTGCACATCAGAGATTTACAAACTGCAAGATAAAATGAACAGACAAGACAGGACAGAGCAGCAGCAAAAGGTGGGTTTTAAGATGGGCACACACACACACACACACACACACTTTGAATGAAGTTTCTAAATGATCTGACATGTTGTATTCTGCTCACTCCACATCAGAAGTCAACATAAAACATCGAACATGTCCCGGTTTTTGTTCAAAGCTTTAGTCTCAGATCAGACGAGTCTTCAGAAAATCCCTGATGAGAGTTTCTTGTTTCTGTGTAAACACAAGTGACTCCTCCACACATGACTGAACTCCACAAACAAATTCATGTCTCTTGTCTCAGCAGAGATGCAGTTTTGAGGCTGTTTCCCTAAGGTGTGTGTGAGGTACCAACTTCTGTACTGCCACTGCCTGTTCAAGATCAAGCAGGTTTTTGTCATAGCTCACAATCTGGGCTCTTGACATGATAAAGCAGATCTTGAAGCCCCAGTATCAGTGTGTGAACTCAGAGGTGAGAAAACCAAACTGCTCAAGGGCTGTTTGTTTTCCCAGGTAATTAAGAAAAGTGCAGTTATCAGACTCTGTGCCTGTTGGGCAACAGTAGACAGCTATACTACGTCAGCAGGACATGAAAGCCTGGGTGGTGGCAAATTAAGTGTAAGCACAAGTTATATTATTCTGACAGCACATTTGTTAAAAAACTCAGGAGTTAGATTTGACTAATCACAGAAGTTCAAGTCGCATTGTGTCAAATCCTGCTGTCTGTTAACAAGCCAGTCTTTTTAACAGCCTGTGCCTGTCCTGTGCCCACCTGAGACCTTCTGATCAAGTTAAGGTTGCTACGCAGAGTGAAGAACAAGACCATCCATCGTTCATCAGCATATCCCAAAATATTAACCCTACCAATACCTGTCAGCCTGCACAAAATAACACCAACTCAAAGTCTCTCACTAGTATTGTCTTGAACTCTGTATGCCGGGGTCAAAAGGAGCCAACTCTGTGATCAGGGAGTTCAGGGGGGAATCCCATCCTGCTTTCACACCAGGAGAGACGCTGCTAAATTGACAAAGCCACAAGGAGCATCCCAGTGGGACGTCCAACAAGTCGGTAATGATCACACTTCATCACTGATCAAGACAGCACAGATTTAAACAGAGGCATTGCTTATGTTGTTTCATGATATAAATATGGAAGAATGAAGCATCAAAGAGAAAACTCCATTTGCTGATGAGCATTAGAGGATCCAGTTAAACGCTAGCAGGTGCACATTATTTTTGTTAAACTTCAATTTCAAAGGTTATCCATGAGCTTTCATGCTCCAGAACATATAAAAAGTCTGATTCATCTTTTTTATGTGTCACATCCCGGATTCAAGCTTTGACTCACTTCGGGATCTGAGGCCAAGTTGCATACTTTTCTGTGAGGCATGCTATTAAAAGCTTTGCGCCCTCTGACACTGAAAACAGTCACAATTACACTATCCAATGTTCCTATGTTTTTAACATATTGCCAGTTTGTGGGGACCTTCCTGACCTTTTCACAACTTCTTCATCCCCTCGCTGGACAAACTCATTATCAAGGTGCTCATCAGCTCAGCCAGACTTTCCTTCTTTTCTTCTCCCTGAGCTCTGATTCCATTGCTTGGCACCTGCCTTCCTTCTGACCCGAGCCAAGAGCAGCAAAGCCTTAAGTGAGATGGGAGTATACCTCTCCCGTTCACACTACATCAACTCCCCTAACACATACCCACGCTACAACACTTGCGCTTCCTTGCCCATTCACTTCACTTCCGCCCATTTAACGCAGAGGTCATTAGTCTCACAGTAGAGTCCATTTAACGTGAGGGTTTGCATTGACTCAGAAAAGGGGAGATGGGTATGAGTGTGTCCTGGATGTGGAGTTGCTTCGGATGTGGATGCGGGGAATCGAACACAAAGGGGCAGCTGTGTGGACGGCAGAGGGACGGCCCGAGGGCAGGGAAACAATTTGGCTTCCGAACCCTGGCAGGCAGGAACTGGCTGAGCAGAGGGAAGATGAATGCAGTAACCTTTCCCTTGCACATCAATGTTGCTGTTCCTAGCATTTGTTCCTTAGCATTTGTTGGAACATTGCTCAGTTACATCAGCAGACAAACCCAATTTGATTGAACATGAACTCATTAATCTGCACTGATTCTGTGGAGATAGTTAATTCCAACATTAGCAAGTTAAAGGCATGGTTCTGTTTGTTTGAAATGGGACTGTATGAGGTACAAAGAAGGTAAGGGTTCATCCCAGGCCCAAGCCCCGCTCCTCCACTAAGGTTGGTGCAAATCACTTAAGTGCTTCTTGTATAATTTCACTTAAAAATGGCCAGATAAACAGTTAATCACACAAACATATCACACTATTTAAAACAGCCAGGAATCAATTAGCCTTTAAAGGAGACATTTTCTGCTCCTTTTCCACAGATTAAAACAGTTCCCAGGTGTCTTAAAGACATGTCTGTGACCTGCTTCAGTCAAACATCACAGCTCTTTGTCTGCTCAAAACAGCCCTGTTCAGAACCGTCTGTTTCAGTGCCCTGTCCCTTTAAATGCAAATGAACCACTGCTAGCCCCGCCCCACCCTTTCTACCAGTACCAGGTAGGTGTGGTGTTATGCAAATTTGAAAACTAATGACATTATCGAACAACCGAGGGAACAGCTCAAAAATCCACATGGATTTCAACCTGTGGAGCAAATCACAGATTATTTGTCAATTCTCACATTTTGGGAACAGAAGGGGCGATGATGGCAAAAATCAAAATCACAATTAATTGAGCTTTTTCCCTCGGTTACAATTAATGACCGATTACAGTGTTGTCACTGTCGTCGACCCCCCCCACACACACACACACACACACACACACACACATACACACAGTCACCCCGAACATGAGCACAGAAGTAGAGGAAATTATAAACGAACAAGGACACGTTAGCTCGTGCGCGTCTTGTGTGTCTGCTCCTGTCTGTGCGTGTGCTCCATCTGAAGCAGCGGTAGCAATAATCACATGGCCGCAGCCCGACGCCACTTAGCAAAATACATTACGGAAACCCTCCATTATCTTTTTTGGAGGGGTAAAAGCTCAGTGTTTGAGTTTTCCTCCCTAGTAGTAGCCCCAGTAGCACACTGGACAGGGCGGTGTCACGTGACTACACAGCCAGGAGTGTGTTTTTCAGGTGGCGGTGCATCAGTAGGGAGAGAAGGGGGAAAACCGAAATAATCGACATGGACAGGATTATGTCGGTTTGAGGCTCTAATCTGGTTTCGATTATTTTTCGATTATTTTTCGATTAATTGCCCAGCCCTAGACAGAAGGCAAGACACACACCCAAATATATGTTAAAGAGCCATCAGAAAGGGGCCCACATGGCGCAGGGGTCAAGCAGGCGCCCCATATGCCGAAGCTATAGTCCTCGCTGCAGTCGGCCCTGTTTGAATCCAGCACTGGGTGCCATTTGCTGCATGTCATTCCCCCTCTCTCTGCCTCCCCATTTCCTGTCACTCTACACTGTGCTTTCAATAAAGGCAAAAATGCCAAAAAAAATATGCTTAAAAAAAGAGCCTTCAGAAAGTGATATTTCCATAATATGTCCCCTTTAAAACTGAACCTAATTAAAAAAGAATTAGACGTCAAATGCAACGGTGCATCTTTTGTGTTAAAAACACATCTGATCTCTCAAAGTTCAATGAGTGCTGTGGGACCTAAGCTAGTTCTTTGGAAAACAACCATTTGCACAGTAAATAAGTGGAAACACTGTATTCAGTATCATCTTTATGGCTGAGGATGCTATTTTGTGATGAGCAAGATCAGCTTATCGCTCACCATCGGGAACGTCTACAGTTACAGGGTTTCTCTATGGTGTTTGGCCACAACAAGGAACATCCATGTTTTCACAGACTGTTTGTAGAGACAGTTTTTCATCATCATCAAAAAAACCTTTTCTTAGCCGATGGTAAATAATCATTTATCCATTTCTGTTTGCGTGCTATCTGTGACCCTATGGATAATTCCTTTGATGTAGCCAGTCAATGTTCCCATTCAGCGTGTCTGTGTGTGATAGGATCTTGTAAAACTTTCCCATGGAAAAAAAAAAATTCTCATCTTCCAGCATCCTCAAATGGCCCCAGGTCTGCCTGAGCGAACAGAGTGTCTGATAGTGGGAACACTGTAGGCGATCATGGTCACCCTGAGGTTCTCTTTGCCATCGTGGTGGATGACAGAGTGCAGGAGATCCAACCAATGGGCTGTATGATGTTGTCTGCTGTATGATGAGGTTCCACTGACAGATACATTATGACTAAGAGAGTGAGCAGGAACATATTTCTTTGAATACTTTGTGTGTACTGATCTTTTCTGCCATTGGCTAATGAGGACTAGAGGTAGAGTGTAAATTTTGTGGAGGAAACACTCCTGCATTCAACAAACATGGAGGTGTCACATTATGAGAAAGAGATCATTAGTATCAACAAGAGTTTTCCTGAGCCTTGTGGCCAGCTCGAGCTTTTCTCAGTTGCTTGTCTCTGTGGGTTCTCCCCAGGTTCTCCAGCTTCCTCTAACATTTCAAAGATCTGCAGGCTGTAATGGTTTTTTAACCCATTACCCATGACATGACATGACATGACATTTGTTTTCTGGGTTTCTTCCCTTTTAACCTACTGTACTTTACAGTAGAAAACTCAAAACAACACAACCACAACAACAAACTGAGAGTTTCAAACTTTGTATTAAGACGAATTGGAAGAAAAACAACTTCAATCCACAGCCTCCACAGCCAACCCAGAAATGTAGTCAGGCAGCCGACTCACAGCTGGCCCTCCTGCTGGCTCCAGCTGGGAGCGCAAGCTGCAGAACTCCATTCCTTCAGGGAAAACACCCAAAAGTGGTAATCCAACAAAGTGACACTGGCAAGAACACTGACTTAAACACCCACCTCTGTCCATGTTGGGCTGAGCGATGTACCAGCTGACTAACCGGCATCACCCCAACGCAGGTACCTGATGCAGTGACATCAGTACCGGCCATCCAGTGACTACCAGTTTGTGTTTAGGGGGCTCAAGTGGTGAGACCACGCCCCATAGCCCGCAGCAGTGATTGCCAGTTCAACTCCAGACTGAGACAACACTTACTGTAGTGTCTCTGTCCCTGCCTTTCTGTCTCTCTCCAGTGAAATAAAGGCTTAAAATGCCTTGTGTGTGTCAATGTTGGTCAATATGTCAGCCCTGTGGAGGTTTAGCAACCTGTCCATGTTCCATCACCCCCCCCCCACCCCCCCCCCCCCCCCCCCCCCCCCCCCCCAGCCTGCTCACTTTTAACAGTACAGATTAGGGATTAGGAGCAATTGACCTTGATTATACAAAACTCAGAGGTCTGCAGGTACTACCTGTTTCCCTGCCTATAGCTTCATTATGATCACATGTTTCTTTGTCATTGACATGAAAACACAAAGGCCTTTCTCATTGGCAGCAAAGGCTGAGGATGGAAAAGCTTTACAGTAACAGAGCAGCAAACAGGGAAGGAGAGTTTATCTTGCCTGTGTAGGAAGTAGCAGATAAAACCCAAAGCACAGCAGCCATTTGGCAGCAGAAAAGGGAAACTGTTGTGCACAACTGATGAATGCCATCTATTGGAGGCCACTAGCAGAGGAAGCTGCTCAGCTGGTAACATCACAGCACCTGCACATAGAGGACAGGACCTGCAGCCAAACAGTGGAGGAGCAAGAAGACATACCAATGAGGGACTGACCCTGGATCAGCCAGGTCTGACTGACCCGAGCAAATCCTGCCTGTTGTGTGTTGGTGGATCAGAGGGAGACACAGAGCATGGTTTTCAATAACCCAAAAACAAAGTCACAGAGACCTACTGAATGACTGGTCACAACATACCTCACCTCTCACTCATTCTTATTTAAAGGTTTTTTTTACTGTACACTTTAATTTGAGTGTTGATCCATAAGAAGATGTATTTGTGGTTTTAAGAACCAGAAACCATCTGAGTGTAGTTTTACATCTCCTCTCTCAGGCTTCTCTCTGGAGCTCTAGTAACAACAGGTCAGTGTCAGCCAATCAGAAGAGAGGAGGCTGTGAGATCTCTTCTGGCTGACTCGTTTGAAAGGGATCAAATAAAAATATATTAGATTCAGGTAAAACACTCAGAGAAACCAAATCCTGCAAGGTGGGACATGGCTGAGAGCAAGGACTTTTATTTTGTGACATCACAAAGTTACAAAAGTCCTGACATCTGGTTTTCAGGCGTAGTTTCTGAATACAGGCTGTGTGCATGTCTCTGTGGACTGAGGCCTTGATACTTTCACAATATTAACATTGAGCCTAGACCTGATTTATATCACACTACACATTAACATCTAACTTAATACAGCATAGGACTAGGTTTGGCGAGGAGCTGGTGATGGGTGTAGATGTAGGTCAACCCTGCTTCTCACTCCATCTGTCCTGGGACCCCTGTATGATATCACATACTTGTCATTGTATTGTATTTAATCCGAGCCTAGCTGAACTATATGACCACACCAACAAAACCTACGCCCACATTTTGTCTCATAATAAACAATCCCAAAGTTACACAGTGCATGTCACTCACTGCAGACAATGCCAGACACATATCCAAATCCCTCTGGTATTAATTCACATGTCTGAAACAAAAAAACAGGTCTCAACCTGCAACAAAATTAACAAAGTCAAAGCTAATGTTGCTTTTGGCAAATGCGGGAACACTGGGTTGTAGCCAAATTAATGTATCATGTTACTGTTGTGCTTCATTTCTGATACAATATATGAACAAACAGGACAAAGAGCTGGGTTAGCACGGACGCTGGAGTTCACAGTTTCTTGAATTCAAATCCAGGATCAAATACAGTGGACTGATACAGAACTTCCTGAAGAGCAGAACGGCTTCAAGAGCAGCTGTCCAACTTTCTTATAGGACAGTGCTGATCAACTAAAGCCACTATCCACACAAATGATTAACATCCTGGAAATATACAATAAACATAAATTCTGTGTGAACCATCAGCTAAAAAAGTCTGTACATGAATGAGCAGAGCTGAAAACCAGTGTTTTGAATATGGTTCCCATCATGCTTTGTGGGGATATAAAGAAAAGGTGTGATGTTGCCATGGAAACAAAAATAGGTGGAAAAAAGGGTGATTATGAGGCAAGATCAAAAGGTTAAAGGTCAGTTTGTCATACTCTAATGGGAGTATGACAAACCTCCGTCAGCGCTGCGTCGCTCCTCAATCCTTCGTTGATGAGCTGTGTTAAAGTCAACAAAAGCCCAAAGCAGCTAAAGAGACTAATTATCCCGCTGAAAGGTCACTGGGCTAGTTAAACATTTTCTAATCCGCACACTTAGAGATACAGCAGCAGGGAGCAGCAGTAAAGCAGCACCTTGGATTGTCATGTGGGCGTTGGCGTACGCCCTGTAGCAGTGAGAGGTACAGCCTGTGCGGCCTGTATGTAGTTGTGCCAGAGGGGCTGACATAAAGCAACGGAGGCAGCTGCAAAGGTGTGGAGGTGTGTAGGTGTGTGTGTGCTCGGGACATGCAGGCACGCTCGGTCCAAGGGTTCAGAGTTTTGAAATAGATGTGCTGAAGCTGCTGCGTTGACGACACGGCTGTGAGGCTGATAAAATCTTTCATATTCCTATTATTCCAGGAAATTGGATCTGATTTTAACCCATTCACCACAGACCTTTAAACATTACTGTCTACATGTCAGAGCTCAGATCAAGACCAACAACAGCCCTGCACAAAGGGGGGGGGGCTACACTGGGGGAAATTATTTTATGTCATCACAACATGAGGTCAAAGATAGAAAGGCATTCACGTAACATAGTAAACTACTAGAGCTGCACATATGTGATTGCTGATGCAGCGTCTTGCTCTACACTGTCCAACCTCGAGTTGCTAAGAAACTGATCCAACTCATTGACAGACAACTCTATAATGTTTAGAATTAGGTCAAATCCAAAGAACTGCACACAATGGAAATATTACATTACACAAAACACACTGCCACATACAAATACTGTAGTTTTGAAGAGAACGTGTATCTAACCAGTACACATTCATGCAGTCCTTGTTGCACTCTTGTTTGGTGACTAATGAATCATTGAACTACAAGTGCATTTGCTGCCGGGTCCATCACTTTTTACGTTCCCTGGAAACACTGTCATTGCTGTGTGTGCTACTTTGCATGTATTTGCAGGTGCTGTCATAAGCTGCAGAGTGTTCTGAGCTCTCAGGGCCACCATACCTTTTAAGAAGGACTACATTATTTGTTATAATATATAAACTCACACCTGCTTAAAGCATGCATTTATCCAATCAGCCAATCACATGGCATCGGTGAAGTGAATCAATCATTCATCCGACTGTCCAACGGTGGTCCAGGAGAAGATGATCGGCCGTCACTCCCCCCTGTACGCTGCACGGAAAAAGACACCCGCGAAACAGGAAGTCGGGCCCGAGCGTCACCAGGTCGTCCGTCTCAAAAATCATACAGTGTATGCCAGCTTCATGTTCACATCTGATGAGGAGAAATGTGATCTCAGTAGCACGACTGTTTGTGCCAGAGGTGCTTTAACTTTATTAGCTATACCAATATATATTTTTAAACAGTAATAGGGATTTATATTTGGCTTGGCAGTAGGGGTCACCTGGTTTACCTGCTCTTGTAACTCTCTAGAAATGCCTTTTCATGCTACTGTGGCCTACTGGGAGTTCCTCCAAAGACATTAGAGCAGAAGTGGCGTCCTGGCAGCTGCATGCCTGCTGTTGAAGAAGGCCGTGCAGGATTCAATGCCCTGCATGTGAACAGAGCAGCTAATTTACTTGCTCTCGATTTTAAAGCCACCACATGGAGCTAACAAGTCCCAGCATGAGCTTGCACCAGTAAACCAGCAGAGTGTTGACAGTGGAGAATATACTCAATGTGCACAGTTGATTCTTGGAACACACCAGTCCTTCCAGGAAAATAAATATAAAACACACACTTTATGACCCTGCAGCTCTGTTCTCGCAGGCTTTCCCTTCTTTTCCCCCCCTCTGGCACATAAAAACGCAGACATGATATATGCGTCTCTCCTCGCCCTTCCTGGTGGCACTTCTAAATGCCAGCTGCTTTCCTCTGCATTATCAATCAGCTCTGTTACTTTGGAGCTGATAAACACTGAGGCGTTCAAGCTGTCGGTGGAATTATTTAAGTATTCCTGCAGTCAGCATGGAGAGTAAACATTTTCTTTAACTGATAACACAAACATTTTGGCGATCTCCCTGAACACACACACTCCAGCAACAACCAGAACGAGGAAGCTCGGAATGTGCTCAGGCCACATAATGAAAGTTAATATAAAGCAATGCATTAAAACCAGGAAACAGACCGTACATGCTCTGTGCAAAGAAATGCTTTTAAATGATAAGAAACAAGTGTGTTGTGGAGTGACTGTGTCCCTTCTCTCTCACAGGCTTTTCCCATGCACCACAAATAGATTTTATCAACCGACACAGCTCCTTAGTCACAGCCCCTCTTGTGTTGTGTGTTTGTGTGCGACACGTGCTCCAGTGTGCGGCAGCAAACGCACGCTCACACCTCAGGAGAACAACTGACTCACCCATTTCCTGGGTCGTCCTCTGGGTCTTTTCACTCCAGTTGCCTCGGCTTTCTGTGAAGACAAATGAATCAGGCTTTAACCTTTGACCTCATGGCATTCATGACATTATTCATGATACATCATCTGATTGGATTAAAAAAGTGAACTGGACGCTAGTATTTAAGTTTTTTTCTATCATTTTGGCAAAATGAGAGCAAGAATGGAACAAAAATTATTCAGACAACAGTTTTTTAAAAGATTTTTTAATCTTAATTTTGATAAATTGATTCTAATAAGTCACTTTGAGGTGTTTGTGAAGATCAGGAAAAATGCATTCAACATTTTTTAGCCATGTGTAATCCATGTGTAAGCTTTATTGTGGACACGATGTTCATATCCCGGTGCCCAGAGGTCCATTGTGTTCCACTGACAGATAATTGTGGTTTATTGCAACCTGGTTCATCTTCTCATATCTCTGGTTATTGTCTCTATCAGTTGGAACAACAGCCAACACACCAGAGTAACTGCAGAGAACTGGGAACACAGTGAGATCAGTACAACAAAGTCCAACAGGTCAAAGAAATGTGAGCGGTCCCACGATCAGACAGGTTGGACACGCACCAACAGTTTATCCCAGTGTGAGCGCACGGCCCCAAGAAACTGAGCTCTGTAAACTGTGATGGAAGCGTTCACAAGCAGCAGTTTGAGCAAAACGTTCGCAGGTCACTTTTGTTTTCTCCTTCAAATAAATTGGACTACACAGGGGGTCGGTTTCCAACCCCGTGATCGTCTGACTCCTCGTGTTACTGGACGTGTCGGCTCCACTGTGGTGATGTCACTATCCCCAGAGCTCAGGTATTAGCTCGGGTGTAATATTATCATGGCTGATCAACATTTCAATAAACCAGAATTGTCCTTTAGGTAGACCATCAAATGTGTATTAATCCGCCTGGTAAAATAGTCCCAAACAACTGCAGTATTCCCCCGTTTGCGTAATATCTGCCAAAAACTACAGTGACCATGTGTTTCATGAAGTTACTGAGCATTTTACATGAATATAAAAAGCATATCTTCAATAGGAGCCAACATTTATACATTGTTCCTCTGCACCATAGAGGTCTATTGTTGTATAATGTAAAACAGCCTCACACTGGGTGGCATGCTGCTTCATTACCATGAATACTGTGAATTAAACCGCCATCCTCAACTAAACTTCCTGCTTCCTCTTCATTGAGGAATGTTTGCTAAAAAACTACAATGCCCACTGTTTGAGGAAACTACTGAGCCTTTTGTTACAAATGTCATTTTTTAAAATTTCCGTCTTCAGATGGAACCAATGGAGCTCAGTGTCACAGAAAGGGTAGGAGGGTCCATTCATGCGCCGAATAAACAGAATTCAACTGAAATGAGAACATTAAATTCCACTGAAAGGAGGCCCCTGTTTTAATATGTGATTGTTCAACTGGGCCTTTTTTTTCCAACAGCAGCGGCGGAATTGTTTTCCTGCTCCTTATGCAACCTGTGAATGCACTTGTAGGACTGATACTGCCGTCGCATACTGAGTGTGCTCACATCTGGATGCTCCATGACTCTCGGTTCTCTCAGAATAAAATTCTACTGTTAAGATTGTGGAGGAACTGGACCCAATAGAGGAAGAAATGATTTACTGACTTACGGAGAACACAAAGGCAACACCGAGCACGAACACAGACGAATCAACAAAGAGCGACGGGAAAACACTGAGGTGAAATACATGAGGGACAAACAAGACACAGGTGGGGAATCACACACAGGTGACGCACATGAGGTAATCAGAGGAGGGCGAGCACAGGAAGACAAGACATTAGGAACTTCAAAATAAAACAGGACATAAACAGGGAACAACAGACAAACCGTAACAACTACGGGCGAAACAGCAAGGTTGTGGTTCTGTTACTGGTCTATCATCTATTCTAGCCCACCTTTAAATCCTAAATCACACAAGCTGCATGTTTTACATTGCAGCAGCCATCTTGGAAAAAGCCTGGAGATGACTGTTTGCATGTTTGTCTTTGCTTCTGTGCAGTCGCTGTTTTCATATTCCTGTCAGTACACTATTAAAAACAACTTGTAGGAACTTGCAAAGTGGCATAACTGTTGTGTGGCAGCCTAATGCATTTCAAAACAATCTTAACTGCACTGCCATGCAACAATAACGTAAGACAACCCTGCCTACATGGCAACCAGCTCCCTGTAATTCGACCGGATTAGCTTTCTTATTACCATAACAGGATGATTTGACGTTTGTGGGAACTGGTGGAGATCGCAGACGGTCCGGCGAAAGACCTGAAGTCATCCACAATTAACACGATCAGACCAAGAGTCAATAATTGATCAGATATATCCAGGCTCCGTGGCAGCTGGCTGGGAGTCAGGTGAAATCTTAGTCAATTTGCTGAGCTGCAATGAATTTTGCAGACGATGACCAGCAAAAGGCCCGTATCAGTGGTGTGGTGGTGTTAGGGCATGTGTGCAGCTTTGGTTCAGTTATCAACAGCAGCTCTTTTGTCAGCCTGACACTGAGTACAAGCCACCCAGACCGCTCACACAGCAGCAGGTGGATTTTTTAAAATTATATCTCACAGATTAAAAACATTCAGCCAAAGGTTCAGGAAGGTGCAGACATGGTGTGTCCACTACACTGACATCCTGCAGGTACATGCAAGCAGCCTGTTACTGACCATAGACCACAGGCCTCCTCAGACTGTGTTAGTGATTCTGACAATGGTGCAGGACAAAGTCAGGTGACCTACAGTCCACACCAGGAGGTGGGTTGTGTTTGATGGACGGGTCGTATTTTAGTCATAGTGAACATTTTTTCTTTTATCTACAGGCATTCAGTAACCATAACCACATGTCTGTCTTTGTAACCATGGCAACAGACATTAAACAAATCTATTTATTATAATCAAAACCATCATCCTGTCCAATACCTTTTTTTTTCATCAGTAACTAAGCAGTTTTTGCGCCCTAACAAAACTAAACATCACCATTACACAATGTTAAACATGTGTTTATGACTGTTACCATAACAACAAGGGTCCACTCCTATGGATAGTATCTACGGATAGAGACTTTCAACCATCAAGGTTGTTTAAATTGAATATTTGTTGGCATGCACTTTTGACATTCAGTTACCCTGCAAACAATGCACATGTATTAATACTGTATGTATCGCATATGACCTGCTCTATACATAAACATAATGAGTTTCTAAATCCTACGTCATGACCTCCAACACCACAGAACACCATCCTTCCTACGTATTTTCAATAAGCTCTGGCATTATATGCAAAAACAACAAAACGGTCCAGTCAGGACCTCACAGGAGGTCAGGATGTTGTCACCCAGTCTCTGATGTGCATTCACCAGATACTTCCTGCTGGTCATTTCATCTAAAAAAAATCTGTTCTCTTTCTCATCAAATGAAAGGAAGAAGTATCAGGTTGTGTTGAGCAGAAGCAGGGATGTGTTGGGTCCCTCCATCTCAATAGAGGCATATTAAGCAAATCCTGTGATGTTCATTAGCAGGTCTTTATCATGACACATCACATTTCTGGCGAACCAATCTGTGTACTGTAATCCCAGTTCTCTCTTTGGGATGATGCATTTTTTATGTGGAGATTTAATGGTCTGAAAGACAACACCCTGTTCAATTAATCATCAGAGTGTTTTCTATGTCTGAGCACAGAGACGCAGCATGTCTGCAGAGGCCCTGAATACCCAGTGATCTGAAGAGGATACCTGCCACAAGTTCCCATAAGTGACCATTTTACAGAAGACTATAACAGTAAGAGCCGAGGTGAAATTAAAGTATAGCAGGATGATCTTTCACCAAACTTTCTGTCGCTGGTCTTAAATGAAGGTTTGGAGGAAGCTACTTGTATTAAAGTCCAATATATCATTTATAACTACTTTCTTTTCTTTCTTTCTTTTTTAATTTATAACTATTTTCTTAAAAGACCCAAATGAATCTTTTCACATGTGAATCTTAATAATATTCTGATGGAGACAGGATTCTGGGATCTCATTTCCTTGTTGCCTATTTCAAACCTGAACTTAGGTTTAGGTGATCTGATCTTATGTCGTGGACAAGCTTATTTTGGCATATGATCTACTTTTCCAATGAATCTTACATTAATCTCATCATTAAATATGTGCTATATTTACATATTTAAAGGAAATATATTTAGAAGATAAACTGGCAAAAAAAAAAAAAAAGATACCAATCAAAATCTCCAAGACTTTCACAATAAAATCCAGGCGGAAACAGGATAAGAGCGTCTTGCGGACCACCCACGTCCATACATCAAGCCTTATCTCTACAGAGTAAAACCCAGTTGACTGCATTTTGTAGGAAGGTGAGTAATAGTCCAGTCAAGGTGTGCAGTACAATTGTTTCTCCTCCAAAGCTGCATGTGAGTGATGTGGGAAGGGGAAATGAACTTTTAAAGAGTATGTGTTACAGGTGTGGGCTGAGCCTGGGCTCCTTTCATCTGAAAAGACTAATATCCTCAGTGTTTATTATAACAATGTCAGATGAGATTGGACTGGATTATGCCCAGAGCAGAGTGGTTCATATCTTCTCAAAGAAGTGCTGAGAATGTTTACAGTGGTTCGTGGTGGCAAGCGAGCGCTAAGGCCGCTGTCACCGCGAGCCCATCGCGGCTACATCTAATTAATGAATGAAGACACGGGGACATGGAACACAAGCGAAAAAGATAGGTGGGACACCACTGTGAACTTTCAAAGCTTCTCTCTGGATTACTTTTCCTTCGCCACTTTAACCTTTTTTCATTCATCATCTCTATCTCTCATGCACGCTGTCTCCCTCTCTCTGTGGAAATGTGTACACAAGTGTGTGAGAGTGCTGGTAAGTGATGGCTGTGTGTGTGTCTGTCTGTTTTCACGTGTGTGTTCCTGTTGCTGATGGAGCTTGTTTACCGTGTGTGAGTGTGTTACTCTGATGGGAAACTGTTTGTATAGGTTACCTCTAAGTATGCACATGCATCAACTGGAGATGTACTTTTTCTGTTACCCATAATACCCTTCTTTACACACATTAACAAAGATGTGTCTTTTTATACTCTATCAAACCAGTCAGTAGTCTGACATGTAGGAGTCAATAGGTCACTGTTTGAGCTCAATATTATGCCTAATAAGTTACCTGAGTTACAGTACTGAAACTAAAACTCATTTCTATGGACTATAAACATGTATTCATGTCTAACTTCTTTGTCTATTTTAAATCTTAATGTATCAATGTATCTATTAATATAAAGTCATCTTTGGTTATAGTGGCAAATTTTAAACTTAAATCAGGAAGTGTCTGATCAATGAAAAAGTAGACGGCTTTAAGTGACGATGTTTCATGCCATGTTTTGGTCCTGGACAGTTTAGTACTCTCTACTACACATTACTCAACAATATGCAAAAAAAAAAAATCATATCATACTGTCATCATTTGGAACCAGTTCCACTGGGAGTTGTAATTGCTGCTTTTCATTTTCACTAATAAATAGTAAATACTAACCATGATGTGATTTTTGCTGAGGTCAGTTTTAAGCAAGCTGCTGTTTTACATGTGAAGAATCTGATGCGTGCGTATGATGGTCTGTTATTGACCTTTTTGAAAAAATAAAATAAAAATTTGCAGCTCTTGCAATTTCAATGTTGCACTTTGCCATAATGTAAATTCAGTCATTTCAATTGATGCCAAAACCCAGACTTAATGGACAAGGATGCTGAACCACTGGCTTTATGACACCGTTCACTGATCCTCCACCAGTTATCATCAAAACCTTTGGTTTTCCATTTGTTTTTGCACAATATCTAAGCTCATGCTCTCTCTTACAACTGTCACCTGTCATTCATAGAAGAAGAAATACATTTATGAATTTAGTACAGTATAAAAGTCCTTCTCAGTTGTGGAGCTGCATATCACTGTAGCATGTTTCCAACATTTACTTAATCCAAGCCAAAGAAACAGAAACACCTGGTAATGTATTGTTATCTAACAAACACCCACTATTACTGCAACTATATTTAAATCCAGTCGTCTTTAACTCAGCACTCTGCTCTAAAGCTCACAGAGCTGGACTCGCAGCATCGGCCTATTACATTACACAGGTAAAGACAACATACTGTTTTCTGCAATCGGTGTAAAACTGGAGGTGTGACTCAGTGTGTGTGTGTGAGAGTGTGCGTGTTTTGTGGTGTGTGTGAGAGGTTATGTTGAGGTTAAGGTGAGGTTTGCAGCTCATGCATAGAGCTGAGCAAAAGTGAAAGCAGTGGAGGTTAATGACTCATATAACAAACATTCAAACTGAAACTAGTCCCACTGACGGACAGACAACATGTAGATGGATGAACATATAGATGATGTGTGTATGATGGGGTGGCTTAATGAAAAATTAATAACTATGGCAGATAACAGGTATCAGCACCTTCAAACATGTGCTGGGATAATGAGACATTAGCAAAGGTGTGTGCATGTGTGTGTCTATGTGTGTGTGTGTGTGGTTCCTGCTCTGAGGCTCCTCACCTTCTGCGCTGCCTTGGAGGGGCCCTTGTTCTTACTTCCTTTGGGACGGCCCCTTGGTCGCTTGGGGACAGGCTCTCCACTTGGCTCCTGAAAAGCAGGGAGGACATGATATGGGTGTCAAGGACAGGAAACAAAGCTTTGAACGCCCCCCCACCACAGCCACCACCCCTCCTCCTTCCTTTGGTCAATGCATGCTGTCGGGACATAAATCTGTTTATACAGCTTCATCGTGGAGACGCCGCTTTGCTTTTGGAAACAAAAAGGGAAGCCCCCACACAAAACCTACATCATCACACTGAAGAGAAAGACTTGGCTGGAGGTTAAGATGAGGTTCAGGTCAAGGTTGGACTTGGGATAATGAACATGCGTGGGTGCAACAACATAAAGTCAATGACTGAGTAGGATTTCATAATGCCACTTCATATATGTAGCCTGTAAATATTCCAATATGCAGCTGATCATCATCATCATCATCATCATCATCATCTATTTCAGCTGTAACTCTGCTTTAACATGAAAACAGCTGCAGTGTGCTGTGTCTCTGCAAGCAAAGCTCACCCACAGCCACAGTGTCCAGTTTCTGACACCTACAGGGACTCTGCAGCCTGTGGAGTGTCCAGCGACGTGATTTCTATCTTTCTTTCTTTTTTTTTTTTTTTTTTTTTTTTTTTTTTTTGCGGTGAAACTTTTGCAGTGGGAATGTGCTTGATCAATGTGCTACAAACGCCTTTCATATGAAGTCTTTAAAATCCCCTGAGATGTCATGGCGTCTCTGATTCCAACTCACGGAGGATCTGCAGAATCACATTCAACCCCCCCCCCCCATACCTTTCCTCTTACTCATGTTGTCAATTGGAGACAGGCGCATTCCTCATTAGTTTGTATAGAAACATATTGAGCTCTGGGAGCGCCTGAAAGCAGCAGCAGCAGCAGCAGCAGCGGCGGCGGCTCCATCTGAGCTGCTCTGCACACAGAAAAGTGAGCAGTGGAAGTTATGGTGGACTGCACACCCTGCTTTAATGTAAATACGGTGCAGGCTATAACTAGATCAGCTCATACACAACGCGCAATGTGAGCCGTTTGCACAGTTTCGCCAATCAGAGGCGCATTTAAACACAGTGGGAATTTACAAAACCGAGTTTAATGCAGAAGTTTAACCTCAACTCTCCGACCTAAGTTTGGAGTCTGTGTTAAAGCTGCAGCACATCCTGCTCTCACACTGTGTGCACACACACACACACACACACATATACAGACACACACACACTCTGTACTTGCAGGATTAAGTCATGAAGTAAGAAATAGTCCACTCTGTCCGCTGTCAGGACACCGCGACCCGCAAACTCGGACTCACTTTCTGGGGCTTCCTCGGTCTCCCCGGCCTCCTCTTCTGGGGCTCCGCGGCCCCCGCGGGCTCCTGGGAGCCAGAGCTCTCCCCGGCCTCGTCCCCGCGTCCGCTCATGGTTCCCGGCGCTGCAGCTCCTCCGTTCTCCCGGTGCACAGAAAAGACTTCAGAGGAGAAAGGAGGAATAAACAGAGGGAGAGGACGACGAGAGTTTCAGTGGCACTTTCACAGGTCCGCTGTCTTCTGCTGAGTCCCCCACAGGCGGGACGACTGGAGGCTTTGAACCTGAATGAATAAGCCAGGGAGCAGCTGGAAGGTTTGGCTCAGTGAGCATAAGACAGGACACCGGGGACATCGGACTCTGAGACGCCGAGCAGCTTCGACCGAAACTCGGCTACAACGCACCGCGGCACCGGGCAGGACCATGCAGCAGCAGCGGCAGCGGCAGCAGCAGCGAGGCGTGACAGCTCAGTCCGGATCGTCCGGGAAGTGTGGGCACAACAAGCACATCCACACTCCAGAACCAGGCTCCACTCAGTAAGGATGGAGTTTAAAGGAAAAAAAAAGGGAAGAAGAAGAAAAAGGAAAGAAATCACCTCTCCTGTGGGTGGATAATACAGGCTGGGGGGAGGGGGGTCTGGATGGGAGCCAGAAAAAACAGAGAGGAGACGGAGTCCTGGCTGCAGGCCAGAGCTGGCAGGCCGCATTTATGAATTAAATTCACATTTTCACGCGTTTCAATGGAATCCGGATTCCACACAGGAGAATTCATTCAGAATTCACCTCTGTGGACATGAGGCTCCTTATCCCTGCAGACAGAAAATACTCACTGCTGTTTGATGTTTTCAAACATCTTGCTCACTAACAGACTTTTGATTTGCACTGATGACTGAATGTTAATTACACATGAACTCGACCTGCATGTCGGTGGAAGCACAGAGACCTCCAGACCACTGGTTTACAACCTTTTCTAACTCATGACCCACTTGGAAACGTGTAAAACGTTGGCGGCCCACAGCCAACCCCTCAACAATATGGAGGCCAAATAATGCCACAGAGCACTGTCCTCATGAATGATAACCATCCAGCAGGAAGCAGGAGGAGCTCAACCTGTAGATTCATCCTAATAGAATTATTTCTTATCATCAGTGCTTAGTTGCAACCTCAACAGTTACCACCGTGGTGTCGTGTGTTATTATTCATAAATTACATATTTTTTAAATGCAGTGAGGCCTTTAACATTTGTCAGTTTTTACATAAATAAAGTTGCATTTGCATAAAGTTGCATATTCGTATATTATCAAAACTAAAATATTCCTTTAAGGTACATTTTAAATATGTGATGAATTTGCAATTAATCACCACTATACTATACACTAAATAGTATAGACTCTCATGTGACTCATGGATTGATGGTTATAGTTTTAAAAGATGACTTTGTTTCAAAATATTTAACAATATAACTTCATTTTTTCTGGCCTGTTTTATTACTGCACTGGTTGTAAACCTGTTTCATACCAGAAATCAGCAGCTTTACCGTCCCTTATGAAACCTTCTACACCTATAGTCACATTCAAACATTATAAGCGAACGGTGAAATCTAACTTTGCGTGTGTGGAATTGAAAATAACAATCCACAACTTAAAGGTCAAGATGTCAAAAGTCTCCAGATGAAAACGGTGCGTTCACGTGTAAATGCTCAACTTTTCAATTCTCTTTGACACACGTTTCTGCCTCTTTCGTTTTCAGTCTGTTTGAAACGTCCACATTCCTGTAACATTCCCCTCAGGTTCCTGTCTGTTAATATTTCTTTAACCTTCACCAAATTATTTGCCCACCTTCCCTCTCTTTCTGAATCATACTTCATCCTCTATTGTTCAAGTCCACAGAGTTTTTATTTTTAAAATCTCGTGAATGTCCCAAACATGTCGGAACATTTCCAAACATGTCGGAATGAATTTTGGGGAAAATGATGCACGAGACGTGGTGACTGTTTCCCCCCTTGATGTAACCGTGCAGGCGTAAAGAAGTGTGGCGCTTTGAAGGACTGCACCGTGGATGTGGAGTGAGATCAATTACACAAGAACAACAAACGCAAAGAATAAAGTGCCTTACGTGGAGGACCTTTCCCACGATCCTGCAGCCTGCTCTCCATGCTCTCCCTGCATAACACCGGCCACTGCGAGCTCAAAAAAAAAAAAAAGTATAGCTTAAAGCTCAGTGAGGATCGGACACATTCACAGCTTTGTGACATTTAACAGGAGTGTGAGTGGCATGCACATTGTTGTAGGAAACATTTATTTTCATAACTGCATAACTTCCTCCCACGGAGGCAGTCAATTTATGTAGTGTGTGGTTAATTTGTAGCTGCTATTCACTTCATTCATAAGCCCCATTCACAGCCCTTAGACCCCCAAAGAAGGGGTTTCTGTGCAGACCCCTCCCTTTCAGACAGAGCGGCGTCAGCACCAAACCAATACAATCAATGGCTGCACAGATCCATTACCTCAGGGTGGTTTCATGCGTTCATCTCTGCTGGGCACGCAGCTCACTTTGAGCCAGCTGAGGCACAATGAAACAGGAAATAAATGTGTTATTGCACTGAAACGGAAAGTTTTCTGTGTGTGAGAGAGAGAGAGAGTGTGTGTGTGTGTGTGTGTGGCAGAGTGAATATTCATTTCAGCAGCGGAGACACACACAGGACTGTGGTTATACTGTGCAAAGCCAGTGACCTTTCACCTTGTTTGGCTGAAGTGCTCTTCTGGACCAATCAGAGACATCAGATAAGTCACTTTTTTATGGTTGCTGCTGGAAATATTCTTCTAAATATGAATTGTTATGTTTTACAGAACATTGTGACAAATCTGTAGAGCATTGAAATTTGCATCTCTGTTTTTCCTTTGATACAACATTTATGAACTGTCAACGTACGTGTGAACAAAACATTCACAGGGGATTTAAAACCATGAGTAAACATGTACTCATAGACATATGTTGAGCTCCATGCTGCATTTAAGACCAAGAAAACGGATGAGAACAAACTGTAACAATTGTTACTCAACATCGACTTATTAGATTTCCCAGCAGGCTTAGAGATTTAATTCATGACCAACAGGTGGAGTTGCTCAGTTGCGTAACATAAGACAGAATAAATACTCAATTTATATGATACTTGTGATTAATGGCAAAATAAACAGTTGATATCCACATCCTATATTCACATATATATAACAGTACTTTGACAGTATGTATTGGCTTCATTATTAGTTTATACACTCATTACATCACTGTGTACTTGCAGCAGTTACAGCCACACAATAAACAATTAAATCCCTGTGTATCTGTTTACAGTTAAAACACACACATTGAACCACTGTTTAATGGTTCATGCACAGCTCCTATGGAAAATAGGAAGCTGAAAATCAAACAGCACAGTAGAGTAAACATGTTCCTGTCATGTCTTCATGAACTACAGCGGAGACACTGAAGCCGTTCGTTCTCTTACCTTTAATTGAAACATTTTTTCTCACTGTGCGACAGCATCACACGAGTATCACATATCAGCTGGTTCCAGGAGCGGGCCGGTCAGTGACACGAAACAGTGTTTACAGATATAATGTTGGACTTTTTTCAATTATAAAGACATCATGTTTTTTTTATGGCTGCGGTGTTAAACCATCATAATATTCTATATGTGCTGAGCATCGTTTCTCAAACAGAACTACTATATATTATTAGCACTTATATACAGTACAGAATATATTATGATATATAACATGTTCAGAGCATAGATGTTATTGTAATATATTCAGTTTACTAGAACATTTTTCATATTAATTCCTCATTACCTTTAAACATGTCTTCCTCCCCATTCAGACCTTAAATACATATTGATTCATGATATAAGCATTCACAAATAAATACATATTTCCGTTGGCTAGACATCTATAACATGTTTTGTCTTTACTTTCACATGGTTTTATTTTATGTGTACATGTATTTCATAGATGGAAGTTCAATACATGTACTGTATGTAGATACACAAATACAGACTGAAAACACTTGAAATCAAATCAGTGTCTGGGCTGCATGTTTCTTCTTCTCATGTAAAAACCCATTTTTCATTTGGAAAAAAAAAAGAAACAAAACATTTTGAGATCTTTTTAAAGGTTCATGTCTTCAATGGAGCTGACTGTGGGGAAGTGAGAAAGTGCCAACAGACGGGCCGACACATCCAAGGCTTGGGTCTTTTCATGGAATTTGTTGACCATAAGAAAAATATAGAATAACTCCAGACTTATCCTTTAATTTTAGAATAACCTCCAGATATGTTCCTCCCAGCAGCAGGAGAAGCAGCAGCAGCACATGTGTGATGCATTTATGGTGCTGAGAGGCCATCTGCCAAACACTTCAGACTGTTTAAGGATTTCTATTTCTATCTGCTCTCGGGTTACTTTATTTTCCAAAATATTTTCAAGGCATTGCAACACAATGGCGTCCTTAAGCCAATTATGAGCGGCTCTCTGGTCCTGCTGAAAGCCTGAGCTGGACAACGTGCAGCTCCAACAACCTGCTGTCAGCTCAGGTCTGTGTCTGTGTCTCATCCCCACTCCCACAGAGGAAATGAACAAATTAAATATAGAAGCTGGTGGGAGATCCACATGTTAGGTTGTCTGACACCAAGTGTGTGTGTGTGTGTGTGTGTGTGTGTGTCAGAGGTCCAAACAAATGATGATCCATGCCTGATGGCTTCTTCCTGGACAGTTAGGACACAAACACATGAAGGCTGCGTGCTGTTGTGGTTTTTTTGTTGTGTTTTGATTTGTTTTACCATTTTCAACGTGTTCATTAAGCAAAATAAAACACTGTCATGACTAGAATTATCACATCATCAACATTTGCTCCAGAATCTTAACCCAGAAAATGAAACATTTGTATGATACTTTATCATAATTGTTTTGTAAAGTCTTGAGGTAGGGCTAAAAAGTGTTTAGTGAGGTCACACTGACTTGACCTTTGACCTTTTACAATCAAACTCTAATCAGTTCATCCATGGATTAAAGAAATAGTGACTCTGGCTGTCAGAGGGATAAAGCCTGTTCTTTTACACATGTGGATTTGTGCTGAGGCAGCTGATGGTCAAATCAACAACTTGAACCACGGACAACAACAGTCCAAACTGGAGGTGGAGGTGTGATGGTGGTGAATGTTTTGGATCCTTAAATAGTCCAGGTCTGACTGTCCCATCACTGTTACTGACCTTTATTTATCTAAATGAACATTTACATCTTTTTATTTCATTCTACAAGATCAATGCTGTTACCTATTATACTGTGATAATGATTCTGCTTTGTTTGTTATATAATATGCAAAGCACAAAATCTCTCAGTGATCATAACATCTTTCCCTTCAAGCACTTCAAGCACAGCAGTGTAGCAACAGTGCATGTCTCTCATACTAAAAATCTGTTTTCATGTATTTTTACAGGACAAAAAACTTATAAACTTAATAATGAGACACTGTCCACCTGCTCCAAAAACTAACTTAATAACCATTTGCTGAGAATTTGACCATATGACCCAGAAATGGTACATTTATTATTCTGATTATATGAATAATGACTTGAGTTTACAAAATCTTGCAGAAGTCTGTTGATGCTGAAATTGGGAAAAGAAAACTCAGAAATGAAAACTGACCTAAGCATCACTACAGATTTGATTATTTGATCACGGGATGAACTGAGCTGTCTGTGGAGCTCATTGTTCGGTTTTAAGATTTATGTTGGATTCATTGATTGATTACATTTCAGCACTGTAACAAAGCTTTTTGTGAATAAATGTGATGAGGTGTGAGAATGAAACAATAGAAAGAAGCAGCTTATGCAGCAGCTGGAGGAGGTGCTGCTGCTGCTGCTGCTGCTGCATGTTTACCTGCACTGGTGTGAGGTGGAGGCAGGTGTGCAATTGCACCTGAGCATGTTAATAAATAGTACAAAAAATACTGTTCACCAGAATTAGTGCAAACACCCTGGCCTTGCTGTCAGGATTATTATCTCAGTATAAGTTTTTATCGCTCTGATAGAAAATGAATATTAATGCTAACTCAAACCACCTGTCTCATGTAATTCCTCTGCTCAGGGTCACTCCAGCACCTGTTAATAAATACATGCACAGAGTCTGAATCATTAATGAATGACTTTCAGCCAGCAGCAGTCAGCTCCGTCCTTTGTCTTCACACATCATGCACACAGAATTAGACCCACCTCAGTTTGCTTCCAACAGCTGCAGGAGTAGTCCCTGCTGTGGTGACTGCATCAATGACATTGCACCTGTAGTCCTGGTAGTCCAGGTGTGTCCCTCCTGGTTTGTGTACTGTTTGCAACACTTGTCTAAACTGATTTTGTTCAAGTCCCCTCAGCTGCCTGCAATGCATCCTTCTCTTTGGTTTCAGATGTGTTAATGTTACATGATGCATTGATGTTTTCTGAATTTGTTTGTGTATTATCTATTTGATGTGTTGTCGTAAGTTGCAGTGTATTGAGCTCTCAGGGCCAATGTACCACACATCTGAATGCAGAACGCTGACATTTGACCCTCAACAGTAAAGACACTGACCTTCAACTACACTAACAGCAGGTAGTTGTATCACAATACAAAGTACCACCATTGATTTTAATGGGCTTTTATTTATTTATCTAAACGCCCTGAACACCTTTTGACCTGAATCAAATTCAAGTCAAATGTCAAAGTCAACTATACATGATTTACATGACATATTGAAATGGTGTTAAATAGAATAAAATAATACACACAGAATAAAAATATATGAGAGAAACATTTAAATATAAGTTTTAAAAAAAAGAATGTAATAAAATAAAGATAGATAACTAAATAAAAATCTGTATGTGTAATGCAATAGGTATTTACTGGTATTTACTGTGCAGGTGTGGGTTCTGTGCTGCAGTATAGATGATGATATGAATGAATCTTCAGTATGGATGTGCAAATATGTGGCGTTTTTTATGCAAAGTAGTGCAAAGTGCACAATATAAAACTCTACATCAACACTACACATATTGTTCATATATATCCCAGTACACTCTGTCCTCTCTCGCGGCACATTTGGGAGAGATTATTTTTGCCTGTCTGATCTGTCCCTGGCAGTCTCCTGCAGATATGTCCAGACGTCCAACACTGATTGTGGCCAGGAGAGTCATGTGATCATGTGGCTGGAGGTCGTCAACTTTCCACCTCCACAAGGAAACAAATTCCTCTGAGGAGCGGAGGAGCGGAGAGTTAAGGTGGAGGGGAAAATGACAACATCCAAGGATGAGGAAAAACCACATGTTGCCATACACTGCACTCTGCCTCACCTGCCTCTGTCTCACCTGCTACGTGCTTTTCACAGATAACCAGGGAATGGAAATATGCTTCTCTGTTGTTGTTATTTCTTTTTAGATGTACAGAGCACAGCGTAGCAGATGTCAGTCTTGTGGACCTCCGCATGCACCGCCGTGGTCGTGTTTGGAGCCTCGCAGCAGTGACTGTCCTCCTGCAGCGCAGACACGACGTGTGTTTTCTGTCACAAAGTGGTGTGTTTACTTCCTGTGGGAGATATGGAGGAAACTGAAAAAAACCGTGGCCTTTAAAGGGCTGCAGTTGAACTCCAGTGGATCTGCGGTGGTGGAATCCAGCCACCACACCCACAGAGGTCAGAGGTCACATTGCAACATAGAAGTCTCTCCCAAGGGCTCTTTGTCAGCACCCTGAAGAGACTTCTGCGAAAAGGTAAATTGTCACATTGAGACAGGCTCAATGACTATCACAGTAGTGCTGATACACACACATGGTTAATATCCCTCTCTTATTATTTGATCATTAGTTACAAATACTTATATTTAAATATATTCTGAGCAGGACCTGTTTTTGGTTTGTCTCTCTCTAGTTTACAGTGTTAGCTGCTGTCTCTCATACAGCTGCAGGGAGAAGGCTCCATCTGCTGGTCCACTCACCTCCAGAGCAGATCTGAGCTCCTGCACAGATTAAATATGTGCAAATCATGTGCTACTGCAGCTTCGCATTTTATATATTCTATTCCCATATTACCGGGTGTTATGTTGATTTCAGTGTAAAGCACACTGAATTTCAGTCAACATACAGTGTTGGTGTGTATTATTAGACATCTCTCTAGGAGTTTTGCACTGATTTATTATTGTGGAAAATAAACTGTGGGACAATCAACAGACTAGTACTACTACTACACTGACACATTTTGTTCAGCAAGATCATTTTCACTAATGATGTTTAAAGGGAGGCCCGCGACTGGATCAGTTTGCATGTTCACTGATGATGGTTAACATCCCCGACAAACTCTGTGCTGACAAATTCTGTGCTCTCATTTAGACACTTGTCAGCTTCAGGAAATCAGGACCAGGCTATAAACTGATGTATTTTAGTTGCAGAATACAACATGACGACATCATGAGCTTATTCCAGCCAATGAACCAAACATTCTGAAAATCAGAGAGAAGTGAGAGAGTAAACAGGTAGTGTTAAAATGAAACTAATCTGTGTTTCAGGTCTCACACACTTATAATCCAGTGAATCTGCTGATTGTAAAGACAGAAGATCACTGATGACATCAGGACTTGTGCTGTAGAATAAGTTTCTGGACCAAGCAGGTGATGCAAAGATACAGCATGGCACTTCACTGTTCTAATCAAATACATGCAAACACAGAAATCTATAACATATCAATGAATGAAAGGTGTCACCATGACAACTTCTCAGAGTTGGGAAATTCTATAAAAGTTGTAAAACACAAAATAATTTAATTGCTGCGCAAACTTAAACTCCACTTCCATTATGTGTGTTTATTTGATTGTTTGGACACGTTTTGCCTATTGTGCCACTAATCTGGATGAACTGGACCCAAAATGCAGACAGACTGTAGAAAGCAGTGTGTTCAGAATGAAAAAGATGTATTTAACTCACAGGGAACCACAGAAGATGAGATGAAACGAAACGAGACACAGGTGGAGCAGGCAACCACAGGTGAGACCCATGAGGTAATCAGAGGAGGGAGGGCACAGGAAGACACAGAATTTCAAAATAAAACACAACATAAAAAAGGACCAAAAGACAAACGATAAGAAACTGGCAACAAAAGTGTTGATGTCTGTGTCTGTGTGCACACTCTGTCTGTGTAACACTCATACTCCATAAGAAACAGAGAACTGATCAGCAGCATAAAGAGAAATTATGTCCAGTTCATGTGTCCGTTTAAAGCTCCTTGTCGTACTTCCCTCAGCATCTGACCTCTTCCTATTCCATGTGTTTTGTTCTTGAGGGGGAAGAAGACGCAGCGCCGGCCGGAAATGTTCGTTATTGTGTGGGGCAGACAGAGGTGAAGAAGTGACAGCAGCAGCTGCTGCTTCAACAAATTTCACTTCAAAGCTAAGTGTCACTGTTTTCACATGTTCCAGGCCTGTCTGCACCAGAGGATGTTTAAATTTACACTAATCCACATTAAGAGTGTTCAGGTCAACTTCCTAAACACCCCCCCCACACATACACACACACACACCAACCATACTCATAAGTACTGACTACATTCATTCCCATAACCATAACCTTAACTATCTCTGTACATGTCACACACAGTATATATTTCTTTTTACAATGCTGCAAACACACTGCAGCTGTGTCCAGCTCAGGGGCTGCAGTCTGCAGAGGACACATTCACAGTGTTGTAGAAGGTGAAGGCCAAACTGAGATGAGACAGTCCGGTCTACACTGGCTTCACATTGCATCGCCAGCATCACCAGCTGCTAAATCCTGGATCGTCTCGAAACCAACAGTACACTTAAACGTTTTTCCCAAAAACATTTCAGGTTTAAGACCTGTGGAGTGAACACTTGCACCATTAACTGCTGAGCTGAACAGGAAACATTTAAAGGCCTAATCCACAGTCTCTCAGTTTGTGTTGTGTGCTTATATTGACAACACTTAATGAATGTTGGGATAGTATCCTTTATAATGACAATAATAGTTTCTTTATAGCACCTTTAACATAACATATGGGCTTAACACAAATCGGAGAGACACAAGAACAATGGCAGAAGCCAATGACTGTGACATAAAACACATAAAAGGCAAGTAAGAAACAGACAAGAACAGCTGAATAAAACAGTGCATTGAAATAAAAACAAAAAAGCAATAAAAGGAGATATAAAACAATAGAAACACATAAGAACATTCATAAAGACAGTGGAGAATAAAACAAGGCCATAAAAGGAATTAAAAAAAAACCAATATGAGCAGAGTGAGGGTGTTAGGGAGCTGAAACAACATTAATAAAGTAAGAATACAAGAAGATGAAGATGACATCACATAAAAACAAGTCTGTAGAAGTGTGTTTTAAGAAGAACTTGTCAGGTCCTGCATTTACACAGCAGAAGAATAAGACTGTATCTATGCTGCGTTAAAGGAACCTTCAGAATGAGATAACTTACACTGCTGTGACACCACTGATGTGTGTATGTGTACTGATGACACCGAGAGGTCACCAGTCTCTCACAGGGCTGATACATAGTGACAAACAACCTCACACTCATTTGCCTAATGAGCCCTGGGATTCAAACCCACAGCCTTCTTGCTGTTGGACAATAGTGCTACCCACTAATCCACCCAAAGAAGAGACAGTAACAGCAACACAAAACAAACTGTGGACTATTAACAATGTATGTAAACCGGGTGCAGCTCAGGCACTGAACAGTTTTACTTATTTACATGTTTCTTGGTTTTGCTCTTGTAAATGCCTCTGTTGTTAAGGGCAACAGGTCAGTCACGCATGTGGACAATGACAAAGATCAACACAGGCAACCGGTGCATGTAGAGCGGTTTTGGTTTCCATGCTCGTCACCTCAGCTCGCAAGAAGAGGAAACAGGTTTGTTTTCTTAGAGGTGAAGCAAAGACGTTCTCCAATCACACAGCAACAGCAGCTCCGTCCATTTCCTCTTCACCAAACTGAGTGAGGCACAGAGGGCACACTTAGTGCTCTTATTTTGGTGGGGGTCTCTGCAGCAGCAGCAGCAGCAACACGGACTAGGCCACAGAGTGTTTTCCAAGACAGAAATGGCTGAGAAGTTCCCATCATGCTTGTGTTCTCTGTCTGTGTCTTTGTCACAGACGAACACTGACAGTTTATCATAAACCAACAACCTCCGTGTCAGACGGGCTTTGTTTAGTCAGCAGAGGAGTCTGCTCTGCTCCTCTGGTAATGGAGGTTGTTCCTCTCAAGCTGTGCATTCCTGACCACCCCAAAACCTTCATGCCTGAGCAGAAACGCACCTTCACCCAACATCACCCTCCTGGAGAACACTGCTCACTCTCCAATGATCTTTGGCATCTGTCATAGTTCAGAAAGTTATTCATTCTTCAGAGAAAATGTCCTGTTGCTCACACTGCTGTACAGTTTTGCTTAAGTACGTGGCCCTGAGAGCTCAACGCGCTGCAACTTTGGGAAAGACAGTCAGAAGATATTGTCATCAATTTGACACAAGGTGGATGCACACAGTGGCAACCTCTAGATGTACTTGGATGAATTTGCTGATGTACACATATTATATCAAAACATCCATTCAGTTATTGTTGACGTTTCTGTATTTTCTCCACATTTTACAGATGTTCCCTGAATGCCTCATGAGCAGGCATCGGGGTAGATCCCAGTTTACAGCTCACATCACCAGGGGCCTCACTGAGGGAGAGTTCTGGGGCAACTGCAGTTCACTGTGTAGTGTCTTTATGAGAGGTTTAAAGGAGTTTATAGTTGTCATTGCAAAATGTGCCAGTGTGATGGGGGCCATCAGTTGGGGCCCCACTTGCCCCTAGGGGCCCCAAGCATTTGCCTGGTTTGCCTCTCATGACAGTGCACCTCCACACTAACTACTCTCTTTCTGTAGGACTAGTTGTGTATTTTTTTTTCTTTCGGTCTGGTCTATATTCTGGATTGTGTTTCTTTTTCTTTTTCATCTTCCATCTTTTATATAAACTTTTACTTTTGCTTTACTAGAAAAACCTCAAGGCCGTGACTCTGAATGACCAGTGTGTATCTCTTAGTGCCAGATTTTAATGTGTCACTTACTCATCGATTACTCCACAGCCTGTCACTCTGTCAGCCAGAGTTTGTAACGCAAGTCTGACCTGGTTTTCATGGAGTAGTCAGGCCAAAGCATTTCCATACCACCCATCAAGACTTAATTGAATTGAAGTACATGTGTGTGTCCACAGCAGCTCTGCCCCTGAGAGAGGTGGTAGTGGTGGTGGGGGCTGAGGTGGAGGTGGTGGGGTGCTGCAGTGGGGGAATGTGAGGAATGTGAGAGCAGACTTCTTGGAGTCGACAAGGTCACAACCCAAACAGTAGCAACACTCACCAGTCCAGACAGACATTATCAATACACTGCTCCGAGCTGGGGGGAGAGCAGGCGTGTTATCAGTGTTTTCAGTTTGTCTTCTGTTGGTGGCGGAAGGAAAGAGGAGGAGGAGGAGGCTGTAGTAACACAGCTCAGACTCATGAACACGTTTCAGTGCTCGTCTCTTAAATCTGTCCTTCCCCAGAACTACGGATTATTTCCCCAAAACAATTATAAACCATCGTCCACCCTTCAGTGCTGGGACACCTGCACAAATCATAGGCATAAACACAATATACAAAAACTGATTACAACATTTAATCACTGTGATCATGATCACTTGATTAATTTTCAGTCCTCTGGCTTCTGTAGAACAGGCCGGTCTGTGTTAGATGCTGGATTTATCACGTCCTCATTTCCATTTTGTTTTCCATGTTTATATTTCAACTTTCAATATTACAGTTTTATTAGCTGCTTGGTTTTTGTATGTATGTGTAGCAGAGTTGCAGTGATATACGATTTACACTGTATAATAACTATTTCATTTAAAATATCTGTTTCACAGTCTCCATCAGAATCACTCTCAGTGGTCCTTAAAGGAATCAAAACAGAAGGGCTTTTGGTTAAAGAAATGCTTCATATAAACTAGTACCTAACAGTTAAAGTACTCTTCTAAATGCCAGGTATATGAATGTAAGTACTATCACAGTGTAATGAAAGTATTAAAGTACAAAGAGATGTCCCCTGTGACTGTTGGAATATTATATATTGTAGGATTTCATTCCAGAGGATGTAGATAGGTGATAATAATAAAGGTGATTCATGGCAACATCACTCTAGATATAGGAACATACAGTAGAGTATATGTGATAGACAGCTGTGAGATTATGTCAAGGGTACACAAACTAATGTAAATCTATTCTATCATATCATATTATAGAGGGACTGTGTCTTAAACTGTCACTCAGTCCCAGACTCTCAGAAATCAAGAGTGAGTAAACAGAAGGCTCCAAAGCCCCCAGACTTATAATTGATCCCTGCTTCTCCCACTAAGTGCACCCTCCACCCACCTCCACCACCAACATCCTAAGCCTCTAAATTAATCGGGTAACATGAGTAGCTAATGTATCCCAAACATCCTCCGCTTTAAGAACAACTTGCCTCTCACTTCTCTTTCCCTAAATCTGTTTCCACTCTGGCCCCATCCCTAATTGTCATCAGCGCTACAATTTCCTCCTGCAGACAAACCCCTCCTTTGTGTCTCCCGTTCCTGCCTCCAGATTGAGACGGCTCGAGCCCTTGTACTGTCTACAACAAGCAATACGACCATCAAACACCAGTCTGTCCATTGGGTTCCCCGAAAGTCTGAGAGCTGCAAAGTGCTGCAGTCACATTCAGCAACACTGGTGTTTTTATTTTGCATGTGGCAGAAATCCATGTGAGTGTGACAGGGCATACTGGGGCTGTGCTGCTCTGTGTTCCCATCAGGGTGAGAGTGACTGATCACTGATCACATTATGTCATGATGAAGGGGAGAAAGCTCAGACTGTCTTCTCTGATACAAGGACAGAAGATAGCGCAGGGATGAGTTCTACAGTCAGTGTCAAGCTATAAAATCCCTTCTAGTGTGTTTTGCTGTGACCCACCTCCACACCATCCTCCACCTGGCTTCATATCCAGGGCCAGGTCCAGCTCACCAGAGTCCACATCACATCCAGATCTCCAGTTTCTTATCCCATCACCACCACAGTCTAGACTCTGGACGTCTTATTGGATTGACACAGAGAGCAGTGGTGACAGCACTGAACAACGGCATCATGCAAGTAAAAAAAACACCCACCTTCTACCCTAGAAAACGGCCTTTCACACTCAGGTTGCACACTTAAAGTGAAAGCAAGACTTGGAGTATGCAGATATTTTATTCATCCATTAAATATTTTAATCCAAGCTGTGAACAACTGAAAATATTTTCTACTGCAAAGAAGGAACCAATACAGGAAGTAACCTAAAGGCCACAGTGTGTTTACCCATAATACAATGCATCTGTCACAGCTGTGTCACTGCCTGTGGTACAGCTGACAGGAGCACTTGCATAGATATCTTGAATCAACCTCTTGGTATCAAATATCATTTCAACATAGTGATATATACATATACTATAAATATATATATGTATGTGTGTGCGTGAGTGTGTGTGTGCGTCTACGACACAGCGCTTTATCCAGAGCTGGGAAATTAAAGGGAGAAGATCCTGGTAGTAGTCAACACTGATGTTACATGTGTTTGTTCTTTTCATGTCCAGGACAACATTTCATTCACCAGATGTGATCAGGACTATTGTAACAGATGGATCAGAGATGAACAAACACTCAGTTCTCTTTAAGGCAATCAGCTGATGCAGTGTCCCTGACTACAGATTGGCTGTTCTGGAAACATGCACTTTTCTCTTACGACAGATTTTACATCAGAGTATTTGGTCTGTGTCTGAGGCCTGAGCACCGTCCTTCCTTTTGCTATGTTATCACCCCACTCTGTTTTTACTTTGTGAATCAAAACCACAGAACTCCTAACTATTTTAAGCGTGTGAACCTTCGGACTCTCGCTCCACAGTCGTCGGTCTGGTCTGGTTCTCACGTCTGTCTTTCAGAGCTCCGTCTTCCCATCGCTCGCTGAGCTGCTGGCAGCTCCGCCCTCAGCTCCAGCGCTGGAGGAGGAGGAGGAGGAGGGGGCCGTGTCTTTGGGCTGGAAACCCAGGGAGGCTGAGTTAATGCAGTAGCGCTTTCCTGTGGGTTTTGGTCCGTCATCAAACAGGTGTCCCAGATGAGCTCCACACTGCAACACAACAGGAGAAACTGATGTGCTCATCTCATTGACACCCAGGTCCCATCCTGTACATGTTCTTCACCAGTTTTTTTTTTTTTTTTTTTTTTACACACAGGGTTGTACACACAGCTAATGCCCTGTCGTACCTGACTGCAGGTCGTCTCCACTCTGTGCATCCCGTAGGAGAAATCATCCGTCAGAGTTACAGACTCCTCCTTCAACAAGTCAAAGAAGGACGGCCAACCTGAGCACAGGACGGCATCGTGTTAGGATGTCAGCACACAGGTGAAGTGATGAGCACGGGACAACAACTCATCACAGAGCAAAATTAGTAGATTCTATCCAAACCTTTACCTTATCCTTCTTTTGTTCACAGGAACCAACATTCAACAGGCTCTACAGTACAGATCCAGCTTTTATCAGTTCTAGCAGCAGGTTTCTGTGGTGTTGTATGTTACTCAACAAGTGGATGAATTAAAACCTGTACAGATTTTCATGATGCTCTAATTCTCCTCTCAAAATGTGTTTGAGTGTCAGTGAGCAGCTCTCTGATCCCTCCACCCGCAGCTGTGCTGATGACACATGATTAGTGCACAGCTGTGCCTTGGCTTGGTCACAGTTAAAGGACGCTGACATTTTTGAGTTTCACATTTAAAAAACAAACAAACATCTATGTGCTATTGAACTGTGTGACTTGGGCAACAGAGGTACATAGTGTTTTTTTCTGGATCTGTGTGCATGTATTTCATCTGGTGAAACACAAGAGTATATATAAAAGTGAATGAGAACTCATCCTCATCACTAAGGAGCGACAAGTCCCACACAGTGCTGATGCTACATCAGGCTCAGGTTGTGGATCCAGGGCTGTCAGATGGAGGGGCAGCGCCCTCTGCTGACTGACTGACTGACTGACTGACTGAGCTTATCTAGGGCCTGTAACTGCTTCATGATCACCTCACAACACACACAGACAGTTTATGGTGTATACTAAGTTACAGTCTGACACAGTCACAACAAACTGTCTGCAAGATCAGAATAAGTGCTCTCAGCAAAACAAACAATGTGCATGTTCTTACACTGAGTGGGAGCACCAACAGATCTGATGGAGGTTTCATGATCTTCCTCCAGACATAAATATCAGTCACAGCAGAATGAGTCATTATATGGCTGTGATGCTTGTAGCTTTTACATGACATAGACATGAAGCCAGAAACAATGTGAAATCATTACTGAAAAAAAAATCACTACACATGATACAGAAAAACCAAGAGAGGGAACAGACACAAGTGAAGCCTCCTCCCACTGAGGAGATGTGACACAAACAAACAGTCTTTCCTCTGATGAGAGGTGCTGCAGTGATTCAACTTACCTGAGCCTGAGTCAAATTTAGTGTTGGAGCTATGAAAGAAAACAAACCTGTCAGTTTGGTTATGTTACTTATGTGGATTTCATACTTTAAAAATAAGAGTGCAGGTCTTACCTGAAGAGCACGGCCCCACAGACAACACAGGTGTAGCTCCCCTCATCTTTATGATCTGTGAACTCACCAGTGAACGCACTGTGGAAAACAGCTCCGTCAGTGAAACTGAAGGCCTCAACATGATGAAAATGTGACTATCGTCAGAAGGTGGCTGCAGTGGATCATCTCACCCCTCGGTTCCTCTTTCCTGAGTTACATGGTACTGCTTCGGTGTGAGGCGCTTCTTCAACTCCTCCTGGGAGAAGCTCACCGGCCATGTTTTCTTTGTCCTTCGTGCTCCTGAGGGGGGGAGGCAGGGAGGACAAAAATACTAACTATACAGGAAGAAAGAAGAGTCACCATCACATTATCCCTTATGTCCAGCTACTCTTCTAAACACAACACTGTAAAGTCTTCGTCTGTCTTCACATCAGTCTGAGACACAAAATATAAACAGAAGCAGGTGAGCCAAAACTCCTCGCTCTGACCTCTTTTCTCTTCTCAGATCTGTGTGAATCTGCTTCATGCTTCAGGGTAACTGACTAAACGAATGCACATTTCATTAAATAATAACCCACTAGCAATAAACCCTTTGAAGTGTAAATGTATTGAACAGAACCACAAACCACAAACCAAAGCCAAGCAGTGAATCATTAGACTGTTGTGTTAGTAATTTCAGTTGCGTGACAGCAACGTGTGACTATAGCTACAAACTCAACAGATGCTGACATGGACCGTTTTGACGCTACAATGTGGATCTGTTCACCCCTGGGAGCACTGCATTGTTTGTATGTGACGCAGGTTTCAGCCAACTAAAGAGTCTACACTAAGGTACCGCTCTATGTTTGTGTGTATATTCAGTCTCTTCAATATCTAACCAACGAATGAGGTGTTTGTTTTTCTGTGTTTTAAGTCTCAGGAGAGTGAACACGCACACACACACAAATGTCAGTTTGGATTATAAACAATGGTCCCAGTCATTTCTGTGCCCAGATTTAGAGCTTGGTATGATTTACAAATCCTGAAGCCACTGAGTCCTGAGTTTTGGTGCAGATACGACCAGATAGACCAGGGACCTGCTCCAAGACGCAGGTTGACTGTGGTTTTCACTTCACTGTTTTTGTATCACCCAAATTTTGACTCAAAAACTAAATATTACCCCACGACACGTGCTAATATATTTTATATCTAAGGAGTCTCTGTGACTGATGGTTAATTATCAGCCATAACATTTAAGGTACTTAAATGTCAGTAATGTGTCTCTGCCATGTTTTTAGGAAGACTAGGTGAAGTCTGAGGAGGTGCAGAAAAACAATGTGGATGCTAATTCATACATTGACTACTGTAAATTACTTTCTAATTGATGTCAACATGGACCTGATCTTGGTTTAATTATAGTAAGTATTTGACTTTTTTGTTGTTGTTGTTGTTTTTTATTTTAAATAACTTCATTTTTCAAATGTATCTTGGTTAAAGCCTCTGAACTTTGCATATGTGGACTGTTTGGAATGCAGGCTGAACCAGTGTTCAGTATTGGTTGGTTATCTGTAAAATGTAAGTAATATGTGGTCAGATCTCAAATGCCTACATAAAAACAAGTAAAGCAAAAAATGGTCAAAAATACAAAACACTTATAGTTTGTATTTAATACTTCTGTTATATGCGTGTGTTTAATGTATGAATCTACTCATAATAAAATGAAGGACACATGTTAAAATGACTATGTCTAGGCCTCTTGCTGTTAACATCGGAATGAGCTGTTTTTCATGCTGCATTAAAATCACAACACCCAAAAGGAACTGGGTAGTTCATGTCAGTGTTGTCCAGCAGAGAGCAGCAAAGACCTGCTGACACTAAATGCGAAGCAGTGTCATTAGTTTGCATGCAGAGGTTTGTTTTTGAGATGGAGAAGCACCTTCCATGCTACACCCAATCAGTACAAGTAAAACTGACCCAATTAGACTTATAATCAGGTAATCAGGCAATATCTGATCAAACATGAGGCAACAGGATTAAGAATCTCACCAAGCATTGACTAGTAGAACTGCAGTGCCTGTGAGTTTTAGATCCTCACTGCTAAGAATACAAATCATTTACTAATCAATAGAGGTCCAATAATCAGCGCTGTTCAGATTTGGTCCCATTTGGGAGCAGTGAAGCATCGCTCAGTGCAGAACACTGATTGCTGTTCCAAATCAAAACGTGAGAAAAGAACTGAAAGCAGCTCACGTCATTCTGACCACACGCAGACTGGGACAGTAAAGACATGCTGACACACCAGCCAGGTGTTAAGGCTTTAGAGAGGCAGAGCACAGCAGGCACACAGCACCCAGTCAGTGGACCTGAGGGAAGACTGCAGGACCTCAGAGTTACAGGCTGACTCTTGGTTATTAGATGCAGCAGATTGAAGCCCGACATGGCTGCTGGACAGAGGTGCTCCACCCACCACTAGAAACAAACACCCCTCAGAAGGGATACACCAAGGACTGGGCTGGATGAAGGGGAGCAGATAGAGGGAGAAATATGACAACACATGACAACACAGGTTTGTAGTGAACAGCATTAGAGACAAGATGAGGAGTAAAAGCTCAGGTCGTCAGGATCTGTTCGGAAAGGTATTGGTTAACAGGCGTGTGGGACATGGACACACACCTAGAAGAACAAAACATACACAGCATACAGAACAAAGTGGAGCTGACGATGTATAACAAACAAACAATGTCATGAAATGTTAAGTAATTATAATTCAAAACTGAAAGAGAACGTTCAGGGAGAGAAGTAGGAAACCAGGAGACAGGAGAAACTCAACCAACACCAACACAAATACCTGAATGTTGAACACATGGACACTGCTTAATCAATTTCCCATTCCTTTACACAACAGAGTACAGAATCATCTGTCTGTAGATGAGTTCAAATACATCAAACTGAAAACTCCAAACTAAAATTTTCCAGACGAGCTTTTTCTAATGGAAAAAATAATGAACTGCAATTCAAACAAACATAGAAAAGAACCAAATACATAGATAAATAATAACAAGGATATTGATAATGATTAATAGAATCAGTCATTATTTGTATTTCAGCATGTGATTCTTCAACACAGGGGGAAGGGAACAGAAATTTTAAGAATTACACTCAGCACCTAATTTATCATTTCACATCGACACAACTGCAAATTAAAATGAAAAAAATAAGAATCAAGTGTTAAATGTGCAGCAGGTCAGGAGACAAACACACACAGAGGAGACTGTAAAAAGCAACAGAGATATTACATGGTTAATCACCACTCACACCACCACACAGGACAAAAGAGCAGTCTCTCACAGACTTTTCTATCTCCTACAGTTAGCTCATGACTTTACTAATTGACAGAAGCTCCAGTGTGATCATGTGATTAAGGCACTGGGTAATTAGGTTAGCTAATTCAGGTTTTTGCACAACTTTTTTTTCCCTATCAGTTAAAAGAAATGTGTTGATGAATCCTAAATTCTACAGACAGAGTTTATAAATCTTAGCAAAAGTCTTGATTCTGTTACTTCTCAGATGTGTGCAGCATGCGTCAAGTCTTATTGGGCAGCACAATATGCTAATTTAAATGAACTAAAGAAGAACATTTACAGCTTAAAGTAAAAGTTGTGGTGTCAACATTCGTGTCCCCAGTGAAAGATCATGTCGGTATGATTAATGTTGATACAATTAACTATCACTGAACGTTGGAGCATCATGGATCCCAGTTTCTCTTATCCTGGCTTCGTCCTGGCCTGAATCACACACCAACACTAACACACCCTGTGCACTACTCCTCCCTCATCAAACTCTAGGTGGTAGCACTCTCCAGGCAGCTGCCAAAAACAGTCCATTAGACTGTGTGAGGGTGAAACATGATTCATCGTGATTCATCAAAAAACACAGTTCCTCTGCTCCAGAGTCAAGCAGCATGGAGCTTGGTGCTGTGAACAGGTATCTTGGTTTGGGATATGAACACACTGGCAAACATGATTAATGGTGAATCTGCCTATTTTACTCCCAGAGGCAATCTTGAACTTTGTAGTGATTGTTGTCACAGAATACAGTAGATAGTGACACATTAAAGGTCCCATATTGTATAAAGGTACATTTCCAGGTGTTCTGTGATTATAAATCAGGTCTAGATTCTGTATCAATACAGTGAACGTATCAAAGCTGACAAAGCTTCTGTCACTTTGTGATGTCACAATAAAGCAGTCAGTGCTCTCAGCCATGCCCCAAGTCCTTTCCACACAGACCCACCATCAAGCCTTTCAGGATTTGGACTCACTGAGTGTTTATCTGCTTTATATTCGTTGGATCACTCAGAAAACAGCTAATCAGAAGAGACGCTCAGAGCCTCCTCTCTTCTGATTGGCTGGCTGGCTAGACCTCCAGAGAGAAGCCAGGGAGAGGAGATTGTTTTTTGGTTGTTAAAGCCACAAATACATCTTCTTATTGATCAAAGTGTTAAATACGGGACATTTAAAACTCACTCAGTATGCCTCACTCTACTGGAAATGTTGATCAATGTAGCTTGCTTGGCTAATGCTATGCAATATATAGGCATCATAGTGGATGGATTAAAACATTGTTTTAACACTGGTCTCTTAATGTGCACCATTAGTCACAGCTAGACATGGGAACGCTAATGCTAACAGGTTACTCTACCTAGAAGAGCGACGCGCGGTGCAGGACGGCAGACAGAGCTGCTCACAGCAAGACGCACAGCCACGAAGACGCCACGTCTGAGGAGGACATCCATGAGACTAACAGTCAGACTGAAGAGAGAGAGACAGAGAGGGCGAGAGGGAAAAGCAGAGAGAGAGAGAGAGAAAGCTGCCCATTTCTGTAGATAAATATTTAATTATCTTGTTAAACATCACCTCCGCCCAATGATGGCTGGACTATAGTTAATCTGTGAATGAATACAGTAAAAGGCACCTGCGAGAATATTCCCATAATAGAAACTCATATTCAAAGCCAGACAGACAGAGTGCAAGAGGAAACTCTCACTGTGCTGCTCTGTGATAAAAAGCTCTACAAAGGTGGCCTTATATGGCAGTGATTCCAGCAGTGTTTTGGGCAGTGTGTGACTTTCATCCTGCAGGAAAACAATTTTCTACCACAGTATAAACAGAGGCTCCACCAAGTATTCAGGCCCCTTCACTCCAATCCACTTTACTGAGCTGTAGATTTCATTTCAAATAGATAAAAATGTCATTTTGTCATTTTGTTAATAACATTTCAGACATTCAACACAATTGCAAAAAAATCTACATTATCTACAATTATAACAATGACATCTACAAATCAAAAATCAGCCACATAGCTGAGCTAACCTCAAAATGGGGAGACACCGAAGTCTGACTGATCTGAGTCTTTGTACAGCAGGCAGGCAGCTAATGCTGGCATGTGCATTTGTTCAATGTCTTTGTGAGAGGAAATCACTGGTCTGTGGTCTGAAATATTAAATACAGTGCCACTGTGAGTCTGTTTAAATGGCCAGCCAGCCTCTGATGTGGGCCGGCTGCTGCCCAGTTACAACAAATACCACAGAAAACAACTGGCAATGGTCAGCCACAGACACTGTGGATTTTATGTGTCTCATTCAAAACGTTTGTCTCTTTGGTTTCTCCATAAAAACTGTGCTGATGTCGACCTTTTTTCTATACTTGTACATTTAGTTCTGATACGCATTTGAAGTTACAGTGCTGTTGTTTTTACTCTCATGAACTGGACTGAAATGAATTCTTTGTAGTTTTCTTTTTGCATTTTCCACCTCACATAACATTTCCAAAGCCCTTTTCAATTATTAAGAACCATGTTGTGTTCATACCATCTCCTAATTTTGGTTACTTTACAAGCAGTAATTTAACATTATTACAAGGCTCAATATATTACAACAAATAATCTGAGAAATGAATGTTATTGACATCTATGTTAAGGTAAGATGCTCACCAATGTTTTCACTCCGTGGCACAGCTGTGTTCACTCTGCTCAGCCAAACAACGCCATAGGTGAAAAATAAATAACTAAATAATAAAATTAAATAAACTAATAGCACAGCTAAAGCTCGATTACAGTGCTGTATTACAGGTGGGTCAAACACTTTGTTTAACCTGCACCATATGCACCTTAAACAAAGACTTGAAATGTATATCCCTCTGCAGAGACAGAGATAATTACTATTACACTGTGTGCATAATTCAAGAACCAGCTCATTTACACAATGCTTTTAGTGTTGTGCTGAGCTGCAGTGACAAACATCACCACTAGATGTCAGCTAAGGTAGAAATACCTTAAAATAAGCTTCACCATTACGTTGCAACTTCACGTGAGTATGGCGGATAACAATTAATAGTTGTTTCACTAGGTGACGCAGCATTAATTACTCTGTGAATGCTAAGAAAGCCATGAAACACTGCGAGTCACACTTACTGAACTCTCGCGTTAGTTAAATTCACTTGAACCCACTCCACCCGTGCGCCACAATGAGACACAGGGTGTGTTGTTGTGTGGTGTTATCTCATACAGGGAGCTCCAAACAGTCCTGTCCGCTCAGCTGACGATGCTCAGGGTAGAGAAATGTCTAAACAACCGTACATTGTACAACATTGCGTTATGTAACGTAGTAGTACAGTCCGCCATGTCTAATATGAGCTTTCCACGGCACAAGCCTAAAAATAACAATAAGTGAGTCTTAGTGGTGCGTATCTATTTCTGACAGTTATTTATTAAGTTAATGTAGTTACTACAGTTTTGTTTAGTTGAATGTTTTGACATGTTATATTCCCCCGAGCCTATAGTAAACTCCTCAGACATACCCCCATCATCACTAAAACTGCCCCCGTGTCATCGTTAAGCTAACTGTGCCCTTCAAAATACACAAACACACAAGACAGCGACATACCGGAGGGAAGCAGCAGCAGCAGGAGCACGACGCTGACAGTGAGGTGCAGTGTTGTCGGTGATAATATGGCGGTGTCACGTCGACTCATGAGCTTTACCTGGAGCACAGTCACACGTTAGCAGCACACGGAGCTAATACAACAACGGTCCGCACCGCCGAGCAACAGGCTACCAGTGTGCGGCTAGAATGACAGGGGGACCGCTCCTGCACATCTCCAAATATGGCCAGGACCCCACTCAGCTTCCGTTTTGCTCATACATAGAAGCCTCGTCACATCGTAATGCAATAGGAATTCGACCAATCAGCTAAAGTCATCATTTCATTGAAGTTGTAAACATCAACTTCAAACCGACCATGGATGGGAAGGCAGGAAACAACCCAGACTGATGAAGGTGACTAAATCATATTTAAAAAGTCACTGAGCACATCAGGTGTACACAGGTATTGTGTCATGGTCATAACGCATTCAGCTACTGTGTACATGTAACAACAGCAGCACTAATAATAAATGCTACTTTAAAGGGTTTTATGGCGAATTAAATAAAAATACAACCTGTAGTAAACAAAATAACCAATATAAAACAGTTGTTTCAGCTGACACTTGCCTTATTATATCTGTTGCTAAAATCTTAATTGTTTTATCAGTACATGAACTGGATTGAACTGAATTAAGATTAATTCAGAGCTTTAACACCAATTGAAGATTTAGGATAGATTAAAATGTAAAAACTGAAACAGCCTCAACGCAGATAAAGCCCATCATTTTTTGTATGTGTGCAAATGACAGTAAATCACAACAAACAAAATGTAAAAACTCCTAATAAATCTTTAATTTGAGCGGTTTGTACAATTGACAAATTACATTAAAACATCTATTTATTTTTAAATGTCTAGTATATTACACCTCCCCCCTCTGGCTAGCAGGTTAGGGATATTGGTAAATCCAAACATACAATGCAATGGAAATAAAGCTGCATATAATGGTACATACTACACTTATATCAATGTACAGCGTTTACATAAAATACATCAGAGGAAAAGGATGCATCCATGAGGATGTATTTAAAGGTGAAGGACAAGCCTGGAGAGGTGCTGTCACATCTAAACCAACATTTACATTCAGCCTCATGTACAGTCAGTGTGAGGTGAGACGCTGCAGGTGCACCGTTCTGCTGGAGTACAAAAATAGATTACAGTGATGCACTAACAACTGGCTTATTTCTTAAAGTGTTCACTTTATTTTGTTGTTTTACACATCCTGACATTTGTTTGGAAGTGGATGTAAGGTTGATTCTCGATGAAATAAAGTTATGACACATATGTAACAGGTACTGTATAGTGACATTAAAATAGTACATCACCATGGCTGTTTAAAAAAAAAAAAAAAGAAATAAATAGAGAGAAGCATTTGGTTTAATATCAAAGGAAACTGCTACAAAATACCAAATCTGAATATGTAAAACTCTAACAAAACTACATCTATGGCAGGCCTTACTCACCCTTTGAACTGTTTCTATCTCTTAAATCCAGTATTGTCCAGTAATGCAGTGCCAGTCTTAAAAAAGCACAAATTTAAGGCACTGTTGGGTTTGTCCGCCGCCTACTGCAGCAGATTTTTGAACATTTGAAATGTGCATCATTTGTACAATTTCACACTGCAAATACTGAATCCAACTTTCAATTCACTGCATTAAAAAAATGTAATTATGTCTAGCATCTCCTGGATTCTTAGCCATTTTTTTTGTTTTTTGGATGCTGTAAAAACACACAAGCAAATCAGGAATCCCTAAGTTCAGTAAAGTCTCCTTACAGCGTGGGGAGGGGGCGGGATATATAGAAGTGAGTATTACAAACTGTCAACATTCTCACAGTACTCCTTATGACGAAAAAAAAAAGCATAGTAGCGTCATTACAAGAGGCTGATATGATCAAAGACCAGCAGTGGAGTGAGCTGGACTCCATCGTGACAGGAAACATCTGTGGGATGAGCACAGACTGTAACCTGGACATGACCCATCCTGACCTCGCTGTCTTCCTCTGGTCTGTTGCTCATGTACACAAAGAGATGACAATAATACACACCACCCGTTCAGAACAGAGTGGAAATCCAATTCAGCTTGGGAAGGGAGGCAGGAGGGGGAAGGGGTTGCACCACAACTTGAAAGAGGTAAATAATAAATATAATAAGTGATAATAATAATAGCTTGGGGATATATTGGATTATATCTGCAGTAGAAAGTTTCAGGTGACTGTTAAAAAAGTCCACTCCCTGATTTTGTTATATCGCTCGAAAAAAGTTGCGAGTATGGGAGCGCTGCTGGATGCCATAAAAAACACCAAGGACAAAGGGAAAGAAAAGCCCATACATGGAATACACGGTGCCGACGACACACACGCACAGCAGCTGAATCGGCGTTCTCGCTGTCGCCCCGTTCTACCGCCTGAACTGTCCTGTGTACATCTGTGCTATCGCGGGCCTCTCGGGGAGTGTTTGCCTCTGGATACAGATGTGATACTCTGCTGTGGTAAGTGAGCAGCAAGAAAAAAATAAAATAAAATAAAAGTGAGCTTATGCTTTGCTTTTTAATACAGGAGATGTAATAAAGCTTGTGCCACCATTCACATGTATTTACAGGACGCCCTCTGCAAATCTGTCCATGCCTTCCTCGCTCGACTAAATAATAATAATAATAATAATCAGAATAATAATAACAAGGAGTACATCGAACATCTTCAGGAAAATCAACATCCACACTGTGTTGTATTGAAAGCTTACATAGAGGCATACTCTGAAATAGAGGCATACGCTGAAACATGCAGCCGTTTTCATACAGTGCCCAAATGAACTCCATCGTGGGGTCAGTTAGTTACACTGGAAGGAGGAGGAGGAGGAGGGAGGGTCGGAGTATCTGCACACATCTTAAATATTCCAGAAGAGCTTTGCTTCCTTGTTAAATCCATGACATTTCTAATACAAAGATTATAGAAAACAAACACTGCAACGCTGAACAGCTTTTCTTGCAAAGATCCTGTTTTGAAAAAAAAACAAAAAAAAAAAACAACAACAAATAAACAAAAAAAAACAAAAAAACAAATGCTCTCCCATGGCACAGACTTAAGTCTTCCCCGTTATAAAGCAGTGAAGGAGCAGCAGCAGACTGGTGCTGTGATGCTGGGAGGGCACAGAAGAGAACGCTAAATCTAATGCTTTGACGGTGATCTCATGAGAAGCCTGAAGAGTTGGCCGAGCCGTGCTGCTGCGGGCTGGCTGTAGTGTCCGCCGTGGTGCTCGGGTGGAGGCTGGAGGCCTTCAGGGGCGTGTTGCAGCCCTGTGCCTGTGGGAAGCGCTGGTGGTATCGGTCCAAACGCAGATACTTGACTGTCACCAGCTTACCTGTGACAAGGAGGAGCAGGAGGGGATGTCACTGACCAGTCACATCAGAGCTCTTTAACACAGGTTTAACCCAGTCAGTCAACAGCTACATGCAGAACATGATCAAGTATGAAGGAGGAAGAGAGTTTTGTTTTGCTGATTTATCATTATTTCCGAAAATTCTAAGGTTTGATAGGAGATACATTTGCATAAGTGACTGATGGTCATTTCTATAAATTAAAAAACAATCTAAGGCAGTCTGGATAATGAAATACTAATGTTACAAACCAAACATCAATATAATTCAATGCTTATAATCACATTAAATAGCTGCTAGTAGAAATCTTTCATGTGATCCAACTGATTTGCCCACAGCAGCTTTGTAGCTCATCTGTTATATGATACACATGAAAAGAGGAAGACACTGAAACACCTCCACCACTGTGCACTGTGTCTTTCTGTGACAACACATTTTAAATGGCAGTGACACACTGCACTGCTGACATCAGACCACAGTGCCAGTCTATTTGCTATTCAAACAGCGTTGGTGCTGGACAGGAAATGACACCGCGCTGGCCTGAAATCAGCGAAGACACTGGCTTTGCATTTTGCACCACTTTGCATCAGGTGAAAACAGCCCTGCATCTGTGATGAAGATAAGCGGTTGTTGCAGGGGCACAGTGTAGAGAGGAATGACTGTCTTCTCTGCTCAACACTCTCTGTCTCCACTGCTAAAACTGATCCATGTAGCCACTTGTCTACCTGAGGTTAGTGACCCAGGTGTTTTCTGTGTTTTCTTCTCCTTGTGTACAGTTATTGTTTCTCATGCTGCACCTCTTTAGTTCTCTGGTAACCCCCACAGTACACATAATATTTTACCACCTCCTCGCATGTATTGACTATTATCCAATCAGGATGAGTTCTAGTGTTGTTGTCAGTATGATTACAGTGAATGCTTCAAATCAAACAGCATGTTAAAGCTCCTCCACCCAAACGTTTCCACCACTGAACCAGGAGCTACGTCCTGTCACTATCCAGAACAATGGAACAACTTTTCATCTCAACATTTTTTTCCAAACTTCATTCAAGTGCTTCTGTTATTTTTTGCATCTGCATCAAAACATTCACTATCATCCCAATTAGTATGATGCATGTACTGCCCTCCACTTTGACAGCAGGCTTTACAGCACTGCCTGCAAGCCGCCATGTTGGGATCGACTATTCAACAACAATACAATGTCCTCAAAATACAACAATGTCTTTGATGAATAACTTATGCTTTTAATCTGAAAGAAACCAGTTGGACCAGCTGTAACCATCATTCTAACAGTATTCTTAACTGTCCAGTGTTTAAGTAGTGATCAGTCTTAGGTGAATCATTAGAACTAGACCTCCTCTGTAATTTTAAGTGTTACACAGTGTGAAATTTACCATCAAACCAGGAGCCGTGAAGTGCCTTGAAGGCTTTCCCTGAGTGCTCTGCAGAGAGACACTTGACATAGACGCAGCCCTGTGGAGAGAGCAGGAAGCACAGAGTTACATCCTGACGGCCGAGCAGCCACGGGGCTGGATGTGATGTGACAGTCTGCTCGTGTCTCAGCAAGACGGAGCGGAGCGTACCTCTCGTGAGTTCTTGTCGACAGTGATGTGGACGATGCCGTCATTGTCACTGCACTTCTCCAGGATGGCCTGCTGGATGGCGACATCCCAGTTCTCCCCGACCTCCCTGGAAAAGACACATGCGAAGATGTTACAGACAGGAAGTCAAAGGGAGGGAGAAGGGTGAGCTTGATGAGCGGCTGACAGCTCGTCTAGACTACTACTCACATGACTGGGTCAAACATGTTTCTGATCTTCAGACATGGAGTCAGGCTGTTGGGAGGCGAGTTCCTCCGGTCCAGAGGGAAAGCTGAGGGGAGAGAGAGTCCGGTGAACAGGTGTTCATGGTGATCAGGCAGGTGATGACAGAGAAAATGAACAAACTGACATGTTAACCAGGGCCTGTAAACTACTAAGTACAGGAACCTAAGCTGTGTAACAACAGCTGGATGAAACTAACGTCAAGGAATGTCAGATTTCATCGCTGTTTTCCACTGTGAAGGTTTTACTGGTCCTCTTTTAATGACATCATCATGTTACACCCCCTTATTCTTCTGCTATGGTTTAATGGCACATGAGTGGAGGGCCACAAACTGTTCATCTCGAGGCAGTTCACTTCTTTGACAACCCCATTTCGATGAGCATCTATCATGGATCAGTTACAAAGTCAAACAGACATGTTCCACTGTTTAATGCCAATAAATGTCTCTTCTTCTCCTTCATAACGTGTAGTATAAGCAATGTAATAAACAATTTAATCGCAATTATTTGTATGGCCATTAATCGTCAACTAAAATGTCATGATAGTGACAGCCCTAGTAAGATTCTTTGTGGCTGCACCTGAATGTGACAGTCCTCTGTGTCTCTGACTGTCTCTGTCAACACTCACGGTCTATTTCAACAACGAAGTGACAACGAGACGATGATTTTATCTGAAGCCTCCCTCTCCCTTCACCCTTTTCTTTCCATTTCTCTCTCAACACTGATATTCATCTCATGTAATATAACTGTTGACATTTACTGAGTGGCAGCGACAATGTATCTGTCAGCTCTGTGTATCTGTTTACCCATGATACAACACTGAGAGCATGTTACCTTTCCCCTGCCAGACTTTCGAGGGCATTGAGGTCTTGTCACAACTGAGCGAGGGCTGGATCCACCTCCAGACCAGGAAGTCCGCCCCGCCGAGCCTCTGGTTCTCTGTTCGGATCCTGGACTCGTTGGCTGAGAGGAACTTCACAGCTCGCTCCCAAACCTTCTTCATCTTCTTCCTGTAAAAGATCAGCACGTGTGTCATATCCTCCTCACATGACACATCAAGTCCACACTTCATGTGGCTTGATAGTGAATCTGAATGAAGGACCCAATTAAATGTGTTGTTCATGAAGAAAAACGCTGCTCTGCTTTCAGAATATCCACAGTTTCATATAATGCTCATATATGATCATATACAATATTAGATCAGTTTTCCATACATAATTATATGAAGGTAATTTATATTTCAAGTTATCAGCCCAAGCCTAAAGGTAAGAGTGTGGATATCAGGCTTTAATGTTCTTTTCTTGAGCTTCTCTATGTGAATGCAGATGGAGCTGAAGGCGGTGGGTGCTGGTACTGACCTGTCCTGAGGCTGGACCAGAGAGTCTCTGACGTGGGGGATGGGCAGGTAGGGCTGCATGTCCTGGTTCTCTTGGCAAGCCTCACTGTGGTTCTTCATCACGTCTGGACAACAGAAGGTGGTTAGAAAAAGGTTCGGAGGAATAAAGGAACAAATACAGCGTTCAGAGAAGAACCTGCAGAGTTTCTCAGTGTACTCAGACCCCTGCACTTTGGATATGACCTGGACTCAACATCACCATTTTGCCATTCACTACACTCTAGTTGGAATCCCAGCTCTGAAACTCAGAGGAACTTCAATAACCCAAAGCTCACAATCCAAGATGGCTGCTCTGAGCATCACCAGTGAAGAGAAGTTATTCATTGAGGCACGTAGTAGAAATCAGTTGTACTGAGCAGCTTCTGCCTGTAAACATCTTGTTATGTAGCTTTCTTGTACAAACCGTCTCTTAGCGTGTTGTTATCAGCTGGTACTAGCTAACAGTTCTACCTGCAACATTAGCTGCTGCTATTATGACTTGTTACAAATTTGGAACTGGAACTAATCGACCTGGATGTGATGTCTCTCCCAGCTCCGAATTTACACCTCTGTGGTAAATGAAACACAGGATAAGTGTCAACAGCTTTGAACCTGGACTGGAGGAGTTCATCGCATTCTTCCATCAGACTGGACGAGAAGCATCTCTGAACTTCACCTCCAACACACTGGACCGTGAAGACCTGATCTTTGTACAACTGCTGAGATGGTCATCCCAGAAGACCCCTGACGCTGTGGGGCTGCTGGGTATTTAGCTGCCTGGCCAAGGCTCTTCTTACTCTGTTTTACTTCACCCTGATCTGTGTCACCACAAAATGTCATAGCTATCCACATAGTTCCTGTCATATACTAGTCACCACTGTCAGGAAAGTCATTACTAAAAGTAGGTGCCGCCAGAAATCCCTGCAGTGGATGAGTGGACTGACATCATCTGTGAAACATTTACAATGTAAATTGCTTATTGTAAGGAAATTTGGTGCTGCGACATATTGGCCACTGTGTTGGTTCTGGGCACACAGACGAAGGTGATGATAACGATGATGATGTCAGACACATCAGCAGTGACATCAGTCTGTTTCTAAAGTGTGTGTGGTGCCTTCTTACCGATGATCCTCTCCACCATGTCGTACATCTGCCTGGTCTCCTCCTCCTCTCTCCTCCAGCGATACTTGACGTACCAGACCACGCCCCACACACAGCCCACCACTGCACACACACACACAGGATTTAGAGGTTAGACACAGCTACGGGAGCCTGCTGGTGAAATGCTTGGGTGTTCTTCGGCCGTCGCGTTCTCACCAAGTGCGATGAGGAAGACTCTGCTGACGACAGTGACGAAGGCTCGGCGGAAGCGGCACGTGAAGGGCATCTTGGGGTGTGTGGACTCCAGCCGGGAGATCTCGGACACATCGGTCACGGGATCGTCAGCTACCTGCCCTGTCAGCCTACACACACACACGCACACACACACAGTGAGTCCAGATGACACACAGTGAGGGAGCTCTGCAAAGCCAGTGATCAGCATGAATCCTCAGATCTTGTCTCACCTTATGCCAACGTCCTGGCCTGCCCGGATGACCCACTCCAGAGAAGTAAGAATGAAATCTTCAAACTCCTGATTCTGGGCCTAAAGAGAACACATGGTACTGATGAGAGGGATGGCACAAACAGGTTCACACTGCTCATCAGTCATCCTCCATCCCTCTGGGTTTTCTTTTTCTTCTGATACCACAAATATACAGTGCATCTCAATAAATGATGGAGGTCAGCAGTCTCTCTCATGATAGTGCAGCTACTGAAGCAGGAAACCTTTGCAGGTGTTTGGAGTTAATCAGCTGATTACAGTGACATCATTAGGTCACAATAGTGAACTTTTTCACTATATTGTAATGTTTTGATTTACTGAATTTTGAGTTTTCTTTAGATGTAAGCCGTAATCATTACAATTAAAAGAAAATAGACGTGAAATATTTCAGTCTGTGTGTAGTGAATCTATATAATATCTGAGTTTCACTATTTGAATTGGACTACTGAAGGAAATTACCTTTCCCATGATATTGTAATTTACAGACACACACCTGTATGTCATCTTATGGATCAAGTAAATATGGGACCCTAAAGAAGCTGCTTCAAACAATAAAACACACTGATGCTCCTCAGCATCACTCTCCCATCCTGCCTTCAGACCATTCTCAAACATCACATCTGATGAGGAAACAGGTCGGAAAACACACTCTACTCTTCCACAAAGTTCATACACTTAATAAAAAATGAGCAAAGCTCCCTGGTTACAGCCTGATAGGCAAAGTCACAGAATTTCAAGGCCCATTCGTTGCTGTGTGAGGTGTTACAGTAATGGTAGTGATGGGTGTTGATGTGAACGTACCACTAAATAGGCAGAGGCCTCGTCCATGGACAAACTCCTGTTTGGACTCCTCTGGTCTCCACAGTCATGCTGGCCTGTAACCACAGCATCAAATCATCACTGATGTAAACAAACAAACTGCATCAACACAATGTGTCATCGCATCCTGTTTATCTGCACTTCAGTGCTAACATTTACATGGGAGGTTTAAACAAGGACAAACTTAATATTTTTAACCACAGTACATTTGAAATATTTGGCAGTTTAAGATGTACTGAGCACTTCATCAGGAACACCATACGGTAACTACATAGAGCCGTTTGTTCTCTAAACAACACCACATGATGATCAGACACATTCATATCAATGAGGAGGTTCTTAATTAACAGCCCAAAGCTGAGTGTGTGTCAAAGTGCTGAATATATTGGAGAGGATGATATGAATAAAGTGGAGCAGCACTCTGGATAAGGAGCTACTCATTAACATATTATCACCTGTTATTAGTCAGTCACCCAGCTCTGATTACAGAATTAAAAGCTGCGTTCAACAGTTCTGCCTCACTGACAACCTCTCCCATCTGTGGTACAGAGTGTCAACTTTTCTAAACCCATGTGTAGAGAATATAAAACACCAAAGTCAGAGTCAGTGTAGCTGTGAAGAGCTAGAAGAAAAGAAACAGCACTGGATTGGATTCCAGTTGATTTTATCTGTGCATAAAGGAAAACAATGAGCAAATAAAAGTGCATTATTTTCTTATTAAATTATTAAAAACAAAGCATAACAGCCTAATTAACACACTTAAACATTATCTGTTTTGTCCAGTCACAGAGTGCATATTCACAGTTATAAATGGACAGTGAAATGTGCCCAAAGTTGGGTCAAATGCTTAATGATGTAATTATACAGAAAAGAATATTAATCAAACATGATCAATGAAAATAATAACAGCTACAGTCAGTCAGTCAGTCAGTCGATGTGCAGCACATAGTGTATATCTACCAGCGATGTGGGCCAGGTGGTCGTGTAGGTTGAGCAGCAGCTTTAGGATCAGGTTCTTCACTGCGTCGTCCTGCAGACACAAAAAATACACACTGACAAACTGCACAACAACACAACCCAGCTGCAGAGTCCTGCACTCACACAGCCATTCCAATGGTGGACGTCTGCAAAGTCCAAAGCAATATCCTATCTACTGAAATAAAACATGTTCTGATAAGAGCTGCAGCTGACAGGTTTATGTCCTGTTGTCATATTACAGTCACTGATGTGACCTGTTGCTGATGACACTGGTCCTTTGCACTGGTCAAAGTGATGCTCACTGCCTGCTACTGATGAGGCACTGCTATCTGAATGCGTTGTACCGCGTTATATTGGCAGATACCAGATACCGATCCAATACCACAGCTGAACTGACGAACTGTACACCTTGCCATGTGGAAGACAGTGAAGGCATCAGGCTTGGCAACATTGTCGCTCTGTGTTTGTTGTCTACCGTCATGCTGCGCCTGCTGCTGACACCTGATGTACCACGCCTCACAAACACAGAATGGATCAGGGTCATGGATCAGCCCCATTATCCGATGCCAATCTTGATATCGATTGGTGCATCACATATCTGAACTGAAGTCATTTTCCAGATTTGCGCCCGCTCTTTTTCATTGACATGTACAAACAAATGCTGCTCTCTAGAGGCCGGCTGTCATAGAGGGGGCACGGCCCTGCAGCACTACCAGGCTGATGTGGAAAATAGACAACGGTACATAACAGAATGGATTTTGATCAGTTTTGTTTTTTCATGTAAGTTTAGCGCAGGATATCTGAACAAATCAGAACCTGTGATTTAGAAAAAATAAATTTACTTCTTAACAGAGTTCACTTCCAGTTTAGTTCAACTGGTTTTACAGCTTGGCTCTTTGATCCACCTTTGTTTATACAAGGGGGTGGACAAAAACATATAGAACACCTCCCAGCGAGACAAGTACTCTTTCACTTTCCAGTTGACGTGCACATCACAACAAATACTCGACGCCTGAGAGGTAGCACTGTTCACAGCACAGACCAGGAGAGCAAGCTAAATTCATTAACAAGCAGCACTTAAGCTGTGTTCACTGCTTACATCCATTATGCTTCCAATCTAATTCCAGGTTAAGTGTACACACTGCATTTCCTGTGCGGTTTAAAAAAAACTTAACTACACAACTTTATCATGTGCAGAAGTTAGGAGAGGTGTCAAAAGGAAAATATATACTTACATAAGAGTCAAACTCCTCACCAAACGGGTGGCTCTTAACTGTAACAGAAGAGAAAGTGGTTCAGTGGGGGGGGGGGGACAGAGACAAAAGTCTGCTCATCGACACTGCATAAAAAAGACACATGCTGGAATAGTAGAAGGAAAAACTTGGTCTTTTTTACAGTAAGACCGGCGTGTTTGGAGACGTGAAATCCGAGTGGAGTTCAGACATCACACGTGAGTCAGTGTCTGTACATGAGGCTCAGCCCTCGAAACCTCACCACACTCAGCTTGGCACTTTGAGGCCTGAATTAATTCAGGGCAGAGTGACACACATTATATTCTGGCTGTTTATTCTTTGAGCAATGCGGGAGCCATGAAAGTCCAACTTTAAAGCCATTTCACAAATTTAAAAAAAGAGCTGAACAGTCATATGGTAATACAGTGCTGACAGGCCGGGGACAGGATGAATAATACTGTCACTGGTTTGACTATGTCAGAGCACAAAATTAGAAATCAAAGCACGAACACACTCATTTTAACTAAGTCCACATTTCAGGCCTGTGGATAAAAACACTAGAAGTCATTTAACACCTTTAGTTTCAGACTTGCTTTGTCACATTTGTTTCAAATAGAAGGGACTGAATTCCTTCAATGATATTTTAGAAGCTGTGTCCGATCCCAAATATGCAGCTGATCAAAGAAATCATGTGAAACCATTGTCAGAGATTTGTATCTTATACCTGCATGCACATCATGACGCATCCTTGTGGTCGCGCACAACATTTCGTGCCATTCAGGAGAACATCAGAGTTGTACAAGATAATGTGCAGCACTTATTTGAAAGTTTTTAACACTGACCTTGATTTTAATTATACAAATGCTATAATTGTTAAGTATTGCAATTCCTTTCCCCACTGTCTTGTTGTTCCTGGTTTGTAGTATCTGTCATCTCCCAGACTCTTTAGAAGTCTGGGGAATGTGATTCAGTGGTTCTTGAGAATTTGATGGCTGTGAATTTGGGGGGGGGGGGGGTTTGAGCAGAGACGAACCAATCAGAAACCATGCTGTCTAGAACCTGTTTGGGTCAGAGCTGAACTCACATCTGTGCCAACGCTTCTCAGGAGGGATGGATTATGTTCCTGCCTTTACAGAGTAAATCTAGTGGGTGCACCTGCAGGAGGGCGCACACTGAAAACAGCACTGTGGATACTCAACTGAGCTCTATTTATTGACAACATATTGGGTGCACTGCTTCGTTTGAGTAATGTATGGGGTAGTCTGTTGTTTAATGTGCACGTGATAACAGGTTTGCCAATTTTACTCAGTCTTTTTTTTTTTTTTTTACAAAGCTCCTGAAGTTTTTCAAACAACTCCACAATGTGAAGCAACCATGCTTCCCACAACCATGGCATGTGGGGACAGAAGTTCTACCTGAATCACTGACTTTAAAAAGCCAATGCACGTTCAGTTCATGGGATAAACATTAGAAAAGCTGAACTTGCACGTCTTGGCAGATACTTACTGACTGCATCCACCTCTGAGGATCCAGAGCCCCTCATCCTAAGGTACATGAGGCCTAGCAGCAGGAAGAAGAGGCAGGCTGCCGTGAGCAGGAACATGGACAGGTAATGAGCACTGAAGCTGCCCGAGGAGGCCACCTCTTCCCTTTTGAATTGCTGGAGCAGCTCATCCTCCGGGACAGACAGCTTCTGCTTCAGCGCCGTCTGGCTGTACGAGTGGTTGGGAGCGGTGTGGTTGGAGTGGTTGCCCCTGTAAGGCTGGGACAGGCTGCTGTAGTTGGAGAAGCGCGGTCTCAACCCGATGCTGTACCTATTCAAGCTGCTGCTGCTTCTGAACGATCCGTCCTCGCTGTCGACGTGGTTGTTTTTGCCGGCCTCTCTTCCATGGTTCTCGGCGAGGGAGACGTAGATGGACTTCCTGGGAAAGTTGTGGCTTCGCAAACCTCCCGACGGGTCCGAGTCCCTTCTCTTTAACTCGTCTTCCTCTCCCTCCTCCCTCCGTCTTCCCACCATGTTTAGACTCCCAGGCGAGTTAACCTCTCTAGCTGCCCCTCCCGTCTGAGACCCTCGGCCGACTCCGTGGGAAGGGATCGCCGCTTTCGGGTGGCTCCGTCTGGACTCCAACCTATCCCGCTGTCGGTCTACGGCGCCGCCAAGGCCCCCAACCTCCTCCTCGTCCGAGTCTGAGTAATCCCCGGCTAACTTGCTAGTGATCAAGTGAGACGCCCCACAGCCATTTACAGAGCGAGAGTTCTTCTCCGTTTCCCCCTCATAATCGTCCTCTTCTCCCGATTCGTCGTAATCCCTCCCTTTTGCCTCAGGGCTGGATCTGGCACGAACTCCCCAGCCCAGCGAGACACCTCTCTGTCCGTCCGGACCCGGGGAAGAAGTGCTGCTATTCAGCGGACTCCCAGCGCCATACTGACTCTTGGTAGCCACACTCGGTGTTGTAACGGGCCTTATCTTCGGTTGGTGTTGAAACCCGGGGCTTCGGTCCACCCTACCGCTGTGATTGAGGCCCTTTCTTTTCAGTGGAGTTTCAGCGTCAGACTCGTCGGAGCTGAAGCCGAGGACGGAGGACTTCCGGCCCGGTCTCCTGTTAGAGCTCAGGTGCGTGACGTCATGGCTGGCTGGCCTGGATCCCGCCGTGTTGCCGCCGCCAGTGGTGCTGTTGATGGCCCCGCTGCTACGGGTTTTTCCAGATCTGGAACCCCGCTGCTGTTGCTCTTCCCGAAGCTTCTTCAGTTTCTTCAAATATACCGGGCGGGTGTTTTCGGTAACCGGGCCTGGACTGATACCGAAGCGCTTTAATTCGGAGAAAAGCTCCTCATCCGTTAACTGCATTGACGCCATCTTAGACAAAACTCTAGGAGAAGGTTGTGTGACGGAAATGACGTTGAGGTGAAGTGGCAGTGGACCAACTGGGCTATGTTCAAAATCACCAGCCAACTGTTTAAAAACTGATCGAATTCGTAACTGTTTGTAACTCTTAGTATGTTACATTTAAAACTATCTCTATCCAGTATAGGTGATCTATATAAAATGTGTGAAATCAATTATTTCCACACAAAAATAAAATACGTTAGACTTTCTAAATTCAGTAGCAAAACGTGACCCCTTCTATACAAAATAGTCATTTTCAGCTAATTGAAAAAGTAAAAGTAAAAATGGTGCATAAAATTATACAAAATTTTAACTAACAGAAACTTTTTTCATAATCATCAACAAACGATTTTTGTAAGAGTCTGACACACGGTCTTTTTTTTGTCAAGGTTGATGGACTGTTGGAGAAAACTGAGGGATTGGTTTGCTAATGAAACAAACCATATAACTGAATTGGAGGCCAGGCAGAGGCCATATGAAGAAAACAAAGGAAATTCCAGTGAGAAAAGTTGGCGAATGCTCATTGTAGAAGCTTATATTTCATACCTAAATTTACCCAAATAATATATCAGATCTATTAATTTATCATCACCAAATTTGAAAAATTACATGAAGTCTACAAGGGATTAAAAAAAAAGGCTGTATGCATACAATTCATCTGCTGTAGTAGTTAGGATTTCATGAAGTGATTTTTCCACACTTGTGTTTTTATGTAACCCAATTAATGATAACATGAATGACTATTGTATTGGTAGCATTTCTCATTTTTTCTTTTTGTACTCACAGTTTGTATAAAATATTTTCCCCATAAGACTCCAGTAACACTCAAAACCCATAAACACTCAAAACAAAATAAATTCAGACAAACTGTCGCATTGGTGTACATAGAAAACAGAACAGTTTGAAAAGGAAAAAAAGGAAACTGCACAAAGTCCTGAAATCAAGTACTGAGAAAAGCACAAACCCACAATTTACCCTGATACTTGTGATTATTCAGGATAGAATCACATGGAATTTATTTATTTTCACATTTACACCATAAAATTACAGTATGTACAATGACAGCTATTAATGACTCCAAGCATGCGCTTAAACTTCATCAAAATAAACAGACTGTGCACTGTCCTCTTGCTGTTGTACAACATTAACAGATATGGAACATCAGTGGGCTGCAGCCGTACAGCACCAAGTCTAATATAAATTTTTAATTACACCGAAAACATTCAACAATAAAAATAAATTTGAGAATACATTAGAATGACAGTTCTGAAAACGCTCTGAAAAATAACTTAGAAAATTGGAAAGTGTTTCTAAAACAAGGCAAGCAGCCATTGCACCGGCTGGGGGTGCCAGCAGGCTCTTTATCATATTAGGTATTGCAGGGTTAAGACTGATCTGTCTTGAAACATGATGATAATATTCTGGTTTCAATACAAACTTCTCCACTGATACAGATGTTCTTAATACAAAAGCACAATCAGTTCGGGTTGAATAAAAAGAAGCAGCCACCTGGAAATAGTCTACCAATAACAGAGAGGTTTGTTAGAATTATACTGATGATGGTTCCTTTCTAAACCTTCATTTTGATGAACCACAGGATCAGGATGGGAGAACAGGTTAATCACAGCACAGGCATATGAGTGGGTTTCCAGTGAGGCTGGATAGGATTGACATTAAGTTGCTGGAGCTGAGTACAGCAGCTTTCAGTGCTTCTTCAAGGAGTCGAGGATACGCAGGATATGCAGGAAGAGATTGACGATGTCCAGGTAGAGGTTGATGGAGGCCAGGATGTGCTCCTCGGGGGACAGCTGTTTCATCAGCAGGTGGGTGTCGTAGATGATGAAGCCGCAGAAGACCAAAGCCCCAGCCCCGGCCAGAACCAGCTCTGTGCTGTCACTGTCAAAGAAGAACTGCAGGGAGAACAGAGAGTCAGAGCGAGGGCAGGTGAGGCTGAAGCCTTCTTTTTAAAGTTTTACTGGTTTGTCTGAAGCAGGGATTATTGGTGGATAATCCTGTTCCACCACCTCCACTAAAAAGTTATCAAAATCTACGTTATGAGACCCAACCAAACTAATTTCAGTAACCTCAATATGTTTGTATAATTATACAGTCAGACAGGCACAGAACACCAGTCAGTTTTAAACAACGTAATTAGCCCTCTCTGTCGAGTAAGAAAGACAGAACAGGTCAAATGTTACAGAAATGCAGTTGATGACAAGCACAGGATATAAAGTCATGTCAGACTTTACACTTTACACTGCTACATTAACACAAACAAAAAATGAAACTGAGGAACAACTACCCACCAGCCCAGCTCAGTGTGGCTACACATACAAAACTCACTGAGCAAAACAACAAGTGTCCTTCAGTTTGAATGCAACATAGATGGTGAAATGTACATTCATTCCAGTATTTCATAAACATAATGAAAATATTGCCCTTAGTCCAGAGGCTACCATACAATGCCTAGATGAACAGGAAGAAGATGAATAAAATCTAAGTACTGGAATATGTCACTGTTGTGTTTATAATATTAGACCTCATTCAATAATTATTGTCTTAATAGTTGATAAGTTTGTGTCTATCCATGATGTCTTATAATTTAAGCTGTTAAAGTTACTTTAATTTGGCTCTGTCTGCTTTTGTGCATATTTTATTATTGATCAAACCATTGTGTTTAATCTGTCTCTTTTCCTTTCACTCCCTCCATCTTTCCCTCCTTTTTTCATTCATAGGAAAAAGCTCCATACTCACCCTCATGAAGCCTGCAATGATGAGGATCCACAGGCAGGCGAATAGGCTGGAAGGTCAGAAAAGGGCAGATATTGTAAGTCTGAGGGACATAGCAACTGACAAAACCACTGTACAGTCAGACAGTGTGTATGACACACTCACTCACCCTACTCCCATTTTGCTGAAGTCTCTCTTTGACTGAAAGGTGTAAGCCGTCAGTCCAACAAACACAGCGCAGGTCAGGAACAAGGCTTGCAGCACAGTGGAGTATTCATAAAAGGACACTGTGGAGAGAGAGGAGTGCCTCGGTCAGGGTGGTCTGCCAACAGGTTCAAAGGATGTGAGCAGTGCGTGATTCCTTCAAAAGATTACTCACCAGCTGTGGCCACAGAAACAGCTTCCAGTAGAGTCTGCAAACAACACACAATTACACTTACACACCACAGCTAGGAGCTATTGTTATGTAATCAGCTTCTGTAAAGTCACTGAGCAGCTCATCAATCATCACAAAATGAAACAGGTAAATGTGGAAAAAAATGACAGCAGTAAGTAGAAACTGTGCCCCTAACAGACGTTACAGTTCATTAAAACTATTCACCACTCAACAGAATGGAAATAAAAATACTTACAAATGCAAGCAGCAGGTAGAGGTTGACTGGATGTTTGTGCCTGAACACAGCCAGGGCCAGCAGGAGGACCAGGGAGCCCAGAGCAGAAACCAAAACCACAGCAGGACTGAGGGAGAAACACAAAACACAGTTGGGTAACACTGACAAGGAGGTTAACCACAGAAGATACACAACTAACAAATCTAAAGAGTTATACAAGCATACAAGTACACTTAGAGCTGTGGAGACATTATGGATCCAAATTACTGGTCAAACCTGTTGGTATCTTTTCATGCTGGCATGCAGTGATTTTCTTTTTATATCACACACTGAACTGCAAGTTGTGTCTAAACCATTCAACCTTTTGCTCATCGCTCTCCCGTCACGAAGCAACTACCACTTAATGTTTGAATGCTGTTGGACAAAAAACACTATGATTTGAGGTTTTGGTTTCTAGCTTGGACAAAGGTCATTGCAAAGGACCAACTAACTTTTGAGTGAAATTACTATTTATTTAGGCTCACACAGTAGACCTCTGTGGTCCTAAGCTTCAAATGTTCAGTGGACCAAGATACTGTCGAATATCAGTGTTGACATAAGGCCATTCCCAGCTTAGTTTGTCCAGCCTTCCTCACCTTGCATGGACAAACTCCTTGATGGTTTGAGAGAACATGAAGAGTGCAGAGGTGGCGGTGGTCAGGATGATCTGCAGGCTCAGGAGGCTGTAGACCTTCTTCAGGAAGTCTGATCAGCAAAGACATCAGTGAATAAATACACAGCATTATGTGGACAGTGGCTGCACCCTCACTGGGATTTGTACACTTAATCTATGCCACAGTTTTACAGAGGATACCAGCAGTCTGCCTTTCTAATGTTACAGTCTAAACCGACAGTTACCTGTGTGTAGTGTAAACTAGCATTTGAAATTGTGTAGGTCATACTTGAAGCTCACAATATCAGGTAAAGTTTCACAAGCTGCGTAACGATACGTAAGCATAACCTATGATAAACAATATAGGCAATTAATGCTAACAACGTTGCTAACGAGTTTAAGCTGAAGTTTTCACATAGCTACGTGCTGTCTAACACTGGGCTGCATTTTGACGTCAATAAATGGTTAACGATGGTCTGTAACAGCAGTGGCAGTCATATACGTTTCCACAGTAGCCGACGTTAGCATTGACTAGCTTTAGTAGGAGCCAAGGAGCTGCCAACGCCTCGACCAAAACACTGAGTTTAGGTTACTACTTACCCATTCGTATCTGGATACTGGCGGTGGCAACGTTGGTGCCATAGTTAAAATCGTCTTCAATAGAAGACCGGGGGTATTTTTCTGTACTCATCTTGTTACTCTGTCGTTTTCCTCCGCTGGATTTCGAAAGAGTCTGAGGATTGAGGAGAATACGGAAGCCGCGGCCGTGGTCAACGTAGAGTCGAGTGACGTCGGTCACGTGGTCCACCTTTTTTTCTTTATTTATTGTACACAATTTCATATACAAATGACAAATCAATGAAGACAAGCCAAAGTTTGTAGAAGATGCCGTATATAATTGTATATTCATTATTTACATTATGAAGTTCTTGATAGTTTTATTGTTTTTAACATCAAATAAGTGCTGCTATATTCAAAATGTATGAATAAATGTGAAGAATAAATAGAAATCAGAGCTGCTTTCCTGTCAACAACTTTCTTTGGTTAATAATCAGGGGAAAAAGCTCTCTTCTCATTGAGCCTTAAAGATATCGCTTGTTATTGTAATACTCCACATGATGGCGCTCTTGGATAGCTCATATTGTAAATGCCCCACTACCAAATTGTCACTCTTTCTCTCTGAGCTGAATTATCTCTTACTGAACTTTCGAAAGAATGATAAACTTTTTATAAAATTGGAGAATTTTTCCTTTCTACTTACTAGATATATTAACACTTGTGCACCACTGTGCCATTTCATTGCTTTTTAAAGAAACTTCCTTTTTGTATTTTTATTTTAAATTTAGTTTTGTACTTGTGTGATAGAAAATCAAGTTTTTTTCTGTGGTGTTTCTATAATTACTGCATTTCATTTTATTTGATTAATAATCATACAAATGTAATGCAATATATGTAAATCTGGATGAGCGATGTTGCCATTATGTGTGGGGCGTCCTGTATCTGTGTACAAACCTGTAGAAGTGAATTTCCTGAGAGGGGCTATGAATAAACATAACCAACTAATAAGTTGAGACTCTCATTAAGTACAAGTCAAACCTGTCTTTATAATAAAAAAACAGAGGAAAATGCCACTAGCATTTGGGAGGACATCCAACAGTATAAACAGCAATGTCAGTATCAATAGAGCAACTAGTTACAGTGCACAACCATGAAGTGAGTTACATAAATATACATAGAGCACATGTTTGACTGCTTAACTATCTATGCAAATAATCTGGTACATGCTGTGTGTATTGGTTGCCACTTGGCAGTGCATTCCAGCAGTGTGGTGACGGAGTTGCATCATAGATTGCAACTGACAGAGTGAAGTGATGGTTTATGTGTTGTCCTATCTTTATGTTTGTGACTGGTGGACTGTAAACTGAATTGCACTGTTTGGAATAAATAAAGTTGTTTGAACTTTGAACTTGTGCAGCGGTGGAAGTTGGTCAGAGCTGTTTACCAAATTTGTCCCTGCATTCTTCATATCACCACTGAACGATCTCATCTTAATTCACTGCACTCTTCCATACCTTCTACTTTTCATGTTTTGCAACTATCTTCAACACTAGCTTCTCAGCGGGTGACTTCAGTACTGAGATTCCTCAGGGGTCAAAATCTGGGCTCGTCCGGGATTTGAACCCGGGACCTCTCGCACCCTAAGCGAGAATCATACCCCTAGACCAACGAGCCACGCGTCTTTCCCCTGGTACTCTGTCTCTCTGTCCATAAGGGTGTTGGCGTCATACAGACATGAACTTCCAGCATTTCTTATTTGCAATAATCTGTCCCGGATGATGGCCTCGAGGCAGTCTGTGGCTTTCACTGAGGCCCCGCCCCACTCCGCCTCTGATTGGCTCTAACGCGACATTCTTCTTCCAAAACGGACATCACCTGTGCGTCCTTTGTTCTTCCTCGAGCGACCTTACAACCTCAATACATACCTGTTCTTCAAGATGAAGTCAACCATTAATGTTTTTTTTTTGGTTTGTTTTAAAATGAAGAGAGTGTCGTTACCCATGTCCCTATCCCCGTCCGCGGCCATAAACCACCAGCCCAGACGCCACTGTCAGTGGAGGTAACCGCTCAAACACCTGTCTCAACCCAGTGAGGTGCTCGTGTGTGTCAGGTGGGGGTTTTACTCATAGACATAATATACGTATATATATATATATGATAATATATACATGTCTATGGTTTTAATTACCAAATATACTATGACTCTACTATGTTTCTAAACCCTTTTTGGTTTTACAAACTTTCGAATCATGGGCTTGGAAAATGGCGGACGCGCAAAAATAAATAGTTTTTTTTTTTAAATAACCTTTATTGAGCAAGTACGTTGTACAATATTTATCACGTGGTTAAAAAAAAAAAAAACATAAAACATTAACGGTATGAAGACAAAGTTGCACAACTGGTTTACAGTTTTACTGTACTGTGAGACATTACGCTCTCATCAGAGCAGGATCTAGCAAATAGGAGTTTACATTCATATGAAACATAGCCTCACAATTTAATAATCTGAAAATTATGGTTATGCTTGTTCACTATAATTTGGTTCAAGCTTCCTACCAAAACTATAGTGAACATAGCCTACCATCTTTGAATACTATATGGAGTAAAATGCATGTGTAAGCCTGTTCTAAATGTTTTGTTTTTTAAAGCCAGAAAAAAGACTGAGTAGGCGTCCCAAAGTGATAGATAGATGATTCAGTGGCACATGACTGAAGAGGGCCACCCAAAGAAGCAATTGCTCCAAATACAGAATGCTAGAAGAGAAAATGGTGCTTGACTTGCCAGTAAACATTGTTTATGATGTTCTTTTCAGTCTTATTGTAAAGAGAAAAAAAACATCTCATTCTCATTCGCATTACAGGTCTGATTCCCAGGTGTAACATAACATGCCATGTGCCTGGTTTACTGAGCAACTCAATTTCCAGCAGTGACATTCATACGCTATTGTTGGCCCTGTCACAGTGAATAATGATATTTCAGCTTTTAATAGCACATAAAGAAATCTGCTGCTTTGTCTTCTTTTAGTTGTGTTGTTACAATAAGATAAAAAGCAAAGTTACATTTTAGTTTCTGTTTTTAGTTTCACTCTCTCTCTCTCTCTCTCTCTCTCTCTCTCTCTCTCTCTCTCAGTCTGTTTCAAACCAAAACACACACAGTTTAGGAGTGAATGTAGAAAAGCCAGCAACTTTTAATCTGAGTTTTGTGAAATGAGCATTCATCTTTAAGTGTGCCTCCTCACTTATATGATTGTCACCAACCGTCACTGAAGTGTGCCGATTCAGTCACATGTTTGCAGGGGAAATCCAAAACCCTAAAAAGATAAATTATATTGAGAAAGCTTGAAAGACTGCTAATTAGGCCCTGGAGTAGGACACCTGTACTACATATAGGCTACAGACCTGTGTACTTTTTCATGTATTTTGACCACAACAGGTGAATAAATCAAAATGGGTGACATCATGATCCCCTCATTCATCCACTTCCGTCTCAGGAGCCTGGGTAGAATAAAAGGAGAGGAGATAGAAGGAGAAAGAGATAATATATGAGCCCCATTTCTAAACTGGAACTGTGAATGTAGTCCGTCCCCCTGATGAGTGGCTTTTGTGAGTGCACTTCATAAATGTAGGCTATTCTTTGATTTTAATACAGTAGCATTTTATTGATGTTTAGCCTTGCTGATGCTGTTGCATAGTGGTACATGGTCTGAAAGGTTAAGGAACCTCTGATATAGCACATCTCAAACAGAGGCAATTACATAGAGCAGATTTTAAAAAAGCAGCACAATGACTAAATTATATAATATCACCAAAACTGATGTTATTCGATGTTATGTTATTATATTTTATGTTAACAAACTATTACTATTAGCACTGTCTTTGGGGACTGTACAGGGACTGTCCCTGGAAATCGGGGACGTCTGGTCACGTCTGGTCACCCTAAGTCTAACAGCTCTGGCAGCTGTGTTTACTCGTCAGTAGACTTCAACTCAAGTACTTTTCTTTATCAACCTGTTGTCACTTCAACCATTGTAATAAGGAAACAACTAAATCATATGTAATAAAACCACCTTCGTGTTGTCTCCACCAGGTAAATGACATACGCAACACAAGGCAACACAAGTCTGTTAAACAAAAATGCTCATCATCTGCTTTGTGTAAGATGATATTTACACAAAGCAGATGGAACCTGTCTGTCTTGTTTTTACTTTGGCAGAATTCCCCTCATCAAACTGGGTTTACTTTCTATTTCTAGTATTATCAATCTGCTTTGACAGCTAGCCACTGGCATGAATCTGGTCAACCCTGTTTAGAGGAAACCAGTATCCACCAAAACTTCAGAGGTCCTATATGTTCAGTGAAACAAATCCCTACATGATAAACACATGTCTGTTTTTTTAGGAAGGAGCATCTGTTTTGTTCGAACATAAATCATTTTCATATAAATAATTGACCTAATGATGCAAAATGGACAGTGACAGGCTATCTATAGTCTGACACACATACAAAAAATAAGTACACAAAATAAATGTATGGAGTGCAAATTATGTGAAAACATATGTATGGGTGTCACTAACACCACAACATGGCAGTTCTGCATGTAAACACATGACAGGAGGAGCTCCAGGGGCAAGATATTACTCAAAAAGACTTAAAGAACTAAAAAGCTAAACATAATGAGTGGGAAACAGTGAAGATGAAAGGAGGGAACGATACTAAAGAAGATGAGAAGAAATAAGGGACTAAAAATCTGAGAGTAGGAAGTGAAATAAACAATGCAAAAAGCAGAGGGGCTGAGAATGATCCCCGACAGTCCTATAAACATCAGGATTTAACCTGATCCCTCCTGCTGAAGGTGGGTTGTTGATAAATTGACTAATTCTTGGCATCATCACACACAGAAAAAACTGTTTCTCTGCAGTTTTTGTAAATGTGGGTCGTCAGGGAGTTTCCAAAAACCTTCCCTACTCCACAAGGAACCAAACCTCTTTTGTCATATTTTACCTAGTAACAGTATGATGGAAATTACTGATTGGATGGTGCCATGAAGTGGGAGGTCCTAGATGACTCCACAAAGCTGCTCCCTCCACACTTTCACTTTATTTCAGCGCCTTCAGTGAGGTGAATACACACGTCCCTTCGAGCTACTGAGGAAAACGAGGCAGGCCAAAATGAACTACGCTCTGTGTCTTGCTGTTCTAGCAGCAGTGTACTGCGCAGTGGACTCCAAAGTCAGTAAGTACTATTTTTGATCTACTTATTATGAATTTGATGTTGTTATTGGACCGAAGAATTGCGGACACCATATCTAAGGTGAAGCTACTTTTGTTATGGTGACCCAGGCGACATCACAAACAAACAAAAGAAGGCAGTAATCTGTGAAATAAAACTAAAGGTGTATATAAGAGACATTGTGAGAGTCTAATGCTAAAGAGAAACTGTATAAAACATCTTTTTTTTTTTTTTTTTAGTCGGTGGAATTCCCCCTTTAGTCTATTTGGTTTCGATTTCCAGTAATATCATCTCTGCTGTGATAGCACCCTCCTCTGGCATCAGGGTGGTAAACCTGCATCTAAGTGTTTACAGGAAACTGCATCTGCCCAAACTACAGAGGAAAAGTGTCTAAAAAGAAAAAACATGATGTCTTTGCGGTTTTGTAACATTTCAACTATTGATCTGTTGGATTCTCGCCTTGTGATAAGTTACGTTTTGTTTTCTAATTTTATTTTGTGAGCAAGTGCGCACATAGATGTTCATTTGTGTTGAGATCAGGTGACTTTGAAGACCATATTTTCATACTTAGTAAACCAGCATTAATCACTGAATCAATCAATTGAACATTCAATGTACCACCCGATGGTGGTGTTGTTATGAGCTGTTTCATCCAGGAAGTAGCGACTGATAAAAAACAGGAATGTAGTTTGACATAATTACCTTGTTGCCTTCAGGTCCACCCAAGGTTCAGGTGTACAGCCGTAACCCAGGAGAGTTCGGGAAGGACAACACCCTCATCTGCCATGTGACCAACTTCCACCCACCTGACATCTCCATCCAGCTCATGAAAGATGGACAGGAGATCCCCAATGCCGTGCAGACAGACCTGGCCTTCAAGCAGGACTGGCACTTCCATCTGACCAAGAGCGTGAGCTTCAACCCCAGTGATGCTAATAAGTACAGCTGCAGGGTCACCCATGGGAGTACGGCTTTCAAAGACTACGCCTGGGGTAAGTTGAGATCATTCTAGAAATTGGACAGAGATTCAACACTGTATCAGAGGGTGATAACACAGCTATGTAGGCAATTAGATAGACATTAAGAATTTTACAAAATGATAATAAACTTCAAAACATTCCGAGGGCGTATATGTTTTAACAGAGCTGAAATTTCCAGCGTAATCTCAAAGAGAATGAAAAAAGAAAGAGAAAGGGCATTGGCAGCAAAACAGAGGTCACATGTCAAGTTATCAGCTCGAAACACTAACTATACAAAATGCAAGGCGAAATATAAACTAAATCAATTAAAACAGCATATCAATCAATCATATTTTATTTATATCGCACCTTTCAAACAAAACAAACATAATTCAGAGTCTTTTACAGTTTGATTAAAAAACAACGTAAGAGCTAAAATCAATAATGACCTGGACACTAATGCACACTGCACCATGAAACATGAATAATCAAAATAAATGTAGAATAAATACAAACCTGCAGCTTTAATGAGATTGATAAAAAATGTGTTTTTGCTTTTTCTTCATTTTTACAGAGCCAAACATGTAAGGCCCAGCAAAGGCACAGTTTGGTAAGTGTATTTCTCTGTTATACAGCGAAGCTACTCAACCACCCTACAAAGGAATATCATTTCATTGCCTCAGATGTTGACTTGTTGTCTTTTTGTCTTTCTAGAGTGACAACCAATGTTCCAGCCTCAGCTACAGCAGCGTTTGTTCTTCATATCTGTAATCAAATGGATCGCATTTCTCCAGAACTTCTCACTTTTCTTTCCATAAAACCAACTATCAATATTATGCTGAGGGAGTTGTAAATGTTCAGTTACTACTTTAATATGACAATATAAGGGCTGCTGGTAATTTAGCCTTGTCTAATTCAGCAGCTTCAGCAGCAGATTGCTTGTACCTTTGATTTCATCCTGTCCATTGTTGTTTGGAAATGTGTTTGTATGAAACTAAAGCAGGGAATGCTGTTGTTATTTTTGTCTACACATAGATTGATTGAATCTTTTCCTACCTAAATTATATATTCAAATAGGAACTGGTGAAATTCATTATTCTCGAATGGGAAGTCCTATTTGAAGTAAATAGAAGTGTGTCCTGAAGGTTTGATTTGACATTTGTAAATTCATTTGTCTAAATAAAATGTCTTAAAATGTACTGATGTTTTCATTTTTAAAACACAAACCTCTACAGGCTATTTATTAAAGGGATATTGATAAGTATGATAATAGCCTAATGCATTTTCACACATCCAAGTTTTCTTCTCCATCAGTCATCTAATAAAAGGTATCAATGTCTTATCTATCCATCTATTGCTCTGTCTAAAATGAAGTATTACTCAAGTTCAGATGTCAAGCTCCAATTCTACACAGCAGCTAGGTGACAGACATACTGTATTTTTGGTAGACCAGCACTAGGCCAGGTGCTTTCTTACCGTATAGGACATTCAGCTTAAATGTCACTACTGTAATACTTTGAAGGTTTTAGGGTAGCTTCAAGGTGCAAACCAAACACAACCAACAAAAGAAAACACATATCATACTAAAAATAGGAACAGAGAACATTAGGTTAGAAAATTTATCAGCAAAATAATCAAAAGAGAAAGAATAAAATAAAATTTTTTGTTACTTCTACTTCTAAATTACAGCGGATTAGTATTAGGGGCCAAATACTGGTGTTGACAGATACTGTCATTTAGTCAAAAACATGGTGGAGTGGGCCCTCTCAACTTGTAGTCAGAGTTCAAATATAACTGCGCAACAGTGAGGAACATGTCGGAGTTGTGTCTGCCTAGCAACAGCCGCTCACAATTTTTCTACTGGTGAAATTGGCGGTGATATAATGCCTCGGGGCGTGGTTTCATTGTGCTGGAGCTGCGTCGGTGTGCCGAGTTTAGCAGCGAGGCCTGCCCTGGCTTCCTGATTCGTCACGTGAAACACCGCCCACTGCCCCCTCTGTCTACCAGGAAACGACCGACGATCACAACACAGGCTTACTTTCGTTTTTTGGCTGGGACGAATTTATTAACGTGTCTTTTATTCGAAAAAAAGACAATATACCTTTATTCAGAACATTACCGTCTGGAGGTGACAAGATGAAGACCGTTGTCCTCGCCTTTTTCGTTGGTCTGCTTTGCCTTATCGACGCGACTAAACAAGGTAAGTAATATACGGAAAATATGTATATGCGTGTACTGACAAATGGCGCACTGTCGCGGAGACTCCCGAAATGGCAGATCTGTTTACCGCAAAATGTGAAGCTATGCTCCTGGAAATAATCCTCCTAAAACTAAAGTGAAACTTCGATTGGTAAATGTTAGTCGATGTTGAAGTTTAAGTTAATGTCTTTTATGAAGTTGTCTGAGTTAATGTCTTACGTGACGAGAAAGTGAAACAGTTTGAAACCGTCGTAGCCCTGACCTTATTATGGAGTTACAGCCACCATGGATCACACTGAAATAATAATTACAATAAAAAATTAAGCACTAGTTTTATTATTACAAAAAATAAGGTAATATTTCATGTATTATAACCACCCTGATCATATTCAATAACAAAAAGTTATTTTTAATTAATAGTAATATAATAATTAATAATATTATATGTTAGTTTGGACAGCTCTTAAAATATTGTCATCAGACCATGTCTGTACATGTAAGAAACATTTTCCATCTCCTCTGTAGTTGCGCCCAAGGTCCAGGTGTACAGCCGTGCACCAGGCTTCTATGGGAAACAGAACATGCTGATCTGCCATGTGAGCGACTTCTACCCACCAGAAATCACCATCGAGCTGCTCCAAGGTGACCGTGTTATTCCAGGAGCCAAAATGACTGACCTGGCCTTCGAGGAGAACTGGAGCTACCACCTGACAAAACATGTGCCCTTCACCCCAAACCCTGGGGAGCACTATTCCTGCAGAGTGACACACTTGGGGGTGACAAAGCCGTATGTGTGGGGTATGTGTCTCTCTATATCACATTAAATTAAACTACACAACCACGTTACTATACACACCTGGTCACTGGGCTGGATTTCTCTGTTACTGTTCTTCAGTTTCACCTTGTGTTAATCTTATGCACCGCATGTTTCAGGCAGGTTCCATGTCTATGATGTCATGTAATCATTTCTTATTTATAATTTATAATAATATCTTATATTTGCTTCTATCCTGTGCTGCTTGTTTTACTTTATCACACCATGTGTGGTCATTCTTCTGGTATTTTTTCACTTTCTTTTAAAATCAGTTGATTACAGTAATTAACACAACATTTACATGTGTTACACATGACACATACATTTCAATGTTATTCCCTGTTGATAATAATACTATGACAGTACAGGTTATGTAATTCTTCATACAGAAATGAAACAAACACTTTATGAGCAGCTCACACTGCTCATGAAAACACATTAGGTCACTTATTGAAACCACAACTCCAGCCTGTTCAGTCTCATCATTTTCAGTTTTCTAAATATGAACCACTAATTAAACAAACAGGTCACATGTACTGAGACATTAATTCTGAATGATACTCATTTTCTTTTTCCAGCACACAATACAAATACATGACATCAGTAGTCTTTAGCTACAGAGAATGAAGTTGTGTTACTTCAGCATTTCTCTGTATTGCTCCAGAATTACACCGTGACCTCTGCTGATCACAGGCACGAGAGAGTTCAGCCTCTCACTGTGTGTGTTTTTTTCCTCTCCGCAGAACCAGATATGTAAGTTCTCTGCTCCACCCTGCTTCAGGTATGTAACATACTCACTGTCAGTGTCATCTTTCAGCTCGGTAAACAAACAACCTGTGCCATAACTGATTACACACTTTTTATATCCTTTCAGTGTCGCAGACCTGCTCAGGCTCAAGACGCTGAAGAAATTGGAATGTTTCATCTGAAAACTTTGGTTTGACTCTGAGCCTCAACAAATGAACTTTTGAACCAAGCTCCATGGATGGATTTGCTGTGTAGAGGCCTAAAACAATCAAATACTCACAGCAGCCAGCCTTAAAATGGTGATTACGTGAATTGAACTATGTATCATGTCTTTCAAATGCAGCTTATTGATCTTTATCCTCCCTGTTTTCCCATCTTTTCTGCTCTTGATTTAGCTGTATCTGCCTGTTCCATACACAGACTCACCAATAAGAAATCACACAGTTTAACAACCTTAAATTGGCCTTGATGGTCATTTGTTGTGACCAAAATATGTAAAAAAACAAAAAAAAAAAACAGATATTTATATATCTGTATTATATATAGGAATATAGAAACCTGGTCATTAATGGACACAAAATTTAGGTAGTGTCAGTAACGTGATGGTATCATTGAAATCGAAAGCAATTACACATTGTAACACTGGATGAATACTTCTGTAAGGTATGTGTGTGCAGGCAGACCTGCTGTAAATATACTGCATCTGAAGTGCAGATGTCTTCTTCCCTCTGTGTTGGTGTGCAACATGCCAGAAACAGCCTCGTATGCCTTTAAATTAACGTGCACAAACCAAATCTTAAATTCACTTTTAGTTTCCTTAATGAAGGATTTGTGAATCTCACTGTCGTCAGCTGTTGACATGCAACGTGGTTGTGGCTGACCGCAAAAAAAACAACATTAGCACAAACTCTGATAATTTCGGGGAATTATTTTCTGTATTGTTCATGTTCTGTGAACCTGTGCGTTGATCTGTGCTCTAGGTTAAGTGGGAAATGCTGCGGTAAAACAAGAGCTCTTCAAGGAATTTGATTTTTTATAACGATTTTGACATGTGATCCATCTTTTTCTTTGTTTTTACAAAATTACTCAAAAGAGAGCACTTTCTTGTGTTGTTTCTGTGGTTGGCAGTATGCCTGAGTTAAATATAAGATGTATGTGGCATTGTTAAACCTGCCTTATTGTTTGATTTTATTTTTGGTATGCAAATAAAATACAGATGGATTTAACCAGTCCAAGTGTTTGTGACTCTTCAAACGAAATCTGATACTGTAAATGAACAAGATAATGTGTTTGTTGTCATGGGGTGAATCTCTAAATGTTCTTCCTGTTCAGTGCTTTGCGGTCAGAGTCATAAAAGATTTCACAGGGTCGGTGAGTTGGGAGGGGCTCTGAGCTGCACTTCAGACTTGATAGGGTAAGTCCAAAGTATTTTAGTCTGCTTTAATGTGGACTATTGAAACATACCAACACAGTGTAGATGGAAAGTCCCTGAGAGGAGCTCCAAAACTCAGGTTCTTTTTTTGTTTTGTTTTTTTTTTGTCCGGATCACAATGTATGGTAGCCCAGAGGTTCAAAACACACCAACAAAACAGAAACCAAATGTTCCACAGTTCAGATGAGGTGAGACAGCAGTGCTTGATCACGACTGAAAGGAACCCAAACACAAAAACCCTCACACTGGCTGTGAATGACTAACAGCTGTCATTCATGATAGCATATCAACATGTGTCCGGACTGGCTGATAACAGGCGGTGGGGCCCGTTGAAATGCAAAGACAGGCTTACAGTAAACACTTATGAACATAACAGGGAATCCAAAGCAGCAGATGCTGTTGGATAATGGTGCGTTTAAATACTGACAGGATCATGAGAAAACAGATCATCTCAGCTGGCAGAGAGACAAAAGGACAACTGGGAGAACTGGGGACATCTTGTGGTAGGAAGGAGATTGGCAGGTGTGAGGGAATCATCACGGGGATGAAGGGAGGTTTACAGTGTGATGGCTGAGGGAGGAGGCAGGGAACAGGTGAGGGGCCAGGACTATATACTGGATCTTACTGTGATATAACAGACATGACTGTAATGCAGATCTTAACTGAAACTGATGACAGTTATAACATGTCTGAGAGAAACCACTGCTGAAACACTGTGATGTGATACCTATAGAGAAGTGGAGTGACAATATGACATACTGCAATATACTGGGGTACTGCAAGCTAGGTGATTCATTGTGATCCACAAATCTGATTATAGACAAACTCACAATAATGTACAAATAAACAAACACTGTTTATTTCTGTGCATTCAAGGTCAGAACAGCTGTTGTATTCCACAGTTCCTCTAACCTATAACATTACTTATAACACTACTTTGTGCAGTCTGAACAGAAGAGTCATTATGTGCCTCACAGGATGGATGAGATAAACTGTAAGAGATGATGGGATGCTGCATTCAGGTCACAGTGGGTACTGTTGTTTTTCCAGGTTGGCCTCATGGCGGAGCTGTTATCTCTCAGTATGAATACTACCACTATGGTGCAGCACCCGGGTCACAGGTTAATCAGCTGTGGCAAGAGAAGTTTGATCTGAAAGCATCATGTGGTCACCTGAAAAACCTCAACCCTGCTGCTTTCAGTGGACAGATGTTCATTTTCCAGTTTTGGGAAGATGTCACAAACACACATTCACTGTCTCCACATCAAAACAGCAGCTGGATGCTTTAACAGTCTTTGGTTGTTCTGGAGACAGAAACTGCGACAGCTGAAGACTCCCCACAAACACACCACAGAGGCCACATTCATGGGTGGTCATAACAGGAAGTGAAAAATGCAAATGAAGGCAAAAACAATAAAAATAAACTAGTTAAAAAATAAGATGATTCTGATCCTCTTCATGTTCAAGGTGTGAAATGCACTCATTCACAGGCCTGTCCTTAACAGTCAGCTCATTGGTGGGTTGTATTTCTGAATGATCCAAACTGACATGGCTTCTGTCCGACCATGGGCAAGACCTGCTGTCCTTACCTTTCCCAAGAGGCATCTTGTTACATTTCCTGTTTGGCTCTTTCTGCTTTAATTGGCTGTTTTGTTTCCCGTTTTGCTCTTTTTATGATTTGTCATGTGCAGCGTTTTGCTGTTTTGGATGATATCGTGTGTTTGTTTTTCTTTGTTGGTTTTGCTTTCTGAAATGTTTTCATGTATGTCTGGACCACACTATGACCTGCAACAAAGCACCTACCTAAATGCTGACCTGCCAAAATAAAAGCCTGTCATGTATCTCTCATTCATGTGAGTGGAAGTGGAACTAGACATCTGGACTCCAATGGGGATGGATGGATGGACGGATGGACGGACGGATGGATGGATGGATGGATAGATAGATAGATAGATAGATAGAGTATGTGACGTTCAGGGTGTCTGTTAACGGTAGTTCAGTGGTTTCTCCAGGTAATGGTAACTATAGTGAGTTTGCTGTGTGACTCAGTCAATAGTGACATCATCCATCTCTGCCCTGCGTGACTTGGGGGGGAGGGAGTTTCCGTGTTTGAGCAACCTCTGCCGTAGTTGCGTTAGTGTGTGTGTTAGAGAGAGAGTGTGTGTGTGAGTGTCAGTGAGAGCAGCTGTTCGGATGGACTCCTTCACGTTCCTGTACGATGTCCCTCCGTTTGTGGTGGAGCGGTTCTGTCGGATCATGGACAGCGGGGGAGACAGCCTGGGGTGGCGGGGACTGGGTGAGGACATCCTGCGCTTACTGATGTTGTTCGGACCTGACCTGCGTGGAGTCAACAGCTGACTCGTGGCTTGTGTTGTGTCTGTCTGATTGAAGGGAGACACCGGGGTCTTTAACAGATAAAGTATAGATAACTAGAGCCTTATGGACATGACTCACTTGTGGTCAACAAACTGCTATCAGAGATGTTACATGGTGAATGTGGGGAGCTGTTGTACCATGAAGGACTAGTTGCTTTTTTATGTGTATGATGTACTTTTCTCATAAAGTCATTTAAGCCAGATGATCAGGTGTTACTAAGCAGGAGTGAATGAATGGACTCCTCTTCTTCTTCTTCACCTTACTCTTTGTGTACGCACTGCTCTCCTCTCACGTCCACCATCCTCTCTTGACCCCCAGCTGTCAGGATCGCCCCTAGCCAGCTAGAGGTCCGCATGCTGGAGCGGCTGGAGGCTGCAGGTCGGAGTCCCACCAGGGAGCTGCTGTGGTCCTGGGCCCAGCAGAACACAAGGGTGCAGGACCTGTGCACGGTGCTGCAGGAGATGGGCCACCAAAGGGCCCTGCAGCTCTTCCAAGGTCCAGCTCGAGGTCAGTGCAAACTCTGCTTGTGTAATGAACATGTCTTGATGCAGAGCACATATAAAATATCTCTGACCGAGGACAGATTATCTGTTGGTTTCATATTGCATGGGCCAATATTTGTTGATATCAAACACTGCAACATTTCCTGCCACATCCAACATTTTGCATTTTTGCATAATGCATCGTATTTAGTTGTGCAGTTTTGCAAAGCATATCTGCTTTGTTTACTGTACACTGTACATTGACATATGACAGCTGGATATACATAAAGATAAATTCCAATATACCCCTGTCCCCAGTGATAATATCATATAGCGATCTTGAAGTATGACTGTAGCAAGACAGTGAAGATTAGATGATGCACAATCCCACACATTACAGCTTTTGCAAAACTATGTCTTGTCTTCCTCGCTCATGTAAAGTAACTTTGATGTGGTGACATCACAAACTGGTTTTATCTGAATGGGGTTTGATTAGCTGTTTTCCATCGCATTCTGCGTTATTCCTTACGTCAGCAGTTTCAGTACAACTGTACATTAGCCCTTACCAATGAGTTTCTGTCCTTGTAGCAGTTCTGCAAACTTAACTTCGGGCAATGGCCAATATTACCACTTCACAGAATTGAAAATGTGCAAATGTCATGATGAGATGAAGATGTAGGTAACTTGAGGCTGTAACTGCACATGATTGTTTACTAGACATGCAGCAGCTTTATTTTTCTTTGGGCTTTTTAATTGTAATTTCATGGGAGCAGGACTTCACAGAAAGTGTATTTAGTGTGGGAGGACAGTTAGTGGTTTCAGAGAACTGGTCCATTCTCACCATTAAGATTACAGATCTGTGAGCGGCTCCTGCTGTAGTTCAGTGTTTCCCATCCTTTTTTTGTCTTGTATACGCCCTGAGCCTTTTTATCATACCATCACTCATACTGTATGATGTTGAGGAAATGGTCACATAAAACATAACAGAACTGATTATGAAATGAAAATGATTTCAATTTTGCTCTTTCATTTGTACAAAGAGATTTTACTCTTATAGTTTATTGTATTTAAAATCATTTTTGTTCTTTTGAACGCAAACATAAAAATAGATAAGAATCTGTCTGTCTTCCAAATAAGATAAATAATCAGCTTAAACTGGTTTAAGCTCTTTTAATAGGACTTCACCGCAAAAGAAACACTGAGGCCGTGGTGGATCTGCAGATGTATCAGTGAATCTAGTTTTCACTGTGTTTAAGTTTGGCCTCTTTCTTCCATTGACCCTTACCTGAGTCCAGAGTCAACGCTAACTGGACATTTGAGCCTTTTATCCATATTTGCTTGCAGCCAGCATGTGTGTGGCTGTTTTGGTGTTTGGCAGGGCCTCAGCATGTCTCGCCACAGAGTTGTGCAACAGGGTACTGTCTTAGGGGAACTAGTTCTGGCGTGCACGTACCATTTTAGTAATGGGCTTATGAAATGACCGGGAACATTTACTTATCTTGGAAATGAATTTTTAAATGTTTCCTCGTACCCCCTGCAATGTGCTTGTGTACCACTGGTTAGGAATCACTGCTGTAGATAACCAAGATGTGGGTACCAATAATAGTAACCCATGTGTCACTGATGGTAGAGTTAAGGTCTGAGGACAGAGATGGGGTTTGAAGATTTGACCTGCAGCAGATGTGTGAGTTCAGGAAGAACAAACCCCCTGTAACATGTTTGTAATGAAGCTGGTACAAGTTCAAGTTAGTTCTCTTTTTACACAATGGAAAGTGAAATTCACGTGACTTCCTCCAACAGCAGTTTTAAACTTGGTAAATAAATTGTGAGCAGGAGGGAAACAATATGCCACAGGAAATTTGAAGGCCTTTCTGGGTTCCTCTCTGTGGTGTGCGCCTGATGTCACCAAACCGCACTGATGCAGTCACCACGAAATGTTGAACTTTGAATATACATTTGGACAATGTCTCCGTTCCAGAGTCACCATCACCCGCCGCGTCCAGCAATAAACACCCAGAGTGCAAGGCCGAAGTGAGGAGAGATGAGGAGGAGAAGGAATCCACCCAGCCAGAGGAGAGCCCCTCGGGTCAAAGGTCAACTCCTGGTAAGTGAAGTAACCACCATAACACCATAAAATCTGATTTTGTGGAATTTCCCCTTCCACTATTGATTAAATTATGACCTATGGAGTGGGATTTCGGGGTGGGTGGGTGGATGGTTGGGTGGGTGGCAGTGTGACATTTTACTCATCTGCTTGTATTGTATAGTGTTAACCAGTGGAAACCAGTCACACGATATCACCTTCCAAGATATCAAAGAAGGAACCAGAGACTTCCACCATGAGCTGAGGATTGCAGACGGACACTTTTCTGACGTCTACAGAGCCCAGATCAGAAACCAAACATTTGCAGTCAAGCTTTTTAAACAGGTGATTACTGACCCTTCTGCCTCTTTACGTGTGTTTAACTTGCAAACTTGTATGTAAAAATGTATGAGATGAAATTCTAATAAAAAAAACCTCATTCATTATCATCCAGACAGATAATGTGTCCTGGAGGAAGCTGTGGGATATCTTCACTAAAGAAATGGAGGTTCATCATTTGTACGTGCTGACTTTTTCTCCCACGATACCTTTCTCTCTCTCTGTCTGTGTCTGATGGTGTGTTCAGTGTATAACGTCCTGATGTGTTCCAGGTATCGACATCCAAACATCATAGACTTGTTGGGCTGTTTTTCTGATGAGGACCACTACTGTCTGCTCTATCCTTACCTGCCCAGCAGGTCGCTCTCCCACAGACTACACCACTGTGTGAGTTTTCTATTGTTTACTACAGCTGTCCATCCGTTATGACATGGTTTTGAAGAGAGTTCCTGTTTGTGATTTTCTCACCAAGCCCAGAGTGAAATAGTATCTAAGAAGCTCTTTAAATATCCCAGGACAGGAAGTGAAATTGTGATTTTACTATTGCAGAACTCAAAAGATCAGCTTTGAAGACAAAGGGAACAAATTGACAATGGGAAAAACAATAAGTAACACAGTAGCTCAGCTGTCTAAGTCTGATCCACCTGTATTCTGTTAGTGAACCACAACTGCTTGGAAGATCTATGACACCCTTCCTCTGAGTCAACTGCAGCAACATTATGCAACAGCTTTAAAATCATGCTGAGAGAGTGCCATTGAACATTTGCACTATGTGACCTGGGTTGAGTACAGTAAAGTGTATAAAGCTCTGCAGCGCTGCGGACATCATTGCACAACTGCTGCAGGTTCAGGTGTTTTCAGTCAGTCAGACTAGCTCAGTGCTAATTAGTAATGGGTGAACACTGCAACTGCTGATTCCTACTGAGTTGATGGAGCTTGGTTTCAGCTTCTAATGCTGTTTCCTGTACCTGTAGTGGGGCAGCTCAGCAGAAGGCAGTTTGTGGTAATGAGCATCTGTGGCCACAGAGGCCACTTTGGTAGCTGAAAAAAAGAAAGAAAGAAAGAAAGAAAGAACATCAGAGAGGAAACACAGCCACCCCTCTGCAGCTCTGCGCTCATGCACTTAGCACTGCACTACAGCCACTTAGCACAAGGCTAAAATTAAAAGTATTGCTTTTACAGTAAATCTATTTCCACAACCCACAACTGCAACATATTAAGATGTTACAAGAAAATCAGCGGCCTGTTACTTGTAGAGGAGAAATCCTCCTTCAAAGATATGACAGGTAATGTGCCATGGTATAATTGCTACCGAGCAGCATGGAAAGGACTATTTATTCAGTTTCTTGATTCTAATAACAGCCTGATTACTGGCTGTTGTTAGCATTTTGGCTACTTGTGCAGTAAGTAGAGGCTCATTGTTGCAGTGTGGTCAGGTCCTTTCTGGTTGTACCTGTAGCTATTTGAAAGTTTCATTATTTAATTGTGCTATGTCTATGTTGTCACTGTCCAGGATGGAGTGAACCCTCTGTCGTGGCAAGAGCGCCTCACCATCATTAAGGGAGTTGCAAAGGCTTTGCATCACCTGCACACGGCCCAGCCCTGCCCAGTCATCTGTGGCAACATCTCCAGGTACCACCACCAAACACACACTCAAATGAGTTGGTCGTATAGGTTTGTCTTTGTGGGCTTTGGGACCTGTGTTGTGTCTCTCAGAGGGTGACACAGTGTGTGTGTGTGGCTTCTCCTCACAGCGCTAACATACTCTTGGATGGCGCCTTGCAGCCTAAGCTGTCTAACTTCGGGTTGGCTCGTCTACGTCCTAATTCAGCCAATCAGAACTGTACCATCACTCTTGACACGAGTCTCCACAGCAACCTGGGATACCTCCCTGAGGAGTACATCCGAGACAGCAAGCTGTCCTTCAGCCTGGACGTCTTCAGCTTTGGAATGGTGATTATAACAACATCACATGAGCCAAGCTACACTTGGAGGGAACCTGAAGGGAAAATACACAGTCTGAGGGTGACTCTCTGAGGGACAATGAGCAACATTTTGCATATTCAATAGACTCCATGGATCTGATGTCAGGATTAAAATATAGATTTAACACCTTTACACAGAATTTCCAGAATAAACACATACATGTAGATATAACATATGAAACCTATTAGAAACTGGATCAATGAAATGAACAAATACCTCATACTACTGTAGATGTGTAGTCAACAGTAACTGATTAAGAGATAATCATAAATAATCTAGAACATATCATCTTCTTATGTGTGTTGTGTATTATAAATTAAATATATATTGCCAACATACCTATATTTTCACAACATGTCATACCTGTAACTTCTATCCTCATATATGCAGATAATGATGATATTTAGGGTTAGGGTTTATGGCAACACTACTTTGGATTTAGGGACCACAGTATATTTCATATATTACATTTCTGTATGAAATGGGTGATGTTTCTCTATTACAATACTTTCTATGATACTTTCTTCAAAATAAAGGTAATCACTATATCAGTATCAAAAGACAAAGTTCTTACTGAACAATGGTCCCTTGTTATTATTAGATATTATATTGTTGGCTCACTATCACCAATACATTAATATGAAGGCTCTGCCCTTGTAGCAGCTCAAGGTGACACTACTTCATATGTTTATATAAGTGTATCAATGCATCAGTAGGTTAATTAAATCAGTGCATCATATGATTTTAAAAAATAATCAGTAGCCAGAGCTGTCAAATACATTTACTGGAGTCAAAATCTGAGCACTTCCCTCTGTATCAACTTTCCAGGATTAAAGGAAGTGTATTAAAGGATATTATTATAAATTGGCTCTAATGTTCCCTGACCTCCACTATTGCACAAGAGTGGTTTCTCCAGGACTGCCAAACAGCTGCTGCAATGTTCTCAACTGGTGCATGCGTTGAAGTCAAAGTAACTCCACTAAAAGTGTTTGCTCTGCTCACTGCCTGCCTCACACTGTAACAATGTCTGTTCTCTCTGACAACATTACAGAAAGAGTCCCTACAAAGATTACCAGCCGTAAACAGGAAATTTTCATTTGTTTAACTAAGAGCAGCCAGTCTGTTCAAAGCCATCACAATCCACTGACAAAACACTAATGTCAGCCCCAGAACGCAGGAGCTGCTGCTCTGCTGCTGCTCTGCTGCTGCTCTAGTCGGTTACTGTAATAATGATCTGATGGAAACTTAAGTCATACTTTTTCTCTGCCACTCATCACAGTTTGCTTTCTCCCAGGTCATAATGGAAACAATAACAGGAAAGAGGGTCATAGAGGGTGCACCTAAACAAACACTGCTGGTGAGTCAACACTGAATTAGCATAGTAATCACTTTGATTTTTATGAAGCTACATTATGATGTTTTACAACAGTAGTCCTAAAGGCTTTATATGTAGATTTGCGAGGAAAGGCATAATTTACAGAAAACACTTACAATGTTTGTGACTTTGCATGTTTGTCAGCAGGAAATGACGTCACATATTTTTCATTTTGAAACAGCTGAGGTTTCCCACTGTTATGATCATCATCAGACAGTGTCTGCTCTTTTCTTTTCGTTTCTTTTTCTTACTTATTTATCTATTTCATTCTATTTTCTCTTTTATTGATCTGCGAGAAACATTTTCTCTTTTGTTCTTACCTTGGTAAAAAGAAAATGACAATAAAGTTTGATTTGATTTGATATACATGGTTTCATCCATAATTAAGACTATTGTGTGTGTGTGCCCTTCTTATCTTTCAGAGGGACTTGCTGGTCACCGAGGTGGAGAACAGTGGTGGTGTGGACTCTTGTTTGCAGTTTTTGGACAAAGCGGCCGGTCAGTGGCCCACTGCCTTGGCCCTCAGTCTTCTCACTCTGGCCTTGGACTGCACTGCCAGTCGCCACCGCCACAGACCGAACATGGAAAATGTGAGCATCAATAGTTCATTCTGGATATTTAGGACCAGTAAGATCTGCAACAGCATCTCAAGTCTCATCAAATGTTAATTGTCCTCAGGTACTTGGGACATTGAGCCAGCTGCTTCCTCCACCTACATGTCCACCTGCCGACCAGCCCCACAGCCTGGATGACAGTGCTGCTGTGAATGGCCCAGAGAACATCTCACCCTCCATACCTGTGGAGCACGATGAGCAGCTCAGCCTCCCTGGTTCTCCAGCCCAGGAGGGGCCCTGTGAGTGCAGCCAGTCAGAGGTGACATATCTGAGTGTCTCTGAGGCATCAGTGGACCTGTATGGCAGCTGGCCCGTACAGTGCAGCTGCGCGGATGAGGCTGGAGGTCTGGCCTGTGAGGACTGCAGGGCCAACGGGTTCACACTTGACCCCACACAGAGTCCTCAGAGTAAGTCTTTATAAGATACTCCATCACGCATTACTGAGGAAGAGTGTGGGAAACTTACAAATCTTATCAAACCTCTTTCCAAGATCTGAGGAAATCCCCCATATTTACAGTGCTGTCTCATGTCCCAGCAAATCTTTTTCCCATCTATGACTTCCTTTCGTTTTACTCATCAAACTTCTGAACAGAAGATGTCATATTCACCCACTCACCCATAAAGATCCACTCACAGCACAGTCTCGTGAACAGTCATTCAAGGATGACGTTAGGAGAATACAGTGATCAGAGGTCGGATGTTGCTGTGACATCACAAAACACCTTTATGGCCATGACTCACTGATTATGACACAATCCGGTGCTGTGTATATTTCTAACCATTCGGTTTCAGACTAAAGGACGTGGAAAATGCGCAGTCTGTAACGTTGTAATGTTCCACAGTGGTGGACTAAGTTGTGCACGTTAGGTCACCCTGAGTCCTCGGCGAGCTCATCTGATTTTAAGATCAAGCTCTAAACATGAGCTGTAGTGTTTTCTTACCTGGTTACTAGGAAATGAGCCATGTCCGCATCTGTCTGCAGTCCCAGTTCAAGCTGAAGCTGCCTCCATGACTCCAATGCATATCCAATATTTGTCGGGTGCCAGACCTGCTTTTGTCATAATTGCGTTTTGATTGACGAGATGCCGCTGATAAAACTTTCGTTTTCTTCTTTGTGGGACTTTTCAGTGGACTTTGGGTGGTAGTGGGTCATTTATTTACCGTAACAGAGTCCATTACTCCCACGCTTGTCTTCTTCCCATATCAAAGCCATCGAAATCACACATGCAGCTTCATCCCACGTCACGTCCGCAGAACTACGCGGGAAATTTGGACCCAGAATTGCAGTTCATTATGCAGCACACAGCCTGTTCAAAGCGATGGAGAGATACATGAGTGGGCTCATTCTTTTTGGTTTTGAATGCTTCATCACCCTTTGGCATTAAAAAAAACTTAAAATGTATGTTTAATTTTTCACAAATCCTGCCCCAAGTCTCTTTAAATGATTATGTCATTTATTAAGGGAAAAAAGCTATCCAAACCTACCAGGCCCTATGTGAAAAAGTAATCAGGAGGGGGCAAATACTGTTTCACAGCACTCTAAATGTCAATAGGATGAAATACTAGAGTGATGACATTTTAGATCCAGGTCAGGCCAAAGGTCAGCTTCACTGGCCCTGTTCTGAACATCCATGTCAGGTGATTGTGAAGTGGTCATCTCTAAGTTCAGGTGTGAATGCACCCAGGATGCATTCAGGACACGTCTGAGATCTCATCACTCAGACATATTCTGAGCTGAACTGGACCAAATGTTGTCAAATCACATAAGGCGATCTTCATAAAGAATCTTGCAAAGTGGGACATTATAAACATCCTCAAATCAAATCAAGTGCAGTCTTTTATGTTTATTTATTGTATTTGAAATATACTGTGTGTAAGTTAGTCTAATGTTGTGTGTCGTATGTTTCAGCTGACTTCAGTGGTGTGTCTTCAGTGGCGGCGGAGAACCCAGTCAAGGAGAGACTGAGGAACAAACTGAGTCTTTATAACAGAGGGCTGATCCACTCAGCGGAGCTGTTCTCTGAGCCGGCACTGTAGCAGAGAGGCTTCACTTCTTTAACATTGTGACATCACAAAACAACACAACTCCTCACATCACACTGGGACACCTGAGGATGTTCTCATTCCAATGACAGTCACTAAAATACTGTGTTATGACTGTAGCTGGCCCGACGGCTGTGTGCCAGGACGAGGAGGTGACTGGGTGGACGACATTGGATCTTACAGCTGATTGGCTCCTGTCAGATGATTTCTTCAAACATGATGAGACAATATGATGCAAGACGAGAAACTCAACCCAAACTCATTTCCCTCCTCCTGAGGGGAGTGGAGTGACGTTCACGTTTCACCACCTTTCTTCCTGTTGATGTCAGAGCTTTGTTCGAGTCATTTTGTTCAGTTGCAGTGACACTTTTCTGGGTCTTGTCTCTACATAGATCTGTTAGTTTGTTATTTTCGGTCTTCGTCCAGTATTAATGAAATATACTGTCAGTTTATTGTAAATACAACAGTTAACATCCACATGTAGAAGATTTTAATCACCAGCAGGGAAGTGTTAGTTCTCATATTTTACTGTGTTTTATATCAGCTCTTGATAAGTGACATGAATAAAACCAGAAACAATGTAACAAAATGTATTTTAATTTATTTAAATATTGACAAAGGAAACACCTGATTTCTTTTCCAAACCATTTTGTATGAACTCTTTGTTTTTATTTATATTCCATTTTATTGCATCACACAGCATCCTTGTTACATTTGCATGTTTTGATCTCAAGAGTTACAAACAGTGAATGAACAGGTTAATATCAAAACGGGAAGTGATGACTGCAGACCTGATGCTGCCTGATCCCACACATTATTCTTCCTCTGACTATTCTGGGTAGGATTGTTTTTGCTATTATCAATTTGTCCTGACATGTTTGCATTATTATTTCTATTTAATTATGTATTTTGTTATTCTCTCACCTCTCCAGTGTATCTAAAGTATGTGACAGTGTGTGAACACATACACACACATTTTGACGTGTTCATCTTCAAAAAAAAAAAAAAGTGCAGAGACAACTGCCTGTTTTTAAATTTATCATTTGAGAAACTTGTTTTCTTTTACAGAACAGGATGTAAAACACATCCTGTGTTACAGATGAATATCACCTGTGTGCACAAATTACTTAATGGAAACATTCATGGGAGATTAAGAGAAACTTACTCTACAGTCTTTGCAAGGATCCAGGATTTGCAATTTTCCTCTGTTTCATCTCACTGTATTGACTAGATCAGAGTTTTTTTTCCAATAAAACAAGCAAATGTAACTCATTTTTTCATTCTTCAATAAAATTTCATAAACAGTCATTATATCTGCACTTGTATTTTATGCATTACTTCATAACCAACACTGTCAAATCCATGTTATGTGCAAATGAAATTCAGTGCTCTATCATTGTGTACCAATGGAAGATGTTACCAGCTGGATGAACGTCATCATCCTGCTGCCCAGGGTAAATGAAAGTCTTAACATGATGAGATGTTGATGATGTCTTTCCCAGGATTCAAAGTCTTTGCAGCTTGGAAAATACTGAAACCAGAGTAAAAGCTTAAACAGGGTCTTTGTGACACAAATTGGTCACAAATCAAAGTGACTGCAGTGTGTGTTTCTTTTCTTAAATATGACGTCCAGTCTGTGTAGGTTATGGACTTATGCTGCGTGGATGTCTGGGTGGAGAGGACGCTGACTCCTCCTCATAGCTCCATCCTGTGGGCGTGCAGCGGCGCCTTCTCCTGGATGAGGCTGATGAACTCGTGCTTCTCCAGGCAGCCTCGACACTCCTCTCCCCACGAGGCCAAAATCTTCCTCAGCTCCAGAACCCGCAGCTTGTTGAGTCCATTGCTGCTCAGGTCCTTCAGCTGAGGCTCTGCAGACAGACACAGGCTTCACTTTGTGTAACGCCACAGACACACATTAATGAACAATCAGGCTGTTGTACATTTGAACACACTTTACCGTATTTGAGCTCACAGATCTGTGTGTCTGTGCTGCTGAGGCGCTGACAGATCTTCTCAACAGGGACATGGGAGGCCAGAGGTCGAGACACTGACGCTGTGACACGTGTTGCTGCATCGCTGCTGGCTCCCAGGTAATAGCACTAGGATGGTACATGCACATCCTGCCAATTATGATCATGCTGCTTAAATCTGCAAGTCCTGATGTACAGACTGATGCTCAGTGATATCATATGTACAGATATTTGATAAAATAGTCTTTTATTTATTATTATTTTAGAGTTTTTTAGAGTTGTGTCTGCATGTCTTCAAGAAAACTCAATTTGTCAAATTGTCAAAAATTAAATTATCTTGTACAAGCTTGTCTCCATTGTCTGTGTGGACCAGTGGCTGAGATCCACTAAATAAAGTTACAAATAAAGTGAATCAGTTGGATTTGATACAAGTCTTAGATGAGGTGGCTGCTTGATAGAATTCATTGTTGTGTTCCTGATCTCTCACCAGCCTTGCCTCCTTCCCCTGGGCCACGCTGCAGGCCTGGACCAGCTCCTCCTCCACCAGGGCAGGAGTGAGCTCCACGTGGGCTGAGTTCAGACTGCCATACAGTCTGTGGAGGAAGCTCACACACACTGCACAACACTTCACTGTTAGTAGGGCTGAGCAGACCTCTCATCAGTTCACATGTCATATCTGTCAGTGCCAAACATGTCAGCCACAAAGACTGAGTTTTTATTATATTACAGGTATATTATCCACTGTAGGCTCAGGGCCTCTCCTCTGATTGATGATGATAAAATACAGCAGGTAAAATAGGCTCAGAGACACCAAATCCAAGCTTGGATAGCAGGTCTAGGTGGGTGGAGCTTTGTTGTGACATCACAAAGTTACAGAAGTCCTGATGCTGTTTTGCTTCTGCTGTGTGCATTGCATTGGACTTTTGGAATTTGCATTGTTATATAACTTTGCAGTTGTTGAATGACACATCTGGTGGACATGTTGTAAAAGTATTTTGGACAAAATGTCATTGAGGGTGTTGAAATAAACGCTTTGCATAATTTTCATGTTTGTTCAACTTTCAGCTCTGAAACTACATCCTTAAACCACATCTGTAATTTCAGGTCACTTGTCACAATGTAGTTTCTGTAAATATTCTGACACAAGTCAATACAATCACTCAGCCAAAACCCTTACGGAGGGAGGCGGCACCCGTCGTCAGCACATGCGGGGCTGATAAAACATGCGGGGCTGAGTGGGCCATGCCAGATAAGTTTGAGTCATTGACGGTAGCAGTGGGACACCTGTAGTTAACTTGATCTCACATCATGCTGCCTGACCTTCACAGTTGCCTGCTGTAGAGATAGTGAAGCCTCCGAAAAGCAGGAGTATGGCAAGAGACAACACCGACATGGTGGCTGGTCGTTATAATTAGCACCGGGAGCCCCGGCCAACAGTCAGAGAGAGAGAGACCCCGGCCGAGGAGGAAGGAGAGGGGATGTTTCTCGATCCAGCTCTGACAGTAAAATCACTCCACTGCACTTTCAATCATGTTCACGTCTGTTAATGGTATTATTTGTGAAAACGTGCTCCCTTTCTGTTTGCTGCCTAAAACTTTATAGAAACCTGAAAATAGCAAAACAACTTCACAGCTCTGAGCTCCCTGGCTTCTGAGAACTTTAATGCTTTTGTTCTGAAAAGGCTCAACCGGAAGTTGTCGGTGGGAGCGGAAGCCGGCTCGCATGCGCGTGCTCCGGCCGTTTTCAGCTAAGAGTTACCAGCATGGCTGCTATAGGAGTTCACTTCGGATATACCTGCGCCTGTGTGGCGATATTTAAGGTGAGTTTAACTCCACCGACCCCGTTACACACCGAGCGCCTTCTTCTCAGAGATAATACAACGACGGATTCGACATTAGCTTTAAAAGCTCACCGAAGAGGCGCCGGATGCAGCTGCTAATTAACTGTGTGATGAATGAAGTAATGTCATGAGTGATGTCTCCTAACGTGAGCCTGACCAACGTACGCACCACCTTACAACTCAGATAATGTTAAATAATTCACCTTGTATTCAGTCCCGTATAGTACACCTACGCGGCGCACTTATACATCAAATTGCAAAAAGTAGAACCCACTGGACAGAATTTAAATGTGCCTTACTTAAACGTATCTCTCTGAACAGTCATGTCACTCAGTGGTCTCTGGCATTTTGTATTTATCATTCCTTTCCATCTTAATGACGTAATTTAATCATAATGGCGTTAGTTTGTTGCCTGAAGTGAAACAGGCTAAGTCTTGGAAATGAATTAGACTGATGCAGACCCATTAAAAATGTTGTACCTCCTCTTGAAACATCCCTGCAACCTATATTTGGTTCAACGTCACACTTAAACGACAAGTAGATATTAGAGGATAATGTTCATTATCAGTTTATCTACCAATTAATCATTAGTAAATTGTTAGTTAACATCCTCTATCACAGACCCTGGTCCAGGCCCAGGCTAAGCTAGGCTACATCCCTCAGGTGCTCCCAGGCTGAGGTGTATAAATCTGTCCAGCTTCTTTCACCTCTTCATGGTTTCCTCCAGAAACAGGTCCATGGGGAGGCCAGCAGGGTCTTGTTTAGACACTGAAGCATCTCATGCCAAGAGAGTGCTGCATCTACTTAAAGCCTCTCAGGGCTGAAATCAAGTCTCCCCCGTTAAGGGCATGTTTTTTTCCATCATAGAATCTCATTCTTGTGATCATTAGGTGCTGAGGGAGCACTGGTTGGGTTTATTGGTAATCGGAGAACGTCCTCGTCATGCTAGCTGTCTTCAGCAGGACAGTCCCATACAGCATCCTCAATACTGCTGCAGCTGAAATGTGTGTTTCATGTGTGTGTTCTATAGGATGGACGGGCTGACGTGGTGGCTAACGATGCAGGAGACAGAGTAACTCCAGCTGTGGTCGGCTACAGAGACACTGAAAAGGTACAGCGTGTATATGTATATGTATATATATACATATATATATAACTTGAGAGTATATTATTGCAGCAAAAAGTCTTATGTGAGTGCTGTGGAGTTTTGAATGTCTAACATGTATTGATGTGGCTAATAGCTGTATCTCTGCCATTCTGCTGCTTGCTGACTGATTCTTTTGTTTGTCCTCTTCAGATTGTAGGCATCGCTGCAAAGCAAGGACGAGTCCGCAACGCCGCCAACACAGTAGTCAAAGTGAAACAAGTGCTGGGGAGAAGGTGACATTCTTAATACTGTCCCAGTTTAAAGCTTTCAAAGGTTTCATATTTGCTTGTCAAAAAATATATCAGTAGGCAGGAAAATGTGTTAAATGTAAATTGACAAGTCCAGACTTGTAGTGTATCACTAAGTGAGTTGTGACCTCTGACTCTCTTTCTGTCGATGGGCAGCTTTGATGATCCAGAGACACAAATTCACAGAAAAGAGACAAAGTGTCAGGTGAGTGTCTGAGCAGGTCCACTGTGATTCTGTGGAGTTCTTTTTTTTTTTTTATCCCCAAATGCTTTGATTCCTTGATTAACATCATTAGCGTAGTTGAGTTTTCATCAGCTGTCCTCAGATTTAAAGGGGACATATTATGCAAAACTCATCTTTGTTTTAGTACTGCGCATCCAGAGTGCCTCTTAAGTGCAATTTTCGACACTTACGTCAATGTTTTGTAATCTGCCGGAGTACGGAAGAGTGTCTCTGAACGAGCCAGTTGGATTTCACCCGCATCTCTACGTAACATAGCGGGTGATTTGAATAACCCCACCCTCGCGCTGGGTATCTCCTCCCATACCAACTCAGCTACCTGATCGAGAATCCGCCATTTTCTCCTTCGCTTCACTTGGACGCGACAGCCCGACCGACCGCTAACATGTACAACGTGAAAGCCAAGCACTCCTGTTCTGTTGTCGGATGCACGGATCCTCATGTATCCCTACATCGCCTGCCTACCAAAGAGGATATAAGCACAGTGGCTACATTTTATTTATCGGGGCAACGTTCCTGCTAAACTGAGCATAAATAAATACGGGGTTACGCTTTTCTCTAGTAAGGGCAATTGCTAAATTGCATCCGCGTTACTGCAACTGAACACCAGTAAACACCGGCCGAGGTTTTGCTAAGCTACATAATGTAAACACTCGAGCCAGGAGAAGGGGGTTGAGGACTGTAACAACACGGGGGAGACGGCCAGTAAACCCGTAAAACTTTCGTCTAAGCAGTAACATAAAAGTAATGTCGAAGTAACAAACGTAACTACTAACCACTCAGAAACATCCACATTCAGTCTTGGCTGCTGATCTGCAGCCTCTTCTTGCTCCGGGTCGGACTCCGGCTCGAACATATAAGGTTGCACTGGAGTTTGTTGTCCAGCAGCCATGTCGCTCCAAAACCCGTTGCTATAGTCACGCGTTGGTGTCCTCACGTCTTCTGCCTGGCAGGAAGAGGTGGGTCAAAGACCGTCTTTGGGCGGCGCACGCAGTAGCTCATTAGCATTTAAAGGGAAAGGCACTTTTTGAGCAGGGCTGTGAAACTGGTGTGTAAAGAACCCGGCTGTGCTCAATCCTTCGGTTTTTTCGACCAAAGCATGTTACTGACATCCATTTAGACATCAAGGAACCATGTGAAACAGGCAGAAATGAGCATAATATGTCCCCTTTAAGCATCAGTGCTTTTTGAATTGACTGTCATCCCAAAGCAGTGAGTCCAGACTGAGCAGTGGTTGTTGTTGTGCTCAGGTGGTGAACAAAGCAGAGAAGCCTTACTATGAGATCACAGCTGGAGAACATCCGGAGTACGTTGCTCCAGAAGCCGTTGCAAAACTCGTCTTCGCCAAAATGAAAGGTAACACACACACACACACACACACACACACACACACACTGGGGCATAGACTGACCTTTTCTTCTTGAAGCACCAGACACCATTGATAAAAACAGTCATTTAAATGTGGGAATGTATCTAATATCTAATATTGCCTTGTTCTGGTGATTTGTTTTGTTTAACTTTGTGACTTTCAGTAGAGACACAAGTCTTCAGAGATGTCACACAATGACACAAATAAACTGTTGAGGTAGTGATAGACCAGCAGCTCCAGTGTGGTGAAAATACAGTTTTCTGAGTCTGGTGACTTTGAACATATTAATAAAACAGTCAATTTCACACTTGAACAAAAAAGGTGTATATCTGTCTTGCATGGCAGATGTATATGAATCACACAGGCACGCACGCACGCACACACACTTTACAAACAAATGTTGATTGATCCTTTCCATTTTCACAGAGACGGCTCAGTCAGCGCTGGGCTCTGATGTCACTGACGCAGTCATCACCGTCCCTTTTGAGTTTGCACATGCTCAGAAGCATGCTCTGAGGTAGGACTCATTACTGTCCGCTCTGCTGTGTCACAGATAAATCTGAGATTTATTTATTCTGAGATGTGTGTGTATATGTGTGTGTGTTTTGTGCAGGGAAGCAGCTGAAGCAGCAGGTTTCAACGTACTGAGGCTGATCCATGAGCCTGCTGCTGCTCTGCTGGCCTACAACATCGGACAGGACTGTCACTCTGGAAAGAGGTAGGAGGCCAACTTTCCTCAGGAGCACCTGCTCACCTGCTTATTCAGGCGATTGTAAAATCAGCCAATCACGTGCTTGGAATGATGCAGATGCAGGTCTTCAGCCTCATCAGAGCGAGGATATGACGTGATCTCAGTGACTCTGACCCAGTCACTGACTGAGGGGGTGTGATGTCCTGGTTTGAGGATTTTCACACACACAGCTGCGAAGTCACAACTGTCATCGCATGTGTCTCTGCTTGTCTTATTGTTTTATATCACTTCCATTTTGGCTTAACGGACTCATTATGACATCATGACATCACAACAGTTCGCTCTCACGCTGACGTCTCTTTATGTCGACAGCCACGTCCTGGTTTATAAGCTGGGTGGGACGTCCCTGAGCGTGACAGCCCTGCAGGTCAATGGGGGAATGTTCCGGGTTCTCAGCACCCACACTGACCACAGCATCGGAGGGGAGAGCTTCACCCAGGCCCTGGCCCAGCACCTGGCTGCTGAGTTCAAACGGTACATGTTGTGTCTGTTGCTGCCGGTTTGACTGTATGATGATCATAGAGACTATTGCATGAATTTACACTGACAGGTGTTTTATAATTCACTTATTGATATCAACAGGGAGGATTCATTCATTGTCTTTTCATGTGAAACACTTGGTGCATGGACATTATGTGCTGTAAAGCACTTGTGCTGTATTTCTGTACAAATTAAGTTTATTATTATTGATATTAGGGAAAACCTCACTATGATGTAACATGATTTTAGCATTATAAATTGCAGCCCAGGTCTTGGTCGGTATTACATTTCACCAACAGACTTTATTTTATACTTTTTAAAATACTTTAAATCACAAATATTTTAAATACTTGAAATATTCTGAAAGATTATAATAATTTGTGTCCTGACTTGAGGGTTAGTCTGTTATTACTCATCCACTGTCTCGTGTCTTGTTTACGTCTGAGTCGTTGTCTGTGCTTTTGCTCTGCAGCTCCTTCAAGCATGACGTGAGCACTAACGCTCGGGCGATGATGAAGCTGATGAACGGAGCGGACATGGCCAAACACTCTCTGTCCTCACTGGGATCAGCCAACTGCTTCGTGGACTCCTTGCACGATGGCATCGACTTTGAATGTAATGTCTCGAGGTGAGCTGAGGTCGACACGCAGGAGACGCAGGATGACCTGATATGTACAGATGAGGCTGCTAAGTGTTGTTCCACTTAAAATCTCCCAGACCCACAGAGCTGGCAGCAGTGAGAGGAGGGCACGATCACAACACTTGATGAAATAAGTACACGAGCTGAGGGACAGAGCTGCAGAAATGAGGAAGGTTTTGCAGATAATACCGTGTGGGTTAGTCACATTGTGACCAAAAACCCCACATGAGCAAGAAGACTGTTGATGTTGCAGTTAGCTAACCTCACCCCTGTGTTCCATGCTGAGAGAAGTTGGTTTTCATTCGCTTCGGTACGCCTGCTCCCTAGCTTGTGTGCACATGTTCCCGCTACCTTGCCTGTGTGTGTAGGGGGCTGGATGTTGTATCGTTTTGAAATTTCCGACTAAGTCCCAGAATTTCATAGACTTAGCAACTGCAGCTTTAAGATCCAGATATCTGAAAATCCTCATCCACTCAAATCATGTTTCACCACAACTAACACTGATAGATACACATAAAAACATACATTTGTACGACCTTCAGTAAAACAGAGCGTCACTGAGCATTAGGTCAATTAGTTTTTGGCCATTGATGGATGATTGATAGATTGATAGATAAGATAAGATAAGAGATAAGAGACAAAGGATTAAAAACAAAAGTGTTCCCACACTACACACACAACTTTTTTTTTCGTCGATCGATCCGCGGGCCACTTGCATACTGATCCGTGGAGAGTGATCGGTTTGGATCACCGTGATCTGTTGCACCACTAGTGTTACCTGATGTTGGTGAATCACCAACGTGATAACGTGACTGTTGTGTTTCCTCAGAGCTCGGTTTGAGTTACTCTGCTCGTCACTCTTCAACAAGAGCATCCAGCCAATCAGAGCCCTGCTGGAGAAGGCGGGGCTCTCCACTAGCAGCATCAACAAGGTAGTGTGTGTGTATGTGTATGTGTGTGTATGTGTGTGTAGGAGAAGAGTGGGAAGCCATTCATGAGCATTTGAAATGAGTAACTGACAGTGACCTCATGACGTGACGGCTGTGTGTCGTAGGTGGTTCTATGTGGTGGGTCGGCCAGGATCCCTCGTCTGCAGCAGATGATCCGTGACATGTTTCCCGACGTGGAGCTTCTCAGCTCGGCGCCTCCTGATGAGGTCATCGCTGTGGGGGCAGCCCTGGAGGCGGGCTTACTGGTGGGCAGAGATGACCTAGCCCCCGAGGAAGAGTCTGTCACAGTGGACGTCTCTGCCTCCGACATCTGCGTCAAGGTAAACAGCTCCAGGGTTGAGCAGCGACACTATGAGTGGTTTTTATCTTTGCACGAACTTGATTGCAAATCTGACGTGTGCTACATGTGTCCCCGCAGGAGGTGGACGAATCCGGAGCCGAGGTGTTCACTGTCCTCCTTCCGTCTGGCACGCCCCTCCCCGCCCGCAGGCATCACATCCTGAGCGGAGGCGGGAACCTGTCGTCCCTCTGTCTGGAGATTTACCAGAGGATGGTGACGGAGCAGCCAGAGAAACTAGCCAAGGTACAGGAGAGCATATGTGTACATTAATGAGGTCCACGCAGGAAGTCAAGTCCAAAGTTTCCTAAACAACATGCTTTAGTGTGTGAGACAGTTTTCAATACTGCTGAAACACACGTCATGAAACACAAAGCCCGACTGTCAAGCTAACATCCACCAAACATACACACACACACAGCACACTACATAGAAAACTGAAAACACACTGTTCAGAGCTTGTAGCTGCAGAGATGGTTTTTATAATTCAGCTTTTTATGTTTTCCCGAAGCCCTTGTCAAGTCAGTGGTGCAGTTTACAGCTGGTGTAGTGTTTACTTGTCTCTGCTTCAAAAATTCCAAAACATGATTATCTCCCAGGGGTGACTAAAGCTTTGCATATGATGGCCCATGTGGGGGTTTGCTGCTCTAGTGCGGTTTCCACCACACACACACAAACACACATTCAAGGTTTGCATCTTGTGGTTCTGCTCTTCAGTCCTCTCTTGATCACTGATGAGGAGCCATCTGTGCCCACAGCCAGCGCCCTTCACCTGCTGAGCAGTGGTGGAGGGGTATTTGGCAGCTGGTTTTTACGGTCATCCACATGCTCCTCACTCTGCTGGGCTCTACACCCGTTTTAGATTTCCTGTCTGCCTTTCCTGTCTTTTAGAGTGAAACCAAACTTTTTGACAAACCGGCAACATTTAGTGATGATTAGCCTCATTATTATCTTCACTTCCACCTCAATCGAAGAGACAACCAAGAAACATTTAGTGTCCACTTACCTCTGAACTGCTGTGATGTTGCTGCTGATTATTGATTATTGAATCTACTGAAATTAAAGCCAAGATCAGCACAGACTAACTTTAAAAATAACAAGAAAAAATGTTGAATTGTTGATAACTGAAATTTACCATGTGTGTGTTTGTATGTGTGTACAGATTATCTTGAGAGACCTGCAGCCCAGGGAGGAGAAGCACGACATCGACACAGTGGTGACCATGAAAAGGTACCCGCCCCTCCAGGGTCAGTGCATGAGGCTGTGTCATGTGACTGCTGCACATCTATACCATTCTTTGTCTGTGTTGCAGGGACGGCTCCGTTCATGTTTCCTGTGTAGAACAGAGCACCGGGAGGTCAGAGGTCGTCACCATAGCAGCCTCATCATGAAGCCACTGAGCCCCAGTCCAGACTACACATCAGTGTCAGTGCAATGTTTTTGTTTTTGTTTTCTATGTTTCTCTCAATAAACAGAATCACACTGCAGTGATGCTCAGAGTCACTACCTTCATTAACCACAGGTAACTGATAGGTTACCACCATGGTAAGAGCAGATGCGAGCTCCTCTCTTGGTCCAAAGCAGGTGAACTTCAGAGGATCAGATGAAACCCTGTCAACAGCCAAACTACTGACCAATCAGATCATCCCTACAGGATCCCAACAGGGACAAAAGAGTTGATAAGAAAGTAACAGAATGATAAAGAGCAATACATTTATAAAAATAAGTGGGATTGTTTTGCTCCTCCTTTGTGCTTTAAAACACAGCCTCCAATAAACACGGAAAGTTCTTTTCACCAAATTACAAGTTTCATTTCAGTGGAACAATGGTATTTTTAGGAAAGGTTCCTGACCCGTGGAGGCTGCTACTCTGCAGAATAACATGATGCAATTCTCTGATGATAACTGGAAGTAGCAACTGAACCTCAGATGGATTTTTTTTTAGAACAATGATCCACACACACTGCAAAATATGTCCATGATTATAAATAAACATTTCAGTCAGTTTGACTCATCAGACATGAACTGACATAATGCATCACGTGTGCATGATGGTTCATCATCAGACAAAAGAGAAAGTGAATTTTCATGATTATTCTCATAGACTTGAACATCAACTAAATTATTTCTGTCCATTTCTAGTATTTGCTTTCTCTTCTAGTCATGTGAGTGTGTTTTATCTGATGAAACATTTTGATTTCAACAATAACAAAATGAACATATATAGGTATTGAAAGTTGCTTTCTTTATTTTTATTTTTATTTATTCATATATTGCTACATTCTAATTTACATAAGTTGGTAACACTGGAAAACAAACCAGTCAAGTGAAGGCAGCAGGAGTAGATCCATCCAACCTATGACACTGCTCTAACCAATCCAGCTGCAGACTGATCACCTTCCTATTTAACATATGGACACAGACATGAGTGAATGGCTATAGACATGTGCAACAGACAGATGTAACTAATTACATGTAGTAATGAATGAAATAATAAATAAGGACACAGGAATGTACACAGATGAAATGCATGTAACCAAATTATACAATGTAGAACTACAGCATTGAATACATACATAAACATGGTAATACACAATTAAACAAATACAGAAATGAAAATATAGATGTAGAGATACCTCAAAAGATTAATATTGAAATACTGAAAATTTGTTTTTAATCAACAAAATGTCTTTATTTTATGACCTATGTCTTACTTTTTTTGTTTGTCATAACCTCGTCTGTAGAAATGACAAAAAACAAACAAAATAAAACATTGCATCCATGTTGGTGTAATGTTTCATATGATGTCACTATATTTAAACATGATATGCATCCTCCAAGAGTCAGTAATGACATTTATTACACATCCTGTGATCTCACATCTGTCCACACTCTATACAGTGTCAGGCATGAAGCAGGGGGGTGGGTAGAGTCTTTGGGTTCCAGTAGCACTTCATGAACATATGTTTGCATCAGTTCACATCCCATACAAAACACAACAAAAGCTACAGCTTTAATCGTGTGGTCCTGTGTGTGTTGGTGTTTCTGGAAGTTGAAGTCAGCCTCGGCTCCTCTCCTCTCCCTCAGCAACTGTGCTCTGGAACGATGCGACACTTGAGGATCTTTAAGTAGTTCTGGACCTTGTTAGAGTCTCGGCGAAAGCAGTAAAGGAGGTCATAGTCCTTCATCAGGCGCCATTCTGCACTGTCGGACGGCAACGACACCTCGGGGGAAGACTGGCTGCTCACGGAGTTACTGATTATCCCCAACATCTGCAACTGGAGCAGAGAGGATTCACACACATCAGCTCTGCGCCATCACAGCAAACACACTCAAGAAGGAAGAATAATGATAGTTTCTGAGTGCACTCAACACAGGAGGATGGGGAGCAGGAGGATGAATCATATACCCCACAATGTGTCTGTTATTTGGACAAAATAACAGAAACACCTGCTTTGACTTATTTTCATTCATTCATTAGCTGAACACTGCAGTTTGCATTTAAAATTAGTATTTCTTTGTAATTTAATATTTATGTACTGAAGATGCTACATCCACGGAAACTACATAACACACCAGCCCCACCTGTATGCAAATACATATGCATATGAGATTATTATTATTATTATTATTATTATTATTATTATTATTATGTATAAATCATATTAAAAACATTTTTATATATAGACATTTAGCCCATACAACATGTGTTAGTTACATAAATATACTGTATATTCATCCCACGGTCTGTCCATATATGATGAAATTATATACTAGATGTTTGAAATGAAAAAAATATATAATCATATAGACTTTTTTTTAAAAAATCTATTCTATACCATATATAAATTTAGGATGTATCATTATGCCATATGAAAATTCACCATATAGATATCTTCAGTATATAGATGCTAAATTTACTACAGATTTCATATATGACCTTATATCTTCACATCTCAGGATGTATAGTAAATATGTGATAATAATAAAGGTAACATTACTCTTGATATACTGTAGGGGCATATTTCTACTAGTTTGATATCAGACAGTACCTTTTCAGCCACTTTCTCTACACCTTTGCGCAGCTCGTGCACCATGTCGCTCATCTCCAGAGCTTTGTTGGAGCTGAAGTTGTTGAAGTCGTGCTGGTGAGCCATGCTCTGGTGGAAATGCCACAGAGGATCCCTCCACGCCATCAGCAGCTTCAGGATCACCTCTGTCAGCTCCTCTCTCTGCAACAGGACGGGTGGATGCACAAGACATGTGGAAATCAGTTCCAACTCAGGCTGAGACTGTGAAGTCTGCATCACTGAATGAACACAACACACGCTACAACTGTTCATGCAGAGGTGAGGTGCACAGAGGATGGGAGAGCTCCATTGTTAGTATGATGATGACAGTTCCAGTGAGAGGAAATACTTTTAAAGAGGTTAACTCACCGCCATTCTCTGGGCGTTCTCCTTGCCATTTGGGGTGAGGATGGCAGAAGTGTGACAGTTGCGGCTGACCCGGCCAATCTGATTCTTACTGGGCAGGAAGTACTGCTCCTGTGAGGAAGACACGAAAGCACGGCTGAAATGTCAGAGGTCAAGTGTCGTCTAAATGTCAGCTGTGGGTCCAATACAAAAGTGATGAATGAAATAGTAGAATGGGCTGTCATTGTTAATAATCACAATCCTCTGTGTGCATGTGTGTGTGTACCCTCGAAATAACACTCAGAAATCTTTGATCACGCACAAACATCCAACATCAAATGTCATTAGGACAGCACCGTCACACAAGCACGAGGAGACTTACAAACTCAGAGTGGAGGTCATTTGAAATGCCGTGCATCCTGGCTGAATGTTGAATGACCCGGTCAAACAGGTTGGCCAGAGAGAGGGCATGGCACCCAGCCTGGGCATTGGTGCTGCAGATGGGTGTTGCACCTATACTGGCCAGTCTGCAGAAGACCAGACAGACCAACACCACCCATGCTGCAAACACTGGGAGAACAGAACAGAACAGAACAGAACTAAATAATAGAAAACTTTGCTGCACTTAAAAAACACAGCACACATGTCTTATTATATTTACTAACTTAGCAACTGATTTCATATGAGAGAGGAAGTCAAGACATTAAAGCATACATAGTAACACACTCATGATGGAGTGATGGATTGGGAGAAAATAAGAGGTGAAAAGGAAAAGAAGAAGATGACATGCAGACTGATGAAGACTGATGCATTGTTCTGTACCTGATCTGAAGTGTCCGGGCATCCTGCAGGGAGCAGAGCAGGTTTGGTTTGAGAGCAGAAGGTGCAGGAGCTCTTCTATTCTATGTGGCTTCATGTGAAGGTCCCTCACTCACCATTTCACTCTTACACTTTAATATCTAACAAAAAGAGAGGGAGGGAGGGCGGGAGGGAGGGAGAGAGAGAGAGAGAGAAAGAGAGAGAGAGAGAGGGCGGGGGCAAAGAAAGGGAAGGGTACAACAGTTACAGTGATGGGAAGCTACTGTCCTGTGCTGTGAATCATATGTAGGCATGACATAATAAACCAGTCCAGACTGGAGGACATCTTCAGCCTGTGATGTCACTGCAACGTATATACAGTACGGTGTAGTGATGTCAAGTATGTCCAGTAGACTAATGAAGCTACTATATGATTCAGATTTACCCTCTGGGGACAGATCAAGTTCCTTGAATTGAATTGGATGTTCTTCGGGGAGGGAGGGGGGGGGTCGTTGTAGAGCTGTTGAACTGTCTTGTGTTGTACAGAGTACTGTATTTAGCCAATGCAGTGGGGTGGACAAAATAATAGACAATAGACATACCTGTCAACATAATGTACCAACCCTTCTTTTCTTTTCTTTTCTTTTCTTTTCTTTTCTTCTTTTAGCCAATGCCATTAAAATGTAACACAAACTAGTGACATGTGTCTGTAAGGATTAGGACATAAACTTCATTATTCATACTGTCAGTCACAGTGATGAGGCATTTGAATATTACTGAATTATACTGAATATTAGACATGTTCACCAGTTTCAGCAACAGAACATTTGTCTGTGTGTATATTGTTGTTCATTCTAACCCAGACTCTTGTTAACTTGTATTCTTGTTAAAATATTAGCACTATCATTTGAAAATATGTACATTGTGACTCAAGTGTGAAGTGTCTGACTATAAAGCAGACAGTCAGGAAAAGTTAAAAATAACAGCTTCCTGGTGCTCTGCCCATGGTGTACATCATCTTTGCCCAACGTCACTATAAGCAGAATGGCTGATGGATCATGTTACAAATGATCCATGTTACATCCAGTCTTGAGTCTTCATTTGGGAAAAAACTTCTTTATGGGTGAGGAATTAAGGTTGAGGTTTGGGTTAGTGTTAGTCTACAGTGTGTTTGGAGTAAGCACCATTTATGTGTTATTTTGTAGACCAGCAGTATAATGAATACACTTTATTTAGCAAAATAGCTTGTATGGTAATGCTCCTTGAACTCTTGTGAACTCCCCCTCTGCACAGTGTGCTTGTGTGTGTGTATGAAGTATACAGTAACCCAAGGCTGTCTGCGAGAGCCGTGACGTCATCCCAACAGAGCCTCATTGGACTGTCTGTCCAACATGTCTGGAGAGTGGACGCCTGAGGTTCGCTCAGCAGTACCTATGAATGTTTATATGTCGTCCAGGTAGAGGTCGGAGTGCTCCGGGCACTAACAGGAAGAGAAGTGTGGGCTGATGACTGAACTGCATAGAAGCTCACAATGACACTACGGGGCAGAAGTAAAGCCACTTGAATGACGTCAAGCAGATGTGGAGTAGATCATTTCATTTCCGCTATAAGCTGTTGACTCACTTTTCTTTGATGGTCAAGTATCATTGGATAACTCATAGAAACACAGTAGAAAAGGTTATTAGAGGACAGTAACTGTGCCTGATGTGTTTTGAAAAGAAATTACATCTGATAGTAAATTGCAAACTCTATAGAAGACGATAGGAGATGATATTTAATATTATTCACAGTGGCAGTGGTAATAATAATACACAAAGTAAAACCCGGCGTAGCCTCAAGGTCTGAAACCTGAAGCTATGCTAGCAACTATGTAAATCTCAAAAATACATGCATGTGTGATTTACAGTGCATTCATTCTGATCCACAGTTGTTTATTATCACCTTTATATTAACAATTTGTCCCTAACTTCATTTCCAGTGTTGTACTGTCATTCTAAAGTAGCTATTTGTAAGTTTTGCTATTGCTACATTGCTTCATATTATTAGCATTAACAGCTGTTTCCTTGCCAGTCAAGAGGAAACATTGTGAGTTCATTATCAAACTTCATTTCTTTGCAGTGGAAAGCAACGCTAATGCTGATAATGTGATAAAGAATAACTCTAGTCTTATCACATCTTGCCAAGTTAGCACCCTAACAGTAACACCATGACTGAATTTGCAATTCAAATTAAATTTTGAGTCTAAACCTCAAGTTATCATCCCTCAACCCTCGTCTTTTCCCCCTGTTTTATATATTTGGTAAGCATTACTATTTGCCATGCATAGGCCTAATATGAAAAAACACTGTTTACCCATTTAGCTCTACTTACTTTATTGTTATTTGTGTCAGTCTTAAAGCCTCCAACCATGTCAAAATGGAGAGGCTGCTGTATGGTACCTTCACATACCTGAGCTAATATCAACTCTCCAGTACTGCATAGGTAGGCTATGTACTTTAATTTTTTAGGATTTGTCTGTTAAAATGATGATATTGGCACCATGATGTTGGCATTAAACTTACAGCATAGATGTGGCTTGGCAAAAAGTGTTGCACAACCTAGTAGAGGTAAACAGTGACGGGATTGTCAGTCAGACAAAAACATGAATCGTTTCACAGCATCAAATGGATGTTAATATGTATATGAAATGAATTTTGTACAGCAGAAGAACTCTGTCCATCCTCTGCAGTGAGTCTGACACTAGTTAACAGATCAGTTAAAAACAGGAATATTTTCATAAGCAGATTTGTTTGGGACAGTAGTGACAATGCACTGCTGTAGGTGTCACCCTCATGCATGATTTAGTTAATGAAAACCTCAGAGGTGACGAGGGGCTGATGCTCCACGTGATTCTGCTGCACGTTCTTACACATGCACACAGACCTACACACAGGATCGTAGTGTTGTTGGGCAGATGGCCTCGTGTTGTCATATTCAGACTGACCTGCAGAGTAACAGGGTGACTGTACATGCCCATGGGCCAACGCCCTCCCACACTTTAGCCTTTTGCTCTCTTTTAACAAGAACTTTTTCTGTGAAGACTGACCAGTGACTGAAACTACTACACTACTAGATTCCACCATCACTGCCATCAGTAATGTTATTTTGCAAGGGGTAAAGCTGTAATTCCTTTGATTGTCAAAATTCAATTGGTATGTGAACTCATTTAAAAAATCTATTTGATAAATTAGCAGCCTCTATCATGTGGTGACTTACAGAGTTAAACAGAGCCGAAGAGCCAACTACAGGCATTACTGTTCCTTAATACTTAGGGAAAAGACTATTTAAGTAATATTCCAACCATCAAGTAGAGCTCCCATGTGCATGTGAATAATAATGCGTGCAGTATGACTGATTTCAGAATTGGGGAGGCTGACTCAAGGGCTGCTTGTCAAATGCACTTGTTTGGTCATACATCAAAGATCGGGAATTGTTAATATGAAGGATTATTCACCATGGCATTCATGAACTTTCAACAAATGCTGGTCTGCCCTCTGCTTGTCACGACTTTGTCAACAGAACATGACCACACACACAAAAGTGTGTGCACCATGACTATTTTGCTCATGGGTTTCAAACACTGACTGTAAGCAAATATCTAAAAGCAAAACTCTCTTCAGATGTGGCCAGTTTAGGGTCTTGGGTGTGAGAGGCACTGACTTAGACAATGACTGCAGAGATACAGTCTCAAAATGTATAACATGTAATGCTCATGTGTCTATTTATCTAGAAATAGCTGTGTTTTGGTTGGTTTGGTGACAGTTACACTCAAAATGATGCTACAAAAAGCATTTGAAACATTTCTTCTGCTTTCGACCAGATATTGATTTGTAAACTTTTTTTTTTTTAACACACTCTTATTTTTATACTTATTGTTGTTCTTATTTAAGTGTTTCTCGTATAAGATTCTGTAATGTATGTATATGAATGTATATTTGCCTTATCATTTCGTGTGACTGAAAACCATCTAAACGCAGAGATAGGAAATACGTTTACTTGGAAGTAAATCATGTTTCTTATTTAACAAAGAAAACTGACAAAAATGTATGCAAGTATGATGTATGAATTTGTGGACGTGTGGTCTGATGTGTAACGTGGACTCGTGCAAACTCAGCTAAAGAACAGTGTCCTTGTTTTGTTGCTCGGCGTATCCCACGAGACATAGTTGGTGGTGGAGCTCGTCCACAGGATCCCGCGTTTTAACCCACAGATCAAAGCGAAACGCGTGTATCAACTTCACGCCGTTTGAAACCACAGATGGACACCGAGGAAATTAAAGTTTGAGCACACTTTACAGCAATGGACCATGCCACGTAACCAGTCGTGTGTCCGCCCTCTTGTCACGCTCGTAGAATGAAAACGAGCGCCCCCCTTCCCTTCGTTCCTCGGAAGTTTGTTGACAGCGCCGGAGAACAAAGATGGCGGCGCTCAGTGCAGCAGCAGAGCAAACAGTGACCAAACTGTCAGAGCCCCCTTCAAATCCCGTCCTCAGCCCGGATGACGAACCGGTTTCGGCGGACCCGGACTCTGTGCAGGACTTTGTGGTGGATTTCCTGGAGAAAGAAGTCGGCAACGACGTGAAATCCCTGAAGAATGTGGGAAACCTGCTGAAGAAGCTGAGGGAGGAGAACAAGGTCCTGGAGGAACAGGTGAGTTCACAGCTTCTCGTGAGGAGCAGCAGCCTTCAGCGCGCACCGGAGGAGTTCATGCTGCTACATGATAATGAGTCTGTCTTTCTTCTTGGTGGTGTTTTTCCTCAGACCACTGTCACATTCACATAGAGGTAAAAACAGGGAATATGAGAACACTGAAATGTATCATCCATATGTGGCTCATACAGTCCCAGTATGAGGATTCAGTTTGGACATGTACTCTTTAGTTACAAATGCATTCAGTGCGATTGTTCAGAGATGCTGCATTCACGACAGTGCAACTGATATGGTGGATCATGCAAAATGCTGCTCAGCCATTCATTTAGCATTCTGCTCAGTGCCCACAGTGCTCTCACATAGCACTTCCTACTTGGAATTCATATATTACAGACCCCAAGAATGTGCAATACTACCCAGGGCAGCCCATGTCACTGTGTTAAACATGAGCAGTGACTCTGTATTTTCTGTCTTTCAGGTTCTGACTGTGTCCAACTCTGTGCCTCCTAAAGTTTCTGAAGCTCTGTCTGCTGCTGAGGAGGCCAGGTGTTCCCTGGAGGACCTGCAGCAGAAGGAGAGACTCATCTCCAACATGCTGCAGCAGGTAGAAAAAGTAGATAGCTGTAACTCTGTAACATTTGTCATCACCAGATGTTTCTATAATTTGTCATTTAACAGGCAGGTGGAACCAGAAATGTTCCAGTAAAGACACATTCCTCTCACTTATCAGCCTCAGCAGTTATTTGTCTTGGTTAATGATTTGTGTCTTGCAGCACCTGCAGGGGGCTCAGCCATGGATGGATAACCTTGGCCAGACGCTAAATCAGGTCGACACCATAGAGAGACACATGAAATACCTCCGCTGCCTTCAACATATAGAAGAGCTCAGGTACTGTGATGAACATACAATGAACTCATTCTGCACACTGCAGGAATAAATATATAAAAAGATGCTTTGTAGGTCTGTTCAACATCTTCGCTTCTGTCTTTGAATGCAAAGCTATTTTGTCACGTGCATCATCCCATTAGCTTTTCAAAAAAACAAAAGAAGTATAATGATGATCTTAATTTATGTAGCATCTTTCAAGACACAGCTACAAAGTGCTTTACAGGATGAAAAATCAAGGACAAGAAGTGGAGAACAGTACTTTGACTTGACTTTAAGAGCTTAAAGATTTCCAGGTTTAATTTTAAGAATGTCATGTAAAACAAGACTAAAAAATAAATGTCATCCTGACTCAAACATTTAAAAGTGAACTCCAACCCCTGTGTTGATATATTTTGGTACAGAAAGCCCAAATGTTTTAATATTTAAGTTTCAAATTCTGGGTCGTCCAGGCAGGCATTGACTATATGAATCTGCTGTTTATCAATGGAAACACACATATCCTGGAGATGACCTACAGAGAGAACCAGACAGGGCAAAGAACAAATTCTGCAGGTCATCTTCACACAGGATGACTGTGACGTGCCCACACCAAGAAATATGTCTTATAAATATATATATCTTTATCTTATCAATAAGAATGAACACAATTAGAAACTTAACCTGAGTTGCCCCTCCAGTGTTGGAGGTGCTCCAGTAAACTAGGACACTTGGATCTAATAGAAGTGAAGCTGAAGATTTTCCCCCAGCCGATCGCTTTAATGAGGGCAGTCAGTTCAGCACTATCTTTTTCTAAAGCCCAGCAGAGAAAGGGCAGTGAGACATGCTGAGTTTACTATGACCTTTAGAAAGCAGTCTCTCCGCCTTCAGTCTGCTGTGGGCTGACAGAAGCAGTAATGTGTTGTTTGCCTGCAGTGCTGCGGTCCAGCAGTGTCTGATGACCAGCAGTGTCTGGGAGGCCATCAGGGCGGTAGACAGCATGGCCTCGCTGGACACCGGCCTGAGCCAGTCCGGATGCTCTCACCTCCAGGACTTCCTCCGAGAAACACTTCACTTCTGGCACAAGATCATCAAAGACCGACTGACCAGGTGAACCTCCATGCAGTCCTTTGGTTTCCTCACACAGACTGTGTCTTCATCCTGTGTTCACCTCCTCTTCAATTCTTCCCCCAGTGATTTTGAGAAAGTATTGACTCAGCTTCACTGGCCGATCATCTCCCCTCCAACTCAGTCACTGACGCCCACTGCCAACGGTCAAGAGATCAACAGTCAGCTGGAGCTGCTCGTCGCTCAGCTCCTTGCCCTGCAGACCTCGTATCCTTCACTTTGAGCTTCTGCACATCTGCTGTATGTTCTGTAGATATCTGTCTTCTCATACACACAAAACCTGTTAGAAAGTCTATCCAAGATATTGACACTGAGCTTTGTTTTGGTGCTCCTGATTGAAGATTAGCTGCTAGTAACTGCTGCACTTGTTTGCTATTGGACACATGTGCATCCTACAGCATTTATAAACATCAGAGCGAGGACAGTAGAAGGGATTGGGATGATGAAGTGATACAGGTTTCCAGCACGATTCACACTCATATTCAGATTTTGTTTTGCTGCAGCCTCATTCTAAAAATAAAAAGAGAACTTTTCCTCTCACCAATCTTGGCTCAATACACCATGATGGAAGGGTGAAAACAGAAGTGAGATCTCTTGTAGAGTGTAGAGATCTGTTAAACTTTATTTAAAAGGAAAAATTACAAGTTTCAGACACTCAGACTCGTTTTCTGTTTCTTTAAATCCTAATCTTGATCTTCTTCATCCCCCCTCAGGATCTCTGGAGCTCACCATAATGCTCTTGATCACCTCTTTTACCAAAACTCCTCTCCCAGATTCCTTAGTTTGCTCAAGGTGTAGAAACATCTCAGAGACGATCAAGAGAATGGGACAAACTTGAGATACATTTCAAGTGTCTCAGCAAAGTGTCAGAAACAGAAGAAAACATTAAAACACAGGAGGGGATGAACTCTAGGACAGTCTGTATGATGACATGTTTCTTTAACATCCCCTGACAGTGATGACCTCCTATCTCAGAAGGCTTCATCCTCTGCTCAGGGAGCTCCATCTACGCAGCCTCCATCAGCAGCCACACCTTCATCCCCGGCTCCTCCCCTCTGTTTGCCCATCCAGATCATGCTGCTGCCGCTCAGCAAGAGGTTCAAATACCACTTCTATGGGAACCGACAGACCAACTCCCTCAGCAAGGTCTCTCACACAGAACACACACACACACACCACATACACAAATGTGCAAACACTAAATATTACATTTACACACCAAACCAGTGAGAGCAAATGGACCTGAGTCAGTTTATGTCCGTGACCTTAGCGAGGCTGGACAAAAGTCCATATTGTTTACAGTGGAATTATATCACTGCTGTGGTTTCCTTGGAAACACATCTAAATCTACAGACCCACCAACTCCTCCCCTGTCTGTGCTTCTTGCAGCCTGAGTGGTACCTCACACAGGTTCTGATGTGGATGGGGAACAGCTCCACATTCATGGAGGAGAAGATCCAGCCTATTCTGGACCGAGCCGGGGCTGCCATCAATGCCAGGGTAAATGTTGCTGTATAATGACTACATGAGTGATTGATTGTCAAACAGGTCTTTTTTCTATCAGATGTGATCCAGGCCAGACTACTGTGTTCATTCTTGGTACTAATAAGAGGACATGCAGTGACTGAGACAATGTTTTCCGTTAGTGTGCATTCAGGAAGTTTGTTTTTTGTTTAAAACTATTTTCAATGTTCAACTGAAAAATGAAAAAACGTGGCACATCGGTAAAGGTAAATATTTCAAAATAAAAGCCTAGACAATAGCGTCACCTTTTTATTTTTAAAAAAGTAAAATAAAGCAAGCCCAGATAGACAGCCTGTTTATTATCTAGTTTGAATATATGATATTTGGGATTTGGGATCTAGAATATCTATGAGTTTGATTTTTTTTTTTTGTCTTTGTGTTTTGATACTCCATCATAGAGGCTTAATGTCACTACATTATATGTAGTTATGATTACTGTACTTTCCTTGTAATGATTAAATGTGTAGCCTAAAAGCTGTCCACTGCAGATGTGATGATCAGTTGTGTTTTGCCAGTTTAATTTGTCCATACAGTGTACAGCTGAAGTGATGAGTGGAGGTTGAAGTGTCTTCCCTAACCAACAACAAGCAATAGCTTTGAAAAGTGAAAATTAACAGGACTGCATTGTCAAATATAAATTCATCTGGTGAAAGACTCAACAAAAATCTTGGAAAAGAAAAATTTGAGAAGACTAAATGTGTGTGTGTGTGTGTGTGTATGTGTGTGTGTCTGCGTGTGTCTGTGTTTCTGTGTGCGTGTGTGTAGGTGGAGCTGTGTCGTGGCCTGTTGTGTCTGGTCCAGGACAAAGTGGCCAGCGATGCCTCCAGGCTGCTGTATGACGACATGCTCTTCTGTCACTTGGTGGAGGAGGTGCTGCAGTTCGAGAAGGAGCTGCGGAGCAACCAGAACTACCCGGCGGTGCTGCCCGGCCTGCTCCACCTCCTGCTGGATGACGCAGTGCTGCAGAAGTGGCTCACTGTGGAGAGGAAGAGTATGTAGTCAAGTGTGAGAGTTGGTGTGGTTATTAGTCAGAGGATTAGAATTTCACGGTCAAAGGTCAAAAGTCAAGGTCAATTTGACGCCACAAAATATGTTTTTGTCCATAACACACAAATTCATATTCATTTAAATTCATTCATTAAATTGTCGCACAATTTAATACAAATGTCTAAAAGCAAAGACATCGAAAAGGTCAAAGGTCAACTTCACTGTGACTATCAGTTGATGTAGTCATGTTTCTTCCTTGCATACTTTATTCCACCATGCCAACTATTCCATGCTCACCTATGGAAAAAGCTGCTCCCTCACTCAGGCATCAGCTGATTCATCATGAACTGACACAGTTTAAACATGATGCAGTTAAATACAAGCTGTCACTGATCCTCCTGACCTCACAAACTGATCACAAAGTAAAACCACGGAATACCGTGTTCAGGTTAGCTGTTATTCTAACCCTGCACTCCTCTGTGTGCACAGTGGCGGTGGAGAAGATGGACGCCATGCTGTCTGCTGAGGGGGCGTGGAGCTCTCAGTACAAAGACATCAGTGACATGGATGAACTGAAAGCTCCAGACTGTGCTGAAACCTTCATGACTCTGCTGCAGGTCATCACAGGTGAGAACTCCTGTCTGTTCATCTCTGTGACACTGTCAGTTTGCCTTTCTATGAGGAAATGTATCAAAACATACACAAGTAATACAACAGGTAATACACTTTCTAATTGCCCTGTAGTGCTCAGTCTTTGATTAGGAACATTACTGTCACACAAGAAATGCTGTGGATAAATGATCTGCACTTATAAATAACCTCTCAAAGTGCTTGGAGACTCTTGGAGACAAACTTTGCTTGGAGACTCTGCTGCGTGTCGACATTTTTGATGGTCAAATAGAAAACAACTTTCTTTTAGAAGGCAACTATTGATATGTGTGTAGAGCAAGAATGGATCTCTATGAACTGGACTCTGTGCATGCATCATAACAACATTACATCATAGGTTTACCACTGGTCAGACTTCACAGGGTACCTTAAAGCCACACAGGATATGGCGTTTGCTGTCTGAGAATATAAAACATGTTTGACTCTGGGGCTGTGTGTCTTCCTCCTCTCCTCAGAGCGGTACCGGGGTTTACCCTGCCCCTCTGCTCAGCTGAAGTTCCTGGGGCTGCAGAGGGAATTGGTGGATGATTTCCGCATCCGACTGACCCAGGTAATGACCACAGAGACATTCTAGTGATGAAGTGAAAGGTGGTGAGGCTTTCAGTGACACTGTGGAAGAAGGAGGGAACAGCTGAGCTCAGGATGACTGAGGAAATGAAAAGAGAGACACATGAAATGTGTTTGATTCATGTCCTTTCTGACAGTTTCGAGCCTGTTTGTGGTAGAAATGTGAGGAACACTGTTTATTTTTATCTGCTGGTTATTTTGACTTTTGAGTAGATTATGCAGGTGTAACAGCTGTAATCATCTGATTTACAGAGGAGCCTGACATTGTCAGATTCTATTACTATGAGGGACTGTAAGTCTTTACATTCTCATTATAAATAGGTCTGCTCCTAAATTTACATTTACAACTCGATTGGATGTCTTTATCTGTTTGTACTATTTGTATTGTGCTCATTCACCTTGAAAAAGGTATTTTAATCTAAATGAGACTTTTACCTGCTCAAATAAATGATATAATTAGATGATAATTATAAAAGTAATGATTGTTAATTTCTGCCTGCAGCTTTTGTGTTTATTTTGTTTCTATTGTTTGTCTAATTATTTTGAAGAGAGAAAGCGTGAGCGGAAATGAAAGAAAAAGACACAGTTGAATTGAATTTTTCTTTTTCTTTCACCAGGTGATGAAGGAGGAGTCTCGCTGTCCACTTGGTGCCCGGTACTGTGCCATCCTTAATGCTGTTAACTACATTTCCACCATCCTGGGAGACTGGGGAGACAACGTGGTGGGTAGCGTTAATTCAGTTTATTTATTCATATTTTCGCCAGTCCAGTTACGTGCTGAGTTTTTTTTTTCTTGTGAAATTGCGTAGAATTGTGGTTTAATTCAGAATCTGCTGTGAATCTGAGCAGGGATTAGATGTCTGTTTTTGGTACCTGACACTCTCTTTGCTTTTACTCTCTCTGTCCTCAGTTCTTCCTGCAGCTACAGCAGGCGGCCGTTTCACTGGGTGACGAGGCGGTGCTGGGGGAGCTGGGGCAGATGGAGGTGGGCCGCCTGGCTTCTCTGGAGGGCTCTCTGTTCGAAGGCCTGCTGGCACTGTTGGACCGACTAAGAGGAGACATGATGGGGAGACTGCTGGAGTGGACCATGAGAGAAATCATACAAAAAGCCAGACCATACTGCCAAGACAGGTAAGACAGGCGAGGTTTCTGTTCTTCCTCCTCTGGATTTATTATAGACACTTGTTTTCTTTTCTCTAGGTGGTTGTCTCTACCATCCCAGCACGACCAGTCCACCATGTCCTTGTCCAGTTCAGCATGTCCCATGATGCTGTGTGTGAGGGACAGATTGTTGAACCTTCATCAGGTGCTGAGCCTTTCTCTGTTCCAGCTGGCCTGGCAGGGCCTGGCAGAGAGACTCGACAACTTCCTCTACCAGGATGTAAGATGTGATTCAGTGGCACATGCGCTATTTAAAAGCCTCTTGCATGCAAATACATTGAAAACCTCAAACAGGTGCAGGGAAGCAAAAACCACACCTGTGTAACTGGTCTGCTTGTTCTCTTGTAGTGTTTGTTATCAAACAGCTGTGTGGTCTCCTAGCAGTGCAGGTACAGTGAGCTCAGTGTGTCTCTGTGTCTCTGTCAGGTGATCCTGGCCAATCATTTCAGTGACGGTGGAGCAGCTCAGCTTCAGTTCGACATGACCAGAAACCTGTTTCCTCTGTTTGGTCACTACTGCAAAAGACCTGAGAACTTCTTTAAGCAGTAAGTGTGTGTGTGTGTGTGTGTGTGTCTCTGTGTGTTTCTAACACTGTTCTCAGTGCTGCCAACAGTCTCCTCATCCTTGGAACACAAAATATTCACATACATGTGACTAAATGGTGCATGATCTTGGTTTCACTGTCATCATATGACATCTCAGATTTCTGCAAATGCTGTAAAACATCAAATAACAATACAATGGGGGACGAATGAAAAACTACAACAAATTCACACAATAAGGTCTTATAGTGATAAAGTGTAAATATTATTATCTCTTATTGAAAGGCTTCTTTCATTTAATCTGATGCCCTGCTGCTCCTGTAAGAACAATCAATATGATTCTGTTTACAATGGATGACCGTGCTTACTTGGAGAATTATCACCACACTGTGTTGTTTACCTCAAGTCTACAGAGTGTTAGCAGCTGAAGAGGCTGATGTTTGTCTTACTAATTGGTAGAAATCAGAAACAGCTGGCAGAGATTAAATACTGACATGTAGTGGACACAAACACCACCACCTCTGAATGAATGATAATGTTGTCTCATACCTGCTGGATCTTCGGCCTTGGGTAGTTTTGTCAAACACTCTTTCTAAGGTCAAGACAGAATCATCAGTGTGCATTTGTGTGTTTGTCTGTGGAGAGCCTTTGTACATCATAGTAAAGAACTGTTGCCCTCTGTAACAGGCTGGTTTAAAGGCTGTTTTACTGCCCTTCCTTAAATGTGGGTTTTGTGAGGTGACAATGACAATATGTTGGTGTTGTGGAGGAAAGACAAATGAAGATAGAAGCCAGGTGAAGGAGATAAATTGGGTGAACCAGTATTCTAATTAGCTTTGTGTCTACCTGCTCTCTCCACAGTGTTAAGGAGGCCTGTATCATCTTGTGCCTGAACGTGGGCTCTGCTATTCTGCTGAGGGATCTCCTCAAAGAGTCAGAAGAGGAGACACGAGATGTTGGAGGTATAGAGGATCCTCCACCCGAGTCTGCCTTGAATGAGTTGGGGGTTTTCTGCTTGGCCCCATGTGATGTACAGATTCTCCTCAAACTCAGAGCCTCCTGGCCTGGACAGTGACATTTCCCCCTGATAGTGTTTATTGCTGGTGTGGAGTGTGCATCAGACTGAGTGCTGGTCATTTTTTTTCTTAATCCATTTGTATCAACAGCTTTAATCTTCTTTGTAAACAAGACAGGTAAATTATGTAAATTATATACAATAAGTTATGGCTGTTGAGACCGTGTTCACCACTGGACAGCCACTGTATGTGATTAATGCCTTGCACTTATTTTTTGGGACCTACATACCTGTCATCTTCATTGACACAAGAAAGCCACAACAGTAAATAACACTATACGAGTATATATAACAGTTGTCCTTGTAGATTATGTAATAAACCAAGAATTGCAATACTCTTATCTTCAGCTGCCCCATAACTCCTTTTTTTTTTGCAGTACATGATAATTACAAACTGAAGGAAACCCATTCAAAATGTATATCTTTATATAAATGACAATATAATTAACACAAATGTCCAATTGCAACATTAACTTTTTTTGACAATTGCCATAATGCAATTAAAAATTGCACCAGTCACATTGAAGATAATTGATCAGTATAGTTAAGAAGACAAATAAGAAGAAGAGCTTTACAACACTACACATATTTTTTGTAATAAACGACATTCATGAACAATATGTTGCTGAAAGAATTAAATTTGTCTTTCACAGACTTTTCCTGATTTTTGATTATTTTTCGGGGATCAATTTATATTATGTGTAATCATAACAATAGATATGCTTTGGCCCCGCCCCAGTGTGAAATGAGTTCCTCTCCTCTCCTCTCATTGGCCAATTCCTGGATTTCCGCCATATTCAAAAATAGTCACGAGTCTGTAGTAGTAGTAGTAACATGTATTGTTATTACTGCGTTTAACCCTTTCTGTAACCTGTTATTACCACCGATCTGTGTCGTTGACATTTAAAATGGGTGAGACTGGTGAGGTTCAAGCTCCCGTTTCCAAGGTGGAGAAACCGAAAAGACAGCCGAGCTGCCGGAGCCTGAAGAGGAAGTTTTCAGCTGAAGATGAGTCGTCCCCTGAGAACAACAACAGGAGTTTGCGACGGTGAGCTCACGGTTCTCAGCCAGGCTTTGAGCCAAGTCCTTAAAATAATAACAGTATCAAAAGTAATAACATCAACACAACCGCGGCTGCACGCCATCATTGGCTATTAACCCGGAACAGCTGTTTTTGATTAGCTAACAGCAGTTCGTGTGCTTTAGCTCGGCGCGTCGCTGCAGTTCGCTTAATGCTTAATAGTCCAAACTCTTTAAACGACGAAATTATTTGCTTCAAATAGCACATTGTACGCAATACTTTGTATATTATATAATTCGAGCCACATACGTTGTGTTTACATCGTGTGTTAGTGTGTTCAATTATTATCAGTTGCGTCGAAACGCCACTAGGTGTCAGCAGAGGCTCACTGTGCGCCCTCTCGCCTGTGCCTGGACCTAGGACTGCCACTTGAACCCTTTTATTTCTGCACTGGGTTTAATTTCCTGCAGTTTGTCTGCCTTTATTTGTTGGTTTTTTCCCGACCGCAACATTAAAATCAATATGCCCTTTTGTATTTTTTAATTTGAACAAAGTCTGTTTTTATTAATACTCTTTATAGTACAAAGATCACACAAAGTTGTTTGCACAAGCAAATGCAGTTTATTCTAATACATTCAGACTCAGTTGCACCTGTATTTAAACTTCACAGTTCCTGTAGCATCCTACATCACAGTAAATATTTTGCTACCGGAACAATGGATTTACCATTGGTTAAAGGCTCAAATACAACACAAAATCACCCTCACCATGCTGATAAACTGTCCATACAGCACTTCAAAGAATCAACACATCTCATTAAATATTTCAATATTTTAGTGTGTTGATATTTTCTTACACCCCAAGTTGATGTGTCTTCATGTATTTATATTGATAGTGGTGATACTGTTTGTTTACAAAGTTACTTTTGTCCGTTGTTAGTTAGAGAGTTAGAGATCAATGATGATTTTTTTTTTTTTTTTTTGCCACCTGCTGACGTCTCATTTTAGCAGAAGGAGAGCACTTCTCGGAAGAGATCAATTCACATCTAGAGCAACCAAAAGTCTTACGAGTCTTGCTTAAACTTGGATGTAAACTGAAAGCCATTCTGTGACTAAAACGCCTAAGAATTATTAACAACAACAACGATGATAAAAATCTGCTTAGCCAATAACCACAACTGACTCATCTCCATTTATGGAGCGAGGCGACATTTTGAATTCCCATGGTAGTACTCATAATACTACCCAGTGTGTGGGCACTGTTTTCCAGCCCTACCTCTGTCGATAACTTTGAATCATCATTGAATCAAAGAAAACGTATCCAGGCAACACAAACATTATCTCTCCAGGCTATGCCTTTAATGTACCGGCCATACACGTGACTAGGTCTTATTGCCTTGGAGCTCATTTATACACAATGAGATTTTTGGGGGGTTAGATTCTCAGACTGGTGGCTAATCAGCATGTTTTGGAAAAATAACACTGGGAGAAATAAGTTTGGAAAAGTTTTCCATATAGTGTGCCAAAGTGTCCCAGTCCTGCCCAGTGCCCAACCGGCCGTGCAGACAAACATGGAAAAAGCATCACCCGATAGTTGACCCCCACACAGTGTTTGACTGTAATAAAATGGCTTATGGAAAAAAAGACGCATAAATGTTGAGTGAGAGAAAATCAGTCTTGAATATTCCCATGTGATACTGGCATTAAAATACGAGACTGGCAGTGGATTTATTCATTTCTGAGTGGTCTTGTTGCCAAACACGAGCAGATAAAGTTCATAGTGGAAATATGTTGGAGTGCAGTGAGATATAAAACAGCACAGTTGCTGCCTAAATGTTGTTAGCAGGCTTTGCTTCCTTTTTAAAGCACTAAATGTAAGTCTTGTATGTACCTGTGCAATGTGAGGTGGTGTCAGTGACTTCTACTGTGTTCCTCTGGGTGTTGTCAGTAGTATCAGTGGGGTCAGTAGAAAGTTCAGTTTCAGAATCAACCCGCTTTTACAAACAAGGGCAGGGCTAAGTGGGATGCTGATCCACTGACTCACGGCGGGATACACTTCCCCTCACACATTCGAGCAGGCGCAGGAGGAGAAGCAACCTTTGTCCCCTGACTTGAGACAGGGGAGAAATGTGTAGTGACATCAATCACGTAATTACGAATGAGCTACATGCACAGGAGCAATCAGGGTTCAGAAGTGCTCCATATAGGACGTTGCTGTGTTCACCTTTTGCTTTGTTTTGTTTTTCAGCATCAGTGCTGCTGTGTGTATTCATGCAGTACCGGAGTCTGGACTGTTACTGATGTGCGTCAGTGAAGAGAGGGCATGAAATGACATCAGAGTGTTCACCCCATCACACGTGTTTACCTGTCCTGTTCTGTTTGTGTTTCGAATATAAGTGAACTGATGAGCAGAGTGCAACCTTTGTTGGACTGCTGGATGGTGACGTCGCTGTGTGTCAGTGTTTTGTCTGTGTTTGTGGGTGTGTTATAGGGTTCCCTTTGTTTGCTACCGATCTCAGTCAGTTGAGTACATTATATAGTAACTTATATCACTGACATTAAGTGGTTAAATTACATGGATGTAGTGGAAAACCTGCATCAGAAAGTCTATATGTGAACATTATGATGTCATCATTTGCGGAGATGTTTTCATTAGCAGTACATGTAACTTCTCTTTGAAGAACCTAGTTGCAGATGTTTAGTTGTTGCTCATCTGTCCACGGGCAGTTTACAAAGAGTGAGCAGGGATTTGGTTTCTCTCTTCAAGGCCCATTGAAAGAAAAAGAAAAGAAAACAAAACAAACTGATGATGTACACGCTGAACCTGCAGGCTGGTAGGATGATGTCACCAAAAACCAGGCCACTCTTAGACCTTTAGTCTCAGACCTGTAGTTAGAGGAGGTGTGAGAGTGAGATCATATATTCACTGCATTATCAGGTGCGTTCAGGTTTGAGGACAGAAGTTGAATATCCTTCCTGTTGTGATTCCACAGTCTTCTATCACCTGCCTCTACTCTGCCCTTGAAGCTCACACTGCTGCATCCTCTAGTGTCTCTGAACACCTGCTCTCTCTCTCTTGACAGTGTGCAACTGTTAGTGTCTACAACAAGAGCAGTAGCAGTTGCGGGAGGTCGAGGTGGGGTGGTGGGGGGTCTCACTGGTGGCCTTCTGATGATGAGTTCACTTCCTCAGACCTCCTTTATTACAAATATGCTCGTCCGCTCCAGCGCCCCCGGCTCTTACAACAGTTGTTTAGGTTAACAGTGAGATATTAAGTCGATGAGCTGTCGAGTGGTTTACAGTGAGATTCCCGGCACATCTGCTGACATCAGAGGGAGAAATGTGCTAATGTCTTGATCATCGGCATGAAGATGTCATACAGTGAGTGCGGCCTGGCCTTTGTCATTTTTCAGCAATGTCGTGACATCTTTTTGTATTGATTATTAATCAAAACCAAATGATCCCATTTGAGAGCCTGAAACCAGTTTGTGCTTAAGAATAACCTCGATGATTAATCAAGTGTTGTAGATTTTCCTGGGACCATCTCCTGTTGCAGCTTTAAACCTGATTATGTCACTCACATCTTTTGAGCATCAACAGAATACACACACATATATTTTAAGTGGAGGATTTAAGGACAGGAGTGTCACATTAATTCAGCACTTTGACGGTTAAATCTGAACAACATCAACACCTGCAGCGACCTTTGACCCCTCACTTGTCTCTTGGACACCCACGGAGCTTCTCATTTTTCCTTCTCTCCTGAAGCTGTAGCTGTTTTTCCAGAACACATGCTGTTTATCCAAAACACCTTACAGGAGCATCGGTGCATACAGCTCCAACATGGGTGGTCCCAACTGGAATTCTACACCCACCTTAGTAAAACAGTACGTTGGTCTCACCCACCTGTCTTGCCATTGTTTGTGATATCACTTAGTTGTGTAAGCCTCTCACACAGCTACAGAAGTGCTGAATACTTGTGGGTTGTTGAGAATATTATTGTGATTGCTCTTATTTCTCAGATGCAATCACCCTTCACATCCTGGAGCTCCTGGTGCACCATGATGAGTGTCTTATTGGAGAGCCTGAAATCCACCCTGTTAACCTCCAACACCAGCTCCTCTCTCCACCTCAGAGTGTGGCCCGTTACTATAAATGTCATCAGTTAAGAACCAACTCTAATAAATAAACCAAAAACCGCCACCCCCCCGCCGCCACACAAACCGCTGTTACTGTTACCGAACCATAAAATGTCTCAGTTCCTGTGGAGCTACTGGACACAGCAGGGTTGTGTTAATTGCTGCCAGACCTTTTTGTTCTGCAGTAACAGTGCTCCATTCAAAAGTGCTGACACTATCTGCTGGTGCTGATTGTTACTGAAGGGATGAATAAATGAAGTGTCACACAGCTCAATTGAGTTCTCAGTGGAGCTAAAGCAGTTAGTTAATTGACATAAAACTGGTCATCAATTGTGAGTCAGTTGTATATGATACTTTATTGATTTATTTCCCGGTTCTGTCTGAAAGGACACAGTCAGAGATTGGAATATAAACTTAATTATTTCATTTCTATTTACATGTTAAAGGATCAAAAAATATTTATTTATCATATATATGGATTTATTTTGTATATGTAAGAAGAGGGAGAGTTTATATTCATTTTTATTTACAAAAATACAAATATAATATAAAAGATAGGCTCATAAATACATGTAAGTAAAAGTTTTTTAGCAATATATTGATCTTGATATGTTGGGGTTGGAATATTTTGGCACCTTTAAAGCTTTTTTTATCAACCCCATCACTATGCCCAACTACTGTGCGAGCTTTATGTAACATCTTAACCTATATGAAATAGCTAAACAATAAGTGAGTACAGTAAATGATGATAGACGATCCCCCGGTCCACCACCGACCCATGTTTGGGAGGTGTGAACGGGTGCAGGCAGCGCTGCAGCAGCCAGCAGTGCTGACTGTAGGACAGCTGCTGTCTCATTTGATAAACGCCGCCTGAAGCAACAGAAGCACAGTGACAGTATGACTGGAATGACTCAGCCTTACGAGCAGCACTTGGCGGACACACAGGCACGCACACACAGAACAAGTGTTTCTGAGCAGCTCAGCATTCTCTGCATGCTCATGCCCCCCCCCCATGACATAAGTCTTCAGTATTATAAACTGTTCTGATACCGCTTCTGATAAAGCGTGAGTGCTACATGGAAGCAACTTAGAGAACCGTGATGTTCAAGAGTGGTTGACTGAATTATGTGATGTAGCTGCATATGAAAGGACGTCATGTCATATAGCTTCCATGACAGATCAGATTGTTCAGCATGTAGCATGACTCCATATATGTGTACAGTAAAGAAAACAAGTGGGTGCACATTGTTTTTTATGATATAAGATATTTTATAATTCCATGAGAATCAGACTACTTTATACTTGGGTGACCCTTCCTGGTTATGGAGAACAAGTGTAGGTGGTGGGTTGTTTGGTTGTAGGAAGAGTTTGCATTATGCACACTGCTTTTGTATAACTGACGTGAATCTTAGAAAATAAAAAGTGCAAGCCGTGTAAAGGTCACACAAAACCCTCCACCTTCTCTTGTCTTACTCAGTTTCATAAGTCGCACTGTTACGTGGCCATGTATGGCAGTCTGAGGCACGCCTCTCATTGAAAGGATCTCATCAATAAAAATCCAGTGTGTTGCTGGTACAGGATGGATCTGGGCGCCGCTTTGATGTTTTGTCTTAGTGCTGTGTAACCGTCCGTGTGTTGTGTAACGGTCCTCAGTGTGGCCTTATCCGGCCTAACCTCGTTGTAATACTGTAATAATCACACAGATTGAAGATAAGTTGTTTGACATGAGAGGGGTTTACAGTATGCACGGCTGCTTTTTGGAGGGGAGTGTTTAGTCCGGACAATCCCCCCACCGTGAAGTCCCAAAAAAGGCAAACCTCTCCCCTTTCAGCATATCTCCACAAAAAAGACATATGGGTGCCGTCCAAAATCTCAGGGAGGGAGGAAGGTGTTGGCTAAAGGACCCCTCCTTCAAATGTTACCGGGGTCCTCGGTCTGAGGACGGCTTAGTGGCTGATGAGGCGTCTTTGAGGAAGCAGACTGGGGTCATGTTGCCCTTTAAGCTCTGACTGGGTGGATCCCGATCTGGTCTGGAGGACGGTCCGCACTGCAGCTCCGCCATGCTGAGGCTGTGGTAGGTAACGGGAGGTGGATGTTTTCCCAGGACACCTCTGTTCTCTGAGTCACAGTTCCCGTCTTATCGCCTCATGAATGCTTTGAACTCACTGAGTTAGCGGCTTTACTCACTCCCTGACCAGGACTTTAGGTCAGGGTGCAGTCCAGTGGTGGTTCAAATTGATTTGAAACTTCTGCAGTGTTCTCACAGTTGGGTTGGAGCCATGTTTACTCACAGCACAGGGTGGGGCGAGCTCTTGAAATAACACTGAGGCCTCGAGAGACCATGATAAAGTGTATAGTGATTTTTTTGATGCACTGTGGTCTGACTTTCCCTTTCATCTTCTATATTTTGAATATCATACAGGTCACTGCGAAGAGGAAGCTCCTTCACCTTCCTCACCCCAGGGCCGCAGTGGGACTTCAGTCTGGTGAGTACAGGCCTCACGTGCACCAGTTTGCATATCATATTAGACCACCTGCAGGAAACACACGCATTTTAGCTGGTTTATCATGAGTCATAACAACCTACAGCAGAGGGGTGACCAGCAGGAAGTCAATAATGTATATAATAATATGAACCAGGTGCACTCTATAGGCACAAAGCAGCAAAGCAGTAAGAAGCCACCTGCTTTATTTACTCCATATGTGTGATATACAGCATGTGTATCATCATATGTACATTTATGGTCTGCTCATTTCTCTGACTTGGCTCCTGGTTGACTTGTGTCCTCTCGTGCAAACACACATGTGCGCTGCTTCCCATCATAACAGTGTCTGCTGGCTTTAAATCTCTCGCCTCAGAGTTTTCAACAAGGTCCAGGAAGCCGCATCGCTGTTCACTGTCACAGTGATGAAAAGGCAGCTCCTCGCTGGCTCACAGCCACTGTAACCCAGATAAACCACCCAGACTGCAGGGTAAATGTCTGATTTACTTCTGCTTGTTTTGGACATATTATGCATTGTCCCAATTATAAAAAAATTAAACAATTTAGACAGAAGTGTAGGTATTCATGAGGATAAATTAGAGCAAAGTCTTCAGTTTGTGCCACTTCAGTCTGAGAGGATTCTGTTTGTACTTTATTAAAATCAAAATAAACAGAATAATTCTTACTTACTGGGATGCAAAACACGAAAAGGCAGCATCACAGCATCAAAACTCCTGACCCCTGCCTTCTGTAAACAGGGAAGCATTGCATAAACAAAGACTTTTGATAAGTGTCCCTCATATTTATTCATCGTGGAGCTCACATGGAGAGTGGCTGCACGTTTATTTTTAGTGTTTTACCTCTGGTCTAATATTCTCAGTGCTCAACAGCTGCTTTGAGATGTAATGGTTAAGGCTCAGCCAAAGGCCTCGTAGCATGAATTCTTAAATCTGTGTCTCAGCTTCAAACTACTTGTAAAAATCAGACATGTTTTAGATGAACAGGCTGAAACTGTCCTGACATGATAGTCTGATATTTTTTTACCATTATGTCATTCACAATTATGTCATGGGTATAATGGCATACAATTAACAGCTCATTTGTTGCAGGTCCAGGCCATCAATCAGCCTTGTGGGCAACTTACTTAGCAACAGACAAAGTGCAAGTACATGTTTTATAGTAGCTGTCTGCACTTCACAGATGAGGTAGAAAATTATAGGCTCATTGCATGAAATCAAGTTTGTAGTCCACCACCCAACCACCTGGACCCACTGACTTACTGCAGCACAGCCAGGCCTACTGTCAGACCTGTAGTTATATAAATAATGCTCTGTGGTCAGCTCAACTGATAAATATATACATGCACAAGAGCAAGCAGTAACAGCTGAAAAACTATTACACAATAATACAAAGTTAACACATGAGACACTCCTGTCTGTGTGTTCAGACGCCTTTGATTCCTAATGTGTTGACAGTTGCCGTTGTGTTTGTGCATGTAACCAGCCATGTCAATCACATCTGGACAAGCCACACCCACACAGTCAAGATAAAGCAGATCATAGATTTAGCTCTAAATGAATATCAACAATTGATGTTCTCTCTCTTTTTTGTTTTTTCAAATGTACCTTTTAATTGCTGCTCATTTCATCATGACTATATATTGTCATAGAGAAACTTGTAAAATCAGTGTGCATATATGTGCAAGCATGTACATGTTTACAGGAGAACAGCACAAATCACGTTATCATGTAATTAAGATAAGGAGGAGCACAGCTTATCTTGTGTGTTTTGTCCTGTGTTACACCACCGCTCTGGTTACAACAACAGGCTCTGCAGTGCAGCTACGTATGAGTATATGAATGCACTCATTGTGGATTTACCATAAGATCCTGCACTCATAACTCTAGCATCACTCCTTTCCTCTTCCTCATTTGCAGACCTGAACATCAAGATGGCAGCTCCAGTAGTTGGCTGTAGGTGGTGGCTGCTGTTTTTAACAATGAGAATGACAAACATCAGCAGTGACTGGTCCTAGAGTAATCTGCTGAGTAACATGGTGACAGGACTGATTTAAACTGGTTTCATTCAAGTGCTCTGTGCAGTCGGTGTGTGTACACAAACAAAGATCACTTGTGAGTGAAGGAGCTCCACTCTGTGAGTGTTCAAGGTCACGACTGGCTCTCGTCTGGCTGCCGCTCACACTGCGCCTGACAGTACTGTATAATTGTATAGCACTGGTGTGGCACTTGTGGAGCCTGTTGGTTGCATTCGTGGCACACGTCTCGCTCACTCTGTCTTTGTTTTTGACTCAGATGTGTTGTATGTCAGATGTTTTCTTCTTTTTACTAATTGCTTCATAGCAGTCACCAGCATTGTAAAATCAACTAAATTCAGGTCCAGCTTTTTCCTCGGCAGCTGTCAGCACTGAGTGTGTATCTACATCTAATACCTCACTCTGGGACTGTGATGACTGTTGTTATGTGGCTCCTTCATAGCCGAACCACGGCCTGCTCATGTGGCCCCAGACCAAACGCTGGATCAAGGAAATCCAGCCTGCTCCGATTTCTTATCCTCCCCGCCAGAGGAACATAATGACCTACAGAGAGCTGCTGGCTCTGAGAGGCCGGCCTGCTTGTGGTTTTACAGTCGGCCTTAAATGAAACGAGCTGATTAGAAACAGAAAATAGCGTTCAGATTAGAGGAGCGAGCAACATGACGAGAGCGCAGGCATTCCAGGGTTTACAGCTGCCGAAAACACAATCCATCGCTCATCTGAGAAATAAAAGCAAAGAGGCAGAAGGCCAGCAGCTCTTTATCTTGTGCCAGCCTGCTGCCTTTGATTCACAAACATGGCACGCTGAGCTCATCCACCAAGACCATGTGGACCTCATTAGGTCACCCTTTCAATCTACTCACCCCCCCCAGCTCTAATTTACCTGTCACTTATAAATCTAACAGCGAGCAGAGAAAGGATCCTGGAGGACTCTTTGTCTGGTCGCCCCTCTCATCGCCCCACCTTCCCCCTCGCCACTCAGCTTGATTTTGCCAGACCTTTAAATACATCTCTAGCCAGGTCTTTTGGCTTTGAAGTGGTTAAGGAGGGGGGGATTTTTTTAAACTGCTGGGCTGGAGCACGGCCAGGTATAGGTGGGGGTGCGTTGGCCCCGAGGCGAACCTTTGGAAGCAGGCGAGGCGAGCATTCCCTGGGCACTTGTTGCATTCTCTCAGACTACATCAGACACGAGGCCTTGATGGGCTTTCTGTCATGGCAAGAATGTGAATCAGGTTTCCATCCCAGTGCCAAGGTGGAGCAGATCAAACCAGACTGCCATTTGGTGGAATGCGAAGGTAATTAACAAGACCGAGAGAGTCAGATTCGGAGCTTTTTTAGTCTCGTCGAGCAACAAGTTCAGACGGCCAGAGATGTCAGCCTCCAGAGTGGCTCGTCTGATAAGAAGCATTCCAGCTTTAATCAGACGACGTGATTTAATGTGGCTGCCGGCCGCCGGGGCGCAGCTGGCTGTTTCACACAAACATTGATAATTATTGTGGGAAGGTTTTGCCCGTATCAACAGCAATTTGTGTTCAAACCGAGAATTATTTCCTTGCTCGCTGAGCGTCTCAGCATTCCATAGACGGCCAGGATTTATATCACCTAACCTCGATGACACGGAGCCTCCCGAGGTGCTGCTCCCCCGGTGGACGCCCATCTGTATCATCACACAGCTGCACCATCCCCCTGTGGATACATCACACTTTGATGTTGCACTGCAGTTGTCCAGTATCTTGGATTAATGCCTCTTAATAGTTGATAACACGTGTTAAGTGAAATTAAATTTTTAAAATTTTATCAGCTCTCTTTGATGTTTTACAGGCTCTGGATAGAGGACCATAAAGGCATGTTGTAATGCTGCGGTCAGAGGTCAGATCTGAGGAGCTGTTCAACAGAGACACAGCGCCATCCAGGTGTTTTACGCCAAACTGACATTTTAATTAGCTTCTGCTTTTTGGCGGACGGAAACACAATACAAGAAAAATGTGGCGTATTTCATAAGGAGATTAACTCATTTTTGAAGATATTTGTAGAAACAGTGTCATAGCCTCAGGGCTCAATTAAAAACAAAGATTTTCTGCATCAACAGGGCTCCAGACTGACGCTAACCGGGGGCATTTTGCCCCTCAAATTTGAGGCAGCGCAAGTGAAATTTTCATCTACTTGCACATGTGCCACCAGTAAATTTGCTGGGTTTTATTTAATACTGGTGAAATGTAGAGGGGTGAGTCAATGAATCTGGACTCGGTCATTACAGGTGGCAGGCTGATGTGTGTGAGGATCATGAATGAAAGGAAATGTGATTATTTCCTTTAAAAAAAGTTAGTCTGGAGCTCTGATCAACTGTCTGTGTGTCATCTCGCTCTTCCATAGACCTGGCCAACTTGCGTGTGCTGTCCATTCCAGCATCCTTCTTTAATACGTCCACATAGATTACCATGGGACGCCCTCTAGATCCATGGCCGTGCGTTGGTTCCAGCGCCAGCTTGCAGGCTGGGAGCTCCTGGCATCAATGGCAGTGACTGACAGGTCTCATTCCCCTGATATTTTCTCAGTCTTAAACACGCTTGGCAGGCTCTGTACAGGTGGACATGGGTGACATGTTTGTCCTGTTTGATGTTGAGTACTGCTCAAAGCATTCTTGTGTAGCACCCATCCAGGGACTTCTGTAGGGTAGGTGTCAGTGTCAAGCACTTAGCCATATGGGAGAAGAGACTCTACAGCTGCAGAGAAGAAACTGAGTTTGATGTTACAGGCGAGGTTGAGCTCCACACACTACTCATGCCATTAAGAGCTCTCTACTCTCTACTTTTAAAGAATCGAGGGGTATAACATACTTGCAACAAAAATAAGATGAGCAAGTTAAGAATCATGAACGTCATGAACAAGAGCCTGCCTCAGAGCCTGCCTCAGTTTACCCTCTGCACCTATGAGAGGGGCAGACTGAAAACAGACACTGTGCACTGATCTGAGCTCTGTGTTTGCGTTTGCTGTAGAGATAATATCTCTGACTACAAGATGTGAAGCCATGGACTGAACAGTGTGAGTCTGACTGTCTGGCTCACTACACATGTGATGTCATGACAGACAAGAAAATGAACAAACGAAAACCAGCAATAGAAGGAAGAGTTTTCACAGTAAATATTATAATCCAAGCAATTTTACAGGGTTAAAATTGGGAGCCTTGTTTCATCCAGTATGACTAACAACAGTGGACCTGTAGCTGGAGTCTCTTGACTTCAGAGAGATGTAGAACAGATAGCAGTCGACAGCAGTCAAAACAAACATTAAACGTATTGGACAGAAGTTTTCGGCTCTTCAGATATTTGATTCTTATCTATCAGGGAGACGTCTGAAGGCCTCAGATTCATTGTGTTGTATGAGTACAGCCGAGGTCTGACCTCAACATCATGGAGTCAGTGTCTTCTGTCTCTGAGACTGAGACTGAGCCTAAATCTACACAACAACTGTGGCACGTTCTCCAAGAGCCTCCCTGCCAGATTCATGAAACTAGAAAGACTGGTGGTGTGTTAGAGCCAAAGGCCGGTCAGTCCAGATGTTTTTTTTTCTGCGCCTCGTATGAAATCAAGGTAAAATAAATAACAGCTTTTCATAGCACTGTTTTGAAGCATGCTGACTCTCAGTGCCGACAAAAACATGGATCTCGAATGCACATATGACTCCGGGATACCTGTAGCTCCACGCATCCCCTTGTTTTTGTTTTACTGTCATTTACATGTGACTGAAGCAGAACAATGCCGACTGGGAGAGAGCTGTGGGGGGTTAGCTTTTTTTCTCTATGCACCCACCTCCTCACAATGCATCTCTCTCACTCTCTCTGACTAACTCAATACACTCTGTTAGGCCGCGTCGCTGCCAACCCCCTCCATGAATGTTTACACTTGATTTGCAGACATAAACTTATCTTCTTTTTTTCTTCTTTTTTTCTTCTTTTTGTGGCTTTTATTTATCTCTCTTTCCTCTCTTTCTCTCTCTCCCTCCACTTCTTCCTGTCTGCTCAGTAAATATTTATCCCCCTTCTCACCAAACTGTGTGTGTTAAACCTCTCTTGGCTGGTTAGCCTCCTATCTAATACAGGGTTCGGTCAGAGCGAGCAGGTGGTCAGGTCGGAGGATGGAGTTAGCTCTCTTTGAAGCTCGGCCTCATGATGTCATGGTAACATGAGACGTGTATGTAACATATGTGATGTTGTCTGAATCATAGCGGGCAATAAAACTTCTCAGCAGACAGAGAAAAAGCAAAAACCCCTCATTGTCGGTGTCTAAACGTTGGCTGTTCGTCATCTTAGTCTTTCTGTTGTGTGTGGACTTCATTACTTGTTTTATGCAACACACAAATCTGTCAGTCGCCCCCCCAGATGAGTAACAGGGCAACCTGTTAACGCTCCTATAGCCTCAGTGTGTGTCTGTAATGAGCGCAGAGCAGGGAGTTGTGTTGGTTGAGTCAGAGTATTTACATTGAGCCCAGGCAGCCCTTGGACAAGTCGCTGCTTGGAGTGTGTTATTCTATCTGCGAGCTGCTGACGGAGGGATTTCCAAAGGTGGGAGGAACGGGACGGGCTAATTTTCTTCTCCCTCTGCCCCTGTTGTCTGTTTTTGCACAGAGATTATGCTGGTGTGGTTTTTTTATCTTATGTGTAAGACCGAAGCTTAAGGCAATATTTAACTTGGAGGGCGCTTTCACACTTAGCACGCACGCTTCACAGACAATGAGCTGCTGACCTGCTGAACTGTGCCTAACACCACTGCTGAGACTTCTGTTGTCATAACCCCCTCACATCCAGTATATACAGTATACAGTACTGTGCAAAGGGTTTAGACATGAGTAAAATGAAAATGCTTTTTCAGAGGAACTGGGCTACATTTTTATCTTCATTAAACAGCTTCAGTAATTGTGATGATTAAATAAATGACTTGTAACGTGTTACAGGGAGAATGGAGGCTCTCTGTCTTCCACTTACAGTAGTGTCTCTTGGCTGAAAATCAACTTTGCAAGATCAGTGCATCCGACCCGGTGTCCCAGCTCTCATCTTAGTGGCACCGCGACACAAATGCACCCCGTAACCTGTAATTTCTTGTTTATGACAGATGAGACTACACAAATATACACATCATAACATGTATATGATAGATAATGTTATCCAGCGCTTCATGGATTGCTTTCTTGCCAGCTTCGTTGAAAACAAATGCACATGGCCGGGAGGAGGGTTAGAAAAACAGAGGAAAAACAGCTGGACTTGCATAGTTCTCCTTTAACTTCATCCAAAGTTCAGTCAACAGCCTAAATCAAACCATCATTTGGTGTGACCACACTTCGTCTCTAAAACAGCACCAGTTCTCCTCCAGACACTTGCACACACTAGTTTTTAAAGTGCTTGACTGGAGAACTTGCCATAGTTCTTCTGTCTCTTCATGTAATCCCAGACTGAGGACTCTGTGGGGGGGGGGGGGGGGGGGGGGGGGGGGCTTACCATCTGTTGCAGGACTCCATCTCCTTCTTAAAATAGTGTTTTTGATGCGACTGTAAGTTCTGGGTCACTGTCATGCTGCAGAAAATGTGCGACCGATCAGAGGCCTTTCAATGGCATTGCATAATTGAGAAGAAATTAAACATCTGAAGTGCTTTAAATGTACACACTTGTGTATGTGCATATGTGCCACAGCAGTGAAACTCCTGTGTTGTGCTCAGCTGTGAGTCTGAATGAAAGTCTGCTGCGGTGGAGGAGAATTACACAATCCTTTGTTATGTGCAGCCTCCCATTGTGATGCACCCAACTTTGAACAAACCATGCTTTTCAATGGGCAACAGTGGGTCACAGCGCCACCTGAAATGCATGCTGGGGGAAATATTTTTAAAGTGTTTAGCTGAATTTGTTTGTTTAGCTCTTAAATTTTATGGGTGTGGGAAAACAAACAGTTTGGCCTGGTTGAGAGGAAATGCCCCCACACCACACCCCTCCGGCTTTAACACAAACAAACACGCAGCCGGCCATTCATCGTCAGCCACCCCTGACCATTATGTATCCATTTTGGCCTCCTCACCTCGCTGGTCAATCAGGTCTTGACATCCTGTGAGTCCAGCCAGAAGCATTCTGGCCTCCATGGTTAATGGAGCGCAGTGACCGAGCCCTGGGGGTCCCCGCGGCCACCGCTGCCCCCTCGGGGGCTTTTACAACCCTCAGCCTCAACAGGCCAGACTACTGTTCTCACCTGCTAACTGACTCTCTGACTGACAGTCCGCATGCAGGTGTTAAAGTGTCTGCTGCCTAATTAACCCTTCCTGTGCTCTGCAGGACCTACAGCATTGACTGTAGCAGCTTTACAATAGACCTACAGGGTAAATGAGCATAACTGGCCTCAGGTACAAGTCAGGAATGGGGTGGTACCCAGACAAGGATGTGTACTGCAACACAAAGCAAGAGAAATGTTAGTTGCCCCATATGCAAGTGCTACAAGTGTTTTTCCATTCCATTAAGGATCTAAGAAACACAGATCTAAAAGTAGAAACACAGAAGTAGTGAAATCCAGCAGTGTGAGAAGTGTGTGTGTTACTACAGCTCGTTTGGACACACAGCCTGGAGTCCAGTCTGAAAAATCAGTTTTTGGGGTGTGTATTCTAGGAAAATGTGACTTGTGCAAGTGTTGACAATAATTCAGACTCATGCACACATTGCATCCCAATGTTTTTAATAAAGTCTGATGATGCAGCGGTTTTCGCTAACCTTCTCTGCTTATCTCTTTCCACAGAAGCGGAAACGAAAGGAGAAAGATGAAGGTGACGCAGTCAGCCTCTGCAGCTTCGACTTCAAGGTAAAACATGTCATCAGATGCTAGGGTTGTGGTTAACACATCAGATTATACAAACCGGTATGTCCCATGTTTCCAGTGTGGTTGTCAGTACATGTGGCACAACACATTAGTTTGGAATTGTAAATCACGGCATTGCGCAGCAGCTGTGTTGTGAAATCGATGTTCTTGTAAAGAAAGGTCATTTCACTGGTAAGGATTCCTCCACATGTCACAGACCACCCATACTGCCAGGCAGTTATCATCCACAAGAAGAGAAAGCATTACAGCAGGAATTATAGACTGAAGCAGAACCTCCAAAACACTATTTCTATACGATATGTTAATAGACACATTGTTAGCAGAGCAGTAAAACTGTTGTTTGCTGAAAAGGCAAAGGAGAACACAAGCACAGCTGGCTTGTTAATGTGGCTCCTTATCTAATGTAAGCTGGAGCTTTTCTCAAGCTTTATATAAGTGGCCAATCTCACTAACTTCCCTCCTTCTCTGCAACTTTTAAAGTGCGGTCAAGGATCTGCTCACCGTGGGTCTGAGGTATGATGTGCTCCCACCAAGGCTAATTGTAAACAAGCTTGTGATAACAAGAAGTGCTTGATTTGTCATTGTTACAAGAAAAACATGAGAGCACAGCATCTCTAGACAACAGAGAATAAAGTAACAAATTGCAATACTAGATAATAAATAAATAGATAACATCAAAGGCAAATTTTAAATTGAAATCAGTAGTGAACATGAGCAACATGAACAAATTAGTTATATTGGTAACAGCAAGGTAACTAACTTTATCTTGGCCGGTAGGCATTCCTATTACTGAAAACAGAGCAGTAACATAATGAACATAATGTTAAATTGTTATATAAATATTTTTTTCTCTCTTTTGTCCCAAAATAATGTTTTTAGACAATGGTCAGTGTCAGTCACACAGCTATTATGAGTGGAAATAGCAGGTAGCATGAATGAAGTCACTACTTTATACCACTATGTGAACTGTGTTTGTACAGAGGCTGTGATCAGAATCTAAGAGATTTATGAATCACACTAAAAGTTTCCTGTTAAACACCACGTTGTTGTTGTGTGACTGAAAGCAGGGGAAGCGCTTCACTGATCTGGGAATTTGATAAATTATCCTGAAAACACTGATGTGCCTGAAAGTTGTTTGCCCACGTAAACAGCACCTTCTCCAGTGTAAACACGGCCCATCACCTCAGCTCCATCTCATCTCCACTGCTCAAACGTTTTTCCTGAGGGGCTCAGGTCAGATTAGCGAAACACTGATCCTACTGTAGATTTGTCTCACATCAGTCTAGTTTATAGAGTTGCTAAGAAACATTTGACGGTAACAAAAACACCCTTGCGCTCCACCGACTCAAAATCGGAGTCCGTATCTAATCTCTGGCTTCATCTGAGGTCTGTGCTTGTCCTGTTATCCAGCGCATATCAAGAAAACATCTCACCAGAAGACATCTAGATAAACCTGTGTTTTGTTAGTGAAGAGCTCATTGAGGTCTGCATTTTGTTAACCCAACGTTCTTAGAGATTTGACAGACAGGACTGGATGGGCAGGAAAAAACAACTCATTGGTGTGTGGGTGTTAAATGAGCGCACCTCCACGGTTGCACAAAAATCTGTCAGTGCTTCTCATCACTGAACACCCTTTAGCCTCAGGCGTGTTTCACTATCACACCGACCATGTCAAGTGGCTTCATGTCAGATCTGACTTTTTTGGTCGCTGTCTCTTATTTGAAACGTTTGGGGCTGAGAGGAACATCAGCCAACCCCACAGTTTACATTCAGCCCGTCGCCTCCCTCCATCCATTCTGTCTCCATACAGGCTGTTTGTCCCGCACCCACGGGGAGAGGATTAGCAGAGACATACAGCCTGCACTTCTTTAACCAGTTGGATCAGTTGCAGTGATTTAGCCAACAAAATCCAAACAATGTTTTTGTGTATCTCCTTTTCTAATCGAGCCGCATCCAGCGGGGCCTAATCCCTACACACTCTGTTGCACACGCAGAGACAGTTGTTTTAGAAATCCCTGGTTAAACATATGGTGCACTGCTGTCCTTTGGCTCGGCCTCCAAATGGACCTGTGGAGTAAAACCAGAGTTACAAGGAGCCGTCTGAGAAAGTCTGGCTGTCCAACAGTTTGGTGGTGCTCTGTTTGATTTTGCAGTGTTGTCATGGTGAGGGCTGCAACTAGCAGTTATTTTCATTATCAATCAGTCTTTTCTGATCAAAGCTCACAGTGGAAGGTGGCTGATTTTTTAGTTTATTAATCACTTAGTCAATCCAAAGAAAAATAGCTCTTAGCTCTTTTGGTAACTGATTGTTCACATCAGTTCACATCTGTCAAACGCAGCTTCTGAAAATGCTTTTCTTTGTCAACCTTGATAAGAACTGAATATCTTTATATTTTGGGCTGTTAGCTGAACAAGACCTTGGTCTGGCATAACAGACAGTTTGTTCAGAAAACAGATGAACTGATAAACTCAAAAAACAGGAAAAACGTCAGAAAAGAGGGGAGACAAGAGAAAGACACAATAAATTATATTCTGCGTTTGACTATTTTGGATCAGCTGTAGTGAACTGTACATCCTGTAACAATTTGTTCAGACACAGATGGCGGTCAGTTCATGGTTTACGCTTACTCGTGGAAGGACATAAACATGGTCGAGCTTCCGTTGGTGCTGCAGTCATCGATGTGCAGACATGGCCGTGTCCTCCTGGGAAATAAACAGTACATACATACAAGGCAAGAAATGAAAACACCCAGTTTACTTGTCTGGGGCATGTAGAGTGGGCCACGTAGATCCCAGACTCTCCTCAGAGCGGAATATGGTTGTTCTCACTGACTCAGGCCAGACATTTACTATTTAGTCATAGTGACAGAGCTGGGTTTATATCACAGTTTGTTTATTTTACCGCCATATTAATATACTGTGATGTAGTGTAAAAGAAACAAGAAATCAATTGCGAAACATTGTATTGATGAATTAACAGGAATAACATAATGATGTAAGAGAATGATGCCATATGATGTAAAGGTCCTGTACGCTGGTGTGCAGCATTACTCACATTCAGCTCATACTACTGATCGGAGATATTAAAGCTCATTGTTGATTGGCCAACTCTACTGTGAACCCCTTAATTTTCATTCACATCATCTACCTGCACACTGAATGACTGTCAAGCTTCCTGTGTGGGTGACTACGCCCCCCCCACCACAGGTCATGCCTGAGTCTCTTTTGCCTGAAGGGAGATTGTCATCACAACAAGCCTTGCATTGTCAATGACGCACATGCAGTTCTAGCCTCTATCACCTGAGCCGTAACTTGAGCTGGAATTCCCTGAAAATCTTAGATAACAAAACAAAACCAATTTACCTGTTTTCGTTTCACTTCAGACTCTGCAGTATAGGCTGAAGTATATGACCAGCTCTGTGCTTGTACTGTAGTGCAGCTCTGATTCTCTAGACTCCAGAACATCCCTGTGTGAATCATCAATCTGTTGCTTTGCAATGGCAACCTTTAAAATGTCTTGATATTTACTTGACAGATTGCGTTTTTAAGCTTTTTTTTGTGTGTCCACCCTCTATCACTTGTATCAGTTTATTCTGTCTACATAGCGTCGGCGGTTTCGTGGTGAGTCTTAGTTACCGCGCTGTGTTTGTTAGCAACCAGGGTTGCGTTGGGCGTGAACGCTGACAAAACAAAGCCTGACAAAAAAAAGAACCTGAAAACTATTGAGTAACCTGGAATGTTAGTCTGGTTTGAAAACTATGGTTTCATTGTCTCTCTAGGCTGTGGTGTGATCACTGTCTCTACTCTGTCTGTGTATCCTGATCCAAGCACAGAGGAGTGAAGGTATTTATAGTCCTGCCCTCAGAGCACTAACCTCAGAGATTAATAAGAGCTAATATCAGTCCAACATGCCCAAACTGAAGGCCTGACCACAAATGTACTCTTGTCCAAACCCTTTAGGAGGGTTTCCAACTTCATGGGCAAAGAAAGTTAGTTAGATTCCCTCTTGATAATCCTAGTATAACACTTGTTCCTGTAATATTCAATTAGACAAAGGTAACAAATGTAGGTAACTTTGACTTGAGTCAGATTCATGTAAGTGCTCCATCTTTTACCAACGGTGTAATTACTTTATTATTTGTCTCATATATTAAAAACATATATTTAGCCTCATAAACCCACAAACCACTGAACATCTGTAAAGTTGGTGATGAAATTCTCCTCATGTCGGTTCCTGCTGTGAAAACAAAACTTGTTTTATTGTCTGTTGTTGTCTGCAAACAGGAAAAAAAAGCTGCAGACCTAGTTTATGTTCCCTGAATTGATGAATATTTAAATATCAAGCAAACGAGAACTAAAGTGAAACTGAGGAAACGTATCAGTGGGCTCGGTGTGAGGAGATTAGGTGAGCATCATTCTCACAGTGTGGGTGTTCATCAAGATGAAGTGAGTTTCAAACCATCAAGAACCATCAAGCTTAAGCTTCTTTCAAAAGTATCAGGAAATTAAAAAATATACTATAAAGGCTGACTGAGGCGGTTCTCTCCACCTCTATCATCAAATATATTTTGCCTCTTTTCCTGTTTCTACTTCACATTAAAGCCAAAGACAGGAAATCAGGTTGATTGATAATAAAGTGTGAGATCTGAAAGGCCACTTGTTGCTGCTGAGGAAGATGGAACGTCCACTTCCTGTATTTCTGCTGCTGCTGACCTCAATCAGCAGAGGGCAGCAGCTCCTCCGCCGTGCTCTTGTTGTTTCAGCAGCTCTCAGCAGTGTTTCTCTGCCGGAGCTGCCTGCTTAATGCCTTCCCCAGAGCTGTAATTAGACTCGGAGCGTCCTGTACTCACTGCTGCTGATGTGGAGGTTAAGATGAGCTCAACCCCCCTCAGGCCCCGGGGCTCGGCCCGTCCCTGGCACGGCATAAGGTTAGGCAGCGGTGAAACCCCGCCGCTCGCTGCATTACTCATCCGTCTCCACCACTCTCTCGCGCTCAGACGGGCATGTATGTGTGTTTTGGAGTGTAAATCACGACACAGCTCCAGCTGCAGCTCAGTGAGACTAGGGGGCGGAGGGGCCAGACAGGCCTAGCCATGTTGTGTTTAGTTTTTATAGCGGTGTGGCCAGATGTACAGCTGATTCAGCCAAGGTCTCCCCATACTGTGAGTAACGGTAAGGCTGCAGCGTGTGTCCTCTGGGGCACGCACAGACTACACAGACACTTCCATTTTTTATTAGATCCTCTGACTCTTCAGTCTGCATAGTTGTCCCCACTCTCACAGGAATCCAAATCCTAATCCTGTTTTGGTTCTGATGTGAACTCACTTGATCTACTCTCTTGCTCCACTTCTCCGTCTGTGAGAGCTTACGGATGATGTAGGTCTGACTCAGTGTCCTGTTGGTCGGCAGCAGATGAGCTCTCCGTCAACACACGCAAAGAACAAAGGTGCCAACATCCACACGCCTCGATCAGCATCTGTGTTTTATCACCTACACACACACATCAGCAGCATGAAGCCTGTGCCCTTCTTCACACCTCCATGTTGACCCAGGAGGGTGAAGTAGAGTCATGAACAGGCTTGTCCATTTGCCCAAAACACATTCACACACACACATTGTGACACCCTGCCTGCAGTACACATTAGCCGCTCCAACAGACCTGACACCTCCACTTTTGTTGTGCATTTGTGCACCAGCTGTGTGAGTGTGTAAGGCTTCAGGTGGGGGTCCCTCGGCCTGTCTGGGTGAGTGGTCTCGGTGGGTGTGTGTGCACACGTGCCTGAAAAGAGCCACAGGTTTGATTTCTGCTTTGTCTTTACTGAAATTGTTAAACATTTCCCCCTCTCTCTGCCCCCCCCAATTAGACCAATCAACATATGGGTGGCAGTTGCACCCCCCCCCCCTCCTTGCAGTCTTCAATATACAGGTTTCAGTTTAAACATCTGGCTGAGTGTGTCACTCTGGCCCAGCTATTGATATTCTAATTGATCACCTCCCCCCTTTTCAACTGATGAGACTGATAACAGCTCTGTTAAGAGTAAAGAGCAGAGAGCACCGGCCCCCCGAGCGCAGGCCGCTTTGATTAATGAGCCAACAAGAACAAGCAAAGAAAAATGACTTTGTAGTTTTTCATTTGAAGTATATTACACAGAATCAGTGGTTTAGTTTCAGACTTTTTGAACCTGATACCAGACATGAGAGAAAATCAATCTGTCTTTAATGTATGGGCTGCAGCGTTAACTGTGTGGAATGACTTCACATTCATTAGTATCAGTAGCAGAAGTAGAAGCTCTGACTATTGCAGCATTAAAATTCCCGAATGCACGTGCCATTGTTAAAAATGGTGATTTATACCAACTTGATCACAATGACCACAGTAATGTGATAAAATATTCTCCTAATAGCTGCAACTCAACAGCCTAATTATCTACCTATACCGATTTCATTCTGTTGTATTAATCATTTTTAGTTATTTTGCATTAATCAGCTTTTAATCAAGAATATATCTAAAAAGTGCAGAAACAATGAGTATCAAAGCTGAGTTTCACCCCCCCTCTCTCTCTGTCCATCTGTGTGGTCACACATGCGCATTTTCTTTCTCTGGGTCAGTTAATTGATATGTAAATGTTGGTATCATCTATTTCATTTCCAGTCCATCCAAAGCCGTGCAGCGTGTGACCTCTATCCAGCTCTCAGATGACATGTGTCAGACAGAAACATGAAAGTTCAACACACGTCTCTGTGGAACCAAACTGAGCTTTTAACTTGATAAGTGGATGTGATGATTACAAAAGCTGTTCCAGTTTATTTTCTATTGTCAGTGGGTTGATTTAGCTTTACCTATAACAGGTAAATTAACTTTAAAAAAGTCCTCTATATTTGCTCTTACTGCAGCACAAGTAGTATAACGTATTTAAAAGTGTGAGGAGTCCTTGGCTGCTAGTAAGGTCTCTGTCATAAAAATAAATGTAAAACAGCTTTTTTGAACCTTATATTGTCAATTTGATACAGAACTTTATCCTTCTTTTTAAATCCTAACCCAGTTTCTCGAGCTCACCCTGTGTTATACTAGACAGGGTTCAGCTGTTCTCAGGTTTGCTTTGACTTCATCGGAGCTGTTTGTGTTGTAAGCTTTACCTGTGACCTTCAGAATTCTCACTACTGGTTTTTGCGTAGTGGATGGATTGTCAGCATGCAGGCAGAGCTCACTTCCAAGTAAACCCAGTCCCGCCTCATTTGCAGCCATGAGGGCCGACCAGAGGCTCCTCCCCGTCTCTCCTTCCAGTATAAAGCCCTCTCCCCCCCTCAGTACACCTCAGACCAAAGTTTAGAGAGAGTGTGTGAGGAGAGCTTTCAGAAAGCTCTGCCCCCTGAGGCAAGAAGAAGAAGAAGAAAAAGGATCAGGAGGGGGAAGGTGTATTTATTTATTTAGGTTTTTTTTACTCTCGCACAACGTTTGATTTTCATCGACTTTTTTCTCTCTGTTGTGGATTACTTGAAACCGACTCGCCAGGATTAAAAAAACGGATATCTTGTTTTTACTGAAAGCTATGGTGGCTTACGATGAACTGGGTAGCTTGGTGCCTATCAAACGGACTCTGCAAGTGATAGACTACCAGAACCAAGCCAACAAAGAGTCAGAGGTGAGATGCAAATACAGATGTGATGGTGCTGGCAGTGGGTTGTTTATTTGCTATCTGTGTCTATCAGTAAATGTTTGACATGGACTAATTTAGCTGAAGTCATATATTTTGTGTCATGTGTCAGATTGCGAGTGAATCAGCGCCTAACCCTGTTCTTTATCTGAGCCTGGGTGTGCAGTGTGTGTCCCTGTGGGATCAGACTTTGAACCTTGAGCTCAGGCACTTAGAACAATGCTTGAGATACTACCTAACATGGAGAAGTTAATCATTGGATTACACTGCACCTGAGTGGAGCTGTAAACAGTGAACTGCCCCCCCCTCACCACCACCACCACCACCACCTCAGCGGGTGGCTCAGTCTTGGTGGGATATGGAGAGATCAGGATAAACAGTGGACTCAAAGTGCCACAAACAGTGAAGCAGTGGGGGGTGGATTCTCAGTCAACAACCTTGCATCCTTTCAGCTCACTGCCGTCTAGAAATGCTTTTCTTTTGACCTCTGCCTCTGAAGTCAAAGCAGGTCTCTGATGCAAATTGAGCACAGCAGCGCTGAGAGCATTCCTGCAGCTACAGATAGCATTAAAGGGACGCAGGTGTTGAAAGCCAGGTGTGTTCTCTGCACCGATAGAAGCCACAACTTCTGCCCCTTCCTTCCCCTTTCTGAGGCCAGCTGGTTCCCTTTCGGAAGAGGTTTTAGGATGTGTGGTTTCATTGACGGGAAACCGCTAGATAAAGGAGAAGTCTGAGAAAAATCAGTGAAGTGGGTTTTTCTTCTGTGCTGACCTCGACTCTTTCATTCAAGGCTGGTAGTTCTGTTCTCGGCTCCCAGTGGCTCGAGCTGAGCTGCAGTCACAGTCAGGGACACATCTGGGGATTTAGCTCCCAGCACACAAGGTCACATAAAAGAGAGAGCGCAGAGCAGCTTTAGGGATCCTCTGAAAAAAATCCCGTTTATGAGGTCTAGGAGTTTAAAGAGCACATGTGTTCTTCAGGGCGGTTATTGTTTCACTGATATTTGTTGCCCATAGCAGCAGCACAAACCCCGGATCCGTCTGGTTTTCTGAAGTGAACCAGACTTACTGAAACTCCACAGAGTTCCTGGGTCAAACTGCCAGGAATAGCAACTTTGCCTGTCTGCACTGTTTCACTTTACAGCTGATTCACAATGAGAGGCTTTAGTGGCCTTTTGTTATTCTGGGGCCAGTCCCAAAAGGACAGGAAGGGCATAATGGCCAACACGCTTTTCCAGTGTTGACTTTGGGAACCCCCAACACCACCACCACCCTCCTCCCAACTTTTACTTTTTTTCTTTGTCCACAGATATTAAAAGGTCACAAATTAGAGGCAGGAAATCTACCCTGCACAGGGCAGCCAAACCCTTGTGTCCTGACTTGTACACCACAGTCAAAGCAGCCGGCGTGCAGCGTCTCTTCGCTGACCCCTGCCACTAGGGGGCTGAAGGCTTGTCTGGCTCTTCCATGTGGAGACCCCGGCCACAGCAGACCGTGACTCAACCGCAGCCTCGGCAGCTCTCAGGCCGCACCAGACTTAAGTGGATCTGTTCTGCAGCTGTGTCTGCACAGCCCCGGAGCCTCAATGACGGCTCTGTTTCCCAGAACCGCTGAGCCAAGGCTAAATCCCATTTGGCCTGAGTCAGGAGAAAGCACAGGCGACTGCTCCAGTGCTGCACTCCATTTCAAAAAGCAAGGCTTCGTTAGTGTTTGGTTCATAAAAAAAAAGGGAAATGTTTTGTGGGGAGTGCAAACTTTCAAACTTTGGAAATGCTCATTATGGTTGTGGGTGTCTCATGCTGTCGTAGTTCAGAGGAGGCTCTGTGGGCTGAAATCATCACTTCAGATCTTCACTTCTTTGATTCCTGTGGCCTGTTGTTGTTGGCACGAGGCCCAGCAGTTCTCTCCTTTCTCCCAGCCTCGGGGCTGGGTGAGGGGAGGAGTGCAAGGAGGGGGGTCACCTGGCCCAGGTGTGGTGCTGCTCTCACGCGAGGCTTGTCGAAGAGCCTGTCTCAACTCGCAGCCATAAACACCGCCGTGAACCCCCTGCGACGCCGCACTCTGTAAACACTTGGGTGGGGGGGGGGGCAGATTCACTGTATGTTTACGAAGGCTGCTCTCCCCGACTCACACAGAGGGTCTGTTTTACTTTAAACACCCCTGACACACTGCCACACTCTCCCATACTGCTTTGTCTCCATGGGAAAGGCAGCTAAAGCGCCAGAGCGCTCACTGAGCATTTATCTCACACTGTTTGAGTGACAGAACAGATCCATTCTCGAGTGGAGTTGTAGCTGTTGTTGGGCCAGATAGTAGCAGTGTATGTGTGTGTGTGTGGGGAGGGGGTGTTGAACAGCTGAGAGCAGGGTCTCGTGCATTCCTGGCATTCCACCAGACCTCCTTCCCCTGCAGATCAGCAGTCAGAGAGGGTCTTTGTGCTCAGTGGGCTGGTCTGGCTCGAGACACTTCACATGATGGAGCCAACAGCTGCTGGAGCTGCTTCCTGTGCCTCGGTATCTCTGTCTGTCCCAGGGTCCGCCAGTCTGTCTGGGTGCTGCTCCGCCACAGCTCCAGCTACTCATATATCCTCGCCCCAAAGCAGAGAGTGGAGTCAATAATTATTATTAATGACCTGATTTACTGTGTTCAAGTCCCAAGGGCACGTCTGGATTCACAGCCGAGGTCTCACATTTGGCATCTGTGATCAATTTGTTCTCTGTTGTTGCACAAAGAAAGAAAATCTGAGACTTTTTCTTTGACGTGATAAAGTTGCCTGACTAATCCCTCCTTCCTTCTTCTCTTCCCTCCAAAGGAACCCAGCAACAAGCGTGTCCGTCCTCTCGGCAGGGTGACGTCGCTAGCCAACCTCATCTCTCCGGTGAAGAATGGGGCCGTCCGGCGCTTCGGCCAAACCATCCAGGTAGATCTCGGCCCGTGACATCCCGCAAATGGACGCCTTTTATGCTGTTTTGTAGGTTGTAATAAACAGCTTGCGACATGTCTGACATCTGGGGCTTCCTGTTTCCCATTCACAGGCCTCATTTCGGGGCGATGGCAAGTCGCCGGGCGTGCCCCAGAAGCCTTGCAGCAAGGCAGCGGCCCCAACACCGCCAAAAAGGAGGAACAGCACCCTGTGGTCGGAGACACTAGATGTCCACCAGAAGGGAACGTTCTCCACAAAAGAGATCAAGAGGCAGGAGGTGAGAATCTGCACCGGGTCATTTACATACAGTAGAGAAGACAAGTAAAGGACACCGAGGGGAAACTGCAGCTCTAGACGAATGAGTATTGAGAGTCAGACGTCCAGAGAGTGGCGAATTCTACCTGTCTGCCAGAGTAGTTTCACATATCCCTGTAGTATTTGTGTCAAATACTACGAACGGTGCCAAAAGCCGTTTTGTCCTGCATGTGTCATAAACCTTATGCAACTGTCAACATCCATTAAGTTTTAACCAGGGAGATAGAGAGGCAGAGGGAGAGAGCAGCCAGACAGATTTGGAAGCTGGACCTCAGTCGTTTGGCTCCATCGTAGTTTCAGATTTAGTCTAATCACTGTCAGTTGCAATCATGTAATGACATCCTGATTCATGTGTTTTGCTAAGAAAGTTTCTCTCTGTGCCTCCTCCCCTTCCTCAGGCCATATTTGAGCTGTCTCGTGGAGAACAGGACCTGATTGAGGACCTCCAGCTGGCACGCAAGGTTTGTACTTTTAAACCTCTGAGGCAGAGGGAGTACATGCAAAGCAAACAGATTAAATCAAAGTCTGGCAGGCTCTCCACTCAGCCAAGCCAGGAGCTATAAACAGACAGGAGTTATTCCTCTGTCTTTCTGTTGTACCCCTCTAGCTCCTCACTCAGCTATTATTAGCATCTCGGCTCTCGGCCTGCTGGGGTATTGTTATTTGACCGTGTTGGCTCTGCTCCCGTCCACAGGCGTACCACGACCCGATGCTGAAGCTCTCCATTATGTCTGAGGAGGAGCTCACTCACATCTTCGGCAACCTGGATGCTTACATCCCTCTGCACGAAGACCTGCTGACCCAGCTCTCCAAAGCCACAGGGCCAGACGGGACTGTGGGCCAGATCGGACAGATCGTCGTTAGCTGGGTGAGTGTCTTTCATCAAGTCACAGGAAACTCTTTGGAGTATTCTGGAGTTCAACTGAGGCAGACAGTTTGTTAACATGTTCTTTCTTCTGCAGCTGCCTAGGCTAAACGCCTACAAAGACTACTGCAGCAATCAGCTGGCAGCCAAGGCGCTGCTAGACCAGAAGAAGCAGGACAGGCGGGTGCAGGACTTTCTGCAGCGCTGCCTCGAGTCGCCCTTCAGCAGGAAGCTGGACCTGTGGAGTTTCTTGGATATACCACGCTCCCGCCTGGTCAAATACCCCCTGCTGCTCAAAGAGATACTGAGACACACTCCAGCAGAGCACCCTGACACTGCCAGCCTGGAGGAAGCTGTAAGTCGAGGACACAAACACCAGTTAGTTTAACACAGGAACCAGCATCATCTTAAAATGTGGCTGAAGTTAATCATTGGATTCCTTCTGTGCTCAGATCACCATCATCCAGGGCGTCCTGTCTGACATCAACATGAAGAAGGGGGAGTCTGAGTGCCAGTACTACATCGACAAGCTGGAGTACCTGGACGACAGGCAGAAGGACCCTCACATCGAGCAGTGCAAGAGCCTGCTGTGTCACGGGGAGCTGCGGAACAAGAGTGGCACGGTAAGCAACACACACTTTCCTCTAAACAACACATGGCCCCTTTGGCCGCCACACACATCAACACAGTAGTAGTCAGGCGCTTACTACCTGCTTTCCCCATTCCCCAACCAACCGATGATATAACCGTACGAGTATGAGGGGTAAATCGTCCAGGAAACTTTGGTGGTGGTTATGTAACATCAGTGTTCTGGTTTTAATATTTCTCTTTTTATGATTCCCACCAGAAACTGCATGTGTTCCTGTTTACTGAGCTGCTGGTCCTGACCCGCCCCGTCACCAGGAATGAGCGCCAGTGTTTCCAGGTTTACCGGCAGCCAATCCCAGTGCAGGATTTAGTGCTGGAGGACCTGCAGGACGGAGACGTCAGAATGGGCGGCTCCTTCAGAGGCGCCTTCAGCAACGCAGACAAAGGTGAGGCTCCTGTCCAGCATCAAAATATTTGCACCTAACGGAGATTTATATTTTGTCTCCTCAGATATATCAGGTTGCTAATCTCATTCTTTTCTCTTCCTTCAACAGCCAAGAACATTTTCCGTGTGCGCTCCCAAGACCCGAGCCAGGCACAGTCCCACACACTGCAAGTCAACGACGTCTTCCACAAGCAGCAGTGGCTCAACTGTCTCCGTAGCGCCATTTCCGTCCACCGGCCTCTTAACGAGCCCTCCACCCCAACCCTGCCTGCCAGTAACGCCCGCACCAAGCGCCGGCCCTCCTCCGTCTCGGCCATCATCCATATGGAGGAGGTGGACGAGAACTGCCTGCAGCCGACGTCACAGTCTGCCCCCAGCTCCCCCTGTAACAATACAACCCCAGCCCCACCTCATCGTCTCCTTCATCCTGCTCCTCAGCTTCGTCGACAACGTCGTCATCCTCGACGTCCCCGCTGTCCTCACCCACGTCGCAAAAAACCAAAAAGGACAAGAAGTCTCTGTGTTCTTTAGGGAAGAGGAAGGAGACGATGGTGTGAACTGAGCTCACAGGAGAAAATGGACTCCAGGGTGGACTTTTTCTTTTGTACATAAATTCAAAAACAGCGCAGAGAAGCGTGGGACTTGTATTTATGTATGTCTGCGTGTGTGCGTATTATTACAACAGTGTTCTGTGTTACTGTCCTCTTTGGCAGCTATTTACCTCACCCCTCCTTCTGAGTGCATCACACAGAGATGCAGACTTTGAGGGGAGACGCGCAGGCCCTCCACACAAGAAAGGGAAGCATAACAAGAAGCAAACACACATTTCTCACACATTTTTTGTGTCATAAAGTGAGTTTCTTGAAGGTAGAGGTGGTGCATCAAATTCTGTTTACTTTTAATTTGATATTTAAACATTATTTTAGACCTTTTTGGGGGGAGATAATGAAAGTTTTACATTTTTATATCCTAAAATCGATTGTAGTATTTTTTTTTTTTTTTTTTTTTAGATATATCATAAAGCAGCACTGTTTTAGCTTTTAGGTGAAGTTATTTGAAATTTTGAGTGTGTTTTGGAGGGAAGAAAGTAAGAGACTCCCCAAACAGATGAGCTGTACTACACAAAGCTACACACCTTATTCTGTAAAAGTCTGATTTTTACATTAATGAGATCTTATTTTTATACATTCCTGAAATGACAGATGTTTAGACCCAGACATTTTTTTTTTGCAGATTCTGCAGTCAGAGGCATTAATTTAAATCCCCAACAGATGAGATTTCATTTTCTCTCTGTTAAAACAATAACAAATCATCTAATGTTGAAATCGTGTCAGAAACGAGGAGTTTTGTTTCCACACAATTTTTTTTGAACTGAGCCATGTTGGTTTTTTTAAAGCTGACCATTCAGAATGAAACACAATGAAAATTTTCAGTGTAGCATCTTGCATGGAGCTGTAGGTGTGGGCACTGCTTGCGCCCGTCGAGGCAGCAGAACATTTTAACTTGTCCTCAGAGGACGGGACAGTTAAACATGTAAAGGACTTGTCAATGAAACTAGAAGAATGTTGGCTGAAGGCCGAAGAGATGAGACGAAATGGATAAAGCTGTGTATTGGAATGTGATATAGATTGTCACTGCAAGATGTGTAAATCCAACAACTTTCTCTTGTGTAAGTTGATGTGATATCTTGCTTGTGTATGGATGATGGATGGTAAAACTCAAGTGAGTGTAAACATTTGGAAAAGTATGTAGGGGAAGAGAGATGGAAAAGAAGGTTCTTGTATGTGCGCAAAAGATGTTTTTGTCAGTGAGATGGAAAAAAGAAAGGAAAAGAAAAGAAAAGGCAATTTGCTGCCACGAACTGTATTTAATAAAAGAACAATAAAAGTCTGTGTAAGATTTGCATCTGAACTTTTGGTTGTGTGTCTTTATGCTTCACTCTGACTTAACATTGGTGAGAAATGCGGTGAAGGAGTGCCCCTAATGAAGGGAAGATATCCACAGATTTATGATGGCTTAACTCTTAACTAAACAACCAGTTTCATGTAAGTGCCAAGAGAAACATTTCCAGTGAAAGAATTAGTGAGGATTTGCTTTTTCAAACTGTGACATCCCTGCCTGGTCCCTGCTGAGAGAGCCTATTTGTTGACAGAGTCTTGATAGGAGGAAACAGCTTTTTATCAGGTCTGTGCTTTCCATTTGGAAGGTCTGACAAATGGTCCAACAGACACCATCAAAACGAGTTCCCAAAGAGGTCCATTGTTTTACCTTTCTCCTGTGTTTTATTTAAAGTTATTTAAAGCTGCTCTCTGGAGCTCTAGTTACAACAGGTTTGTGTCAGCCAATCAGAAGAGAGGAGCCTCTCTGCTGTTTTCTTAGTGATAGAATAAAAATGCAGCAGATTACAGGCAAAACGCTCAGAGAAACCAAATCCTGCAAGTGTTGGATGGTGAATCCGAGTGGGTGGGGCTTGGTGACTGATTTGTTGTGACATCACAAAGTTACAGAAGTTTTGACAACTGGTTTTTAAGTTCAGTTTCTTAAAACAGGCTGTGTGCTTTCATTTCTCTGTGAACTGAGACTTTGATACTGATTTATAATAATGCTACACATGGACAGCTACCTTCATACTGTATGAAGCTTTTATAAACAGACTGAAGTTTAGACTGGAGGGACTGTAGACTTCACACCGGTGTATCATTTGGTGATGATTCAAGATGAGTACAGTGATCACCAGAGAGAAAATGTAGACTGTGAACTGTTAAAATGCAACATATAAAGTATTGGTCAGACTGAGGCAGTTTTCTTCCTCTTTAATTTGTCTACTTGGCACAACCCAGATGCTGCTTGTGATTTTTATTATGTATGTTATGTCTTACGTCTGTCTCTCAGAAGCGGAGACATTCTCCAAACATTCGCTCATGCTCTCCACACAGTCGCCCATTTACTTTTAATGGAAGCTGTACACAAACCAGCAGTACAGTGACTGAAATGGATGTTGTTAAGTTCCTAGGCAGCCTGTGACGAATGTCAGACGGTAGTGAACAGAGAGGCTCACAGTGTGTTAAAGCTCTCCAGAACTCTTTAGGACATAAAACCCATCTATATTATGAAATGAAATGAACTACGTGCGCTGTCTCACAAAATCATGGTGGTCAAAGCAGAGGGGTGTAAACAAACCATCATTTAAGGCGGATTATTTAAACCACAAAACCAAAAGTGAACTCAACTGAAATGTTGCTAATTAACTAGCGAAGCCACAGCTAACATTTAAAAACCTGGTAATGTCACACTTTAAATACTGTGGGCTAGGTTAAACAGGGCAACAAAAGAGCTAATGCTAAACAGTGGAAAACTGTGAGCTAATAACTACAGTGGGTCACATAAACTGATGGATGTGCGCTTTAAAAATGTTTCCTGCTCCACATAAATTGGACTTAAACCCACCTTTCTCATGTTTCTGTCTATTACTTTTCTTTTATGTGACTTTGCTACATCCCCTGATCTCAGCCGCTTAACTTGTTGAAAACGATGTTATTTTGAAATGTTGCCAAAACTCAAAGTTGGATAGCCTACTTCTGATAGCCAAGTGGTATAGTGGTTCGATCGCTACCCTACAATTAGGCCCATTATCCCTTGGGAACGCATCCCACTAGGACGATTCCACACCTCACAATCTACATCCAGTGCCAATGTTGAAGTGCCAGTGCTATGTGTTAGGCAGATAGGTCCAAGTGATGGATGGGGATGTAGCACATCTGACGTTCTTCAAGGGGAGAAGTTGTCCCATCACAAACCTGCAATTAACTTAAGCCTTCAACCCTAATCCCTCCTTGACCTGGAGCATCACATGATTTATAGCCATGTGCAGACACAGTGTGAAGCTAAAATGCTGTCTCAACTGCCAACGGCTGACGATAAAGGCTAAACTGTGAAGTAAGATCCAACTTTTCATAGTTGACAATCATCCTTTAACAGAAATCCAATCGGTAAATCCAATTGGTGGGAAATCTCTTTTTAAAATCCCTTTAATGAACCTTTATTTTACCAGGAAGTCTTTTGAGATTACATTATCTGTTTTGAAAGAGAGGCCTGGCCAAAATAGCAACGTAAGATAAGTATCAGATAGTTACACACAGGAACACACATCGTCCATTTGCAACAAATGAAGCACATCACAGCAAAGGCCTGAGTGGTCTGAGAGAAAAAACCGCCTGTTTAAAACGGTTACATCCCATCTGAAACTGTTTCTGAATGTGATGTTTGAAATATTGATATGAAAACAGTGTTTCTCTTTCCAAGAAAACTCTGTTTTACTAAGATTGGAGCAGACTCTGGGGACCACTGTAGATGACTCTAGATGATCAGGTCTGATAGAAACATGAGAAAACATCGCACTAAGGTAAACAGGAAATTTAGAGAGGACGGCTCTGAAGTCCATCCAGTTAACTTGAGTAAATTGGAGTCACAAGTTGTTCCGATGTCCAAACTAAAAGATACAAGTCAATGATAACAGGGCCAAGCCAATAGGGGATCACCGTTATCTAAAACGGTTGAACAGGATGCTGCAAAGGAAACACAAAGGATCAAACCCTTTGGTGCAGAGGGGGTAGCATGGTGCTTTCAAGGTTAATCTTATTTGATGGAATCCCAGAGAACAATGTGAAGCTCATGGTGGTGGCTGCAGGTGCTGAGTTGTATCATGTCTGACACACAAAATGTCAGGCTAAGAGATATTTAAAGAACAGCATCCAATAATAGAAAGTCTAAAAAAGGGCTCATCGCACTGATCTGAACTCTTTGTTCCTTTGTCCCTGAGCAGGTAAGATTAACCTAGCTATATTCTGTTTGTTTGCCTGTGATCTATTAAATCAAAAACCTCTTTGTTGTTTATTTGAGTGTTCTGTCGAATCAAAGTTTTAGTGATTAGGCAAACAAAGTGACTGCGGTTTATTTTACGATGCCACACACCAGCTGCTGCTTCATAACAAGGCTGCCCTTTTTTGTTGTTTTTTTGGAGAGGTTACAGGTTATGTAACAAACATATGCTTCTTTTAACCAGCACCATAACAGAAAACAACCCAGCTGAGGAACAGCCAGAACCCAGAGCCATCAGGAACATCCCTGCAGTGGACCAGAAGCTCCTCTCTCAGCCGCTCAGCTGTGAGATTCAGAGACCTGCAGGACAGATTATTGACAGACGCAGGGAGCTAAGCCTCCTGTCAGTGATACGTCACTGTCACATCCTTTGACACTCAGTTATCTCTGTTTAAAAAAGTTCCACAAGCACACCCTGATGGTCACTGCCTGCCCTCCTCATGAAAGGATCAGATACACTTGCAGGAAACTGAAACTTCCCTGACTGGTCTGACTCAGTGGTCAGGCCCAGTTTCCCTATTAACATAAGTACAATGTGGAAGTGACTCCTGATACCGGACATTAGCTAATGTGACAATGAGCTGAGATGGCAGAAGTCACCAGTGACAGAGTCAATGAACAGCCTGACTCACTTCAGCTGGGCCTAATATAGATGTACAAGATGTCGTCAGTGTTTTACCAAGGAAACTCTCCATTCCACTCTTGAAACTGCTCCTTCTTCATTCTGTTGTTACTCACCACAGTGTGTGTGTTTCTGGTTAGATGTTTTTGTGGGTTTTCACCATCCTAAATTAGTAATTAAAGCTGCATTACTCAATATTTTTGTTCATCAAGAACTGGTCAGAAGACAGACAAAGTTTCAAAATTCCTCTCAGCTCTGCAGAGCATTTTAGTGTCTTTTTCATCAACCTTAATTTACACTGTCCTGTTCCTATACAGCCCCAGGCCGCATCCAGACAAGCTAGTTAGCAACTGGTTGGGGAACACAGGGGAGCATTTAGCTGAAGAAGACCAAATCAGGAGAAGGAAAAAAGGAGAGCAGATACTGCACCAGTGAATGTTAATGTTGTTCTGGATGTGTAACGGTTTGGCAACACATCAGTCATATCAACATAATGAGCTGATAACAAGTCACAACTGTCCAATAATCAAAAAGACTATGTCTCTAAAGGCATTAAACTGATGTTTGTTTATGACAAAAGTGTTGAAATTGTTTGATATGGATCTCCCTGTGGCAACTTCAGCTTCTTCACTGATGCACTGACAGAGGATAATGTCTAGAGAACCAAAATTGAGCAACACTTGAAGCAGACACAGTAACTTCATTTGTCTGTCATGTTCGGCCTTGAAGGCCATGACCCTGATGAAGGCCACCTGCTAAAACACTTTGGTCTAATAAAGTAATGCAATCTGGAGTTTTGACCTCTTTATACGACCTCTGAGGGTACGCAATAAACACAGTCCTTCTATCTAGTTTAAGTTGTTCTAACCACTAGGTAATGTAGCTATTGTGCAAACCCTGTCATAACTACACTGATGTTTCCAAATGTAGACAGTAAAAGAAAATGTTGAGAAACAAGCCAAGAGTCAGATGAGGAGATTGATCTAAAATCACATATTAAAGCAGGTTTCATCCAGAATAGAGGATCTCAAGAGAGATGCTGAGCTCCTGTCTTGTTGCAGTAGAGCCAGGACACTGTCGGTCTAAACCTGATCTCGACATGTAAGCTTCTGTTGACAAAGAGTGGTTTGGTAAAACAACAGCAGAATCATGTGCACGTGACCTGTGCGGCACGTTTTCTGGTGCTCAGTGGGACAATGCAGCTTGTTAAAGGCCCACACTCCGACCATGTGGGTGCTGAATTAACTCATGGCTCATGCATGTTAAAAAGGCCAACGCAGCCCCACACACACAGCAGATAATATAACAGAGAGATTGTCTGTGATATTAACATGCAGACACACAGCCAAAGCAGCCTGTCTGTTTCCTCCTAATGCAACAACATCTCTTTCATTACTGCTCGTTCAGACATTAGAAGGTACTGGAAACTCCCTGGATATGAGACTTGTAGATCAATTTACCAAGTCCACGCCCACAACCAATAACACAATGAGCACATGACTAAAATCTGACCAGCAAACTGGCGCTTGAGGGCAACCTCAGATGACCGCAGGTCAAACAGGTTCACAGCGCTTCTCCATCAAAACCTGGACTCCCTGTTTTTGTCAAAACACACTCTGAGCGGCAGGTTCAGTCGTCACCCTCACACTTCCGAGAGCAGCTGTCAGCTCAGCGTGTTTCTTCTCTCAGATAAATATCACCGCGTCTCTGAGATCCTTTCGCCTCAGGAGATGACATGTGAGGGTGGGAAAGCAAAAGAAAAAACCTTCAGCAACCATCACCGGCTCACTTAAACATTCATCTGTTTTAAAGGGATGATAGAGGTGCTGCCCTGCAGGGTTGTTCTGCATTAAAGCTGTGTTGGTTTGTCTTAAACTGACACAATCCACAGTCGACTTTTACCACTCATTATCTCATAAACAACAGTCTCATGATGCACAATAAAATGATTGACAGCCAAGCGGGCAGGTTGGTATGGACCATCAGCCCACAACTGGAAAAGTCCCATTTTCCCCATAGGCTGTGTCACTGGGTGCATGAGGTTGGTTATGAAACTGGTTATCATTAAATCATCATTATAGGCAGTAAAAAAACAAAAAGGGACTCAGGCATGAGCACTCTAAAAGGCAACAGCTGAGATGGAGTTTCATCAAAAATAGAAGGCAAAGGGGGGGGGGCTGCAGAGGAAGAGGGGCAGGGGGAGGAAGAGCAGGATGTGGAAAAGACAAGGAGTGAATTTATCAGATGAGACTGGAGCTACATTAGCTGACCATGTTGTAAAGCAGGAACTGACACAGAGCTTCAACCGCAGCAGATACTGTTGCAACATTAAATTCAACAAGAGCAGTTTAAAACCAAAACGTCTGAAACAATGTCTTTTAATACAGCGCTGCAGGGAAGACGTAGTTTTCCAGGCTCCACAGGACAGTGTGATTTTTGCATTGGATTTCTGATCATTGCAGAAATTATAGTGGGACATCTGACAGTTTATGACACTGACAGGTTCAGTCCAGCAGGATCCTCTGCACTAATCAGACACTTTTTGATGCTTTAAGCTAATGTAATAAAAGCTAATGTAAGGCTATACCAACCATACCAGAGTCACATGACTGCAGTGTCACCACCCTGTGTGTATTAACACAGTGTGGCTGTAAAGGTGACTACATCAGTTTTCATATTCACTGTGATGATCCTTTGAAGTCTTACTTAGACTCTTGTTAGGAAATGGCCTTTTTTTTTTTTACCTTATGCTACATCTTTACCTTCATTAAACAGCTTCAGTGATTGTGATGTTTGTTAAATAAATGACTTGTAACTTGTTACTGGGAGGATGGAGGCTCTCTGTCTTCCACCTAGTGTCTCTTGGCCTCGACCCGGTGTCCCAGCTCTTGTCTCTGCGGCACTGTGACACAAATGTGTCCTTTAACCCATAATCTCTTGTTAATGAATGATAAGAAGACACAAGCACACACATTGTAACATTGTATATGATATATAACGTTCTCCAGCACTCCATGGATTGCTTTCTGGCCGGCTTTGTTAAAACAAATGCACATGGTCAGGAAGAGGGTTAGAAAAACAGAGGAAAAGTGAACAGACTTGCATAGTTCCACTTTAAGACACATAAAGTTTAAAGAAATCATCAGTTTGCTGATGACAGAGTTTATTTCAGCCATACCCACCACTGGCTTAAGGATAAAGGAATCTGAAGTGGTGTTAGGACTCATCTCTGTGTCACACTGTGCTGTCCTCTGATGTTTTACATACGTTCTGATTAGTCAACATAGGACTGAACATCAAGGAGGAACAAAGAGCCAAGATACGCCACAAACTGACAAACATGTCTGACCACAGAACTGCAGCTACCACACCTGGACACTGATGCTTCGCTCGTCTCTATAAGACACTGCTCCACTTCAACAACAGGAGTGTGTGATGTTCACTGAAATGGTTTCCAATCCTCCCAGATATTGGTTTTTGTGTTTGGGGGGGGGGTCCTGAGCTTTCTTTCATTTCCTCTCTCAGGGGCCCAGGGCTTCAGAGGAATGAGACAGTGACCTCTCACTCTGAGCTAATGGTAGTTTTACTTGGCAATGCCAAACTCTCCCCGTGTTTCGTGGAAGTGAGTAATCGCTCTTTATATGCTGACATTGGCCGCGGTAAAGTGCAGCAGAAGTGCTTCAAGGGCACCCAGCCCGCCAAGAGTGGTGTAATAACTTACCCCAAAACGATACTTATCAAACACTATAAGATGCATTTTTCCATATCACTCTGAGTGAGAGCGCACGCAGGTTCAATTTGTGAGGAATGCCTGCCCTTTAATTGAGTTTTTCCCTTTGTCACGAGAGCCATCACACAGGAATCTGTTCCACATATCAAACATTCACAAACACATTAGGCAAAGTCTAAAATAGCAGCTGGCTCCCCCCCTCGCTTGCCTCACCGCTCTGACCCACTCTGTCAGGTATGAACGCTCGCTGGGTGAGCGCTTTGTTTTAAAATCTGTCACCGGATTGTTTGGCGTTCTCGTCCCTGTCCAAGCCTCCAAATGTTAAAAAAAAAAAAAAAAAATTAGCAGGGAAAACAAAGCTCGCTGATCCAGAGGAAACCGGAGAATCTGGGATTATCGCAGTGTGTTTCAAGAGTTTGGTGCCTCGCAGCCCTCGCTCCCGCTGCACCACAAGCCATAAATGGTCCTGCAATGTTTCCATGTCTACATCAGGAGCCACAGGTAATTTTCCATATGAGACGCTCTGGCAATTTTCTGGCTCAGGACCGGTTCCAGTATGATTTCCATAAATATTCCTTCATGAGTCTGGGGGGAATTAAAGCAGCAACAGTCTCATATAATGGTCCTGGTTAAGAAACAGCTTGAGTGACAGCTGGAAGCAAATGAGCCAATCACCAAGGACTCAGATAGACGGATGTTAGCTCACGTGCTGTTCCGTTCTACAGCGATAGAGGATTCTTATCATTCTGGAAAAGGACCTGAGTGTGTGTGATTAAAAAAATAAAACATCACCTTATATGGATGATTGGACCTGGCACAATCTGCAGGGTCCAATGGAAAATGACCCCGTATGACCAAGTACAAAAGGTCAAGTGTTGGTGAATACTCCTGAGCCTGGTGAGCCTGTTTGCTTGTTTTGCAAACACATAATTTTACCTTGTCTTTGTAGCGATGGCTCCTTTTAGTAATGTCACATCATAAACCTAACCCTAACTAAACACACACAACAGCTTAGTCAACTTTATTTACATGGAAAATGTGTGACATCACAAAGTCACAGAAGTCCTGACGGCTACTTTTCAGTCTCAGTTTCTGAGCACACTGTGTGTACTTCTCTGTGGACTGAGGCTTTGATAGTTTTACAGTATTAACACCTTTAAATAGTTGTAATACCTTGATACATGTGTTGTATTTATTTCGTTTTGCTCTCCTGGTAATAAGTTGATGATAAAAGTAATTCCGATTACATGTGTAAGGTCATGACCTTAGAGTGTTTTACACTTCCGGGAGACCGGTGTGAGGAAGAAGGAGCAACGCGGCGCACGGTTCCTCTTGTCTGTACCGTTCCCCACGGAGCTCTGCCCCGCTGCAAAGGTGAAGGCAGCCTGTGTGTGGAAAGACGTGGCCTCCGAGATGTAGAGTGTGTATTATAGAAGAGAAACACAGTGACTTGTATCATCAGAACAGACATGCCCCGTTATTTTCAGCCTCCTTTCATATTTAATAGATTTATCCAAAGGTCCAAATGTCTAAAAATCCAAGAAAATGTCGAACATGATTGAAAGACCTACGCTATACATACATGAAACGTGTTATTGTGTTTTGATGGAGGCGAAGCGGGTTCGGCGGGGCTGGCTAGCCGGAGCTAGTGCTAAGCTAACGGTACAGTCGTCGCCATCGTCGGAAGGAGACGGCGGAGACTGAAACGCTTGCCCGGACGGGACGAGGATTGCCGGGTCGTCACGGAGGAGTGCTGCGACGAGGGAGTGACCAAACATCTCCAGCCTGGTCCCGCTGGTCTCACCAACACACAGAGGTACACACAGTCATGACAGCAGCCATCATGAGCTTCAAGTAAAGCCACACCGACACAAAGACAGAGTACGACTCAAAAACAGAAACATATTTACCCTGGTCTTTCTTTTCTCTTTTCAAAACAAAGGGTTTAAATGTTTCTTTTTGCACATGTTCAATACATTGAGTCATTGTATTTTACAGGTCAGAGTCTCTAAGTAATTATCAGAAAGAGTGAGAATCATACATCACTCTAGACCGCTGTCACTTTTCAGATGTCTCTTCACCATGTGAAATATAGAACGAAGCTTCATCTTACAGTTTAAGTTCCTGCACGAGCCGGTGGTGAAAGGGTTACATGATGATCAGAGGCCACGGCCTGTGATATCTGCTGTTCAGTTCATTTCTAGGCTATAAGTTAATCACCTTCATGGACCTTTATGTCATGAACAGACACAAAGTGTAATTCTCTCCACTTTGGCAAGAAAATAAACAAACATGTTACCTAACGGCTGAAATGGAACGATCTAGAAAAAATCATACTCGTAAAAGTGAAAAAATGAACAGTCGCCATGAAAACCTCACTAATTTGAGCATCTATTTGCACCACACTGCTCTATTAACATTATATAATTGTACTCAATGCTCAGATGACCTAATCAAACTTGGCTGAGAAGCTAATCGCAGACTGCAGAGGCAGCATGCAGCTGCATCCTGGCAGGAGCTCCCCCTCCGCTCATAGCATCCAGATGAGAACAACACCTTTCAGCACAGCATCAGGAGCTTTAGTGAGGCCTCTGAGGACACTGTGCATGTTACCCCCGTGCACACTGGGCTTATCTTCCACAGCTCTCACTCACCTCTCCATCTCTCATTTTTGTCTTTTGTGATTTCATCGGTTGATACCAGGTTCTTTCATCGTATGCTTTCATAAATAAAACACATTTCTAAGGTTTACGTTACGATCTGAGGCTTTAGGTGATGTAATGTGCTCCGAATGCAGCTGTATAATAAGTTTAAATTATTACATCACTGAAATACATGGCAGAGGGGAATGGTCAGACTCATAACAGTAATTCAGGCAAGACTAAAGAAGAAAACTAAAGAAGGAGTGAAAGTTATTCCAGCTAAAGGAGGACAGGAAGAAAGGGAATTGCTCATATTTCTAGGACAAAATGTACCATCAGTCATGCGTTTAAACAGTGTTACCCCGCAGACAAAATACTGAGAGGTGCAGGGGGAACCTGGAGCTGAATTTACAGACGTGAGCAGGATGTCATGCCTCCCCTCCAGACCACACAGATCCATATCTGAGCGCTCTGACCCAGGAGGAAGTGTATAAGACTGAATCCCCCACTGGTGGTGTTTTCCCCAAGCTGTGTGGTCGACCCCCAAAACGCCGAGACGTGGAACCAAAACAGGAGCTGATTATCAGAATTATGAGCTGGACTTTCAGCCTGATCCCTCACTCTGTGTTTGCCAGTTGTCCAAACTGCTGTTGGAAGTTCTTGGAAAGAAGACAGAGAGTAGGCGTGAGATCCAAATCAATGTAAATCCTGCTGGGTGTATATTATCCCTGATTCTTTTACACCTTCAGGTTCTTATTCTTTTCTCCCTCTGATTGCTGCAGGGCTCTTCACTGTCTCTGAGCATCCTTTCTGTTGATGCTTTTGTGTTAAGTAATATCAAATATGACGCAACCGCTGCTATTCCACTGTTCAGGACAAAAAATATTTCCACCGTCAGAACATTGTGAGAACCCAGAGATCCCGTCAGCACACACAGACCTGGAAAAAGAACAGAGAGAAAGTGCTGGAGGCCTTGTCTGTCCTCCTCAGCAGTGCACAGCAGTGTTCTTGTTAGAGCAGCACTGACCCAGGGGAGCATCGCTGCGCTCTAATCCCACCTGGCTCTGATCTCCAGCCACAGTTTGTCTGCTTTAAGTGGGCTTTGCTCCTCTGTGTGGACACGGATTAAGAACCTGTAAGCCTGAATGTGAAGGCTTGACTCGACACATTCGATAATAACAGTTCCTTGTTGTGTATCTGCATAATACAGGTGTAAAGGAGTAATAAGAAACCTGCTAAAGAAAAAATATGGTAATACATAAGAGTTAGAGGAACTTTTAACTGGATATGAATGATGTCTCTCTGTTTCTGCTGACGTCTCTGTGTGACCTACAACAGCAAATGAGGCCATAGGTGGGAAGATACAGTAAGCCAGGCATGTCCAAACTATTCCACAAAGGAAGTTCCAACCAACCAAGAGCACACGGTTTGACCAATCAGCTGTCTGAAGACTGAGATCAGTTGAATAAATGAGTCAGGTCTGGTGTGCTGCAGCTTGATTGGAAAGAAAACCTGCAGCCACACGGCCCTTTGTGGAATAGTTTGGACCTGCCTGCAGTAAGCTGTTGCTAAATAGTGTAAGTCTTTACCTTTGGGAGGCAGTGGATGGGTCGGTCCACCGGATGTAACAATGTACAGCACTCAGTCCAGAGGAGACGGCACATTTGACAAGGCTGTAAATTAGCATTGAGTTGTTGCTGCGCTAGTGAGGAAAAACCGAGCTCAATGTCATCGCTATATTTTCGTCATGGCTGATATTGGGACGGGATCCACAAAGAGAATCGTACTGCTTTTGTCCAAAATCAACACAAAATGAAAGTTCTTTGTAGAGGCTTTAAATACATCCCGCTCAGCTTTACAAACATGGGCAGCTACAAGGTGCGTCTGTACGTGTTGAACAACAAATCTGACCTACGGTTTTCATCTTCTTTGGGGAAGGAAAACAGTTGCAATTTTCCGTGTAGATGCTGGTTGGAGGCGGGTGTCGTGGGCATGTTTTGGGCAGATCCCTTGCAGTTTGGGCCTTCGTCCTAATTGGACGGTAAAACCTTTCGTCAAGTTTAGCACAAATCTGGCAGAGATGCCTGGAAACCATGTGAAATCTGGTTGGTGGATTACAGCAGGACCTCTACAGCTCATGTTGTGCAACTTTGCAGAGGTTCAGCCTGGACATATGACATAACATTGAAAGGATATTCTAATATATGGAACAGCATCATATGTCTCCTTTAAATTAGTCTCTGACTTATAGACCCAGAGGATGATCTGAACATGCGGTTCTTGCACTGTGAGTAAGGGTCAAAGGTCAGTAGACCAACAACAAGATGGCTGAACATGTGATCATCATACAAAACTGATGACCTGTTGTTGAAAACTGTTGTGGAACTGTAACTGTAAACAACAATGTTACATAATGTTGATGGATGATGTTATGTGTAAGTTAGTGTAACATATGGGGTTAATGGTTCCCTATTCCACATTTTACAGCCTCTTGCAGCATATCAAAATAAAAGCCCTTCAAGAATTCAGTGCAAACTGTAACGTACTGTTCCTCTATCTGGATAATACAATAATCAACAGGCAGTGTTCACTCATCTTCCTTTGGCGACTTAAATAACAGAGCAGCTTGTTCTGATTCTTCCTTGTTTTTGTAGCACAGACACGCAGCTCTACATCTGGCTATAAACACACAGCGATATTAAGAACATTATGTCCAAGAATATCTAAAGATTTCTCTCGAAACGAACCGAAGATGACATATTGATGATTTTCCATTAACTTGTAGCATTTTGAAAGGCTCCGATCACAGTTTGCGTAAATTTGCCTGAAAGATTAATGTTTTATTGCTTTATAAGAATGTTCAGACCATTGCATAGTAAAACAGCTGGGACAAGGATCAGAGAGCTATTTAAACGACTCCCTACTCTACATCCCTCTTAAAGGTTAAATGAGGTAAGAGAGAGTTACATAAAGATCCATTTCCAGATGGCTGCTCCACTCTAACATCAAAGTGATCCACTGTCCTATCAGTCAAACTATGTGCTCTTCTCCCCGTCGACCACAGATCCTCCTTCTAACCTGGGATCTCTAAAACCCCTGTTGGAGGCAGAACTAATACTCTGTGTCCTCACACCCTCTCAATGAGCGCCTCTTTTTTCTCTCTGAGCTGCTTCAGGTTCGTTGTCAGATTGCCAGCAGATTAGTGATGTAACAGTTTGCACTTGGGCTGATAGTGAGTTCATTTTGAACTATTTGCAAACGTTATCAAAGTGATGTACCTGATCCGTGGTGTTAACAGCTGAAGGATGAACTGCAAGGTGCTGCAGGGGAAAAAACCCAGCCGTCAGTAACTGTGGGAGTCAGTATGGCAGCATACATACCAAGATTTATGGATTTAATAACATCATGCATCTCCTCTCTCAGAGTCTCTGGAGCTCTTGTGACAGATCGGCCTTCCGCTTTGCGCCCATGTGTTGAAGTTCTTTGAAGGAGTGTGGGAACCCTGCAGAGAGCTCTGGCACAATGCCTCAAATGCAAATGTGCCACCTGTCATTAAGACGCACATGAAATCAGTCGGCGGAAATTGACACCTGACACCTTGTGTCAGCGAGCAGCTCCTCCTAACCCTGCCGTGATGTAGTCGATCAGTATTGTTAAAGGCCGCATACCAAGCCACTAGGGAATGACACCCGCCAGTTCATAAGAACGACGTAACACTCCTCAGGGTGTGGACTGACGAAAAGTACAAACTGGTTGTAATTATATCTCATAACCTGATTTTTTATGACCCTGAAACTCATTTACAGCTGTGAATTGCTTCTCTTGCCCTCTTAGTGTTTGCATATGGAGAGTAAAATGTCAATAAGTAAACGTTTTATATTATATTATTATAAGAGTTGGGTCGGAAATCAAAGCTGCACATAAAACCTGTGTCAAGAGTCAGAGATAGGGAGGGATTTCATCACACCTCAGCATTTGCCTGCAGGGTGCAGATGATGAGGCTTTCCTGGCCGCAGCTGCACAGACCCACAGGCTTAAGGTCAGAGGTCAAGAGGTGAGAGTTGGAGTTTTACTGGTAATATGAGATGGTCCCAAGTAGGTGGGCAGGTTGGCAGGTGCCAGGCTTTCCCAGATCTCAGCTTTATATGGTGTAGAGGAAGCTATCATGCCTGAGGTGCAACTGTTTGTAATTAAGCGAGACAGGTTTTGAGGGGGCAAAAACAAAAAGATTGTGATGAGGATGAGTCACATTAGGTGTGCGTGTGGCACAAATGATCTGAGGTGACACCTTAGGATAAGTCTTCATTCATAAGTATCAAATACTCACTTTGCAGTTTCAATAGAACAAAGGTGCTTATTATTCGTTTCGAAATGATCACTGCACCAGTAGTTTTCCTACAGAGAGGAAACCATGAGGAAATGGACTGATGATGACGTACATGTCACCTGTACAAGGTTATTGTAGTGTATAAATGAGATTTGAATAAGTTCAATCAGGGAGACTCTGTGTATTTACAGTTTTCTCATATTCTCCTTCCATCATCCACTGCAGATTAATCCACTTGTTCAGCAACCACTCAGATTTCCTCACAGTCTCAATCAGCCCATCAGATTGCCCCTGTCTTGTTATATTGCCCCCCTACACTCCATCCACCCCCAGTCTTCATATCCACTCAGGCCGTCTGTCATCATCTCTGCCAGATCCTCAGGTTCTCCTCTTCCTGTCTTCAGACCAATGTCTAGACCTCAGGACACTTTTCACTCATGATGAAACCACAAAGGGGTTGGATCAACAAAGACTTGATGACTTCATTAAATTATAACATGTCTATCTTCTCATCATGGGAAAGTGGTCTCAGGGTTTTCAGCTTTTCAGCACCCACTGTATATATCATCAATCTGCTGACAGACTTTAGAATGGATATATGTTTACATATGTCTACAATAGAAGCATACATACATTACAATACATTTTGTGGGGGATATATATGTCAGAATAAGACACTTCTCACATTTATCATAGGTTTTCATGTAATTGTTAGACATATGTTTTGATTTCATATGTATATATACAGAGGTTCAGTGTATGCACAGAGCGGCCTCTGTCAGTAACCACACTGATGTCAGCAGCTGGACTGTGACCTACTGGCCTCATAAAAACATGTGGCAGCTTTTCCTGGGGTTTTGGTGTGAGTGACGTGGAGCAAACAAAACAAAGCACATCAGTCACGTTGGTCAGCAGTTCAGTGTGTGGTAGAGTAGAGACAAGAGAACAGTGGGGGTGAGTGGGAGGTCGCAGCTCTGCATCACACAGACCCACAGTGTGTTTTCATTTGCCTGAGTGGAGACATTTAGTTTTCATGCATTCATTTTACCAGCCTACAGTGACCCACTTCATATTTTTGCAACCATTAGACGAGGATCTAATTACAAACACAGAGTACACAAAAACACATGGAAAGAAATTTGAAGTGCAATCAGGCGTTTCGGTGTCACTTTGATCTAAAGGCACATTGCAGACTGTGCAGGTCATCTGAGTCTGCTGGCAGTGAACGCACCTTCTCCTCTGACTGATGCGATCCAGCTGCTGTGTTACTGGGTTACTCGAGCTGCGACCTGTCCCTGTTGGTTGTAAATGGTACATGAGTCTGTCTCTTTCTCCACCTTGACTTGACTCAGAGCTGTGGGACCTTTACCTCAGACCTGGGCGTCTCGACATGGAGTGGCCTCAATCTCGTGTGTATGTGGGTTGTCTTGGGCTTGTTTGAGAAAGACTTGGACTTTGCTGGTCTTGTGTTTTGACTTGTACCTGCCTCTGTCTCATAGGTGTTTTGACCTCGACATGTCTTGGCCTCATAGGTGTTTTGACTCATATGTTCTGGGTGCTATGACAGGTCCTGTCCCTGCCCACTATCCCAGGCTGTTGAGGTTATTACGCTGTAGGAGTGAGATTGCAACATTATGTATAGTAAGTTTCCAGGAGAATTACATTTTACTGATTCCAGTTTAAACTATGATATTTTTAAGCAAATGTTTCTCAATCCTAAAGACTCTAAAACTGAACTTGTATCATCCTACAGTAATTCAGTAGTTTGAGGAATATCGTCATTGATTTCATTGTTGGATTTAAAAGTAATTACTTATTTGATTTATATTGTCTGACTGTAGCTCTGGACTGGGTCATACCGACTTAACTAAACCAGTAGATTTAGCAGAGGTGATCAGATGAACAGGATTTAACAAATTTCAAACCAGGACATCTGATTTATTCTCCTACATTATCACTGTTCAGGACTGCACTCAAATAGATGAATAGCTCTGGTTATTAGGGATTTGAACTGATAATTCAATAAACTGCTTGTGATGGAAAGGTCAGCCCACTGAGTTGTCTGGGTTAGTGGAAGGTTACCCCCCCCCCAACCCCCCACCCACCATACTTATCTGAGTATGTGGTATATTTCACATAGATAAAATGGTCATTTACAGGGGTCAGGAAGGAGAATGTGATGTAAGGCTGCAGTGTAAATTCCATTTTACGTCTTTGTTCATATTTTTGTAATAAATATTTGTCGAGCACATTCTCCGACCTGCGTCTTGGCAGCGTCCCCTTAATGGTTTCCAGCACCAGAATACCATTGTCTGCTCTTTCGATGTGGTAACACCTCAGCACTGAGCCTTCGAGGGATTTGGTGTCCAGTGGGAGTCAACGCTGATTTATTAGCGGCTCATTGGCGCAGTGTATTGGAAACTTCTCGTTTTGCCAAGTTGCAGATTTTAAACAGATATTCTGGTGACAGACAGTTGAATCTAATTTGTGCTCATCTGGGAATAATTGATAAATACGAGTCTCGGCTTTGTTGTCGATTACTACAGATTAAGATTACTACAGTTCACTGTGGGTTTTCCTTTGGTTACCACAAAGAGCAGTTTATTAGGTTCACCTGTGCACCTGTATGTATTCTAAATCAATGGAGGCTTATAACATATTTTAAAACATCTCTACTCATTATCCATCATTTGGACACACATTTGAACAAAATACCTGAAATTGCTTTGTAATGCCTTTCTTGTGCAGTTTTACTTAAGTCAAGAAGCGATTGAACACATTAAAGAGAAACTGAAGCCGAACAAAATAATCAAAATTGGAAAATAGTGAGTAAACGTCTTTATTGTGTGGCTGAGTGAGTGAATCAGTGTGCTGCACACAGCTCAACAGAGAAGTCCTTTTCCATTGCATTTCACCACGGCTACACCTCACCACACTTCATTTAATGACCCACACTCTGTGGGTGCACAGATAAGAGCATGTGTATTTGCTTTTTAAACAGCATGCACACTGGAAAAACTACAACTGTGTCCGTCTGAATCTAGCAAAAACACTTTTGTTACACTTAGCGTAGCACGTTGCATAAGTGCACTCTAACTTGTCAAAACATTTCCAATGGTCACAATATTGGTTATGTAACAGAAGGGATGGGACCAGAACATTTTCAAACTTGTGGATATGCAGATCTAAGAGGGAGGAGACATCATCAGTACCAACACAGGACAGCAGAATCTCCATTTTAAAGTTGTGTTTGCTAAGATTGTGATCATTCCTGGTCAGTGCACAGCGGCAGTGTGGGATTTTAGAAAGCACTACCCCGTAGAAAGTCCTGCACAACACCAGTGAGTTTAGCGGGCACACATTGCACTGCATGTGATTGTTGTGCCTGACTGAACACACTTTGCAAAAACACCTTTCATATAAACCAGGAAGTGCGGCTACTTAACTGCCACAGGAAGTGTGAACGATGTGATCTAATGAACCGAACTGACAGTACATTGGCCTCAGGCTCTGAGTAACCTGCTGTAGAACTGCTCAGCGAGAACACGTCCAAACACATTGGCGCAGTTTAGCGGCCCCGCCCTCACCGCATCGGCCTGACCTCGCTCTCCTCTGGTCTGTTGCGTGTGAGCCTGCTATAACCCACCTGGACCTTCTCCACCACCTCAGGGATGCTTCGTACTATTCAAGCCATTAGTCACCTCTGCGCTGGATTACTCACGCCTTCACTACCTCCCTCCCTCCCACATTTACATGTCTTCAAAACATCTTCATGTCAAATAGATGTCAGATTGCCCCCTGCCGCCACCGATGCAGGGGATGGTTGCCAACAACCACGCCCCGTCCCTGCGGCGATACACAGAACAGCATCGAACAAAACACACAAACAATGATTCACCAGCAAAACAATTTCGCAACTTCTGAAACAATAGGTCAAAGTGAAGGTGGTGCCACATCAAGAAGCACAGCCACAAGCAAAGTTATCAGATTTCTAAAAGGCCTTTCACATAAATATGGTGATCACGACTGTGAAAACAAGAGTCAGGTTTGACTGCATTATATAACCTGTTATTTTTCTGGCGTTTGTCTGCTTGAATGTTCGACTGCCTGCACTTATAAGGCTTTATGTAAGTTGAATAAAAAGATTAAGCCATCATCTCTGTCACGTCAAGATCACTGACGTAATATGTTCAATTCCAAAAACTTTATTTACGCCTCAAGCGAGCTCGCAACTCTCAACAAACATAGTTCAAAAATCCAACGGCTCCTGAACTAAACGTCCTACAATTTGTTTTACGCGCAGCCGATCTTTAAGGTAATGAGCTCAAATAATCACACGGCTCATGTGGGGCTGCTGATGATCTGTAGATAATCTTATATGTGAGGTATCTTTGTTCGAGCTGAGAGTTGCATCTCATCCTTGGTTCATGTGCTTTTGTCAGAGGAAAGTGACCCAGAAAATAAATGAGAAGCATTAGTTTACACAGGCGGCGCAGATGCTGCTGAGCCTTTTTACAATCACATCTGTGTTTGCAGTGAATTTCAGCCTGTCATCAAACACAGTTCTCAAGTTTTTGTGAGTCTGGATAGTTTGAACACTTCAACACAGACCGTGTGTGTTAAGTCCAAAATAGACCTGTCACACAGGTCCATAAATTATTGCATTATGAGTCTGTGTGATTGAGAAAAGTCATAATAACACTGGCAACATTGTTCAAGATTTACAACAACAACAGTCATCTGTCTGTAGTCCTTTAATCGTCAACATCTCTCAGAGGCAACGGGTCCATTTACAGCCACAGTTCACAGATCTAACAGTTTCATACAGACTTTTCATATCATGTGGTGATAATGCAGATAACAAGTCATAAAATATCAGGGACAATGAGGAGTGGTTTGTCTGAAACAGGAAGAGTGGCAGATCAGCTGCAGTGAAGTTTCTCCAGCTCCACACAGGATGTCTGGGGCTCAGAGTCTGATTGGTTTGTTTAGTTGTCCAGCTCGAGTACGATTCCTGATAGTTCCAGCCCTCCTCCATCTAATAATGACGGAGGCCTCTTCGCTGATGGGAACCTTCCCTGCAGCAGAAACATTTGCCTTCTGTGTGTCTTCCTAAATCACTTCCAGTCGACTGAGTTTACCACATTTGCTCATGAGTGCAACAAACACAGCTTCTTTTCCCGTATAGCGTTTCATAACGGAAGACAGCAGCTCACACCCCTTGCAGGAGTCTAGACATTCAGGCTGTTCTAAATGTCATGATGTAAGTGGACGTAGTTTGTTTCACTCACGCACCGTGCGACAGTTCCTCCAAGTCATAAGCTACAGATGAACCAGCGGGTCACGCAGTCCTCCTCGGGCCTTATGCACTTTTTGATCATCTGCGTTATTTAGTTCTCACTGATTTCTTCTTCTATCTGTAATTATTGTAATTTAATCCAATAACATTTGTACAGTTTGTTCTTTCTGCAAAGCGTGACCTATTTCTGGATTCAATTTACTTAGAGAAAGGATTTGCTCGGTTTTGTTTTTCCAGCCTTGAATCTAGAGGCTGGGACATGACAGGCTAATGAGCGTTGTGCTCAGTCAGGCGTAAGGACATGATTGTGAAACAAATAACTACCGTACCAAATCTTAAAATCACATTTGCGGCAGAAGACGATCTGGACTATTAGTATTAGTTGTACGCACCAGCGATTACTGTTCGTGTTCCTACTGGTGCCTTCCAAACTCAAAACAGCTTTCTTTTGTTTGTATCTGATCCTCTGGAGTCATGACATCACAGAGAAGTTCAAAGCGTACGTGAGGTGAACTCAGCGGCGTGCTCTGACTGTACACCTCCACACCTGGATCATGTTGCGTCGTGGACTCGCGGCACTCTGGATGTCAGCCAGCAGGCCTCTTTTTTTTGTGTGGTAGGGAGATGTTTCTGGGGCAGGTTTTAACAATGTCTCCTTTGTCTGCCGGCGCGCTCACCTATTTCTCTGGCTCTCTGAAGTGACAGAGCAGGTGACATGGTAAGTACCAGGAGGGAGATAAAAAGCCTGAGATTAGCTTGAAAAGGAGGGAGGCATCCTGTGGCTCATCAGATGTGGAGCTGCAGGGATGAAGAAGTGGAAGAGACTTCAGATTTAACGTGAATGATTTAAGGATGAATTCCTCTGATAATCCCCTTCGACTGCTGTGAAATGGATCAGTGAATATATGACGCTTCTTCGTCAAAGCCTGTCCACCCTGCTGTATAACCCCACGCCATGACCCCGCAGTAACCGCTCACTGCGTCACAGGTTGTTGACTCATACTGCTATTGATAATTGACTTTAAGAAATGATTGACAGCTGATTCACGCCATAAGCTCCTCAGGAAGGTTGTTCCAAAGTCTAGCAGATGAGGAGACAAAACGTCTCTTGTTTTCAATTTAGCCTTTGAAACTGCCACTAGAGATCTGTCTGAGCACTTTGCGCTGTCATGTGGTTTATCTGAGGTTAAGCTGCCCTTGATGTGACCGAGTTTCCTGCCTTAAAAGCAGCAACGAGTTCGGGCAAAGCAGCTCAGACCGACTGTAAGAGTGCACCATTAAACTATAAGAATATGTTTCTATTTGTAGCACAAAAGAGCTCACACACTACTAAGTGCAAATGTCAAAACCACAAATCCAGTATATATGTGAAAGCTCAACTTAAATGTCCCGTTTTTGAAACATCTCCTGTGTTTTATTTGATCCAGGAGAAGATATATTTGTGGTTTTAAGATCCAAAAAGCTCATTGTAGTTTTACATCTCCTCTCTCAGGCTTCTCACCGGAGCAACAGGTCGGTGTCATCCAATCAGAAGAGAGAAGGCTCTGAACTTCTGCTCTGATTGGCTGACTATTTTCTGAGTGATCTGAAGTAAACAAAAAACAGAGCAGATTTCAGGTAACACTCCTCCTGTGAGGGACTCACAGCTGAGGGTGATGGCTGCTTTGTTGTGACATCACAAAGTTACAGAGGGCTTGACAGCTGGTTTTAACTCTCAGTTTCTCAATACAAGCTGTGTGTATCTCTCTGTGGACTGAGGCTTTGATGCTTCCACAGTGTTTATGATAAAAAAAAATAAAAAATAAAAAAAAAAACCCCATGGACATCTGAGATCTTAATAAGGTACATCAGCAAAGTAAAAAAGAATCTGATGTATTTCCTTCAAATGTTGTAATTGTTTACACTTACTTACCACTTTCCAGCCTTGTTAGAGGAGAGAGAGAAACAAGGACCTGTGCCAACCAATTTCCACTGGGTCATATCTGAGCTGTGAGAACCCCCTGCAGTTTTTCAAAATAAACATGCTTTATACATTAATCGTTTCTAACACTAGACCCAAAGTAAACACAGAAAGTCGCCCCCCACAGACATCATGACTAACTGCCATGGCATCTACACCAGGAGACTTTTATAGTTAATTTTTACCACAAATTTTTCCTTAAAGCATCCTCTGATCATGTTGGCAGGTTGTGAGCTCTGCAGCGGTGGAAGAAGTTAAATTTAAACTCAGGTCAGTGTGAATACAACAATGTTAAAAAAAAAAAAAAAAAGTCCATGAATGAAGAGATGAACAGGTGACTTCAGTTTCATCAACAGCAGCGTGAGCCGCCTCTCATGGGACTAGAAACACATTTACCAACCGTTAATGTTCACATCACAACAGCAGCTGCCGACTGTTCTTCAGTCCACCCGACCAGGCCAGGACCAAACCACCATGTTTCTGGTGAATAACAACAAAATGAAACACTTGGTTAAAACTGAAGTACCTCAGAACTGAATGGTTATTATCAATGATCATTCAACAAAATAAACAACATTGTTATCATTGTTGCCATGACAACAAAGATCATCTAATGATGAGAGAGTGCTTATATTAAACCTTATATTAAGTTATCATCTTTTCCAAATCCTCCCCAAGCCATAACAGATAGTAGGATAATAATAGTACCCATGGCAACAAAGCTAGGTGCGCCACTTTCCATATGGTCTATGGTGTGTTTATTATTGTCATGCTATCCAAGGGCTTGTCAGCTACTTCATGAGACACTCCTATATTAAGTAACAGTAAAGCAGAAAAATGACATGGTTGTTCAGGATTGGTTGAAATGTATAGACTTAACAAGATTTTTCCCACTTGTACTTGAGAGTCATTGTTCACTCTTACAGAGGGACACTAATCATTTATGTGGCTTACAAATTCACTAACTCCATTTCTTAACCACTAAACAGATGCTGCACACAGAGGTCTGCAGGACTTCTGAGGATAAAACTCCAAGGAAGACCAGGAACACTGAGAACATGTCCCGTGTTGTTCCTTGCACATTACATTTTTAGATAAGAAGCTAAAACAAACTCAAAATCTCTGCATCTCAACATCCGTCCCCATCTCCCAAATGTCACAGGCTATTACCTGGATGACATAATGAGGCTATTAAATCAGGATATCTGATGTAATTGAGACGACCTGGCAAAAGTCAAACGGATACAGTCAGGAGCTCCTCATCAGTTTAATGACAGTGACCTCCCCTCTACCCAGCAACAACAGCACAGAGCCATTTAAGCGTCCAGAAGGGGGTACAGTGTTTTAACAGGAGCCTGGAGGACCCTCATAAAACAGGAAAAGGAAAACAGCAATGAGAGGCAGAGATTTTCATTTCTCTGCCTGTAGATTGCAATGTTGTTTTTCATTAAATGCTCATTAGATGAAGTCATGGCTGATGGGTGTTATTATCTGCAACCATTACAAGGTAGTCATTGTTCATTTCCTCAGTTGCAGCATGGGGCGGGGGGGGGGCTGGTCAGAGTTGCCCTGATTTATGCTGTGGAGAAGGTTTTAGGAAAAAAAAAACACCCTCTCTTATATAAGACACAAACACAGACAAACACTATACGACTGTGGTGTAGTCAGGAGGACTTCAGTTTAAACAGATGACTTTATAGTCCCTGTGTTTATCACTGTAGGTATTTTTAATTTGTGCAGAAGTGAAACAAATGTTTTACACTTGGCTGAGGTGCAACCTTGCAGCCATGGCCATCAGCATGTTTTAAACACTCTGACTAGATGTTATGAAATGAATTAAAATGCATCTTGGGACTTGTAGTTAACATCTACCTCAAAGTTTTGAGCCAGTCCAGGTAGTAGTAGTTTGAGTCACATAATGGTCTAAAAAATGAATGGGCCTTCCAGAGAGGAACCTGAAGTAGCTCCTCCCACTTTGCAGCTTTATCTGCTCAGCTCTTGTTCATTGTGTTTGTGGGAAGAAGAAGAGAAAATGAGGAATGATACCATTTACTTTAAATTGTCACGTGACTGCACTGCATTCTGGTCTAAGGAGGCGATACTGAAACGATAGTGAAATCTTATGGCTGGTGAATGTTAGTTCAGCAGCATCTTCTTGTAGTATAAATAGATGGTCACGCTGTTGCTCATGGAACTGATTAAATATTGGCAAAAAGAGTGTTAAATGAACCCTGGTTGCATAATACATCCTCATGGCTTTCTTAGAACTACATTTTCCTCGAACTATTCATCATCTCCATCCTCATCAGAGTGGCCTCTGTCCTCCCCTGAAGTGTAGCTGCACTGCTTTCTCCTGTGACCCCCATTCAGGAGCTGTCACTTCCCTCCTTTGTTCTGAATTAACTGCCAGCAATCGAACAATGATTGACTGGTGCAGCTGATCTGTGAGACACAGCAGCGGCGGCGAGTCTCTGTAAACTAATCCTCAGTGCTGTGGAATAACCACCCTGAGAAAAGTGATGGGAAAACCCCCCTTTTTTTTTCTTCCAGCTCGATGCCACAGTGGGAACAGGTCGGTTCAGTCCTGCAGCAGCCACTGATGTAGCTGTCAGGATAAGGAGGGGGAATGTAGGCCTATTGTGGAGCTGATAAGGACTGATTGCTGATATGCTGGGTGTAAGGTGAGGTCAGATACTGTGTCATTCCTCAACAGGTTGTGACAATGTGTGACAAGATTTTGCTCTAGGAACATCCTGTTTGTAATCCATTACCCTTGTGTGTGGTGCAGCCATTTTGAAAAGCCAAGGAAATACACTCTACATCTGAAATATCACCGCAAAGGCTGGGATGACCTCTGCTCAGGGCTACAGGTGTCTAATTGGAAAAGTACTGATTCATGTTGCAGAAGTAACAACAGAAAGAGAGAAAAAACAGATTGCTGTTAATTTCATTTCACAATTTTGGGAAGTGGAAAATACAGTTTCATTAACTGAAATACAGACTGGCTCAGACCTTTACAGTTCACATGGCCTCTGCTTTACAGTATGTGCAGCAGCGAGGTGTCGTCAGCACCTGCACAGCCACTGATGTGTCAACAGATTCATGGTGGTCTGATATTTTTACTCTGCTGATTTCTGCGAATGTGGCCGTATTAATGCTGTGGGAGCTTTACTCAGAAACCAAAAGGTCATCAGCTGCAATGATATAAACATTGCAAATCACACACATTCACGCTTATTCTAACCAATGATAAGGGCGTTCCTGGACAGGAGAGAGAGAGAGAGAGTGGGAGAGAGGGAGAGAGAGAGAGGGATCGCCTTACTGTTAAAGTACTGAATAAATAGAGGTTCAAAAAAATGGAAAGTTCCCACACGTAAAACAAATACGTCACCAAGAGCTGAGAGTTGACAAGACAAACAGGACTGATCACCCATGAGTTGGCTGCGCAGTGCCAGAGTATCAGGGGTATTATTAGAGTATTAAAGTGACACAGGAGACCTGAAATGAAATATTGCCTTTGACGTTAAAGAAGTTAAAGCTGAATAGGATTTTTAAAAAATATATGTAAGAACTGGTTTAATCTGTATTTCTTAAATGAGCACAGAAAACAAACAAAGACCTTGATCATACTGAGTCCATCCTAAGGTCATTTACTGTATGGTCACGCTGTGGATCTGTCACATGTGTAGTGTGAGGTCAAATTTCCCAGAATGAGAGAAGAAGAAGAGTGAATAGTGGCTTTCAATTGTGACTCACGGCGATATGACAGACACGAAGACATAACAAAAACCGAGAGACAAAAAGAGGATGAGACATTAAAAACCGCAACCTCCATATCACCAGATAAGATAAACACCTCTCAGTGTGTCTCTCAGAGATCAGAACAGTCACAGTCCTCGTCCTGATCCTTGCAGTCCTTTAATGTCTCTGTCCTCAGACTAAATCAGGCTTACACTGTTCTCCTCTCTGTACCTTGATGTTCTGTGTTAGGAAGGAGACAAACACTCGGGGTGACTGTTGATATCAGGATGTGACAGGCACAGAAACAGCTATGCTAATGGCCTGTGGACCATGGAGCCACTCTCTGAGCTAAAGGCTAAAATTAGCACGCTAACATGCCTGTTATGAGAATGCTAACCAGCTGACTATACATCAGGGCATGGATATTCATGATGATGACAGTATAGCCTCCTTCACCATCACACTTTAGTTAATATTTTCTAATTAGCATTAGCACAGATTAAGCTAATGGTAATGCCATTACTTTTGCAGGTATTTGGTGTAAACCAAATGATGTTGTTAGATGAACTGTTAATGGATCATCAAATTCTGATTATAATTCATTCTTCTGTGATTTGTCATATCATACGATCCAATAAAACCACAAATATGAACCTCACAGAGTCACAATGAAAGCTTCATGGTTCATTATCTGGGAAACATGAACTTCTGTACATGTTTGTGCCGTTCTGTTCAGTAGCTGTAGAGTCATCACTGGATAATTGATCAGTCAGACACTGGGGGAAAGGTCAACTGATCACCAAAGTCACTGGGTTCATACTCTGTGTACCATGAATGTTCTTCTAACAGCTGTGCCATTTGGGTGTCAGAGTTAAAAATCAGTTTTATGGTGATGTTAGATCCATCCTCTGGGTGTCATGGATATCTGTACGAAGTTTTGACATGAATATGAAAGCAAATCTGAATAAGACAAGACAGGAAGTGCCTTAAACATCCTGATCTTGGTAAACAGGATTAACAAATCTTCACGCATGATCTTTAGAGGTTAAGTTAAGGTCATAATTGACTCTAATTAAGATATAGGGAAGCAGGGAGGAGTGCAGGTGGAGCTTACAGGGTAGAAATACACCACCCAATATGTGTGTGTCATAGCTTGATCTGTCAATCAACATGATACACCCCCGCATATCCCAGTAGATCTTTGAAACCTGAGTGTCTCTTTTCACAGTTGTACAGAAACTGCTACTGAGAGGCAACGTTGTTTCAAAAATGTTTAGACATCTTCAACTCACCACAGACAACACATGTGCAGACACATGAACTTTAACTGAGGTAAATGGGACTGAGCAAGAAGCCTCTTCCTCAGGTCCCCCACATGTCCACAGTGGAACCACAGGCCTGTGAGTGATTTACTTTTGAATCCGTAGTGACAAACAACTATGGTCTGGGGCATATGGAGCGAGGTTAAAAATGAAAGCTGAGTAGATCATAAAAGATTCCATAACAAATAATAAACATTACCAAGTACTACTGGGCTTCTCTGAAAGCTATACATGAAAACAATGGCCCTCTGCACGCCTTTACTGCCACTGAAATGTTATGAGGAAACAGAGTGTCATGTGTCATGAAAACCGGTTCATGGAGATAAATGTGCCTTTTAGTGAGCTCATGTCTCGGTCTGGTCTACAGTATGTCTTTGTTCAGTTTGTCTTGCCACATGAGTTGAGATGTTTATGACTGATAGTGGGCTTGTTAAACTGTGGTAATATGTTGAAGAAAAAAAAAACACAGTCAAACCAAATGTAAAAAAAAGAAAAACAATGAGGGCCCAATGGGAGGACATGATAGTCAAAATAAGTGAGAGCATGGATGTGCTGGAACCAGAAAACATCATGGCAGTATGTCTATATAGCACTCTGGACTGAGGTGGTGAACTCACACATTAGCACTGTCATCCATGGAGCTGCTAGCATTCTGGCGCCAGGGTGGTGGGGTGGTGGTGGTGGTGGGGTGGGGTGGGGGGGCTGCGGGTTTCAGATTCTGTTCAATGATTCAACGGGCTGACTCACACCTGTAACCCAAGTGTCCAGCCAGGCCCTAAACGAGCTAGCATGCATGTAGCATATCCTGATAGCTCTGTAACTACAAGTTGTCGATACATTGATAAAGCTATGGTAACAGATTTGAGCCACAATGCTGCACAGGAAATACACTGTGAAAGATCATGATGTCAGCAGAGAGTTGTGTATCAAGCTGGAGCTAACCCATGATCTGGAACTTGTGTTACATCTCTATAGATAGAAGTGAGCAACACATTTAGATAACCTGTAGGTTCTCCACTATATGAGCATCTCCTTTCCCATGTGATTAATCTCCTTTAAGCTTCCAGCACTACCTATATTAGATGTATGTATTAAGTGAGCTGTGCCGCTTTATGGAGACTACAATCATGCACAGATAAGATCGGTCTCAGTAAAATCCTTTGGTTCCTCACAAAAAGAGTCATCATGAAACAAGAGGGCAACTTTATTTTGCTTTGTACAAAAAAGAAGGAAAGAAAAAAGCTTCTACAGTCTAGCCAGTGAAAAATAAATAAGTTTGTCCTCCTTAAATTTGCTTCTAGGACAAGCTGCTGAAATGTTCTCGTCCAGCCAAGACACCGAGCCTCGTGCAGCAGCTGCTAAATGCATTACTCTTTGCTGTCTCCCCCCTCTGCCTCAGACAAAACAAGGCAGCACAGGAAGCCTTGATTAAAACACTTCCTGTCTGACTGGCCTGGAGGATCAAGGAGCTCGGCCGAGCCTCTGGGATTATTTTGCCCCTGCCACTCTGGGACGATGTCGCCTCTTTGACCCCCAGTGAAGTTTACTGCTGAAATCAGAGAAGCTGCAGCAGCTGCAGAGTGCACAGCACAGTCTGTCTGGGGCGCAGAGATTGTGAGGACGTGGATGGACTGTAGTGTGTGTGTGTGTGTGTGTGTGTGTGTGTTCAGGGTATTGAGGTTAAAAAGACAAGGAATTTATGTAATCAGTGGATTTTGTCTTTGAAACTGAAAACGCTGACATTAAGAAACCTACGTAGATAAACTTTTCTGCATTGAGTAAGTGGCACTAAAGTGGAGTCTGTACGTGATGAGCCACACGTAGCATACGACTGGAAACAAGTCTGGTTTTCCGTTAAGTATAAAAGAAATGGAGCTAAATGGTACTTAAGCATGCAGCAGTAACACTTCCTAACCTGTGTACAGACACTTCATTGTGTAGTTTATAGGGGTGTAACTAACACAGGTATGCTTTCCAATTGTCCTCATGAGGCTAATGTTTGAATTGAAATCCTATGCGTCCCCATGCTGCCCCTTATTGCCGCTGCTTATGTAAGTGTTGTATAACAGCAGAGCCTCCTCTGACAGCTTTGATTAAGGTTTGTGGAGGAGAGTGGTGGCCAGGAAGAGGGCCGCAGTCACACGTCTGGATTCATTTTCTCCTCTCACTTTAAAGCAGCGGAGGCCGTTCCCTCCGACACTCTGCGACAGCGGGAGGTTTCGCCTGGACCATCTCGCTCCAGCAGCTAATGGACCACTGGCCTGCCAAGATGGCCTGACAGACGCCCCTGTCTGGTCCTGTGGCAGGTTCATGAGGCAATGAAACAATACAAGAATTTACCGTACAGAGGGGAGAGCCGAGGCTGAAGTGCAGCGTGCAGTCCACTAGATTCTCCTGGCTGAAGTATTTACACTGTATTTGTGCTATTTCCTTCAAAACACTGACATAAATTTGGGTTTTTGGATCTGCTCCTCTGCCTTGGCTGTTATCAAAGTGATGCAACAGGCTCAGTATCACATGCACACAGGCTCCATTTACACTGAACTGAATAAACCCGAATAATATTCAAGTCTTATGATGAATCCCCCAGTTTTCCTGGACTACAGTTAAATTAAGGTCGGCCCTCACCCAGCCCAGAAGGCCATTACTTCTGCTGCACAATGACAACATTAGCTGATTTTAGTGTTCAAATAGTTTAGCTGAAATGTTGCAGTCAACACAAGGACAGACCTGGAGGTCAGAGGCTGTGGAGTCATTCGCGGCATTTCCTTGCCTGCTACTGGCCTTGTGCAAGCAGTGAGTCAATACATGAAAATATGCAGGGTTGGGTCTTGTTTTATTCTTCACCCCACTACGTTCCTCTCAGTCCTTGCCTTTAAGATCGCACACAATAACAAAGCCTATACTGCTTTACCTACATTCCTCCCCTCCGATTAGGAGACACCATTAAAGACTGTGGCCGTTGTAAACGGATAAACACTCGTAGACTTTAGACATGGTCAGATGATGCCTCTTCCAAAGTCCTTCATTTCAGGCATATCCCAGCCTTTAACCACCACATGGTCCTGATCCAGCTATGTCCCCATGGTTTGAAGAGCTCTGGACTGACAGTGAGCAGAACACCACTTTAGGAAAGAATTTTCTTAAGTGCAGACTTTCAGCTTGAGAAGAGGATGAGGATCATGGGACAGGGCTAAAAAAGGTTTCAGGTTTTGAGATCAGTTTATCTGAATAAGTTGTTTGGATATTTGTTTGTGTAACTAGAGCAGCTTCTCTATCAGAAAAGCTCTACGACAACACATTACACCACATCACTGTTTACAATACATCACACCTTACTGCTTACTCTACATCCACTCTGTTACTTTCATAATCTAGAGTAAATAACCACTGCTATTGATCAGTCGAAGAACAAACAATAGCCAAGGCTGCTGTAGCACAACAAGGTTGATCAGTAACACATTTCATTCATCATGTTGCATTCGGCCCTGATATGACTCAATCAGAGAATAAGTGTGTGTGTCTTCATCATTGTTTCCAAGTGGCTCTGATATAGCCCTGGAGTTTTCAAGCTCACACAGGGTCAGCAGCTTTCTAAAAGTCTTTAAAACTAAACTGAATTAGTGTGGATGTTGCCTTAGGAAAGTTTGACTTCAGCATCTTGAATGTCATGAGTGAATTTAACAGAGTCATTTCTGTTTTCATGGTCATTACGTAAATGTTCCTCAAACATTTACTGTTTGCAACAGTCTGCTAATTGGCTTCAGGTTTTGATTACTGCTCATCTGTCTTGGGTTTAGTTATGTAACTTGTGAGAAGCTCCTCAGTGTCTTCACACCAGGATGCTCTGTTTTTGTACAGCCCGTCGGCCAAATGACATGTACTTTCACCACTGCAGGTGTGTACGGCAGGATTTATCTGGATGTCAGATGACTGGAGCTGAGTGTGGAGTCAAAACACAGGTTTTGAGTCAAAGCTCAGACTGAATGCTCACAGGGTGCACCAGAAGCCTTCCATATCGTCACACTGGTGTTATTCTTTGGTTTTCCCTGCCGGAGCGGTGGTTGTGGTTTGGTGATTAGCTCTGGCAGAGAGCAGAGAGCATACCGTTCCCTACCCACACTCAGCTCTCTGGGTTGCCAGGTGGAGTCTCTTTTTTTTCTGGTTTTGTCTGTGGAATACCAAGAATGGAAACACACGTGACATCCTTATTTTCACTAAAGCTGCACATAAAATCATTGTGTTGTCTTTTTTCTGGTCCTTTTTTTGTAATTTGCATGGAATTACTAGGTTCATCATCTGCTCATCAAGTCTGGTTTCCATAATTTTAAAGATCGTTTGCACATGTTGATGTAGTTTTTTTTATATTTCAGCACCTTATTTTGTTTCTTCTTACATGAGCAGACTCCAGTATCCTCACAGTGAAAGGAAATTCATCTCTGAAAGCTTTTAGCACAGAAACACCACAGAAAAATGAATAAATAACTGGGACACCCAGAGAGTGGAAACATCTGGCAAGGCCAACGCCAAACAACAGACACCAGACTTAAGAGAAATGAGAATTCATTTCCAAAGTCAATGACCCGGTTCACTACTACACTACAAGCTTAAGTGGTTCTTGTGTGAGTACAGGCTTGCACAGTACTGAGTGCTGTGGACAATAAAACAAACAAATCAACTTTACAGCAGAAATAAACATGTTTACAGCCTTGAACAAAAACTGTCCACAGATCATTTTCTCCCTGTGATGACTGCACAGGGAGAAACTTATATATATAAACTTGTGTAACTCACCCATTTAAAAAGTTCTGCACATCTGGGGGTGTGGTCTCTTTGATTGACAGGTAGGTGAGTGTATGTTTGCCACTCTCCCACTTCTTTGACTAGTGTTGTATGAACTGGAATTTCGGCAGCACTGGGTACTGGCAGGAGCGTTCGCTTTGAGATTCAAAACCGCACATCTTTATTTACAGTCTAAAAACTGCACACTCATCATCTCCATAGACTCCCATGTTAGTGTCCCAGCTCACAGCAGAATTAAACATGTTTACAGCCTGGAACAAAAACTGTTTTGGCGTCAAGATGGCGACTCCAGGGTGGCGTATGGCTCAGTGGGTTGAGCAGGCGCCCCATGTGCTGACACTACAGTCCGCTCTGCAGCTGGCCCTGGTTCAAATCCTACATGGAGTGGCCCTTTGCTGCATGTCATTCCCCATTTCCTGTCTCTCTATCAATTAAAGGCAAAAAGCCCAAAAAATATACTTCAAAAAAAAAAAAGATGGCGACAGCAGATCACGCCACTCTCAGCTTTAAAAACTGCTCTTCACAAATCTGTGGCTGACTCAGGCTTCATCCAACTTTATTTACAGCTTGTGGTGAGAACATAACTTCCTTACCTGGATTGTTTTTACCGTCCACCCACACAGATATTGCAACAGTCAAACCACCATTACTGGCAGTGAGAGACGGAAAGAAAGATTTATTCTCTTTGCTTATTAGCCAACTGTTTTGATAAGAACACAACTCAGAAGTAGAATAACAGCCTGGACAAGGCCCGACGTCAAATGTACAGCTTTATTTATTCATTGTCCTTAGTCTTTGTGCAAGACGGCTGTCCTACAGCTGCGTGGATCGTCTTCTTGCTGTGTTGAAACCTCTGTGGTTACTGTGTAATTCTAATGGTTGCATGTTGAATGAAACACTGATGTAAGCATTCCTAGATGCAAGAGTGTGTAATGGGATTTTTTCATGCAACATGACTTCATTTTGTCTCGAGTCTTTATTCAAACCTTTGCCAAAATAACTTGATAAGATGCAGAGGTTTTGCAGTGACATCGACTCTATTTGTAGCTCTCTCTCTCTCTCTCTCTCTCTCTCTCTCTGTTAAAATAAGTGTTATTGAGTTATTTTAGAATCATTCCCTCAGCACAGCCACCAGCAGAAATACACCTCCAAACAGAGGCACACGCACCTCATCTGCTGATTTTAGCCTTTCAAATGGCACCAGTGTCTGTGTTGGAAAAGCCGGTTACGTCACACTGAAAACTCCCCTTGTTCTTTTAATAGAGCCCTCCACTATTAGGATGGTGGTGCAGAACAATAAACTCCCTGAGGGGCGCTTATCACACATGCCAGCACAGCAACAATTTAGCAACAAGCTGCATGCGCATAGATCATTGTTTATAAATGGACAAGTTGTCCTGTGCTGTGCGTCTCCCCTGTCTCTAGGCTGGAGGTGATCCTCCTCTGGTCTCTGTCTCTTATCCTCCTCCTCATCGTTCCGCTGTCTGCCACTTCACAAATGACCCGTTGTTGTCCTCGTCCCAGTCTTGCTGCAGTAACTTCAGGTACACCTCGGCCCCGGTGACCCCTGTGCGCTGATATAGTACAATAGGTACAGTCTGCGAGGGGATGAGGGTGAAACAGAGGAACTGTGTTTATCACCTATGATAATCTATCAAGACAAAAACAGCCCACACATGCTGCGACCAAAACACGTGTTGTTTGACTCAACTGTTGTCTGGCCAAGTTCAGCACCATTGCTCCTGTTCACCTGTATGAAACCACTGTAATATGTTTGGTATGATTTAAAGAGCTGAAAATAAACATTGATTAGAATGATACTGAAGTGGGAGCACTATCTCTCCTTACATTTTTTATGGGACTTACCACTGGGTGGTAAGTCCCATAAAGGTCCTGATGCATGGGTTGACTAACTAACTAACTATCTGTAGTTTCTGTTATTTTGCTTGTGACTTTGTCCCCTTGGTAACGTCTGGAGCTTGTCAAGCAAAGAGGACAGCAGTCTTTTCTGTGGGAGTGTACACACAATACACATTTAATGTGTACTGAAGACCAAAAATGAGATGTTCTGTCCCACAGAGGATTTCTGTTGATGTCTGTTTGACTTTTTGAAAAACATGATGCCACATAATTTGATTGAATAGATATGTTCTAAGTATTTTTGAAAATGCAAATTTTTTACTAGTTTTGTTAAAAGTCGAGGATGTGTTTGTGGTTTAGAGCTCAAAGAGTTCTCTCTGTCTGGAGCTCCAACAACAACAACAACAGGTTAGTAAGTCAATTGGATTGGGGAATTCTGTTGTGACATCACAAAGTTACAGAAGTCCTGACAGCTGGTTTGAAGACTCACTTTCTGAGTACAGACTGTGTTGATTTCTCCATAGACTGAGGTTATGATGCATTCACAATATTAAGATACAGTAGAACCTTAGACCTGCTATATAATCACACTACACTTTGGCATCTATGGGGCCTTTAACATTCATCTAATCAGTAGGTAGGTGAAAGGTAAAGGTAAACAAAAACTAGATGAAAGAACTTGTTAACCCTGATACTTTGTGCACAGAAGCACATGTAGCTAACACATTGTTGCATAAACACTTAAAGTCTCTCAGCCTGGAGGAAAGGTGGCTGTCCTCACCCTGTGGGAACTGAATGTGCTGTGTGTGTTGTACACAGCTGTCAACCAAAAATTTCAGGTCTGGCAGCCGTCTCTGAAGCTAGTTCAGCAGGTCTAGGCCAGAGGTGAGCTGCTTTCCTCCCATTAATCTAGCGCAGGTTAATTTGTCTCCCACTCTGCTTGAATCCTCTTTAGCTGTTATCTCGGCCCTTCAAAAGTTTGTCACACTGATGATTTGTGTTGAGGCCTGTTGAAGATTTGGTCTTTTTAGTGAGACGGTCTAAACATTTCAAACTACTAATGCATGTTTGCTTCTGTAAATGGAAGATATGATCTCCTGACCAGGTGCAGGGGCATTTTGAGCACCTAAAAATAAGGAGCGAACTGGGGCAAAGTGGTTTTGCACTTGAAACCTGTCTGTGTTATTATGTGGCCTACTTTGTAGATCCAGGTCTCTGCATCCACTCGAGTCCAGTTTTAAACGACGATTAGAGATATTACAATGCCTGAAAAAAGGCTTAATGTATACACCAGGTTTTAAAAGCAGGCTGGGCAGAGGTCACACACTGGAGAATCCCATACAGTAGATTAAAGTGTGTGTGTCAGGGCCTTTGATGTGGGATCAGTGTGACTCCTGCTGAGTTACGGGCTGCAGGGAGTCAGAGAGGAAAGCAACAGCTGCTGTTGTCATCAGGAGCTTCAGTGGACCACGTCACTCCTCTGCACAGACACAGTGCACAGTGTGCTGTTCACTACATTAACATGCACGCTGATGTTTTCACTGTAACGCGATTAAGGTGACATACCAGTCATTTCAGCTGCCATGTAAACACTGTCACCAGCTTATCTGACTATGTAAATACAACCAGATCACTGTGACAAAGCTGGGATACCCATCACTCCTCTGTTCTCTCTACTACACTGCACCAAATATTCAGGCGATGTAAACCCTGGGCTCATGTCACTGTGGTGTGTTTTAAAGCTGAAGTCACAAATACACAATCTGGAATGGATGCAACATTTTAGCATCTTTCTGCTCATTGTTTGTGTCTGATTCTTCATTGTTTATTTCACTGTCTAGGCTCCGGTCATCCTTGAGCTCAGCAGCTAAGCCAGATGTTTCAGGAGCTGGTGAAGATCAAAACAGCTGGAAAGGAAGTGAATAATGAGGTTCGGGTGAACAGAAACGACCTACTTTATCAGGTACCAGTGCTGTTTTTACATTTAATATGTTTACTTATATGTAATATGTGTTATTTGTTATCAATGTTATTTTCTCTCACTTCTTTTCATATTACATGCAAAGAAGTGCATTTCATTTAGTATCTGGTTTGTATTCATTAGTGGCGCCTCACCTATGGCATCGTGGTATATGAACAAAAACCTTTGCAATGACTGAAGTGTTAACTCACGTAATTACATTTCCTCTGTGTTTTACTACAGATACAGCACCTACGAAAACAAACTTAGGCCATAGGTGTGTGTTTTTTGTGGGTGTGTCTGTGGCACAATAGCTGAAGAGTGCAAGTCATGCGTCGCGGTGTCACATGAACAGGAAGCACAGAAGCAGGGGCTTAACTGAGTACACACTGACCGTGTTGTGTTTGAGATGTGATTAATGTTCTGCATTTGTATAGTGAGGCGGTATATTAGTCACAGACAGCTGTGTTCAAATAAATGTATCATTGTGTTCGCTGGTTCAGAAAAATCTTTCCCACTGAGATCATTCCCAAACTGCATCTAGCAAAAGTCACAAATAAAATAATAAGAATAATAAGAATTAAAAAAAAAATCAAGTTGCATGAGCAGCACACAGCTGTTACTTCACCTGGCTTTTCTTCACCTCCTGATTCCCACCCCCACCCCCACATAAACTACTGTTAATATCAGTTTACTGTGTCTTATAACAGGTCTGACTGTTGCTCCGACACATTCATGTCTTCATCAGTGGTGCTGGTATTCTCTCTCCTGATTGGTTCACTGACCTGTTGGAGAAACTACACTAAGATGGTTCTTAAAACTACAAATGGATCAACACTTCACACAAAACACTATTAAAGTGCAAAATATAGGACCTTTAACCTTTATAATAACATTAAGTTAAGCTAAATGAACTACTACTGACTTAATGCACAGAAATGAAAACAGCAACAAATGTAACTATAGAGCTGTTCATTAATTAGCCAACATGAATAGGTTGATATATAAATACACTTAACATCAAAAAGCATCAAAACCTGTTTGGAGTTGGACTTAGAGTGTGAAACTGAATCTGCTGCTGCAACATGCATGAGGTCACATGTTTGTGTTGTGAACTCTCTACATGTGTTCAGTCCCATGTTGTACATGGGAGCTTGTCACCTGTGGAGGCAGTTGATGTGAACTGGGCTTTTTCTCATGGGAAAATGATATGACACACACACAAGCGCAAATACATGCACACACATGCACATGTGCACACACACTCATGCACACGCTCACACATTCGGCTGTAATCTCAACTCTCTGCCGTCCCACAGTGGGGTGGATGATGTCATTCACCTGTGGTGCCTTGGGTGACAAAGGCCCCTTTGTGTCTTTGCAAACACACACACATTTAAAACACACAAACACACACACAAACTCACTTTCCTTCCTGTGTGTGGCTCACGTGAGCGGGTCTGATTGAACTGAATGCACATGTGGTGTGTATTTGCAGGGTGAAGCGGGGCATTTATCATTCGTTTTCCGTCTCATTCATCAAGACCAGAGAACAGTAAGAGCTGCTGTGCTGTCACACACTCACCACTCTCTTTGTGAAGTCAGTTAACAAGACGAAGCAGGCGACTGACAGGTTTCCTTTCAGACGTTTGAAGAATTTGCCTTTATAAATCAGACATCTGTCTGCTTTGTAACTTTAGGGCCCACTTCAGGGAATGAAGCCCAAATCCGTGCTGTCAGAGAGCATGCAGTCTGTGAAACAAAAGTTAAAGAAAGCTGATGAATAATTTGTTCCTTACACATAATGAATGCAGCATGTTTAATGATTAATGAATCTCATAGAGGTAATGATTCCCAAGCCCTTTACACTGCTCAAATCAATACATTTATATTGATTATAGCTTCTTGAGGGATGATGTGTCATGTGAAAGACTCATGGTGAGGAGCCCCAGAGGGTTATCACTAACTCAACCCCTCCATCTTTCACCTCACAGTCTGCTGTTGCAATATTTTCTTCTCCTTCCTACTCAAACCTTTGTAGTTTTTTCACATGTACATGAAAATGAGTCAGGACGTTTTACTTACATACTGATGCAGGCATTTCAAAAAGGTGAAAGAAAAGGGTGATAAAAGACTCTGTAGAGAACGGGCTGAACATAAAATGTAGTTCAAGCCATCTGTGCAGCACAGCAATACATACAGTACACAAAGGACATGGGCAGTGACCATCAAGTGTCTGTGTTACATGATGTGATACCTTGCTTGAGGAAGGACTGCAGAGTTTATTATGTCACACATCTCTCTCTCTCAGCTGTCACTGTCAGTTGTATACAGGTGATTATGGACCTTTTCAATTCTCTGTCCTAATTTGCATTTGGTGATTTTATCTGTTGTTGATGTTGCAAACTGAAAAAGGAGGGAAATGACATGGGAGGTAGAAGACATCACACCTGCCCTATGAAACTGTGTTATCACTGCAGGTGCACAGATACGGCTGAGATTATGTCCGCTGGGAATGTGTGGCTGCACGTAGGGTGTGCTCACACACAGGGAAGCACGTCCACCGAGCGGGCAGAGGAAGGCTGCTGGCAGTCCCACATAAACACACACTGTTTGAGATGTGATTTCAAATCTACTGGACTTTGAGTTTTACCACAAAGACGTCATCGCTCTCTGTAGCAGCCTTTGTTTTACTTTTGTTTTGTCTTAGCTTCAGTTCGTGCTTCATTGTTTATGACATGTTTTAATTAGAATACACTGCATGTTTATATCATGATCTCACTTTCGGTCAGGTTGAGGTTGAAATCAGATCACATCCCTCTGCACCGAGTGCCGCCTCCATCACCTCCTTTCTCCTGCTGTTAAACCAGCCTGCGCTTCCTGCTCACCCAGTCTGCCGTCCAGTAGTCCCGTAAAGCTGGCCTTCTCTCCCTGCCCACCAGAAGCTGCCCTCATCATTTTTCGTTAACTGACTGATTCCATCTCCATGTTTTCCATATTCCATGTTGCAAACTGTTTTCTTGTCTGTATACAACATCCATTGCACGTCTGCCCGTCCTGGGTGAGGGATCCCTCCTCTGTTGCTCACCCTGAGCTTTCTCCATTTTTCCCTGTTAAAAGGGTTTTCTTGGGAGTTTTTCCTTAGTTGATGTGAGGGTCTAAGGTCAGAGGATGTTGTCATGATGCTGTGTAAAGCCTTTTGAGACAAACTGTTTGTAAAAACGGGCTATACAAATAAACTTGCCCTGCCTAATGAAATTGCTATGATGAAACCATTAGCGTGCCATCTTGACAGTGCTCACACTGACCTAAGGTAGCTCCCAGCTTATCAGCTGTGCTGCACTCTTCACTTGTACTTAACCTACTCTGAGGTTGTTGTTGTTGTTTTACTGTTTTACTGTCTCCTGAATAAAACAGTGTGAACTGATTAGCTCTTTAGTGGCCTAGCTAATGAGTTCACTTACAGCAAGCTAACTCGTTAGCATGAAGTGTTTTTTTTGTCCACTTCAATTAAAGTCTATAAACTCTTTAGGAGGACTAAACAGCACAGTGCTGCTGAGACAATAGAAATAAACTTATGTGCTAATGTGACTAGGGTGTTAGCAGTTTGGTTGTCAGGTATAGTAGCTCAGATAGCATAATCAGTTTGACCAATGTGTAGATTGGTTTTGATATATCAGTTTTACATGTGTATTACAGATAACAGGTGATTTAACATTTCTTGGAGACAAGGTGGAGTTGTTCCTTCTAGTATCCATTTCTCCATGTACAGTACGTTTACAAGAAATAGCTGTATTTACAGTTGTGTGCTCCACTCATGCACATGTCTCAGAAAACAAACAACGGTAGCCACAGCAACCGGTGTTGAAGTGAGATTGCGCTTTAGTGCACCGGCTGATAAAACCGTGAGATTGTTGCTGATGATGCTGTGGGAATGATGTGTTGGAGTGGCGTGACCTCATATCCCACTGCCCTCCTCAACCTCCCCCTCCTCAGCTCCGCTCACATGTGAGCCAGCAGGCCGAGGTTTGGATCAGCTGAAAGGTATGAGCTCATGTAAACTGCAGCTCCATCACACTCTGTATATTAACCTCAGCTGCAGAGTAATGGGGGCTAATCCAAACACTGATAGGGAAGGAAGGACCACCCTCTTAAGTGTGCATCTGCCAGATCTATTCCACTGAAGGGGGGGGGGGGGGTATGCGTGGATCATCAGGGGTGAGCTGGTGAGCAAAGCCATGTTTGGACCAAAGTGCTCTCCCTTTGTTGCAGGGCAGGTTAGCGCCCTACAAAGCCTGATTGGCCCATACATCACCACTCTTTAATCAATGCACAGAGGAGTTTCTCAGAGCCAATTTATGAAATATTGCAAACACTAAAACGAGAATGTAATTTCCAAAAGTGTATTTGGATCAAGAGAGCTGTTTGAGCTCTCCAGTGTGGCCAAAAGTTGGTTTATTCTTTGTAGGCAGAAACAAAGAAATGAAGTTTTAAGGTTCTGTTCTCATATGCCAGGATATCACTGCACTGACCAGCAACTGAGTAGCACAAACAGATTAAACTATAGATTGATTGCACAAGTAGTTTTCAGGTTGTCCATATCAATTCTACCTTACTAATCACATTGTAATTGCAGAAATCACTTTTCATCATTAATCAATACCATCCAATTAAAGTGAAAATCTTTCAAAAGGGTTTTTATCTTATCTCAGTTAAAAGGCCTTTGATGTCTTTTGCAAAGAGGTTCACTTCTTGTTTGTCTTTGCTGTGTCCCATACTTGAGTCTGTTGGAGGTGGGAGTAGTTTCTCACAGTACCGGTGTGTTTTTTTGGCCTTGAGAGGAGGAAGAGGTTTCGGTGTTAGGTGGAAACTGACCTGTGTGCTCTTATCTCACTGGGCCAAAGGCTAACATGTTTCAGAGCAGCAGAGCCAACAGGAGAACAAAGACTGACCGGAACACAAGTTGTGTTACACTGCAAAAAATGTCTGACATGTCGGTGCAACTAGAGCTAATGTTTACAATGATAAACAACTCTGTGAAATCTGCTCAGGTTAGTTCATTTAAATAAATGCAATGTGAAAGCAGCTGTGCACAGTAATGAATGAAATGGCTCTGCTGTTCAGCTTCACTTTCATTAACCTTGTTTGCAGCTGAAATATTTGCAGATAAAGTGGAAAGAATGAAAACAAATAAATGTCATTGTATTTGGTGGTTGAGGTTACAGCAGCAACTTAAAAAGGTCATTATTTGTCAGTGATGCGTTTAAAGTGACAGTCAATCAATACAATTTGCTTCACATCCAGTTTTTGAATATAGAAACAGAAACATGCTTCCAAATAGCAAAACACTGCCTATGTATTGTTTTGTAACTGACAAGGTTGTCAACATGAATGTTGTTTACAGTGCTGGGCAGCACCTGTGCCACCTGATGTAACACTGTCACCAGAGTTAGGGCTGTAAACACAGACATAGCTGGGTAGCACAGGGAGTAGCCAGGGACTGAGTTGTCCTACTGTATTGAGAACAATGGGTTGAAATGTTTGTTTACTCTGAGTGATTCATTCAGTTGAATCCTGGTGAAGCCTTCATTGTCTGTCTGTACCTTTTGCCCTACTTTCTGCTGCTTTTGAAGAGCTACACCAGCTTAACTTTTCCACTGCTTTAGTAGATGTGTTAATCCAGAAGAAGAAAAATCAAAAATAATCTCAGTGTAATTTTATATCTGCCATATATCTGCCATCTCAGGCTCTAGTAACAGCCAGTCAGTGAGCCAATAAGAAGGGAGGGAGCTCTGAGCCTCTCTCCAGATTGGGTGATTATTTTCTTTTCAATTCTTTTGGGTCCAAGGGCTGAAGACTGGACATTTTCTTGCAGGTGAACCACCAGGATGTGTTTCTCTCACTGATTTATGACTGATGCAATACGAATCTATTGGATTTCAGAGAAAACGCTCAGAGAAAACCTGTAAGGCTGATATGATGGATCCAGTGGTCAAGGCTTGGTGACTGCCTCCTTGTGACATCACAAAGTTACAGAAATTGTGCCAGGTAGTTTTAAGACACATTTCTCAGTGGACTGAGTATTTGATATGTTCACAGTATTATTGTAGAAAAGGCATGGGCAAACTACGGCCTGCTGGCCATATATGGCTTGTTGAGTTTTTCAATCCGGCCCATCAAATATTATGATATAATAACTTATAGCAAAGACCACAAACTTTGATGCACTGGCAAAAAAAGGTGACCAACAACGCTGCTTCCACTGAAATTGAATGTAACTTTGAATATAAGTTTTCTTTTTCTTTGAGGTCATGGCTTTTACATGTACTTCCATTCATCTGATTCTGGCCCAGTCGTCAAATTTCAAAACTCATTATGGTCCCTGAGCCAAAAAGTTTGCCCACCCCTGCTACAGACCCTAGACTTGTTTATAGCCCAACAAAGGTGATTTTAATGTTATACATAATGGGACTATTTAGCATGATGAATACAAGTGTACCAGCTAACACCTGTGCAGCCGCCTCAATGGCTAAATTCAGAAAAGTGTCATTAGGGCAGCTGTGGCTCAGGAGGTCGGGTCAGGCAGGTCACTCACTAATCAGAAGGTCGGTGGTTTGATTCCTGCCACCTCTAAGCATGTTGGAGTATCCCTGGGCAAGATACAGAACCCCAAGTTGTCCCTTGTCCCCAGTGTACAGCTGCTGTGTGTGAAAATGTGCAGGGTGAAAGAGTGTGTGATAAGTGGCTGTTTAGTTTCTGCACTCAAATGGGCAGAATGGTTGATCTCCAGCAGAGAAACACATCTTTCATGGTGCACAAAACAGTTGGATAGCGTTACACAGCTGACATGAGTGCTCCATCTCCATATCCTCATATCCTGTCAGGACAATTTGCAATTGCTCAGTGGCTGGAATTTGCATACTTGACCAAAATTGAACTCGGTGCAAATTGAAATTGGCTCCACAAACAAATACCATTGATTGTGATGATTCTGTTTAAATGAACTGATTTTGACTCCAAATTAAATTTTTTGGAAATGACACTGTAATTTGCCTACGGCCCAACAACAGCAGCGCAGCCATCGAACCTCTTCTTGTTCACAGGGAAAGAAAACACAGATAAGACTTTTGTCTCCGCAGTCGTTACTCTCAAACACAACAGAATGTCTGGTACTAAAACCTTTGACAAATGCCTTGCAGAGATGAGTCCAGAATATTGTGACATGTTGTCAAACGTCTTATTGAACATCAGCATCTCAGGCTGCTTTCTTTGGACTGAGCCACAATTTAAAAGATTGCTTTGCTGCACGTTTGTATTTGGGTCGTTTGGGTTCATAGTGTCTGACTAAAATTATGTCTGAACAAGAGTCAGACTGTAGACATCCCAGTTCTTCTATTTAAATTGTTCCTTGTTTCTTGCTTGACCCAGAAACTGTTTTGGTCCTTCATCTTGAAGCCTGTTCCAAGGCTCAAGAGCCAGGAGCCAGGAGGGATCTCTGAATCTCAGAGGGGGTTATGAGTCAGGATGCATGATACAGTCCAACACGTGGCTTTGCTTGTAGTGTATTAGAGCAAAATTACACCAAAAATAGATGTTTTGAGTCTGTCTTCATTGCCAGTGGACGAGTTTACCTTTCTGTGTTTTTTCTGGTGTTTCATGTGTGCGGCTCCTTTTTTGGCTGGAACACGATGTCAGTTGTTGACTGACTGACTGACTGACTGATGAAGTTAAACCACTTGTCGGTCAGGCCTGAATCACTTGCACAAACTGTTTGTGTCATATCCTAAAGAGACATTTTAGACAAGGTTGTCAACCTAGTACCTTTGTCACTTCAGTGACTTTTCATTGAAATAAACAAGCAGCTATGCCTGCATCCTCACTCACGGAGGGCGTGGCCTTCCACAGAGCAGTGCAGTAGCAGATTTCTGCACTTTTTGAACCTGTGTTGAATTAAAGCTCTGTGTTGATGTTTACACTGTCAAAACAAAATGATTACTTATGTTAATGCTGTAGTTCCAGTCTGCTCTTACTTTTACTGTAACTCAAGTTTGCACTACACATTTATGGTTATCCTACTATCTTTAAATAAACTGTACTTTATGTAACAGCAATGATTAATGGCTCTTTCTAACCATGTGTGTGTATTTTTTGGGCCTATATTTATGCCCACATGTGTGTGTGTGTGTGTGTGTGTGTGTGTGTGTGTGTGTGTGTGCACGCACGCTATTTTGGCTGGTTCTCACAACTTTAACAGTCTTTTTGAAGGTTAAGACTTAGTTGTAGGGTTGGGGTTAAGATTAGCTTTGGAAAATGTGTGTTGAGGAAATTAGTTCAGCGGGGGCGTGTACATACAGTAGCGGGCCACTTCTGTGATAAGTCCCAGCCTAAGCATCGAGTTTGTTTTTAGGCGCTGGGTTCACAGGAGCCTGCTATTGATAGAGGCTGAGCACTTTGGAAATGAAAAGTGCATTCGAAGCCCCATTATGAAGCTGCATTCCTGAATAATCCAGAGGAGATCTGCACTGTGATCTCTCCAGGCAGGGCAGAAATAGCAAACAGGGAAGGCCAAGCCAAGGGGAATGAACCTGAGTTAAAGAGCCATTCAGAGCCTTGTTGATGTGAGGCAGGAGCATCTGGAAAGTTCCAAGATATTCTGAGTTACTTTGAAGCATCTCAATTTGTCAGTGTCAGCTGATCATTGTTTTTAGACACGGTAGTGATACCTAACCACCCGGCCCATGTCAGACTTTAAAGATGTCCCATAGTCTGCTGTAAAGAGGAACTATGCAGGATTTTTACTTTAACTATGCTACATTTTTACCTTAATTAATCAGCTGCAGTAATTGTGATGGTGAAATAAATGACTGTAACTTGTTACAGGGAAAATGGAGGCTCTCTGCCTTCCACCTAGTGTCTCTTGGCTGAAAATCAACCTTGCAACATCAGTGCCTCTGACCCGGTGTCCCAGCTCTCATCTCGTCACTGTGACACAAATGCACCATGTAACCTTTAATCTCTTGTTTATCACAGATAAGACACAAATATACACATCATAACATCGTATATGATAAATAACGTTATCCACCACTCCATGGATTGCTTTCTCACCGGCTTCGTTGAAAAAAAATGCACATTCCCATCATGCCTAGCTGTGTGTTTAGTGCTAATTAATTAAGTAGGATGCAATAGGCTCAATAAAGATGCTGAGTTTGTAATATATTCACATTGTAGACCATAGTTAGGCCAGCTCAGCACAGAGTTGCCACCATGCTTGTATGGACACTTGGTCTTGTGTGGATGTGAAGCATGACATGGACTCACAAACTCACCGGCTCAAATGTCTACACTTCCATTCTTTTACTGTTTTGGCTCATTCTTTCCATCTGAGTCTAACAATGATACTCCCGCTGCCTGTGATGTTGACATAGCCTTTGGTTTTTCTAACAAAGTGGGTCAAAAGACGACACATAATCTGAGAGCAGAGGGGAAAGGGAGAGGGTGGGGTGCTAGCAAAGGGGCTGATGGAGATAGAAACAAGAAGTTAGGGGGCAACAGAGTTTTTTTATTGCTGAAACCTGATCTCCGCACTCAGCTGCTCGTCCCAAAGTGGGCCTCTTGTCACGGAGGTACAAACGGCCTCGTAGTTCAGTCAAACAAGAAGCCACCCAAGCAGCAGCGGTGTAGCTTTTTTAAAACCTGGGGTTCAGCTTGATCCATTTGCAGACAGATGACACTGCTGTAAACAAAGCTGGGGGAGCAAGATGAGCTCTCTAAAATCCCTCAAAGCCTGTAATACAAGCAGCTCACGTGAAAACACTGTAACACTCACTGTAAATGAAGCTTGCTCCAAAGCAATGACCCAGCCAGCATAAAGAGGTTTTTGTATCTCAAGACACAGAAGTAAAGACCTATAGGAGTTTGATCTAGGTAGCGTTGGCTGTTCACTAATTGGAATTGTATGGATAGGATGTATGAATGTGTGTGTGAATGGTTGGATGGCAAAAATTTATGGTTAAGAGCACTTCAAATGGAATAGACACATCTTATAATCCAGCTGGAATCATTTCCATGACTGGTATCACACACTTATAAACCAATTGATTTCAGGACACACACAGAGCTGAGGAAAGCAATGCATGCTGCAGACATTCCAGTCAATACTTTGAAACAAATTTTAAAGATGCAGTGATCTCTTTCACCAGTGAGATAGTGTCATCTTGGTGTCCCTGCACTGGGACAGGCCTGTCCACAGCGTTTGTGCTCTGACAGTCACAGGACAGACAAGGGATGGAAATATCTTTTGCATCACTGTCGATCAGAGCCGATTAATACTCATGACTACTGAGGAATCAGTAGTGTCATAACTGTTGTTCTGACTGAGCCCATACACATACATACTTATAAAAACATCCCATGTTTCCTTACATTGATTTGGCTTTAATATTAAGCAGTGTGAATGTCTATGATGCATGAATCAGTTGCAGCAGTGTGGCTGAGGTCCTGTGAATGCTGACACAGGAGAAAAGTGTCAAATTTGAAAGTAGATCAGTGCAGCGGTTTAGGAAAAGCTCCCTCAGTGTTTTTTCTTAAGCCCCTCCGGCTTTAGCATCTGCAGAGCTTTTGCATAACCTTTGCACTCAGCAGAGCATATACACACTCTCTGTTGAACCATGTGAGAAGGAAGCCTTTGAGGGGGGTTTGGGAACAAAGGAAAGCCTATTTTGGAGAGTCATCCACCACGGGACTCAATTAGCACTTCATCCAAAGGCCAGAGTATGGGGTCAACGTGCAGCTCCCTCCCTTCCAGTGTTTCCTGAGGAAAAGCTGAATTGAGTTGACTCTGCACAGCAGCCGGCTTTTTCCTCTCGACCCACTTCTCCAACAGAGCCCAGAGGACTGGACTTTCTTCTGCTGCCTTCTGGTTCCTCTTCTTCTAGGTTTCCACAGCTTTAGACAGTCCTGTTGGCCTGACTGCATCTCCTCCATTGTCACTCACTCTTGAGATCTTATTTCCTCTCCACTGGCCTGAAAATAGCACACATTTGGCTGACTGATGCGCTGAACCTTTGTCTCTTTTCACTGCCAAAAGTCCCATATGCTTAAGCTCTACTCGGACGTCTCAGATGATGACTGTGCAGACTGTGTCTGCCTCTCTTATTCTTTCACCCTCTCTTTAATGTCTGGCATTTGCTGGCTTTTGTCCGTACCCTGACTGTAAACATAAGCACTGAAACAAAACCCTAACAAAAACCTGGAGCTGAGGTGCACTGGCTACAAAAGTCACTCTTTCCCTAAATCTAATATGTCTGATGGTAAAATGAGCAGCGAGCTATTCATTCAAAAAAAAAAAAAAGAGGTTTGTGGCCATTTAAAATATGTAATACACACTTGACGATGACATTTATTGTGCTATTCATTGAATCTACAGATAAAGGTAGTATGTGAGTTTAATCAAAGGTCATTGGTCAAACAATTAATGTAGGAAATGTCCTGATAACGTACAGAGCTGAAACAACAAAGCAAAGCATGCAGGAGGAGAAGAAACATGTCTCCAAACCCTGCAACAAAAAGTGTTGTGTGTGTTGTGGCAGTGGACAAGTAGGCAAAATAAAACTTCCCACGTGTGTCTGGATCTTTACTGTGTATATTCTTGAATGAACAGGTGGAATTCCACTCCACATCCATACTGTATACATGCTGAGGGACAGGGATGAGGAGGTAATGAGGGCTCAGCAGGTTAGCAGGCCATGCTGACAAGAGTTGTTCTGGGCTGCACCAGAGTAAGTGCTAACACATGTTCATTATTTTCTTGGTGATAAACATTCCTTGGAATACAAACAATTGATATATAGCTTCAGGAGTAAGAGTTAACAATGGGGAGGTTAAGGGTGTGCAGGTCAGACAACTCCAGGTGGGCAGGGTGTCATTTTGATCAGACCTACAGTATATTCACATCGTTCACAATGAAAAAATGAATAAAAATGGACACGTTAATCTTCCTAGCAAAATACAAATGCTTATTTGAAAAAGCCTATAAGTAATGCTACTTTGCTAACCCATTGGAATTCCCATGACAGTATCACAGTCAAGGCCAAACACTTTTAGTTTCTGCGTGTAAATAGCAGAGGGGTGTCAATGACAAAGTGTAAATGAATATTATAAATACCAAAAAAACACCTTCCACCTCTCCAGCTGAGACCGTGCATTGTTAGAGGTCATAAAAACAGCATGCAGTCTTTAAAAGTTTCCTGATGGTGGAGTTGGTTTCCCCGGCAAGAATGCAGCACAGAGATCTCTTAAACACACGACACACAGGGGCACGTTTTCAGACGTCGTGCCCTGCGGATGAAGAAATTGCAGGATGACAGGTTTATAAGAACTCATTTCCTTTCAGCTTTTCATGGGACCTGGAAAAGGGAACCGGAGAGAGATAACCTCTATTAACCAAGGCGGCCAAATGAATCTTAGCCGGTTTATACACTAAAGTATTTGGTAATGTTGTATTTGCACTGATTGAGCCAGGACCCTGTGGCATGTTTACACTCTCAGACCAGCTCCTTGGAAACCAGTGTGTTGCTTTCCTGTCTGTGTTGAGTTTGTCCAGATCCTCGCTCTGTGTTGTTTTGCTCTCTCCATCCCTCTCCTTTGTTGCTGCCGGCCATGTGTTTGGCAGCTCTGATCTGGCCAAGCTCAGCACTATAATGTGTGTTTCATGTGCCTTTGTTGCCACACATGTCTATTTTTCTTTTTCCTCTTGGGTGCAGGAAACGTGTGTGTCCTTGCTGTAAGAAGATCAGTTGCCTCCTCGGCAGGTCGAGATGACCTCTGCCCCCCAGTGTACTGTGACCTGTCAACCTGGCACGAGTAGCCTACATATGGACTCTCTGGTGTATTCTAGGATGTTGCCTCCATTTATCCTGAAGGGGTTCACCACAGGTTGTTGTCCCAGATTTAACCCTCTCTCCCCCTGCAGTGGCTCTGGTGATTCACAGGGATATAATGAAGGCCAATTACCTCTGATTCAGCCTTAACACGAACCAGTAACATCAGCCAAACAAGACTAGGGGGTAACAGCAAGACACAGCAGAAGCAAGGCTCAGCGTACATTTAAATTACTGGCAGAACAATATAAACAGCATGATTACCTGTCAGGAGACTCTATTCAGACATGTGTTTGTTGTCAAGGTCTTTGGGAAAAGTAAAAAGTTGGCTTGGTTCATTTTTAAAGATCTACTCGAGAACATTTTATTCTCTTGTCATACCAAAAACAAGAAATTCTATAAAGAGACAAGTGAGAGTACAGAGGGCAAGTGAACTCCAGGTGGTGCAGGGTGCTCTTAACGTAAAAGATTATATAGAAAAATGAAAAAGCACTGGACCACCCACTTTCCCTATATAAGGGACCTCTACCTGGAGTTCTGGTTTCTCTCCAGCCACACCCTGAAGGAGTCCAGTGCTGGTCGAAACCGATCCCATTTTCCCCATTGTTTTATGTAAGATGTTTTTCTAACAAGAAATTCTAGTGTATTTCTTTTGCACTGACTATCATGGACAAACATGAGTGATTGTTTTGTTACTTCAAGAGCATAAGGCCTACTGTATTCAGTGCTAGTACTGATAATAATCATGTGGCTTGATATTTACATTTGATATAAAATCTAAACCATATTCAACTGAAATTATGTTTGGATTGCACAGAAGAACACAGCACAGGAACTGCTCAAGTCTCCTCCCACTGCTGACTCTGGTGCAACCAAGTTTTTCAGATGGTAACACACAAGAAAATACTTGTGTAGAACAATTTTAATCATCTTCAAGTAAAAAAAAAAAGATGTCGCTGCAGCTGAGTCCGGCTCGACCGAGACGAGACAAGACCAAGACCTTGAAAATGTGGTCTCAAGTCTTGAGTACAACAACAGCACCAGCTAACAAGCACTAGCTGAAGCCATTTAACGTGACCTGCTTGCTGCCACTTGCAAACTTAAATGGCAGCTGAACAGTTGCTAGGTAAAAGTAAACTCTGAGAGAATGCAGGTGAAATACCTCGGAGCCTGTCCAAAATGTGGCTCTGTCCTCTTTTGAGGAGTAACATTAAATCTAATCCTTCAAGAAGCTCAGCTGAAAAGACACTGTGTTTGTTTAACCTGCCCTCAAACCAAAAGGTAAAAATGTTGTGGTTTTATCAGGGGGTTATGTTCTTGACTATTTCTTGGCTGCTCCGTGTGCTGGATGTGCTGGTCGGTGGATTTTGTTTGAACAGAGCCAAGCTAGCTGTTTCCACCTGTTTCCAGTTAAGCCAATGTTTTTCAACTATAGCTTTACATTTTACATTCAGACATGAGGGTAGTTTCAAGTATAAGCTCAACCTAATCCTATAAGATGTCAAAGACGTTAAATAAAGGATCTTGGCACTCCTGCAATTCCTGCATCATTTTAGCCGCATACAATTTTTTGGGAACCAGTGGAAATCAGTTTGTCTGTTCATTGCAGCTGTGCAATGACATGCCAGGAGAGAAACGGCATTATCTGATAAGCTGTGTTGCTCCATACCATCTGCTGATCTCTGCCTCCCTCGCTTCACTCTCCTGATTCCCAATTGGAGGCTGTAAACCAAGCAGGGAGCTCAACTCCTCGCACAAAATCCTCCTTTTGTGAGCAACTGGAGCAGGTGAGCCAGGGGAACCATTTGTCTGTCGTTGCTCAGATTGTGATGTGCCAGAAAATACCTGGCCAACAATGGCCTCCTTCACAGAAAGCCTGAGGAGAGTGTAGGATCAGAGCAGGGAGGCAGCAGGTTACAGCACATAGAGCTGATCTTTGGATAAAGCTGTAATGGTTTAATCTGGCCACAATGGCCCTTTAATATCCATGATGAAGACCAGTGCAGTTGTATAACAGCTTTTATTGTCTTTTTTGGTTGCCTCTTCTTCTTCTTCTTCTTCTTCTTTTGTTTCTTTCTTTTTCTTTAGTTGCACCTTGGAAAAGTTGCACAGTGTTCTTTCCTCTGAAGACAGGTGTGGCAGCGTAACTTTTATCTTTCTGCAGAACCCTGCTTGTGTTTGCTTTGGCATCATTTTTATTTGGCAGTTTAAAAGAGTTTCATAACAGCAAGGTCGAGCAAGAAACACAGTTCAGCATCTGTAGGTCTGCAAACAGGATGCAGATGTGAACAACAACTGAACCTACCAACATGTGCACGACATTACAGGTCTGCAGCAGGGGTTTGCAGATTTTCGCCCGTTCTCTACAAAACAGTTTGCAAAATATGGTAAATATTTTTTCATTTCATTTCCAATGGGTCATATATGTGTGTGTAACGTGAGAATAGGTAGGACTGTCACCAGTAGTGATCAGTGTACAGAGAATTATCACTCCACAGCCTTTTGGCGCCTCTCAGCTCATTGTTGGTTTTAAAGCTCTAAATCCTGCCCTCAGGTGAATATGGGTAAAGATTTAACATCTATTTATTTATTTAGTTTGTTAGTTAGTTCGTTGTCATGGCTGTATTTGCAAGTTAGAACTGCAGCGAACCAATGACTCAGCATTATTGAGACATACATCACAAACCTAGAGCCAATCTCATCTGTTAGTAAAGAGAATGAGTTTCCATTAGCCCCTTAATATCAGCCACTGTCAGACACAGTGTGTCAGACAGTTACATACTAATGAACAACATAAGCAAATAATGCTAATTACATTAACTGTTCTGGTTTGTCTGTCTATCAGACCTTAGAAGGCCCCAGCTTTAACATAATCCTACATAAACACTAACGTATATTTGTGTGGGCTGTATTTATAGCTACATGCAAATTGTTCTAATGCCTAATAAGTTCCATGTATTCTAACGTGTTTTGTTTATCATATAGAACTTTATTATATGCACATATATTACATGTGGGACGTGGTGGACGAGGCTCAGGGCCTCATCCAGAATTTCTCAATGAGGAAATGAGGATGTGCTTACAAACCCAGTTTTTTCACTTTTATGTGGGGGAACCATGTTAACATGTAGTACTTAAGTGAAGCTGTCTAATGTAGGGTTTGGTGAGTTTGATTGGAATAAAAGACTTGTGGTGGGTGGTGGCTTCGAAGGAACTCCAGACTACATTTTTCTTCAACTGCCTAAAAAGAGAGAAAAAAAAACCCCTTTCCTTCAGTGAAACAAAATAACATCCTCTGGCTGTTTGGAAGCAGCAGTAGTCAATAAGCTGAATTTACTGTGTAGCCTGATCTGTGATCCAAACCGTGTCAGTCTGGTCTCCTCTCATGTTGATTTTAAATGCACGTGGCTCTGCAGAGTGGATATCCAGGAATCCTCCCAAACCTCAGCCGGGTGGTTTTAACAATCACTCTATTCTGCGTCCACCCGCATGAGGCAGAACTAATGTACCCCCCCCCAATCCTCCACCTCCCCGCTGTCTTCCCTTAGGTCCTCAGTTGGAGAAGTTTGGCACTCTCATGCAACACTGAACAATGGCTGGCGTCCGACAGACTGCGGAGCTGTAATCATGGGACTGAGTAATCCCGACAGGCATTTACTGTGTGTACGTTCGTGTAAGCAGTTGTTGTCAGGCTACTGTATGTTCTTGTGTGCTAACATATGTGTGTAGCTCCATCCCAAAAGTTTTAAATATGTTTTTTTCTCTCTCTCTAGTCTGTGGCTGTGTCTCACAGTAGCCAGTTATAACCGCAACGTGAGGCCTCCAGCTGATGGTTTGTGAAAGTGATCCCTGGTGGCCCGGGGTAGAGGGGAGACGGCCAGAGCTCAGCCTGCACATGAGCAACATGTTGGACGCTTTCATGAGCATCACCAGACACAGTTATTATCTTTCTCTAGCTGGTTTACTGCATTAACTTTTCATAAAACGTGATCTGATCTTCATCTCAGTCCCAAGTACAAACGACCACAATGTGCTGAAGCTAATAGCGCTCAAACAATTATAATCAGCCGTTACACATTCACAGTGCTGCTGGAAAAAGTGAGTGAATTTAATCACCGGTTGAAGCTCCTTTGGCAGCAATAACCTTAGACAAGCTCTTCCAGAGGCTGCAGATCAGACCTTCAGAGTCATAGTCCTGCAGCTGCATCAGCTCAGATGTACAGAGCTCTGCAGGATTTTAGCACTTCAGGTTTCTTCTTAGAAGGTGGCTGGGTTTATTTAGGTGTCTGTGGTTAGATGACTGATGTAATGTCATATCATCAATCAATCAATCAATCAATCAATCAATCAATCAATCTTTATTTAAAGTGTAGAATCACCATGCACCAATAAAATAGCGCATGAGGCAGACATACCATAACAAATACATATATATATGTGTGTGTGTGTGTGTGCGTGCATACAGTATATATATATATATATATACACACACACACACACACATATATATTGTATATACACACACACACACGTATACATACACATATATATATGTGTATGTATATATATATATATATATATATATATATATATAACTATCTCTAACTAGTTATCTAGTTATCTACAGTTATATATAACAAGCAGTTATATATAACAAACTACAACTTGGAAGTTCAGTGTTGCCACCACTAAATCTATCACCTAACTTAAACTTTTAACAGGTTTGTCATGTGATCATGTTGGACTTCACCATATTTCATGACATTTTCATGCATAAATGCTGATATTTCTGAAGGGTTCATTTACTTTCTCATGTTACTCACTTGTAGCTCACATCTACAGCTTGTCTTCTATCTACTGAGAAAGCTGCTCCTGGTCCTGATTGTATCTAAGAAGTCTAAGAATCCGAGTTATGTGACATGAACGAGACCTAAACCTTTGTGTTTTCTGTCGGACTCCTCAATCTGAATATCAGTGTGTCAGTCACACTAACCCATTTGGATCTGTTTTGGTGTGTGCATATGTTACTGTGTTAAAGCTCTGCTGCTGAGCTAAGCTCCTTTTCACACTCTGTTTCCTGTCTCTGCAACACTCCCTATATAAACACAGTTTTGCACTAATAAGCCTGACACAGCACAGTTTAATTGGTCCATCATTTCCTGTGCAGGGAACCCCACCACCACCCAAAAAACACACAGACACACACAGTTGTACCACAGCTGAGAACTTTCTCCTCTTTTCCAAACCTTATATCTCTCAGTTTAATCTCAGCTCCCTCCCCCCTCCCAGCTGTCCTTGTCAGCCTCACAGATGTTCACGCATCCATAGGTGTCACGTGCACCAGCACCGGTTGTGTCCACTCCAAATAAAAGCCAGAGGATGGACCTTCTCTTCTGTTGGTGGCTTGTAATGAAAACACTGTCAAACAACTGGAAGATGGAGTGAATGTTGTGGACTTTATTTATGCTGCTGTTGATAAAACAGATGAGAGATTGTACACAGACTTGCTGCCACTATAGATGATGATAATAGATTAATGATGAATTTATCCTCCATTGCCTTTATCCAACACTATGTAAGGTAGAGCCCAGTAGCCGACTGGGATGTACCAGCTGCACAGGAGCCACCAACTGTGTATAAACTTCCACTCTCTCACACACATATCTGTCACACATGTGCATGAGGATTCATGCACCAACACACAAATGAACAGACATTTACATGGAAGTGAATGTGGAGGTTATTTGACAGTTACTTCACCCACAGTCAGTGTGCCTGTGGGTCAACACACTCCCAGTCTGCAGCAGCAGGCACCAGCACACGCTCAGTTTGATCTTGCCATCAGACAGAGCTTTCTTTTGACAATACTACTGAACGCCTGTATTCCTACACATAAGAGCTGTGTTAAGCCACAGATCAGCTGTCCGAGTCATAAAGACCCCTTTGACACAGAGACTAAGTGGAGTATGCAGAAACTGGAATATATTACTTAAAATTATGAATTATGGATACCATGCAAAAAAAGATGTCCAAGAGTCCACGGGCTTCCTCCTTCCTTTTCTCATATCTGGGCCCAGATGTTCACAACACTCACTGACTTCCTGTTGGCAACTCACACATATACAGTATATCACATCAGAATAATTTGCTGCTCATGTTGTCTTGCAGAACATAACTTGTACTAAATCCTGCAGCACTGCCCTGGGTGATGAGTGTGTGGCACTGTACAGTGGCAATTTACTGTTGTGGATAATCCACCCACTACATTTCTATTTTAGGCTGCTTCAACTTTTAACAACAACTTTTAAACATTCAACACACCATATGTCTTCTCTGTTTATATACCCATTGTAAATATATTTTGATTCTTATATCATTGATTCTTATATCATTACCTGAAATAAGCTCAAATACGTCAAAAAATTTATAGAATACATAATTCTGGTGATTGTGTTGCATGTGTACACAGTTTTTTGTCCATAAATTATGAACATGGAAAATATGAGGGACTCTCTCTTGATGCACGAGCCACATTCTAGTTGTCAAAGTTCTTCAAATGTATCACAGTCTTCAGTAGTGAATATCAAAGATTCTTTCCTCTAAGAGAGTGAGGCCGTCTCTCCAGACCCACTTCTGTGCAGAAATATGAAACAAGATGTTCTCAGAGCTCAGTTTCTTCCCCCCGTCTGTGTAAAGTGACATCCTGAGACGGTGTCATCTTTCGCCACCGTGTCACCAGGTGTCAGTTTCTGCTTTAAAGCCACTGGAGAAGTTTCAGGTCTGCTGCAGCACAGAGGCAACGTGGACAGAGCTGCTCCAGAGAGCTCCAGGTCCACGTTGAAGAGTGTGGAGGAGTCAGGAGGGATTACTCAGTTAGAATATGAACATCAATCTACAGTTAGTAACCCATAATGACAAAGTAAAACATGACTGGAAAATGATAAAGAATCAAAAACTGAAATCTCCCACTCACAAAAGTATTCAGACCTTTATTCATTTCTTTGAAGATTGACCCATTGACAAGACCCTCTGCTCCTTTTGAGTAAGTCTTGGCCAGTTTATCGCACTGTTCTTCTCTCAAGCTCCATTAGGTTAGATGGGAAACATCTGGCAGCTGTCATCTTCAGGTCTTTCCACAGGTGTTCAATAGGATTGAAGTCTGGGCTTAACTGCGCCGCTCAAGGAGAGTCAGAGGCGTGCCTTGTCTTGCCTCTGAGCTCCGGGTCACTGTCATGGTGAAAGGTGAACCACTGGCCCTGTCTCAGGTTGCGTGCACGCTGAAGTAGCACTTTTTTCAAATGTTACCAGTGTTTATTCAGTTTCCATAATAACTACAATATGGTGGGATGAAAGGGGCTTGTTATATGATTATTATGTAGACCATTTGAATTCTTTTAAACCCTCGCTCTGAAAAACATGTAAAATAAAATCAGTGCAAAAATTCAGCTTGACTGCCAGTAGTTCATGTGGAGCTTTAAGTGAGTTATGCAAGAAGTGGCCACTGTAGCTTTTGTCTTGACTTCTTTTAAAGGTCCTACACAGTATAAATTTAGATGTCTGTGTTTAGTGTGTTTATAATTCAGGCCTACGTTGATTCTGTGAAAGTATTAAGGCCTCAGTCCACAGAGAAATCCACACAGCCTGTATTCAGATATTGAGCCTTAAAACCAGCTGTCAGGATTTCTGTAACTTTGTGATGTCACAACAAAGCAGTCACCTCTCAGCCGAGCCCCAAGCCCCACCCACCTGGACACACCATCCAACCTTACAGTGTAATGTAGAGTAAATCTAAACTAGATGAAAACCACAAATATATCCTCTATGGATTTAATTCAATAAAACATCAGAAAAACAGGGTTCTTTAAACACACACGTTGTTTTCTGTTGCCTTACTCTTTGAAGTTTGGTCTGGTTTTTTAAATAAGCAAAACCTCATTGTTACTTTTGGGAAATGAGAGTAAAAAACCAACATTTTTTAGGCTTCAGCTGAAAAACAGATTGGATTCCTTATGTAGAAATACCCAGACTATTTATGTTTTGAATGAAAATCAAAGTTTAAAGTATCAGCCATCATTCAACACCAATGATCTACTAAGACTAAACTCTCTCTGGACAAAACTCCATCATCTCACCTTTTATATTACTCTCTCTCTTTCTCTCTCTCTTTCTCTCTCTCTACACATAGTATTTTGTCTTGACAAATAACTCAACTCTCCTGACAGCATGTACCAAATTCCTGTTTAGTTCTGTTTAAATATTCATGGTCACGTTCACCAGCAGTTGTACATTTCTGTGTGTTTTCTGCAGCAGTGTTGTTATAACCTCCAGTCGTGGGGGGAATGTCGGAGATGTGGATCGGCCTAGACCTGCTGTGAAAAGCCTCCTTTGTCTCGCAGCCTCAGACCTCGTCCAGCATCGTGTTTCTAATGGCTTCTCCTGGAAGTCAGAGTGCGTGGCTGACGTAACAAGCAAAATTAAATGTCTCGCCAAAGCAGATGTTAGACAGAGGCTGCTGGCTGAAAAGATGTGGATGTGTGAGGGGGGAGAGAGAAAAATGGGTGTAACTGCTGCCTGGAAGTAGACATTTAAACAGGAAAGGAGAGAAAATGAGGTGTGAGTGTGTGTTGGTGCGTGGTTCGGTCTGTCTATCCATTTATATGCCTCTGAACTTATGGGAACCGCTGGGATATTTGAGTCGGCTGGTGATGCCAGAGTCACTCTCTACGTCCAACTCTTTGCTCTGGAGCAGGGGAAGTTCTGATGAGGTTCTCAACTCTAATGAGGACCAGAGCTCAGCCTTCCACAGAACTGTGTGGTGAAGATCCTCAGAGTTTCTAAAACGTCAGCTCTGACTGCGCTTTGTTTTGTATTTGAGGTCACATTTATATAGTACCTACTTCCAGATTCTGTTTTTATTCATGACAAAGAAGCCTTTCAGCTAATGTCTCTGTGGAGTCATAAGATGTTTATTCCCAGTGGTGCTCATATATTTCATTTCTCCTTCAATATCCGTTCTCAAGTGTAATTAACTTTATTTTTATAATTATGTGTTGGTTCTCATACGACTTGGTTAAAAGTTCTGGGATGTCCCCATGGCCTTGTGGTTAGAGCTGCATACACTGTAATTATAATGTTCCACGTTTGATTCCAGTTCGGGACTTTTTTCTTTTCTTTTTTTTTTCTATGACATTTCAATCCCTCTAACTCGAGCATCCCTCTCTATCTTCAAGAATTTCCTAACGGCTCATCTCTTCAGAGAGCCCCTCCTCCCCTGACACTTCGATCACCCTGACATGCCTAACCAGCACTTTCTATGCTCTCAAAGTGAACTGCCTGATCTCCTTGCACTTCTCCAACAGATGTCATGCTGAGTCCTCAAACAAAGGTCTCCTACTGTACCGGAGCTTCAGTGATTACTTCTTTATTATTTAACCAACTTTTCTTTAGTTTAACAGCTCAGAGTGTGAAGCCCACTCATTGGTGTCTACTGCAAGTTCTGTCCTGTACCTACCACCATGTCTTCCCTGGGGGTCCCGTGCAGCACAGCAGCCTATAGCAGAAGAATAAGACTGTCAGGAAACACATAACTCATTCATGCCTTGAATACAGGGTTGCCGTGTGCATGTGTCACTGTTGTGTTTGTCTGCCAGAGGCATCAGAATCTACTTTTATGCAGCATGAAGAAGATTCACCTGGGTCGTTTTCAACTATATTTTAACCAGATGAAGGACTTTAGTCATCAGACGTCTGCATCTTAAATCATTTGAGAAAAAAATGCCAAGTAAATGTAAGACAGTTCAGCTCGTCAAGATATGAATCACTGATTTTAACACACTGCTTGATTCAGTGTTTCTATTGGTTTGAATCCCTTGGTTCATTTGTCACAGAGAGGAGGACACCTCTGTGGATAACTCAGCCAGCATTAGAAAAACCTCTGGTTCCTCAGTCATTAGAGAAACAATGGAAGCAAAGGTTAGCAGCAGGCTCAGGTCTTGTGTCCACCCTGTTGGTGTTGGTGAGACACTGAGTTAAAATGTGGACTGTATACAGTGCTTTTACTGGTTCTAATCACTGCGTCTGTTTGATTCAGAGAGGAGGAGACCACCCAGGAAAAACCTCCTGAACACTGAAGGAATCCAAAATAGAAGAAACAGTGATGAAGACCACGATCCCACGCTCTTCATGACATCACCCAACACTGTCTTTGATTATTGTTGTTGATTGAGAGACCCCCAGAGGCTGAAGTTAGATTCTGTGCCTTTAATGTGAGGCATATACAAAAACATCTGAATTTGCTGTCTCGTTTCAAGATGAGCAATAGTCAGACTTTGCCTTTTGATGATGCTATAAATAAGGAAAATGACAGTGATGGTTTGTCTCTGTTAAACCGCTCAACTGTGAGGTGAAACAGTGGTGCTAGTCCATCATCTGAGGGTCAGGGTCAGACCTTATGAGTCACAGGACATAATTCTCCAGTGAAATGCTCCCTGTAACAAATTAGACCTGGAAAACAGGCGTGAGTGAGTGTGTGTGTGTGTGCGCGCACAGTAAACACACCTTGTGCATGTGTCAAGCATTAGGTGTTAAACCTTGGATCAAAGGCTCCGGACGGCAGCAGATCTGTCTGCGTTTTCTCATTGTTTCCGCCCAGACGGTGAAGTGTGTAAAGCTGCAGGTGAGGCCCGTCAGACAGAGGAGTCTTCCAAAAACAACGGAATGCTGGGAAATCCAGGAGGAGGCAGGCAGCTGTTTTCCATCTTTAACATGTGGACATGGTGGACGACAGGCAGAGATTGAACTGTGGAAATACCAGATCAGACGGTGAGAGGTGTGAAGCCAGGAAGGAAAAAAGACCTGTGTACCAGCTTTGATGGAAAGTGAGGGGCATGAGACGTTCAATGTACGCAAACACACCGGGCTGAAAGGCATTCCTGACTTTTATTGATCTCTACTGTACCTGTGACTAAGAATTCCCATCAATAGGAGTCTGGTTAACTCTGCTCACTTAATTGCTAAAGACCACACAGTAGCTACAACATCTACCTGCCAACACACAGTTTACAGGCCGCTGGGATGTTGGATTTATCTTCATTATAAATTAATTTCTGGCCTATTTCTGGCAGAAAACGTCACTAAAATATCTCCGTCTCCACATGCAGCTGCTGCAGTGGCTAAAAAATATATTTATATATTTCCATACTTTCATTTACATTATGTCTAGGTGTGAACAACTAAATTTGAAGGTTTCAGTTTCATGTGATGTTGCTGCTAGGACGTCAGCATGACAACAGCTGGTCTTTTCTCTGTCTGTTTTCACTGTGACACACATGCATCACACATGAGACACTGGATCTCTAGATCATGAGACGTGCATGTCACACAGACCGTGTGTTCCTGACCTCATGGATAGTGCTGCGGCTGCCTCTTACATTAGTACAGTACAACGTTAGACCATCAGCTCAGTGTAAAATACCATCTATAAGGCCACTCTAAATTGATATTCTTTTATTTCTAATAGCTATTAGGAGAAGTTGGAGCAGCTTTCCAAATGGACCTCTACACATGTTGGGCTGGAGGCTTGATGAGTTCAAGTAAAACAACAGAGAGCAAGTGGGAGAGAGATAACTCTATCTGTGTGTGTGTGTGTGTGTGTGTGTGTGTGGTCATTATCCTTCAAAAGTCCCCCAATGAATTATATACCATGACTCCTCCACCCACTTACAGTACATGTGTTATTTATATACAGATACAGTCTAATGTACTTTATGCATTTACATAATACATATATGAAAATGCTCCAACTGATGTGGTTTCATATATATTTTCAGTACTTTATGCACACATGTCATATATGTTGAAGTTCAGTATGTATACATATAAGAGATTTGCATATGGGCCTGAATTATAGGCTATGTGCATTAGAAACATGGGTTAAAATAATTGCTGCAAGATCTGAGCACAACAGCAGAGAGTGGAAACAGCGGTGTCTTCCATTTCCTGTTTCACCACGTGCTGCCAAATTTTTAGTTCATGCCATGAAAAACGGAGTTCAGCGTGTTCTCTTCTCCTCACAACAGAATTGGTATTGACAGCTCCAATCCATTCATCAGAGCTTAATGTCTTCTTGGAAGGCTTGAATTAGACACGTCCAGATCTGCCGTAGATGTTCAGTAGGTGCGGTGAAAGTATGTGCCGGGTCTTTAATCAATTTGCACTCACAGTTTGCATGTAATTACTGGTTGATTTACAAAGTAGCAGCTCATTACGCAGTCGGTGCCTGCATGGTCCCTGCAGGCGCACTTCTACCACAGCTATACTGTTTCCATCCTGCTCAGCTCCATAAAAACCCTGCACTACACGCCAAGAAATCTGCTGTCTAACCAATGTTCATCAGGTTTCTGTAATCGATTAAGACTGATTTATGTAGGAAGCTCGTGCATACATATTAACGCACTTAATGACTAACATGTGATGTGTGACGACGTGCTGAGATATATTCATGCTCTACATGCCACTGAGCTACACTCACACCACAAAGTGGTGAAGGTCAGATTAGCTGAATGCTGACTTAGCATGAGTGGACACTGTGATTGCTGCTGTACTGAGGTGATGACTTTGTGTTTGTTGCCTGAGTGATTCATGGGTCTTGGTGTCTGTACGTGGTGTCTTAGCTTCTGGAGCTACACTACTTCTTGTTTGCTGAGTCACTCAGACTCATGGTCAGACAGAGTTGGAAACAGACCCCAATTCTCTCGTTTGATTGGTTGAATGTTTGCTCACCGATTAAATGAAAATACAGCAGGTTTCAGGTAACACACTCAGAGAAACCATATCCTCTACTGGCCGATTCTATTTCCATGTTTTCCTATCTATATACAACATCTATTGCACGTCTGCCCGTCCTGGGTGGGGGATCCCTCCTCTGTTGCTCACCCTCAGGTCTCTCCAACCCCCCGCCCCCCCTTAAGGGTTTTCTTTGGAGTTTTTCCTCAGTCGATGTGAGGGTCTAAGGACAGAGGATGTTGTCATGATGCTGTGTAAAGCCCTTTGAGACAAACTGTTTGTAAAAATGGGCTATACAAATAGAATTGCCTAGCCTTGCCTTGCCTTGTAAGGTTGGATGGTGGGTCAGGGTGGGCGGGGCTTGGTGACCGCTTTGTTGTGACATCACAAAACTATAGAAGTCCTGACGCCTGATTTCAAGGCTCTGTTTCTGAACAAAAGCTGTGTGTATTTCTTTCAGAGTTTGAACACATTGAACTACAGAACTTAGACCTGCATCATACATGGATATTTAAAGTTATGGTTGGTCATTATGTTCAGAAACACTTTTTGTTACACTGGGTGAAATGGTCCTTCTATCCTGAGAGCAGTCAATACATGATGTATTCAGAAAAGGAACAGAAATAATCAGAGCTCTGTGGCAGCTGCAGGACTGACAGAACTGACCAATCCATGCTTTACGTTTCAAAAAGATGCCTTCATGTCTAGTTCTGCCTACGCCCAATCAAGCTGCCGTCTCTCTCCCTCTCTCCCTCCTCTGGCGTGGGCGATCAGTGTCTTCACCTACGTCCGCAGAAAAGCCACACTCCAGTCTGGTGGGTGGCAATGTAGCTCTGGCAATGCACGTTGAGTGTCTTCACCTATGTCTGCAGGAAGGTGGAGGCGTGGCTTCAGAGAGAAGTCTGAGGAAAGGGGCTGGGACTTTTGACTTGTGTATTTTCAAAATGTGGCCAGAACCGTTTTAACAGGATCTCCAACCCGACCTTTAAAGGACTCAGGTTGGGACTGACTGACTGTGGCAGACGAAAGTGACCATCTCACAGAGTTGACTCATTTTAAATCTGTAATTCTTGACTGTACACATGACATCATACTAAAAGAGCTGATGACTCACAGTAGAAGACATGGAAATAAATAAAGGGGCAGGACTGCACTGTGTCTGAGCGAATGCACCCTATTATTACCCTACAGTAAGATAAGGGAAAGTTAGGATGAGCTGTTTTCTTAATACATAATCGCTCCCTGGATGCATAGAGACTGATGGAGTATCCCCAACCAAATAAAGAGTGTTTGGAAAGTTACCACCATCACCCTTTGTATATTAAGGATTACGTGTACTTGAGTGCTGTGTACACTGCGTCAGGATGTGGAGAAATCCAAAGCATGACAGGGCTAGTTATGCCTAGTTATGGTTAAAGTATTATGTGATTATTCTGAGTCTTAACAGATCATAGTCTTTCCTCGCAAACAACAATGACCCAACATTGGTGACATAAGAGAGGGAATCGTCAGACAGAGACAGAGGTACTGTGTTACTGTTGCCAAATGCTGCAAAAACACACTCACAAATGATTTAAGGCGTCCACACACCAAATGTTTGAAATTCACTAAATCCAAACTGTAAATTGTCCGTCAGACTGAAGAACAAACACCCAAGTAAACAGAGTTTTACTAAATAGATTAACTGCAAAATAAAGCAGTTCATGTAAACACAGTCAGTGACTTCACACAAAGCCAGTAATCTGTAAAGATAAATGCACACAGAGCGTACAGCTTAGACACAAACACAGCAGTCTGAGACAGATTCACAGACATTGATTCTGACCAAGTGTCTGCAGAGGGATTATATAACCAGAGTAACAAAAGATGGATTTGGTTGCCAGCACAAAAAAAAGAGAAAGAAACAAAGTCTGTCATTCCAGGAGAGACGTAATCCAATCCCATCTCCTTTAAAAACCATCATGAGCACATAACGGAGAGCGGGACCTTCCACTGCAGGCATGACACGTCTGATCTGTGGCGGGTTTGTCGTATGTGGTGAACCACAGGTGGAAAAAAACATGGTTGTAAGCAGGTTTAAATGTGTCACTTGTGTTGTGTCACTGGTTTCCTTTAACCTGTTCAATAGGTGATATCCTGCGTGTCCCTTTTTCTACATTTAGCCAGCACAACAACAGAAAGAACCCCCAAACGCTAAGAGCTATTTTTCCAACTCTTTTTGAAGTGTTTCCAGGTAGATTCCACTTGACATCCTCGGTCTATTTACGTTTTGCAGCGGATGTCAGCTGCGCTAAGTTTGCAACTTTCTGACAAGCTGTCAACCCCCCGCCCCCCCCTTCTGCTACCAACTTGTTTTTTAAGAATTCGCCCTCTGACCTTTTGTTGCAAGGCCTGAGGACAGCAGACCTGCTCGCCACCCGTGACACACACACCTCCATTGTTGAGACACACATTCGCATGGCCGCCAAAATATCTCTGTCAACAGTTTCAATGGCGTGCGAATGAATTTCCCTGAAACTGATCTGCTTGACAGAGCCTGAAGAATTTTAATTGTCTTGTAAAATATTCATAGAGGGTTTTCCTTCAGAAAGCTGACACTCACCAATAAACTCACAGCAGCGACGTTTAACGCTGCCAGCTGACAAAATGTCCTCTCCCTGCTGCTCTTTCCGTATTGAGCTCTCTCTCTCTCTCTCTCTCTCTCTCTCTCTTCCTCTCTCTTTGTCTCTCTCTCTCTCACACACATCCTCAAAATAGCAGCACTCTTAGTGTTAGTTCAGCTTTTTTTGGTTTTCACAGTCAATGTGTTTATGTGCAAATTGAAATTGCCATAAAAAACAGGTGGAAGGAAAATCACTTGCCTAAGTTTGAATTTAGGTTACTAGCTGCTTACGGTGGCCCAGAGAGATCAACACACTGAGGCTTAAGAAAGCACACACAGACAAAAACACATCACATCACACTATTGTACCAGGCTGCAACTGAGTTAGCTTCTTATTCATACACACAGGCTTTGGGTCTGGACATGTTTGGTGTTTACGCACAACCACAAAGACACAAATTTACACACCCACTGATCATGAAAACCTCTGTCCCCTTCATTCTGAAAACACCAAAGCTGTTCAGTCTCTGTCTTCATTTGCCAGTTCAGACAGACACACAAAAACACCCACACACACACTCCATCTCTTATTACATGTATCTGCTTTCCGAGCCCCTCGCTGCAGACGTTCTGAACGCCTTCGATGGAAAACTGTCGTCCGTTTGCGTCGTTATTTCAGGTTTTGGCTGCAACAATCTCAATCTCTTTCACCACCACGACAATTGCCTTAGCAGACAGCCAGCACCACCACGTTGCATGGCCACAACGCACAATCCAGACATTACCCAATATCCTGAGAGGGTCCGGGGGGATCCATGCTGCTCATTTACACACATGCTAATACACCCAACGACTGCTCGACAGGTCTGTGGTTTAAAGTCCCAGGGGAGATTTATTAGGACAGATATGAATGACACTGTAGGAATGACTTAAAGGGAAAAACTAACCAGCGGACATTTACACTGTTAAATATCTTCAGTCTGTGACGTTCAATGCATGTCTGGAACTTATTTTGTGGTTAGAACTTAGTTTTCAGAGAGTTAGTGTATATCCAGCCAAAAACAAGAAAGTGTATTTTCAAGGAAGAGAGGGTCCTTCAACTTTCCACATAAAAAATGACCAAGAGAAAATTGGAAAATTTGATTCTCTAGATCAATGTCTGATTACGATCTTGGATTCAGCACCTTTATCTTTCTCCCCCACTGTGCTCAGTATGTAATCACAAAACAGCTGAACTCACATGTTTTTCTGTTGTGAAACAAGTATGAAGGAGTGACCAAATCCCAAAACCCAGCCCACGAAGACTACAAGATAACCAGTAGTCACTTCTGAGCTATCTTCTGTATGGGTAACAAACAATAGCAACTCACTGAATGTGGCCATGGTTTGTACTGTTGCTAGTTGTGGTTTGGCTTGCTTTGAAAAAAAGAGGTTGCAAGAGAGAAGGCCAGTGTTCTGTCAACCAACGGTAATGCAAACTCAGCTCAGCTCAGTTACTCACTCAGTCTAGCAGTGACCAGTGTGTATGTTTCATCAAGTTACCTGCTGAGAGAACCTACCCAGGATTTTCATCCAAATGTTTGGGATGTGGTCCATAATTGGATTGTTTAGGCCAGGTTTAGCTGACACCACTCTCACAACCTCATTTCCAGCTACAACAAGCATCTATTTGTAATAATAATAATTATAAAAGAGCTCTGAAGACCCGCTGTTCACTCCATGCTGGTAGAAGCCAAAACAGAGCTGAGAGGGAATATTGGACCTGCAATTAATAGATGGAGTAATTGTAAGTCTTTTATCAATGGTAAAGACAACTCCTCTTAAACTGTAAATTTTGTCCTGTAAATGTTGGATGTGGAAATAAGCAACTGTTACCTAAAACGTCAGTCACATCAACTTTGTGTGTCAAAGTTCGAAATTTGACTGTAACAAAGCACTGTGTTGTGTATTGTAGGTCTGTGAGTGTGTGGGGTTGTAAGATAAAGTGCAGATACCCCCCCCACCAGCTCTCCTGATGTCTGGGCCAGCTGGCTAACCTTCTTACTCTCTCCACCTCACACTACTAACCTCACATACCTCAGGGTCAGAGTCGAACCAGAACTGGTTCAGTGATCAACAGCGGCGGTGTTGGTGGTGGTGGTGGTGGTGTGGACAGCTTCCAGGAATCACACTCGTCCCCTTCCCTGCCCTCTTATCCCTCACTGATTTTTTTCCAGTTTTCACAGCCAGCCTGGAAAGTGTGAGTAAGTGTTTCCTGTGGAAAACAGTATTTAGGATAGTAATTTGGACTGTGCAGCTACTGTTAACAGACAGATGAGAAACAGTAGGACAGAGGGAAAATAAAAACGCTGTGTCAACTGTGTGAGGACAGATCTGAAATTAACTTTCCTCAAACTGTTGTAGATAGGGGCAGAGGAAGATGGATGGTGGGAGGCCTGTGGCAGGTCAAGCTCTCTTCAGCTCACGGCCAAAGGTCAACGTTTTGAGGACACTGCACAAGGCCTGCACTATAAAAGAGATATTTATGGAGCCATTAGTGTGAGTGAGGCATTAGCTTACAACTCAAAGATACAATTAGCACAGATGAGTATGCACAGTTGGATAATGTAAGGCTATACGACCAGACTAGGATCAAAAGACATTCAAACTCACATTAATGATTTTGCTATTATGTAGGAAATACTTTATTGATCCCCAAAGGGAAATTGTGGAAAGCCACGATGCTATTAAAACATCTTTCAATTAATTACAAAGATGCATGCAGCAGACAAACAGCATGCCAAACCTTAAAAAAAAAAAAAAAAATCATATTTAAAGGAGCTATTTCTAAGTTTAGCTAATGCTACTTAGCTATCATTAGGATTAATCGCATCAGTCTAGAAGAAACTTTGCATGTTCAGTATAATTCCCTCAGTCAACAACAGCTGTCTCCTGTGGTGAAAGCTAATGCCAGTGCTGGATCTCATCTATCACATCTCTTTAGCATTCTAAAGTTAGCATGCTAACGATCTCCTCGCTCACTGATGCCTCCAGTTTGCCCTGAAGACGTAGCACTGCTAAGGCAGCTAATTATGACATCCTGCAAGATAAAGACAACAATGTCTAAAGCTCTTGTCAGGTGTCAGTCACCACCACTGCACACAGCAAGCATCCTCATTAAGAGCTAGAGAAAACTACAAATAGCCCCATTAGTATATTGTGAGAGACAGCTAGCTGTGTGTTGATAACCTCATTTATCATACTTACATTGCTACAAGCTTCCATTACTCAGTGGCATAATTATTTTTGCTGCCAGTGCAAACCTCACAGGCAGCATAGTCAGGAAAATGCATGCAGGGAAGTGTGTTAGTACACATGGACATGTAAACATTCATTTTATGGCTTTCCATCAAGCTTCTTTATTTTTAAATCATAAAAATGTCCATAAATAAGCTATAATGATATTGTTGAAAGCTTTTCCTTACTCCACTGATGCACACATTTGATTGAACAAGAGAAGCTGACAATAAATAGGACAACAGAAAGTACCAAACTATGCCTTATGTTAGTTACACAGACTAACTTATCAAACACTAGCCTGAGAGTTTCCTCAGTCTGTGAGCCTCCATTGCTTCACTGCTGAACTGAAGATGGGCTGTGAGAGCATCATGTCTCAGTAGGAATGTTCATCACCCAGATTCACCTTATCACCAGCCCATAAACACACATGACAGTGAAATAAGCAGTTTTACCTGCCAACCCAAAATAAAGAGGCTGAAGCACGTGAGTGTTGGAGGCAGCCCACAGGCGCCAGGCTGCTGTGCTCAGGCTAATCTCATCTTCCTATCAACTATTATTACAGTTTAAAGAGCAGCAGTGATTTAGTGCCGCAGAAAAGTGCTTTGTTGAATTAATTGTGAGGCTTTGTTGTCGCCACGTGATGGACCCACATATACACACACACTCACACAGACACACATACACATATACGTGCCCACACACACACACACCTATGGGAAATGGGGCAGGGGCTCTGTGAAGCTTGCGTGTCACTGTTTTTCTGTAAATGCAGACACGCATGTGCATTCAATCAGCCACTGCTGTACTGCACTATTTCTCTCTGACATGTTTATCATCTATAGCAATGTTCTGAATACATGTTCATTCACATTCCTGACCTGCACTCACAATCTGCTGCACTGATTCCCAGGTTTTTGGAGTAGGCCACAAAAGTAGTGGTTTTACAATACTGTACAAACTTTCTTAGATCCAGACACCTAACACAACTTTACTTAACTTCAAGAATGCAAGAAAAAGTGCATTCAAGCAAGTCAACACAACATTTGCTATTTCATTATTTATGTTTTATACTATTATTAGGCCTCTTTTATTTTTGTTAAGCACATTGAATTATTTCTGTGTATGATAATAGACAAATAAATTTGCCTTTCCTAGTGTAAAAAAGAAACAAGATCATGATCAGGAACATTTGAATAAGGTAAGAACAAATATATTTTAGTGCATGAGACAACAGACAACCACACATGAAGGTTTTTACTCAAAAACACTTGACAAAGTGCTGTGTACTGTTCATATATATATATATATACATCTGTATATATATATCTGTAATATAAGATATATATATATACATCTGTATATGTATCTGTAATATAAGATATATATATATATATATATATATATATATATATATATATATATTATTTATATTTATATATATATATATATATATATATATATATAATAGAGCCTCAATGATCCTTGAGAGGACAATCTCTTACAGTTCAGTGTTGAAAAGTTGAACTAGGTTCAGACATTACCAAGCTTTGTATTGTCATTACAATAAGACAAACAATAAACAAACCTGTATGCAAGTTAACGAACACATTGTGCCTCAAATGGTATTTAAGGTTTTGAACATTTAAAGGTCTCCTCCTATTTGGCATCGTCAGCAACAACATAGTTCTTTCTTGTTTTGGCCAACAGTGTAATGTAGGTGTGTGTTACAGTCCCAGCATGTCTTCTCTCGGGTGATAAAGGCCTAATTAATAGCTGTCAGGGAGAGCGAGCAGCCGTTTGAAAACACGGTACAACCTGTAGCACATTCTGTACTTTACAGCTGTTGTTCAGGTTGCGGAATGATCTTCATCCATCACAGGCAGATCAACAAGCTGCTGCTGTTAACAGGTCGTGAGAGTTGCAAACACATTTATGACTCGACAATGGTGATCAAATTGATTTCAGCGCTACTTTAATGCAGCAATTCCTGCACACTGCTCAGTCTGCAATGCTCACAACATTTCAATGTGATTATAGACTAGATATAGTCACACCACAGAGTTAGCCAACTAGCTAGCAGGAGAGGTTAAAGTTCAAATATTTGGCTGAACGTAGGCCTAATGGATAAATGGCTAGCTTGAAATAGGCTCCGTTAGATAAAGTTGAAATCTGTAATATGAGATAAAATAATCAAAGTATTTAACACAAGCTAAAATAATGGATAATAAGTTTAGCAAAATGGATGAATGGTTGCAGTTGCTAAAAGATCCAGTAGCCCTTTAGCCATTGCAATTTCGTCAGCTAAAATAGGGTCTGATCTGTGTTTATGGGCTCAAAATAGAGAAAGACAAGCAAACACTTAAATGTCATGGTGGAAGTTCAAATCTGAACTCAGACCTTTGGTCGTTCATATCTATTCTTGGATTAACTCATAGCATTAAAAAAAAACACATTAAAATCCCAATAACACACACTGCAGCACATTTCTGTTAGATCCCTGTCATGTCGGCCTGTCAGAGATTTCTTTTTCACCCCATAGTTTGTGTAACACATTCTCTGTGTAGTTACACAACTCCTTTGTCTCACCTTCAGCTGCCAAATGAATATTTGGTTTTGATGGACTATGGAGCTGCACACTAGAACACGGAGTGCAAACAGGCAGATGTTATGCAGTGTATGCAGATGCTGAGCGTTGATTTCTCTGGTTGTGTGAGTGTGTTAAATGCTTAAGGAGGGCTACATTTCACCCTCAGGTATTCAGGCAGATGACAGATGAGTGACAGCCAGCTAATGTTTAAGAAGACGGTGTTCCCTGCTGCTGCTTCCTTGCACTTTGGCAATATGTCAGCTCTTTCTCAGGACTGTTTATCTTGTGAAGAAATGGGCTGTGAGGTCACGGAGTTTAGAGTTGAATAGACATAATAATTTCTCCAAAAAACACATTTTAATGAAGAATCTGACCAATACAACAAGTAGGTTTTTGACCGGAAGGTTGTCAGTTTCTTCCTTGGCCAGGCAGGGTCAGTCTGGCCAGCTGCTGCATTGCCACTGTTGAAGTGTCCTTGAAAGTGCTCAACCTCCATTGCACCTGTTTTAGAAATCTACAGTGATCAAGTGTGTACATGAACAATCTCAGTCTATCTACCCTAGATTATAAAAGTGCTGCTATGGCTTTTCAATACAAACCACAATAACTGACCAAGCAGAACACACCACTATTAAATATATGAGCACAGATGTCTCTGTCAATAAATAATAAGCTGTGACCTCTCTGAGCTCTTCTCCGCTGGTTTACACTGTCAGTGCAGTTTGCTGTTTGTCAGTAGGACACATTGGTGTCAGTGTGTCAGTCGACTTCTACTGAAATTCTACAGGTCTGTTGTTTTTCCACTGAACCAAACTTACTGGCCCCTGAGAAAGGAAATGATCTCATTTTACATCTTTTGTGAATATGATGATAACTCGCCTGGGGATGATAACTCATCTGTGTGTTTAGAACATCTGCTTGGTCAGTGTTTACAGAAGTGATCTCTGGTGCTGTGTCCAAAACAACACCTGAATTTATTCTTTGGGCTTCAACAGAAGTCAGTGTAAAACTGAAACTGAAATGTGACCGTGCTTTTTACAGCTTGGAGAGAGGTGTGTTTTGCAGCCCCCATGGTGTGTGACACTTGATTGTCCACATCCAGTTCCACCTAAATCCATCTCAAGTTTGCCCAAACTCTGGTGTCTATCTCCAAATATGACAAGGACTGGAGCGGGCAGCAAACTAAAATCTACATCATTCCAACTATGACTGCAGGGTCGGAAAATGGATATTGGCCAAACTGTATTAAAGCATTTCAGAACTGATATATGTTTAGCGTCAATCTCACTTCAGGGGCTAGACGAGGCCTTTTAGAGAACTATGACTATTTTATATGTCCAGCTCCATCGAGGATTGGGATTTAAAAATACTTTGCAGTTCCTGGCTCAATGACCCCAAACTGGCGAAAGCACTTTTCCTAATAAAATAAGAAGCTAAAGTTCCAGAGTACAACAGTGAGCTGCCCAGTCCTTGTGTCCATCCAGGCCGTCTGGTACTTCTCTGGAAACATAGTGTGTCGTCCAGTGGGCTGCTGCTGAGAAGCCATGCGTCACAGCAGCTGAAACAAAGTCAGAAAAGTCTGCTGACTTCATTCACACCGGAGTGGCTATACTTGAGGAAACTCTGGGACTGGGGACTCCCTTCACAAAACACAACCAGATGGCTTCATCATCTTGCTGCTTTTGAAGTGTCCCTGCACAGTATGTGTGCGCGCGTGCACATAAGCCTGGGTGTTGACTTCTAGACACGTGAATATTATTTTCGAAAGACCAAAGTGTGGGAGCAGACTCAAGGGCGGAGGCCAGACTCAGACAGACTGGGATCCTCTGGACTCCTGCTGAAAACAATTAACTCCAGTTGGAAAGCCGTTTACAGAAGTCTTTAATTTAGTGCCGTAATCAATAAAAGTATCATAATCACTGTGTTAATTACCTACATCTGTTTCCCCCAAACTCCTTTGCTGTTTTCTTGAAGTTATAATTTACAAAGATGTGTGTTTTGGGAGTTTACGTGTACATGGGTGGTGCTGGGACTTTCTCTACGGAATTTCTGATGAAATAAGGTTTAGTCAGACCACACTGTCCTCCCTCAGACTCACATTCTGATAAGTCTGCAGGAGGTCATAGTGGAAGACAGATGTGATTCATGGCATCCAACTAAAAATGAGCTCATATGGTTATGCCTCAAGTGTTCAAGTAAAACACAACTAAGAATAAACAAACCAAAACACTTGAAACCATAATAATATGTTATCATTCAGTTATTATGAAGCCTAACTGCTGGATAATGTTCTATTTGATTTAAACCCTCTTTAATTTATAATTACACACTGCCCTGCAAACCAGGCTAGTATCTTGGAATAAGTCACTGCCACTGAAACCCTCAGTTGGTTCTCTACAAAATGTTACAGTGGGAGGTACAGTCAAATGTAGATTAATTAGTATGTGGGGGAGCAATATATCCTTGTTTTGAGTGCCCGGATGTTCACTATCAGATGTTCCAGGAGTTCTCATATCATGTCGAACTTGCAGTGTGCTGCTGAGGGATGAGATCAAGATAAATAATGGTTCTCTTTGTCTGCAACAAAGAAACTGGTTTGTTGTTGCATCTTTTTTTTAACCAGTAGAGTAAGATATTTTAGTTTAAGAGGAGTCACTTGTGTAGAAAATTGTAAGTGACGACGCAAGTGCGGGAGGGCAGAGCGCAGGGTTAAGGCACCTGATGCTGACGGTCATCGGACCCCAGAAAAGGTGTTAGTTGATATATAGACAGCAGGGCGGTGGCCATGGAAGTTGGAATCTGCTAAGGAGTGTGTAACAACTCACTTGCTGAATAAACTAGCCCTGAAAATGGATGGTGATGGAGCATCTGGCACATACCCAGCCTGTTGGCATCAATGGGAGCCTCAAGGGCTACGCCGCGACAAGGCTACGGTATGTAGCGCATATAGATGGAAGTGACTGTGACTGTTATATTATAGGATACTGTCGAGTCATGGTAAAACAAGGTGAAATTGGATGGCTGAATGAATTTTGATCTTTCGTTTTACATAGATTTAAATCAATTGACAGAACAAAAAATGCAAAAAAACTAATCAAGAAAGTTTAGGCACCTTGTTGGCTCACCTGGTAGAGCCATTGGCTACACAGGCTCCAGGTTTGAGTCAGGCCTTCTCTGTCTCAGTGTTCTCATATCAAAGGCTTAGAATAAAAGTTTATCACAAATACACTGCTAATCAATGCTTTTAGATTCTTCTCTAGAGCCAGAGACTCTTTATGACAGAACCACAGCGGCTGCTGAGTCAGGTACTTTGGATTGTGGATATCTGTGGTCCACATACAGTAAATAAAGTGCTCAAAGTATTCTTCCACATCCAGTGAAATGTATCATATCAAACACTACATGAGAAAACAAATAAGACACAACATGTGTGTTAGTGACTTAAGAAGGGCTTGGAGGCATGTGGCCAAGTGTCAAGTCTTTATGCAAAGACAAGCTAAGCTAACCAAGATACTGACATAATGAAAGTGATCATGAGATATCATTATAAAGCTGTTCCCTGTAAGTAACACAATTGAACATATTCAATAGCTACTTGCATTTAATAAATCATGTCCACTCTTACTAAGCCCTTATCAGCCATTTCCCTTCCTGAACACACGCACACATGTTTACAGTCTGTCCTGTTCACTTTAGATTTACACACAGCGGTAGCTCACTCTTATTTCCATAGAATATACTGTTATCTTTAGAGGTTTGGTTCACTGGAATCAAGTCCTACATTTCCTTGGACTTTCTCTTTATCTTACTAAAGACACTCTGACCCAAACACAAACCAGAATCTGTACATCTGCAGAAAATAACCATGAGTGAGCACATTTGAACTTGTAGTGCTTAGTAACTGCAGCTGACTTAAGGGTGTCTAACTGGGACACAGCAATTTGAGCATCACACCATTCAGCTGTGTATCGTCCCATTCATTTCCTGTTTGCTTGACACCCTCAACCCCCCCCCAATCTGCCTTCCACTTCCCACTTTCCCCTTCTCCTCTTGTTCTGCCAAGATGAGATCCCCTGCCTGTTCATAGTGCGATGAGAAAGATCGATTTCTCAAGAGACAGAGACAACTGCTCCCTGACAGGGTGTGATTAGTTAGCCACAAGCTAGAGAGTGACCACAATTACAGGAGCTTGTTTTCTTTGTGCCCTCTGGGCCTGAACACACATGCCGACTGGAAAAAAACACAGTTTGCTGTTGGCTCAATAATACTACATGCATCTGGCTGACAAATCATTTCTTTATCTATGGCACAGCCTAGTGGCAATTGAGAAAAACTCATCTTATTATGGGACACTTTCCTCAACCTGGAATTGAGTTTTGAACTCTAACAGATATAAACTGAGTATAAGACAAATTAACATTTATAATAATAATTAAAACAGACCTTTGTTGTTTTTTTTTTTTTTTGCAAATGTGCCATTACCTGATCTTATACCTCAAAATATTAAAGAAAACTACAGTACAACAAGCTCCAGGAGGTCTGGGCTTCTGATTGGTGCACGGAGGTTCATGACATCATCTTTCTTTCAACTCCACATCTTTCAAATCAACATAGACAAAAACAAAAATACAGAAAAATCTCATCTGGAATAACCACAACTCTTCCAATGAGGAAAATTATGTTATGTTTTCATAGGACACCATTGTGCCAAAAAAAGAAAGAAAGCAAGAAAGAAAAGACTAATAACATGTTTTTGCAGGATCTCGTGCAGGACAAGATCCTTTTAAAACAATCCAGTCACATTTTAGCCATCATTAATAATGCTTTTGGACTTTTGTGCACAGGCACTGAAAACTGACAGTAAATGTCGTTCATAGTCATGAACAGATTTGAATGATCTAGAGACTCAGATGATTCAGCTGTTAATGTTGATTTTTCTGCCAGACTTCCCACAAAATGACATGTTCTTTCACCACAGAATTCACTACTATAAGCAGACACTGACATTTTAGTGATGTTTTCTGTCATAAATCAGGAAAATGGCTACGATGCAAGGCACGTATTTATATAGTTTGTCTATACAAGTACAATATCTATATTTATACTTTCTGTGGTCATCCCATTCTTGTCCTTATTTTAAGTATACACCGATTAGCACTGACAAGTGAAGTGAATATCACTTCATCATGGCACCTGTTAGTGGGTGGGATATATTGGGCAGCAAGTGAACATTTAGTCCTCAAAGTTGATGTGTTAGAAGCAGAAAAATGGGCAGTGTAAGGATTTGATCCAGTTTGACAAGGACGACTGAGTCAGAGCATCTGAAAAGCTGCTGTTCCCGGTCTGCAGTGGTCAGGATCTATCAAAAGTTTATGTTCAGGTCTTGAGCTCCATTTAAGGCAGTGTTTTGAATTTCATTGTGTATCTATTGTGCAATGACAATAGGGTTAGGGTTAAGTTTAGTGCATCTTGAATTAAAGCGCAGTAGTTCAATAACACAGCCATCACACACAGCACAATGATGAGAACAGCACCAAACAAGCCAACAGAACAATTTATTCAATAAATCAACATCTCTGTACAAAGATAAAGACAAATATTTTTGACACATTTTTGCGGGATGATTTTCATAGCACCTTAAACAGATACATCCGAGCAGATTCAAGCTGACGTTATTCACTTTATTAAGAACACTTCATCCCAGCCCACGCTGTTTATTCTGATGAACCGGGAGGAAAGTTTCCCAACAAACCAACCACTTTATTGTTTAACGTGAAGTTCAGCATTCCTATTTTGGAGGTTTTTCATCCTAGATGACTGGACATACTGCTGCATGCCTGCCCTCCTCTCCCTTATGTTGCCTTCAAGTGCTTCGAAAGTTTGTTTTGTAGTGGTTATTTTAAGCACCATCTCTATCAGGGTCAAATACTTTAAAATGCTCTTAAAAGGAACTCCCCATATGAAGGCGAGATCTGTGCTTCAAGATTATTTACTGGCTAAGACTATAACAAACCAGGCTCCAGAAACTAGTCCAAACGACCTGTAATCACTGAAGATAACTTCATAGGAATTTATATCCTGATAAAAGAACTCCCTCAATTTGGCTCGTATGTGGGGTGCAGCAGTCAAAACTTCATATTCAGGCCAGCATCGTGCAGCCCGGGCACGTTTAGGGAGAGTGCCAAATCACGGGAGTGGACTGAGAGATTTGGATGCAGCTCTGCAGGCATGAAATATTGCTTTTGAATGCTTTGTAAGGATCTGTCATTTAACAATAAACATAGAGGTGCAGACGTCTAGGAGAGCTGACAGATGGCCTCTTGTTCTTTAAAGCCGTGCGAGCTAACTGCCCGCTGGCAGCTCCACACAGAGGCAGGAGGGCTGAAAATTGTGAACTTAGACACCTAAAAAATCCAGAAGGTTGACGTCAACGAACTGCACGTGGACTTTTTAATGTTATATATCAAATGGGAAACAAGGGAGAGGGAGTTCAGCCGGGTTTTAGCTTTTTACTGCGCTTGTTCACTTCTATTCTGCTATAATTAGCTTTTAAAGGACCATATCAGTGCGTTTGTATATTTCACCTCATTTAATGCATGATACTTATTTTATATTACGACCAAATGTTTTGAAAGCGCACCATAAGTCCAGCTGGAGCAGTGTTTACCTGTGATTCCAGCTTGCTGTGAAAATCAGTTTCCACCCCCTTGGCCTGAGGTTTAAGCTTCGATAGTTTACACTTTCCAGTGTTTTATTTGAAGCGTTGGACCATAAGAAGATGTGTTTGTTCTTTGAAGAACCAAAAACCATCTGTGCAGTTTTACATCTCCTCTCTTAGGCTTCTCTCTGGAGCTCTGGTAACAACGCGTGAGTGAAGATTTAACTCTGGAGCGTGAATGAGCCTCAGAAATGATGGATGAACTCAAATGTTTTATTGATGTGGCGACACAAATTTAAAGCAAACTGGAAGAGGGAGTCATCTTTCTCTGCTTTCACCATTCTATTACATCATATTCACGTCCAGATTCATATTTATGTTGTGACTATGGAATTTAATAGAAAATATTAAGTGTATTTGGAGAATATGTACAGTAAAGTTGACCTTTGACCTTTTGGACATAATGTCATCAGTTCAGTATTTTATCCTATTACATTACTATATTATTTGAGTGGAATTTTATCACAACCAGAGTATGAATTGTTAACACAAATTCAAGATTCCTATGGTCTCAGTGACCTTTGACCTCTGACCTCCAAGATCTAATCATATCCTCCTTAAATCCAAGGGAACATTTGTGCCAAATAAGGTGTTCCTGAGATCTTCCTTGTTCATGATGTCCATCTTTATCATTGACACGGTGGCTTAAAAATGTCCTTAATGTCAAGTTCTCTATTAGTTATACACAAATATTCAAATGTATACGACCAAGATCTGTAAAAACAATGATTACATGAAGGTGTTCTGTGTCTTATCTAATGCAATATCAGAATCACATACTTCCTGTCCTTGAGCCATCACGGCAAAAACACTGGTATGGTCCTTTAAGTTTGAATCTATGGTGGGTTAGGAGGTGTCTCGACCTACAGTATCATTGGACCTTTTGTTCCTGTCTGTGAGGAGTAAGAAAGATCCTCTCACTGCAGTAAGCTCATTGGAGATGTTGAGTTAGCATTCACTGTAAGAGACAGAATCTGAATTACTGTTTCAGAAAATGCCTCTGAAGTTTGATTCACTGATGTGAAGGCCTTCATCCTGAGAAAACAGATCACACCTCAACTAAAACATCAGTGACTTTTGAATGTGAAGAATGTGAAGCCAGAAACAAACGCTGAGGTACTCCAAACTTTTCTCTCAATATTCTGGTGTCACATCATCAAGTGTGTTTGGCCTGATTCAACCTCCTCAGATAAATCATTTAGAAATCCACTGAAACAGGTCATGTTGACTTTGAACAGAGCCAGTGAGTCAATCGCAAGGACTTTGTGGAGTTCATAAACGACTTCCTGCACCTCCCTCTAAAAATACCAAATATCTATGGGCAGATTTAATGCCACAATAGACACAGGGCTATAAATAGGCAGCCAGGGTACTTAGCGTCTGGATCAAACACTGTCTGTCGCCAGGCTGGCGGTTTGAATTACAGGAATCTGAAGCAGCATCTGGAGAACTTCACTCTGAGTGCTGCTGTGACAACATCACTACTTGTGTTCCTCTGGATGTTTCACTTGAAGTCATCCAGGGAATGCTTACTGAGCAGTTACTTCATATTTTAGCTGCTTCGCTGTATTTATGGTCTGTCTGTGGGTTAAGAGGCATACTTGTAGTTTCCCAGAAAATCCTGGAAAAGACACCCCCCACCCCCAATCTGACTGTATATAAAGACGAACGACATGGGACAAGGTGTATGTTCATTTTTCTAATAGGTTTGTTTAGTTTAGTTACTTGATGCTATAAAACAGTCTGACATCATGATTGACAGCTGTGATTGCCTTGCAATTGGGTCAAACAGGTATACGGGTGGGACCTCTGTTACCTCATCTTTTGTCTCTACTTTTGTACAGTGGGAGGAAGTGGAAATGTCGGCCATCTTTATACATACATGGTCATAAAGTGACCATCCTCTTTACATGATGACATCATAAAGGGGTCTGATCAACAAAGACATATTTCTTCATCTTTACTTTTACCCAAAACTGCACCATCCCTTCTCTAGGTCAATTAAAAACAAATCTACACTCCTCTGTGATATTATTTCATATATACAGTATAATCTTAATATTTATCTTGATGACAAACCTTATTGAAAGCTATTTAAGACTTTTATATTCAACGTATGGATAAGATTACATGTTGGCGGCTCCATTGCTCCCTTTTTAAAAGTTTCTATGTCAAACAATCAATAAACAGATCAGTTAATAGTTTGAGTGTAGTGTTTACATGGTTTGTTGATATCTGATTGTGTCAATATCAATATAGTCCTGAGTGCCAGCAGACAGGAAACACAGTATTTGTGTTATATATAATAAAACAATGAGAACGTAAGTTGTAACTACTCGGCTCAGTTTGAGTGAAAAGATCAAAACCAGAATAAAGGCATACAATTATGTGCACCAGCCTACATTTATCTATTTCTGCCTCTGAAGACAGTCACTGTGTCAGATTATGTGCCTATATTAGTAATAAATTCCAGTCATATTGTGGGCAAGTAAACATGAGACCTCTACTAGTCATGTCTGTCTGTATTTTCTGACTTTGACTCCCTGTGCTCTGAGCCCCTGTGGCCAGTGTTAGAGGTTGTCAAAGCAGCATCATTTGCATTCTGTTGTGCCGCATGTGTTGTTCCCCAATGCCCTCACTCTGCCTGATTAACCTAATGCAGTGGTTCCAAAACCTTCTAGTCTTTTTTATGTGTTTATATGTTTTGACGTATGTAAACTGATTACTTACAGTGTTATTCTAGGTCTGCTCATATGTGGATGGCTTAGATTGTGTTGAGGGCTTCTAAAGCCTTATTTCAGGTCATTTCCATCGCAGTCACTATCTCTGTACAACTGAAAAACTCATAAGCAGCAAAGCCTGAAACCTTTATATCTATATTAACCAGCAACTGTGAGCTGTCAGGCTGTCACCTGCAGCAAAACTGATTATGATGTGAAATTCCTGAAGGTGCCCTGTGAACAAGAGGACTACTAGCTGGTGAAAATGGATATTAACATGAGGAAAGGGGAAATGCCTACAACATGTTGGTGAGTAATGAAGATATAACTCCACAGGCCACCTATAATCAAAATGTTTCATCTGTTTTTTTTTAAATGAGAATGGAAAGGGGAAACAGCAGGATAAACCACTGTGGGAACCACTGCTGTGCTAGACTCATATTCTATATTAATATATTCGACAGAGCAGACAGGAGTCCCAGCTCAGGTCATTGAAAACTGATGTGTTTGTGTGCTCATCACTAACCTTTAAATCTACAGTTAAATCTGAGAGCAGTGAATGTCCAGTCTGAGCAGTGATCCAGCTCTCACTGATAGCAGAGGTAGCTGATGATGAGTTTCGGTATGTCCAGTTGACCTATGACCTTCAGAGCTCTGGTGCCTAGCTTCTTCCTCACAGCCAACCTGCTGAGCTGCTGTAGACTCATGGGAGTGGCTACAGACAGAAAACAAGGGTTAGAGGTTTGAGTACATCATAATAATGATGCAAAATACTTCACAATGATAAAACAGAAGGTTACAAGTCTCTGTTTTCTTAGAATTAGATCTGAGCTTCAAATATCACATCAACAGCATGACAAAAACAGAATGTTTTCACTTTAAAAGCATTAAAGTGCAGCCATTTATGCATCAAATAGACTCTGGATGACTGAATCACGCCTTCATTTCAAGAAAAGTCAATTACTTCTTTTTGTTAGACCCCCCCCCCCCAAAAAAGAAAAAAAAAAAACTCTGCTTCTCAAGAACAAATTAGTCAGTTTTAGCTTCCTGTTATATTCAGAGTTGATTTTGAAGATCTCCTCCTTATCCACTGTACAAAGCCCCTAATGGACAAGGACCAAAACAGCATCTCAGTTCCAGCTCAAAGCTATCACACTACCTGTGTGTTTTCAGGTAATTTTAAGTCTTCTCATGTAAAGCACTTGATGCATAATGTTTCTGCTGTAAAGCACTTTAAACATGTAAAGTTCATTATCGTAACTATTATGATTATTATTATCATTGCTGTCGAATTTAAAGCTTATCCTCTACTTGTTACTGGACATAAGATGAACAAATCATCACCCTCTCATATGCATCGGTTACACACATGAGCATCATCAGAAAACGTCAGATGTCACTCGGCTGAAATTTCCAGCAAGTGAAAAGTGATTGTTGTCTGCCATCTGCTGGTACAGTCTAGATACCTATACAACTGAAGTGTTGTATATGATTAGAGGCAGCAACATGAACAGGGTGGTCATGTTAATCAATGATTATTTGCTTTGTGAGTAACCTACTCTCATAGAACTGCAGGCAGGCTGCAGAGGGTGAGCCGGGTGTGGTGTAGTCCACAGGTCTCTTGTTGTGCTGATCTCTGGCATAGATGTTGGCCCCGAACTCCACCAACGTCTCAATCATCTCCACTCGCATGTTTTTAGCTGCGTGGTGCAGTGGAGTTTCATGGAGCCTGGTAGCGTTCACTTTAGCCCCTGCAGGGAGGCAGATGGACATTAAAGTCTGGAGGATGGAGGTGGTGTTACTTTTTTGATCAGTCTAGAAATATCATGCCAAGACCAAAGCAAACCATCCCTCAACATCTGCACTACCTTATCTGTGGTCCCCCATAAGTATGCAGTTACATCAAAATGAACCATTTAAAATGAAACATTAACCAAAATTCAAAACATAACAATGTGGACTGAAATCTACTAACAAATTATTTGTCTGCCTGCATTGTTATCAAATCTCTGTGAACAATGCACAACAGCCCAGAGACTCACACCACCTTGCACAGGCAGTGTGTCCTGTCTAACCTGTCGTTGTGGGCAACAATAAGTCAACGTTCTGCAGCCCCCATGCACATGGCTCACAGCCAGTGTGTCCCAGACGCTACAAAGACCGGCAGCTTGAACGTTTGACTCATATTCGTACAGAATATCTCACCACTTATTTTAAACCATGAGGTCGATCCCACTGAGCTTCAGTCATTTGAATATGATCATCTTTCCTGTAAACTGAAAATTAAGCAATCAACATAAGGAAACCAAGTCTATTGATTATTACAAGCTAAATACACCATAGCCAAATACTGGAGATCAATAACAAGACCAAGTTTAACAGGTTTGTCTCACTGGACTATCAATCATTGAAAAGCTCAACCTTTATGACTGAGGGGAAATATTCTATTTTTCATAAGACATGAAGAAGTTTCAAATACATTTAAGAAGTTGAGAAAGTTAAGTTCTGAGATTTTTTTTTTTAAAGATTTCTTTTTTTCTTTCAAGAGATTTTTTTCTTTAAAGACTTACTGACACCTACTTGAGACTCATCGTTGTGCCTGTCAGTAACAATAACCCACAGTAAAAGCAAAAGGCTTTTTCTACCTCCTAGAAATGTTCGTAGAGGCATTTGTGCTATTAGATCTGCTCAGACACGGAGCTTCACAAAACAACAACAACCTGATTTCTTCTTCATCATCACTGTGAAACAGTTGCTTTGTCTTCTGTAGTTGACACCCATTGCCTTTGTGTACTAATGTTTTGTCTCTTAATATGTATGCTGTAGCTTCACCCTTCAATTCATCTTGCGGTGGTGGGCGGCTCCTCTCTCTTCACTGCACGATGGAGAGATATAGAAGATTCCTCCATCGTGCAAGTAGATGAGCTGACAGACAAATGAATTCCCTTTGAGGATTAATAAAGTAATTCCTATTCGTATTCATATCTGACCTCTGGCTCACTTCCAGTTTCTATATAATTATCATTCTAAGAGAAGCTTATATTTTATACTTTTCTCATTTTATTTCTCATTTCAAAACCTCAGCCCTGTTTGTATTTGTAAGCAGGAAAGGAGGATTTCTCAACCAACAGATATGAATAAAGTTACAGCAAATACATAAGCAAGAAACCATCTTAAAGCCAATCAGTGGTAGCTAGTCCTGCTTTGCACTCACCAGCGTTGAGGAGCACTTTTACACAGTCTATGTGTTGGTTAACACAAGCCACAAGAAGGGGAGTCCCGTAGTAAAGGTCATACGCCTCGAGACAAGCACCCATGTTAATCAGAAGCTTCACACAGTCTGCGTTACCTGAAATACAAACAACAGAGTGCTGTGCCTGACACGTTTTACTTACTAATTGACACCAGCCATTAAAAACTGGGTAAATTTGATTCCACTGAAATTCAAGAGTGTGTGAAGCGAGTTGAAAGACTCACCTCCCATGCAGGCCTCATGTAGAGGGGAGGCAGTGCGAGAGGTGAGGGCGGGGTTGGCCTTAGCGCCGTGCTCCAGTAAGAGTCTCACACACTCCAAACTACCAGCTGAACAGGCATCACACAGCGGGGTGCTGCCGTCTACATTCCTTGCATCCACCTCAGATGGAACATAGGATTATGGGGATGAAACTGCTGCATCCACGTCCTACAGCATCACATTGATCCCTACAATCTCTGAAATGATTCTCTTTCTTTTATCCACCTGACAGGCTCTCTGCCTTACCTGAGCTCCAGCATCCAGCAGCAGCTGGACACACTGGGCCTGTCCGCGGACACAGGCCTCGTGCAGAGGCGTGATGGAGTCCACAGCCACGACATTGACTGAAGCTCCGCTCTGAATGAGACTCTGGAGCTGGGAGGCCTGGCCGAGTGACGCCGCCTTGTGCACCTCTGTTCTCTCTGACCAGCAGCCTGCAGAAGAACAGACCAACACGTATATTATCTCCCACTCTTCTCTTTACATACACAATGCCATGGACCTCAAAAATGTTCCCACTCATACACTGTGAACTGCTGCGATTGCTTAGCCCAGCACAAGTGTGTGTTCTCCCTCCTGAGAAGTGATTTCTGCTCCTGGTCCTTAGAGACCTCGACACAGCCGTCTTTTACTAATTAGAGTCTTAATTTAGAAAATTTTCGATCTCTGATGAAGCTGCTTTTCCATCTCTTTGGAAACTGAGCTGGATGTATTGTTGTCACTGCATATAAGGAAATACATTTATAACATCTATGAAATAGTAAAATCGTTTAGAAAAACATCTATAATGTGAATTTTCATAATATGGTATGAAATGATCTGAACATGAATGTGAACAATATATATTCAATTTATTACAACGGCACACACACAACTCATGACTTGGCCTCAATGTGGCCTCAGACGCTACTGTATATCAGCATGTACAGGATATGGGATGGATAGAGATTTTCTAACATGTCTACAATATATGTAGGTATCTGGCAAACTACCAGTGGCTCACCATCTGTTTTAGCACAGCTCCACTCAGCAGATCTGCACTCAACTGCACTAATACACAATAACCACCTCCCAGTCTGAGTGTAGGTCGTAGGTGAAGACTTGTCTGTTTCTTTAGCCAGTGTTGGTTTACACTGTGTGTGCCATCAGGTGTCCTATAGTGAACAAATGTAAACAGTAGGCTGATGTGGGACATGAGAAGCTCTCAGACATTTTGTCAAAGATACTGTCACAGCTCCTGTCAAAACATGAAAACATACATAATGTTCATACACCTGTGTTTACTTGACATATATATCATACGTGGAAAATAAGTAATTGTGTATTTCGCTGCTGGATGGCTATAACAGGTGTGTTACAGAGATACTTTGTGCAGCTAGCCGCTTCGGCTCACGTTTAAAGTCAACAGAAACAGCTTTAAGCTTTATACTGTATAATGTCAGCGGCACAGAGGAGAAAAGTAATTTACCAACATGCAGCACCGTTTATTCTCAGTGTCTAAAAAGCTGTAACAGTGGTACAACATTCATAAATGTGGGTAACAGCACAGCACATCGTCCACAGTAGTGCTCGCTGCAGTAAACACAACACGCCGGGGAACAGCACGTTAGCTGTCAAACTGGGTCAGATTCCGCTTCAACCCGGCAGCCTGACCGGCCATGTTGGGTCTTATCTCTCACTCACCGATGTCTCCGAAGAAATACGGCTGAGTGTTTTCAACCTCCATCCTCCTCCTTGGTGTCCACGCGGAAATAGCGACGCTAACTCAGAAACAGCGAGGCACGGGAGGTTTGTAAACAGCAGTCCTGCTAATGTTTACATGCGGCAGCGGCAAGACCAGCGTCGTACCTGGGAGTCGGAGTGCATGCTGGGACTTGTAGTTCTTAACGCCACAGGGGTAGTGGCACGCTCAGCCACAATTTATTTCTTAACAAGATAAATAATGATACATATTTCACGTCATTATCTCACAATACAACAACAACATCATTTAAGATGTAATTATGGCGCCATTCCTGTGTCACATGACATACATTAAGACTTATGAGGGTTAAATTATGAACAGACATGTTGTCCATGGTGCAGTCTCTCATACATCCATTAATGTGTCCCTGTGTAGCGATGGGGGGCGGTCACAGTACTGGAGGTAGCTGCAGATGCGGGGGGAAATGTTCAATTGACCTATGACCTCTGAGGCTCTAGTACCCAGCATCCTCCTCACAGTGATTCTGCAGAGCTGCTGCAGGCTCAGGGGATTACCTGGAGAGGGAGAGGTTTTCAGAGGTAAGTCATGACTAAGAGGCAAAAACTGTCAGAAGAGATGACTTGCAGGCAATTCGGGGATTTACTTTCATAAAACATGAGGCAGGAGTGAGAGGACGACACAGGTGTTGTGTAGTCTACAGGTTTTCTTCCATGGTTGTCGCTAGCGTACACATTGGCTCCGAACTCCACCAACAGCTCGATCATGTCCACCATGTGGACTCGTGCTGCATGATGCAAAGCTGTCTCGTGGAACTTCACTGAATTCACGTTGGCACCTGCAGAAAGTTTCAACCAAATTAGGCCTGTTTGATAGTATACATTTATGAACTCACTACATCTGAAATAATCTGGTAAAATCTGCACTCATACAGTGTTATACAGCTGGAAGAAAGCCTGTATTCATGGGTCTATAGTATGGTAGAATTTTGTCCAGCATGTAGGGCCATACTTTTCTCATTAGTCTCTAAAAGGGCAAAGGTCATCATGTTAAAATGTGAGGCAACTTTTACATGACATATATTTTATCATGATGAAATTGCATTTTTTTTTTCCAAATGAGTTTGTCAAAATGGAGGAAGTAACAACTGTAGCCCCCCAAAAATAAGTTACATGAGCATTCAGCTTCTTCAGAACGTAAACATATCAGCAAAACCTGCAGGCCTGTTCTTTATGAGTTGTTGTGGACATTGTGGAAAATGTAAGAAATTCTTGACAAAGGTAAACCTGACGGAAGTAGAGGACGTCATAGTGGGTAAATATGGGTGAAATTCAATCTGACCTGCAATCAGTAGCTCTCTCACACAGTCCACGTGTCCTTTAGCACAAGTGATGTGGAGTGGAGGACCAAAGTGGATATCATACGCCTCCAGCTGGGCGCCACTGGCTATTATCAACCTCACAACGTCCACATTACCTGACAGGAAGGTAAAGTTTCATTCAAAGAGAAGAAGTCTGATATGAGTGGTGGCTGCTGGCTGCTGCTGCTGGAGGTATTACCTCGTATGCAGGCCTCATGGAGAGGTGAGGCAGTGAGAGCTGTGAGGGATGGGTTCACTTTGGCTCCATACTCCAGTAGCAGCTTGGCACACTCCAGACTGCCAGAGCCACAGGCATGACAGAGAGGGGTGCTTCCATGGATGGTCCGCACATCCACCTGAAAAAGTCCCACTTTAGTCAACTTCAGATTCTTGTAAACATCTTAGCAGAGTTTGTCTGTTACAGAGTAGGCAGACATACTAACACGTGTGCGATCCAGTTCATTCTTAAATTGACAGAGGTATCCATTGTAGCACTCGCGCTTGCAGTTTACTCCAAAAACCCCACAAAGGGAGTATTTATTCTCTGTTGGATTGCCTCACCTCTGCTTATGATAAGGTGGCCCAGTTCATTTGTGCATTTTATTTTTTCATATCTGCACAAGTCAGCTCTGATTGAATCATGTGGGTTTATCTCACCTGGGCTCCAGCCTCCAGCAGCAGCTGGACACACTTTGGATGACCCTGCATGCAGGCCTCGTGGAGCGGAGTGATGTTGTCCACCGTCACCATGTTGACCGAGGCTCCGCTCTCTAGCAGCTGAGCCAGCTGTAGGACCCTGCCATGGGATGCTGCCTCATGCAGGGCAGTCCGGTCTGCCCAGAAACCTTAGACGCACAGAAACACGTTAACAGCACAATCACACATGTAAAGGTACAACCCAAGATTTGTTGAGCTGTTCTATCATTTTGTCTAAATAAATGCAGTGTGAAAAGAAACACATGCTGCAATAAACTACACATATTAAATACTAATTAAAAACAGCAAAAAAAAAAAAAGAAAAGAAAAAGTAAACCATATTAATATTTTGTCCTTGTTTTAATATTGTTTTTCTGTTTTTTCATTGTAAAAATAATTTCTGAAGCATAGATAATGATACTATTTACATACATACATACAGTGGACCCCACATACACATAGATAGATAATTACATTTGAATGAAAATATGAAAATAATTAACATTCATTAAATTAAGTTATTAAGCTATATGCCCTTTCAGTACGTGTTTTCTCACTGTAGAAAAAAGAAGAAAACGTGATAATTATCGTCTCCATGCAGCCTGTTGCTTAAAATAGCCACTTTCGGGTAGCTGTGTTAGCTACTTAGCAGTAACTTCAGACACTACCTCAGTTTCGTCATCTCAGTTAAGATGAGTTTCCGTTTTAAGTCTCATAGATGTATATTAGACACTCACTGTCTGTATGTTACTGTCGTTGCTTTGAGCTGAATCTCTACTCTTCAGCAGCGACAGCACGAGCCAGGCACGAGCAGGAGTGTGTCATGACACTTGGACAACATGACAGAGTCGACACAGTGTCCAGACAGACAGCTAACACTCACTGCTGTGAGGGCTCCGACACTCGTCAGTAACGGTGCTCACCGATGTCGCAAAGAAACGAGCGGCGCGCTGCTGTCATCTCCATGTTTGTGCCGCTTAGCACGGGTCAGTGATGGTGGACGTCTCAAGACTCACAGCCATTACCGTTAGACATAAGCACGGGGTGTAGCGTTACAAGCGCCGGGTGGAGGAGCAGCGGAGAATTGTGGGACTTGTAGTTCTTCTACAAGTGTGAGGCGTCTTGACCACTCGGCAGTGTTGTCGGTGTATTTCTGAGTTCCCCGCCCTGTGGGTCGCAATAAATTAAGACTAAATGTCATGTACTAACACTGAGGGGGGCGTTTTCAGGTTTATGTTCATGTGTCTGCTACATCCAAGGTGTAACTGATACCACACAAACACATCTGTAACCTCATCAATCTTTGATGTGGTTCGCCTGAGTTTGAGGCGAAGCCATCAGGTGTCAGATAGAAAAACACTGGAGTGCTGCACATCTTCAGCTGTCCTGTTGGTGGCTTACGCAATGTATTACACAATTAAAAAAAGAAAAAAGAAAAAAAAAGTAACACATCTAGAGGAGTCTGCAGCTGCCCTGACAAATATCTCATCAATGTTGTGAAAGAACAAATAAATGAAACACAGATTTTGTTTTTGACAAAGTTGTTTTTTACTTTGCAGTACAGAAATCATTTGAGCCCAAGATGTTTTTTAACAAGTTGTTGAAAACAGAAGATATCACAGGGCTCCCATCAATTCAATACTGCTGCAGTACACATTTGGTCCTTCTTAAGCAATTACAGTCAACCACACTTCACATCAATCTGCTGTCAATGCTCGAGTTTTCCATCATTTTGCATAATAACAAGAACTAATACATCTCCACTTATGCGTTATATTAACTGTTGAAAACAGGTTCAGGTAGTTTATGCTGAACTATAGTCACCTTGTGATATAGTTTACCGTCTTGCTGTGCTGAAGTATTGGGGGTATAAAGACACACAAGCATATCTAGCCGCCTCACACAGCTGATCACTGTTGATGGGTCTGGATGAGTTCAAGTGGCCCACACCCTGCGAGGAACACTCAGCTAGGCATGATTTTAGCCAGACGCACAAAACAAAGCCACTTTTCTCACACGCTGACATGGAAAAATACCTGTAGAGAAAAATAACTTATGTGCAGGTATCATATGTCTTCCAAATACCTTTTATACAATGACAGAAAAAAATAGTTTCCCCTTCCACACACTGTCAGATATTGATGAGTTATCATTTTATTTGGCATCTTTGGACTATGCTTCATCTTGACATGATGAAGCAGTATAATGTCAGGTATTACTGTGTGTTAGGCCTAACCGTGCACCTGAATGTGATTTGAAAAAGCATAGCTCCCTCCCTGAACCCTATCCAACAATACTATATCATATCTCTCTATATATCATGAATTTCCTCAATGGGCAGGCCATATACTTGGATAATTAGCCCGCCCATTGGCGTGTACATTTTTGTGTAGGTTTTCTATTTTTTGTAAGATTTCAGTTGTCGGCAGCGTTGTCTTTGATGATCAGAAGTGATGCGGGCACCCTCTACTCTGCGGCGTCGCCGAAGATGTCCTGCTTCCTGCGCTCCATCTCAGCAAAGTCAAATTCTGAGCCGGTCATCCTCCGATAGATGTCCTTGATGTCGTCACAGGTGGTCTCAAAGTGAGTTGTGGCGTCGTATGTACGGGAGATGAAAATCTGTGGAGAAAAAAAAGACAGAAAGTTTACATGAAGAAGCTGTTTTGAGTTGGTTTGTTTCCAATCCTCTAAAAAGGAAACTTCCTCAGAGCTAATGCTGGCAACTTCCCAAGTGCACACAGGGTGGCAGCAAAACAGCACAGTGCTGCAAATATGACATGCTCATACACAGGAGTAAATTCATCTGTTACTTTACACATACTAGTGATAATAATAATCATGACTCAACTTAGTAGTCTAACTCCACACACAAAAAATGTGATGCAGTATTAGTAGATTGAGATTCATGTGTTATTTTTACATTAGTTGTTCAAGATAGCTGCAACTTTCTGTCCATGCACAACAAATTATGTAACTACACTACTACATGATAGCATGTCTTTAAGAATGAATGTATTCCTCAGCATGTCACTAGGATTTTTCATATTTCCCAGTGGCATTTTGACAACACCAGCTCCTGGCCAGACATGTATCAAAACCACAAAACCACATGAGTTGACTGTGGTTCACTTTTAGTGACAACAGACAGATCACTGGAATACCTAAAATGACATTATTCTCACTACATTATAAAAAGGGACACTACTCACTGTGGTAGTTCTCAAATTATATTTGTAATAAACTGGTAATTAAAGCTACAGGTCTCAGACCTTATCCAAATAAAGTCTGCCCAGAGCTCTGTTATGGCCCTAAACATGCAGTAAGGTGCAGTGAGGTCCTTTGTGTTCCATACAGTGTCAGTGGTTTTACCTGGCTGTCAGTGCCCATGTCAGTGGGTCCATACTGGTCACTAATGCTGACAAACTTCTGCTCGATGGGCTCCAGTAAGTCCAGGGCTGGCTTGATCTCTTTCTCAGGGTTGTTTGTCTCCACTGTAGTGCTGACGATGGCGATGTATTTGCCCTGTGCTGCCACGTTGTGAGCAAAGGAGATCATACAAACGTAGATGTCTGGAGAGAAAGAGGAAAAAACTACAGTAAATATCTGGTGGTGTGACTGAGGAGACGTTCTATTCTAAGTCTGTCTTCTAGTATCTGGTTATCATCAGAAACATAACCATGTTCAGGCATTCATCTCTTTCCTTTTACTGTCCTTTATTTAAAACAAAGAAATAAAAGAGTACAAAGGTTGTTTTCTGTTCTCTGTGTCCTCACCGTGCTTCCTGTTGACCTGGTTCTGGGGGATGATGATCTGGCAGGAGTTGATGTCGCCGGTGTTGCTGATGGGGTGACTCAAGATGCAGATGACTCTGATCACCTGACCCACTTTGGTGGCACGGTCCATGATGTAACTGGGGTCGCAGATCAGCTGCTTGCACCTGGCGATCTGTGGTGGGCAAAGGTCACAGACGAAAGAAAACGGAAATAAGAGGTTTAATAATGTATGATGATGCAGTTTATGCTTGTACAACTTAAAGTGATAGAAAGTCTCAAATGATGCATGAAACAAAGTATGAATGTGCCTGCAGAAACGATGTGATGCTGTCATGTCAACATGGAGCACAGTGTCAGAGGTTCTTATGGAATCAGTGACATGAGGTCCTGAGGCTCCCCCCAGCATTATTATGTGTTAGAAAAGTGCTCAGTGAGTACATATCTCCAGCAGAGTTATGTTGACTTGTGTTCTTATTTCGTAAAAGCTGTATGTGGTGCAGTATGTGTAAGTGGGCAATGTGAATATTTCATAATTAATCCTGAAATTCCATGTGGACACATAGATGGTTAACCAACTGGGATGCTAAAGCTGTTAGCTCTTGCTGAATCCAGTGTGACTGAATTGCATCTCTGTGCTGTGATTCAAATCACATGGTAACGAACCAAGTGGTGAAGTCATAGGACTGAGTTCTGATAGTCTGGTCACTTGCCATCACCACATCTGGACTCATGAAGCAGAGACAACTACTGGTGTTGCCAGCGCTCCCCATACTGAAGCTCCCTGGGGTTGATGGAACTCAGGGGAGGTTTCTCCTTTTGATACAACACATGTTGTTCACAGATATGAACCAAACCCTCACCTCTCCCTCAGACTTGACTCCCACCACCTTCCCGTTCTCCATCACGATCTCATCGATGGGCTTGTTCAACATATATGTCCCGCCGTAGATGGCACTCAGTCTGGAATGGAAACACAATCCAATATCAATGACAATGACTTCTGTCTGCATCCATAAGCTTTCAGAAAACATTCACATATTCAGCGCAGGAATGAACATTTCCTGTGCTCTTTATTAATATGAAATAAATAATGCTGAACTTTTGAACATAAAGAGCTCATATATGTGATTTTATTTTGTGATGTGACTTGGAGCAATTAAAATTCACACATAATCATACCTGGCAAAGCCTTGTGGCAGTTCTCCCAGGCCATACAGTGGGTAGAGGTATGGGCTCTTGCCGTATCTGGCCAGAGACTCACTGTAAAGCTTTATCCTGTTTATCGTTTCGATGCAGGGTTGATCCAGGTAACTGAGTCAAAGAAGGAGGAAAGAAGAAAGAAGCCTTTACAAGCCTTTATCAAAGCTGAAGGACAACATCACAATGACACGCTCTAGAAGTATAGAAATGACGCATATCAAGAAAAACCACTGACTCGTCTGTGCGGTAGAGGGCGAGGGAGTGGCCGGTGAAGTCAATGACCTCCTGGCCAAGGCTGAACTTTTGGAAAATGGCCCTCATTGTCGTCTTGTTGGGGTCGACACCTTCCATGGTCTTGGGGTCGTTCTCATCAAAGTTGGCGATGAAGATGAGAAACTTTCTGAAGCGCCGTTTCTCAAACAAACCCATCAGGCCTTTTTAAGACAGAGATAAAACTTTGAATGAACCCATGCAATGCACAACAAGAGAAAAAGAGGCTTTACAAAATGAATACTGCATTGCAACCAGCTGCAAAAATTTTAAAGTACATCTTCAATTGTTTCAAGGCTTCCACATAATTTTCATAATTCCTGCTCAGTCATTTTTCATCACACTCTCCCGTAACTCACTGGATGCCAGAGCCTCAGTCTCAGTAGAGGGGACTTTGTAGATTTTGCCTCCCTTGTACACATAACTGCCTTCGATCACTTTGAAGTCCAGGTAGCGAGTCACCTGTGTAATCAGCAGCATGCGGACCAGCTGACCTGAGAGAGACACAAACATCATCTAGATTTATCCAAAGAACTGAAATAAACACAAAGCATGAGTGAATTCATGAAACTATTTATCAAAACATTAACATCCCTGTAATTTTTACTCTTTTATTGATCTTTTCTGGCTGCAGTAAAGAGCCACTTGTGATTCCTGCTCATACCATCATATATTAGAAGTAAAGAATTAACAACATATACAACTAACTGGGCTAAAACTCAGCCCAGTGAGGACACAAAGATCAAATTGCACATATTTGGTTGACACTTTGCATGCCCTCTTTGGCTAAAGATCTGATGTGGGTCACAAGCTGCATGTGATACACAGGTGGGTGACTGCAAGTTTACCATTGGCCATAAGAAATTTGGGGATGAGATCCACGTTCCAGTCCCGGCCTTTTCCCATTGAGTCAGGAGGGCTGCCAGGAATGTTGAAGCGCTTGTAGAGCTGTAGGGAGACATAAAGATACATAACTGTTAGAGTTGGGCTTACGGCAGTAAATCAGTCCTTTTTCAGGAAATAACATTTCACAAGAATGTTTAACTAAGCTCATGGTAAAGGTCTGGGCTTCCAGAACAAGGCTGCTGAAGTATAAGCCACCATCTTAAAAAAAAATAATTATGGCTCATGTTTATTTCTAAAAACTCTGCTGTTTATACAAAATGTCTTAACTCCAAACCAGAAGGTGTTGGAAGTGAACTCACATCTTCAAGCGGTGTGATGGATGCACTCTCAGCTCCGTAGTAGGAGTTGCGGTCCATGTGCAGAACCTTCTTCCCCTTCACCGACATAATGCCCGACAGAATGCATTCCTGTTGGGAGAAGAGAAACGGAGAATAAGACAAAGATGAACAGCTTATCAAAGTCTACCTCTCCTGCATCCCACTAGTATGTATTGTACATGCAATTCATCTCTTTTTCTGATTAAACACAAGGCAGATTTGTCAATAGTCTATGTTTTGTTTCTGCGATTAAATGCATTGAACTCATTCCAGTCATCGCCACATCCACCACCTCCAAATAACTGGACCGCTGTGATCCCTGTCTGGCACCGCTGTGCCGTTTAATCCTCTCATCTGTATGGATGAAAAGTTTTGTCCTCAGTGGGCTGGTCCAGTTGGAACGGATCACTGGAGCAACTACTGTTGTGCAAAGTCCTCTGCAGACAGTCAGACAGCCACACAATACTGTTTCAGTCAGCAACTCATCTCTGCCATTACAGTTAAACATTACAGATGCTACTGTCCTACTACATCTCTCCCTTGTGTTCTACCTTCCTCTATACTATCGACTGTCTGATGCTGACATACACTGCATAAAGTCAGTGTAGACATCTACATTGTAGGTTTTGACTAACAGTTTAACACTGGGTTCGCTCCACCACCAGACTATATGGATATGGTTGAGATAAGGCCTTATCACTATAATTTTATCCCCCATGGTAACTGTTACATCATTTTAATTATTTTGTATTATATAACTTAATATACAATTAAAAATGCTGCATATGTTTGTGGTTGCCTTGACAGTAAATGTTGAGGCTATGATACCTATAAATGATTTTATGAGTTTAAAAAACAAAAACAAAACTATGATCAGAGACAAATCAGAGGCAGATCTATGAATTGAGGTCTGACACACCAACACAGCCATGATTCTGAGGAGCTGAGGATGATCACTCAGTTTGCGGCTCTAGTTCAAGTGTCAGAGGGTTGGTAAAGATCAGGAAAAAATCGGCATGTTTGCCAGAGTCTGGAATTCCCAGTGGTCAAAGGCCTTAATCCGATTACAATCCTATGAGTTTGTGGATGCAAGCAACACTGGCTGTGTCATGTGACTGTGTGGACTTTAAAACGTTTACTACTTGAATGGCAGCAAGTAGTTCTTTACAGTATGTGGTATAACTTGTTTCTCACATGACTAAAAAAACCAACTAAGTATCATACTATTCAAAGGTCAACGTCGCTTACACTCCAGCAGCCTATACACTTACATATATAGGTTGTGGTATGTTCTAACAGGACGTGACATGGTTCATCACACTTGTTTGTTTCCACAGCTATTGTAGTGTCAACTGCTGACCATGAGCTTAAAAGCAGCTGTTGCATTACAGACAATGCAATCCTGAATCATAAACTTTTCATTCTCACCTCAATGATTAAATCAACCAGTCATTTCCACTAACTGCTCAACATGTAGAAAATGGTAAGCTGGACACAGAGAAAAGTGGTAAAGCAATAGACATGAGGATGCTAGGAAGCTAACACTTGGGCACTGTTGGAGCTGCTGTTCACCACAGAAACCCTGTGTTGCTCAATGTGTGTATTTGCTACATTTCCAGGCAGAGTAAATCTTCGTGTCAACTCAAACCACTTGTCATCGTCTTCACACGACATCCTTACAAGCTTTGTGACGGAGGTTAGATCCGTCACAAAGCTTTGTCTGAACTTCAACGTTCTGACTTTGAAAACTCATTATGTTAGAAATTAAGTAAATATTTCTCACAGTTGCAGTGTTGCTATGGCCTATAACCCGATTTTGATGGACATACAATCAAATCACATTGTGCTCTCAAGGCTGGCTTCACATTGTCATCCTCTTGTATTTACATTTTTGCCCAATGCATCAGAGCCTCAGCTAAGGAAGTTCTTTATGGTTTTGCTGCATTCTCAATGTGATCTCACACTTAACAGGACATGGCCCTGTAAACCTCAGAGCTAGCATCAACATAGGTGCTGTCCCAAAAATAACGCACTGCAGTGAAACCGGATCACGTCTGTCTGTAAATGCTTCATCTACTGTATGACACTGCAATACCGGCGAATTGGAGGACGCACAGTATGGCTTCAGATGAGTCTCCGTGGAAGACAGAGCTGCTCCGATGTGTCACTGTCACTCCTTGTGGTTGACATGTGACAAACTGGCCTGCTTCTGCTGCTGCTGCTTATATAAATACGGGCTTGGACACAGAGCCGGGGGCAGCCTAGTCATCACTACCTCAGCCAGATGGTAGTAGCCATGCTGACAGAGAGTAAAACAAAGTGATCCAGTATACAGTCAGGCAGAAAATTAAGCCAAATCAGGAGCAGAGGCAAATTCCCTGTTCAATTTTTAACGCATAAGACCCATAAAAATCTGAGAGCGGGTCAGAGGCAGCAAAGTCCAACACAGTCGAAGCTGGATGGGTCTGCAGTTCAAAAAGATCACAGTCACATGATAAGACATCACAATCACAGCATGAACATATGAGCTTCAACTAAAATCCTCAACACACTTGTATGTGCTGGCTTTTAAATCACCAGAGCAAGAAGTTATTTGAAACCAAATGTGCAGCAATGAGAGGATGAATCAATTGACTGATGAGTCGTCATTCATCAACGAAAAAAACCTGACACGTGTCCTGTCTCCTTGCAGACGTCAGCTCATACCTAGAAAACTGTCACCTCTTTCAACATAAAAAAGCAATTAGTATGCCCAAGTACACATTTGAACTTGTAATGTCTGTTATCTATCTGCCTTGTAAAGTCTGTTTTTATGACTGTATCATGGATTACAACAGTTTTAATTTGACATAACTGTAGTAGTGATTCAAAATCTTTTGTTTTATTTTAGTGACTGATTTCACTTTCTACACATACTGTCCTTTGTTATATTTTGAAAAGGCAACCTTCGTACCTATTGTCCTTAACACTGCTTCCTCCCTTTGATGGGCACAAAGCCAGCAGTAGCTATGTTCTTGATTACAAGACTTGAAAACAAGGGGGGTGGGAGGATTTGTCTGACCACCAGAGATCTAAAACCCAAAGATTTACAATTTAATATCACATGATATAAAGAGAGGCAAAAAGTCCTCCAAGCTTCATAGGTCATTCCAGGGTTAATCAATTACTGAAACGGTTGCCTAAAGTATTTTTCTGGAGATCAGCTAATCTGTTTTTCTTGTTAGAGAAAAAGACTTCCCTTTACAAATGTCAATGACATCACCTTCATCTTCACATCACCACTACACTGAGCATCAGTTCTGATTTCCTTGTAGTACTGCTGTTGTGGTGACACTTCATCTGCTGAAATGCTGCCACACTTGTTTGTTCTTAAAAGGCTTAGACAAAAGATGATCTAATAATGTAGTATATAGAGGAGGCTGAATGAATCTTAAAAGGAGCTGGTACCATGTCACTACCCCCAGATTATATCCAATAAGAGATCAAATGAGTGGATGGCACCTCATAGCATGATCTAATATGAATAATATTCCTTTCACATATTAAGCTGGAACAGCAGTTTTATAGATGTGTCATCTGTTTTGTTACTAGACATCAAAATGCTAGTGTTGTAGTGAAGCATAAATAGGGAAGTTGTCAGACTTACAGAAGTGCAGTCAGTGATTTGCATCAGGGAACTAAAACCATGTGAAGGTTAAACTACAACACCTCAGCCTCTGTCTGCAGGGCTTTTCAAACTGGCAGCCAGTCAGTCTAGCTCTGGCTTGCTTGCAGTGTATGTCCGGACTGTACTTTCGGTTCCTCAGTCTTGGTGGAACCACACCCAAATGTGAGCTAAATCAACACCCTGCCCACCAAATTTTAACCAGCCCCTTCTCCTCTTTGCTTCTTTTGCCCTGCTACCTTTCCCTGGTTTGAGCAAGCACTTGAGCAACACTTGACAAAGTTTGCTCTCTGAAACAAATTATACTTCAGCTGCAGACAGTTTCTGCATTTTAAAAGTGCAGTGAGGCTCTACACAATATGAGCAATTCAAAAACTGCAAAGAATCTAGTCCCTCAGAGTTGACAGGAAGCTGACCAGTGGCCTGCAATAAAGTTATCACGGGACTTCCACGGCAGGGTTCAGCCATGTAGAGGTGACAGTCAGGAGGCCTGCTGGGAAGTATGGTTTTTGTTTGTGAGGCTATGGCATGATTCACGCTGACGGTGTTAATTTCCGGGTAAACAAACGTTACATTCATGGGAACAGCTCAAACACTGCCACCTCACATTAAACAGCATCAACTATTTACTTGGAGCGTTGAGTTGAAACGATGCGATGAAGTTCAACTTCAAGTTACAGGTCAATAATTTATTGCTAAAGTTTGTGGAGACCAGTTGCATCGTCCACAGGAATGCAGCCATTCAGAGGAAAGCCAGTCCGTGCTTTTCCCAAAATGCCTTGTTGTTCAGGCAAACTAAAGAGTCAGGGCTTCTTCAACTTTGCGACAGTTAGCTAGATTAAGCCTGTGTGCAACTTAATTCAACTCGTCAGCCTGAACGTAAACTGAAGACAGAGTAAGTTAGGTAGCTGCTTTGTGGTTTCTCCTGCTAAAAATACACATAGACTAACATTCAGTCTACAACCACGTTAACAGTCGCCATGTAGGAAAGATTCAACGATGAAGCAGTGACACGTCGTTATAGGTTCTTTTACAGGCTCATTAGTTAGCTTAATTTAGGTCGGCTAGCGTTAGCGGACTAATCATCCGCGTTATAATCTTATCTTGACAGAGAAAAGCTGCTCGATTTGGCGCTCAACTTCCGAGTAACTGGCTGAGTAACTGGCTTTACTACGTCCACAGTCGACACGGTGCCCACTAACCACAGCAACAGATAGAGTGCTATAACTTTTGTGTGAGTGAACAGTTGGTATCGCGAATCTTTCCGGGCATTTGCAGGTAGCACAATGCTAACAGTTAGCGTCCGCTACTTCGATCACAGTTTCCATTAAGTAACGCTCATTCTGAGTTAGCGGCTAAGCTAGCTACTTAGCGCTAGTCCTGCTGATTAGGCCCAGTTAGCCCCAGAGCCAAACTGTCAAGTGCTAACTGCGTTGGTAACAGGTTGCAAATCACTTCCACGCTGCGGGCCGCAACGCTTGATCCTTTCTCACCGTAAGTCCGGTGCCCAGAACGATAACGTCGTATTCTTCATTCATTTTTCCAAATCTTTTCTCCTCAGCTTCAGAATATCGGGAAAGAAAATGGAGACCTGCGGGAGTGGAAATGAGAAGGGGCTGCGGTTCAGCGTCAGGCGCCTCGGGGGCGGGTCTTCTCAGCTGTCAGTCACTTGGAAGAGGCGGTGCAAAGCGGCCGATTGACAACTTGACTTTGTAAATGAATTAAATTACTACATCTTGTTTTCTTACTATTCCCGCTCTCTTGCATTAATCTATAATACCAAGAGAGACCATGCACAGCCAACTCGATTATTACAAGAATGGGAAATCATTTTCTTTAGGGCTCACACTACGATTAGTTTACATTTTCTGAAAAGGAATTTTAAATTTTTTAGCGGTTTGCTTCCCAACTATATGGTCTATAATAGTAAATACTATTCAGTGTTATTTATTCACATATTTTTTTTATTGTTGTTGCTGTTGAATACACTGAGATTAACTTCCACCTGCTCGACCTCATTAACTGGCATTTTACAAATACCTATCAGGAACTCATCATTTCAGATTAAGATTTCCACTTACATTGACAGAGTAATGACCTATAGTGCAATGTGTTCTCACTTCACTGTTTGCACTGGAAGCATGGACACACCTGTTAAGTAATCAAACGACAGTCGTGGAGTATAATTCACCCAAGTCCCACGTCGACACAGGATTGGTAACTGGCAAAGTGTCTCTGTTACCAGGCATAAAGCCAGACAGTGCAAGAGGAGCCCAAGATGTTCAAGGCAAAGCTAAAACCTGAAGTTAAGAAAATCTCTTTAAAAGGTTTATGTTCACTGAATATATTGATTTCATACACATTTACATGCATACACAGCATTTATATGCAATAACACACCAGCCAGCCACAAAGACTGAAATGAACAGATGTGGTTATTGATGTTTAAAGCTTAGGTTTTGTTCTGTGTCAGACATCCCAGGAGCTGTGCTGGCAGGCTAGAGGGTTTATGATGCTATCAAAATACAATCACACCAAATCCCACACAAACTTTATGCTTATCTTAAACGTGTCCAATCGTGTCTAAACCTCACTGCATTTCCACACATAGTGCTTATTCTCCTGTGGCAGTGTGGTTGGCCCCTCTGGCAAAAACATCATCATGGTCTTCAAGTTATTTTTTCTAAGTCACCAGCAAAGCTGTAAAGGGAGACATACCATATGTAAGTTTTCTCTGCAGCTCAATGTGTTTTTTGTCAAGAGCTTCAGCCATTAGTAAGACATGGGGTTAAAATACACCACCTGAGCAGGTACCTTTTCAGATCAGCCTGGATTAGTGGTTATCAGAAAGACAGGCCAGATCATGTCTTATAACTGGTTAGCATGCTAATATCAGTAAGATAAAAGAAGTAAACAGCTGTCAAAGCTAATGCTTCTTATATAACAACAGCAAAAACATCCACCTAACTCTTTCAATTCAAGTCCTGTGACTAATAATAATGCGCCTGCAGTCCTGAAATCCTGACTTAAGAACACTCTGAACAACATGTAATCCACACAACCATAACTGGTTTGCTTCAATCACATTTAATGTTTCAGGTCGTTGTCTTTACTTAAAGTAATTGAACCAACTGCAAATATGTCCTAATTATAGTTCCATTCATGATTCACATTCAAACACTCGTACTACATCTGGTTTCCTGGCAAACTGCCGTGCTGTTGTGCCCGACGCATCCTCTGAATCTTTGAGTCCGAGCTGCAGAAGGGTTCTAGCTGCTTCAGCATGCTGCCCGATGCAGGCCATATGAAGAGCTGAGGAGAGAGGAGTCATGAGGTGGTAAACACCATATTAATTGATTTCCTCTTATATTCAGTAATTCATTCATCATTTTACTGTCTATGGATATCTGTTTACTGTTGCGGTTGCAATAGCTGATCTTTACCAGGCCGCACATGAAAGTCAGTTTGAAAAGATTTGAAATGTGTTTGACAGAGGTGATGCTTCACAGAAAACACTGAGCAGCTTTTATTTATTTGGTCAGACTTGTTATCCTCTGAAGTTTGAATTTGAAAAATAATGCATTGCTTTTTGGTGCATCAAAAGGAAAAAATATGACACTCAGCTGTTGACAACATCTTTTTTAAAAGATATTTTTCTTGTGGGTTTATTTTCTGATCGCACGTTGAATGAATAAAATACTGTTGAGCGGTTGACACTATATCCGCAGCAAGTTTCTAAAATAAACAGCAGCCAATGACATTAAGTCTCTAAAACACTGTGAAAAGGACCTATTATCTTCAAATCTCCTCAACATTATCACTGCTTTTGTACACAAGCACACTACTTTCTGCCAAAGTTTCAACAGGTTTGGAAAGTTCTGTCTGTTCTGTTCTCACTGGTCTTAAGTGTATATGTATATGAGCACCAATCAGGATTCAGATTGTGCTGACGGACAGTTGAGGTGTTGTTTGTGTTATGATGTCAGTCTACTGTCAGGAATATCAAACCACCATTGGATAAAAACAAAGTGCTTCCACCAGTTCACCAGCTGAAGTGGTGTACACCTTACACCTGCTCACCTGTTCTTCCCTTTGAGTCCCGGACATGAAGATCTGCTCCCAGCTCCAGCAGTGTTTTTATAATGGACGTGTGGCCCTCCTGAAAACAACGGAGCAGATTTTATTTGCATACAGTAAATCACTGTGTGTATGGATACATGAACATTGTAATTCTACACCGGCTGCTTTTGTCTACTCTGTATTGATGTATTCATCATGTCCATCGATCTTGGAGTGGCACTCATGTCTTTGTTTCCCTGTCGGTGTTCAGAGACAGTCTTGTGATTTGAGACAGTGAAGTTGATTCACAACAAACTCATGTTCCAGTTGATGCTCATTATTTTCCCAAAGATCCTTCAACAGACTGAAACAGAGAAGTCTAACAATAAAAAATCTGTTTCAGGTTTAGAGGCCTAGGAGCTAGACTGACAATGTTGTATTTGCAAATTCAGTCACACAAAATCTTGCAGAGAATTTTTCAAATTTAAAGATTAAATGTTGTTCTGGATGTTTTTTGTCATCACATCTCTCAGTATCAGTTGAAAGAAGCAGAACTATATTAGCTTGGGTCCAGTCTGAATCAGAGCCACACCTCTAATTTCTGTCAGGGAAACAAACAGTGCAGTGTGGTGTTCATGCTGTTTGGCTGGAAAATAACTGCACCAATCCAACCTTTGTAGGAGGGATGAAGATGATGGTCCCCTTCCTGTGCAGAGCTAGAGAAATGGTGACAGACTGGCAACTGTACAGGTTGTTGTAAATTCACTTGACCACTCTGATATCAGCAGGGCTCCAGACTCACATTTTTTACTGGGGGCAGAGGCCCCTAACATTAAAATTTTAGGAGCGCAAGCAGAAAATTTAGGGGCACACACGTTAAATTGACTTGCAAAACAAATAGTCACATTTCCTTTCCATTCACAATCCTCATACCCATTCTTCTTTCAGTAGATGAAAAATTTACTTGCACGGTCTTGAATTTCAAGGGCAAAATGCCCCCATTTAGGAGCAGTCTGGAGCCCTGTCATCAGTTTATTTATTCAGCTGATGGGTGCAAATGTCAATAGCTCCAACCATTTCAGCAGCTGCTGTGTTGGCTGAAAATGAGTCATTAAGACTGATACATCAGTGAACGCAGAGATGTCAGAACAGGACATCAATCAGACATTGAGTAGTTACAAGCATATTTCATTTACATATTGTGATTACTTGATTATAGATTCAGTTCAGGCTGTAATACAGTTTATTTTAGCAAGTTATAATAATTAAACTGCTTCATTTAATCCAGGAGAGGAGGTAATTAACCCTGACCTGCCTGTCTATTTCAGCTCTCAATCAGTTACTTTTAGCTATTCTATCCTTTACTTTTAACAATGTATCAAGTGTTTCTCCATGATGTCTGAATAACTATTTAAAATGTTCATCCCTTCACTTTTAGCTTACTGCTCTCAACACATGGAGTTCATGTGTTACAGCTGACTTGGTGTTTGGGTTATTTTTTAATTTAAAAACATATACATTTTACTCTTTTAATGGAAGTGGTGTTTTCTAACCTTTGCAGCATAATGCAGTGCAGTGAGCTGGATGCCAGTTGCTCTCTGGTTCACATCTATATTGAGGTCTTCCACCAGGAACCTCAGGGCCTCCTCCTGGCCAGTGACCGCAACCTGATGCACCAGCTGAGCCCCGAGTTTGTCAGCAGCTGTTGGAGACGCCTGCAGAGCACACGTCAGGTCGTGACTGCAGATAAATATCAGACTTTTTACATCAGTGCTGAGAAGCTACTGATTTCACATGTACTCTACCTGGTGATTGTCTAAAAGCAGCCTGGCCACAGGGATGTGTCCATTTCTCACGGCGTCCATCAAAGGAGTGACTCCACAGCTGTCGGTGCTGTCTGGGGTGTAGCCACAGCTGGAAGAAAGGCCAGTCAGTCAGTCAGTTTAAGATTAAAGTCTGAGCACTTCCTTTGGAGTAGTTAGTGGTTAATGACCTTTCTCAAAGCCACTTCTGCTTTGGCTGTGACAGAGGATTAAGTCCTGCCCTTCCACTTTCCCCAATCCAGATTTATTCTGCCAGGCCAGGGATTGAACAGATGACCTCTTGACTTCTCCATCACAACTGAGATTTATTACTCCTTTCCTACTATTTTAGGGTGTTCTGAGCCTCCAACTGTGATCATTTAAACACACATTACAGAGGCAATTGTAAGTATCTAAACTGTGTTCAGTTTAGATACTCTGTTAAATTGAATTTCGATATGATTTGTTTTTGGGAAACATTTCTTGTGAAACCTCTACCTACCTCTCCAGCAGGATCCTAACGACCTCTTCACAGCCGTGCATTGCTGGAGGATCAACAGAGAGAGCAGGAGTTATAATCTGACTTTTCATTTGATTATCAAAGCACACAATACTGAATATTGAAACACCACTCAATCTTATTGGATCTTGGAAAATATCAATACAAATCCTGGGGATGTCTTCTCATATATCACATGTCACACATCCATCCATATAGGCAGAGGAAGCAGGGATGCTTCACCTGCAGTGTGCAGCGGCGTTCTGCGCGTCTTGCTCTCTGTCCTCCAGACATCTGGTGCAGCAAGAAGCAGGTGCTGTACGACCAGGGGGTCTCCCTCCCTGCAGGCGATGTGGAATGAGTTCCAGCCATCCTTGTTTCTCAGCGCCGGGTCGGCACCGTGACTCAGAAGTTCCTGGATCACATCGAGGTTCCTCCGAGTGCAGGCCATCATCAGAGGAGTCCTGAGAGACACAAGAGGAAACACTGTCACCCTTCACTGTCAGCCTCAGTTTTAGGCATGTATTGCCTTAGTTATTTCTATTCATCTTCATATAAAGTGCAGAAAACAGAAAACAGTCTAAATCAAAGTAGTGTTTGTTGTGACCAGCACCGGTATTTACAACACAGTCATGTACCCAGGTATTAAAGAATGGAACACAAGGAGCAGCACATTCTTGATTAATTTACATGTTATTTTACATCTTTTTGATATTATTTTGTCGAGGTGAGACATTGCAAATTGAACCCATGCGATGCAAACATACAACGGACTGAAAACCTGTTTCTCCACAGTTCAGGGAAACCTAAGAACTTAGCGCTGAATGAAATGAATGAAAACCACATGAGCTGAAGACATCAGATGCGAAAGGCAAGAGAAGGTTGTCGCTGATTTGCTTTTTGTCGTTGGTTTGCTCTCTAGTCGATCTCTTCAACACAGCTCTATTCCACAAACATTCGGTTACTCTCACTTCGCAGATCAAAAAGTGTCCCTCCTTCGAGCCGGATTCGAACCAGCGACCTAAGGATTTCAGCATCAAGCCTCTACAGTCCTCCGCTCTACCAACTGAGCTATCGAAGGGAGCTGGTATCAGAGCGTTGATATTAACTCTATAAAGCCAACAGACGCCGCCCTGGGTTTATGTTGGTGCTGTTCATGATAAATAGATCAAAACAGAGTCATTCTCACCAGTCAGCCTTCTTCAGGCTATCCACCTTGGCGCCCTCACGGAGCAGGTAGCTAACACAGGCCAGGTGACCCATGGATGCAGCTTCATGCAGCGGCCTCTTGTAGTCGTTGTTGTACACCTCCACGTCCATGCCTACACTCTTGATAAGATACTCCACAATGTCCAAGTGTCCGTGTCTGGCGGCGTAGTGCAGCAGGGTGTCTCCTGACCGGCCGAAGTGTTTGCTGCTGACGGCGTGTACCGCGTCTGAGCCGCCGGACGTTGTTAGCTGCTCCTCCAGAGAGCTAAGCTGTCCGTCCTGGGTGAGCTTCACCAGCAGCTTCAGGCGGGTGTCGTCCATGCTGTGCGCGGGTTGGAGGCTGTTTGTGGGCCACAGAGTCACAGAGAGACCGGCCTCACTCAGAGAGAACAGTTACTCTGAGCTGTTTGAAGACATGCTGCTGGAAACAAGTGCTGCTAGTTTGTTTTTCCTTGGAGTTGCAAAAAAATTAACTGGCCAACCATGACCTTACACTGTGTTATACCGTGTATGTCAAGAGATACACAGAGGCATAAAAACACAGGAGGTGTTTTTTTTTTTTTTTTCATCATCGTTATTATCATATAATTAACACTGAGTCTCTAAACATGACTGGACAGCTGGGATGATGATGGTGATAGACCTTTTGTATTTATGAAACCCATTTAATAAGAAACAAGTTACTTAGGACAAGTATAAATTTAAGAATGTATAACAAATGACTGATTTGAAAAATAATCTATTATCAGCAGATCACTTGTGAACGTATCGATCAATATCAGAGAATTTACTGTACACCAAACGGGTGCCCATAACCTCATCCAAGATATGTGATGAGTCAAACTTGAACTAGGAATAAACTTTAGTTGTCCTTTGCAGCAGCGTAAGACCGCAGCCATTATGGGAAATGTAGTTTTTGTGGTGACACGCGCGACGGTGCGACAGAAGTGATAGTTTTTGATCATATACAGTTATCACAGGATTTCTTATTAATAGTAATTCACCGTGTATTAACATGACGAATAGGCACTTTAAGTAGATGTGTGTTTGTTACCATGGTTACACTATGGCGACATCAATGTAATTTCCACTGATGGTCATTATATGTTTTTTTTTTTTTTTTTTCTTGTAGTCTATTGTTGCTAAAGTTAAAAAGCATCAGCACATCTGTTGTGTCAGCAGAGATTAACGTCAGTGTCAACTGTGCCTGTGATAACTGAAATGGGCCGAGCTGATCCAGAGTCTGGCTCCGTGTCAGAGCGCTGGTGAACAGGATGAGTCACATCTGGAGGGAAGACGGAGAAAAAGAGGTGGGGGAGAAGAAAAGCGGGGCTGTTGGTGAGGGTGAGTCTAGTCCTCCGAGATTTTACAACATGGACCACGAACACCAGGGATGAAGCTGAGTGTAACCACCACCCTCCTTTTCTGGTGAGTACATTTCACACACTTTTGACGTGCTTTAAAATAGTGCTGCAGGACAGTGACACACCCCCTCCCATTGTCCCTGTCGCCTAAAACGTATGTTTTCTTAGAAAATGTAATTTTGCAGGAGTGTGTTTGGTGTGTGTTGTGAAATGCCTTTCTTGTATTTTGTGATTTTCTTTATGCAACTCTGTTGTGGTGTAAAAAAGAGAAGAGAACTCTTTGTCCTCACACACTAAAAGAAAAAAAAAATCTGCCTTTAGAAGTCTATTCCCATGTTATCTTAAAGAACAAATGAGCACTCAGTAAATGCATGATGCATGACTCAGTTTCACTCATTTTCATCCAAGAGATAAGTGTCAGATTATTGTAAAGTTCAGGTTTAGATCTGCTTCCTTTTAGCTTGTTTCAGACTTTTAGAGATTTTCTTCTCCAGTTTTTCTCCTTTTTTAAAAAAAAGAAAAAGGGCAAAAAACATTTATAGGAATATATATTAGTCATGGAAAAGTTAACTACTTTATCCAAGATAGTGCTTTTTGCAGCGTAATGACTTATGTGGTTTGGTTTGGACCCCCATCCCCCACACTCATTCACACAAACACACACATGAACACACACGCATACACATATACACAGCTGTGTTTCCATCACTTCAGCGAACATTACATGACTTACATTGACTGTCATTCATTTCCTGGAAAGTTACCCTCTCCCTAAGTATAACAACTCTGGCCTAACACTGTAACTTCAACGAATCCCAACAAAAAGTCTTCACTCTTTGCTTGCGTAAATTTGATGATTGACATCATTAAAAAAAATGTGCTCTTGTCCCCAGAAGAACGCCGAGTCCCTCCAGTGTGACTGTGTTAACAGATTTATGAGGGCTACAAACTGACACACACGCTGTTATTTGCCAGACTCCTGTGAGCTTCTTTGATTAGCTAAAGACTAGTTTTCTGGATGACAGTTTAATGTAGCATTGTCCCTCATGGCCTGAGAAAGCCATTTCAGGAGAGTAATGAAAAAAACAGTCACAGTAGGTTTTATTTGACAATCGCTGAAGAAAAAAAAAAAAAAAAAAAAAACAAGAACAAATGAAAAGAACAAATTAAACAATATGAGCGGTCATGTTTAGTGGGACAAAAGCAAAGTACTGATTGTGTCACTGTAAATGCAGTGGGACTGGTGGTCACATGACATATAAGATAAGCAGATATTTTGTAATTTTTAATTCGCCTTGACACTATTACTGATCATTAAAGTGCAGGCCAGGGGCATGTTCAGCAGCTCTGCCTTCTGTGAGGGGTGTATCTGAACCTAATTAGTTCCAGATGTGTTAAAGTGCTCTAAACAGGGACAAACAAAGTAAACTGTTGAAATCCAGTTTGAGCCTCCAGGTTTGTGAGAGGAACCAAAACAGGACAGTGACACACTTGATCTGATAAGAAAGTAGGCTACGTACTGATTCTATTAAGCTCATGTTGATCACGATGAGGTAATATGCTGTTTGGATTCCGAGACAGTTACAATGTACGTTTTGTTATTTTTACAAATATGGTTATATAAAAGTTTAAAAAAGCTGACAGGCTAATATATGCGTGGATAAAGCCCTGGCATCAGGAAGGAAGGAAATGGTGGAAGGTTTGGGACAAAATGCAGCCATATGTGTTTTCCAGTGTCTCCTGGCTTTGAGGCTCAGTGAGTTTACTGCAGGTCAGGTCACACTGGCCGTTCGTCACAGTCCCAAGATCTGTCTGAGTTCTTTCATTGTTTAGTTTCAGTGTGATCACAGCTTTAGGCCAACCCTCTCCTTACTATACAGCCACCTAGCATTTTCTTAGATACACCCGTTTACTCAAATATTAACCCCCTCAGCCAATCACACTGTATGAAATCCAGCAGGTACGGGTTAAGAGCATCAGTTAAGGTTCAAATGAAACATCAAAATGATGAATAAACCAAGAAATAAAGGATAAATTTGTATGGTGTGGTTTAATGACACCTGAATGAGAACTGACAAAATGGCAGGTAAAAGGTTGTCTGTATTTTTTCTTTTCCAACTCTTGGCATACACATGATGATCAGTCAGTCATCACCCTGAGTGGATCTTAAAGGTAGTTTTATAATTTTCTATATCTTTTTTTTTTTTTAACTCAAGTTATTATTCACATTCAGCCACAAAACCACAAACCAGACGATAATTTTTAACAGAGGTATCATATTATTATAGTTTTACCACCTTAATATGCTCTGAACAAATACCCTGTGTTGTATAATGTGATATTTCCATAACTGATTTGTTCATAAACAAAGCACAAATGATCAAAGATCTGTATTCAGAAACTGAAGTCAATATTTCTGTAACGTTGTGATGTCATAAATACTTGCCATGCTCCAAGTCCGCCCACTTGGACCCACCATTAGAAGTTGTTTTACCTGAAATCAGATTCTCCTCTCTTCTGATTGGTTCACCGACCTGTTGTTGCTAGACCTGAGACTAAGCGAGGAGATGTAAAACTACACTGAGATGGTTTTTGGTTCTTAAAATCACAAATAGATGTAATTACAGATCAAACATCAAACCAGAAAGGGTATAAGTGTAAATGCGGGACCTTTGAGTTACTGCTTTGGAAACTTCAGTACGTGACTTTTAGATGCTTGATAAAATGTCAACTTTATAATATGAAACAGTTTTTAAACCACCGTCAGCTGTGCTGGCAGGTTAATACTCCACTAAGGGAACAGCTAAATCTGCCAAGAAGTATTTCATCTTATCTCTCTGAGAATTAACTTCTTCTTAGTGACCTAATAGCTCTCTGTTTCTCTTCTCTGTGTGTCTGTTTGCAGATGTCGCTGGAACCAAACATGAAATATGCCTCTCTTGAGAAAAAGTAAGTGAAAATAAAGCCTGATATGAATGTAATATGACTGATTTATAGTCTCAGGAGACACATATTAACACAAGAGAGAAAAAAGAAAAGTGTTCAAGTGTGTCTCCTGCTCCTGTTAGATGGATTTTAACACAGGGGCTCAATTGCTGAGTCATGGTTTAAGCCTCATATTGACTTTAGTAAGAGCTTTGCTTTGCCTTGAGTATTAGGTTTAGTTGGTGTAGCCTTTGCAAGTAAGTCTAGGGCCCTGAATTTCTCTTCAGGGAGAGTAACAGGAAAATGTACAGCCTTCATGCATGTGCACCAAATGTGTGTGTATGTGTGTGTGCGCTGGGGGAGGGTATGATGAGGTAACCAGAGACAAGCTGCAAAGAGTTAAAGTTTATGATTGCAAGCAGTGTGTGAACAGAAGTTTGGACCTGAAGACAAATACTTACAAGACTTCTTTGCCAAATAATGATGCACATTTTAATGTTGGCAACAGAACAGCGTATATTCACATTGAAGAGCTCACGGTTTAATTTCACCTGACGACACAGGATGTGTCAGCTGGTTAAACATTAATATTAGGAAAAAAATTACAGAAATAAGGGAGAAAACTCTTGCAATTCATATTGTAACATTGTCCAGAATCAGTCATGGTACCTGGATGAGCAGCTGAGAATGATAGCAGTGTGTTGTAACTGGTTTCAGATGGGTATTTGATTCTGCCTGGCAGCTGATGGAAACTCTCCACACACAGTCAAAACCAGCGTGCAGCTGTGTGAGGAAAAGATCACTTTAAAACAACAGCCTGGCTCTCCTAGCCGATGTTAAGCAGTAAAATAATTCAACAGCTCATCAACACACACTTAATCATAAACATTTTTTAGGTTTCAGTCTGCCACTATTGTTCCAGCTGTGAGTTTAAGTACACTCTCATGGCTGTGTATTTATGGAGCCTGGAGGCAGTTAGCTTGGCGTAGCACTCAGAGAAGTGGAAGTGCTTTAATTACCACATTGTGTTTCATTTAGAAATACCACATGTCAATTAATTACCAGGATTAGAGGTAATTGGTGTATATTTTAAAATACAAGTGAAGCCAGCTGATTCACGTGGCTATGAATGCCACTGTATTATGTTATTTTGCTATGGATGCCACGTTAAACTATGCTACATGCTCTTGCATACAGTTGTGAAGGTGGTATCAACAAAGTGAAAAAAGCTTCAAAAGTTTCTCTCAAAAAATCAGACTCACAAAATCTCTGACCATACACACTGACAGTGTGCATGTGCAGACACTGACGATCTTCTCCTGCCGCTCCCTGTGTTGCAGTTAATCAAATCCTCCTTGTGCTGCTGCTGCTGATGTTGTGTCTGCTTATTCACAACACACTGCTCAGAGCCTCCACCCGGCACAAACTCTCAGGTACATCCACACAAGGTGTCATCCATGTCTTTTTCTCATATTTGCTCTTTCTATGCAAATAGAGGTAAGCAAATTCAACAGTCTGATCATGTAACAAGTTGTGTGGCTTGTGGGTGTCAGTAGCTTTTTTGTTATATAATAATCATAAGCTTAAAGCTCTCATCATGATACTCATGCCAGTGTCACCCTGAACTCTCAGATCACAGGAAGAGCCCTGGAAGTGCTCCTCGAGCTCCTGCAGGCAGAGAGTCAGAGGTGGATAATGTCATCCCTGTCATCATCTGTGCATCTGAGGAGCGTATGGGTGGAACCATGGCGACTATTAACAGCATCCATAGCAACACAGATGCTGATGTCTTCTTCTATATTGTTACTTTTCGTGATGCTGTGAAACTGACGAGGTTTGTCGCCCCTTTCTACTGTAAATCACATTGTTCTTTCAAAGTGCATTAAATAATGGATTCATTTGACAGCTGAGGTGTGTTCTCACACTGTAAATGTTCTAGTTTTCAGTGACTGTCCGTGATATGAAAGGGGCACAACATCCCGGTATTACTGCTCGTCACGGTGACTTTCATGTTCATATATCTAATCTTTCTCCCCCAGGCAGTACATTGAAAGGACTAAACTGAAAGGCATCCAGTACAAGATACTGGAGTTTAACCCCATGGTTCTTAAAGGAAAAGTGAAGCCAGACTCAGCTCGACCGGAGCTGTTACATCCAGTGAGTTCTGCTCTTCTTCAAGCAGCGTTACAGTGTGCATGAAGCTCCAACTGAGTTTAAGTCTGAGATAACCCTGCTTTTATCTTGCAGCTCAACTTTGTGCGCTTTTACTTACCTCTGCTCGACATCAACCACAAGAGGGTGATATACTTAGATGATGATGTCATCGTGCAGGGTATGTATGTGTGATCAGGGAATCCAGTAAAGATCACAATCCCTTCCAGCTGTGTATGAAGACATATGTGTTTGGAAAAATAATTTGGGTCTGATGGGAGTGTAGCACAAAAAAATGTCTGCATATGGAAAATATTGCTGACACAAGACATTTTGTCATTTTAGATATATAACCAAATCCTGTCTGGTAACTCAGACCAGCAGCAGTAGAGAAGAAGTTCAATTTGAATGGTTATATATGATCGGTACAAGTGAAAAACGTGTCATTTAAGTCTAATAAACTAGCTTCAATCAGCCCAAATTAACGTAACAGTATGAATGAAAAGATAATTAGATAAGAGAAACATATTGTGACTAGTTGAAAATGTGTATTTTTCATTCTTTCAAGGAGATATCAAGGAGCTGTATAACATCAAACTGAAACCAGGACACGCTGCTGCGTTCGCCACCGACTGTGACCTGCCCTCCACTCATGAGATGGTGCGCAGCATTGGCATGCAGGTGGATTTTGATTTCTTTTATCTTATTGCTTTGTATGTCAAGTCATGAGCCATGATGTGCATCATCTTAAACCTGAAGAAGATTCATCAGAAATGTATCATTCATAACAGGGTCTTCATTTTGGACTCTAGAGGAACTGATACTAGAGGAACTGATACTTATCTGTTTCAGTTAAACCTCTGATAGGAGTCTTTTATAATGTCTGATATGTAGTGTCTTGTCCTCTGAGTCTGTCCCCTAGACAACCTACATGGGCTTCTTGGACTACAGGAAACAGGAAGTTAGAAACCTGGGCATTAACCCCAGAGACTGCTCCTTCAACCCTGGGGTGTTTGTGGCCGACATCAGTGAGTGGAAGAAACAAAAGATCACCAAACAGCTGGAGAAATGGATGGAGGAGAACTTCAGGTAGGCTCTGGTGAAGAAGTACGCTTTGTTAACTGGACAGCAAGTAGAATACTGTAAGTACAAGATGTTCAGACCATGTTAGGAGATTAAATGAGATGGATATGAAGATGTACTGTCCTCGACCTATATATCATAACTGATAGTCCATACCATTGTTGATGCAGGTGACATGAAAAAGTATGTCCCATTAAGACTAGCGAGAAGACCAACTGATCAGACCCCCCCCCCTCTCTCCCCACCAGGCAGAACATATACAGCAGTGCCATGGCAGGAGGTGTGGCCACACCACCCATGCTCATTGTTTTTCATGACAAATACACAACACTGGACCCACTGTGGCACGTCAGACACCTCGGTGAGTCCCTCACTAATAAATCAGTCACTTCCAGTTAACATTCACAGTAAATGCAGTGCTTTCATTGTGTGTGCTACACTGTAAACTCTAATGCCTCAGTATGACCCACAGATCAATTTCAAAAAGCATTCCTCTTTTCCAGGCTGGAGTCCAGATGCCCGCTACTCAGACAGCTTCCTGCAGGAGGCTCGGCTGCTGCACTGGAACGGCCCCTTCAAACCGTGGAATTATCCTGCTGTGCACTTGGATCTGTGGGAGAGGTGGTTCATCCCAGACCCCTCTCAACGGTTCTCCTTGGTACGACCTGATACTGAAAGTTGATGTCAGCTGCTGAGCCGCAGGGGCACGTGAAGTTGAGGACCTACTTGCACAATGGGGAGAAGGGGATAATAGGAAACATGCAGTGAATGTCATACTGAGGAAGGTTCATGAAGTTGAAAGCCTGTCGAACATTAGGAGAGTCAGTGCCGATACAGTCGGTGATCTGTGTATTGCTAACTGCAAGAAAATGTGACTAATCTGTTACTGACAGATACCTGTAAAGACTTTAATATATCAGTCATGTATTCAAACTGAGTCAAAGATCTTTGTCGCTAAACTACAGAAACTGTGTTTCCATGGTAACTTGAAATAAATTTTAAGAAGTCAACTTTTCTGATCTCTATTTTCTGAACATTCATACTTAAAATGTGGTCTGTAATAAAATATGTATATGATCAGATAAGACACTGCTCCATAGTGTTGTGGTACTCGACTGGTCTTGAGACCACATTTTCATGGTCTTGGTCTTGGTGTCAGAATCAACTACATGTTTACTCAGTCTCGTCCCGGTCGAGCTGGACTCAGGATTTTTTCCCAAGACCAGTCAAGACCACAGCTGCTGTGACATCTTTGTTAATGTCTCTTTGTCACTCGCTCACTTTGGTTTATGTGATGTAGTTCAATAACTTTAAGATCAAAATAGTTGTACAGAAGTATCTGCTTGTGTGTAACCATCTGTGAACTTGGTTGCACCAGAGTCAAACGCAGGTTCTGTGCTGTGTTCTTCTGTTCAATCCAAACTTGGTTTCAGTTAAATATGGAATAGATTTTATATCAAATGATCTTTTCTTTTTAGCTGAGGAATAATGAAAATATCGAGCCACATGATTATTATCAGTACTGGTACTGAATACAGTTGAAAATGGTCTTGGTCCCACCCCCTTGATCTTGGTCTTGACTCGGTCTTGACCTCCTCAGAGTCTTGGTCTTGAGCTTGGTCTGTTCTGGTCTTGGTCTTGACTCAGTCTCGGGTTCGGTAGCCTTGAGTACAACACTACTGCTAGGCCTACATCACTATAAAGACTAAGACAGGCTCCTGTTTGTTTACAGCAGTTGGGTTACAGCCACAAAGCTAGCATCACTTACTGTGGTTCAAGTGTCAAAATGTGTTCTATTCAGTGCCATTCTAGTTAAACCTAAACTGCATATATATGCAAAACTAAATGTGGTTAACATTAACTGTTGAGTGGAGTACTGCATACAGTTTAGCTGCTAGCGTTGCTTTAGACTCTTATGTTTACACACACTGAATTAGAGTTGAGGAGACGGGTTGGGACTCACCGCTGTTTGAGTATCCAGCAGATTTGACTCTGAATCCTGAAACAGCAAATACCTGATCTGATGTTGTCTGTTGTCTAAACTCTGGTGATGTAAGGAACAGTCTGCCTGACAACCCAAAGACATGTTTTACTTTTTGGGGGGGAGACTGGAGTTTCATTTCAAGAAGATTTGACTGAATGTTTCAAGATTAGACAATAGGACCAGTGAGTGTCCAGGCAGGGGAGAGAAAATCAAACAGTGGAAGAAGTGGAAGTATCTAACGATCAGTTTTGATGGCAGACTGTTTGTGGATAATAAGGAGAGTCTGGTCTATAATCTACATGTTGTTTTTTTTAACTTCTCCTTTACTGACTGTAACTTCACTAACAGTTTGCTCTGTTGCTAATAGTGGTATGAAATCTGTGTTGGTTATTGTTTCCACACTCTGTCATAAGTACTCACTGAGTGCAGAACAGCCATTTGTTCATTCAGATAGACTAAATGTTATTGCAGAGACTTCATTTGTTGACTTCATCTGAGACTCTTGAAATACTTGTCAGAACCACTTCAGAGTCCATTTGTCTCCTGAGGGTGAGTGCAGTGTCCGCTCTGCTCCACTGGGAGGCGCCAGAGCAGAGGTAAAGATCCTCAGTGGAGCCACTGAGGTTTCACTGCTGCAGTGTCTGAGGGTTCAGGAGCTGCAAAAGCTGCTCCAAAGAGTTTTGATGTTGTTTTTTTTTTTTTACTTAATTTTCAGGAAAATGAAAAGTAAACCGTACACAACCATTTCCCTGATTCAGAATTGCAAACTCTACATTATGTTTTGGAGTTCACTTTGGATAATTAAATCTGTCTGTGGCACAGCCAAACTCCAAAGTTAGGAATCCCCTGTGGGCCAAGACTGCAAAATAACACATGAACTTTCACAATGAAAAGTACAAACACAGAGATGTTGAAATCAAATCAAACTTACTCATGTGACTCAGGTTTTATTGACTGTGATGGCTCTCTGCTACTCTTGTTTACTGCTGCTTGCCGTGCCTGTGCTCCTCCCTTTCAGATGCTCCTGGCCTGGTCCCTCCCCTCGTTGGGGCATTCACTCCACCTGCTGCCCACCTATTTAGGCTTGGCAAATCCAAAATGGCAGCATCTCTCCCTCCTGGATGGCTGGTGCTTTTCAGACATCCCACATGGCTTTGTTTGGTTTTGGTTGTGTTGGTTTGGTTCTTTTGGTTACTTTGTGGCTTCACACAGACACAGACACACACACACACACACACACACACACACCTTGTGCATCCAGCATCCCTCACCTCACCACTGATCACTGATGCACACTCAAAGTTGGACCTTTGCTTTACCTTTAATACATGTATTATTACTTTAACTGGCTGCTGTGTGGTCCTCATAACATGACTCCTTTAACTTATATATTCAATTTGTATATTCAGTTTCTATAATTTTGTGTATCTGTCATATTATCTTTTTATTATACATATATGATGATGCCATTTTTACTCACATCATGGTATAACTGCAGTTTTCATGGAAGGTGGATTTGTGAAGTCTGTTTGCAATCATTATTCACTTGTGAGTCTTCAGCATTTAGTATAAAATACTAAGTGACGTTAATGATCACATAGAATTTGGGAGCTGGTCAGATCAACGTCCATTTCATTATCATGTCTGGAGAAAATCCAGGAATTTTCTCCTGCTGACTTGGACCTTGTTATGAGAGGGACAAATTATGGCTGGCGTAGGGATATATTCTGTGGATGAAAAAAACAAAAACGTTTGAATCTTCATCAGAAGGAAATACCTTTCATACCTAAAGAGAAACTATGGGAGTCTCAGTCTCTGATCTTCTGTCAGCTCAAGACATTCTCTCTCTCTGACGTCACAGATTACACTCTTAAATCCTCGGATTTATTTCAATGTTTTGCTTTCTTGCCTGAAAAGACAACAACTAAAATTACCTGGGAATGTACTTAGAGCCACAAATTATATATACATGTTGAGAGGTAGTTGCACATACTAGCGATTTGCTCATTAGTTTAAAGAGCTGATGTTCTCATGTTTATGTTTTTCAGGAATGATGTTATTCAAGCGCTGCGTCATGCTCAAACTGTTTTGAACATCTATCAATCTGGGGTTAAGGTCACAAGTGTGTGTGTGTGTGTGTGTGTGTGTGTGTGGGAACATTTAAAACCCTTACTCCCCTCTCCCCCCTGTTGGAATCTGTTAAAGTGTGCTGAACAGTGGGAGCTGGTGCTGGCATGCATCAGAGGTGGAGGTGTGTGTGTGTGCACGTGTGTGTGAGACGTCACCATGACGTCAGAGCTCAGGTTGTTGTGGAGCTGCCGGACCCTTACACACACCACTTCAGCAGGATACTAGAGCCTGAAAACTGATGGGAGCAGGTTGAGCTGTCAGTGGGACTGCTTTTAGTCCACACGCTACAAATCAACATATCTGGCAAATAGTTAGTTTTTCTGTCCCACAGTGCAAACTGACCATTGATATAAGTGATCAATACAAGTGACTCAATGTTTACTGTACTTCACAACTTGCATTCACTCTGTGAACTGCCCCACTGAGGAAAAATAAATGAACCTCTGTTAGTTCACCTTCTGCTGAGTTGAGCTGGACGAGAGGATCACTGTCATGTCTGAAGAACACAAGGCCATCACCAGGGCTGAGGACTGGGGGGAAACAGCTGGTCTGGTTCCAAAGGCAACACCACCCACCTCCCAGCACCTTGATATGTCTTCATTTGACAGGACAGTGTAGAGCAGGGGTGGGCAATTCATTCCACAAAGGGCCGTGTGGCTACAGGTTTTTGTTCCAACCAAGCAGCAGCACACCAGACTTGGCTTAGTTAATCAACTGATCTCAGTCTTCAGGCAGTTGATTGGTCAAACTGTTTTCTCTTGGTTGGTTGGAACAAAAACCTGTGGCCACACGGCCCTTTGTGGAATGAATTGCCCACCCCCTCACTGCTCAGGGCATCTGTTACGCCCCCCCCCCCCCCCCCCCACAGGTCACCATTTTGCTTGTGTTTAAAGTGTTAAAGAGAGAGATTTCTGTGACAGACTGTTTCTTGGCCAGGTGCAGGGACTTTCTGCAGTCCAGTGGAGAATCTGCCAAGAGAACCTCCAGGAACTAACAGTGCCCACCCCCACAAAAAACTGGGATTGAGCACTTTTTATTTCGGTTTGATTTTCTGGGAAAGCTGTAAAGTTGAATTATGATTGTTTGTTATCTTTATCTGATCAGTTTGTAGTCTGGGTTTTTGCAGTGTGCAGAGAGTCACACATGTGTTGCTGATATATTTAATCTGGTTTGTCAGTTTCCTTTTTATAATTCACTCCATGTGTTTTTAGAACTTGTGTCATATGGCTGCTGTACTGCTACAGTCTTCCATAGAGATCAATAAAGCACTTTATCTACATAATGACTTGTCTCAGTGCAGGTCATTACAGATTGCTTGTGTTCCACACATTGCAGAAACGATGAGCTGGCTATATGAGCAGGTTTACCCAGTGTTATCACATGTACCCAGCATCACTGCTGTGTATAGTCAGAGGTGTGTAATGCCACACCTGTAAACACATTAACACTGATGTCACATTATGTTGAATACTCCCTAAGGCCAATGCAAATAATTTGATGTTGGAAAAAAAAGAGAGAGAAATCTAAAACGAAAGAGAAACTCAGGGAAAACTTTGTACTCTTGAACTTGTTCAGTGATAACAACTTCATGATAGTTAGTGACATGACATTTGTAGTTCACGCATCACCGTGGCGACCAGCAGAGTGTGGAGTCATCCAAGTCTTGTGAGAGGCACTAGTGTGAGAGAAGGGCTGTGGCCTGGAGGAGCCTATGTGTCAGACTGCACGTATGCTGATACAGCTGGCTGACGGTGCAGCAGCAGCAGAGGCTGAGTGTGCGTGTGTGGAGTGTGTGTGTGTGTGCAGAGTCACGTTTACCTTTGGCTTATGGAGTCCACAGAGTGTGTGACATCACTGCTTCTTTGATGGGTTTTCCACAGATCAGGTTCCTCTGCTCTGCCAAAAAGTCCATTCGCAGACATTATGTGACTTACTATACAGTAGAAACAGATGGGCTGCCAGGAACTCATTACTTTGCATTTGGTATATTATTGGTCAATAAAGTGGCCTAATTCAGAAACATTTACATAACTCTTGAGTGCATCCTGACCTTTCAACCAAATTTAGGTCATGTGCACTTGTGCACACCAAGTATATGTGGCTCCATGGTAAAATGTAAATGGCTATTGATGCTGCAAATCTTGCACCAGTTGCCAGTACTTTTCTAATAGAGTCCAATAGTATTTGCATATTTTCCCTGAGCTTTCAGACGACATTTAATGGTCCCATTCTGTAAAAACAGGTCATGAAGCAGCTCTAGGTTCTATATTAGCACTGTGAAAGTATAAAATCCTCAGTCCACAGGGAAATGCACACAGACTGTATTCAGAAACTGAGCCTGAAAACCAGCTGTCAGGACTTCAGTCATCTCTCATGTCCCAACCCCCACCTGACATCCAACATTGCAGGGTTTGTCTTCTCTGAGAGTTTTCCTGAAATCTGCCATAGCTTTACTGAATTAGTCCAAAATCAGTCAATCAGAAGAGAAGCCAGAGCCCCACCTCTCCTCTGTTGTGACAGAGAGAAGCCTGAGAGGGAACTTTTATTTTTGACTTTTTTTTTTTTACTTTGAATGCATCTGATTATGAAGACACTAGGAAAGTGTTAAACATTACACATATGTCTGTACACTTAAAATGTTTGATTGATATTGCAATGAACCTGTGAATTGTGTTCAATCATATAGCTGTCAGTTTATCTGTCAGTAATTATGATGCATTTTTGTGCTTCTTTAAAATATTTGGTCGTGACCTTCAAAATAAAGGTCTCCAGGGGACAAAGGGCCAGAGAGTCTAAAGCACAGGAAGCTATCATTTAACATCTGTGTTGTGGTGCAACTGCTCCACATGAGCCAGGAAGAGACAGGAATCAGTGGGACTTACACATCTTTTGCAACATGGCACTCATCCCAAGAGTTTCCCTATTCATTAACTTCTAAGTGAGTAATGGTGAAAAGACGGAAGTGAACAACTATTCCAGCAAAAAGGATCAGTTTCTTTCTGACAGTCGTCAACATTTCAACGACTAGACCTGCACAGTCGGTGTCTAGAACTAAAAAAAAAACCTTTGCACACTCATTTCACTGTAACACCTCCTTGTATGAACAGGCCCTCAGACCAAGACCATGATTGTCTCCCAGCCTTAACACTGTGACTGTCCCAAAGTGTGCTGTACACAACACAGCCTATGTATACCAGGGGATACTGGATGATCTGCAACCAAATTTAACAGGCTGTGTATGAACGCATTTCTTTTAGCATCTGAAATGTGTTGCATAGAAACATAAGACCTTAATGGATACATCATAGAAACATCATTAACATGAGCATAGACAACTATCGGTTCATCAGCTCCATGATTGTCAGTTGTTTTACACATTAAAGGAGACATATACTGCTTGTTGCTTAGCTCAGTTTCGAACAGCTAGTTTTGCATGATTTTCAGCTCCAAAAACTCCTCAGTTGTCTTGTATGGTATCAAGAAAAATCCTGATTTCAACCGCTTTGCAGCCACTTGGTGAAATCTGGTTGGTGGATTACAGCAGGACCCCTATAGTTCATGTTGTGCAACTTTGCAGAGGTTCAGCCTGGACATAGACATTATAACATTGTAAGGATGTTCTAAAATAAGGAACAGCATCATATGTCTCCTTTAATCTCTACGTTGATTGGTGGCTATAATGGACTGTTAGACTTGGTCCGATGTCAGACACATTCAAGTTGGGAATAGTGATATGATTGGTGACTTGACAAAATTCTGCAAACTGCACATTGCTAAACTATGCCGATGGGAAGCAAGCTAATTTACTTATTATTAGTTATGTCCTCCATTTTCCTTTTTAAAAATAAAACTATGAAATTATTTGTAACCTACTTTCTTCATCTGGAAAATACAAGCTGAGCTGAGTCGCTCAACAGGGAGCAGAAGTCAGTCATTATTAATAGATAACAAACCCGTTGCTGGTTTTCATCTTGTTGTGGAATTTGCTGACAATAGGAAAAATATAGAATAACATCTGTCTCATCTTTATTGTGTTACATTCCTAGACATAAAGAGGAACACAGACCATACAATAACTGGATGTTCTTCCACATATTCCCTCAGTATACATTCTCTCATGGTTTCCCTATTATGTGTTATGTAATGCAGACATTCTGGCAGCCTGTAATAGACGACCCTAGAATACTGAGTCCCCCCAGACCCCGAAAACCTGTTAACCTACACAATGTCTAAATTTACACCACACGATTACAGTCAATCACTATGTAGCTGCAGCGTGTGGGACAACTCTTTTAGATCATGCAAGCTATGTTTGAGCGGACATGTGGTTGCAGTGTCATACTTTTCCCTAACATGAGCTGTCCTCCCGGTGGGAATGTGTGACTTACATCCCATATTTGTTTCCACCCACACATCTGAGTTGAAAACAGTGATCACTGGAGGTAAATGATGTTTAGACTTATGGCGACTAAAATGTATGTCTCCTGTGGCAGTCGCAGTCTGTTCTCCGTCTGTATACATTCATAGCAAATGAAAAATGACAAGAAGACTCCCAGTGTGATCCTCTTCGTGTTTACTTTTCCACTGTTTGTGACATTTGAGTTTATCTGGCTGACATTCTCTGTAGGTGTGTGAGGCTTTGCATGGATCAGTGTAATTTCAATGTGGATTACCAAGGACACTAACCTCTCTTTTCAAATACCTGCCCTTCCTCCTTTGTAGTAATAACACGTTCTTGCTCAAGTCAGTGACTCACTGCCATATTCCTGTCTCAGCAAAACCACCTGACACCAGATAACTACACAACGTGATGCCTGGAAGCAGAGCCACAATTTAACTAGGCCAAAGGGCATAAAGGCCAGTCTGGAGAGATGAAAAAAATGAAACTAGACTGTGGAGTTTTCATTTTTACTTCTTTTGTTTACCAACAAACGCAGCAGAAGAATAGGACTACGCTTGTTTGAACCACTGCAGCAACTGAAAGTCTGACAAATAAGGGGCTAAATTATCTATTGTCACAAAGCTAACTTTAGCATTACCAACTGTTTAAGGGCTTTACTTAGACTAGACTACAACAAACATTGTGGCTTCAGCATCAAATTTCTTTCCTTTACACATCAACACGGTGATGGCTAAAGCTCTTTTTTTTTTTTTTTTTTTTTTTTTTACAGTTAATGCTAAAGTTAGCTATGTAGCAAGAGAAAACCTTTGTACAGCTCCTATTAAGCCTGAACATTCAAATAATAATAATAATAATAATGATTTTAATGCACTGTTGGACATGAAGAATAAGGTCATCAATGCTAAAGCAGCTGTTAGCAGCTATGTTGCTACCTAGCTTATGTTACCTTTAACAGCTGTTTACTCGCTAGTTAGTGAAGTTTATTTGTATAGCACCTATCACTGACAGAAGGTGCTGTACAGTTTATCACATATAACATTAAAAAATCCTCACATGAACAATTAAAATGCAATTTACATAGAGATTAGCACAATGCCTGTCTAAAAAGGTACGTCTTTAGCTGCTAGTCTTGGCAGTTTCACCCTGCCCTTCATCTGAGCAGCCTGCACGCTACAGTGACTCGCTATCAGAAAATAACAAGATTGACAGTCGAACCAGACTGGGGCTATGGAAGTGGGTTGTCTTTGAGACAGCTCTTTAGCCAGTGAAGTTGATTACTGAATTACTGAACATGCACGTTTTCCTCCAGATTTAAGCAAATGGCCATTAGATTAATGGTAATCCCAGCTATGTAGGCTCGTATATTTTAATGAAATGCAAACTCAATCTTGATGTAAATAGGTCTAAATAGGTCTCATAAAGACATTGCTGTTCACCTTTTAATGCATTTCTTATGCAGTGTGCACCTTCCATACACCTTCATCATGCAGAGCTCAAAAACACCTAAACCCTCCAGATCGCTAGATTCCTTAGGTAAATGAGAAAATATGTAGTGTAATTTACTGCAGGTGACCCCGCCCATAAAAGGGTATCCTGTCTGCTGTGGCTGAGTCCCGTGGTGAGATGAATGTAGTGTTTGGGTTTCTAGGCTGGTTTTGTGGTATTTCAGCAGATAAAGTTTGTAGTGCAGTCAAAGTGACGTCACACCTGAATAGGCCTACTACTCAACCTGGGACAATTGAGGTTGATTGCAGAAATTCTTACTTATCCAAAGTGTGAGTGTAAACACTGTCTAGCCCTTAGAATCAAACTGCAGGAGTCTTGGTCTGATTTGGCCCCAATATTCAGACATCCACTGCCGAAAATGTCGGTGCAGACGTAAGACATGAGGCACCACACAAATTTTTCATTTCTTTCATCATCATTTACAGCTTTTCCACTGATGAGTATAGGCATATGAATCCAACACTGGGTTTGTCAGGGTTGTAGGAATTCACACAAGTATGTGCTGAGAGAAAGTAGATAGACCAAAATATGTATTCTAGTTCAGATGTTCACCATAATGACAACTTGGCTGGAATTTTCCTCAAAATGCTGAAAATGTAAATTGCCTCAGAAGTCGTAAAACCCTAACAGCTACAAACACTGCTTTATTATACAGTATGTCAAGGTTCACTAACAGACAGTGCCCCAACTGCTTACATGCTGTAAATCAGTGCAGACCACATAAATTACACTCTAGAAGCTGAGAAGAACCAGGCCCAGCAGCCTTGAAACCAATCTCTGGTTCTTCATTTATCTCAGTGTTACAGCCCAAATCATTGTCAACTGACAGATAACCACTACGCACGCTGTTCTGAAAAACCTACAGTGAGCGAGTTTGTCCTATTTGGTTCAGACAGTGTATCAAACCATAGCTAACTGACAAGCTACAGTCTCGTCCCTTCGGATCATTCAGTCATAGTCAAAACAACTTTCACCTAGTTGTGTGTTGGCCCTCTTATCCGGGCTGGGCTGCTGATACACAGCTGTAACAGTGTCTATCAGCAGCACTGTAACCATTGTAGCTGCTGTGGAGGTCGCACAGGGTGCTGCGTGCACTGCTGCATTCACAGCATCTCACTTAACTCCTAACCTTTACTTCTCCTCAGTTTCTTTGAAGATAAAAAAAGTGATCTTGTGAACAGTTAAACATGGAGCTGAATTCTACACATAAATACCATGATTGGCACAATTAATACCCAACCTGTGAAATCAGTTGTTGCTCTGGAAAATCTTCATCAGGGAAAAGTTTGTGAACCTTGAATGAAGGTCAAGACTTTAGACCCAGCATTAAATCAACTGTCAGAACAGCCACACTCGTCATAGAGATGATGTGATGTAATTCAGAAATGCATTGTTATTCTTTTTGTCCTGGAGGACACGCACCATGTTGCAAATGCCAAAGAGCAGTGTTTTTGAACATGTGTAACAACTTTGTACAAAAAAGGAAAGATGTTTGTGAGGATCTCAAAGGATACAATTAATACGGGCACAACAATGATGACAGTTTTGTTTATTTGCAGGAGAGCTCAGTGTAACCTTCAGCAGGGAAGGTCTAATGAAAGATGCACATAAATCAGCCTCTGATGATGCAATTCTGTTTACTCTTATGTACCCAGCTTTACTAAGCTGCAGTACACTGTTAAGAGACATGTTGTAAACTCTGTTGGGTCTGACTGTCCCTTGTTCCCTATGTCCTGTTTTATTTTGAAGTTCAGTGATTTGTCTTCCTGTGCCCACTCTCCTCTGATTACCTCATGTGTCTCACATCTGTGTGATTGCTCCACCTGTGTCTTGTTTCTCCTTCGTCTAGTTCACCTCAGTGTTTTCCCATTGCCCTCTGTTGCTTGTGTGTTCCTGCATCTGTTTGCATCCCGGGTCCAGCTGAAAGTCCTCATCACACAGAGGGCTCTGTGTGCAGTCTCACAAATGATGTTAACTGATTTACTTAGGTTCAGGTTCAGGGGTAGATGCAGGAGGACTGGGGAGATGGTTTGGCATTCAGGCAGGCAGGTCAGGAGCTGAACAAAAGAAAAACACTTTAACTGATGAACTGGCTGGTAAAATGTGCAATTGCTGGTTCTTTGGCAGATGCAGGCTAGAACTTCTCTCTTCACAAACCCTGTGCACTGAGAGACCAGCAGAGACTGAAGGCAGGGGCGGGGACTAAGTGCTGATGGGAACCAGATGGTTGGATTGCAGCAGCAGGGCAGGTGTGGAGTGGCAGGCAGGCAGATCCAGCAGAGGTGACAGAGTGCAAGGGGGAGGGGGAGGTAACAGAGACATACAGGTAGACAGACACTGACAGAGGAGAAAAAACAAACAGCACAGACAAACAAACAACAAAACTGTCACAGAGCTGCCCTTGTGACAGTTTAAAAGTTTGTCTTGTGGCATTCTTGTGCACAGCAGCACATACTGTAACTCAGCTTGTCTGCTGTCGCTCCTGGTCAGGTCTCCTGACAGGGAGCCTGGGGGTCATGTATGGTTCTATATATATGACTACCTCACACAGCCATGTCAAAATACCCCTTTAAACATGATGGAGTTCAGTGCATTCTTTCTGGCTGACATGCAATCTGCTCCTCTCAATATGGACACAATCTACATTCCAACAATGTCAGAAGTGCATATATGTGCAGTTGAGTTTTACAGGTGTTGCTGTGTGCAGTATGTGTCTGGGCGTGTGCTGGACAATGAGAGTAACTGTTACATAAAGGTTGGACCTGAGTCATGTTGTGTGTTGGAATGTAAATGTTATGACAGCGTGGATCCAGAGGCCTCTGTGGACAGGTGGAAGTGTCTGTGTCTGAACCACACTCATATGGTCAGACTGAGGTCATAGTCAGTAAGAACTTTGGCACCATCTGATGTAGATCTCTGGGTTTACTCGTCTATTTGGAGCTAACTAGCTGTTATAGATAAGAATGTACACAGTATATCTGCGGTGACCCAGAGTCAAACACTCAGAACACAGCATTAAAAGAAGCCACAGAATCTATCTTATTTCACATTATTTCAGTTACTCTGCAAATTCTGCGCTCGTCCCCACCAGGAGCAGCCTTCAGCTTTTTACCATCTCTCTATCTGGAGAACATGAAGCATCCAGCAGCTAATTAGATAAATATTTTTGGGCGAACTGGCAGGAGGCAAATTAGATCAAACACGAGAACAAAACATCATGTTTCACTGAACTCAAAAAGGGAAAGGCACAAGCAGAGCAAAGTCTGTGCTGATGATGCTTCTGCTCCATGTTTGCAGAATATGTAAGCAGACCAAAACAGCTTCATTAAGTAATATTACACTTATAGTCAGCGTCCAGCTGCGATGAATCAGACCACTTGTATGGCAGCAAATTGGTGACACAACACCGATATTTGATCACCCTCTAAAGATGTCACACTGACACTTGTAGCAGATGGAGTAACATTGATTTGCAGTTGTGCTTTAATCCATCTGACAAATGTAAGTCCAATGTTCACTCTCTTTTAGCTCCTTTCTACTTTTCACCAACCCCTGAGCAACATCCAAACCTGTCTGTGTCTGCTGTATTCTGTCTGTAAGTATTACAGGACAAATCATACATGAATCTGAAATATCTGGTGTTAATTCTCAGTGGGTTCTTTACTGTGACACATTTCACACAATGATTTGCTTTGCTTTTATCATATGAAATATTAATCTTTGTTGCTTGATAGATAGCAGTTCATAATCACTTGTCATCAATTATAATGATAACTTGTATTTTTCTGTACTGTTGGATACTGTGATCTACAGAGAGCCCTTCACGCAGAGAATCCTATTCTGGTCATTCCAAATGCCAAAGTGCATTCCTGTGTCATGTATTAGGTTAAAAACCATTACAGTGGATTAGTCTGGCCTTCGTTTTACTGCACTCACTTGCAGTGCAGTAAAATGTTTTACCATCACCTGCTATGTTTAAACACTGTTGGTGTTTTTCCATTTCTTCCATTAGGCAGCAGGAACCAGATCCTGCCTCATGTGAGTTTCCACAAGGTTAGAAATCACTGCAATAAGTTATTTATCTCCAGTCACTTGACCTGAGCAGAGGTTCACTTGGTTGGTTCTCAGTTTGCACACAGTGTGCAGGGAGGATGCTGGGTATTTTTCTGGTCTGGAAAATGACATGAATTCTTCAGTCTGTTATTATGTGCACATGACTCCATGCCTGTGAGGGCAAAACCGAGAGTCTGGTAGGTGACACAGATTCTGTGGGCTGACATACATCAGCTGCAGGTAGGACGTTATGACATAACTTGTGCTGCTGGACGCTCAGGTATTTGTTATTTACATAGTGATAAAAACATAGGAGCACAGTGATAACACTGAGGCACGGGGACCAAACACAGACAAGGAATGTGTATTCCTAATTTGTGTAGATAAGTTTGAATGAATGAAGAATGGCCTTTTAAAACCACCTTGAGGGTGAAAGAGGCAAAATTGCCCTTCAGATAAAAGCCTTTGGTTTAATATTTCCATCAACTATGGGCACTCACAAGACCATCGACAATGCTGAAGACTACATTTCCCATAATGCAGCTGATTAGGTGGGATTCTGTGTGTGTGGTCAATGTGTTGTGAACAGAGAGGCTCAAAGGCTCTCTTCTGATTGGCTGAGTGATGGCACTGACTGCTTTGTTGTGACATCACAAAGTTACAGAGGCGAGAGATTTATCATCAAACAATACATGGACCTTTCATTATAGGACCTGCGTTAGGACCTTTAAAGTCCCCTTTGGCAGAGATGTCCTAAGGAATGAATGACAAGTAATAAAAATAATGAGTGATTACTATCCCAATCATGTAAGGAAACACTGATTACATCTCTCATATGTGTCCAGCACTGCACTGACAGAGGACTGTTGTTTTGTAAAGATAGGTCACAAATTGAGTGTGTCAGCTCAGCTTTAAGGTTAAACAAGCAAGTTTGGGTCCAAACACTGAAGCTTCATGTTTTTAATCATTTCCTGCCACAGGTCGTTATTTTACATTCGAGCCAGGGACCCTGAGTTTCCAAAACACTATGTCATCATGAATTTGAGATGAACATGAATAACCTTAGATGAAAGTATAGTTTAATTCTGTCTGTGTGTGATGCCCAAATGGTTGGTGCATTAAATACTTGATAAATCAGTATAACAAATGCAATGGGCCCTCAGGGCACATGGGCCCACTGAATAGCAGAGTATGAGTAATGAAAATGATGCAAGAGAAACCTGTTTGTCCCAATAGAAGAGTTTAGGATATAGCTACATAGATTCTATAAGAAGGAGCACTGAAGCTGTTGTGGGCTCTTGTGCAGGTTCATCTGTCAGCTAATAAAGTCCTGCAACAAGGATGTAAGGATGAGCTCAAACAGCCTGGAAAAAGTGGGTTATCTGGTGTAAATGCTGAAAACTCTCAAGGAGAATGAGGTAAAGTGGAAACAAGTGGAACATTTAGGTTCAAATGGTCAACTCAGCCGTCTGCTTGTTAATAATTTGCCTGTAATGTAGGTCATAAAATGAGCAAGTGGAAAAATGTGAAACATCTAAATTCTGAAATCCTGTCTTTGTCCGCTCCCTCTGTCCTGTCTCCTGTCCTGTACCGGATGCTGAATGATCCAATGGCTGCTCTGCTGCTGACCACAGCCCCGGTCACTCATTAACTCTACTGAGTCGTATGACCTTCACTGCTAAGGTAGCTGCTGTCGCATCATTCCCCCGATCATACGTCCCTCCATGTTCGATTGACATTGTCCCTTGTCCCCCATTACATAGTTTTGTCATGTAATGATTGACTTCTTTGACGTTGGGTCACAACAACATGGTGAAGGACATGGTAAAATGGAGGAAGGTGGAAATGACTCAAACAAATATGCTGAGTCATGTACCTTGAATTTAGAGTTTTTATGATTCTGTAGTGTATGTATTTATTTCCTTTACCAATGAACGCACACACACATACACTTAAATCATACTCTATACTCCATCACACTACAGTATAGTTCTTTATTTTACAGAGAGAAAGACATTGTCAAACAGTAACATGTGAACTACAGTTAAGACTTCCTGTCCTACCATCAGGTCATGTTAAAGAGCAGTGGAAAAGATGAGATAAATAGTCTTTGGTGATATACAGATATTAACTTACAAAGATAACTTAAATAGACAACTTTCTTTAAATAGTTCGGCGGAGTACACACACATACGCACTCACCCACACACACTCACATCTAGGTATACTTATATACATCCATATAAGTATACATTCACAGTCATTCTGATGCCACATGTAGTGCACTGACATCTTCAACACAGTCAATCTCAAATGCAACATTTACAAGAGGAACCTCATTCAACGTTCACAAGTTCATTACAGTGAGTGAAATTCAAGCTGTGAGAGACTATCGATACACATGCTTGCGTTAAAGTGCTTTCCTGTGACCCTAATGCGATCATGTGACTTTCAACTGGAACATAAGCAAAAGCAAAAACCTATGCAGCTCTTCCTACATCATACAAAACTGTCAGAGACATTTTCAACTGGCGACCTTGTTCCTACTCTTGAGTGTCTTTGCGACCAGGGGCCGTGGGAGCTCTGCGTGTTTCTGTGGGGAGGTATTAGCGGCCGTGCACAGTTTGCTTACACAACTCGACAAGACGCAATGGCTGATGTCATACAAACAAACTACGCAAAAAGAAAAGGCCTGGGAGCAGAGATCAAACACAGGAGATAAACGTCCTGATAGGCGGCATGCTTGAGCTCAAAACACATACGCACACAGAAGTGTGTGAAAAGGTACATTTTTCAAAAGAGAGAGATCCACCAGGGTTTTCAGCATTTGAAAAGCCTTTTAATGATTCGTCACGAGACATTGATTAGCTCCATTACAGCTGAGAGACTGGCATGTTTCACCTCAGCAAGCCTTTGAACAGATTAGATTTAGGACTAAGGGAACCAATGATTATTACCCTGTGACCTCCAGGCTCCAATGATTATATATGATATGAGAGGAAAAGAGAGGCAGGACGAGACTGCAAAGCTGAGTATATAAAGAAGCTGTTGATGGAGAAGAAGAAGAGAGACACCCCGAATAATATGTAAAACAGCACATTAATGTATGATGTCAAGTATTGCCAGGTTTTTGGTGAGTTTTTTTTGTTTTTTTACTAATGCTCTTTCAACTTTTGTGAACTTGTATGCAAAATGACAAAAAGCTGAAGTACCTCTACGAATGAAACGACTGCGCACATAAACCTGAAAGTGTGCCAACAGTCTTCCTACTATCAAACACTTCACAACTGAAGATCAGGCTGCCATAAAATCTCAGAAGAATGTTAAATAATATGTAACATAGACATGTTTCTCGACAAAAATATGGGTTTTAGTAGTTCTGGTTGCATGTGATTTTTTAAAGGCCTGTGAAATTTTAGCATGCAACTGTGAGGAGAGCCTGTCCTCAGTTATTCTAAGTCCATCCTCCGCCCACCATTTCAAAGATGGACATAAATAGAGAAAAAAAAAAAAAAAGGGAAATGTCAGGGCATGTATTTTTGATGGCGCTGCGCTATTTTGCATACACATTTGAAACTGGGCTTTCTGACGCCTAACATTTTTGGTCAGTGTGGTCCCTCATTAGAAAACCCGCATTGTAACAGTGCAGTTTGAAGCCTCCGCCTCCCGGGCTGCTCTACACCCATTTAACATACTGCATGTGGCGCCTGTTGCTTCCAACACTATTTTCTACATTGTACAAGTTGAGAAAATGTAACAGATGACATTTTCTTATGTATGTTCTAATTTAAAAGCATGGTAAGACACCATATACTAAGGCTTTTGGACGACTTATTGGTGGATATGTCAGTTTGCAGAGCCTCATTATGACCTTCACCAGAAAATGTTTCATTGTACACCCTCCAACAAGGAGGAAAATACACTATGAGATGCATTTGAGAGTATTTATCTGTTCCCTAAGTCTACTTTAATTAATTGGTCCCCTGCTATGAAGCATCAGCTCAGTAAGTGGATTCAGCACAGAAGCATTTAAAGGGACAGTTCAACCAAATGTACCAGTACAAAGTTCTCCTGGCTTTTATTTGGCCAAGTTTTGAAATATCCCAACACAATGGAGAGGAATGGAATTTTGTTTGCGGTGTGTGAATATGACATTTGAAAGATTTTATTTGTTTCCCAAATAAGAATCTGTGTCACTGCGTAAAAAACAAGAGAGAGTTGGTTTTTGTTGAACTGACCCTTCAAGGCCACATGTGCACTTATGTGTGGAAGCCATACGTTTCAATATTTATGTGTTCTTGTTGAGTGTGTGACCGTGGGAGGCTCGGCCCACCCCCCCCTGCTGTGGCGGTACATATGACTGAAGTAATTAAGCCAGGTTTATTAAACTGCTGTCAACCCAAAGTCCTGACTTGCAGGGGGAACTTATAAATCACGTGAAAGGGCTAGTATTTCAGACTCGGCCTCTGGCAGGGAAAATGCCAGCAGATCACAAAGTGCTGATCCATGGTTCCAAGGTTTACTTTGCCACCTACTGTGTCAACCAACCGCCCTCTATAATGCAACACAGAAACTGATCCTTGGGGCACTCAGACTCCTTCCAGAGCAGTGGATTCTGAACCTTCTTCTTTTTCTTTTTTCAGCATGGATTTCATGTGGTTAAGTCCTGACTCAGAGTGCTCTTAACCAAGAGCTGTGGCTGCTCTCAAATGTAAACCGTGGCCTGAAACACAAAGTCCTGCTGAGTGACGAATTCCCAGTCCGTATGAAAGCCGATGGACTATTCCAGGGATGTTAGTGTTCATACTGAAATATGCAGTTGTGAAATGACCTTAGTGTTCCTCAGTTCACCAAAAGCAAAAAGGAGGGGGTGGAGGGGGGGTGCACAAAAAAGAGGTAAAAGGGTTCATTGGGTCATTTAAGAGGTCTTTGGGAATACATTGGTTTTGACAGGGCTCCAGCTCAGAGTGCAGGTTGAAATCCACATTAGGGGCTTAAGTGTTTGATCAATGAGCCGTGGGATAACCACCGCTGGGGAGGTCAGTTGGCAGACAGGACCAGGCCAGTGGATGGTGTTGAAGACAAGCCCTCATTCTTACATTAACAGGATTAAAATGTCAAACCGAGGCCTGCTGGACTCTCTTCGGAACAGGGAATTGAGAAGGACTTCAATGTCTTTCAAATGTTCTCAGGATGGTGAGATCTCAAATTAGGGGTTTCAAAAAAAAAGAAAAAGGACAGTTGTGATTTTGCATCTTCATGTCCATCAATCAGCCCAAACAGTAGCGAGGCGTCATGTTGAGTCATTTAAGAGGAGAATAATTGTCATTTTGAGATGGATTAACACAAGTTATGTACTACATCAAACTCTAATACAAGACTAACAGCAATACATTAAAGAGATAAATAACTGGAGATATAGATAGACCTGCTGTGGCTGTTTGGAGGTGTTTAACTCATCCGTAACTATGGGGGCTTCTGGGGTTAATAGGGGACGAGTCCTCTCTGCCACTCTGACCAATGAGCTGATAGAGCCGGTGGCTGAGGTTCTGCACTTGGCAGGTTCCCAAAACACAACCCACTCTCATCAGCTGGGCATGATGAGGGTAGTGGTGACCTCCTCGAGAACCTGAGTGGGCATGACGACGAACTCTCAGCGATCTCCTCTTGATCTGCAACGCTTTGGCGAGTCGTCCCAGGCTGGGAGAAGGCGTCCTTGCTCCTGAGGCCGGAGGGTGTCCGAGGAAACCAGGCAGCCATTTTGGGGATTCACTGGCAGCAGGAGAGCGGGTGGCAGCAGTGGGCTGGCTTCCTGACACCATGGCGGTATCCTCTCTCAGGTCAAAGAGTTTGTTAAGGAGGTCCAGCCTGAGGAGAAAATACAAATAGGTGAGAAGCTGAGAAAATCCCGAGTAGGAAATCTGTGACACCAAAGATGTCAGCTTTATGACACATATTCTGCATCTACCCCCTGCTGTCTGCTTTTTACAGCCAAAGCACAGACCATAAACAAAGATGGACATAGCCTCCCTTAGGTTTCTGAAGCTCAGAGTGAGCTGCTTCACTGTCACCATCTTGGCAGTGACTGACTCCGACCCCTAACTCCAGGCTAATTCAGAAATGTGCAAAAAGGACAGACATATGTGAAGCTGAGCATGAATACACTCACCCACCTGCCTCTCAAAGTGGCAAAGTTCAATTGTAAATAACATTATACTTCAATATAATACAAACGGGTGAGTTTTATTTAAAAAAAAAAAAAAATCCCCATACAGTTGTCATGAAGGGAGTCTATGGGGATTGACTCACTGAATCTGGTCATTAGAGGTACTCAACCTTCAACCTTGCATATCTGTAGTATTTAAAACACTCATTTGTAGCAGAATTGCCAAAGCATTTTTTCACAGAGTGGTTATTCTACTTTCAAGTCTTAAGTTAAATCCTTTCAGATTTAAACAACAAGTGTCAGCCAGCACAGTAACTCCTGCCTGGGGACACCAGACAAAATAAGAATTACTGTTCCATTTAAGGACAGAACAGGTGTAGGAAATGTCCCTGCCAGCATTGGTACTATAACAGCTAATGTTGTAAGAGCACTGGTAATTCTGCAGAAATCTGATTAGCTCTACAAAGCAGCTTTGATAAGCAAATAATTTTTGCCTGTTGTCTAAACACAGAGTGGCTCCATGCACGCTCACACATTCACGTGGACACTAGGGCTCATCTCTTAATGGTTTTGCACATGTGGACACGTGCAATGACATTATCTGGCTTATTACATTATACAATAAAACCCTGCACCTCAGTGCATTTTGATGTCCAACTCAGCTTCAGCAACAGTAGCTCTGGGCTTGTGTGGGCTAAGAGGAGCTGATGGGCTCCACAGGAGAACATTCAAATCTCAGCAGTGGAGTCAGATTAGTTCTAATGGTAATCAATTTATTTCTTAAGCCCTGTTACACAGTAGTTTAAAGGCTCAAAAATCTACTTCCAAAGTACATTTGCACTTTTTTTCTGTGGTCATTTTGTAAGTGGATGACCTCGTCCACAGCAGCTTCTGTACCAGCGCTCCTGCTGCTTCTCTAAGCTGATCTGGATCTACTGCAGGAACGCTGATTATAGATAAGTGCTTCATACAACTCTGCATCAAATAACCAAACTATCAGTCTAAGTAAGGGGCAAAATTCAGTTTACTGAAATTGAATTGGCAAAGACGCACGAATCTCAAAGCCAGAGATAAAGCTATGACTAAGAGGGATCATTTGTTCTGTTTATTTTTTAACCTCTGCACCTACAGTAATACAGGCTCTCCTAACTTGGATTGAAGAACCCCCTGAATAGAATCTACTGCAGGTAATGTACCATCTATGTATGGCTACCAGATCTATACCTTTAGGATGAAGTGAAAAAAAGTTTGGGTAAACACACCCTTGTCCACAAACTGGGTTTCTGAGACTCCACATCAGCCTAAATGAGCTGTTAAGATGAACATGTCCTGCAGCGCTGTGGACCAGCGGGTACGGCCCGTTCAGCAAACACCCCGGCAAATGACTCGCCATCTGTTCATTGTTTGACAAAGACAGTGACTGCTCACAACGTGACCCTGCAGCTCCTCACTGGACTGTCACCGCTGTGTTTGTACAGCACAGTGGGACTCAAGTCCCGGAGTGTTAACCCGTCAGCACTGCTGAGGGTCAGGAGAAGTAAACAGAAAAAGTGCTGTTGCCCCTGGCAGCCACTGGATTAATAGGATGAAAATGTTAAATGTTAACAATAGCGTCTGCTTGTGCAAAGAGGTTTAAATACAGCATTAGGGCAAATATATCCATCATGTTTGTTTTGAGTTCTTCTGAGTCAAGGGAAAAAATTCTTTCACAGTGGCAGGTTTGGCACCATTTCCCATGTTCTTGGAGGCAGAGGCCACAGCTGATCTAATTATATCAAGTGTGTTCCATTTGTAAAATGCTGACTTATATTATTTTACCATGAACACTGAAACCTTTAGTGTGACTGAGGGGTTGAGATGTGAGACATCGCAGCAGACACTGTCTGTGCTGCTCTGGTTCTAGGAGTCCTCTCAGAAATGTGAAGCTTTTTGCTTTATTACGGTAGTTTCGGCTTCGGACTAAGCGCTGGCAGGTTGGGAGCCTGTCTAGGATGACCTACTGTCCAGCAGTGGCAGTGGCTGAATAAATAGCTGTGTAATGCCAGACCACAGACAGAGGCAAGCAGTATTTCCAGGACAAGCCTCGGTGTGCCCTGCTGCCACATCACCAAGTTACACCCACCTGGTCTGCACTGAAAGTTATATTTGGCTGCAGAGGAAAACTCCTCGCAGCAGTGGTGGCCCTGCATCATGTTGTCCTATTTATGTTTCCAGACCACTCACATGTTTATTTGGAGTAACTACGTGTATATTGTTATAGTTTTTCACTGTTTTTAAATTGTCTCATCTTTTAAACCCCCTGTGGTTTAAGAGCCAAAAATCATCTCCATGTGGTTTTACATCTCTTCTCTCAGGCTTCTATCTGGAGCTCTGGTGTCAACAGGTAAGTGTCATCCAATCAGCAGAGAAGAGAGTGATTGGCTGACTGTTCAATAAAAATATAACAGACTTCAATTCAATAACATTGAGAAAAACAAATTGCTGCAAAGTTTGATGTGTCCAGGTGAGTGGGGCTAAGAGCTGTGATTGTTTTGTTGTGACATCACAAAGTTACAGAAATCCTAATGGCTGGTTTTAAGGCTTAGTTTCATTTCTCTTGTGACTGGGGCTTTGACATTTTCGCAGAACACAGACATGGACATCTAATTTTATATAATATGGGACCTTTAAAAGGGGGTTATCCTAATGAGTTTACGCCTCGATCACCCTGAATCCCTGCTAAATGTGGTGTTCTTTGCTAATTATACACAATCCTCACAAAGGGTGGGATTTTGCAGGTCTCAAACTGGCTGGTAAGAACATCCGAACTGGCTGGCAGGTAAGAACCACATGACTGTACTACAACAGCAATTACAAAGAAGAATACTTCTTGGAAGAGTCAGGATTAAAAAGGGGGCAGATAACATTTTCACGAGACGAGCAAATATCGCCGTTATCCACCTTATCCCATAACTCGACAGTAATGCAGATCTGGCAGATTGGCAGATGATCAAAGACAGAAGTTTTGACACCTTACACAGTAGTGCAGTAGCTTAAAGGCTTTGACGAAATATTCAATTTGACTGAGGAAGATTTCAAAAGATTTTACAGTCCAATGAAAAGCAGAGACAATCCTGTTGTGTTGCCTTGTTTGGTTTTGCTTTTAACTGACGGAGTCTCACCGGTTTGATGGCACCTTTCAGCTTCCGTACCCTAGCCCTGCAGAGTAAGTCCTACCTCCCCCTCGCCCTTGTACCATGCTGCTGATACGCTTCTTGATTACCAAAGAGGCTGAAGTAGCCTTAATCATCATCAGCAGCAGCAGCAGCAGCACAGTCATTGCATTTCATGTAATCTTCCTCTAGGTAACAGTGGGGAGATTGTTGGACAAAAATAAAGGATTGTATTTCCTTTATTTATTTCCCATGAAACACTGGGGCTAATTGTTCGAGAGTCGTTCTGCTTTCATAACCTCCTCAGTGAGATGTGATTTACTTTGTGCAAGCAAAGCTGGCCATTGAGCATACTTAGTCGAGCCAGAAAATTACATGGACAGACAGAACACCACGTTAGAAACCATGTCTGCTCTAAAACCACATCAGTCCGATGTGAGTAGACACAACACTTGCGTCAACCAGCAGACAGGTTTTCTCTCCCCTCAAAGCCACATTTGTTTTCCTTAAAGTTCTAATCTACTCTTCCAATACACAGTAAGCTGCTCCTCTTATGCACATATATAGTATACGTGTGCACTCATGCCTCCACAGCGTCCTGGCTCTCTGCGTGGAGCGGAAACCTGCTCTTAAAAGATGTGGAGGCTGGAATTTAGGTCTTAGCCATTAATCCACAGTGGAATTCCCTGCCTCCTTGGTCGCAGCTTTTACCCTCCTCAGCTTCCAGCCTGGGTTTGGTCAAAATGACCCCGACAGACCCGAACAACTGTTTATGCCGTAAATATATATCTGAGCAGGCCCAGCAGAGGCAGCACTGTTTTCAATCATTCTGCGAGCATGAGTGCTTTTCTGAGAAGGTGTACAGGATGGAGAGGGAGTGACGTTCTTGTTGTTCCTCGATAAGGTGTTAAGTATGTCAGAATAGAGATAGCACGTCGTCATAAGGACGGACCTAAAGCCAGTAGCATCTTCAGGGTGGCGTGGCAAACATCAACAACACAGGAAACCATCCTGTGTGAAATGAATTCAGAGGTTGATATTATGATGAGAGTATCTACATAAACATCTGACCGCACGGTGTTACGATCCAGACACAGAGGCAGTAACTTCGTGATTTAACAAATAAAAATGTTATTTTTGGCCTCCGTCATCATCATCATCATGGTTCCTGGTCCAGACAGAGCAAACACGACCTCAAATCAGCCTCGAAGCAAAGAGCCTCTTCCCATTTCAGGAATTCCTATTGTAAAGCCGCTTCGCTGCTAAAGCCATATTTAACTTGTTGTTTGGCGGCGGACCTCGGCTATTTTCCTTTACCAAAGAAAACCTCAAGATGTTATGTAAAGCGACAATTAAGGGTACGTGTGATCCAAGGAACATGCAATTTCTCCTTGTATGGAAAGCGCCCCGTCAGGCATTGTTACGGCGTCTTTGTGTTTGCCGTGACCTTATCAGGACACATAGGGACAGCATGGGCATAAACACAGAACAGGGAAGGAATGACAGACATCTGAGCTCAGACACACTCAGCGTCCAGTGGGAGAAAAAAATGTTTCATGCTGTCAGCTGCTAAAAGAACACGGTGTGCTCTGTGGCATTAAGAAATAAGGAGAATTTGCTGTTCTTATTGAAGCCGCAGAACATTTACATGAGCTGGGTCAGGTACAGTGTTTAAGGTCTTTGTAAAGATGACGCTACCCAACTGCAGAGTACTCACAGCAAGAATCAGACTCCTGAAATAAGAGCGTCCAGTTGGCTCCAGAGACCTAGGTGGATAGGTTACGTGGATGGGTGCCCCACAGAGGACAATGCTGCTCATGGTGGGAAGCCAGTGAGGGATTGCTGCGTTAGTGACTTGCAGTGGGTGGCAAAAGTGCCTCCTGAGGTTTGGTTGAGGTTATCAGTGCATCCCCAGCAGCACAGTCAATGGGAACATGTCACAATGGTAAAAAAAAAAAAAAAAAAAAAAAAATCAATTTGAAATGACTCATTCTGATTTTGAAAACAAGGTAAAGCAACACTGTGTGCATTTAAAGTGAAAAGACAATGGGGGCTGTACAGTCAATCACAATGTAAATGAAATGGATCTATGCCCAAGTACAACATCCAGACCAGCAAAACGTCACATCCTCAATTCCATGTCTGAATATGAGATCGCAATGACAATATCTGCACATATAATCACAATAATGTAATGTGGTCCTAAAGAACACCCAGTTACCAGTGGGAAACATACAGTACAGAGGATTAGCCTCCAGCTGTCACTGAATGCTCTTGTGAGATACAGAGCTGTAACAGACTTTTCTTCCTAACAGGCCCTGCTCTGCGGCTGCATCAGTTTCTCTCAGACTTAGTGAAACCACAGTGATGAAGCACATGCTGCTAATGCACCTGACTCTTCCAAACAGAGATGGGAATGAAGGGGGATTACAGAGCCGGGCAGGTGTGGCGGAGGAGGCCTGGGCAACACAAACAGACAGTGGATACAGGAGCCTGGCTTCCTGTCGTCTCTGTTAGGTTTCAGCAGCAGGTGTTCGCTGTCTGAACACACACACGGTTGGTCACTCACACACATGCAGGAGATGACCACTTGCGTGTTCACCCACCTGGAGGAAAATTCCACCCTGGGACCTTCCACTGTTACATTACCAGTATTAAACTTAAAGGGCCTTTCTTTAACAACTTGTTTTCCTTGTTACTCCTGTAAGTGTAATGTCTTAATTATATATGAAGGTGTTTTCAAGCTACTGATAACATTCCTGACTTTTTGAAATAAATGCACTAACAATAGAAGACAGAGAAGAAAGCCCAGGGTTCGTTCTCGACTTGAATATGAGCCCATTAGAGCACAACTGTGGGAAACCAGTGAGGGATCATGACCTGCTGCTTGCCTTAATGACTTCTACTGTAAGCAATAAAACAAATATCAAAGAGCCATTTGCAAGCAGAACACAAACAGGACTAGTTCCTGTTTCACAAATGAGCTGCAAACTGCACATCCTCAGTGATATGCTAGTATGATGTTGTGCAAAACAAGCGCAAGAGGGAACATGTTGCTGGTACAAATCCAGCTCTTTTCCACATTCTCACCTATCTCTAATGCACATTATTAAATAAAGGTAAAAATCCCTCCAGAACAGTGTGAGTGTTGCTGCTCTCACTATCACTGCTGCTCCCAGACACCACTTCTCAGTTAGGTGTGATAATGCTACACGGCCCTTGGCTTTGCTCAGTCATGACTAAAAGTTAAATATAGCCTACAACATAAATGGACTGTATGAGAGAGTGAGGGAGACCTTAATGTCTGGGCTCTGCTCAGAGCTGCAGTATCACATCACTGAGTCCTGCGGTTCTGACCCTGAGCCAGCAGCTGTGGAGCTGACATCCACCAGAAGAGGGCACACACACACTGACTCATCCACATACCCCACTGCGCTTCAACAATGCAACTCCATGCACGTATTGCATCGCTGGCAGGCCTCCCTCACATGTATGTAGTAGACTATTAGGAATAACACTGGCTGCTCTGTCTTACTCATGGCTTTGTAATGAAAAGCTCTTGTCACTCGAGTGGTGGAAAAGTACAGGTGCCACTCAAAGCCTAACAAGATCCTTTACAATGGTCCACACTGGCATTTCTAACCCGGGCTATTCATGGGGACAAACTGGTTTCCCAACCTTAGAAATGACTTTTTTTTTCTCCATAGAGATTCACAAGGTGATTGAACCAAACAAAACCTTAATAAACAGTCAGTCATGTGACAGCCTTTGGGACTGAGAGGTGGAGGAAGAAGAAGGGGCAGAAAACTGAGGATCACAATCAGGAGCGGGGGAAAAAAAACGATCATTTTCACAGAAAACTGATTTGTCTGAAACTCAGATGTTGGTGACAGTTGTATCTGGGTCACATTTAGTAGATCTGCTGTTATTCAAGTCAGTTTTCCACTCTAGCTCTTATCTCCTGCTCTCCTGCTCACTTTTTTTTAAAACTCCAACCGACTTTTCAGTGTCTACCCTCCAATGTGATCAGTGCTGGGCTTCTTTTTTCAAAAGAATATCATAAAAAATAACATAGATATCTGTTTGGTTGGCTCTTTAAAAGTTTTATGCAGTGATAAATGTGTCTTTAAGTGAGCTAACAGCGCCCAACGCTGTCACTCACTCCACAGCCGGCACTATCTCAAGGAGACAGAGTGTGTGACTGTATCATGGCTCAGCCTTTGACCTTGCAGCCTATATTATCCACTATCTGGCTGACACAACAACACAGCACAGGAACAGTAACCCTGGTGTGATTTATTACACAGTGTATGACTCAGTAAACTAAAATAAAGAGGATGATGAAGAGCCTTTATATGAAATGCATCAATGCCAAACTCTGAAAAAGCAAAGAATTTGAGGAAATAACTTGACTAAAGGCTAAAGCACGTGTTATCTGAGGTCATTTTGTTTGAAATGCCTCATTAATCATTCATAATTTCAAACCTGGCGACATTACAGCAGATTATTTTGAGCTGATTGATATAAATCTCCTCTCCAGCTGAGCTACAAGTGGCGCATTCATACTTAAATAAGTCAAGGTGAGTTTCTATATGCTCGGAGCAGCCAATCAGAGGAGAGCAGCGGGTCTTCACGAGTGATCAAGCGGCGGTGTGAGCGCGCGGAGCAGCGGGTCCTACCTGTTGCCGTCGGGACGCTCCTCGACCGGTAGAGCCTGCAGCCGCTGGAGGGAAACCAGGCTGATGCAATACACAGTAAGCGGGAGAAGGCACCGCATCTCTGGTCCGACGTCAACTTTACACCCTCTCCGGGAAGGAGCGGGAGACCACACCGGACTGGGCGAAGTTTAAATCCCGAGAGTGGGAGGAGGAGGGAAAAAGGAGAGAGAGAGATGTCCCCCCAAAAATACAGATGCTGGGTTCAGATATCCACGAGGCTGTAGGTGGAAGCAGAGGTGATCATGGGTTAATTAACCTGCTGCTCATGACTGATAATAACAGAAAGCAGAGAGAGCAAACTTCTTCTACTGCACTAAAGTGGAGCTGAAACTTAAACCTCACACATCTGCACTAAAACAAGTGGCTCCTTCATCATAAAGTCCAATTAAACTCATGCACCGGATAAAAAGTGTACATTCCTCTGTGCATCTTAAATCTACCATGCAAATCCATTTGTAAACAGTTATGAATGAGGAATGAAAAAAAAAAGTCATTGGAGATCAGTCTTACCCTTTCAGCTTTTCTGACTCAGACTTAGCTTGGGTTTAGCTTGTTAAGTTTTTTTTTCCCCTCACGAATCCAAACGTGTTGGTCAAGATCAAGTTCTCTAGTGAGAAGCTGAGTGCCGGGTGACATTGTGGGTTTAAATAGTGAGTGGGCGGAGTTAACTGCCGGTGGGCAATTTGACAGGCAAAGGTGCAGAAGACTAATCTTGTCTCCCATGCTCGGAAAGCTGCTGTTTTGATGTTGTATGGGAGGGTGGGGGGGGGGGGCTGGGGGGCTCAAAACACTGCCATAAAAGTGAAACTAAAAGAAAAGGATTCAGCTGAGGACACACACACACACACACACACACACACACAGTCATTTAACTAATATGGAAAAATTATTAACAGAACAATGTAATGTGGGAGTTTAAAATGTTTGGTGAAGTTTACTATTAACTGGACACTGAACACAACAAGTACAAGAATTGTAGTGACTCTTACATAACTTAAAACACCATACGCCACTGCAAAGCACGTTTAATGAAGAGAACAGCAGCAGGTGCTTATTATGACAGTGATCCCATACTGTACTTCAAACATGAGAGGATGCTCAGGATATCTCTGCACTCAGCTCAACATCGAGTACTTTATACTATCATAAAGAGACATGTGCCTACGCAGGAAAGTGACCCACATTTTCATGAATTTCTCAGGCAGTTTGTCTCCAGGACCAAACCCCTCTCTCTGTGTCTTATCATCATTGTCAGCCATGTGTTTCACACTGATAGAAAGAGATGCAGGAATCTGCACAGAATCCCCAGAACTTTGCTGTCAAAGTCACGCCTACACTTTCATTACGAAGCATCATTAATACATTTTCCTTACGCTGGATCCTTCCATCACAGAGTTCATCGGGGTTGTCATCACTTATTCAGAAATTGCGGGCTGTAAACAGACTGTTACCAGTGTGATTTATCAGAGGGTGATAAGTAAGAGGTGCAGAAATTTTCTTAATCATCATCAGACACATTACAAATCTGTTCGAGCAGATAAAAGACTGACAGGTCTCAACATGTGTCTTACAACTCTGCTCAGTGACTCAGATGAATCCTGCTGCATGTTTCAGCCTATTAGTGAGGATTTTTGTACTAAGTCCAAGTCCCCTCCCTCCTTTGATTCGACTAATGCAGAGACACACTAGTGGCACATACACCTGATTTTGCCTCGAATGCGGTTACGTAACATTCAGTTCCCAGAAGTCGAGCAGGTTGTCCCCGGTAGAGTGGACTCCTTTCCTGGCATGAGAATGAAGCTGCACATCCATGTAGAAGAGGAGCAGGACAAGCAAAACAGAGTCTCAACAATGTAATGTTTGTTATTCGTCTTTTTAGCCGATGTAGAAATCATCTCAAGGTCATGACTTCTTCATCTAAATAAACATGGGTATCCCTTCCACTGCACTTGTAGTATATGTAAAGGCATAATTTTCAGTTTAGGATGGACAGAAATAACCCCAGTTCATCATTGTTGCATTCGAGTCACGGAGCTATGCAACCAGTTTTCTGAAAAAATAAATATACTTGTTCTTAAGATATTTCTCAAAGACTCCTTTAACTGTCTGGTTCTAAAATGACCTGTTGTACAATAAAAAAAAATAATGAAGCTTGTTCCTGTAAAACACATGCAGAAAAAATGTTGAACTCCCTTGGGGTGCACCACAACTTTGGTTGGTATATGTTGGTCACATTTTCCAAAATGATGCATTTTGTTATATTAAAAAAAAAAAAAAAAGGCATTCACATTTTCTTATTCCTGTGTGTGGTTTAATAGACCAGCAAAAAATAGGAAAACAGCTGCAGCTGGGAAACGGATAAAAAGACAGCATGGTTATTAGGGTTTTGTTGAATCTGGAGACGTCATCAGGAAAAGTTCTGCCAAAATCCATCAACTTTTTTTTTTTTAGAAAATCAGTTCCTCATGTCTTTGCCTCAGATGTGGCCAGATCTTATTCTTTGTATTTACCTGCCAAATATGAATGTAATATTACCATGTGATAATCAGATATTTCAAAGTTCCCATATTAAATAACATGGTCATGTAAACTGTGGTTCTAGGTTCTATATTAACACTGTGAAAGTACAATGCCTCAGTCCAGAGAGAAATACACACAGAATGTAACTGAGCCTTAAAACTAGCTGTCAGGTCTTCTGTGACTTTGTGATGTCACAACAAAGCACTCACCAAGCCCCTCCCACTTGGACCCACCACTCAAGACGGATGGATTTGGTTTCTCTAAATGTTTTACTTGGAGTGTGACATACTTATAGTATATTTATTAAAACATATCATATATATTCAAACAGTAAATATCAGAAGTGAAACTTTGCACCTTCAAACTTTGCAACAGTCAACAAGAAGGAATCCATCAAAACAAATACACAAAGCCTGTTCCTAAATCCACGGATTGAGTTTCAAGTTGAGTAAGTAGAGCAAAAGAAAAAAAAGGATCATCTCCTGGAAAGCAGTAAACCTCACAGATCAATTATGAGTAACAGTGAGAACATGCTGGAAGTAATCTGAAACATCACAAGCTCCTCACGATTCTGTTATTGCCAACCTGGGATTTTAGCTTCAGTGTGCTACGTGATCCCTGTGTGTGAAGCATTGCGTGAGCAATATTCGCTTGGACACATTCGGTGCTGGTAGCTGCCAACTTCTCACCCTCACCGATATCGTCTTACAGCTCAGTTCTGCTCAAACCTTTCTTTGATCCTCTCTATCAGCCTCCAATGTAAGTTTTACAGTAGTTTTAATACCATCAGAGCTGGTGCCACATTGTGACCTGACAGTGACACACTAATCCAGGTTTGGATGAAATATAAAGACCTTCGAGTGCTTGGATTCATTTTTCACAAGCTAACATGGATCATGTTCCCAAATTCATATCCATTTTTTATATCCTTAAACTGTAAACACTCACAGCAGTGTTATCAGCGCGTGGGGTTCCGATCTTTGACCTTTGACCTTTGACTTTTGTTTTAGCACTGATTCACTCATATTGTATATTTCATGCTTATTCTTTCAGTGACCTTCTCCCACACTCAACATGGTGCCCACTAAGTTGGCAGTGATGGCAGAGTGAAATAGCTCCCGACACAGACAGCTGATAGCAGCTCATTTATCACAGCGACTTGGCCGTGGAAACAGGTCACTTCCATGCTGATTCTGGCCCATTTATGTAACAGTTCTCAGCCATGTGACAAAAGGCGATGAATCTGGCCCGAGCTCTGAGCACAGGACCGGTTTGATCTCTCAGTCGTGGGCTGGCTTTACTTTTGTTTTACGCGGCAATTAGCAAACATGAGAGACGTACTCTGTTTTAGAAGAGCCTCCATCCATCAGGCTTTGAAAACTCATCTCAAAAGGGAAAAGTTGGGATGTAGTTGGCTGATCAAAGAGCAGAGGGACCTTTGCTTGACTGTCCTGTTTTTGTCAGAATGAATCTCTGAATGGGTGAGAGCGGGCCACCGCCTGCTTTAAAGGTTGTGTAAACAGTACAAATAGTCAGTGTTGTCCGGTTAGGCGCAATAAAAGCAAACAGTGACCACAGTGAAGCAAACTCTCTCTTGTATCAAAGCTCATTCATGTTCATGCAGCTGGTCAGCAGTCAGTAGAAAGATGAGCTTGTGGTCTGATGTGAACTTGTGTCTCACCTTGATGGCCTCTGCTGTGTGTAGTTTGAGAAGGAGGGAGAATATCTGTACAACAGAGCTGAATGAAATTTAGTTACTCTGTTTTCCCCCCATCCATAGAAACAGCTTTTTAAAGGTCCCATGTTGTATGTAAGTAAAATGTTTGTCTTTTTTGATTATAAAGTTGGTCTACATTGTATACTAATACCATGAAAGTATCATAGTGAATGTTCACAGAGAAATGCAAACAGTGCATGCGAGCCATCAGCACGTCTGTAACGTTTTGATGTCACAACGCAGTCACTGCCCTCAGCAATGCACTAATATTGTCGGTGGTTCTTAAAACCACAGATATATCATGTTATGGATCAATACTTTGTGACTATTGGTTTTATTTTATGCAAAATGAAACCAAGTAAATCTCAACTCACTTTCACTTGGTCTTCTTCAGCAGACTGAAGCAGATGTTGCAGATATATGATGACAGCTGGGTATCTCCATGACGACAGGGGAAACTTCACTGACCAAACAAGATGGATATAGTTGAAAACAGTAACACTGTGCCTTAATTTGCTTCCATTTAATCTTAATCTTTAATCAGAACCAGGACAAAGGAAATTAAAACTCTGCCCTTTGATTGAAGCAACCTTTAATTTTTGCAGTAAACCACATCAACATGTGCACCATCTATGTTATAACAGTGTTGAGGTGTTGCTGTGAAAAGGAACATGAATAGCCTGATGCTCAAGTGTCCTGGTGCTGACATGATAGAAAACAAGTTAATCTCCATGTGATGTGAAGTGTGTGAGGTGAAGGTATTTCAGTTTTAGTTTATTTATACACACACACACACACACACACACACATGCACATAACATTAACATAAAGATAGAGTGGCTGCATGCTGCATACAGGAGCCACATATATACAAACACCCAGCACCTGCAGGTCTGAGGAGGACTTCTGGTGCCTTGTATGGCACATGGTCTGGTCCCTCCTGTTTGTGAGGAACCTTCAGCTAATAAACAACAGCACGTGGGAATGTTTTTACTTCCTGGATGAAATTTGACATATTTTCTCACGTCTCCAGTTAAGCAACACGTGGACAGAGATACTGATACACCCCCTCCATCTTTACAAATGTTTATAATTTTTATCTTTAATCTGATTTATGACATTTTATATCAGCACGTCTAAGATTTTTCCTCCTCATTCCCACTTCCTTTAGTCATGTTTCCAGCAACAGACGCCACACCTTAGGAAACACCACCTTAAACAAATAAGTGACACAGCCAGAGATCAGTGGCATGAAAATACATTCCCTACAGTATGTTGTGACTGTGAGATCTTTGTCAATACGTGTATTTTGTTTTCTGGGTATTTTCTTGGAGATAACTGAAGCTCAAACGTCTCTCAGCCTCTCAGTCAGGTTTACTCCATCTGTAGCCACAGTGTGGTAGTCTAATGATTGCTGCCCCCTAGTGAACCTCTTGTCACATCAGCAGAACAGCAGCTCTTGCTGAGTGAAGCTATTATGATGCATCCCATATGGACCAGTCTGACTTAATCTTCCCAATGCAAAACAAATATCATTTACCAGTATATGTGGACAGTGAAAACAAACTCAGGTTCTCGGGCACTGTCTTGGATTTCAAAATAATTCTTTGCACAAGTCACCATGAAACCCCATGAATCCCTGAGTTTGGGGATGAATTCCCAGTGTTGTCATTAGCATCCACTTGGCTGCTTCAGCAAACTATATTTACACTTGTGTGTTTGTTTGAGATGGTGTACAACTGGGTTTGTTTGAAAGCCTTGTTGTCTCTGTCTGAACACTCACAGTCCAGTTTGTTTGGAATGGCTGCTTACCAGTGCAGTGTTGTGTGGGAGGAGGGCGGCAGCTACCAGGACAGTGCCGTGCCAGCTCTGTGCAGAAACCAGAGATTGGATTTCAGTGTGGGAAACATGGTGGCGTAGGACAGTGGAGCTCCCAGAAATCACAGCACCTAATGAGGATTTTTTTTTATTTTTATTTTTTTCAAGTTCAGGACCGGGTTTTCCCTGACTGATGTGGAGGAGCCTGGCTCAACTGCACAGACCGTGATCTCATACCAGTTCAATACCTTTGGCATGAACTAGAATATCAATTGATTTGTGAATCAGTGGGATTAAACCTCTGCAGCCAGCTCAGTAATGCACATTGATTTCCATAAACGTTTAGCCATGTAGTGGACTTCATTGCCTTGCTGAAGGACACTTCAGCAGACTAGATGCCTTTCAACACAGTGTGTAAAAGAAAATAAAGTTACAAGTGATTACCATATCAATAAAAAATGGGAGGGTTCATGTGCCGTGTGCTCATTAGAGTGTGCATGTAATCCCCACTCATGCCCTATATTGCATGTATGCATTTATACCAGAATAGCTGTCAGGATAAAATCCCCCCACCACCATCATCATCTTTCCTGCCTCTCTGAGCTCTGTGGTCTCCAGAGAGATCATGCAGAAATGAGTGGCTTCTTAAACATCGTGGCTTTAACCTCTAACCCACATCTCTGCCTGTACAGCCTGTATCTGCTCAAAAGGATATATATACGCTGAGGAAAATTATTCATCATCCCAAACACACCTTAAATTTTATGCCATCTTTTTTTCTGAATGCAGCAACTAAGTGTGACTTTAACTTCCTGAAACCTCGTTAGATTTTCTTAATCATCATCTCATTATGAGTGATTGTGTCTCACATGACAGAACTTCCTGTCCTCTTCTCACCAGTTGAAAGATCTTACGACCAATGTTCAGAGTGTTTGAAGGGACCAGTGGTGTGTAACTGAATTTTGACATCAATGGTGTGTTGTCTGAAATACATACAGGTCAGTGACGTAGTCATCACAGGAGTAATACGCAGCCTGTGTAAACAGCTGTTTAATGTCCTCTGTGACGGTAGCGATGCTATCTAATGTCTGAGACAATAATCCCTGATGATGTCACAATGATATCATCAGCTTTATCTAGGATTGTGGTTAGAGATTACAAATTTATAACAAAAGGTTTGCGTTACAACCTGAGGATGTGGTGTGGTGCTGTCAAGATGACTGGCCTTAGCATACTGTGTTAGGAAACTGCTGTTGAGCTGCATTATGGGAAGTGCGGTGAAGTTTACTGAGCTTCATCTGGGGCATATCTCTTTTATCTTTAGTTTCTGTCAAGTCCTTCACCTTAAATGAAAGTGAAATTCAACTGATAGTAAAATACACTTTTTATTAATACATCGCACAGGAGTCTTAACCGGAATGTGACTCTGACAAGTGTTTCTATCTGTGATCATCTTCACAGGTTGTTATAGGTACAAACATATTAGCTACAGATCCAGATTCACAGAAGTTTACTATACACAGTCTTTGCCACATTTCTTTTGCTTATGCAAAAATACAGGGTTTCCAGTTACAGCAGGGAGGAAAGTGAAAGCATGCCTCTCTGTCTGCAGCCATCTGTCAGAGCTCAGGGGGATTCAAATGAACGAATGCAATGGCTGCTTAATGAAGCATTTTCATGCACCATGCTTCACCTGAGCTGAAGGGAAATCATCTGCTGGAATAGCCCACTAAACAGCAATGATGTGCAAGAAGCCTGCAAACCACTTCCTGTCTGCTGGTTAGTCTACAGGAAGTCACATGGTTGTTGCATCCTGCAGAGCAGAGACTGGCTTTGAGCTCTGATTGGGCTACATTTTGAATCATAGAGAATCAGTGACGGGCGCAGAGCCCGCTTTTTCTTCTTCTCCTGTATTCTTAAATAAACTGTGGCAAAATGATACAAAAATAGCAACACTGCAACACACCTACTGTATAAGTCTACTTGTGAGTGCATCTTAGGACCGGTGAGGTCACCTTACACATTACACCTTCAGAGCATGCAACCACAAAATGTGCACGAGTGATCCGACAAACCCAAAGGTGTGTGAAGATTGTGGATCATAGTGAGCTCACTTACTAAAATTAGTATTTTTGACACTTGAGACTCAGTGAAGAACAGTCTTACTGACCACAGGGCCAAACCACAAGTGATTATTTTTAGGTTAAAAGCTAGATTGGGTTGCCTGGCAACCAGCAGAGATACAGTATGACATGTTAATTAGTGAGCATAATTTGTACTTTCTGCAGCTGTGTGTTTCCAGGATTTTTCTAGGGATGCAGATTTTGCCACATGCTGTAAAACCTAGACTGTAAATGTCTCTGCTGTTTGAATATACATGTATACAGGCACTCAATGTACAATAAAAAGAACCACACGTGCTTTTGATTGTTGGATGTTGTCACTAGACCTGTCCTAGAATCAGGGTTTTTGCAGAAGACTCCTATAGATACAGCTCGCTCCATTGTCCAGTGAGGGTCAGTTCAGCTCAACTGTCTCACAAGTAACTCCTGTTAGTCTCAGGTTCTACCTGTGAGATGTTTCAATGCTTTTGTTCATCATCTATGATGTAGAGGGATCACATTTCATCAGTCAGACAAAGTACAAGTGTCAGCCAAACCTTTAGTCATTCTGGATGGCAACAAAAGAGGGTGTCTGGTCCAAAGTAGTTCACTGATTTCACTGCAAGTCTGCATGGGAGCTGAGAGTGTTGGGGGGGGGGGGGGGGGGCAAGGACATGAGTGCAATTGAGATCAACTGCAACTCTCGGGGGGGGAGGCCCAGGCAAAGAAGAAGAAATAGCAGAAACCACATGCAGACTATTGGCAGAGACCACAAGTTACAAATCCCCCTGAAAGCCTCACTGCAGCCTACTGGCAGAGTCTACATTTTACAGATGTTCCCTAAACACCTCATATGCAGGCAATAGATAGATGCTAGCTACAGCGCACATGATGCGGGGACATGCTATATAATATCTTTATGGGGGGTTAATATGAGGGGGCAGTGGGGGCGGCTTCTTCCCTTAGGTGCTCAAAACATTTACCCTCTTAGCCTTCCCTGTTTGTGCACCTGCACATGAGTGGTGCTCACTACACCGCTACACTAACCATTTCTGCCCTCAGTTTCCCCAACCCTGCGGTGCACCTGCAGACTTCCAAGTTTTCACAACTCTTGAGGTGAGTCATAGATAGAGAGGGGACAACCCCTTCTTTTACGCCATTTCAGGCTAACTAGCTCTGTCCCTGTGTCTGGTCTTTGTGCTAAGCTAGGCTAAGCAGCTGCTGCTCGCTGCTTCATGTTAGGGTTAGGTAGTGACACGAGAGTGGTTTCAATATTTCCACCTACTCTATATGAGGAAGCGGGTATGTATGGAAGGCCAGTGATGTCACAAGAGAAGCACTGAAACGTGCTTAATTTCACATTTAAATAGGTATTAAAATAGTCAGTCGGTGCATTTACATGCACAGCTAAGTCGAGCTTCAGTCAGATGAAGATGAATGAATACATGCAGAAAAACCAGTTTCTAGTCGCATTATCTGGGTGTTTTAGTCGGCTCTGGAGAAGTCCAGTCTTAGTTTTACAACTGAATGTATAAAAACAACAACAAAAAAACTCTTCAAAAAAAAGGTTTATGAATACATTCATCAATTCATGAAAAATAATACAAGATTTTACTTTATTACCAGCCGTGACATCCCTGGTCCTCCATATGTGTGGTCTGTGTTTTGGTTAAGCCCTAAGTTTACTCATAAAACTGCAAAATATCTCAGTGAATCTTCTTTGCTGACAAAAGCAGAACTGCAAGCAAAAAAAACTGTGCGTCAAACTAATTGAATGCACCACCTGTTTTATTCAAATCAAAGACTACATCATCCTAATTAAACACAGAGTTTGACAGTTGCAGAGTCAGAGTGTAACGTCATCCCTGTGTTTCTCGGTCCTGGGGAAGAGCCTGAGAGACAATGAGCTCCTCTTGTCTTTTTCTTTCTAACCAGCTGCATATCTCTCTGGCAACTTGTCAAGTGGGGTTCAAGGTCAGGATGCAACTGTAGGAACCAAAACTACCGGTGACCACACTGTGACTCCCTGAAAACAGAACTCACAAACCAGCTTGAGAGATGCATGTTATCTCCTGCTATTAACAAAGCTTTGGTTGTCAGATGTTGTGTTGGGTTGTGTTCTGAGCCTCTGATAACTTTGTGAGAAAAGTAGGAGGCAAGTTGTTGCTGAGTGTTGGCAAAACAAAGCACTTGAAGAAAAATGTGACATCTCGTGCTCGGAGTTTGTTTTCAACCAGGGAGTGATAAGCACTTCAGGTCAAAGGTCACAGCACAGGAAGTGTTGGAATTCTCTCAAGGCTGTTACAGTGGCGACAGCCAAGGACATCCCACTGACATGTTATCTGCACATTCATATTGAGCATGTCCATATTTTCTGTAGACAGAGTTGTTCTGCAGCCATTATTCATATTTCATATTTATATTTTCCTTACTGATTAGCTTTGCCTACTGCCAGAGACTGCAGCCAGGATGAGGAGCGTCAGAGGGGGAATATATATGAGATAAAAAGAGGGATGCTGGAGCTTGGGGAATGGTTTGGCTACAGAAACTAGGGTTAATGCTGCACATGCAGTTTGGTGAAATATATCTCAGGGCATTTTATGTTTCTTGAAGCAATAAAAGGATGTTTCTGTTAACTAAAGTGGTCTGGCAAGGCGGAAGGACCTGTGGCTGAGAGCTGGACTTTTATAAAACCCCAAGATTGACGACTCAATTAATGGCTGAATTTTAATTTCGGCCAGAGGTGTCCCTTTCAGTGACTACATATTTCCAACACATCAGTCAGTCTACTAATGCCCAACCAAAACTCCCAACCAAAGACAATTTAATTACATTCCTGGATGCAGCACAAACACAATATTATACAGATGAACTTTTACAGAGTCAAATGAACCCGACTGCATTCTTTTCAAAGTAAACACGTAAAAAAAAAATGAAGGCACTCAAGCAATTTTAGGCAAATTAATCTATGACTGGCTTATATCCTGTGTTACAGGCTTACACAATTTCAGGAGCAGAGGTTGAGAAGAAGAGATGATGGACGATAGGTCGAGTGGAGGCAGGGGAGGGGGGTGAGCCTCACAGGCACTGGTGAGGGGAACTGACTCTGGAATATACCATTCGCCTCGATGGGGAGTCCACAGTTGCTGCGTTAACTCTCTGCATAGGGATGAGGCTATCTTTCCTATAGTCATCCTATTGCAGCACTTATATCACATGTCAACCACAGACAATGGACTTACAGAAACCTTCTTAGTCATATTGATCCTCTACACTTCATTGTTTATTATCAGTCAGTCAATTGTGGTCAGACTTACATTTGCCCACTGTGGTTAGCAAGACAAAAGAGGTGCAAACTGAACGTCAACAGGTGTCATTTTCAGTCATCCTTGTGGCTGAAGAAGAGTAAGTTGTCTAACTGTGCGACCTTCTATGTGATAGGATCACAGGGAGTGCAGATGAGTCTGAAGACAAGAAATATGAAACAACTGCTGCAGTTTTATGACTTTTCTCTAACCAGTGAGATATGGAGGACTGTCATGTCTTTAAGGATCTAAATGAGGGAGACAGATAAGGAAAGATCACTCTTTCCTTATCTGTTACTTGGGGGGGTCACATTTAGGCATTGCTTAATTTTAAAGGGTCATATAGAGAATAAATGGTTATTGTATTACTGCAGATCTTTCTCTAATCTCTAATATTTTTGATGCTAGCAAATAACGAAACAATTAACAATTTGTCACATTTTGTCACCTTTACTACAATTGTCACACAAAGTAAGAATGCTACAATAACAAAACCTAAACCCAAATATGTTGAGTTCACTATCACATTAAATAAGAGAATGGGAGATTTCTAATATAAAAACTGCTGCAATAGAAGCTTTGCATTTGCAACTATCAGAAGATTAACAGGTTGATTTCTGTCTGGTGACTAATCCTTTGGTTTCTTTTTGTCTGGTTAACAAATGTCAAATGTGCATCTAGGCTAAGTGGTAAAAGGTGGGAGGTGGGAAAAGGCAGCAGAGTTCACTCAGAGTGCTTTGAAATGCTATAACATGGACTAATGTAGAAAGACTTTCTCTGTGGAGTGGTAATATTCTGCTTCAATGTTCTCTAATGGGAAGCTGAGATGATCCAAATGGAGCAGATCCACTTTAACACGGCAGCTCGCCGGGTTTTTGTTGGTCCACTTTGGTTCAGGGCTCTTGGACTAATTACCTTGTATTGAATGACACAATTGAAGCTTCAGTTGTTATATTTTAATATATTTGGTGAGACTTTTGGCCCCGGAGTTGTCTCGGCTCCTCACACGGGACATTCGCCGTCGAGCGGCCCCTCCCTGTGAGTCCCTCAGTGCGCAGACTCGTGGCTCCGCTGTCAGGGCAAGGCAGTCTGACAGTATGGCGGCGGGGTGCAGCTGGAAGGATGCTACTGTCGCCCGTGATGTGTCTATCGCCGGCAGGACGTGAATGGACAATTGACGGTGAAAAGAGCAGAGGATTCAGCGAGAAAGGCCTGACGCCTTGAGCTCCGAAGATGGCCAGGCTCGCCGACTACTTTGTAGTTGTCGGCTACGACCTCGACAAGCGAGGTGGGTGCTTGAGTTAGCCTGCGATGCTAGCATTAACGGCGTATCATTAGCTGTGGGTGAACTGGAGGCTAGGAGGGAGGCGGGGACTGGCCGGTCGCCGCTCACAGCTGACCGACGCTAGACGCTGTCAGCTCGACGTTAGCCGTGGACTGTAGGCCGGGGACACGCAGGCCTCACGGGATTAGTGTACTTAAATGCTCGCCTGACAGGCGGTGTCCCGCATTTCTGACGGGGGAGCGCACTGAGTGCACAGCGCGAGCGCAGGGCTCGCCTCCCAGACACGTTTTAGCTTCAGCTAAACAAACGGTTTCAGTCTGTTGACAGCAAACCGGCTAGGAGCTAACGGTAGCCGGACAAGCTCGGGGGGTGGTGATGGGGGGAGGGAAGGAGGGGGAGGAGGAGGTGGGGGGTCTGTTTGGTCGACTGTGACCTTAAGTCGGATTTATTCACCCGTTTCAGTCTGAGTTGTTGTCTCTTTTACGAGAGTTACCGGCGCAGCTGTCGGTTTAGTACAACAGGGATCTTTAAAGATGCTAAGATATCGACCTGTCAGTGCAGGGGCTGCAGGCTCCTCAGCAGTTAACTTGGGACAGTCAGTAGTCCAGGAAAAGCCTGCACACATTTCCGCTTGGACTTGATTGAAAAGCTTTTTCAGAAGTGGAAATCGATGCTTCTCGGCGGAGTTGCTGATTGTTTTCTTTGTTTGTGTTTTGTGTGGATTAACCCAGATGGCTTTGCCCTCCCTGAACCCCCTTGGACCGGAGCTCTGTTCTCTTGTGTTGTTGGGACGGGGTTTGGACCGTTATCTGAGCCCCCCCTCCTCTTACCCTCCTCCCTCTCACCCTGAGCCTTGGCCTAGATCTGTGCAGTATAATGGCCCGTTTAATCATGAAATATTCATCCTGCCTATCCGATGGAGGCATGCAGCTTGTAACGTGGTACAGCCTTTTATTTAGAGCGGATTTTTGCCTATGATTTATTCAGAAGAGGCAAATTGTAACATGACAAGCCCTCTGTGGCTAAAAGCAGCCGGAGAACCAGCTTTTATCTCGATGATGCCGGGGCAACTGACATCACATTTCTAATTGCATGAATGCACTTATTGCATCTTGTATTTTTTTTTCAGAAGGGGCTGAATACAGGATGTTATAACGTGGACACTGCAAACTCTGCAGAAACTCTCCTTCCTGTTCTACCCTGCCTGAATGCAACACAGAGCAGAACAGGCCTGTAAAAAGCATCTGGGAACCAGACAATAAAGCCACAGTGGCTTTAATGGATCAAGGCGCCCGTGCCTTGTAAAGCCAAACATTTAAGGGCGATGATGATTGCTGGCTTTGCCCCACTGTTGCTGCCTTACTGTAACTTCATTCCATGCTTCTAAGTGGAAGTGTTGTTGTGTTGATCATCTCCAGTAGCTGCTATCAGATTACTCCCATCTTTATCATCACTGCCATCACTGACAGGCCCATTACTAACTTCCTAGAACAGCCTCTGCAGTTCGATCAATAGCCTTTACTTTTGATGCTGTCTCTTGCTCCTATAGGTTTGTCTGGTTCCTAAGACATCATTGCCAAACTCCAAAAAGAGATGGCAACAGACTACAACATTACTTATGTGTTTGCAGTCCCGTTGAAACTGTTCCAACCAATCAATAATCAGGTTCTGCTACAGTATTAGTAAGAGATATAAGGGGATAGGATTTAATTATCAAATTTTCAGCTCAGGTTATTTCTGTGCATGTGTCTGATCACTCTTTGGTTGTATTTTCACTTCTCCAGCTGTGGTGCTGCTGGCACCGAATAACTGTAAAGAAAACACTTGGCTGGGAGTCAAGAATGAACAGTCCTCAATCATAAGAATACCAGGAATTCTGCAGCACAGTGGAGTTTCCTCTTGTGTCTAAATATCTCATGCATCCTGTCTACGTGTGTGTGTGTGTGTGTGTGTGTGTCTGTGCATATCTGTGTGAGACTCTGCTGGTTGCCACACAGTCAGTGGAATGTTTTTGCAAGCGTGGGCACTGACAGGTTTTCGGGACTAACATAATCGCCGCACATCTGCCTGTCAGAGCACCGTCACTGTCAAAAAACCTCGTGGGTGTTTACAAACAGAACGTCCTGCAGGCAGAGCTGTGTCCTGCCTGCTGTTGTGTGACTTTAGCCAGAGCTTTAAAGCAGCCAACAGCAGTTTGACTTGTCCAAAAGACACTAACCCGAGGGGCAGAGCCTTGAATCTTCCATTCAATTGCTCTCATATTGTCTCCGAGGTGTCAGGTTGCTAACATTGTGCTCAACCTAGATGCTAACTTACTGGATCTTACTTGGAGCCAAGATGGCTGCTGCATGTAGGGGAGAGTCTGTAGTCGCTGGGGTGTGGTCCCCATAGCAAGGGGTCCCCTGAGAAACACAGCATGTCACTGTGTTTTGACAGTGGTTCCTCCGCTCGGGCCGAGGACCTGGCGGCCAATTAGATCCACAGTGTGAGGCCCAAACAGGAAGCAGAGGAGGGATCCACAGGGAGACGTATGTTTAGTGCGAGAATCCAGTTTGCCCCCTTTTGCGTGTCTGAAAACCAGGAAGGGGGCTTGTTTGGTTTTTGTGTGCATCTGTGCAAGGCGGTCTCATTCAGGACAGTGCAGAGACACACACACAAGAACACAGACGCTAGCAAGCATACAGGCTCCATTGTAGCTCCATCTGTTTGCCTCGGGCCCTGCAGTTTGAGGGTGTTGGTCACTGCTGCGGCGGCCGTAAACAGAATGCAGGGTGGTTGTTTTCAGGCTGGAGTGACAGCTCTGGCATACACATCCTCCACTGGAGCCCAGCCTCTTCCACACACACACACACAACACACACACATCCCTACGGCTTGCAGTCGAGCCGGGACCATTCACAACATCAGAGGCCAGCGAGGACACAAAGAGGTGCTCGCAGGGCAGGCTGAGCACACGTGAGCTGGAGTGTTTACAAAACTCAAGTTGCCTCTGTTACTAATGGTGTTGTCATGATGGTGGAGGTGTGACATTGGGATTTGCTAACCATGTGTAAGACTTAAGGGTGCCATGACACCACAGAAAACAAAAGCAAAAAGCCTGCGAGCTGTTTGTTACAGCACGGTTTTGTAGCAGCGGTTGTTGTGTCAGTCGGCTGTCAACTGTTTGCAAAATAGTTTCATATTTCACTTCTTCCACTGGTTTTTCTGCCAGTGTTTTCAGTTTGACTCAGATTTGACACGATTCAAGATTTGCATACTGAGGCTTGTGAGGAAACTCCCTGTAGTTATTGAAAACAGTGTTGTCTTTATATCTTTAGTGAAACTGGGATTGGTTCTACTATTGAAAAGTCCCATTACAGTGATAGAGTCAGACTGCACCTCTGTTCCTCTCCACGTGCCATATTGATGCACAACAACTACTAGGTGTGTTAATTGATTAATTCTCCCCTCCATGTCTTTGGGTGTTGTAGGTGCTTGTTTGCAGAGTTGGAAATCACTGAGCAGGGCTACTACAGCACTATCAGCTGTTGGTATGATTTTTGTTCCAGTGTGAAGAAGTCATTTGATTAGTCAAGACCAAAATGTTACATCACTATCAATAATCACTGATAATTTTAATGAGCTATTATAAAAGTGGACCAGGTGAAAAGTCTCATTATCTGTTTGCTACTGTTTGTGTGATGATGATGTGTCTCTCCATGACGTCTGTCTGTGGGTTGTTTCTTCAGCTGTAGCAGAGGATTGTGGTGACTGACAACATGTTGCTTAATCCAAAGAGGCTGAGGTGGTAAATGAGTCTGTTGTATTCCTGCTCCTGGTTCTGCTGCTCAGTTGACACACTCCGGTGTTACAGACAGGGAGCCAGCCCACCTGTCCTCGTGTGAACCGCTTCCTCCTGGTCTTGTTCTCTCACCTCGTGCACCTGTGTTGTTGTCGGTGCCGCTGAGCGACACATCTGTTGAATGATTGGCTGTCACGGCACACTCGGCTGTTGGCTGTTTATGAGCATGAGGGGAAGCAAGCCTGGGTTTTGCTCATGCCTCTGTGAAACTGTCAGACTTCCACACAGTTTCCATGTTGCTGCTGATGATGCGTCCATCACCTCTGCACATATCCCTGTCGTTTTTTTCCTAGCATGTGATAGAGGATTTTATCTGATCATTTTGAGGTCTTAGAGTTGACAGCAGAGAGATGGGAGGACATATGGAGCGATATGCCACATGCGAGCAACGACAGATGACATTGTGATTTGCAGCGGGCGCCTTAAAAGCCAAGGCCACCAAGGTGTCATGAAGCAGGATACATTTCTTGAGCATAAGATATTTAGAACACTATTTCTGGAGCATTGAAGTGGGGATTTCCCTTATCATGACACATCTGTGACTAAACATTGTGGGTGCACTTCATGATGTGAGTGTGAATAAAAGCAAAGGCCCACATGAAGCTGTCAGGCTGAGGGGGTTACTAGAGTGAGTCCTCTCTTGACTGAAAGCATGATGAAATGAAGTGAGCGAGTCTGAAGAGAGAGAGAGAGGAGTGTGTTTGTGTGTGTGATGCTGCCAGCAGTGCCTGCTTGCGGGCAGCCACTTCCTCCGTCCCTCCAGAGCGGGGCTGCAGTCTTCTTTCAGCCCCTCCAGAAATAGCCCTCACAATCTGCCTTTCAGAGAGGGGCAGAGTGACGCTGGGTCGTGGCAGTGCAACTGAGGCCTGTGTGTTGGCGTGACCTGCCTCCACCGACCGCCACTCAGATGGCTGCCTGAATGTTTGTGGCTGTCTCTTTGTGTTTGCCGCGTTACCACGGCAATGCCCCCCCCCCCCCCCCCCCCGTTGTGGGCTGTGGGTTGTGATGAGCATATTGACCACTCAGCTCACACTTTTATCTTTGGGCTGGAGTTAACTGTGGTAATGTTTTGTATTTATACGCAGTTATTTGAATTCTTTTAGCATTTTTATAACAAACTTGACAAAAGTTCTCTATATTTTATGACGGCAGCCTTCAGACCATCACAAGTTACTCCCCCCCCCCCCCCCCCCCTAAAGAAAGAAGCACAAGTTGAGAAAGTAATTTTAGCATTTAGCATTAGCTCTGTTATGGCAGTAAAACAAAAAAAATGTTTTAATTATGCAATTCAAATTTGCAGATTTTACAGACAGCTGGTCATCATGATGTGACACCAGTCCTGAGTGCATGTGAGTGTGCACGTGTGCATGTGTCTGTATTACAGCAGTCCGTCTGCTGCGCTGAATGCTTGTTATTCATGAGGGAGCTGACGGCCCCAGGGCCCCAAAGCTGCCCCCATTCCCTCATTCCTACTACACAGATACAGAGGAGAGTGTCTGTGCATGGGTGTCTGTGTGTGTGTATGCATGCTGGGGGCAGGGATGCAGATGCGTTATGCCAATGTACACACTTTTCTTTAAACAAACAGGGCATGTAGATCTCTCCTGTCAGCAGACACTTGTTCCTCTGTCAGATACTATGCAGAGGGCATTCAGGTCAACTTTACATCTGTTTCTCTTGTGTTTGTTGGTTAGTAAATGTGATCTACATCTGAGAGGGCTGTGAGGGGGCGGGGGGGTTTGGTCTTGTGCCCTAGATTTGGGACACATCTGCACATTTAAAGAATAATTGTAATTAAATTCATTTAAGTTCATTTCCTGTTCTGGAGTTGGTCTTAATCACCACCACATATCACAGTACTCTATAATGCAGATTTACATTCAAGCACATGGTTATTGACTTTATTTAAAACTGAAAAGTTTTTTGTTGAAGATAATTAAAGGATAAAACACCTGAAACATTCAAGTAAACATTGTAAATGCATGTTAGTGTGTGTGTGTGTGTGTGTGTTTGAGGGGGTGTAAGGGATGCCCTCCTCTGTGGTGCTTTGATGGTTTCCCTGGAATTCGGAGAATTTCTCTGTCCCCTCTCAGGACAAAGGCTGAGTCAGTGGCCCTCTCAGGCAGCCCGTAGGTGCTCGAGGGAGCAATCGTTCAAATCCCCAAGGGGTGATTCCAGCGTGTCCGGAACCGTTTTGATCTGAGGATGGGGGGTTTGTTAGGATTAGTAGAGTTAGTAGAAGCTGGTTGGCTGCTGTGGTAACCACACCGCTGCACCACCCTGTTGGAGAAAAGAGCTGTAGACTGTTTATGGTTGTCACTGTACATGAATGTGATGTTAGTCGCCTGTTTTCTTATTCGTTTAGTATAAATATTTAGTTTCTTATTCAGCCTTCATCCCCCTTTTTTGCTTTAAAGTGATTACGTGCTTAAAGGTTTCCACTAACTGTCTGTGTGGTGTCTAAATAAACGTATCAGACCTGCACTGGGGGGAGTGACTGGTGGTGGAAGATTAAGTCTCATCTTTATTCAGACGGCCTCTAGGTCAAATCTGTCTTTCAGAAAAGTAAAGGAAATCTGCCTCCAGGCCTCCCACTGTGCTGGCTCTAATCTCACGTATAACCAGAGATTGGGTTGAATATGCAGATTAAAGGAGAGTCAGTGGTCCAGACCTGCGTTGATACTGGCATGGTATTTATGGAACATCAGAAATAGGTCTGTGTGAAAGGTTATTTAGATTACTGCTGAAGCCCAGGTCTTTACATGACACACTCCTTCCTGTCAAACTGGGAGATAAGATCCAAGTATCATACCATGCTGTAGGTTTTTGATGGATTGCATGAATTACAAACAGTAAACTGAGATTTTGTTGATATAAATGAGTGACATAAAAATGATTTTCATTTCCCTGTGGCAAATGATTTTTGCCGCAGGGAATGTATCTCAGCATCTCCAATCCCACATGATACTTAGGTTCACTTCAGACCATCTGTGCAAGAGGTGAGGTGGAATATAAATCACACAGTGTGGTTATTATGATATCAGAGAGACTGTATGTACCCATGTGATAGTCATATGGCAACTATTACACCCACATGTATCATGGGAGGAGGAGTGGGGAAAAATTGATACAGCATAGTATCGCAATATTTTGCGTGGCAATATCGTATTGATATACGGACACCAAGTATCGTGTATCGAAAAAACTGATTTTAACAAAGTTTTCATTTGGAGACATCTTTTGCAGTTGAAAAAAGCTAATATCATAACATTGTATTGCAGGGCCTCCAGTAGTTCCCACCCATAATGCATCATCCTTTGACCACCATTTCTGCACTGTTTTTTAACACAGAATTAATTGCTTCATCTGAAACAATAGATTTCCGGCCATATTGGAGAAGTTTGCTGTGTGTTGTGGGCTGACTCTGTAGCAGCCTAGTGCCGTTTGCATATGATTTGACAATGGCTGTCGTTGATGTGTGGGCACAAGTGTGGGCACTTCTCAAATCACATGGTGCAGAGTTACAAACATGCAGCACATGTCCAGCTGTCTTCAGGTGACTGCAGAGCCTCAATGATATAACAGAGAGACTTTTTCATACAATATAAAGAAGCTGTGGACATGTGCACAAATACAGACTTACTCATTTTCCTTCAGACTCAGTGAATGTTTATTTTAATGCTGACCTAACTGGCTGTAGTTGCTGGGGCTGATTCATGAAAATGGCTTATTTTCATTTTAAGCACTGTTGTGTCATTGCTGCACATCTGCTTTAATCATTAAGTTTGCAGCAGACACTGTGCAGATCCCACATCTGAACCCAGAGGAACACCTTTGGGATGCAGTGAAGCAGAAGATTAGCAGCATGAGTCTGCAGCTGACAAATCTGCACTAACACTGTGATGCAGTCATTTCAACGCTGAGTAGCATCTCAAAGGAAGGCTGCCAACATGAGGAGCTGATTCTGGTTTAAGAGCAAAAAGAGGAATTAACTACGATTATTATTGAATTTCTTAAACACTGTATATTTGGGGCTTTCAAATAAAACTATTTGAAGATGGAGATTCAGCCCCAGCCTTACTGTCTGCCTGCACCGTGTGGCTGGTTCCTGTTTGGTTATGAGAGACACATGTGTGTTGGCTATTGGTTTCCCGAGTTAGAAGATGTCATTTCCGGGCTGTGTGGTGACTGCTGAGGTACAGCACAGAGGGTTTCAGGGTTTGTTTGCTACTTAAATCAGGAACTAGTGACTCACATCATCATCATCACCACCACCACCATCACCTTAACCATTGCTTGATTAGGATATAAAGGCATTGCTGAGTGAAGCCAAAAGTCTGTGTGACAGGAGATCAACTGCAATTGAGTTGAGCCCACAGCTATCATGTTTCCTGTTGCAGTATTCTGGGGTAGCACACGGAAGTCTTGTTTGCATCTTGTTCTCGAGAAACTGCTGCAATCATACCATGTTTCCTGCATTTCAATGTGTCTGTATTAGATTACCAGATTTATGAATATGGCCGTATCCTTTTGTTTACTCTTGCTGTCCTCCTCCTGATCAGCCCTTTGCCTTCAGATAGACACTATATGTGTGTATAGTATGGCGAAGGATTATTGAATGATGTCATCCTTGACCTTCTGGTACAGAAGCTTTTGTTTTTTCCATATGCTGCTTTACGAAGAAGGGAGTACAGCTACAGACACTCATGTTTGTGTTAGATATAAAATACACATAAATTTTTAAAATAACATAAATGTTAAACCCTACAAGCATTAGGTAACAATAAAATTGCAAACCAAATCAATTTTTTCTGTTAGAGATATGAATTATTTACAGTTGAAAATGTATATTTATTTGTTGCTTTTATTGGTGAGAAAGACAGTGACACAATGACAGAGACGATGATATACACAGTACAGGCACGCAAATTACAGGTATCATTAATCCTAGAGTGACAGTGAAACTTAAGAAAGAATGAAAGAATAAAAGATGACAAAAAAGAGTCAGCAATTAGGATGCAATTAACATCAGTACAAAATGAGATATAATGGTATTTAATGTAACATACACAACAGACACATGTTACACTGGCAGCATCCTTATCCCCTTCTCCATTTGAAGCCACGAGGCAGGACATGGTCTGTGACAGCATCATGTCAGCGTGCAGGCCATGTGCCTTCAACATCATGTGACTGTCATGCACTGATGAGACCTACATGCTGCCCTCAGTTTGTCACCCTGGTCCCATCACTCTTGGATGTCACATTAACCTCGGTGGCAAATTTTGGCAGCTCCCTGCACACTGGGGGCAATCATGCGTACTTCATAGACGATGACCTACCCCACTTCTCTTCTTTGGGAACATCTTATTATTTCAGTAAAAGCTTAATGGATGCTGTTCTTTTATTGGTTTACCTCACTGAGCCTTGTGAATACAGAGTATTCTCATTGTACTAATGGACCCTAATGTTTCATAAACTGTGTTAAAGACATTTCTAGAGGATCTGGCTGTGGCTTCTAATGGGACAGTGTCTCCGTTAATGAGAGACAGAAGTGAGGAGCGTCTGTTCTGGGCTGAAACTGTGCTGAGCTGGTGCTTAGTTAGGACTGTCAGCCTCTGTATTAATTCACTGTACTGGTCATTGTGACTCTTGTGGCTGCTGGGGGGGGGGGGGGGGGGGGGGGGGAGCTGGGGAGCTGGGCAGGGTGAGTTGGCAGAGGATGATCACAACATGAGTTGGAAATCCTGTCACTGTTGTTAGATGCTGGCCTTTGACCACAGTGTAAATGTGAGGGGATGAATTGACCTCAGTGTTAACACTGTTGCCATGGCAGTGTGGTTTCTTATAGCCGATCAAATCAATACAGACCTACACTCCCCAGAGTAACAACACTCTCTTAACTGGCTGTGTTGTACAGTTTTACACAAAACCAGAGTGTGAAACCCCAGGATCTTCAAGACGGCTTCACACCAGCAAGGGACAGCCAACAGCTCATCAGGCTTGCTAACTGACAGGTAGCATGCTAGCGGCTCTGCTTAGCTGCATTTCCACTGAGGAAGTTCCTGGTAAAATTTAGGAGGCAGAAACTTTTCAGGAACCGTCCTCCCACTGGGCCCTCTAGTCCGCTGCGTCTCCACTGCAGAGTAGGACCCCTATAGGCCCTGCCGGACTTCTGAGGTGACATCATGTGCATCAGTTTCGATCATCGAACTTAATTGTTTTGTTAGTAGTTGTGTGTATTTTTGAATTAAAAAAAAAGTTTCAATTGCCACATAATATGTGCAGCAGTTTTTCTTTTACTGGCAGTGTGGAGTGTAGGCACGTTCTAATAATGCTGGGTTTTAAAGATGCTACTTGTTTTGGAGCTATTTGTTGATGTCACATCCTGCTTTGACTATATCCAAGCACACAGTAAACCTCAAGCCCTACCCAGAGGTTTTTCGGGGCCGCTTGGAGTACCTATACTGAGACAGGGACTTGTTTAGCCTGTTATGTCCCAGGTCTAGGGGAAACTGACACACAACGTAATTTAGAGCCCCCTCGTCAGCGAGTATGACAGCTGCAGTAAGAGACGCGACCTTTTGTTCATTTCTGTTGTGACTTTCTCTGGGAGACAGTTTTTAAACTCCTCCAGCAATATTAGCTCGCGTAGATCATCCAGAGTATTAACCTTACTGGCGTGGCACCACTTATCAAAAAGCACACCCTTCTCTGGAGCAAAATCCACAAATGTCTGGGGGCAGTTTTTCCAGTTCCAGGAGATGGTCCTTCGGGCGTGGCTCCTGCTGTGGAGACGGCCCCGGCCCTGTAGAGTTACCCCGACGTTCCAGTGGAAACACCCCTGTATGTATTGCAGATCATACCTCTGCAGTAGGACACTTAATACTGTGCTAAAAGAAGTTGAATAAAAGGAGGCAGGAGGACACTGTCAATAAGATCTGATTGCTTCCTGTATTTGGGACTCTGCGGTTCTTCGTTCCCTGTAAATGTCAGCAGTGTCGAAACAGCTGGCTCTCAGTCACTAGCGTGAATTCACTAGTGTGTCAGAGTTCATCAGTTAAACTCAACTGATTGTGGTGATTCCAATAAATGAATGAACCTCAACCATAAAATGTTGCTACTTTAAAAGCTATTGTAACTGCAGCTGTACTGTATCTAAATTAGTAACTTCTGTGGCTCATGAAAACTAAAATAGTCAGTGGTTGTGTTTAAATTTATACTAACACTATTTTTTGCATGTGGTGAAATTACAGACAAACTTATGCACTTTTACTGACTATGATCCATGAATGGCTACAGTCACTTGATTCAGAAACACGTTGAAGATCTGTGCTAACTGAGCAACTCTCAGGTTTCCCCACTCTGTTGAGTCAAGCGGAGGACTGTGCACACAGCCACCTGTAGCTGCCCAGGCCGAAATGAGAAGTGAAAAGAGATAAAGCTCGCGGTATTAATCATCAGCACAGTTTCAATGCATGTACGGTGTGAAGCAGCCTGTGCCTTTCTCTCAGGCCTTTCCCTCGCCTGAAAAGCCTTTCCTTTGGGGGTGTGAGTGGTGTGGGGATTAGTTTTACAGGAAGGATGTGAGTTTACTGAAGAGCTTTTGCCCAAAGAAAATGCCCCACATTGTCTCCACGGTGATGGAGCTTTTTTTTTTTCCCAGCTTGTGTTTGGTCTCTGAACGGCAGCTTTGCTCAGCCAGTCAGTTTTGCACACGAGACTGTTCATTCATTAAAGGTTTCCACCTTTGCTGTCATCTAACACCAGATTCAGGCATCTCCAAATGTCAACTGTTAACTGTTGAAGTGATGAGCTGATCTGAGGAGCTCTACAACATGAGCCCATGTAGTGCTGTCTCTGATGTGGGGCCTCAGTCTGAAACTGCAGCGCTGCTCGTAGTCAAGAGTGACTCACACTCCTTAACATTGCTCAACAAGACCGTCCCACGTGTATGTGTGTGTGTGTATCAGACAGTGCACAAGTGAGTGCCTGTGTATTCATGTGTAAATGAATGTGTGTGTAAGAGCAGGCTGGATGGCCAGCAGAGAGAGCACTGTCAGGGGGTGTGGTGTAGAGCCTCAATATGATGATGTCATAGTGTTTTATGTTTTCAGCTGCTTCGAATCAGGGGATTGCACTAATGATGCAGGAATATCATGAAATGTAAGCACACGATTGTAGCACTATTAAGTAAAAAAAGTGTAATGGCGACACATCGATGCCTCAGTAACAGGTTGTTTTTGTAGTAGGAAGTCGACCTTCACCCTCGACACAGTGTGCAGGAGTGGGCTCACCTCAAAACCGATGTGCAACCTCGTTTCGTACAATCTTGCAAATCTGCGCACAGTGTACTGTATGTGCACAAGAACAGAGAGGGCTCAGAGCTCTTTTGTCCTGCCTGCTGCAGTCGCCGTGGAAACTGCCTGATGTCGTGTCACTGTGGTTTGGCAGCCTGCAAACGAGAAGCTGCGGACTGGTTCAGCACCAAAAGCATGACGCACACACACAATGACACACACACACAGAACTACACACTCATTTCAACTCTGCCATTAATCAGTGATCACATGACCAGACATTCTCCTTCCATCCTGTGTCAGAGAGCACCACCGCTGCTAGTCATCTGTGTGTGGAGTCATCACCAGCTACACAAACACACACACAACCACTATATATGACCCACATTCCCTCCCTTATTCCCACTTCTCATGCTCCACAGCTCTCTCTCTCTCTCTTGCATTTGAAACCTTTCTTTTTGTTCTCCCAGTCTACTGTAAGTTCAGACTATGAGCCAGTTGCTCTGTCCTGACCAGTGTGAGGCTGTGTTTGTATTGTTGTAGTGTTGGTCTACACCATTTCCACTGTACTCGTAATCAAAATCTCTAGTATGACACTGTATCTTAGAAGTTTAGAGACATGTTTGTTTGTGCTGCATTAGCAGGCATGGATAAAGGCGTGCTAATATGCTAACTAGTGTTTGCTTTTACAACCCTGTTTGCAGCTCAGCCTTTCTCATGTTATCAGTAGTGTGTGACTGTAAGAATACTGTATAATAATTTTCGATGTGTTGGGTGGCTGAACTAATTGCTTATTAGATTATTTAATCGCACACTCCACTGTTTTGAGCAAGCTTGACAGCTTGTGGTTGTTAAATCGGGAAGTGTGGCTGCTGCTTCGAGATAGTTCATCAGGGGAGGAAGAGCCTGTTCACAGACTGTCGTCACAGGCTGACTGGGTCTGTGGTTGCTCAGCACTATAGGAGCTGAATGCACGAATTGTGATATGCTAATTGCGTTGCTTATACTGTGAAGACACAGCTGCCGTGGCACTGCCTGCACTTCACACAGTGAACAGATTAACTCACACTGGGCAGCACACTGTGGGTGCGCTGCAGCACTTATCAGTTTGGTATTGAAGTGTTTTGATAACCAGTTAATGGCTGCTATTGTTTCACCTTGTGAGTGTGTGTGGGTCCTGAGCTGTTTGTCCTAGAGACACCTGCTGTAGCAGAACGTTGCCAGGTGTTAATGTGTGTGTTTGTGGACAGTGTTTTCAGTGTTATAGTGTTGCAACTGTCTAAGATAGAGTCGTGACGCTTTACAGGCGAGCAGCTGACATCACAGCTTTAAGACTGGTGTGATCAGACCAGTGACCTCTGAGCACTCAGGCGTCCAAACATGTTGACAGGTGTAACTGCTCATGTGATGTCAACATGGACTCATGTCACACATCTTTCTGACATCGGAGGTGGTAAATCAGGTCAATGGAATTTTTGAGGCTGTTGTTTGTTGTGTCTGTAGTTTGTGGCCTGTGGTGTGGTTAATCTCTGTGATTTTTTCTATATGTTGTACATTTTTATTGTTATTTTTTTTATAACATTTATTTATCAGAACAAACTTGTCATAACCCTAACCCACCAGTCTACTCTCAGTGACTTCTAGTGACAACATAATTAAAAATCAAAGCTGTCGTTTCCATTGTCAGACCCGTACTTCAGTAATCTGGGGAAGCCCCTTTGGCAGCAGCCACAGGTCTGACTCATCTTGGATAAGTGTCCACGAGCATTGAACCTGGATTTGGGCAGTTTATCACATTGTTCCTTGCTGATTCAGAGCTTTCAGCTCTCTCTGCAGATGTGACGTAACAATCGGGGCCACTTCAGGACAGTCAGACTGGTCCTGAACCCTCTCCACTGTTGTCTGGCCTGTTGGCTTCAGTCTCAGTCTCAGGTTGCTTGCACTCTGTCATGTGATGGCTTTGAACTGTGGGACCTTACATACACAGATGCCTGTCTAAAACAAACTCACAGAGCAATTCATGAGGAACACCTGGCCTTTATACCTGCCTATTCATACTGCTATCTAATCAGCCAATCATGTGGCAGCAGTGCAGTTTAAAATCCTGCAGTATGTAGAGAGTATGTGATCTTTGTGACTTTGTATGCTGTTTAATTGTCGGTGCTGAACTGGTTCTGAAGCTGTTGATCCTCTGGGTTTACACACACAACAGTCTCAAGAGTTTTTGCTCAGGATGGAGTAAATAACATAAAGACCCCGTCATGTATATGGCTGCTCTGGAGAAAATAAAAAGCGAGATCAACTGATACTGAAGGCTAAACTTAGAGCCTGTGCTCATATCCTGAGTCTTGACTCAAGGATATACTGTATACTGAAGGAGGAAATCATGGAAATCAGGAAGAGGATGCAAAGACAATCCGTTGTCAACAAGACATTGTGCAAAGACACGATAATCATCAATATCCCATGCATAAGGAAAAGCCTGTGAAGGAAACTGATAGCCTTCCAGTTGCTAACCTGCTGTGGTTACCCATCAGGCCTGGCTCACGTCTCTGAAAGGCCGCTCCACTTGCTTCACATTCCTCTCACGCCGCACGCTCATTGTCAGTCTGTGGAAGCTGTTGTCTTACATCATCAGCAGCTCTGTTATGTAGTCATGCCTACTGACAGCTCACTACTTTCTGAACAGCAGCGCTCTTTGCTGAGCTGTGTTTTTTCTCTTGCTGCTTACACACACACTCAGAGAGGATGTGTGCCAAATCCTTTTTTTTTTTTTTTTCACCCCCGGGCTGTATGATTGTGGTTAAGAGGTAATGAATTGACTTTAATTGTAATAGATTTTTGTGGTAAGAGGAACAAATTCTTTCTTAACTTTTGGCATCTAAACTAAGAGGACTGTGTTGAACAGCAGAGGATGAAGCTAGTGAAAGAGTGAAGAGCTTAGTCATGATGTCTGTGTGATCTCTACATACTGTGGGAAAAAATAGTGCCAGATCAACATGAGGTTCTGGGTTTACTTAATAAACATTAGTAGAAATGTCACAACTGTGGAATTCAGACCTGCAGGAAGTAAAATGACGGCCAAACGGTGTGGGAGGCAAGACGGAGGCTCCATGTGCATGTGAGATTTTAGCTCCTGTGATTGTGGCACAGGTGCAGTGACTATCCAGGCTGACTGACATTTGAATTAATGTCTTAAACTTGACAGCGTTCACTGATGTGTACTTGAGTTTGGAAGTGGCCCCCTGGTGTTGCAGGGAGGGAGCTTTTTACTGAAATAAACATTAGTATTAGCAGGAAGTAGTAGCAGTAGCAGGAAGAGTGAACTACTAGCTGTCATATGGGTCCATCATGTCTCATCTCTGGGTTGTTGATCCTGTCTGAGAGACACTTCAGTTGGTATTTGTGCATCATTAAACCTTCTTCCAGGGCTGCAGAAGCACAATGTAGTTATATTGTTAATGGTACAAGTGTACTGTGCAGAGAGGGTGACCAGTCTGTTTACAGTGTCTGAGAGATGGTAGAGCACAGCAAAGGGGCAGAAGTGTGTGTGTTCACCCTGGCGTCATGTTCCCATCCCGGCTGATCGGCCAGTGTATGATTCCTGACAAAAAGCAGATGTTAGCGGGTCTCGGCTGGCCCCTGCAGTGTAAAAGCGGCTTTGGGCAGCCTGCAGTAATCCTATCAGAGTATCACTGTCACAAGAGGTATGTTATCAAAAGGTATCACAGCATTGGGTGATACTGTATCATTTTCTGATACAGATATCTGAATGATTTCCCATCATGTTTAGCAATTCTGTAAGTGTTTGTGGGTTCACTGCACAGTCCCCCATTGAAGTACAGCTTATCTGTCCCAGTGTGAGGTTGCAGAATCATCTACAAACTATTAAATGGTATTTGTTCTGTCACAGCTTTTTTTCATTATCATCAGTCATCCATTATTTAACCTGTACACCTGCTGCGCCTTTATCTGTCCAACTGTACTGACATGGGTGTGCTCCTTATATTCACACACCGTACCAGGTACAGAACTCTGAATTTAATGTCAACTCCAGGAAGCTGAAGGTTTTATCATGAAGTCAGATTTCAATAAACATTTGGCTGTGCTGTATTTTTCATGCCCCAGTCATAACAACACATTATTTTCAAGATTTCTGTCTGATTTAGTGATTTAAAATTGGCAGTATCTCAGATGTATTTTTTTGGCTTCAGAGTTTTTCTCAGCACATCTTGCTATAGATCTCTGTGACCAGGATTCATCTGCAGGATTGATGGAAGTTCAGCTTGTAATTTGCACAAGCAAACACAGGGAAACGGTCAAAACAAAATAATCAGGACAAATCTCATTCCTCTCATTTTTGCAGTGTTTCTGCATTTGCCATCAGAGTTTGGCTTGGAACCTGCTGTGTGTGGCAGCGCACTGCTCTGCAAACAAACACCGCAGTGTGCTCTGATCAGTCCAGTGACAAGCAGCAGTCGGACTGCAGGAGATGGAAAAAAGTCGATTTAGTTACTCGGTTTGATCCAACACGCATTCCAGCTACGCATCCATGAAGCCCAGCAGTGGAGTGGAGCCGCTGATATAGATCGTACTTTTCATTCAGGATGTTTGCATGTCCACGTACAGAGACGTCTCAGACAGTAGGGTCTGGAGGGGTGAAGTAGGGACCTTTGACAGCATTTTACTTGTAATGCATCCTTATCTGAAATCAAAGCAGGGATGGGTGTATTTTATGTGTTTTAAAGTTGGCATGTTGGAACAGATGACGTGACCACATGATGTCTGACTGGGATGTGATGGAATGTGTTTTTGTTGCTGCCTGAAACACATGCGAGTTTCTGTCAGGTTTGTTAAAGGCTCCTAAAGCATCTCTGCATCTGAAATCATAACATCAGCTGTTTCTCATCCATTGAGAACACAACACACGGTTTTCTCTACACTTCACAACTCCTGCATAGCACAGCTGGCAGTAATGATATTACCATTAATTACATATTTATTTTTATAGCATCATTACAGTTTATCCTGTATGAGAAAAGCAGATTATAAGATTTACCTGGTGCAGTATAAACCTAGCTCTAAATAGCTCAATGCTCAAAATATGATGGAAAATGACATAAGACTATGTCAGAGCTAAACTAACCATATTTTGTTCCAGTAAAAATCCTCCCCATACCTGACAGTGTAAGAGAGAAGCCCTGCGCCTGCAGTAACCTGCTTAGTTTCACTTTACCATCCACTGGATTGGCACCGTGACCTCTGAGCCTCTGTGATGAATGAAGTAATGGGATTTGAGAATTTTATCAGGATAATTGTGTTTTGACTCAGATAGCTCTCACGGCTCATGATTTCTGTGATAACTGTCACCAAACTCGATTATCTCAGCTTTCAGTCAGACATGTTATGCAATTTTCCTTTATTCGTTGCATCAAGAGATTTCAGAATGAGCCGCTCTGCAAACACTCACCTGTTCAAAGGGTCAGTGTTACTGCCATGCAACAATGCAGATGTGGCATTAGTGTGATGGCAGCCCTGGTGCAGGCAGGTTAACACTAGTGTTTGCTCTGTGTGTAACGCATCCCCCTCTGCTCTCTGCAGAAAGGGTTACATCTGCACAAGGTGGTTTCATGTGTTTCATTTTTGTGGCATCGTGGGCTGTAGAAAGGCTGTGAGTGAGTGGTGCAGGTTTCTAATTTTATTTCTGTTTTATGGACTGGCCGACAACAGGGCGGGATAATCAGCGCACCCTCTCCCTATATGAATCATCACGATTCACAAAGTCCAGAATCAGCTCATTCCAGTTCAGTTTGAATCTTTTATTAAAATCAAATAAACTCTTTTCATTTATTGGGGGAGTTAATATTTCCTCAACCTTCAACAAGTGAGCAACATTTTTTCTTGAATATAAAACTGTACGTATTTTAGGTTGAGGTGGAAACTTCTTCACCAGGGTTATAATTGTGGTAAATATTTATTTTTTTTGGCTGAATAAGTAAAACATGAGCAAAACAGTTCAGCAACAGTAATAAAAACACACACACTATCAGCAGCAGCTCCGAGCTTGTGTCAGCTATAGTAGAAGAAGAATCCACACGCTGTTCACTCCACTTCCACGGCTCCACGTCTCAGAGCCAGAGACAGAATCTGCTCTGCGCACACAGCTCTCCCTGCAGCCTGCCCTCCCATCGTCAGTTGTGTCTGGACCTCTTGTCGGCTCTCCCTCCACCAGCCTCTTTGTCCTTCTTTCATCAGTGCGCTTGTGTACACACACACACACACACACTGATGATGAAAATGTAGGCAGCGACTGACTGGGCCAGTCTAGAAAAAAAAAATCCTGCTTTGAATTTCAATGATAGTATCTGTGCTCGACACACACCAAAACAGCCTAACATCATCATGCACTCACACGCATAAGCTAAGTTAAAATTTAACTTGCACATTTTGGTCTGGCCTTTCCCTCTTTAGAATCACAACAAACTGGCCTGGAGTCAGTGAACCATCCCGAGTCACGCCAGTTGTGTATGGAAGTCTTTACACGTCATTTTGACTTGAATTCATGTTGATGTATATGTTTGTAACAGCTGTATGTCTGAGTTGTGCTGACAGCGTTCAAATATGAATCATATGAACATGTGTCACCAGCATCTTTCTGATAAAGCTGAGAAAATGTAAAATCTGGCTTTTTAGAGCATCTGCATCTGTCTTTTCTAACTCCTGGAGGTTTGTTCATCCTTTGTGACCGGACGGCCCCTGACCACGACCGCTCCCTGCAGCTCACTGACTGCCTCAGGGAACCTCATAGGCACCAGACCATAGCACAGAGGGGAGGAGCTGGTCTGGCACATCACAATAAAAAACACACACACAATAGCTTAGACTATGGCTACAGTGAAGTCTTGACTCAAACAACAGGTTAAACAACTTCATGAGTCTCCACAAGTATAAATGAGAGGATCTTTGTCCTTTTTCTCTAGTGTCCCTTTCCCTAATTTCAATATTTAGAAAGTCGTGCTGCAGCTGAAATGTGCAGTGGTTGTTATTTGTTGTTTCTCTGGCACAGTGGCCGTCTCACTCTGCGCACTCTCATTTCAGGGTAATTGCTGCTTTTTGAAGTCGGTAGGAAACCTTTAAGCCTTGTTGACATTCCATAGATTCCGTTTGTGTACATCCACACATTCTTGACATCATTAGATTAGAGTAAACATCTGAATGTCGTGGAACACCGTGCAGTCTGCGAAAGACTCTCCTGTTGTAAGGAATGAGCCGAAGCTGAGCCGAAAGATTCCTGTGTGTGTGATTGTGTGTGTCTGCCTCTCTCTAGTGTCTGTGGTCTGGAGGCCTGTGTGTCACTCCCAACAGACTCATTTTCTGGCTCATTCATACACTCCTCCCTCAGCTGCAGGATGTCCTGCTTTAACTGGCTGAATAAATCCCCTCCCACCCTGCACCACTACTGGCTGATAGTGTACCAGCCTTGATTTTCACTCAGCTGTGTGTATGCTTACTCATTGTTTTATAGATGTGTGTTTGTTTGTGTGTGTGTGCGTGTGCACCTGACACACCTACATAACATAAAACTGTACCAGGTGCTCTGAGCATACATCGACTCTGGATGATTCATCCCAGTGTATCAGTGGGACTGTCTGAATCACGTTCACTGTTCACAATCACTGACCAGCTGACTCATGCATTTTCACCTCTGTAGTTCATCATCATGTGACGGTCTGTTTAAGCAGTTTGCATGTGTGTTGCGTAAATGCACTTCGTTTTTTATTCAGATGTCATTTTACTAATGGCAAAATATATGATACTGCTGATAAATGACATGCACTGTATTGTATGTATTGTGTACATTACATACATTACAAACACACACTCAACTGTGGTTTGGTTTTGTGCATAGACCATATTTGATTGATGCTACAGCCTGGGGTTAAAGTTCGATCTTGATACCATACAGGGATACTGTTTAACCACATGTTAATGTGACATTAAATGTGTGTTTTTTTTGTTTTTTTTTGAGTTTTTAAAATTGGTTTTCATTTGTCACAAGTATTTAATCAAAACGCAAAAAACATAATAAATAAATACAAACGAACAGTATGAAACTCAAAACATAAACATGTAGATATTTCGATGCCTATGAATTCCTATATAAAATCACAGTGTTTTAAGGTCAGGGCTCAGGAATTAGCAGCAATCATCTTGAATCTGAAATTAAATTAACCCTGTGACTTTGACAACTTGATCCCAAGGCACCCACTTGCACAAGTGTGCACTGGTTCGCCAGGGAGAGGGGATGACTTTAGTGTTTTGCTGTGTGTTTTGGGAACTGGCCTACTTTCTGTTTGTGTATTGTCTCTGTGTGTCTGTGCTTCTGTTTTAGTTCCCTTGGTAAAGACCCACAGGCTCTGTTTTTCGCTCCCAGACAGATCAGTACAAAACATCCAGGTTTGGTCTGAACACTGGTGAAAACCTCTCCTTTATTTAGCACACTAAATAAAGGACTGTACTGTTTTATGCTACATTTACATGATTTGTGCTGGGGAGAATAAAGCGCATTCTCTGTGTGCAGATAAATGCTAAATAAGCAACCTGCGGGACTGTGGATGAGACGAGGCTGAAAGGGGCTTGTGTTGGTTACATAAGTCGGCATTTGTCATGTCATTGTGCTGCTGTGATGAGTCTGATCCTGGCCAACAGTGAAAATGGCCTCATTAACCAGCAAACAACAAACAAGCATTTGAACACATCACTACTGTGTAACAGGCAGATATGGACTCACTTAAAGACTAATCTCACCGTTTACATATTTTAAAACTCTGATGTAACTGACAGATGTGTCTCATAATTTATCTGCCAGCTCGTCTGCTGCCCACATGCTTTTCATTATCATCCCTTTAAAATGGTGTGCTTAAGAATTTTAATGACCACAGACAGCAAACAAAAGCCCGGCTGATATGTTGATGGGCTCTTTTTATCAGCTCATCTATTCTAATTGCAGATAAATTGGTGATGGTGGAAAGTTCAGTAGAGGTGGACCGGTGTCACCATTGTGTGTTATGTCAATAATCGTTGTCCGCATCAGTGCTCAGGTGACCGCAGGAGTAGGAGTAGCAGACTGTAGAGTCGACAGCAGGTCACTGACATCCTTGATATTACGACTTGGTTTTGAAACAATCAGTAAGATGTTGTTTGGTGTTAGTTCTCAAAGCTCAAAGCTCTGGGACCATCATAACCCTGCCAGTCTGTATTCACATCACACTCTTGGCAGAGGTGGTGACTGACGAGTGACGACCTGTGCTTGTGTGTCTGTTCTTGTAGTGGAAACATATGAGTGTCTGTCAGTGCCGACCAGAGTTTCTACATTCATGGTAGCATGATGTGAAATCATAAGATTTATTTGTTTTTAATGTGCACTAAGCTGATGATGAGCTGTAATGCTGTTGGTGGTGGTGGTGGTGGTGTTTCAGTATGTTGGGGGTAACTTCACTTCTGCTCCATCATGTTGATGCTCATGTTTTAGAAAAAAAAAAATCCCTGTTTATTACAGTACATGACTTCATCTCAGGCAGCATTTGTGATCTTGTTAACACAAAGTGACCATGTTGCGTGGTTCTAACTCTGACCTGTTCTATTCTACTCTGTTCTCTATCACTGTAGCATTGTAAACACATCTGCACCATCACTGTAGGATCCTCATACATGCACAAGGTAGAGTCATAGCAGAGAGGATAACAGAGGAGAGATGAAATGGCACGATTTGGCACAAACTTTCACTTGGACTAAAAGATGAACTGATTAGATTTTGGAGGCCAGAGGTCAGTGTAACCTGAGAGAACATGTTTTTGGCCGCACCTTAAAGAAATTCATACACAAATTATGACAAACATTCACAAAATGTTTATTTATGTTTAATTGTAGGATTAAATGATGGAGTCATCCTCACTGTGACATCATCTAATACCTACAAACACACCTGAGACGATTTAGCAAAAGGTATCAACATTTTGCTAAATCCACTCAGAGTCTGAACATATGGATTAGAGCTGTGACTTGACTTGTTAGAGGAGGCGTAACAACTGTGAGGCTGTAATTCTAGTTTCTCTTGTTTTTGCAGCAGTGTTTGCTCACTTTACTATATCATTAAAAATGACATATTTTGCAATAGAAACATGTTGTTGTTGAAAAGTGTTTCACTGTAGCTGGTTTTGGAGAGATAGAAAAAATGTATTGATGAACAGCTAAACAAAATGATTGAATTTTTATGGCTATTGTAACCATCAAACATTCATTTGAACTTAAAAACCACAAATATCTGCACTACATAAATACAACTAGGTCAACAGCATCAGGTTCATGAGTATAATCATAGTAGTGGTTAATGTGTATAAATGAGCAAGTTGCTGTCCTGAAAGTTGTTTTCCTTTGTTAAAATTGCTATTTAACAACTAACTTATCAATGGCAATAGTGAGATTCGCTGTATGTGTGAACTGATCATCACTGCAGGTCGCTGTGTTTTTCCACAGGTACATCTCCAGATTATAGACCAAGATGGTTTTGCATCAGGAAGTTGAGACAGTTTGGTGCCAGACATACTTGTTGTTTGTGTCCTATGATTTTCAGATGTACTGTCTCACTGCATGTAGCATCCTGCTCACAGTCGCATTTTATATCTGGAAAACAAAGCTGAAGCCTACAGTGACATGAGGTCACAAAGTTAACAGAGGACATATGTACCATTCTTTGACTATACACTAGTGTCCCAAACCAACAGAATTATGTTTGGCATGGTGCAGCAAGACATACATTTTCTTTTAACATGATTATTTGAACAAGAACATACAAATGATAAGACACGGCAAAAAGACTGACAGTGTGCTGCTGTGGTTTAAAAAGCAATATTAGTAGAAATAAACAGACAACAAACAATCTTAATGAAAAGGGAATGAACTCTGTATGTGTCCCTCTGTTTCTCTGCAGTGGAGGGCGAAGGTCAAGGTCGCATTCTCCAGCGGTTTCCTGAGAAAGACTGGGAGGACAGCCCATTCCCACAAGGCATAGAGCTGGTAAGTCAACACATGCTGACATGTTCCTTTGTAGCTCCGTGGCTAGTACAAGACACTTAACCCTGTCAGGACCACGAGTATAAATCCTGGGCACAGTCGCTAGGCACAACTGTGTTACCACTGTGAGAAAATGTATAGTAAGAAGGGGTGGTTTCATCACGCTGCCCTGGATGAGAGTTGTTTCTGTGGCAGGTGTTGATCAGTCGATCCATTCATCTACATGCCCGTCTGTCATTTAAGTCAAGAGCAAAAAGGCTACAACTAACAACTGCTAGCCAAACCCACACGGTGTTTGGTATGGAGATGAATGAATACTGGTTTTGTTGACGTTAATTACTTACCATCTGTAGGGGCTCTAGACTTCAGCCTTGGTAATATAAACAGTTTGATTGGAAGAAACCAATATAAATACACTGTCTAATTCACAGAGGATGGATCTTAAAGGGATTTAGGGAAGAAGAAGGGTTGTTTAATTTGAATGGCTGCCTATGGTATGAGGTTGTTTCTGTGGCGACACATCAGATGCACACATGCAAATTATTGGTATAGAACTGACACCTGCACTGACTTCAGGCACATATGCACTTGTTAGTTGGGATTCCTCTCATAGACACAGGCATAGCCAGAGGTTAAACAATGAATTAAGTGATTTCGTAGCTATAGCTAACACGACGCAGAGAGATTGTCTCATGTGACATATCAGATCAAGTATGAACGCTGGTATCAGATCAGTTCTTGGCCTGAGTTTAGGTCAGTTTTGAGGCTGGCTGAGCTCAGTGAATCAAACTTGAGACAAAAAATTCCTTAAGAATTGGTTCCAGTGTGGATTGACTGAAGATAAAAGGAACCAGCCAATAGCATGTGTGACATGTTTACACATACCAGTTACAGGCCAATGTCAGGTCAAGTCATTGAGGCAACCCTCTGAATAATGACTATGATATAATAAATCCATGTCTTAACAAAAAACACAGCTAATATTGACTCTGTGTTGTTTGTCTGTCACAGTTTTGATTGGTCCATTAACATTTCTTGTTTTGCGAGTAAATATTTGAAAATTCCAAACTGTGCGTATTTTCAAGCCAATACAGTTATCATTATAAATTAGAAATGGGAGAAGTTTACTTCCGTCTTCTCATCATTCAGTACATCGGAGGCTTTGTTGTATTTTTAAAGCAGATGGAAAGTTTTCAGAACCTGTTCAGTTGTGTTAATGATAGCTCAGCCCTAGATGAATCACCCAGAGGTGCTGAAAGAGCCACCACTGCTGTCTGATATGACAGCCAGGTTGCCTAATCTTTATTTTTTTTCTGTCCTCTTTGCTGCCATCACCTTTTCACCTTCTCACCCTCTCCTTCCACCTCCTTCCTTCCTCCTCCAGTTCTGTCAGCCCAGCGGTTGGCAGCTGGTTCCTGAGCGGCAGCCTGCCTCCTTCTTCGTAGCGGTTTTGACTGACATCAACTCAGAGCGTCACTACTGTGCCTGCTTCACCTTCTGGGAGGGCCTGGACAACCCGCAGGTGAGACGGACGCAACGACAACATGATGCCTGACCAGCAGCAGGACGGCTATTTTGGCATAGTAGTCATGTGACACCCTGGGGCACACAGATACCTTTTAATCATGTTTTTACCATACACAAAAGAAATGGCAACTTGACATTTTTTCACTTATAAAGCTAATCTGAATCCTGTGTGTGGGCAGTCACACTATGTGCACACACCATGAACAACCACTGTAGGAAGTGGGGGAGACTTTGTGTTGTATCTGCTGGGAGAGCAGTTTACTGCTTCCATTTAATGCCTCCCACCTGTGAGCGTTCCCAGTTGCCTTTGTTGAAACACATGTCACAGAAGCACTTAGGCCGGGGACCGAACCTGTGTCTGTGTTGTGGTTGCCGTGCACCCGTTTTCTTGTGATCTCTATTGGAAATCCCCGGTGTGACTGCAGCTGTGTGCGCTCTGCTCTGTGTTCAGCTGCAGAAGCCCGAGGCCAGCGAGGTGGATGAAGTGGATGAGGATCTGGCTGTCGTCCAACCAGCGAAGGTCTATGGCCCGAAGAGCCTGGTGCTGGTGTCCCGCCTGGACTACACCGAGGTGTTCAGGGTACGACATGCATTAGATTTTCTCCAAAAGCAGTATCCAGTTTCGTCACGGCCTTTGGAATATCTCAACACCCAATTATCTTTTGTTGAATGACACAACATTGGACCAAGACTTGTTACTGTTTAACTGTTCATCTCCTTACTTTAGCAATTAATCGTACGAAATGTGTGGCTATGTGTGGGTATGTCTATGTGTACATGTGTAAGTATATGTACTTAAGTTAGAAACATAATTGATATAATAAGTTATTGATCAGATCAGGAAGCTATAAACATAAGGCAGTATTGTAATCAGGGGTTGGGATTGAATAAGTTCATACTTCTTCCCACTCCTTTTGAATATATACATGTATTAACCTACTGTATCTTTCTTTTCATGGCCTTTTATGTTCCTTTGTGGTTAAATGACCACTTACTTTTAATTAGTTATTATCACATATTGCAATAAAGCTGAACTGAACTTTTTGTGTAATAGCAGTTATGCCATTCATTACGTTAATTATGTTTGTGTAATATTGCCCTGCAGTAAATATGATGTTATCATTGTAGACAGTGTGGTACACTTCCAGTTAACTGCATTTCCTCCCTCTTTGAACAGAACTGCCTGGGTCTAATCTACACCATCCATGTAGACAGCCTGACTGTCCCCTTGGAAACGGTGGTTGGAAATCTCCTCACTTGTGTCATCCCCATTGCTGGAGGCTCCCAGGTATAACTCACAGGCTGCTCATGTCTTTCTCACACAAACACAACTGCTTGAAGGCAAAAGACAAAAACCTGGCTTGGGCTGTTGTGAACAGCCGACCAAGTATTAAGAAACTGTGCCACCGTTTGTCCGTCTCATTTTTTTTGTTGATGCTGTTCAGCTTTGCAGGGTGCTACATACTCCTCATGTGACCCCATGCATAGTCAGATAGCAGAGCTTGGCACAGCCAGCCAGTTCAAAGCCTGGGACACCCAGTGCTCACTGCTGCCATCGCTTAACTTTCAGTTTTGTTATGCTGTTGTCACAAGATAAGGAAAAAGTTAAAAAGAGGTTTGGTTCCTGAGACTTTTGAGTATGCACATGCAGAAATGCTCATAATGTGCCCACACTTTAATTTGTGCATGCGTAATTAAATAATTTATGGATTACTGTTTACTGAGTAATGAGGTTTAAAATGTCACTAATCTCTCTCCTACAGCTGGTTGTGCTGCACGTCTCTGTCCCTGAGGGGCAGTGTCATGTAGAGCTCGGCCAGCCGTCCTGTAAACACAAGTGTAGATATTTTCATCTGTGCCACTTAAACAGATAGAGACCAGGTCATCAGATTTTACATGCAGTGTTGGCCATGGAGGAAAGTATGCACCCTACCATTTATGAGCAGGAAGATACACCATGTACGATACACATCACTTGCTTGTTTTGACACAAGTGTAGACTCTTCAGATAGCTCAACACACTGAAACTCTGCTCTGAAATGAGTCAACCAGCTCCATCGGACCAGAGAATGTTCTTGTTTTTGGCATTTTATTTCTCAAATACATAGATCTGTAAGAGGCAGCAGCAGATCCAGCATTGTGTCATACTTGAGAGAACATTTAAGTTAAAATCAACTTAATTTATGTCATGTAACATTTATTTCTCATCTCTTTCTGTCTTTATTTGCCATTTTCTCATCATTAACTTTTTTTTTAATATATATCTTTAAAGAATTGTGAAATTGTTATTTCGCCTCCAAAGCATATTGACTTCTTCCTGTTTTCCTGACTCGTGCTCATGGTGCACAAACAGTAGGAAGTGTCTGTTCTGTCTGAATCCACTCAGCTGACCCTTCCGCTTTGGTTTCCAGATGTTGTAACCTATGTGTGTGTGTGCACCCTACTGTACACTGGTTCCTCTGTGTTACAGATAGATGAGTCCCCAGTTTGTAGTTTAGACAAGGTTCCTCAGGCCTGTGACTGGCTGCTGGCCTGTCTCCAGGTAACTTTACCGTTCTGCAAGCTTCACCAATCAACAACCAGCTTGATGTTATTGATTCTGTTAATCGAGCAGAAAAGAGTTGTTTCTTCTGTTGTGTCCTTTTCTTTAAGGAATGTGTTCCTTCTTGCAGTCATTTCAAATCATGCGTGATTGATGGTGCTTCAGCTGTTTTTGACCTGCATTGTGGTGTTTTGTGATCAAACATTTTTCACCGAATCATGTTAATCATTTCAAACATCCTACTTCTTTTTTCCCTCTCTTGCATTTGTCACAAACTTGATTTGTTGCATCTGTTAATGAGCATTTTAAAACACAGATTGCTGCCATGTTGTTTCCTCACTCACACACACAGATGGACATGTATATGATATCATATGACAGTATATTGTCTTACATAAGATTTCTGACTTCCTCTAACATTAATCATAACTAATGAACACACTAACCCTAATCCTAACCCTGAGTCCACAACATGTCATTACCTCAAATGTAAAGGTCCTATTTCTATAGTTTTGTTTTAAGTGTTGGCCCATAAGAAGATATATTTGTAGGCTAACAGCCTCTTTTGGCTGGTTGGATGGCTGGGTTCAAGTGGGAGGAGCTTGGGCCATGGCTGAGAGTGGTGACCGCTTTGTTGTGACATCACAAAGCTACAGAAATCCTGAGTTTTTAAGTCTCAGTGTCTGAATATGAGCTGTGTGTATTTGTCTGTGGACTGAGGTTTTGAGACGTTCCTGTTGTTAATGTAGTGGAATTTATCATTAGAATAAAAAACATGGAAGATGGAAATCTTTACGCTATGTGGGACCTTTAACCTAACCCTTACCTGTACACTAACCTTGCAAAATGTCTTCACCTTAAGATGTAATGATTTACAGTACACACACACACACATGCATGCATGCACACCCTTCAGAAGCAGGTTGTAGTTGAGTTGTTGGGTGGCCATATGGGACAGCAGATGGCCTCCTCCTGGACAACACAGCGTCTGAATGAGAGACTGAGATCTAATCAGCATTAACACACACACACAGACCCAAACAACAGAGGCTAATGCACACTAACACAAATCTGGACACACAAACACCCATCAATGCACAGGTCAACTGTAAAGCTTATTCCCTCAGTCATACTCCAACATTCAGACAGATTCTGACTTAACCGTCATCTGTGGGTTCGTTGTTACACGTCACCTGTAATGATATGATGTGAAATATAAGACAAACACAAGCTTCCAGTTTGTCTCACTCAAGCAGTCATATAGCAGTAAATGCACGCAGCTCCTTAAGAGCCCTGAAGTACAAACAGTTCTGTTCCTGTGACTCCAGAGGAGGACAGGCCACTTTATAAAGAGCAACACACACTTACACACATTCCAGTCACTCTTTAATCACATGGGACTCTCAGCTTCACTAAATGTCTGTCATTACCTCCGAGGCTGTCTGTTCATGCCAACCTCTGCCCGAAAACACACAACAGACTCCGGCAACATGACAGTGAAATTGTCTCAGCCATTAGACATATCGTCTTGGCAACGCTGTCACACATCAAAACAACTTCTGGCACCAGTAATCGCCAAGCCTTCCAACGGCTCACAGAGGACTCTATGTAAATACATCCTAGAAAGAATAGCTAGAATTACAGTTGGAATGTTTATAACAATTATCTCTGTGTTTGTTAACGTAACATATTCAAACACGTAACCTAATTTTACTTCCAAGTCCAACTCGCGTTTTATGCTGCATTTTTCAGCTCAGTCACTGTGTAGTAACCTCCCGCTGTGTGACCTGATCCATGATGTCCCTTCATCAAAATGCTAAATGTATGCTAATGTTAGCAGCCCTGTCCTGCTGTGTTGGACTTTAGGGAAGTTTAAGATATGGCTACCTTTGTTACACACTTTGCTTAGTCATTCCTCCAAAATGTTAGAACAGTAAATGTAAAAGCATATGTACTTGGAGAGCTTGATATATTTATCAACAGGGCTAAAAAGTGTCTGAGGTCCTGTAACAGTTCCAGTTCCAGGCAGCATGGCTGTACAGCTTGTGAAATAGCTGATTGCCTACAAGTGTTTGACAGGTTGACCACAGGACGTTACAACAGCAGATATGTATCTGAGTAGTTTACACAACTCTTAATGTGAAGTGAACTGGAGGCTGTTGGCCTGGTATGAGAAACGGTGAAGCGGAGCAGTATGGTCTGTGATCAGCAGAGAGGACACAGACCACTGGGTTTTAAATGCATCATGGTGCAATGTGGTGAATCCCGGCAAGCTGTGCACGACCCTGACCTCCGACCTGTGTTTGTTTGAGTACATGTGTTGTAACGTCGGATTTCCCTGTAGTGTGCGATGACTTTTTATTTAATATGGAAGACAGCCAAGTGTTTTTTTTTTCCTGTGTAGTGACTGGGCTTGTTGTGTCTATGATTAATTAATATGGCAGGAAATGTCAATCCTGATTTCTGGACACTGCCTGTCACACTGCCAAGTGTGTTTGAGAGGGAGGAACAGGCTATAACTGAAAGAAAGAGAAAACGCTGCAGATTGTTGCTGGAGGTCATTGGCTCTTTCCTCAGGAGGAGACACGTTCTTCCTCGGTGCAGCACGTAGCCTGTGGACTTGAGTAATTCCTGTTAGTTCTTATCATGGTGGTGGGTCAGTAAGCCTGAGGTTGGAAGGTGACTTCAGTGCAGGAAGTCAGCTGTTACCAGTATCACTTTTAGTACCTGATACAGTTTAACAGAAGTCACATGGTGCTGTATAGACTATAAACTATATTTCAGTTTCGAAATATAAATCCCCTCACTGTTACAGTGTGTTTTCAGAGGCTTGATGATGTGGGAGGTCATTTAATAGATCCTCATTTAACTTAAAGTCTCCCATAAGACAAAACTAATCATTGCTCCCGCTGCAGCTCCTCCTCTGTTCCTTTGTAGGGTGAATGTGAACTCCTCTGGACTGCTCTACTGTTATTATATTATGTGTATGTGACAAAATGAATGTACCATCGCTTGTGCTGCTCAAGCTCTGTGTGTTTTTGAGGAATAAAATGACATAAGGAATCATCTGTTGCTGTGCCCCTGAATGCCAAACGATGGCTTCACTTTGTTTTGCCTGCGTCCACTCATCCTATGTTTTGACCTGGCCCTCATCCTGCAGTTCATTTTTTATGACGCCAGTATCTGTGCAGCTTTCTTGTTTTGCCATGCCGACACGTAACTGTCATATTGTTGTCAAATCAGGGCATTCAGTGCCCTCCCTCCTGTTGTTTCTAACCTGGCTCTTGTTCTGCGGTGTGTGTGTGTCTCTCTCTCTCTTTCTGCTGGATGCTTGTGTAGCCGGGCCAAGAGGAGAGAGAGGAGAGATTGGTACGCCAGCCGGACTTCATTCTCCCCTCAGCTCTGAGCTTTTTCTCGCTTCCTTTTTCTCCACCTCTACCTGCACACACTACTCGTGGCAGGAGAACCAATCATAACGCTTTGATATACCGTAGACTCAATGTGTGACCAACAACTGATCATTCTTCTTACATACAAGACCAAAGAGCATCCCTGACACAAGCCTGAGCCTCTCAACTGCATAAGAGTCAGGATGCTGAAAATTTGAGGAAAGAGCTGGAGCTGTTTTCTGAAAGTGAACTACAAAAAGTGATAAAGTTAAGATGCCACCCTTGACTTTCAGATGAGTGCACTGTGAACAGCAGGGTTCAAGATGCATTTCCTGACTGAGGTGTAGGGAGGAGAGGGAAAAAGTCATTCAGCTAGTTTTAAATAGATGTTGAGGTAAAGTGTAATCCCATCAACCTCTGCTGCACAATGTGGTTCATTTATAACCTCTGCCAAGAACAACAGTGTAACACTGCCTTTGTTCCCTGACCCACAGAGTCTGTTATTCTAATAACCACATGGCTCTAATGCAGCTTCCATAACACAGTTCTTAATCTGTTTTTAGTTGGCTGTACCCCCCCTCTTTGAAATGACAAAACTGGCTATAAAGTTGGTAAAGTCAATCAGCAGGCAAACATCTGTGTCCCAACAGTGTAGAACCCTTCATCAAAACACTGCTTCTCAAACTGTCAGGGGTCCCTGAGGGAGTCCTTGTGGGTTTCCAACAAAAAGGGGAATACTTTATTTTCACTTTCATATTCAACATTTTCTGTCATAAAACAACCTCTGTGGTCTGATTTGGGTCACCGCCCTGATGTGAAAAAGCTTGAGAGCAGCTGCCTTGAGGTAAATTGTCTCCACTTCAGTTACAGAGCTATCAACAGTTTTACAGAGGGATTGTTGGGATTAAGACATTTATAAACATTCACTGGGAGTCAGAAGGAGAAAGGCGAGCGTCCTTGTTACCTCATTTATCCTGCTCTGTTTATACTTATAATACTTTCTTGAATCGCACAGTTTAGATTTTATATGATGAATCTTTAATAAAGAGCTTATGACATAATACAATGGAGCTGTATGCTACTGTAAGAACAAGTCAGTGGGAAAAGCTGTAATGTAAAATATCTGTTAATGATTATATCTGAGTTGTCACTGATGACCTTATCCCTAACCCTAACTATGAAGATATTTTATATTGTAAATTGACTCACAACTGTTTATAGAACAGTCTCCACTTGCAGTTATTAAGACTATTAAAGCCTGACTATATCCAGTTGTCTATTAGTTCTCTACTTTAGCATAAATTAGTCATCTTGTCACATTGGTCCATCGACACAAAGCCTATGGCCTCCCAGCCAAGAGCAGTGTGAAGATGCTACATCAGAGCCATGTGGTTGTTAACTCTAATGACAGACACCTCCTGCCTCATAGATCTGATTGTTCTCTCCAGCCATGTTAATGACACCAAAACACCCGATCCACACAACTGCCTCCTGATATCAAGTCTCAACAGCCTCAAACACGGGATGATCAGATGTTGAATCACAGTATTGAATTGCTAACAGCTCGCTTCTGGTTACTGACGCTATAGCTGCTGCAGAGAGCATGAGACAGTGCTGCTGAACCCCCCCCCCAGCTAACCCAGTCCTCACACATTGGGTAACTGTGAACCACAGAAACAAATCACTTACCCAGTTACACTGTCTGTGACCCTGTGGCAAGATCAGAATGAACCGTACACTGTTGTTGGTTTGATTTAGTTTTCTCTAATTAGCAGGACATCACATTATCAGTGATTACCACAGCAGCAGAGATCATGCTCCCGAGCTCTGCTGTGTTCAGTAGCTGTGATATTTGGCCTCAGCACACTGTGTTTACTCACTGTATAGATTGGTTTAAATCATCTCTATTTGAACTCTGGGGTACAGTTGTTATCCAGACCACACACAAGTCGATATTTATCGGCTTCTGTCTGCAGCACAGTACATATCCAGTTAGAAATAAGTTCAGATCACACACAGTGTCCAGTGTGAGGTGCTGAGCTGTATGTTTTTTAGTAGGACACATCAGCTGAGTTCAGACGGAATCTGTCCCAGGACCTGTTTCATGGCTCGTCCATACAGTTGCCCTGACTAACGCCCTGCAGTGGAAAATCACCTGCGCATGACACCTGCCCTGTCACTGGGGTTCCAGTTTCCCACAAAGGCTCATTGATCCGGTGCTGCTGCTGTTGTTGTTTTGCAGTAAGGTTGTTGGCATGGAGTGGAATGGCTTGTGCCTTAATTGTCATGTACCTGCTAAGCTTCTGGGATTCTCCATCTATCTGTCGCTGAGTAACGCTGCTCTGACGCACAGCTGTGATTATTAAACCCTGTTTTTTTCTGAGAAACGCCACTCGTTCTCTGGTTTTCTCACCTGCCTGTTTTTAATCTGTCTTTCCTCTCCCCCCTCTCTCTCTTCATCTATAGAGGACTATAACATTAGGTGCTGGCGACCGGCAAGTTATCCAGACTCCCATCAATGACTCACTTCCTGTCAGCGGCAGCAGCGTGGCCCAGCTCTTCAGACAGCTTGGTACGAACAGCCGTCATATGGGATTTCAACACATGTCCCATCATTAAATCGTGTTTTCCTTTGTCCAACTGAAAAGTTAATAGTGGTGAATATGATAACTGTCAGACTGATTTATTCAGCATTTTTACATAATAAATATTATCAGTGACTGAGTTTTTTACATTTCCAGAGTGTTGAGATCTATGTTGAAATTTCCCCAGTTATGCAAATAGCTCAGTTATTTCTCAATGCTTTCTGTGTAAATTTGTGAGGTCATTAAATGTAGTGTCCACCTTATAGGCTCCTGTTACTTCAGCATAGGCTAATCCAATCCACAGCAAACAGCTTTGTCCACCTCATTTATAAACAATTAGGGGGCAGAATATTACTAGTATTATGATATTATCAGTACTTGACCTTAACTGAAATCTCCAAAATAAACATTTTGTTTATTACTTAAACTATAAATATCGTATGTAGGACTTATACTCAGTCTTTATTGTCATTCCACTTACTTTATTGTACACAACACAAAGCACATCAGAATGAAATTATGTTGAAGTGTCTCAGAAATAGTGCAGAAATAAAAAAACAAAGGTTGAAGAAATATTAAAAAAGATTAAAAAGAATGTATACAGACGGCAGAGGAGGTCTGTATTGAATTAGACAGATACACTTAATTAAGTACAATTAACCTTGTGAAGGATGTGTAGGACTGAGTTCCACCTCCTGGACCGTCTGTGATGTTCCTGTCTGTGCTCTCCCCTCCCTCAGGTATCGTCAACGTCTTGTATTTGTTCTGTGCGGCGCTGACGGAACATAAGATCCTGTTCCTGTCCAGCAGCTACCAGAGACTGACGGACGCCTGCCGAGGACTGCTGGCCATCATGTTCCCCCTAAAATACAGGTGAGTCTCCGCTCCACTCTGCAGTCTCTCACTGCCTGTCTTCACCTGATTCTCTCGCTGTTATTGTGTATTTTCACAATATACTTGCTAACCAGTACAATATGAGCTGGACCACAGTTGATGTGTTGGGCGTCTCTCTGTTTGTGTCTCTCTCAGCTTCACCTATGTTCCCATTCTGCCGGGAAAACTACTAGAGGTCCTGAGCACTCCCACTCCCTTCATCATCGGTGTCAATTCTTTCTTCCGCTCTGAGACACAAGAACTGGTGGGTCCTCATCACAGCAGCATGATAGACCAGAGTGACAACTACATCACCATAGCAACAAAGAACCAACAGCTATGAATTATTATTGTGGAGACAGAGAGTCTTTGTCTCTCTCTGAATTAGCATCAAACATGTACCGGTATTGCACATACTCATCTGTAATTGGTCAATTATTGAGCAGTTACGCTCATTGAGCACTGTATTAGGAACAGCAGGCAAAGACAGAATGAAAAAGCTTTGAGCAGATAATAATCAGGACACAGCCTGAAAACCAGGGATTGACAGATATTGTTTTTTCAGTGCTGATTATTAGTAATCAAGGAAACCGATAACTGATATTTATAACCGATATTCATTTGCAGTAAATATTAAAATTTTGGTGTCAAAATTTAGAATACCACACCTGGGATTAGACTGAATACAGTTTACTGTTAGTTTGTTTTTGTACACTGTGAAATCTGTGAAAAAAAAATGTCTGACTTAAACAACTGCTGTGAGTTTACATCTGTAGGAAATGAAATGTGGGGCTTTTTATGTTTTGTTCCATAGTTGAGCAAAGCATTTCTTTGAAATCATCATAAACTTACATACATGAAACCCTCAGCTGTTCTGCAGTGGATCTGAGTGGTGTTTACAGTATGGTCTATATTTCAGGTATAAACTCTTAGTGACCCATTAAGCAACGGTTCATCTGTCTTTTATTAAAGCTGCCCCTGCTGCCGTCTGGTATCATCTGATACCTGTTTGCCTCTGTATGTTCTGACACAGCTCTGTCAAGATAAATTGAACCAACATAAACATTACTGTCCAGATCCCTTGATCAAAGAAAATAATTTGCTGCTATCTTATTAAAGTTCGATGAGTTGTGTAATGAAGACTCTGAGCGTATTCTGCTGCACGCCGCAACACTGTGCACTTCTGACCCAGCCATTGTTTCATACAACAAGGAGATGCTGTGTTTTGTACAGTAGTCACACACACCCCTCATCAGTGTACGAGCGGCGGGCGGGGTCAAGGTTCGGAGGTTATCATGTGGGCAGCCTTTCCTGCTGTCTGCAGTCAGACATGAATGTGTGTTCTGTTGTTGGAGCTTAATTTAATGAGCAGCTGTTGACAGAGACCACTGTCCTCCGTCTGTCTGTGTGTTTGTCTTGCTCTTGCTGCTGTCAGCTCGTGTATTACACTGATGCACTTTTATCAACCGTCTGACAAGTGTGTTTTCATGGGTGCGTTTTGTGCAGTTGGATGTGATCATCGCTGACCTGGACGGAGGCACGGTGACCATCCCCGAGTGTGTGCACATCTCCCTGCTGCCTGAACCGCTCCTTCAGCAGACCCAGACTGCGCTCTCCATGGTAAGAGCTGGAATCTGAACAAACCGAACACACCCACAGTACACACTGCCACTGAGTGCTGGGAAATCTCATTAACTTCCAGTGGGTTTTTTTCTACCAACCAATAAAATCCCCAGTCGTGGATAATGGGTTGAGATTCCAGGAGGCAATAGTGACAAAACTTTGAGGCGGAAAACCAAAAAAAAAAAAACATTTTAATCATTCCTGTAAACACTGATTCATTATCCACTTGAAAGTGATAGTCTGGGTTATGTGATGTGGGGTTAGATGAGGTAAGATGTTCACAGAGAGATGGAAGTTTCAGTTCAAGTGGTTTATTTTGTGTATATTCAAAACAGGACTTTAGAATTCACATCTGTTGCACGGCTGTATTCAGTCATTCAGTACCTCTGTCCGACCTCTGTCCAAACAGCTGACCTGTGCACCATGTAGTTGTACTTGTGCATAGGAATAAGAGCGTAGCTGACATTGCATAATGTGTTGAGCATGTTCTTACGTTATAAAAAACAAGTTTTATCCTTTATTCACTTGTCGTACCAACCACATCACCGTCACCCTTTATAGTAAAGAATGTCCTATCCAGTGCTATTCCTGTTGTGCTCCTATCACACACTTCAAACAATGCCACCTCTAATCAAACACTTGACTGCATCCTGCAGCTTCAGCCTCTTCCAGGACTCCGGTGCCAGCCCGTTCTCAGAAACACTTTTATCTGTTTAAACCTGTAAACAAATGATTTTCCAACTTCCTTATTATCCCACTGATCTACACACTGATTTTCTTACACGCTTCCCTTCAGTGGCACTGTTTACTGCACATGTGTTTTATTACAATTATGGGATGGGATATGTTTAAACAGTGGGATTTTCTTGTTACTCACTTCATTGAATATTGTGTTTATGAAGTTAAAAACAGAACTGTTGCAGGAAATTGTGCCATAATTCTCATAATTCACTGGAGGCACGCTAAAATATTATGATTACAGTCAGTTTCAAATCAATAATAATGTAATCAAACAATGCTGGGCTTGTCAGGAGTCTGGTGGGCGCTTATTGAATGTCTCAGATACACCCTGACATCTGCTCAATGGTGGGAGCTGACTCTTGTATACTTACTCTCAGACAAACTGGCAGTGATGACACTGTTTATAAGAGACTTAAAGTCATTTTTACAGCTTTATAGAGATAAAGATAATTCACTATCTTTAATTTTATTACTTTACTGGATGTAATAAAGATATTTTGACCCTGTTTAGCCGTAACTAAACAGTTATTTCCCAGCTGTGAGATTAAAAGCTGTAGCAGAAATCTGGAGCTAAACAAATCAGAAACTAAATCAAAGCTTCCGATCTCAAATTAAGATAAAAATTAATTCAGTAAAAACATCATCAATCCTTCTTTGATTGCTCAAGGTCACTTGTGGGAAAATCCTTACGATGCCTCAATCAGTCATGCCCTCCGGAGTCTGTTCCGTTTTCTGTTGTTGTGATTGCAGTCACGTGTAAAACATAAATCATTTTATTGGGTTATTGTTGTGTATAAAATGACTGAGTGTCTACTGAAAGCTTGGCTGGTTTTCCTCCGCTGGAAGCACAGGGTTGGACGCTCTGCAGCTGTGATGTCACTGAGGCAGAGGTCAGCGTGTGTTTATTTGGTTGGCGTTCACTTCTCTGTCTCGGCTCATAGATGCCCAGTGTGTTTGGATCCTGCCTGGTTTCGAAACTGTACGGGCTCTTCCCACGAACTCTCGCAGTATTTATAATATTTGATCCTGAGATCTTCTCTCCTACTTTGCATTGTCCTAATTTTGCTTCTTGACCAGTAGATACAGTCATGTCTACAGCAGACATAAAGAGCAGCAACAACAGACAATAAATCCTAATATTACATTGAATGTGCTCAGCAGGACGGCAGGGTTAGTTTTTCCATAGTTAGGGTGTGGAAATGTGGTTAACATAAAATGAAAAAGCACAGTGTTCATTTAAACTGACTGTTCATATTGTAAAGTAATACATTAGTCAAGAGCCCTGGGACGACCTCACACACTGGCCTGGAAAACAGAGGTGATAGAGAGGACAGAGTATCACTGGCTGCTGTTCACGTAACATCAACATCATGGTCTGGGGTCGGTGGGGAATACACATAGTGATAATTGTGATATATGATGAATTATGTAAAATGATCCAAAAAGAAACAAGTAGAATGAATTAACTTGTAAAATATTCTATTATATAATTAATACAAAATAACCATAATAGTTATTAGATAGCATTTAGCATTTCAAGCACAATGACAGCTGTTATCAGTAATAACTAATAACACAGGAGTATAATCAAGTCCTTAATTTTAAAAATGAATTGACAGGTTTAGCTTAAAATTCCCACTCATTTTAACACGTCCTTAACTTATGTCATCAGCTTGATCGTTAGTTTTAATGTGCACGTTGCTCTGTGTGACTCCATCAGTCTCACATACTAAAATAAATTCTCCTCTCTTGCCATAATTTTCCATGTCATCCAGTTGTAATGATGTTATAGCTGATGCACTTTCCTGCCTGCTCTCTGAATGATCTTCTTAAGGTTTAGAGCTACTGTCCCACTAAAATTCTAACATTCAAATGTATTACTTTCTACAATCCTGACAGCAGCTGATGTGGTTTTTGAATAGACAGCATTTTCTTGAAATGCACTGTGACTGAACTGTGACTTACTTACTGCAGCTGCCAATTGCCAAAGAGGACGAAGCTAAAAAAAAACCCAAACACCAAAACAAACATCAGGTCTAATAAAAGAGTTACTTGTGAAACCTAACGACCACCCTCTCTGGTGGTTTACTGTTTTGGAGTGTTTCTGCCACCGGCTGCCCTGTGTGTATTGTGACTTATAACCTGGAGACTCTTTTGTGTTGTGGTCATTGCTCTGTGTTGATGAAAGTAAAACTGGAAACGAGTCGGAGGGAAGTTCACTGGGTAAAGGGTCTGTGTCCTGAGCCAGCACACCAGTGTCTGTCAACAACACTGATTGATGAACTTCAGCTCTGAACCTGGTTTCTGTGGTGAACTGACCTGGGTGGAGGCCTAATGACCTGAGCAGACTCAAAAGTATCAGGCAGTGTGATCAGCTGACACAGGTGGGACTGACCTCCATCACTGAAACCAGACACAAGAGGAGATAACTGTGGATGTAGAAAAGCGTGCAGGGGGAGGTTGTGTAGGGAGAGGCAGGAGCTGGTGTGAGTGAGGGCTGTGGGAACAAAGATGCTGTAGATTGTTGGGCAGCAACCAGGGACCAGGGCTTAGCTGCTCCGCTCCTCTTACACTCAGCTGAATGGATATTCATGTAATTACCCAGCGTCCAAAGGCTGTTTACGAGAGATAGTATTTATTTAGGCCTGGATTTGTTACTACTGCAACTGGTTCTGCCTCATTACACAGAGGATCTGAATTATTTTCTTTTCCTTAACCCTTTATCAGGCAAGTAACCACATTCAGTAACAAATACATTTTATTATAAAGTTATTTAAGTTTACACCAAGTGCTTAAGTTTAGAATAAGGTTGTCTTTTTTTGTTTTGTTTTGTTTTTACATATTTTTATGTTTTGATAAATGTTCCTTTAACTTTATCTTTGTGGGTTTTTATATATATATATATTTTATATACACACCTTTTATTTTTTAACTATTACCATCAAAGAGTGAAGACCATATATGGAAACTTCATCGACCTAAATTTGCAGTGAAAAAAAGAAGAATTTATAAAAGAAAAAAAAAAAAAAAGAAAACTTCAAATACCTTCCATTAATGCTCCAGAATTATTGCTCTGAATTTTCAAGTATTTAAATGAGACTGTATGATCTGTTAAAGACAGAAAAATTCTAGCTGTTTCCTCCTCTTTACAGAAATAATTAGCAGTAACAGCAGCTTAAAAAAGACATTAAACATATTTTAAAATGATTATAATTGCATGAATGTGCAGATGTTCCTAATAAAGTGCTTGGTGCCTGTACTTTTGTAAAAGAATGTGATACTCATCATTAGCATGGAAAGTGCAGTGCAGAAATAATACAGGAGTACAACTTGTTGCAGTGGTGTCACAAAGTTGCCGATGCAACAACAAAGGTTCCTGTTTATTTTTCCTCAGGTATTGACTCCATTAACCAAAACTTCATTGTTAGAGCAGAGGAGCAGGGAGATGTAGTCTGTGGTGTTTGATGGTGGCTTCCTGTTGTTGTAGGTTTTGGATCCAGAGCTGGAAGTTGCTGATCATGCCTTCCCCCCAGTGTCCACACAGCCTTCTGCACTAAAGATCCAGGTAAGAGGAATACTTTCAGAAAGTTCTTCAAATTTGGTGTATATATTACTTTGGACTTGAGAATGAACTAGTTTTCATTTGGTTAGTTAAAGGTCAAAGGTCACTGTGACCTTACAAAGCACATATTTGGCCTTAACTCAAAAATTTATGTCCAATTTGTGCCAGTTGAAAACAAATGACCAATGCAACAGGTCTGTGAGCCAATCAGAAGAGAGGAGGCAAGACAGGGGGCCTTTAAGTCAGCTGCTGTGTGTGTTTCAGGATAAGGAGATCCGGGGCGTCTTCCTGTGGCTGTTCGCTCGCCTCTTCCAGGGCTATCGCTGGTGTTTACACATCATTCGCATTCATCCCGAACCAGTGATCCGCTTCCACAAGGTACGGGGAGAAAACTCAGCTCTCATTCATACTGCAAGAGCTGTCTGTGGTCAGGTCAGCTCAGTGTGAGTGTGTGTCTCTTCAGGCCGCCTTCCTGGGTCAGAGGCGCTGTCGGAGGACGACTTCCTCATGAAGGTGTTGGACGGCATGGCGTTTGCAGGTTTCGTGTCAGAGCGGGGGCCTCCTTACAGAGCCACTGACCTGTTTGATGAGGTGAGTTTCTCAGCCCAGTGTGCACCACTCTTATTCTATCATGACTTATAAAATAATTTATGCATGGTAAATGTGATTAGTGACTGGCTTGTCCTCACACCAGCCAGTGTCTCATAGTTGTTAGACACCTTATGTGAACCATGAATATCATTTACTCTAGCATTCACTGTCATTTGGCTCTTTTACCGCATCAATTATTAAGAAACAGGAAATCAATTATGCAATGGGGAAAATATGTTTTTGATCCCCTGCTCATTTTTGCCCTCATATCACTTGATCAAATGTAAATTGATTTATAACCTTTATATAATGATATTATTTGTGGATGTTTTGTTGATAGCCTGTCTCTCTCTGTTAAAATAAACTAACCATAAAAACTACAGAGTGTCCATTTCTTTGTGGGGGAGCAAACTCACAAAATCAGCAGGGGATCAAATATTTATTTTCCCCACTGTACACACATAGGCTTTACAAAGGCTTTTGATCATTTATTTAAAAATCCTAATAACATAATAAACCAGTTATTAAACATTTGTAAAGTTTTTGAATATCCGGAAATTTGCTTTGTTTGCATCCCTGTTTGCTAACAAGTAGCTCACATTATTTTAGCATTGTGTTGCTGTTTCCTACCATTTTCTCTTGTGTGTTACGTTCTCTTACACTCCTCTTCAGTCTTATCTACAGCAGGTGCCATTATGTGTTTGTTGACTTCTTTCAGTGTGAAAAAGAAATGGAAAGGGTCTCTTTGTGTGAGTGTTGATCTGGTTCCAGCTGAATGAAGCTGATATAGACGCTGACATTTTAGCTTCTCTGTCCTATTGTCACAGCTGGTGGCCAATGAGGTGGAGCGGATACGACAAGAGGAGACGTGTCCCCAGAAAGTGATGAGCCACGTGAAGGAGCTGGCTGAGCAGCTCTTCAAAAACGTACGCTAACAGCAGTTTCTCTTCCTCTCTCACAACTTTGTCCAGTTTCTTTGTTCCTCCGATCATTTAATGATGATTGTTTGTTTGCCGTCCTCCAGGAGAACCCCTACCCCGCTGTGGCGATGCACAAAGTCCAGCGGCCATCAGAAAACAGCCAGAGCACCGCACAGAATCAAAAGACCTTCCCTGTGCTGGACGATGTGGCGGTGCAGCTCTTCATTGACCATGCTGCCGCCAAGCTGAAGACTGCGCCTCCTGTGGTCAAGGCGGAGGCCAAGGGCATGGTGCCATCGGGGCCCCCACTGGGTGAGCTGGGGGCTGTTTCTAATGCTGTGAAGCGGTTAAAAGAGACTGTCAGTAAAGTCCTAGATATTAGATTGAGTAAAATCATCAAGATTTGCAGTGCTAACACTGATGTCTGTGTTGGAAAGACAAAGAGTGGAAAACACTCCCTTAAAATGAACTTCCTGCAGATTCAGGGTTTGATCGCTGCAGTAAAACTTACAAACTGTTACACTAAGTTCATTTCACTCTGTTCCACCTCAAACTTCCTGTGTGAACTTTTGACTTCAACAATCTGTCTCACAGGGTGAGTCTAATGGGGTTTGGTTTGGTGCTACAGTGATGAATGAGCGTCTGATTTCCTCCCTCTGCTCGTCTCTGCAGGAGACTTCGTGGACAGGAACGGTAACGTGATGGCCAACAGCGCCCGCAGGCTGGAGGTGGTCAGGAACTGCATCACGTACATCTTTGAGAACAAGATGCTGGAGGCAAAGAAGGTGAGTGTGGTGCAGCTCTACAGGGAAAGAGGAGGTTCACACCATCACAAAATGCTTTATGGTTTTTAGCTTCTCCTTTATTGATTTAATGTCTTTGGTGGTGTTGATGTGAGGATTGTTGCCAAACCTAATTTTGTTGTATAGGAACATACAATGACAATAAATTCTCTCTCTCTTAAACAGATGATCCAATCTACATTAGCTCTGACCTTTTAAATCTCTTTCCCCTAAAATATCTAATGTATTTTTTGCTGTTAGTTAAATTCCTCGATTTTTTGTTTTGTCTCTGCCCAGCTGATGCCAGCTGTCCTGCGGGCACTGAAGGGTCGTGCAGCCCGCGTTTGTTTGACCCAGGAGCTCAATCAGCATGTGCTGCAGAACCGAGCGGTGCTGGACGACCAGCAGTTCGACTACATCGTCCGCATGATGAACTGCACCTTACAGGTAAATACTCCTGAAGAAAACACAAGCTCAGCGCAGCTCAGCTCAGAGAGCTGTGAAGCACGTACAATGACCTGCACTTCATTAAATTTTCATGGGAGATTGAATCATGGCAGTGAAGCATATGCTATGTCCCACTTCCACACTGCATGTAAACTGCACACTGATGGAGAGCCATGGGAGGGACTCACACAACCCAGGAATAATTTAACATTTCAGCTCCTCTGGTCCTGATGGTTTGTTCAGTGGGTCTTTGGTAAGATGACTGAAAAAAGATTTGTGTTTAACACAGGCTAAAATTATACAGATAAAAACAAAACACAACCAGTCAGTATCATTATCTGTTCTTTCACTGTTTATTTTCTGCAGTCATCTACAAACCAGAGTAAAAAATCTCACTGGCTTTTTGTGGAGGAAACATGGCTGATCATAACATCCTGCTCGAGGCGCAAAACTCTATCATCTTTATATAACAGTGTACTCTTCTGTCACTTTCACTTAATACACAAGAAACTTCAACATCAACTTAATCATTTCCACTGCAGTTTTCAGCTGCATCTTTAAATTGCTGGTGCCAACTGCTCAAAATAAATAGTTCAAATACAAATTAAATTAGGAACTATTTTCCATCTCAAACAGATGTGTTCTGTAAACTCCATGTCCTAAAGGGACAATCTTAAGAAAGAAAGAGTTTGTATTTTTGCTCTCATAGCGTCACTGTGCATCATTTTACTTCTCTATAAAGACAACTGATTACATCTTCAGACTGTGAACAATATGGTGGTGATGGTTAGTAATCAATAATGATAACATTTACTTGCGGTGTTATGATGTCAAAGTCAAACCCGCAGAGTCAACTGCAACAACTTGCCTCCTACTTTAGATAATAAAAACACATTTTTGGAAATGACTTTGAGGGCAGTGAAGGACAAGGTGTGTGATATCATTCTTAGATTCTCTTCTGTTTCTTCTTCTTCTACCTTGGATGCACTTCTGTTTTTTGTCGTTGCCGTCGTATCATTGGAAGCATCTCGGCTCTGGTGTGATGTTTCTATCTGTCTCTGTTCAGGACTGTTCACATATGGATGAACATGGCATTGCAGCTGCTCTGCTCCCACTGGTCACAGCCTTCTGCAGAGTGAGTTCATAACCAGCATCAACATCATTCCCTCATGTTTCACACATTCAGTTTTAAAAGCTCTCCCTGTCTCTGGCAGAAACTGGGCGCAGGCATCACTCAGTTCGCCTACAGCTGCGTACAGGAGCACATGGTGTGGACCAATATGCAGTTCTGGGAGGCCATGTTCTACAGCGACGTCCAGAACCACATCAGGGCTCTGTACCTGGAAACGGATGATGGAGAGCAGCAGAAGAATTCGGTCAGTACCTACCGCCCTCACCTCTGTCAGATATGATACTGCAAGTGTTAATCCTGCACCTTATCATGGTGAATCATGAGTCAGCGCACACCTCCCACCACCATCCGGGTGTTATATTTGTCTTGAGTCATTCCTGACCTTCCTCTGACGTGTCCTCAGGAGCAGCAGGATGGGTCAGGTGGTGGGAGGGAAGTCAGCGCCTTGGAGCTGGCGTCGGAGCAGAACAGATTGTGGCCGACGCTCAGCAAGGAAATGCAGACGGAGCGGGTGCAGAAGGAGGAGAGCACGGTGTTCAGTCAGGCCATCCACTACGCCAACAGGATGAGCTACCTGCTGCTGCCGCTGGACACCAGCAAGAACCGGCTGCTCAGGAGCTCGGGCCTCGGAGACGTGGAGAGTGTGAGCAACAGCTACGTCACAAACAGGTACAACCACCTGTTGGCCTTCATGTAACTTTCCCCAGTTATGGTGTGATGATGACAGACCGTGTAAAACCAGAGATATGACAGTTTTAATCTGATGTGTTGGAGTGCTCCTCTGAAGGTGGATGGTCAGAATTGAAAACCAGGTGTTGTGTTTGTTTTGCAGTATCGCAGGCAGCATGGCGGAGAGCTACGACACAGAGAGCGGCTTCGAAGATGCCGAGAGCTCAGACGTAGCCAACTCTGTGGTGCGCTTCATCAACCGCTTCGTAGACAAAGTGTGTAACGAGAGCGGCGTGACCAACGAGCACCTTAAGGCGCTCCACACCATGATACCAGGTAAGGGAGCACCAAGATGTCACGCCAAACACCATGTGAAATCTGTCATCTGTGATCCACACCTCCATCCTCGTTGTCTCTGCAGATATCGTTCAGATGCACATCGAGACGTTAGACGCAGTCCACAGGGAGAGTAAGAGACTGCCTCCGATCCAAAAGGTAACCAATTCCTTATTTTACGTCCCACTGGATAGAGCCATGCTGAGCCCCAGCCTGCCCCGCCCACTCCCCTCTCCACCAATCCCAACAGCTCAGGCACACAGAATCGCGACAGGTACGTCTGTCTGGTAGAGACAGAAACGTGTGACTCACAAGCACGCCTGAGCAGTGCATGCTGGGTGATTCCTGTCCCTTGTTGTGCTGTTCGGTCTGCGAGGCTCAGTGGAGCTGCAGACCTGAGTGCCTTCAGTGTGAAGGGTGCAGTGTGTCCAAGAGGAGGGGGGTGGGGGGGGGTGGCTATCCTACTCCTGTTGGTATTTGTAACACACATGTAAACATCCTGAGCATTAAGGATCAGGCCCAGGTCATAGCTCTGTGATTGTCCAGAGGAAACTCCCCCCTGTGTCTGTGTGGTATTAGGTGTTGTGCAACACATTATGAAACAGGTTACTAAAGTTGTAATTCATTTCCTATCAGAGTTCCTTAGGAAGCTGCCGGGGCCTCATTGGTGGGGGGGGCAGGAAATGATGTAAGGGGCCAGAGGACAAAGCCAGCTTCATATTTCAATCTGTACAAATTTAGAAAAGCTCAGGAACACAGTGAGGAGTGAGGGAGTAAAAAAGACTCCTCATAACACAACAGTGTTTTTAATTTCTAAAGATATATGGAAATTAAGAAGCAGCCACATGAATATTAATATAGAGACTGCATCATTTATGTTTTTGCCATGTATTTATTGTCCTGTCTGCAACATGAGCTGTGCTGACATGGATGACCTGCTTGTTGTGCAACAACAATAGTGATTTGATCAGTGATTTTCATGTAACAGTGCAGGTCATTTAACCAGTAACTGCATGATGAGTGGAGATTGGACTGATATAAATCTTAGGTCTCAACTCTTATAAGTTATCCTACAGGACTGCACCGTGCTTATGTTTCAGTGTCACTCAGTGGCAGGTTGAGTTTGCACACGACAGAGTTGTATTTTTCTCTCACTTCCTACACTAGTAAGAAACTGATGAGTCCAGGTTAATAATTTGTTCAGATCACATTTAAGGCAATGCATCCTTGATAAACAAACATGAATCTAACTAACTCTTTGCTTCAAAGAGTTGAAAAATGTCTGATGGTCTTAAAATGCAGAAACTGGTCAATTTTCCATCGGTGGAATTTTTCCATTTTCTCCCTGTTTACTTTCTTTTTGCTTCCAAGGCTGCATCATTAATGCTCCTCCTTGTTGTCCTCTCTTGTGTTTGTGTCCGTGCAGCCCAAGCTGCTGACGCCGACCTTGTTGCCGGGTGAGGAGCTGGTGATGGACGGTATGAGGGTCCACCTGATCCCTGATGGTCGTGAGGAGGCCACGGGGGCGATGGGAGGTCCACCCCTGCTCCCCGCTGAGGGTGCCATCTTCCTCACTACCTACAGACTCATCTTCAAGGGCACGCCCACAGACCCACTAGGTGAGACATGACACACATATGCACGCACACTTTACATTGGTCAGTATGAGTCTGATCTGCGAGTCCTCTGAACCCATGTCTTTGTCTGCAGTGGGGGAGCAGGTGGTGACTCGCTCGTTCCCGATAGCCTCTCTGACCAAGGAGAAGAGGATCTCGGTCACTTTACCCATGGACCAGTTTGTCCAGGAGGGGCTGCAGCTACGATCCTGCACCTTCCAGGTACTCCCACATTGTCCCCTGCATCCTAAATAAGAATGTCCTTTTCCTCGCTCCTTTCGCTGACTTCACTGTCTCTCCCTCTGACTGCAGCTCATGAAGATCGCGTTTGATGAAGAGGTTGCGTCAGACCTGGCCGAGGTTTTCAGGAAACACATGCACAAGCTGCGTTACCCTCAGCACGTCCAGGGCACCTTCGCCTTTACTGTGGGTCAGTGTGGGAAGATGGTGGTGGAGCATAAGACCAAGGACAAGAACCAGTCCCTCAAGTAAGAAACCTGTGCACACACCAAATGTTTTTATACAGAAGAAACTAAAGAAGTGAAAAATGTTCGAGTTCACCTCTGAGAAGCCATCCATCAGCATCAGAGACAGTGTTACATGGAGGAACTGACAGGCTGTTAAATCACTCCTGACCTTTGACTCCATCACATCCTGTAGGTCGAGCACAGAGCGCTCATTCCCTCCCAGCAGGTGACACAGATGCTACTTCACATCTGTAATATCTGTTATTTTTACAGCAGGCTCCAGATGTTGAGCTCATATTTGCCCTACTTACCTGAGTCACTAATTTGCACCTCATGCTCAGGAAATTTCACCTGGTGTTTCAGCAGGGTAAAGGTCATATGAAGGTACAGTGTATTGTGTAACCTCTTTCAGACACCAACAGAGACAGGACCTCACTTTTCCAGTCACACTTAAAATCGCAAATCTTTCTGTTTAAGGATCAGATGTTGTTTCTGCAAAGTCAGTTATAAATGATATGGAGGGGGACTGCTGGGGTCTCACAGCCTGAGGTTGACTTTCTGAAAAAACAAATTAATGTTGTTGTGGGCAGAGTGACAGCTCAAACATCATCTACATTTACAGACACATACGAAGAGAAGCCGGGAGATTTCTCCTGTAAACAAACACACTTTGTTAGCATTCAGTGGTGCTCTGTGTGCATATACTTTTGAGGTCTAACAAACACGTTGAGTGTGTTTCTCCTCATAAAACATCCTCAGAGCTGAAAATTAAAATGTTATTCATTTGAATGTTTATGTCCTTGTTGCAAACTACCAGGCTTCTTCTTGGCCTGTATGTGTGTGACAACCTCCTGAAACACAACAAACATGTGAAAAACAGAAGTGGGACCCACCTGTGGAAGCACAGCAGCTCAACTGGCCAGAAACTGCACAGGGCACATTTTCAAAGCTTGTTAAATGCCAGTGTTTGTGTTTTGTAAAAGAACACCTCTGTTGCATTGACTTCCAGGAACCACCTGTTAGATGCAAACTAGTAAATGCATGACCCACATAAAACCACAGCAAGTCTTTTTCCATTTTGGTGCTTAAATAGATTAAACAAATGACTTATAATATGGGCAGAGCAGTTAGCTGTTTGCAGTCACTGTGCTGAACTAATCCAGCTGGCATCATGTTGAATCTACAGATTTGTCAGTCATGATAACAGTTCTAATCGCCTTTTTTCAGTTACTGTTTTCTAGTTGAGGCTAATTAAAGAACATTCAGCTATTTATATTAAAATCCCAAAGAGGAAACAGAACTTCTACAACAACCACTTTGATCTGTCCTCTGATACTTTGCCTTTGGTCTGGGTAAATTCATGCTGAGGCAGGTCTGGATCTGGAGCAGCTTTTGTTCTAAAACACTGTATGTTATATTATGCATATGCATAGCTGTTGTCACCTCTGTCGCAGCTCAGGGCACAGAGCTCAGGTCTGCAGAGACTGAGTGGAAACAGCTTTAAATTCAGCTGGCTGCATCCCTTCACCTTTCACTCTGAAAACATCACCACTGTAACTGTCAGAGAAATCTGTTGGTAATTCTTTTGATTTATATACAGGTTACTTATACAGGTTAGTTTCCTGTCTGTGTTCTTTATTATTTGTTTCCTCTTTTTAAAAAGTCCTAACAGACAACCGCGGCTGCTCCTGACCACACACACACTCTCTCACACACACCATGCAGAGATGGAAACAACAGGGCTGATAAACCAGCTGCCACATTTTTCCACTGATGAATTATTCAAAGGCTTCTCTCATGCTCCTTTCATTCTCCAGAGAAGAAAGAGGGGAAAAGTGTGTGTGTGCATGTGTGTGTGTGTGTGTGATTGCTAAAAACCTCCATTCAGACATTAGATGTGACTCTGGCCCTGTGGCACGCTAAACCAGCAACAGCCCATTGAATTCGATTATGCACTGAGACGAACACTGAGACGAATCGGCTCATTGTGAGCCGGAGTTGGAGGCTGCTGCAGATCTAAATGCACGTTTGTGTGCAGAAACACTGGACAGGAAGTGCACGTCAAGTGACTGGGACGTGCAGCTGAATCAGCTCTGTGATGTGTTGGAAATGTCCCGCTCATCTCTCTCCCACCTCGTCTTTTTTCAGGACTCTTTCCAAGAACCTGGTGAAGAGTGCCAAACGGACCATAGGTCGGCAGTATGTGACCAAGAAGAAGTATTCTCCGCCCACCTGGGAGAACAGGAGCAGCTTACAGTCAGAGCTGGATGAGGATGAAATCTCAGGTGATCACAGTGGAGCTCTTTTCAGGCCATCGTTCCTTTTTCACATCGTTTTTATGTCACTTCCACTGACCTGGTTCAGATTATACCTCTCAGTTCACCTCAGATCATTTTCAAACTTCAGCTGACACTTTCACTGCTTTCATTTCAGTTTTAAAGTAACTTAAGTAAACGTTCAGCTGTCAGTGAGCACATTCTAACACCTCATCTTCATCCAGGACACACACTTTGGACACTTAATTGACACCTGAGCTTCTCTCATCACTTCCATTATCCTGCCTGTCTGCTTATGTCAGTATTTGACTTTGACAGCCATTAAACTTACATTTCATCTGCTCCAGTATTAGCACACATACATAAATAGTATCTTAAGGAAATCTTGCCTTCTCAGTCTTCTGTGAGGGGTCATGGTAAAATACATTTCACTCAGCAATGTAACAGAATCTTTGCAGCAACTACGTTTTTTTTTACTGGTAGTGAAAACTAAATTTCCTTTATTTTTTAAAGGTCCCACTTAGTATAGAGGTAGACATCCTTGTCCTTGTTGTTTTTGGGTTATAGACTAGCTCTAGGTTCTATAGTAACACAGTGAAAGTATCAAAGCTCGGTCCACAGAGAAATACACACAGTCTGTATTCAGAAACTGAGTCTTAAGACCAGCTGTAAGGACTTCTGTAACTTTGTGATGTCACAACAAACAGTCACCACTCTCAGCTGTGATCCAAAACTTGCCCACTTAGACCCATCTTGTAGGATTTGGTTGCTCTTGTGTGTTTCTAAAATATTTATCATATTATTATATAGCAACCCGTTTTTAATTAGATCACTTGGAGAAGGCTGAGAGAGGAGATGCAGAACTACACTGAGATGGTTCTGGAAACTACAGATGTATCTTCTCATGGATCAACACTTTAAATAACACACAGGAGAAGTGTAAAATAAAATGAGGACTCTGTAGTTAAATGTGTTTTGTGTCTTCACAGTCTCAGAGGAGGTGGACCAGGGCTCCCTCACCCTCTCCTCCACCATCCGCTCATCAGACAGACAGACCATGGGCAATGTAGTGGAGCGGGCCTGTTGTCGCGACTACCAGCGTCTGGGTCTGGGCACGCTCAGTAACAGCCTGACACGCTCCAAGAATGAGCCCTTCAGGATTTCCACCGCTAACCGCATGTACACCGTCTGCCGGAGGTAAGACACCACAGGGGGTCACAGGTACACGAGGGGCAGGAGGTGGGCTATGTATACAGTGTGTATCTCCACAGCGCTTCATACACTGTGTGTGTATGTGTGTGTCACAGCTACCCCGGCCTGCTGATAGTGCCTCAGAGCATCCCGGACTCAACCATCCATAGAATCTGCCGCTGCTACCGACAGAACCGCTTCCCTGTGGTTTGCTGGAGGAATTCAAGAACCAAGGCCGTCCTGCTGCGCTCCGCAGGCCTCCACGCTAAGGGTGTGGTGGGCTTCTTCAAGTCCCCCAACGCCCCCACTGCAGGTAAAACACTAACCTCTACTCTCTGCATCTAGCTGCTGATGCTGCTGCTGTGATGTCTTTGGGTGTATCCTGACTCAGAGGCAGTTTGAGTTTGTCCATGTAGTGATTATGATTTTTAGATGGGAATGATGCATGAACTGAATATTGTGTTAAAAATATAGAGGAACCACAATCCTTTGCTGCTCATGTGCCACTAGAATTGAGGTTTTTGTTCATGTGTCTCGTCTGGCTGCAGTGCCCTCCCAGGCAGACTCCACCAGTCTGGAGCAGGAGAAGTACCTGCAGGCCATCATCAGCTCCATGCCTTCGTACAGTGAAAGCAGCGGCAGGAACACGCTCAGCGGCTTCACCTCCACACATATGAGCACCTCTGGTGGGTGGATGCACACACTGTTCGCTTGGCGACACAGGATTCACCTCTTTATTTTGTGAGGGTGACAGAGCTGTCTCCTGTGTTCACAGACTCGTCAGATAAACTGAGGCAGCCCAAGATCGGCGCTCTGATGAAGCAGGTGATGGGCACCAAGGAGGACGTTCCAGGGACCTTCAGCAGAGGTGAGACACTTGAGTGTGGCTGCATGATGCTGCTGTAGGTGCTAAATCAGTCCTGAAGAGTTGTCTTTTAAGTCTGAAAGCTGTTACTAAAACGGGGACTGGGCCAGGAGGATGATGAGGAGGAAATCCACCCATTTTAGGAGCTGAGAGTGTGTGTGTGTGCGTGTGTGTGTGTGGGTGAGTGTAACCATCCTCCATTGTGTGGCGTTGTTGGTTAACGGGTCATCTCTGTCATTTGACCTCAGCTCTGGGTCAAAGGGCGAAAGTCATCTCCCTCTCTCAGCCCAAAGTGTCTGGCAAGGCCAGGAACCCTCCTAGAGGTACAGTAGGCCACCCCCCACCCCACCCCCACGCCTCTTCCCCTTCCCTCCTGTCTAACCAATCAGATTTCTTTAACAGTAGCATCAACTGAGTGTGTCTGGCGTCGTCCCTGGTAGTGTGCTGTCTCTGCAGACTAATGGTCTGTTGTTCCTGCTTGTGTCCATCAGAGAGCTGCTGTGTGTGTGTGCATGACGCTGCCGCTGCAGCTCTGACGTCTGTTTGCTGTTTGATTCTTTTCTCTGTTGAATGTCGACAACGATCAGAGTGTCATCGTCATGTAGCTGTCGCTCAGCTCCATGTAGCAGACCGGACTCATTAGTTCTCAATCATCTCTGCCTGTGTTTACCAGCATGGCCGTTACTAGCTGTGGACGTTCAACACAACACACCGTGTGTTTTAAAGTGTCATTCCAGCTTATCAAGGTGGAATGATGCTTTAATGGCTGATTTACTCTGGAGATGATTCAGTCATCATGTCATGATTCCTGTGGAAAATAAACTCCTTCTGTGTGTGTGTGTATGTGCGCACATTGCAGGTAAATGGGGCAGTATTCGAGGCAGCGGGCGTCTAAGTGCCTACAATCCAGATGTGGGGACACGTCTGGCTGGAAAAGAGTCTCCACAGCCCAACGGAGGTCCGAGTGAGGCTCTGTTCCTCCGCCCGCAGAAGGCCTACCTCTACATCATAGGAGACAAGGCCCAGCTCAAGGTGATCAACAACACAGAGTGGATTTACAGGAGTGTGTCCCTGTGTCACCCACAGCTTCAGAGGTAAAGAGCCATCGAGGTTCAAGTCAATGATCAGACGTTTGTTGTGTTCAGGGAGGGAAGCAGGACTCGTTCCAGCAGTGGGAGGTGGTTCCTATCGAGGTGTGTGACGTGCGGCAGGTGAAGAACAGCTTTAAGAAGCTGATGAAGGCCTGCGTGCCCAGCTCCCAGACCTCCGACCCCAACATGAGCTTCCTGCGCTGCCTGGAGGACTCGGAGTGGATGGCTCTGGTCAGTGCTCCCTGGTTTACAGTCTCTGCACAGTGAGCTTGTTGCACCATTCATTCTGACCCTGCGTGTTTATATGTGTGTGTCCAGCTGCACCGGGTGCTGCAGGTGTCTGTCCTGGTGGTGGAACTTCTGGACACAGGCTCGTCGGTCATGGTCAGCCTGGAGGACGGCTGGGACGTCACCACGCAGGTACGACCAACACCCAGACACATGCTGCTGTGGACTGTCTGAGTGAGGCTCAGCGTCACACACACTCTGCTCTCTCTCTCTGTGCAGGTGGTGTCTCTGGTGCAGCTGCTGTCCGATCCCTACTACAGAACCTTCGACGGCTTCCGGCTGCTGGTGGAGAAGGAGTGGCTGTCGTTCGGCCACAGGTTCAGCCACCGAGGAGCTCAGACGCTCAACAGCCAGAGCAGCGGCTTCACGCCCGTCTTCCTGCAGTTCCTCGACTGTGTGCACCAGGTGAGGTTTTCATGGACAGAGATCTTGTTACTGTGTCCTCTGATACTGTGATGGTTATCACAGGAAGATCAGATGCTTCAATATCCTCAGTTTATCCAGGGCTGCAATGTGAATTATACATTTATTATTATCTTCGAGCAAAGAAGAGCAGGTCTGCAGGTTGTCTGCAAAGTAACCACAACAGGAATGTACTTCTTTCTCTTACCATGTATATTTATAATGCTGTGTGTGTGTAGCACTGACTCTATTTCCTGTTTTGCTGATGAGTGACATTTGCTCATGGTTGTCCTCCTCACACACAGGATGTGTGGTTTCTTTTCAAATTGGCGACCTCGCTGACTGAGATGCTTGTTAATATTCTGTCTGGCAGATCGGAGCTTTAATTAGAGATGCTAATGCTGCAGTTGCTCCACGGCACATGTGTAACAAAAGTCAAGAGAGGAACAGAATGAACAGGGCTAAAGATAAAAGTGACTCATGTGCAGCTGAAGTCAGAGTGAAGTCACACGCCTTGTGAACGTCTTTATTAGATCCCAGGTTGGATAAACTGTGAGCGACGTTTCTAAAACAGACCACAGGTCACACAGTGAGATGATGTAACCCCCTCCCCCCCGTGTCTCTGTCCCTCAGATCCACCTCCAGTTCCCCATGGAGTTTGAGTTCAGTCAGTACTACCTGAAGTTCTTGGCGTACCACTACGTGTCCAACCGCTTCCGCACCTTCCTGCTCGACTCCGACTACGAGCGCATTGAGCTGGGTGAGGACACGTCTGAGCGTAAACACTGTGCTTCTGTTACACCGAGTCAGTCAGAGATACAGTTTCTGTTGTTCTGATGACCTGTGTGTGTGTGTGTGTGTGTGTGTGTGTGTGTGTGTAGGAGTGCTGTACGAGGAGAAAGGGGAGAGGAAAAGTCCTCAGGTGTGTAAGTCTGTGTGGGACTACATCGACAGACTGAACAAGAAGACACCCATCTTCTACAACTACATGTTTGCTCCTGAGGATGACGAGGTGAGCCGCTGCACACGCTGCCCCACGGGCTGATGGGATACTTGACGCTGTGTCGCCCAGACGCCTTCCTGATGTGAAATAACGTCTCAAACAAAAGAACTGAAAGTGAGTAATTGTGTTCTGCAGGTTCTGCGGCCATACACCTTCATCTCCAACCTGAAGGTGTGGGACTTCTACATCGAGGAGACTCTGTCCGAGGGGCCGTCCTACGACTGGGAGACGAGGGGCCGGCAGGAACGCGTGGCGGAGGAGACGGCGGAGAAACCCGACACCAGCGGGCCCAAGTCCCAGCGGAAGATCGTGTGGCCGTGCTACGACAGCCTGAGCAAGGTGGTGCCCGACGCCATCACCAAGCTGCTGCAGGACCTGCAGAGCCTGGAGGCGGAGCTGGGACAGACGTCAGAGAAGTGGAAAGACACGTGGGATAAAATCAAGACCACGCAGAGGACTGAGACCAAACTAGAGAGCAAGGTGAGACCAGGGTTTGATTTAACTCACCACAGTGACACAGGAAACATTCAAACTCACACGCTGCATTCAGGTGCAGTCTGCCAGGAAAGTTCCCCCAGCCTACCTGAAGGCGTCCTATGTTGGCATATGCCTGAGGTGCTGAACGGTGGTTCAACTCCCGACCGCAACAATCCTTTACGCCTGTCATTCCCCCAGTCTCTCTCCCTGCTTTCCTGTGTCAGAGAAAACACCTGTTTATGTCACATCACAGCTGGCAGCAGGCAGTTTGAACACCGATGACGTTCAGTGACATCAGCTGCCCCACACACCACACAGGCAGTGCAGAGTGTTCCCGCTGTAAAACATCCCTGGTCACTGTGTAACAGTGGTGAAAACAAAATCGTGCTACACTGAGGACTTCTGTTGTGGAGCTTTGATCTCCTCCTGTCAGCTGTCAGCTGATGTCCTGTGAACTTCAAGTATCACAGAGCAGAAACTTTAAGTTGCTGAATCAGCTCAGTGATGACTAATGAACCCCCCCCCAGTGACCTCAGCCCTCTGCTCAGCTTACACTGATACAAACAGAGGGAGTGATGGAGAGAGATGGAGGCTGGTGGGTTGTGCTGACCTCTTCAGGTGACACAGTAGAATGTAGCTGTGCTTTTCAACATATGAACTGACTCTTTCCAAAAGCAAAGTGAAGTTGGATGTTTGTTTTTTTATTGTTATTATTCACTTTAATAAGAGAAGTCAAAGTCGCACAGACCTGCTCTTGCTGTTGAAGTTGAGGTGCGTTGCTCAGTGAAGTGTGGACTGATTTCCCAGCTGCAGATTCTCTGGTGTGTTTCTGAACAGCTTCCCTGCGCTGTGACATCTCACCCATGATCCTCTCTGTCTCCGTCTTCCTCCACAGCCATCGTTCTCCAGCTCTCTGCTCATGTCGTCCAACCTGAGCCACCAGCGGCGTTCTCAGGGCGTGTACCTGCAGGAGAGCGGCGTGGGGTCCTCCATCAACCTGGCTCTGGACTGCGAGGCCAGCGCCACCTCCACGCCTGTCGCCGGCCGGCCCAGCACCAGCACCCTCTACAGCCAGTTCCAGAGCACAGAGAGCGAGAACAGGTCTGTGCCAGAGCGTAGACCCAGCCTGACCCGACACACATTCTCTAACTCTGTTTGAGACACAGCCTGGTTCAAATCCTACTACTTAAATAAGTTGAATTGAAGTTTTAAGATGCTTTTCCATCCTTTTGTCGAATGAGCACGACACAGAGGAGACAGGATTTAATGTTGAGTTGACAATACATCCCCATGGCAACTTTGATCTGACCTGAAGACCCTGACCCTGTAGCCCAGGGCCGGGTCAGACCAGCCTCAGGCTCAGAGGAAGAATCTAACCTGAGGCGTTGACCCTCCATCTCTGGCACTGAGGGCAGAGCTGGAGCCCCCAGCTTTGACAGGTGTCTAATAAAGTGTTTCACTTTTTCCCACCAGGAGTTTTGAAGGCATCTTGTTCAAGAAAGGGGCATTGTTGAAACCATGGAAACCTCGGTGGTTTGTGCTGGACAAGACCAAACATCAGGTGAGTGGGAGTCAAGATGAACCTGAGTGACCCTGAAGCTCCAGATATATGAGACATGTTAGAGTCTAATGTGTGTGTGTGTGTGTGTGTGTGTGCGTGTGCAGCTGAGATACTACGAGAGCAGGCAGGATAAGGACTGTAAAGGCGTCATCGAGCTGGCTGACGTGGAGTCGGTCACCCCGGGGACACCGGCCATGGGAGCACCCAAAAACATCGAGGAGAAAGCCTTCTTTGATGTGAGTGGCTGAGCTGTGGCGCGTGGCGCTGCGTTCAGGTCCTGTCAGCACAGAGAGAACAACACGCTGACTTCACACAACTCCAGCAGTGACAACACGTACTGTGCTTCCCCGGAGATGCCCGTGAAGCTGGTTGCATGCTTCACCTTTGTGGCAGATGTGGGGAGGGGGGGCTGTCCTACCCACACAGGATAGTTGCATAGTGCGGTTGCAGCCAGTGCGACCCCCCCTCAGGGTGCAGCGGCGGCACCGTTCATCCTGTTTTCCTACCACTTGAATGAGTTTAGAAACATGATCTTAAGGTCGAGGAACAACATAGTGTTGCTTTAATCAGCTGATCACTGGAGCTCTGTTCAAGTCCAGACACACGTGATGTCCTGCAGCATCAACACCCATCAGCTCACACTGTTTAACGTTTACAACTGTGAACGCTCACGGCAACAAAACATGAGTTTAACAGGCTGATAGTCTCCACTGGAAAAAACACAACTCTTATCACAGTCATACAAGATGATGCTGATGCAGATGTGGAGTGTTTCCTCTGGCTGTCGCAAACACAGACAGAAATTATTCTTCATTGTAAATGTTTCTGAACGTCCAGTCCAGACGAGCCCAGAGAGTTTGATAGAATAGAATAGAATAGAATAGAATAGAATAGAATAGAATAGAATAGAATAGAATAGAATAGCAGTAAAGTGCAAAGAGACAGTGAGTAAGTCCATGTCTGTGTGAGGTCTTTGAACACATCGTGCCCAATGTGCACAAGTTCCATCCAGACTGAGGTTGTCTAATATCGTTCATGTGATGTTACCTGTTTGTGTGTGTGTGTGTGTGTGTGTGTGTACATATCTGACCCGTGTCCCTGTCTCTCTTTCCTCAGCTCAAGACGACCAAACGAGTGTATAACTTCTGTGCCCAGGACAGCCTGAACGCACAGCTGTGGATGGACAGTGTTCAGAGCTGCCTGTCAGACGCCTAGAGGGGGCGGGACTCTGTACGGAGCCGCGCAAAACCAGGAAAGGACCGAGCGGTGCCGCGGGCGCCCCCGACGGACATCTCTGCCAGCCGATCCCAGCGAAGCCGGGGGGTGGGTGGGAGGGGCCTTTCACCACTTAAAGCTCTGTTGTGTCGGCTAGTGTTGAACTAATAACCCTGCGTCACGTTTCAGTGTTTTTGTTATAAAAAAATCCCAGAAAAGAAAAAAAAAAAGAACAACTGTGTCCCTGAAGAACCACTTGGCTGTCGTCTCTACCAGCCGCTGCAGCCGCTCACCCTCTGACAGTGTGACCACTCTGTGCTCTGGATGTCTGTGTGCACAGGGTCAATGCGTATTCCAGCACGGCGTTGCATCTCGTCGGGCGCCTTGCAGCTTGGACCAGCATGAAGATCTCTCCAGAACCCTCCACCTGTTGTAACCCACCACCACCACCACCACCACCCGTTCTCCTTCCTACTAACTAACCACGGTCGCCCTGTAATACACTCCAGGGAGGAACGAGAGAGGAGCAGCCGTCACACACACACACACACACACACACACAGGCTGAGAGGGATCTCAATGACTGACTGACAAGGTGACGGACCAAAACAACGCTGCGCTCTCTTTGCCTCTCACTGCCCGATGGAGCTCGGTGGAGCCCGGTGAGCCCCGGGGGGGCCCCTGTAACTAGAAGAAGACTCAGACAGGTGGATTGTGTAGGAGGAGGGAGGGGGGACTCCTCAGCGGCTCATGAAGGATTTCCTTTTCTTTTCTTTCTTTTTTAAAATCTCTAATTTGTACCAGACAGCGATCAACGCTCATCACCTCCTCAGCAGAAGACGAAGAGGATGTCGGTGATGATGATGATAATGATGATGATGATGATGATGATGATGGTGATGGTGATGGTGATGACATACTGTGAAAGCCATGAATCAGTCGTAGAGATCAAAGCAGGAGGAGCCAGTGGGAGATTAGAATCTGTCAGGTATTGAGTGTCGGTGAACTTTCACTGAGAGTGTTTACAAAGTCGACAAAACCTCCCTCACTAAGCTAAACACACCTGTGACCCCCCCCCACCCCACCCCACCCCCCACCCCCCGTTTTAACCAACCACTGTTCATACTCACATGTTTAAGGGAAGCTGAAGGAGGACGTGTTTGTTTTGTAGTGATGATGTGGAAGGGAATTTAAGAGGAGCAGGTGATATTATGGGATGTTTCAGACAGGCAGACACTGGAGGAGCTGCTGGTGTTTCCACCTTAGTCCCACTGTCGTAGCTGTGTCCACGTGTCTCTGGGTGATGCTGCGTTCGCTGTCACACAGTTAATTGGATATCAAACGCTGGTCTCCAGGTCTGAGATCAGCCTCCTGGATCAGCTCCGCTGCTCTTCAACCACCACACACGTTGTTGTTATGCATCTGTAGGAATAAACATCTGTCTTCATTTCAACTCAAACCAGATCCCAGTTAAATGGATCTGTTAAAGATGAACCTCCTGTGGTTCCTGCTCCTTCTGCAGCAGCCAGACACACGCACACACACACACACACACACACACACGTAAGCAGCCATCACATGCACTTGGAGTTGATCGACTGTAACTACATATCGTTGTCCCAGAGAGACATGGAGGCAGCGCGGGGGACGCCAGCGATCCAGGAAGCCAGTGTGACTCTGTCCGGAGGCGTCGACTCCTCCAGGGCTCAGACTGCACACAGAGCAGTTTCTATCTGTAGCGTGGTAGAGAAACTGAACGTGTAGCTGCAAGCTTTCAAACATCCTCTTTCTTTCATTTTTTTTTAATGGTTAGTCAGACTGCCCCCCACCCCACACCTCCCACCTCCCACCTCCCACTCTGTCTCTCCCACCTGTATTCACCCTCCTCCAGAAAAAGAGAAACCACTCGAGACCCACACGTGTTAACACAAACCCTGCTATGTAAGATACGGTTCTACTGCTGTCTCCTTGAACATAAAATTTGAAATTGTAGATTTTTTTTGTCTAATAACTCCTTTGTATATACTACTCCAGATTTGTATGTAACGTTTATGGTAGTAATTTATTTAACTTGTCTCCTCCGTAAGAAAGTTCCACCACTTTATTTTTAAAATTAGGAATTCAATGTGCCATTTGTTTATTTCTGTATTAATGTGACTAATGGGTTTTGTTATTTGTTTTTTTGTTTGTTTTTTTTGGAAGAAAATGTACAAGTAAACCCTCAGTGTATTCTTTTTTTTTTTTTTTCTGAACACAGTTGTCCTTACTCAACACCAACCGTTAATGCACGAGTGGAAGTGGTGTGTTAGTGGAAGAGTAAAAAAAAAAAAAAAGCCTCTGGGGTGGTTTTTAAAGGCTGGTTGGATTTTGACTGTGTTGGTCACGTCACCCACGGTGATGGGTGTCTGTGTCTGTGTCTGTGTCTGTGTGTGGCTGTGGATCACAGTCCAGTAAATATGAACTGTTGCACATGGAACTGCTGCTCAGAGTAAGTGAAGCGGAGGTGAAGTCACAAACAGCTCCAGATGTTTCAACATAGAAATATTTAGAGAGAAGTCATTAAAAGCAGGGAGGAAAGCAGTGTGTCAGTCCTCAAGCCCCTCCCACCAGTGATGTCACACTTTTAACGCAGCTAACCATCACTCACCCCCTCGGCCAATCAGCTGGTTTGATCTCTGATGTCTTAAAATGTTTGATTTGAAGTTTGAACAGATGAGAATTTAAAGCTGCAGTTTTATAATGAAGTTAAAAACCTAACATCTCTCTGATCTCAGATCAGTTTGACCCCTCAGAGCAGGAGTTCCCTGTGTGGAGTTCAGACTGTGATCCACATCCAGTCAGACCCAGCTCCTCTTCTCGCTCTAGTTTACTCATCTCCATGGTAACTCTACAACAGTCGACGGCTAAATTAACCACAGCAATATGACATAATCCTTTTTATTTATTTTGTTGGGTTTTTTTTGTTTTTTTTTTGTTTTTTTTTTATTAGAAATGACATTCTGAGCCGGGTTATGTTGTCAATCATGTCAATATAGTTTTTAGAATCCAAATAAAAACCGTGGGTTTAAATGTTCATCTGTGACGTCTGTTTATTGTTGACTCATCTCACCTCTGACAGCTCAACAGGTATGTTGTTCTGTAGGGTTTAGAAGGAACATACCAGCGTCTGGGCATCACAGTCTGAATCCACATTAAAGCATAGTTGTTGATCATCTTTCTCAAACTGCTGATCTCCTGGTTTTCCCATACAGCAGTCCTGACTGTGAAACTGGACAGACCGGTTGGAGCTGGCAGAACTAGACTGCAGTCACTCAGGTAACCACTCTCTGCTGTGGTGAGCAGAAAAGCTTGAGAGCGAACAACATGTTTGACCTCGGGGTGGAGAAACTACAACAGCAGAGACCAGGTCAGGTTCCTCTTGCTGTCTCCAAGAACACAAACCTGAGGCTGTCGAGGACACAGACTCACCAACAGTGGTCTGATGAATCTGGATCTGGATCTGTGCTGAGGCAGCAGATGGTAGATGCTCCTGAGAGAAATGTAGTTTTTCTCTTTATATGAACAATCATCAGTCTGGAGGAGCTGATAAGACCCTTTATAAACCATCATCATCATCATCATCAGTAGAAGTATCAGCTCAGTGGCTGATGGCTGCTCACAGTCATCTTAAAGCACCAGACTCCACACAGAAGGTCAGAGTGACATCACACTGTACCTGAGATCATTTAGATATGAACACGCCTCCATATTAACATGTGCCATTTAAACAGCACTATTATATCCTCTATGAACACTCAAAGCTCTTTACACAACTAGTCACATTCACACACACACACACACACACACTGTTCATCATGGTTCAGTATCTTTCCCAACAACACTGAACTACTGACCCTCTGCTCCACCTCTTAAACCACAGCCACCCACATCCAAAGCACATCCAAGGTAAAGTGACTCCTACATCACAGGAGTGAAGCTTTCTATAGCGTAGCTGCTTGTGCTGTCATGGCAACAGGGGTCAGCAAGGGTGTGTGTTGTGATTAAAATGTGTTGTGTCACTCACATGCTGACTTACTTTGACTAGGCTGTCTGGACCATCGTGTGTTTGTTTTTTTTTCATATCAGCTGATTGATCAGGTATCAAGTTCTTCCTGCTGCAAACTATCAATATATCAGCACTGATAATCCACTATCAGTCGACCTCCTGCCACCATGTTCCTCACCAGCAGCTATGTCCAGTCATGTCGACATGGAGAAGAGTCTCAGAGGAAGGTTTCTGACATCAGGTGGAGGCAGAGAACAAAGGGAGGAGGCACTCAGCAGCAGCAGCAGCAGCAGCACGGCACCTAATGGAGTTAGTGTGTGTGTGTCTGTCGTTGTGTTAACGTTCCTCAGGTGGTGCGTTCAAGGACCCTTCAACACTTCACCTCCATCACTGACAGGGCAAAACATGAACAAGGTTGTTTTTCCCACATGAAGTAAACCTGAGGTGCAGGAAAGTTGCTCAGAGGCCAAGGTGTTGCTCTGCAGCTGACCCTGACCTTTGACCTCTGACCAGCTCCTGTGAGGATGATGGCCAACAGCTGCGCTGCAGGCGACACTGTGGGTGTTTGCGGACAGAGAACAACAGACGGCTGAAGAGGAGCTTTTGGTATTAATGTGGTCAACCAGACGCTTTTAATTTCAAATTGTTTAACAATGATCGTAGAACCTGATCGCTGTCAAATGATTTAAGTAAGTACACCAAAGAGGCCTGGAGCTCTGCAGAACCCAGACCTGTCCTCTTTCCACTCCTGCTGCTCAGAGAGAAATAAAATTAAAACCTTTTAAAAAAGAGGAAAAAAAAAACAAAAAAAAAAAAACGTACAGCATCACTCTGAACAGATGCCACTCTCGCCCTGTGAGTAAGTGCTTGGTGGAGAGAGAGAGAGAAAAAAGGAACAGACAACAATAGTAATCTCAAGATTGCTTGTAAAATTACTTTTAAATGTAGATAATATTTGTATATAGGTAGATAATGTTTGGTTGATTTAAGGGGGATAGCAATAAGAACTTAAATGTCAATACAATCAGAAGGTCTTAGCTCACTAGCTAGGTCAACAGAGAACCAGTTATACATGCACTACAACAAAAAAAAGTAAAAGGAAAAGAATTTAAAATCAGAAACCTCGAGTTGAGATTAAATCCAGATTTGTTTGCTCCAAACTACCAAATGAGTCTCCAATGCTAGATTGATTCTTAAAAAAAAAAAAAAAAAACCTTGAATTTCATCTTTAAATAAAATGGCTAATTGACATTATTGCACATGAGCAAAAGACAGTAATACTATTAGAACTCTGTTCATTGACCCGCCCCCTCCTCGGACCCTCCTGAAGCACTTCAAAACATTCAGAAACCTGGTGATGTACGACAAGAGATGTTTCATCAACAGCAACCAAAAAGAGAAAAAAAAAGGGGGGGGTGGGACCGTGGTGGTGGGGCAGATAAGACAGCCAGCAGAGATGAGGGTAGAACACTTACATTGTGCTATCATGTACAGTAAAATGGCTGCATAAGTGCTTTTCCTTAAGCTTGAAGAGAAAAAAAAAAAGGTTTCAAAAAACGGTGTTTATTGTTGAGGCATCGTTAAAAGTTAGCCTGTGCTATCCACTCAGGGGCGACAATGTAAAATCCCTAACAGGTGGGCTCCAACAGCCGTGAACAGGTAGAGAGAAATCTGTCAGGACATAAAAAAATAATAATAATAATAATAATAATGATGATGTTACCCCTCGGATTCTGTCGCTGCTACATTAAAACCGCACGTCATTATGTGCAACATCGGAAAAAAAGGCTTTGAAGATGATTCCTCTACTCTCCGTCCTGTCTGTTGGTTTTTCTCATTTTTCATATATATAGATTTTTTTTTGTTTTGTTTGTTTTTTTACATGTTCCGCCGCCTCATTATTGGTGTTGATTGGCAGTGTCCAGGTCCAATAACATGGCAGAGTGATTCAGTAAAAACACCGTAGTTGCAGTGAGGTTATTTTTGGGGGGGCGTCACTCTGGAGGAGGCTGACGGTCCGCGGCTCCGTCGCTCGAGGGGCTTCCTGTGCTGGGGCCTCGCTCACACCGGCCCGTTCACTGACACTTCCTGTGGAGGTGGCGTCTCCTCTCTGTCAGGACACACACACACACACACACTTCACTGGACTGTCTTTACATCCATGTATTCAGAAAGCAAAACAACACTGTGTCCATCAACGGTCCACGTCTGTTTGGACCTATACAACACAAGGTGTCCACGCTCCACCCTCTGTCTCCATGGATACTGTTTTTACTTTTAACATATTGATTATTTATTCATGATCGATAAGTAAACTTCCAAAGTAAAAGACATTTTAAACCATAAATGACTTAAAACAGAACAGAAATTAAAGTTGATACTAAACTGATCACATCTGTCATGACAGTAATCAATGAGTTGATTGGATTGGCGCCAGGTACTCACTTCCTGTCAGTCTGTGTGTTTACAGGTGAACCCTCGGCAGGCGGCTGCTCTGACAGAGAGAGTTTCTCCAGAGACACCGGACTCTCCTCGCTGACACACAAACAGGAAGTGAAGAGTTAATGTCTGACTCACTGCGTCACACTTTCACTTTCTCCTCCATGTGTCACTCAGCTCTGGGCCGTGGCCTTGTAGGAAGCTCCTACTCCTACAAACACTGCAACACACAAACCTTTTGAGGTCAGCGGTCTTGGGGGCGCCGGCTGTTTCCGAGGTGACGGCCGCGGTCGGAGCAGCGCCGGATTTCTTGTCGTCCTCCTCGCTGTCCGATCCCCCGGAGGAGCTGCCGTCTGAGGCCGTGAGAGGAGCCTTCTTCCCTTCTCCCGCGGGCCAGGCACCAGGAGAGGCACCTGCGTCAGCTGACCAACGGGCGGCATCGTTAACGTGTGGTTTGCTGTGAGGAATTTCAGTGTGTGTCTCCATCAGAGAGTAACACAACACATCACAGGACTCACCGCTCTTCTCGTGGTTCTGTTTGGCTTGTTTATCTGTGGCCCCGCTGGCCGAGTCCACAGGAGAGCTGCACCTGGGGTTAGTTTCTGTGCTGTGGGAGAAGAACAGTCTGTGTGAACAAGCTGCAAACTCCACACACACCTCAGAGTGTGTGTGCATAGTGCACCAGCAGACCAGCTCGTTGTTGGTCAGTCACTTCCTGCTGCCCACGTTTCTCCACACCTTCATCTCTTACCCACAATCCCATGTTTCCTCTCAGATTAGCATGCGTGTCTTTGCTATTTAAACAGTGTTAATGTTGGACGAGAAGATGAAAGTGACTTGGACTGAAATTAAAAACACTTGTGTTGCATGTTGTGCTGTTTTCCACTGGGTCTATACAGTTGTGTGTAAATATCACTCCACACTCTCTGATCCCTCGTTCTTCTCTTTCTAGTTTATTTCTCCTGACGCTGCAGCACAGTGAGAGCTGGTGCATCAATTAAAAGTAGCAGCTCTATAGAATGACCTATACTGTTAGAAGGACGGTTCTGAATGTTTTAACATCTGGAAGATGTTTCTGGAGTGATACAGAATGGTGATACTGAGGAGGCTTTGGGAGAGTGAGGTCATGGAAAACATAGAATTTGCTGTGGAGAATGTAGCATGTACCTAAACTACAAACACTGTGTTTGTGTTTTACTTCATTGAATCATTTGTTTTTATTTAACACTCTTTGCACAGTAATTTAGTGACTCACTAGTGGGGACTAAGTGTTGTTATTATTTTTATCACTGCCATATGTTGAAAGTGTTGGATGTTAATGTATAAACACAAACTTTATGTCAAAATAAAAGGTCAAAAAATAAGTAGCGGCTCTAAAATCTTTCGTCGTGTCAGAAGCTGCTGTTTCTCACCCGGAGAAAGGCTGGAACTCAGTGAAGTTGGCCCAGCCTGACTCCTGTGTCTCTGCCCCGCCCCCTGCTGAGCTGCCCCAGCCTGCCTGGGTCTGGGACGCCGCAGTCCCTCCGGAGTCCCTGAAGTTTGCTGTCCAGCCTGGACCTGGAGACGAGACGAACAATGGACACAGCGTAAGACAAAGGGTCTGGAGTGTTGTTCTCAGGCTGATATGAGACAAGGACGTGCTCCGTGAGCGGCTGTCGTCCTCTGTATCTGGATCTACCCGTGTCTGACGTGTTCTGCTCGGAGTCCTCGTCCTCGTCAGACTCAGAGCCACGGTCCTGCTCCCTGCCTCCGTTCTCCATGCTGCTCCTGGAGCTGCCCTCTGAGGTCTGGGACACTCCAAACCTGGACGAGATGGTGGAGACAAACAGAGGACAGAGTTCACAAAGACAGACAGACACTGAACCCATGGAAGCAGAGGCTGGAGACATGTCCCCATCTTCACCTTGTTCTGGATTTAGCTTGTGTTGCATAGTTGATCTCCTTCTCCTCCCAAATGTCCTCCTCCTCCTCAGCATCATCAAACTGGCGTATCCTCTCTTTACAGCAGGCTTCAAAAGCAGCCGCGTTGGCCTGTGCACAAACCACACACACACACACACACACACACACACACATTTGGATTTTGGAAAAATTATGAACAATCATATTTTCAAATGAGACACAAAAAGTATATTTGTGTTGTTCCATGACATACTGGAACTTGGTTGGTTCCACCAGAGGACTGTGGTAAATATGTTGAATGTGACAAAAAACTAAGTAAAATGAAATATGACATTACTGTCAGAAGGACACAGTGCTACTCTGACAGTGTCCTTGGACTAACAGAGTGAAGACTTACACTATTATCATCAGCATCTAGATTGAAGTTTATTTCGGCAATTCTGTCAAAGGTGGCGCTGAGGACAGAGAGAATGTGAAGATTAACACAACTACACTTCAAAACCAAACAGTGTTGACTGAGAACGAACAGAAGCAGAGACACTGAGCTGAGCTGAGCTGAGCTGAGCTGAGCTGTCTGACTCACTTGATGTTTTCATCATGCTCACTGAACTCCTCGTCATTGAACCCAAACTGATCCACGAAGTTGGCCGTCATCTGCTGGATCTGATAGTCAGAGAAGGCCTGGGAGAGGGAGGGAGAACACAGCACTTAGTGAGCTCATGTCAGCATGGCCACAGAGGCGGTCATTTGCATCTTTCCGCTGATTGGACGCTTCCTTCGAATGTCACCGCTGCTCCTCACCTGCTGCTTCCAGCCAGCAGCAGTTAGCCGGTTAGCTGGTTAGCTAATGAACAGTTAACAATGGGCTGGTTAGCACCCACTGAACTTTTACAAATGAAAATCTAGATCTTGTTTTCAGCACTTTAACATACGTTTACAGTGTCATGACAGTATGTTTTTTCTTGATAATGTCTGTGAACCAAGAGACTGATGACTGCTCTGTAACGTCATCTGTGATGATAAGAATGAAGAAAAAAAAAACCTAGATAAAGCAGCTTTTAATAACCCAATCTGAAAATGGACCGCGTGCCAAAACAAGCCTCCGGTGTGTACTGTCATGTCGTTGCCATGGCGCTGAGCCCGTTCCTACCTGCTGCAGAGACAGGTCGTTGGGGAAGGGGCTCTCCATGTCATCGTCCTCACTGGACGAGTGCATGTTGTGGGTGCTGACCTGCAGGACACAGTGTTAGTGTGTTACCAGAGTCCACTGGACTCACAAGACACAACCGTACATTACACTGCAATTATGGTATGACAGACAGACGTGATGACAATGTTGTGCCCCGGGATCCATACTGCTGTCTGTCTGGTGTTTAAAGCCCTTTCTAACTCAAAAACTAACAGCTGACTGTCACACTAAGCGCTAGGAGGAAGGCTTCAGTGTAAACTAATCATTTTAAGCAGCACAGTCACACTGGCCTCGTTCTCTCCTTGCCCTCATCTCAGTTTATCATCCTTATCTCTTGTTTATACTTCATGTGTAATTGCTGTTGTCCTCAGAGTTTCCTTCTTATTCCATTTTAATGGTCTGTGACTTCTGTGATTGGAATCATTGCCAAAGTTGGGTTTATTGTAAAATTAACTGTGACTGAAGAGGTTCGCTGCGGAGCTGTTTTCTATGAGTGAGCCACGCAGCCGCGCTGGTGATGCAGAAACATCGTGTATTAAAGTGCAGTACACGTTCCTGCCGATGGGTTCACACTACACTCACTCGACTGATCTACTGGTGGCAGTTACACAGCAGGAAGTGCTGCAATGCACCATCAAAGACAAGGAGGAAGTAGAGTGTTGCTGAGTAAACACAACGTAAACAGTTTAGACTTAAAAATACTTCGTTTCACTTCATAAAAATAGGATTTTACGAGGAAGGGATACGAGTTGAATGATGTTGATGAGCAACACATACTGTTGTGGTGTAAATATTATTTTTGTTTAAAGAAAACACTACAGTTTATAAATCAAAAACACTTCTGTTGAACATGTTTCTGGATTTATTAGACCATCTGACATTGAGCTGAACCCCTTCTGAGTAAATTCTGCTGCTGCTGCTTCACTGGCGGAGAGGGAGGGGAAATGAGAGGCAGTTTAGAGAAGGTTATTTATTTAGGAAACAAAAAAAGTGCAACTGAAGCATAACTCACCAGCTCTACTGTGTTCCTCCTGTTAGTCTCTCTCAGGGTCTCATCCACGAAACTCTCCCAGCGACCTCTGCAGTCCTCTGGCAGCTCTGTGAGGGGGGGCATGGTGGGGATATGAACACTCAGTTTGTTTTTAAATGAGTGGGTCATTACTGTGACATCAGGCCTCCTGGAATATATGATTACCTTTGATGAGGTCAGAGATCTGGGCCTGAACTGGTCCTTTCTCCAGGTTCTGGACCACCATGTTGGCAATTCTGGTCAGATGGCCCATGTTGCCTCTCCTGGTACCGCCCTCAGACCTGAGATTGACAGGTACATTCTGGTTACCTTCAACACTGTGACTCTGTGCTTTTTGTACTCAAATACATTCAAATCTTTTTGCTTGTTAACGTCCTCTTGTTGTGATTTGAGGAATTCTCATTGTGCTTTTCAAATTGTTTATGTGCCACAAATTTTTCAACCTTGGAGCATAAGTGCTCCTTGCAAAAATACGCCCTGATCAATAACACATAGTGATTAGATGCATAACAATACACAGTCTCTATGGCAATCCAATGCATCAGCACAGCAGTAATGTAGTTTTAATGTAGTTAAGCTCATTGTGTGCACATGAGGACACTCACTGTATTCTGTCATTTTCCTCCCAGGCATCGAGGATCCTTTGTACCAGTCGACACTTCTGGAAAAGCTGAAGGTCAACAACACAGGGAGTGAGAAAACACACACACAGTGAAAACACACACATACACAGAGCATAAACATGTAGGCAGAGGTGAAACGATTCTCATGGTATGGAGCTTCTCAAGCCACCTACATGTGCCACGAGGGCGTTGTGGATGGAGGTCTGTGGGTCCGTGGTCCTGCCTGTCTCCACTGCCTCCCCCTGCCCCTCGGAGCCGGATGCTGCGGGCTTCCCATCGTGGTTCTGGAGGCCTGGGCTGGGCCGCTCCTCTGAGGAAGGGTGGTTCAGGATAGCCGCCACACACAGCTCCACTTGGAAGTGCAAAAAATTATTCCAGGAGTATTTGAAGAACAGATCCTGTTGGGAGAGACGAAGAGCATTATGGACCATCACTGTAACACCACAGCTGCCCCTCTGTCACAGTCATTAAAGAAGTCATGGTGGTCACATCTGAACCCAAAACTCTCCACTGCCCCATGATGTTTGATTTTACCATCTGCTGAGCCTACTCCACAGAGGTCACACCCACTGCCCTTTGGTCAGGGAGTGTGATAAGATAATCGATGGTTCCCTGCCTCATGACTGACCTTGTGCAAATCTGATGCAACTTTTTCAGCCATACAAACAGAGTCAGGCCAACTGGATGAGCTCAAACACATCTCACTCACTGTGTGCAGTAGAGGCTGACATTTTCTCGGGATTCCCATGGAACACGGGATTCCCGCAGGATTCCCCTGATTTGGGAGTCAATTTACCTATTAGTCGCATGATTGGGACGTGAGTCAAAATTAACAGGTCTTTAATACTTTCTTTTTTCTATCTTTAATCAAACAAAAGAGTGTTTTTTAATGATAAATAAACTTTTTTTGTACGTTCTTTGATGCAGCCAACTACCACCCAATCTCTGAGCAGTGTGTCTTTGTTTGTGGAAATAGGCAGCCAATCGCTGACCAGAGTAGAACCCAGCTCCACCTCCTCCGCGACAGAAGCACAAGCCAGGTAGTACGTTTGAAGCCACTAAGCAAAATGGAGTCAGAGTGGAGAAAAGCCACCTCCAACAGCAAATTCAAAATAAGGACGAAAGCGTGACACTGACCGACCTTCCAGGGAGATCTGAAGTTTTAAAAAACTTTCTCCGAGTAGAATACAATGTCGTATGTCATGTGTAAATCATGCAAGGCAGTAGTAAAGTACAAGCCTGAATGAGGGACAAGCGGCCTTCAGAGACTTGGCCATCATACTGAGAAAAGGAGTTCTAGCAGGCTACAACTGAGTAAGGTACGTTAACGTCACATTAATACGATGACTGCTGCTGGTTTAATGCTGAGAACCTCGTACTGCTGGGTTCAGGCATGTCTAATTTGCAAGGGGTCTCAGTTGAGGCTAAACTCGTAGCAATAATTTGACAGCTGGTGGTGTTTTTATCCTTGAACTGAGTGAATGTTGACCTGTGCCTGTATTTTGTTTTGGCAACCAATGACTGCCAATTGGCCAACAGGCAGCTGGCTAACAGCTAGACTGGTTAGCCTATTACAGTAGCCTATGTCGCTTCTTCCAAGTTCTGATTCACTTTGCAAAGTAGATCTGAGTACACGTTGTGATATTGTGAAATTCGACTGTTGAGCTGTCATTCAGCCTGCAGTGAGCGCGGGGCAGACAGGATCCGTCTGTCATCACAATCGTTTACATGACGGGACGGGAATTTTTTTGTGGGAGCAGGACGGGACAGGATTGGAAAAACAGCTTCAAGCCCAGAGTCAAGCCCGGCTTAACTTACCAGTAGTAGGTCCATGGTGGCAAGATTGCAGAGCTCCTGACAGATACTGGGGGCATTGGTCTGCAGCAGGGCGGCCACCAGCCGGGCCACGTGAAGGCGAGCGTTCCCCAGTGGCTGCTCTAGAACGCCAACGGTCGTCAATATTGCACTTTTCTGTGGAAGGAAGAAGAAAAGTACATCAGCAAGTTCTGTCATTTTGATACTAATCCAGATAAAGCTGATGAGTACTGTCAACTCACCAGCTACTCCAGTATTTGAAAGATGAGTGTGCTACAAATGTGTGCTCTAGTGTTTAGAGTTTATTCTGGAATGCAGCTTTACCTTGGGGGGGTCCAGAAGAAGCTGCTGGAAGTCCTTTAAATGGGGCTCAATGGCATTTAAAATACTGCTGTTGACAGTGTAAGACCTTTCATAACCCTGAGAATACAGATCCATCAGCCCTTCCAACCTGGGAGACACAGGCAGACACAGACATGAGGCCTCCATACACATATACCTATATTTCCTCTGGATTCCTAACACATCACACCCAAAGTGATCTAAACCTCCTACATTTCCCAGAGGTGCTTGACAGAACTCACCCAGACCTCCTGGTCTCCAGTAAGGTAAGTAGCACTTGAGTTCCGTTAACAATGGAGGCCTCACTCCTCTCCCCCTCAAACAAGTTCTTGAGGAGCCCCGCCACACTCTCCTGCCTGCAAGGTACACAGGATTACACTGTAACATATTTCAGAGATTAGAGTTTGTAATGAGGTGGCAAACACACTGGTACTCCTGTTAGTCTGCTGTTCAGTGAGGTCCAAATACTTGACGCCACTTCCCCATTCAGTTGAAGTGACCACAGACTTTTGGACCACACTGTTTGCTTTTGATGGAAAAGTCATGGTTGAGATGTTGTAGAGAAAGTTTAGGTCGAGTCACATTTCACAACAACAAAACTGTTTCTTTTCAAGATTAATTCACTCCAGCTTGGGGAATTTGCTGATTTATCCAAGACATCAAACTGGTCCAAACCAACCAAACAAGCAAATCTGGTGCTATTTGAAATGTTCATGCAGCCAGTTACTGTAAATGCCAGATTTTTCAGTACACTCTCGTTCCAAATATTTCGTGGACATACGTGATTCATTTCTCCTCTTGAAATATTACCAATGAGGCGTAGTAAACTTACGACTCTAGTACGGCCAATAGTGGGTCAGCCTCCACATTCTCCTGCATCTGATTGGCCTGGTCTCGACTAAGGCGGATGATGTCACAAAGCGTCTGTGATGCATTTGATTGTCTCTGAAAGATAAGATTGTTGAATTATTGTAACATTGCAACATAGCGACCGGTCGACTGCCGGCTCAGCAGGCTTTGCACTCACCTCCTCATCTTTACCAGTATGGATGAGCTCTGTGAGTCTCTGTACCAGCTTCTCCTCGTTCAGCCACTGGGATGGGAAAATCGATGAGTTACATTAGATGTGTTTAAGACTCTGTGTTTTATCTTTACTGGGGTTGAATTGCTTACATGAAGGACCTCCTGCCTCAAGGGGGCAGGCTCCACACAGCTGATGAGGCGAAGCAGCAGGTCCATCATGGCAGAGGCATCAATATGTTTCAGCACCAGACCAATGAAGCCTTCCTTTTTCTTTAGAAAGGTGATCACCTAGAAAAAGAAAAAGGGATTTTTGTTTTGGTCTGTTTTGAGAGGACAATGGATTAACACTGTGAGCCGTGATCTGTTCAGCTGTACCTGCTCAGTTTTCCTGGCAATGAGATTGCCAATAGTTTTGCTGAAGAAGCTGGCAAGTAACGGGTTGAGAGGCGGGTCCTGCTCCAAGAAGTGGTAGAGCATCTCGAGGAGAGATTCGTCTGCACCCAGCTTATCGTTTATAATGGACACATCTGACGTCAGGAGCTCACAAGCAATGTTGGGAAATCTTTGGGAAAACAGAGAAGTTGTTTTCTGAACTTTCAGGTCTTTTTTTTTCTACAAGAAGCGTTCTTTTCTCTGCCTTTATTCCCTCTGTGCATCTGTATTGAGCTTTGTTCATATGTTATTGTAAAATCCGATTTTACTATTTCTAGTTTCTAATGGTTGTATGGACTTACTTGAAGCGGCTCCGCTCCTCCAGGTCAGCGGGTGGCTCTGTGGTGATGAGGCTGACCAGCTCCTGCATGCAGTGGTCCTGGGAGAGGAAGAGGAGCAGTCGACGGTTTTGGGCCTTGCACTCCTGCAGGACGTCATCCTCCTCCATCAGTTCTCTCAGCGTCACGTCCTCCCTGTCCAGCAGCTGGTCGATGTGGGAGGTGGTGTGCAGGTCAAACTTCCAAAACATGGTTGCCGCTGGGACGGGGGACACAGCCCTAGGTCATCGGAAGGCAGAGGGAGGGATGGTAAAGAAAACATGCAGGTAGAGGGGGAGGAGGGAGCATAAGGAGGCCCAGCAGAGGCCAGAAATAAAAATGAAAAGGGTGAGGAAGGGAGAGTGGAGGTGGGGAAGGAAGCAGGGGAGAGACACTGATGTAAACAAAGATGTCAGCTTGAGGATTACCCTTTCCTGTCCTTTTATGTCACAGGCTATGTTTACATGGTGTGCAGTGTTATTGTAATGATACAGTCTTGATATTCTGATTTTGCAAAATCAAATTAAAGTGGGAGGTATTTCAGTTTGTGCTGAAAAAATAAAGAGCAATTAAGATCTGTATTGGTTTTAATTACGTTTCCATGGGATTCTGCAATAAGACAAGACAGTCTCTACTGTTAAATGATGTTTTCATGTGTAAAAACAACAAGCCCAGGTCTTTTGTAAATTTGAATCTTGTTCCTACATGTGAGCATAAACTGCTCAGTGTGAAGTCTGCAGTGCTATTGCCTCAGTCATAAACCGTCCCTGTCTGTGGTGACTGAGCTGAGATATCAGGCTTCACCTGGTGATCCGACAACAACCATGGATGCCTCATGCAGCTACCAGCTAACAACACTAGGAGTAAAGGCGGATAACCTTGACTTGTCACCACTGCCAAATGAGAAGAGGTTCCACACGTTCAATACCCATGAAAGACAATCTTGAAATGAGATCATAGGGATAACACCACGTTAATCATGAAGCCTCCATCCAAAGCCTCACTGCAGCTGATAGCAGTCCAGCTCCAGCTCATTTCCCAACAAAAAAAACTACAAGACGTGTGTTTAAAGCTGTTATCAACACTATAATGACAAAAGAGAAGATCGTGTTGATTTATCCACTAGAATTTCTTGACTTTTTCAAAAATAGGCAAAAAAAAAATAAAGTTTGTCGACAGGCTACACCTACACCACCACACTCTGCGGTGATCGGCTAAACTGTGATTTCTCCCATCACCTCACAGGGACTCGTGTGTTGAGTCACAGTGCTCTCTGGGGGATAAACTACACAGTTGAAGCAATGGTGGTAAATCAGGCAAATAAGCACCAATTTTTAGCTTTCACTGACGTCAGCTTCTTCGTACTTATTGAACGCTCACCACATCTGAGGAAAGTGTAAGTTTTTTTGTTCCACTGATGACGTCATTCTCTCTGATCATGTTCCTGTGTTTCTTCATTTCGCCTGCAGTGCAGATTGGCAATCAGCTCATAATTATCTTTTTATTTATTTAGACACTAACTGAGCAGTTTGTGCTTTTTTGAGTGAAAATAATAAACCCAATGTTTCCTCCAATCTTCTTTGGAACACAGCTCAGGCCTATACTCAGGGTGTGGTTATTTCTTATGTTGCCAATAATAGGAAGAGGAGGGCAGACAGAGTAAGTGCAGTTGAATGACTTTCAGAAATAGCACAATCTTCATCTCATGCAGACTAAAATCACTTCTGTCAGGGCTGTGCTCGAAGCCGGACTTTGACGCAATGCAGAAAAATCGTTCATGTTTGATTAACAAAGACCATACATTTAGGAACGAAGCTCGTACGGAACTAAACTAGCATCATGCTTCTACAGTATTTAAGACATTAACTCTGCTTACAGAAACATTTTATGAGAGGCAATATACAGCGCATCTCAATAAATTAGAACATGATGGAGGTCAGCAGTTTTTTCCATGATATTGTGGCTACTGATGCAGGCTCAGGAAAGCTTTGCAGGTCTTTGGAGTTAATTAGCTGATTACAGTGTGACATTTTTTACACACAGCCACACTTAAAACGTAGACCTGGCAACCCTGTTGATTCCTCACCTGGTCCTGGACCCAAAACATTTTCTCCTCAGGCAGAGAGAGGAATTCAAGTAGTCATGATTAAAAAAAAAAATCCTATACAGTAGGCTTATATGAGACTAAAGAGGCCAATGATTTCACTAGTCTGACTTTACACTCCGGATGTGTATATACTAGCAAATGTTTCTGTAGAAGAAGTAAATGCTAAATTAAGTTACACTTAGAGGAGAGTGGTGTTCAAGTCAACTTTGGCATAGTTGGTTTAAAGTTTACATTAACTTTTTACTTGTTGGGATTTTGTTTAGACTTCACAAAACACCAAAATGTTGTTAATCTGAGAAAATAGCACGTGATTTCCAATGAACACGACTGTTGGATTACTGTGGTCCAAGTAAATGTAGTAATAGTCTACATATTACAAAACGGCAAAGTGCTCATACGTACCAGTGGATGAAATGTGGATATCTTTAATCAGACCTCCCCCACGGGCAGGCAGGCATTTGTGTTTGTGCAGACAACAGAGAGTGTGGCGAGGCCTGGCATTTATCAGCATGGGTCTCCTCTTAAAACACAGGCCTCTTTAGGAGATGAGACACTGAGACGCTCACCATAACCTGCAAAACACAAGAGCAAAATTGACTTTGTTATCAAAAAATACAGATATGATTTCAGATCAGTACAAAAGTTGTACAGATTGTGGAGTTGGAGTGCCCTAGAAAAATCAGTAACATAGAGTACAATACATAAACTTTAGGCACTTGATGAACTTGGATTCACACACAAAATAAGACCAGAGTGGGATCTGATTGCTCCCAATTTCACTCTGCAATTTGCCTCACTCGTCATATAATGTGACTATTGTGCATGCACACAGGATGATGATGATGATGCCAAAACGATACATTATCTAGCTCTAACAGTATCAATAAAGCTGTTAAAAATCCTAACCACACCCATCCCTTCTTCGCGTATTCTTATAAACAAAGCTCACAATATTCAGGGAGCAGAGTCTCACTGTTCCCTGGTGCTGGTCATCACAAACACAAATATTTTTACTAAATGTTAATTTCTTGATTGATTTGATGGTAGTTTGAGATCATGGTCAACAAAACACAAACATATTTTAAAAGCCTAAATATAAAGATACATCTGTGAAGCACAATGCATGCTGGTCCTTCATTAGTTTCCTAAGTCTAAAGTAATCTCTGCAATGATAAATAAATAATTTTAAAATCCATGCCATACAGAGTCCAGTTTCAACAAAATGCAAATGATGTGTCTCACTTTCAGATTATTTAACATCCTGTGAGGACATCACAGTTCTGCAGGGTATTAAGGACATGCTCATTTTAAAATGCTACACAACACAAACAACAAACCAAGATTTAATCCACGTCTCTTTTGGTCTCTCAGACTATAGTAAACAGAGGATGTATCTTAAATGATGGAGAAAGAGCACTTGATGCTTTCGTGACTAAGCAAGTATGTTTGGTTTGTTTTTCCTCACGTGGTTACTATGGCAGCTTCCTCTGGACAATCTAGTACAGCAGCAGCGACAAAAATAATTGCATCAGTTTGTTTTGTAGAACCTGACAAACTTCTCTGAGCAACATGCTATCAACTGTTGATCGTGGAAGTAACGCTCGGGGAGGAAATCAAAGTGCTTCCTCCTTTTTCTTTTCCTTTTTTCCTGGGGAGGACCTTTCCTTGCACATGCAGCAGGAGCAGCGTCCATCTGGCATACATTTACAGAGTACACAAGTGCAGTAATAACCCTGTTGAACGCTCCCTGTGGACACTGAGCAGGGCAGCAAATGCTTGACTTTACATCCAAAATAGAACCCGCTAGAGGCAATCGCAACAAAAACAGTCTACTGGCACATATAACAGACGATGAAAAGAGGAACAATGGTACACATAAAGGGCATATGTGTAATGTTGTAAGTCTGTAATTAGGCAATTTAAAATGCAGCAAGCAAAATGAATTTCATCCTCCTCATTCCATATTTGAGCTCCCCTTTGCATGCTGAAGGTAAATAAAGATGCAAGTGGTGACAACTGAATGTTTAACATGTTGTTCCAGATACTTAGCAGCCTGTGCTAGCAAATGATCAACCAATCTGCAATAGTGCACTCCAGAGTACAAACAAAAGCTACAGTTTTCGTCAGCCTGTTGCTGCTCACTTGCACTTATGTGCCTTAAAGTTGTAAAATGAGAAGACAAGACCTGTACCTTGTGCCTGATTCTAAGATGATGGTCCCAGGCTACTGAAGGAGATCTTTATGAGAGTAAAGGCCAGTGATTTTACTTGTGCTGCAATATTTTCTCACAAATGTAAAGAGTTCCTTGTGACATCACTGGCATATGATACCTTTAGGTTGGTAAGCTGTCAAACTAAATAAGCCAGAGCTTCAGACTTTGATTCACTTGTCACAATTTACTTTAAATCCTAGCAAATGGTACAATGTACTTTAACCTGACAGATCAATCAATAATAAAATATATATGCATATGTATCTCCTTCACCAAGCCCATCTAACAATGAGAGACACGCTGATATACAGCTAAAAAATGTAAACTGAGCTGCCTTAGCCTTGGCATGAAGTGCACATCAACTGACTTGTGGTAGGAGCTCAGATTTCTGTTTACTTCAACTCCAGTGGAGGCACCACTACCAGAGATTAAAGAATTAAAGAACGACTTAGATTAACGTTACGGGAATTGAAGTGCACGCGGTTAATTACATTCCACAGCTGTCATATAAACACGAAGTCGTCGTCTTTTTAATCCACCGGTAACTAACGTACAAATCAACCAACACGGTGTGTACTTGATTTACTAACTCAGCAATGCTTCGTTGTTGCTGGCCTCTGCCAAATCAGAGAAACTGCACTGAACACCACTTCTATCGTTCGTTTGGTAACTACTAGATAACAACGAAAACCTATTCAGATGTGGAGGTTATACATCAAACATGTCAACGAGGAAAACACACACAAATATCGATACTAGCCAAACACAACTGATCCTCCTAACTTTGAGACTATGTTACGTTCACTAGCCTTGACTAATCTAACAATTTAACAGATCCATTTGGTAAATTTAGCCGATTGGCCGTCATCGGAGTCTTGATCAGCGTTAGTTAGCGGTTGTTAGGTACGTATTTATAGATTTGGCAATCAGTTTGGGTAACATTCACGTTAGTTCCTCCTTCAGTCTGATTAGCACGTAAGCTAATTAGCCACTAACAGTTAACGTGTACTGAGCAGAGATAGCCAACTTAAATAGCTCTCCAACTTAGGTTGAACTTTGCCGATGCAGCAGCAGAGTACACGTTCGCTAGTTGCTCAAACTCAAGACGATCTTTTCGGTCAAAACTTACCTTTGATTCAAAGTCCGTTGCTATTCCTCCCGTCGGTATTAGACTGTTGGTGGAGTTTTGCGTCAAGCAACCAGCTATTAAGTCACTAGCTACCCAGCTAACTATTAGCTATCTCTGTTAGCTAACTTACATTAGCCTGTGAGCGAATAGTGATTTGTTTTGAAGAAGGGGTCAGTCTGCGACAACACTGGCTACTGTTAGCTAGCTCAACTTAGCTAACGTTAGCCAAATGTTGCTTTGAAGTCTATCAAATAAAGAGTTCTCCAACGTCAACGCCTACTTGACCTAAACAGCAATGCCTGTTATTTCAGATATAGAGTGTATGATTCGTACTCACGCACAAAGTAATTCAAACGCGGGGCTAACTTTAGCATGCAAGGCAGGAAAAACTCAGTCATATTTTTCGAATCAAAATGGCGACATGGTTACGAGAGCGCGCAGTAGACCTAAACCGGGGACGTGCACCGACTTCAGACAGTGTATTGAATGACGCGCAGCCAATACTGTTACATCCATTTAAACTAATATTGGATATTTAAGTCTTAACTCATATTGATTATACGTTAACAAGCTTTCATAAACGGAAAAAGTAACGTGAACATTAAACATCAAACAACGTTTGAGCTGATGTATACAGTCAGCCACAACTTTCTGGTTCGCACAATCAAACTTTTGCCCCTCATCCACAGCCCTGCTGATCAATGGCGTGATTTCAAGTGATCAAAGTTGACGTTAACAATGTACTTAAACTCAAATGCAGTGAGGGAGGAATGTCATTGCTCTTCTGGGGTGGCCATTGTTTCTGAGTAGCTGGCACTTTGTTTTTGTTGTTTAGTGTGTATCTTGTATGTGCTGAATTTACACGACTGCTAACTTGGCCAGGTCTCCCTTGTAAAAGAGGCTTCTGACCTTAATGGGACTTGGGACCTGGTTAAATAAAGGTAAATAAAATAATGATAAAATATCAAAAGTAAACAAAATGCCACACAGGAATATTTGTACCAACTGGAATTAATTAAAATGTAGATATTTCGTTTAATAGCCAGAAGTTTAAAATTAGATTTGTTACTTTTCTGGATTTATTGGATTTTGCATTACCTATGTACCCCTCTATTATAAAAACATGGTGGATAAAATATTAGAGACACTTCAGTATTATGAAATACAACTCAACTATACCACAAACTACAGTACAACTGAATCAACCAGTCTTTTGAAAAGTTTCAGCCAAATCTGCTCTACATGCTATTCATTGCAGGGCTGCTGGCATCAATGTAATTAATGTCCCAAACACACTGTCTTTGCACAAATCTAAGATGTTGTCTCCTCGTTCTACATTATATCCTGAAACAGATGTTTATTTAATTACCTTTTCCCCTCTTGACTTAACTTATTGCCTCCACTCATTACTTTTCTCATCTCATTCTTGGCTTGCTTCCTAACTATTTTCCCTTCCTCACTCGTTTCCTTCTCTGTCTTCTCACTTCCTCTCTCCTCGCCTGTTCTGTCCCACAATGCATTGTGTTCACTCGCTGGATCATGGACCAAAGCGGTAAGGAAAATGCCCAGTAAGGACGACGTTAGCAAACTTCTTTCACGTTGTATATGTTGATGTGCATTTAGAACTGCTGTTATAACATCTCATCAGATAACCACATACCATTCTCGAAGTGCACGGTTTTGCTACATTTTCCGTTATCTCCCAGGGTAGCGTTAAAGCTAGCATGGACCAGGCTAGCTACAGAGGCGGCTAGCGATGAAATAAAGCTAAATCACCTCTTTTCACTACAAGTTAACATCGAGTCTTATACGAAGCCACGGGGCCACACGTCGTGTTGCATCTATGTTTGTGAAGTTGCGATACTGAATGCGGAACGATGCATTTTCCGCATGTTAGGAGGCGTAACCGCAAGCTGCTATTGAGTTGGGGCGCGAATGCTACCTGACTAATGTTAGCATAATGCTAACTAAGCTAGCTAATGTGTTGCGATGGCTGTCATAACTGAAAGCATGACTTCAAAATATTGGCTGGGATGTGTAAGTCCGACGCTGCTTCCGAGCCTCTTTTTCAGAAAACCAGCCAGTCAAGGCCGTATCTGATGGATTTAGATAATGGAAACCCCGCTGGTTACCCAAAAGTTTATAGATGGTGCCACACTCCACTGGAATATACTTTTAAATATTGTGAATAAGCAGGCCACTGCTACACGCCCTGCTACATGCTCTTACAAATGCTGACTTAATGCATCTTTTCATCTACACCCCTTTTCAAAATGTCTCCATATGAGAAGTTATATTATATCAGATTTATTACTATTGGCATGAAAAATTCCTCAATTTGCAGGACCTCAACTTTTTCATAAATCATTTGATATCTGTACTCATCATTTAAAAAAGATGTAACTGTACCTTTTCTTTCTCTACAGACAATGATCTTCAAGGAAGCGATGGCTCTGGGAATTTGGGTGGCCCAGATGTTCGAAGACGAATCCCCATCAAGCTCTTAAACAAGCAGCCCCTAAGGAGCAAGCCTCCACCACGCGTACAGAGACCCGGCAGCAGGCCATCTAAAAGTGAGGGTGGAGAAGACGGTAGGCGCATGTTGCAGTCCCTCCTAGAACTGCATTTAAAGATAGATAGTTATCTTTTGAAGCAATATTCTTGGTTGATGTGTGATAGCGTGTATACTCAAATATCACAGCTGGTTCACTTGGGCAATATAAATGATCTACACCTAATGCCATATCTTTTCTATTAGTTTTATATTCGGTTTCTTGTTTTACTTGATTTTAGCATCAAGCATGATTAATAAAGCAGTTGAAAGGACAGCTGTCGTGTGACGGAAATCATAAAGCCATACAGGAACAAGTTGTAAAGGCTCATGGTTTTTGCTGACGCTGACAGAGGCAGTGATGAAATTGTATCTGAGACAGTAGCCAAAATAGTGTTGTGGGAGTCTCTGAGTCAGTGCTGATGAAGGTCAAAAGTTTGATCTCATGTCCTGTTTCCCACTGTATTTTCACTGAGTCAAAAAGGTGTTTAGACTTAAAGGAAAAAATACAAAATTGTGTTTGTTGTTTGTCTGTTGTACCAGAAGGCAATGTAACAAAGGGCATTTTACTTGGGATTCCTGGTGTCTTACCTGTTTATCAGGTCAGCTCTGGTTGGTATGTAGTGAATTATATAAAAGTATAAATAATTGTTAACATTTCCATATAGAATGTTACAGGACAACATTGTGTAATTTAAACTTGTACCACCAGGGGACACCACAGAATCACCCATGGTGAATAAGTCTTGTTTTCCTTTAACAGAAGGTCAGAAAAAGATTATATTTCTGCAACATGCAAGAAAAGGCAGTAATTAAATATTAAGGTTCAGTTCTGTTTTTGCTTTGTTTTACGTAAATTGACGTGAGGAGTTTTATTTTTACATGTTCAATTTGTTGACTGATTTAGAGAGATCTGTATCAATAAACCACATTTGGACCACATCTACCTAAGACTTGGAGTGCTGCATCACGTTTGACTGTGAAAGACTTCCTGCTTCACATTTATTGCCTTCCACCATTAATACTCTTGTCTTTTCTTTTACAGATAACTTTGGCTTCAAGCAGGACGACAGGTTTGACTGTGGTGCCAAAGCTGGTGATGTGTTTGCAAGTCAGAGGAGATTTCCCCAGCCACTATTTTGGGACTATAAGGTATATCCCACTGGATAAGCAGGCCAAGACATTCAACACACCTGTCAGTATCTTCATGCTGATAGTAACCACAGAAACCTTCATTGTCATTGGCAGGCACACTAAGAGTTGATGCACCTTCAGTCAGAAACATCCTGTTCAGTCAAACCAGTTTAAACAATGTTGTGGGGAATGTACAGACTAAGATGTAAAGAACAATGAAACATGAAAAGTGTATTGATCATAGTATTTGGGGGTGTTACAATGAAATGTATTTGCGATTCTAACTTCTTGATACTTTTCCAATAGTTACATTTGATTGGAGAAAGGGATGAAGTTCCAATTCACTTCTGTGATAAGTGTGGTCTCCCTATCCAGCTGTATGGACGGATGGTATGTACTTTGTTAATCTGACTGTTGCCTGCACCTTTTTTTTTTTTTTTTTTTTTACAGAACAGCTAACTCTGACACTCTTTACTCCTCAGATCCCTTGCAAACACGTTTTCTGCTATGACTGTGCTTTGCTTCATGAGAAGAAAGGAGAGAAAATGTGCCCAGGGTGAGACGTTAGAGTCACCTTTTTCAAGTCCATTATTATTGTACTGAACCTGCGGTAACAACATTTTACTCAGAGGGAGGTGCAGTTATCAGGATCATAGCCACTCATGTGTTGTTTGATTCCTGCTGTCTGTCTCTAACACTTTGTCCCTGTGTTCAGCCTCACCCTGTACAACTGCACAGATCCAGTGCAACGCATCGAGCAGTGCCAGCGCGGTTCCTTGTTCATGTGCAGCGTTGTGCCAGGATGCAAGCGCACCTACCTGTCCCAGCGTGACCTGCAGGCCCACGTCAACCACCGTCACCTGAGGGCAGCTAAGTCTTCTGCAGGCCGCCAGGAGCCAGTGCACATGCCCCCTTCATCTGATGTGTCTGAGCGTTTCCGGGTGCCTCCGCCTCACTTACCCAAGAACCACGTTCACCTCCCCAACCCGCTCCAGCATGGCAGCCATGACCCCTACAGTCAGCCGCCACCACCCTCTGCTCACGAGGCTCCACCTCCAACGTCCTCTCTCGGGCCTGAGACATTCCGCATCGCCACGGTAACAACCCGTAAACACAGCAATCTCATTACCGTGCCCATCCAAGATGACTCCTCTTCCTCTCGTGAGCCCCACTCTGGTGGACCAGGGCCCGGTCAGCCCCCCCCTCACCACCCAGGGGACTATCCCGGCCAGCCACCTGTTGTGTCCCACTCTCACCACATGATGGCACCACCACAGCACTTTGGCCCCCCACCTCCGCCTCCTCCTCCTATCAGCCACCCAATGCAGCATCCTCCTCAAGGCTCTGGGACGCCACACATGGTGTACAACCAGGCCCCCCTCCCCCTATGTCCACAGCCCCCCCACCAATCACTCCACCACCCGGGCACATTATGGGCCAGATTCCTCCCTATATGAGCCACCCGCCCCCAGGACCTCCACCACAACACAGTGGCCCCCCTGTCAATGCCCCCCCACCTCATCACTACAACCCCAACTCCATGCAGCAGTTCCCTGAAGACCAGGGCACTCTCAGTCCCCCATTTAACCAGCCAGGAGGGCTCAGTCCTGGGATGTGGCCTGCTCCGAGGGGGCCCCCACCTCCACGAATGCAAGGCCCTCCTCCTCAGGGCCAGATGCCTGGACCACATCATCCAGATCAGGGCCGCTACCGGCCTTACTATCAGTAAACTGCCAACTGAATGAATGGGCAACAGTCTGTCATTCTGTTCCTTACCACTTGTCTAAATAATGTGATAGTAAACCTCAGGGTTACAGGATGTAGGAAATTCATTTTGATAATTCTGCCCAGAGGCAAGTGCGTATGTGGTACACATTTTAGTTAACTGTACTGAACATCCCACTGAACATACTACAGACTTGGAGAACAAGAATGTCCCTTTTTAAAAGCTTATATTTCTGTATATATGTCAACCAAATTCATGCATATATACTGTACAATGAAAGATGTTAACTATGTCTCAATAAATTTTTAACAGTAGATTTCCATCTCATCTTTGTTTTATTCTTGTGCAGTAGTAGAAGTTTAAACATATATACTATCAAATTAAACATTTGTGCTAATGGAAGGTAAAATCATACATAGAATGGACATCTTTACAAAACTAGTATGGACATCTGGGAAAAGCCAAATGTGTTACTAGAAATAACTTTGTCCATCCTCTGGCTGTGTCTCACATCAACAGTCAGAACTGGACCTGTCTTATTTTCAGGTTGTGTGTCGGCCTCGTTCTTGTGGGTACAATCCCATAGTGATGGTTTACCAGAGCATCTACATTAAGGGCAGTGTGAGCACACGAAGCACTTTTTAGCCAACATTTAAGACTTCATACACCAACAATAGAGAGAGATTTTGTATGAGTCTGGGTAAACAGATGTGGCATGAAACCAGTAACTGAAGGTGGCACAAACCACCGGGCAGATATTAACATAGCTTTGTCTATTTGTTTATTGAGAGGGTGCATTTATTTGCAGGTTGTAACGTAAGAGGGGAAACTGGTCTTTGCTGGTTTTGTGTTTTTTAAAGCTTAAGTCTGTTAAACCACTCTTTGTATCCGATGCAACACAAGAGTATTTAAGATGACTTCCAGCTGCTTTATTTAACCATTTTTTACAAATGGAGCTTTGGCTGTACATATGTGCTCTTTTACAGCCTGTCAACACTAAAATGAAATCACATGGACAAACATGTAAAACACATTAAATGACAATACAGAGAAACATTAGCTCTACAAATGTTCTGATTTAGTTCCCTGAGATATTTAAGTGACCGTTTCAATAAGAAAAAAAAGGTGGACTAACAAGTCCTGAGACAACAAATGAAATTCTTCCTTTACAAAAACAGACTATACACTGTGTGAGGGTTGATAAATGGCTGTATCGATGTCATCTGCAGGTCGATGCTCTCTCTCAAGAACGGATGTTTTTCTTCTAGAGTTTGGTATCTGTTATCTGTCAAAAAGAAAGAAGAAGAGGCAATTAGTGCAGCATTAAAAACTGCTGATGCCACATGAGATTACTGTCAGAGACCCAAAGATGTGTGTGTTTCACAGTTCAGAGTTCAGATCTGCAGTATGGTGGTTTTGATTCTGCTTTCACCACATCCTGATCTCACAAATCCTGTTGCATTCATTTGGTTGAAATGTAAGAAATGATACTGTTCATGCTTATCTGTAGTTCCTGCTCTATTTCTGTGAGACCACACGGTGATGTAGTTCACACACAAAGAGTTTTTCTTACCACCCAGCCTTTGCTCTTGTCTTCCTGTTTGTCAAGCACGTGCAACATGGCGTCGTGAAGGCTCGGGAAGAACATGGAGGTCAGGATCTCATTGTCAAAGAACGCACACATGTGCAGTTTTTCCAGGAGGTACACTGTCAACACACAGAGGCTGTATTTACTCTGTATATGAGCTGCAGGATTATGTTCCTCTCATTTACCTATTCACATGGCAACCCTAGTGAGTGACTTATAGGTTTGCACAGGTAAAGAGAAACTCACCATCACATGACACAATGTAAACATCCACTTCGATTCGGATGAACTCTTTGAGCACCTGTGGTGATAAGGAGCAATAAACAGTGAATTAAAATATATTGCAAAACCATGAGAGCCACTCTCTCATCATTTTATTATGCTCTTGTGTAGATGCTTATCTGACTGTCATCTAACAGATCTCTGCCACTGTTTACCCATCTGCTCTCCTTTACTGTGCTGCAGCCATGGAAGGTAACTGAGTACATTTACTCCAGTGCTGTGAGAACAAATGAAGATTCTTTACTTTATGTCTGTTACTGTGTAACTCTACTCCAATGCTTCTCTGTGTAAAAGATTGAAATGATCCAAATGATTGCACAAGAAGCAAAGAGAAGAGCAATGCCCAAAAATGAAAGTTTCTTAAAGCTTCTTTAAGGAGAATTTTCTGATATTTTCACATTAATACATTGGTAGTTTTACTTTTCTGGAATTACAGGTCATTATACATATGTCTTTTCTGATGATAAAGCAGGTCTACATCTGATCTGATGTGAGCGCTGTGAATACTGTGAGGCTCAGAGCCTCCTCTCTTCTGATTGGATGACACCAACCTGTTGTTACTAGAGCTCCCGAGAGAAGCCTGAGGGAGGAGATGGAAAACTACACTGAGATGGTCTTTGTTTCGTCAGATCATAGACATATAATTACTGAACCCTTCACATACGTTAAACACAGAAGAACAGTAAATACCTCCTCCATCAGTGGAGTCAACTACTAAAGTGTGTCCAGATACTGGCAACATAAACATTTCCGGCTTCATATAAGAAGGGCTGCAGCCAGTATTTGTCAGTGATTAGAGATTATTTTGCATTTTATCTATACAGTCAGATAAAGACAGTTTTATGGCAGCGCAGCAGCCAGTAGCACTGGAAGCAACTGAAAGGCCCTTTTTTGTTTGTTTTCTTTCTTCTTTTTTTTACCATTTTGAGTCCTTTCATGGCAGAGACGTCCAGGAAGGAGACAGCAGAGAAGTCCAGGATCAGGCTGTGGAGGTCCACTCTGGGAACGCTGATGTTAGCGGGAAGCTCGGCGTTCCAGTTCATCCGGAAAGGAAGGCCCCTGAGGTCAGTGGGCAGATCTAACTCCTCCGTGTTCACGTCAGACTCATCAGATGTTTGGATAAACATATCTGTGAAACCACTCTGTTGGGCATATGAATGAAAGTGGCTTTCAAGTTTTTAAGAGAACAATTCTGAGTGTGAATCATAGTTTCCACCGCTCGAGTTTGTGGCAGCGTCACGTCTCACCCTTGTAATGTGATCACCCTTTTCCTCCAATAGTTTCTTGATTTTCCTGACAGCCTTGTTCCTCTTCCTCAAAACTCTCAAGGGGTTAAATCCAACCTGAAAGAACCAAGTGTTGATGCTACATTCACATCATACACATTCACATATAGAAAATTACTAACCAAAACATATACATACAGCTTCTTCAAGCTTTTGTCTGAAGAACTCTATGTTGGCAAAGAAGAGAGGGGAGGGTATCCTGAAGATTTTAACTCCCTCTGGTTCATTTATCTGAGAAAAAAGCATCAGGATCAAACAAAGATATGTCAAAGGACAACAAAACCTTGAGAAAACATTACAACACTCATCAGAAGACTAGGAACAACAAAGTTACAACAGTAGACTGTGTGATTTCATGTATTTACGTATAGGTAATCTTTGCGATCCCTGTAGAAGTCCGTCCCAGGGATGTTAGCCAAGACAGAGCAGCGCGGACTGGAGGGACATGAAGAGGATTTCATATGAATATTGGTCTGTGTAAGGAGTTGCTGTGCATGGCAGCAACAGGTAAACATGACAAATACCTCACCTTCAACAGCATAAAAATAATTTCAATAATTTGATATTCAAGCCAGATTAAGAATTGGGAATTGGTAAATACCCCTCAACGTGGCTGGTGCTGGTGAAAATTGCCCCTGTTGATTAATTTAATCTCTATGCAGACAATGCACCATGCAGTACACATGGAGTCACATGGGTATAAAGACGCAATGTGATTGGATGGTGTTCATGGAGGACAATGTCCTTGATCAAGACAACAAACTTTTTTGGTGATTGTGCATAATTTGGTTAATGAATGAATGAATGAATGAACGAATGAATGAAAGAATGAATCAATGGTCTAATAATTACAACTGAGTCCGTAAGACAACAGTGAGCAGCTCCACTCCTAAGCCCACAGCCAGACCGAGGTCCAGGCCCAGTAGGATGGCACCCAGGCAAGTTCCCACCCACACAACCTGCACAAACACACCCGGGTTCAGACACTGGCAGACAGTAGACTGTGGCGAGTCGGTGGCTAATGGCTGGAGAATTTGGATATAATGTGAACATTAAGCTCTGGGAAATTTAGTGAACACCTACACATTCAAGTTTGTCCCTCCTCCACAGGTACAGGATTTCTCTGAACTGCATCAGCATGCCCTTCAGGTTGACGATCACCAAGGCACCCAGGACAGACTGAGGTCACAATGAATACAAGTGAATGACTGAATAGATTAGTAAGTATCTCTCTATTTTTGCTCTCTTACCATCTGTTTATATATGAAAATGTTATATGAAGAACTGGTCAAGGCAAAACAACAACAACAACACCAATAATAATAATAATAATACTAATAATAACATATATAATAATAATATCTAATAATAATAATTGCCTTTCAGGGCTTCTGTCTATATATATGGACCAATATTTATCGTCGCCTAAGTCATATACATTGATGGATCACATACATTGAACCAAACAAACAAAATTGTCACAGCAGAATGAAGTCTCACCCTGGGAAGTGGCTCAAGCAGGAAACTCAGTGCCAGAATTACAATTAATGACATTACGGCGGAGATCAAGCCTGCTATCTGCATTTGTAAAAAAAAAAAAAAAAAAAAATTAATGTTTTGATTTCAGGATAAGAGTGAAGGTAAATAATGACATAAACTATATTGTAAAGCATCAGTTACAGTTATGTGATGAGTGAGTGTGAAGTGATTTATGATAAACTATTACAGAGGTGTCACCAGATGATCCAGGGAACACATACTGTGTTCTCTGACCTGGGTTTTGCCTCCGGAGCTCTCCTGCACAGCTGATCTGGAGAGTGCTGTGCTGGCTGCAAACGACCTGAAGCTGGCACCAAACATGTTGCTAACCCCAAACGCTATGAGCTCCTGTGACGAAACAGTGAGGGGTTACTGTCATTTACCTCTCTGATAATAAACAGTTGTCTCGGTTTCGATTTGTAAGGCGTGACAATTCACAACAAACCTTAATATCAAAGCAATATCTTTATATGTTCGTGACCAGATTTATGAGTCTTATCATAGCATCTGTGAGACCTGATCAACAATAGACTCTATTATAACTCACTTGATTGCCATCAATGGTGTAATCGTGTTTGATGGCGTAGACTTTGGCCACAGAGAAGGCCACAGCAAACCCCACGATGGCTATAGGAAAGGCCTCCACAGCACTCTCCTGGAACACGTCCAGATTAGGAGCAATGGGAGTCAGAGAGCTGAAAGATAATTGTGTCTACATTTAAATAGTCTGAACTGCCCGATGGAAAAAAAATCAGCAGATTCACTGATTGTGGAGAAATTCAAACTCACCTACTATTCATTTGGCCAACAACTTCAACATCGTATTTCCCCTCGAAGTTGAAGCCGTAGGACACTCCACAGGCTATGACAGTCTGTGTGAATAGAGAAGACATCTGGAGGTTTCTGGAAAAATTGCTATCAGTTCCTTATAGTAGAAATAACACACTTTTGTGGAAACTTAAATCTTACTTGAAGAGAGAATCAACACAGAGCTGACTTCTTGTTGTGTGCTTAGATAAGTGGACTTTATTTTGGAAACACTCTTATGTACGTGTGTTCAAAAGCTTAAAGGAAACCTTAGCGTGTGTATTTGAGCTTTATCTGTTCTCAGTTCGAAATTTGACTTCTCATAGTGAGTGCACTGCTGCAAACTGAAACCTGAAGGCAAGAAATGAGCTATATGACCTTCACAATGTTTTGAAAGAGTACCCATAAGGAATGTAACATATTATCCCCAATTGTTGTCCTTAATTCAGTTGATGTTGCCTTATATGCTACCTATTAGAGGCTATATAATTAACATTATCCTCTGGGTATATGATAGTATAAGTTTATAACATATGTATATGAAATACCCATGAATGAAATACCCATAGTAAAATCCTATGTGAACATATGATACTCATGCAACCATATATGTCAACAATAAACTGTCAGTTTAAAGTTAGCAATCCATGTGTTTATATATATATTTTCTCATAAATATCTCATTAAATTTAAACCTGTCTATTTTCCCATTCTGGTAAAGTGGCCATACTGTATATACCACCAACATACAGTATACACACAGTCTTTGCCATATATACATATTTGTCAATATGTGGAATAGTTTTCATTCACAGAATGCATAGACATTCATTGTATGTAAATACAGTGTGTTGTATTTGTTGCGACTGTAGTATTTTATCAGCAGTATCTTTTTACAGCTTCCCTCACCATGATAACCTCTATGGGGATTGGCACCGGCAGCTTGGCTTTGTATTTGTCATTCAGCTCCTTCACAATGAACACCACCACCATGATCACTATGGACGTGACCAGGTCACAGATGTTGGTAGCGGTGATCTGAACAAAGATCTTCTCCAGGGTCTGTGCCAAAGAAGCAAACATGTTTCATCACCAAATGACTTAAAATGAGAGTTTTACATGTCAGTTCAAGATGCAAGAATTCAATGTCCAAACTTGAAATCATAGGAAAAAGCTATAGAACTGAAAGTGTCTCTGTGTAGTTGTGCACTTGTGGTTTATGTACTTTGCACTGTGGTTAAAACTTCTAGAGAAAAGGCATTAGGGACAGTTAACACCATTACAATATCTTACTGTGTGTGTCTATAAACTTGAGCATCACCAGCTACCTGTCAGTGTATGTGTTTACATCTGTTTCACAAGGAGACAAACTATTGGTTGCTCTAACCAGGCTGTTTTCCCTGTCTCCAGTATTTGTGCTAAGCTAAGATAGGCTAAGGTAAGCTAATCTGTTAACCAATTACATCATATTTACTGCCCACAAATGAGAATGGTACTGATCTTCTCTTTAACTAAAGTTTAACAAAAAAAGGTGAAGTCAGCAGATGTGTCTCTAGTTGTAGTCAATCCACGGTTCCTGTTCCCCATCCAGTGTCTCCCTTATTGACTCATGCTGCCTGATTCATGAAAACAATGGGAAGGCTATCACATGCTGGACTTACATATATGATAGAGAGTGGGCCGCTGATGCCTGGAACAGTCAGTCCCAACACAAACTTGAGCTGGGACACCAGGATGTGGACAGCAGCTGCTGTGGTGAAGCCGGACACCAGGGTGTCTGACAGGTACACAACGATGAAGCCCACCTGCAGAAGACCCATGGCCAGCTGCATGGAACAGAAAAGACGTGTGGTGAGAAAACACCTCACAGACATGTAGGTCAACAGCAACAGAGTCAAGTCAACCTGGAAAATCCCCATGAGGAAGGTCACAGAGGAGGCCACAAGGACTCTCTGCTGCTCCGGGGTCAGATCCTCAAAGCCTGTAATATTTGCTGGAGCTCCTTCCTCTGGCACCAGGCGGTTCACCACAGCACCCACCATCAGGCTCAGGACAGGGAAGGACCCTACAGGGAACAAGTGCATGGATGGGTGGAGAAAATGCTGTTAAAGCCTATCATCATATCAGCTTATCTACAAAAAGGATCAGATCAGCGTAAGGATAAGATCACCAGTGATATGTTCAAGCTTACAGATGGAAACATGTCTTTACTACTGAAGGACAGCTGTGGACAGCTAGTGAAAAATTAAGTTAGATAATACAGTCTAAGTTTTTGACAAGCTTCACTTGTCAAAAGAAAAGTTTAGGAGAGACTGAGGACTGGGTGACATACCTACAGATATGTGTCTTGATGTACCAAGACAAAGTATGTAAGCATGGGGAAGAAAGCTGTGTAGAGTCCATAAATTGGAGGCAGCGAGGCCAGGAGCGAGAAAGCCAGTCCTGAACAAGACCATGAGAAACCACAAGTTAGTGTTGGTGTTGGAAACATTCATATACAGGTTTAATGTAAAACAACAAGAGAGAAAACAAATGATGAACATAAACCTAGTTCACCAAGAAAAGAACTTTTCTTCACATAAAGGGCATTCTAGAAAGTGACTGTTACAAGGGTTATTATTCAGTGAACAGCTGAGCAGCTAATAGGCCTATTGTGTTTAAAGAGCAAAAAGAAAATGGGATATAACTTTCTGGAGACATCAACATCTACAAAAACAAGGTTTAAACCATCGGAGCATCTCTGAGACAGTAGCGCTTGAAGCTAAATTCTAACGTTAGTGTGACTAAGCTAAAATGCTGCTGTTCAGCAGGTTAAATGTTTTATCAAGGTCATCATCTGATTGTGTGGTGTTGTGTTGTGTTGACATGCCAACTTTTGACCGTTACCAGTAGTAAAAACACAAAGTACAATTGAGGATGAAGGGAATATGATTTGTTTTATAGGAACCATCTGACCATAAACCAAAGTGCTGGACATGAGTGTCATGTTTGCTCAGACTCTTCATATGTATATGGAAACAAACAATACATTAAGACTCACATTTGTGCCAATAGCAAATCAAAATTATGGATCTAATCCAATTTGTTGTTACTGATACCAATAGTTTGAGTACCAATACATGACTGTTTATTGATCCTACACAAGGACACTGAAGCTTAGACTCTTACACTGAAACTTTGGCTTCTGCCACAAAGAGCTGTACAACATAACACGAGTTACTGATTCAGTGTTTGATCAATCAATATCAGTTGCCTTGAATGCACCACCAATAACGGGAGTTTGCAGGCATAGTCTCCTCACCTTGCATGATAGCCACCAGTCCAGTGCTGATCCCAGACACCACATCGCCCAGCAGCCACTCTCTCACTCTGTAGATCCTCAGCCAGCCAATGATGGGCAGAAGAGAGAGTACAGCATTCTTGGCACGTTTTGAATCACAACTGTACACAAGCACAAAGAGTGTACATGTAGGTAAAACTCAAAGACTACAATCCTCCCTGTGTCTCTGTGTAACCAGGAGTCACTTACGTCAGATACTCTTTGACATGACCACAGATGGTTTTTCGGACCCTGTATATTTTTTTGTGATCTTCAGCAAAGCTGTCCTCAGAGTACACATGTCTGGCCACCACATACTGTTTCCTAGATGTCGCCATCCTCACACCTCAGGTATGATCTGATCCGCGTGTTGTGTTAAAAGGTTCTGGAGATGGATCCCTCTGAGAACCTTTGCTCCCCGTGCAGTGGGTTGTGTCTATCTAATCTCTGATATCATTTTCATCACTGCCAGTTTTTTCTCAACTTGGTTGAATCATTAACTCGAGCACATTTTGATTATTGTGTTGATATGTCATAAGGAGTTTCATGTTCTTTGCTTGTGGACTTGTCTTAATGTTGTTCAGAGATTTTTTGGTATAGCTTTTTCCTATCCATGTAGTATGTAAGTGGACACTTGTGCATTTTTTAGAACATGTGGCTTTATTATTATTATTATTATTATTATTATTATTATTATATAGCTGTGGGCAGAGCTTGGCCTTGACATGATGCTGATGATGCAACCAGGTGAGATATTTACTGACAATATGTTTAAAACGAATACATCCTGTGCGAATGCAAGAATTTGCGTCTAATGAGTACTTCCTCATTGTGTGCGTTGTGTGACTGGGCATTCAAGTGAAGATATCCCTGCAGCGTTTGATGAGATTGTAGCTTACCTTCACTTCAAATGGACCAAAATAATCAACAACCACATTTGTAAATGGTAGGAGGTGAGGTCTTTCTTCAGGCAGCTCTGCCAACCTCTGTTCACCCATCTTTCCTCTCTAACATCTGGAGATAGCAGAGAAAGAGAGAATCTTTGTGGCAACAGTATTAGTGGTAGGTGATCCAATACGTCTGCAGGTGCATTCAATAAAGAGTGGAGATGTGATGATCTTTAACAAGAATGACGGAATGATGTTTCTAAGGATGCTTTGCTGAATCTTTCTCCCATCCTCAAGATCTATACTTTTGCTGCGCTGGATCATGTTTGTAAATGTGACAACCTTTCTTCTCTCCAGATACTTCCCCCTCATATAAACGTTTTCATCAGATAACCTTTACAACCGGCAGAACTCAACAAAGCTACTGTGTCATCATCTTCAGCGGACAACATCTGACCACCCAGTGTGAGTCTGAAATTGTGCATCTCCTTCTCCACTTCGTTCTTCTGTTGAGTTGTGTCAGGTTCACTACTGGAATACTTTGATTCAGTATCTGCAACAGCTTTCTCAACTGGTAAAACCAGCAGTTGAGATTTTCCCCCTTTACATTTCCCATATAAGAGAAACAGATGATCACCTGGTTTGTTGCAGTCTGTCTGTGTGCACACCTTCATTTTGAGAAGAAAGTCTGGGCCATGAATCCATCTGCTGCATGTAAGGAGGCACTCAGCCTCATCCACTGGGTCCTGCTTTGTTGGAAGACTGTCTCTATCCGAGTCCAAGTCCAAGTCTTTCCCTTCTTGGCCCTTTTTCCATGTCAGTGGATTTCAACATTGACCTGCGGATGTTGATCCATTTTACCTGTTGAATCCCTTCCAACTGGTATACAGCTGTCGCGGCCTTGAAGACACGGACATTGAGCAATCATCCACATAAAAACTGCCTTTGATGTTGTCACTCACATGTGCTGGGAAATCTGCTGTGTTGTCCTCACCAGTTTTCCTTGTGAAACTACCATAGCTGGGTGAAGATACTGCACCATACAGATGAACAGTCATGCTGTATTCATTGAGATCTTGTATCACCATTCAGCCAACACAGGAAGGGAAGAAGGTCTGCTTCCTGGTTTACAACTTTGACCTGAGGATATATTGCTTCAATGCCGACCATCACTGCCACAGATTCTTGATGAACCTTGTGAGGACAAAGCGTTCATGCAGAGGCTTTGCTCTTTCATGGCTCACTGTTGACAGTTCCTTGCCAGTTCTGCAGGTTGCCCCTTGGTATACTTTTCCAAATAATGCAGTTTTTGCTTCACTCTATGTTCAGATGCTCTCATGAATGCACTGTGCTCCAGAGGATCTGTGTCAAAGGTTGGTATATCCTCAGGGGATAAAGACAATGTGGACTGCCATGCTGTGATGTCATTTCGCCTCTGTACGATATCGAGAAAACCTCAGCCTCAGTCCACATCAGTATGTTGGTTGATTATGAAATAAGTGATGGGTACCTGGGTCCTGGCATCCTTTAAGCAGTTTGGGAGTAGAAATTTTACACCCATTTGCTTTTAAAGGTGTTTATTTTGTTGACCATTCCATTGGCAGTGTAATTTTGCTGTCCCCCTGCTGGTGGATGGCGAAACTGAGTTTGTATCCTTGTGCTGCGTCTCCAGGGACACTGTAGCTTTGCTGCCTCCCTTTGGTGAGTGACTGAACTGATGCTTTAAACCCCGTGGTACAAATTCCATGGCAGAAGACCTGAGAGATGATTTACTCTTTGGACTTTCCAGGAATTCAGTCCTTCCATGTGAACGGGCTCTGGAACTTTGGATGTCAGAGTCAGAACTCCCTGCTTTCACTCATCTTTTCTCAGAAAGCTCTTGTGCTGCACCTTGGACACAGTTTTATGTGAAATCATCAGTCATTACTTTTTATAAAGTTTCATTCTTGGAATTTACTTCCTTTAGATTTAATATTAATTTAGCTGTCTATGAGTTTAGTTAATCTTTTACCAAGCACATTGATCCTTCAGCAACTCTTTGGTTGCTTTCACCAGGCTCTGGGCACTTGGCTGAAACAGAAGAGGAGGATGTACACGCATGGTTGAAGGACTGTGTGGTTTCCAATGAATCTCATCAGCTGATCACATCCTCAGCCGTACATGTAAGATGACAACATTCACACTGCCTACCCCACTCAGGTACACACACGCACACAGCACACTGTAAGAGTGGCTCCAACAGGACCCTTTAAAGTATTTTATACAACAGAGTATTATCATTTAGACTTGAAATACCTGCTTTGTCTCACAACAGAAACATGAGAACAGTGTATCAAAAAGATAATTTATTCTCATTATCATGAAAATATGACAATACAGCATGTAAATATATCGTGCACCTAAATTTTCTACAAATTCACTATGTACAATAAAAAAACAACAATCCCAGGGGTTTTTTTCTCTTACATTACAGTAGTGTTGTCAAGGTAAACATAGATTGTCAGATTAATTACATCAAAAACAGTGTTTCATTATTCATTATTACCTCAATTTATTGTACAGCATGATCTATAAAACATTCAGTCTTTATGTCTTTGGTCTTGTTGATGTTTCCATCCAGAGATCACCATCATCTTCTCCCTCAGAGGTCAGAACTTGGTTTCTGGATCTGGAGCCTGTTGGAGAAGACAGAGCTGCTTTAGTGAATTTCATATTTGAAACACGTCAGGCTGTAAGAACTGGACCTCAACTAAATAAAAGGCAGTGGTGGAAATTTTGAAATAATGTGCAGTTTGTATCAAAGTTCAAGGCATCACACCAAAAAGCATAAATCTGATCATATGTGAATAATGTACTAAAAATGGATATGTACGTTTCCATCTCTGCTCCTCAAGCTGCCTCCAGGGTGGTGAACTGTGACTGTTGTCATAATCTGCAGAACAACATGAGTAATCAGAGTGAGTTCTGTACATATTTACAACAGTAGCACATGACTTTACTTAGATGGAAACCTTCAGCACATGTTGTTTTATGCTGTGTTCACTTTGTCTACTTCACCTTGTCATAGTTGGATTTCTTTTCCGTGGGCTCTGGGTGTTTCTCCAGGATGTGCAGCATGGCGTCATGCAGCGTCAGGAAGAACATTGATGGCTGAACTTCATCATCAAAAAAGCAGCAGTGATACAGTTTCTCCAGGATGTAAGCTGCAGGTGAGGAGAAGAAATAAGTCATAGAACTCCAATTAGAGGGATCTACCATGCATGCAAGTATGTGGTTTATTTGTCAATACAGATTAGGGATCTGTTCAAAATCAATCATTTGGGTCAAATGGGAAGGTATGTAGTAAAAGTGCTGGCTCAACATTGTTTTTGACCTGAGGGTTAGGGATAGGGTTATCAGTGTATGTGGAACAAAAGGGCAGAAAGGATTTGGAGCTACAAATTTTATCAAAGGTGAGTGAGTCACAGTGGAAAAACTGACTTCCAGTGACGTGCATGGGACCTGAGTGAGTCTGGACTTAAAGCTTTAGTTTCATACTTACGATCACAAGCCACAATGTAGACTTCAACTTCAACCCGGATCAGCTCCTTCAGTGACTAGAAAAAAAAGAAAGAAAGAAAAGCAGGTGACGACAATTATAGAAACACAGTCTCAACTGCCACCTAAACGACTTCAAGACTCACTGTTTTCAGTCCCTTCAGAGCAGAGATGTCCAGGAAGGAGACAGCTGCAAAGTCCAAGATAAGGCTGTGGATGTCCACTTTAGGAACCATTATGTTGGCTGGAAGCTCTGCGTTCCAGTTGATCTGGGTGGGAAGGTCCTTAAAGTCAGTAGGCAGGTCCAGGTCTTCCATGTTGCTCTCATCCTCTGATTCCCTGATTGGTCCACATGACGTGTTCAAGAAGCCTTTCTGCATCAGGAGGTTTGATATATTATATATATTAAGCTACATAGTCATAGCCACACAGGAGATTTTCATGGGTGGGTATCAGATCTGTGTTGAGCTAATACAAATGTCAGATTTCTACAACTACACCTGTTTATATCTGAGCTTCTTTTCATTTTGTTCCTCCTCCCTCTGAAATGGTTGAAAAGCAGGCTGCTGGAGAGTTTCCCCCAAGCACCCCCGAGTTAATGGATGCATTTATTTGCATTTTATTTTGCATACTGCTCGGCGTGTCCACATCGTCTTCTTTCACCTGCAGCCTCACTATGTTATGTGTGGGAGCAACAAGTTTTGCAGAGCAGGTGGAGCTGTAGCACTGTAATTGTTTTACATTCTTGTGGGTGATACTTGGGGTATAATAAATATATATATATGGACTTCGTACTACTGACTATGTCTGGCTAGAGCCCCCACCTGGCACACTCCAGTAGACACAACTACAGTGTGCCTGTTGTAAATCTTGAATGGCAAGTTGTAAACACGTTGTAAACCTAACACAACAAACCCTGGTCTGTTTAGCCCATGACGCACCTGCTCATAACATGTTCACACAATTACTTGCAGGTAAACTTTGTACCATCAGCTGAGAAAATGCCGTCACACTTAAGAACCATATGTGGGACTGGCCTATTAGTTTATTATCAGTTTTTTAAAAGTTTATTTTCATACAGAATTCACTACACTACTCAATGTTTTCCCTTGATACACATTTATATATAGTATAATATAGTTTGTAGAGAACTAGTTCACTGTTTATCTGCTGACCTGATTTACAAGTGGAAACAAGAGGAGATAATAATGATGTAAAACTGGAACATCTGATTCTTTTATGGTTCATGTGGAAGTGTTGACAGAGTGAAAGTGTGCACCGCTGCTGACAGAGACTACGGTCAGAGTCAGTACTTACTGAGGTCCACTGGAGGTCACCTTTCTTTAGAAGCTTACGGATCATCCTTAGTGCTTTATTTCTCTTCCTCAGTATCCTTAGTGGGTTAAACCCAACCTGCACAAAGTGGTCAAAGATAAGATAAATTACGTTTTCTAATCTACCTGTTTACAACATGAGCTTGTGAAGTGAACCTGGTTATTTATACAGCATGCTTTGTCTGTGACATGCTGGAGAAGAATTTAATAACACTTACAGCCTCCACCAGCTTGGTCTTAAAGAACTCAATGTTTGCAAAGAAGATTGGTGATGGTATCCTGAAGATCTTCACTCCTTCTGGCTCATATATCTGAGGAGAGTTGTTTCCATTAAACCCAAATTATTGCTTAAATATAAAAAAGGCATTTAAAGGAAGATGCAAATATGACACAGAGATCACAACAGGGATGATTTCTATCACCTGTCAGCTTTTTAAGAATAGAGACCTGCCTCTGCCTTCATGTTGTTGAAATCAAACAAAGTGTTATTGTGCTTTGTCAGGAGACATCCATTGATAAATAAGGACTTTAAATGTATAGATTGACAAATGAATGGATTCATTTCGGGGGGTCCTTAAAACATATAGCTGGTGTTGATCCTCTTACAAACTCCACACCAGAAAGCTAATACAGTAAGTTTCTTTCCAAAGTGTCAAACTATTCCATTAACGTAATGTTACAGAAGACTTGTAAACAAAATCCAACTTACATCAATGTAGTCCTTTCTGTCTTTGTAGATATCTGTCCCCTTGATGTTGGCCAGGACACTGCAGCGAGGACTGAGAGACAGAAAAGCTACATTTAAAACACCTTACCTTTTTTCTTTCAAGAACAACCAAACATATTAACAAGTAAATCTTAAATAGCACAAACGTACTTGAGCTAAATACTAAGACCAGCATGCAAACACACTCACAAAGCTAACATCGCGATGTTTTAGCTGGTAATTTTAAACCATCTCAGTCTGCTAGCCTGGCAGGACAGGATAACAGGAAGCAGCTCAAACATTGCATTCATAAAAAAGGAAACCCACAACTGAGTCCTGAGGACGACACTGAGCAGCTCCACACCAAGGCCTGCAGCCAAGCCAAGATCCAGCCCCAGTAAAATGGATGCGATACAGGTACCTAACCACACAACCTGGATGAGCGACAGAGGAAGGGTTTTCAGTGACATATTTTTATGACAAAATCAGAGAGTAAAATGACCACAATCTAAAAACACAGAGATTCCATACTTTTAAACCTATTCTCAGATCATGCTTTGACTTACACAGTCTGGTTTGTCCCTCCTCCACAGGTATGGAACCTCTCTGACCTGCATCAGCATGCCCTTCAGATTGACAATGACCACAGCACCCAGCACAGACTGGTAGAACAATGGGTCAAAGGTCAGATTTCAGCCATTTCTGAGTTTGTATCTTGGTGGAGGATGGGGGTGCTCCTGAACTTTACCTTTGGTAGCGGCTCAAGCAGGAATCCAATCGCCAAGGTGACAATCATGACTATGATAGCTGAGAGTAAACCAGCAATCTGAGAAGAACAGAGGGGGTATAGTATGTTCAATTACAGTGATGGGGATCATTTCTCTGGTGTCACACATCGTACCATATTGTTGTTCTGTTGTTTGTTTCTTTCTCCTGATGGTTTCAAAATGTTAACACTTGGATATTCTGATCCTTACACTCATTAGTCAATACACATCTATAAGCTACATGAGAGTTACAAGTAAAACTTGTACTTGGTAGAAATGGTATCAATAAAATGTACTTTACATATCAAGTGCTTCTCATACAGCAGAAGAGCCCTGACATATGACTGCTGATGCATCAACAGAGCACTTTTCCTTGACATTACATTGGTTATGCGTGTAATTAACCAATCAGCCTTATGAATCTGGATTCCTGTTGAGGTAGTAGATGGTAGGGTCATAATTTTGCATAGACAGCAGGGATCCATAGACCCAACCTGCCTTGTCTTGTGTGGTGGTGTATTGGTGGTGAAAGGTTTTCTTGACACCCTATGGGTCCTTTATACCTATCAGCCTTAGTTTGAATGTCACAGACTATCTCAATATTGTTGCTGACCACATGAATCCATTGACACAAAGAACCCAGGCTGAGAGCAAATGAACTGTCTTGCATTGGTAGGGTGTTCCTAATAAAGTGCTGGCTGAATGCACTCAAGCAAAACACAGGCTCCTCAGAATTGTTCTGAAAGGGATAGTTTGAACATCTACCTTGGCTCTGTCCAAATATATCAAAACACACCTAACAGTACATAAAGCTAATTATATCCCATTTGTTTAGGTCATACAAAAAATCAAAGAATAACACATTGTTGTTTTACAGGCCAGTTGTTTCCTCCTGTTTCCAGCCTTTGTGATAAGCCTAACTGAACTAAGCAGCAGCTGGCTCTAGGCAACCTTAAATATTTACCCTACAGACATGAGAGGGGTATCGTTATTCTGTCTCATTGTAATCAAAGAATACTTGGTACATAAGTAAGTAGTTGAGTTAGCCTCAACTGTCTTCAAACTCAGACTAGATCTTGCCTCACAATCGATGAGAACTTGCTGAGGGTTTGAGTTACACTTCGGTCAGATATGTTGTTTTACCTGAGTCTTTCCTCCTGTGCTTTCCTGCACTGCACTCCTGGAGAGAGCTGTACTTGCAGCAAAAGATTTGAAGGATGCTCCAAAGATGTTGCTAACTCCGAACGCTATCAGCTCCTGCAGCCAAGTCAGAAAGAGAGAAAACATGTCTTCTTCATCTATATGACAGGGAGTTCTGCCTTGATGCTGTACATTTCTGCATTGTTACAGACCTGATTTCCATCAATGGTGTAGTCGTGTTTTACAGAATAGACTTTTGCCACAGAGAAGGCCACAGCAAAACCCACTATAGCCATAGGGAATGCTTCGACTGCCGTGTCCTGGAAGATGTGCAGGTTGGGAGCGACTGGAGGCTCGTACCTGAAATGTTCCAGTCAGTACTGTTAACTTCAGATTCAGTCTTTCTCGAACATTATGCATCATCTTTGATTTGAACTTTACCTCAAGTAACTGATACTGAATTGCCTCAGCGTAAACACTGTACCTTGCTGACAGACAAACTTAGTATATTGTCCCTGACACACAGAATTTCACCGACGATGCATCTGTGCATTTACTAGCTTACAGTAGATAACAATCACCTGTTTACAGGTGTTGTATCTATAGTGATGGGTGTAGCCCAATAGATACATGGATGTAGGCTATTGTTGTTTTCATGTCCTCATAATTTTGAACTGAATGTCCTAGTTCAGTGCTCTGACATATTGTATGACAGAAGTATTTTCATTGTGTGAACACTGACTCTAAGTAAGGCTACAGATTTTTTCCGGGGCTGTTGAGACATTAAGTTCTGTGGCATTTCAAGTAAAAGTAGCAGAGAACTGGGAAGCTGAGATTTACAATAATAAGATTTGTATTTTTTGTTTTTTTCTGGCCACAGAGGGGCAGTGGAAACAAGGTGTAATTACATCACCACAATCATTTGTAATATGTATATTGATCCTAGCAGGTTTAATTCCTATTTCCTGAAACTGCCAGTTCACTCAAATCACAAAAAACATGCCATTTTGTGGCAGTACACTGAGGTACAGAAACAGGATCTGCTAAAATCTTCTGTTCATGAAGGATAATGAACATTGATTTATTATTTCATTAACTATCAGCCTGTTGCTTGATACCAAAACAGTTGGACCAAATGCTCACAAGATGACACTGAAAATCTGACATTCATCTCAGTCTTACACATAAGATCTCCATGACACTTGTGCACAGACAACACTATGAGTGAATTAATGCAATGATGTGACGTCAGAATTCTTTGGCTTTGAATGATTTGCAAAAATCTCTCACCCTTTTGGAATATGGCCGACAACGTCAATGCCATATTTCGTCTTGAAGTCGAATGCATATGAAACCCCACATGCAATAACAGTCTGCAGAAGATACACAGATAAATTAATTCATATTGTTGCCACTATAAGCAGTATCTCAGGCTATGGAAACATGTTGCTCACCATTATAACCTCTATGGGGATGGGCACTGGTAGTTTGGATTTGAACCTGTCATTTAGCTCCTTTACAATGAAGACCACCACCATGATGACCAAGGAGATCACCACGTCACAGACATTGGTGGAGCCGATCTTGTGAAATATGATCCCCAGGGTCTGAAAAGAAAAAGGTCCACCAGTAAAACGATTCATTTACTCTTAGACTACGATAAACATTAAACTTTAATCTTCTCTGTACTTACATGTATGATGGAGAGTGGTCCGCTGATACCTGGGACCTGCAGACCCAACACAAACTTAAGCTGGGACACCAGGATGTGGACGGCAGCCGCCGTGGTGAAGCCGGACACCAGGGTGTCTGACAGGTACATGACAACAAAGCCCACCTGCAGAAGACCCATGGCCAGCTGGAGGAGACACAGATGTCAGAGGTCACCAGCTGCCAGCTGTTTCCAGTCTTAATGCTAACCATCAGCTTCATTTGCAGAAAAAGTGTTCTTTTTAAGCAGGTGAAACAAGAATTCACCCAGAAATATTAATAAAGGATCGTCATGAAATTTAAGGTGTTCTGACCTTTTAAGACAAAGGTCAATGTGTTATTTGAAGCTCTAGCCCGTGTTTGCTTTGTTATTCTGTTGTCACTGCACAGGTTTAGTGGTGAAGTGATTGTGTTGCGGTGTTCAACCTGCATGATGCCAGCGAGGAAGGTCACAGACGAAGCCACCAACACTCTCTGCTCATCTCTCGTCAGACCTTCAAACCCTGTGATGTTTGCGGGCGGACCGTCGTCTGGGACCAGCCTGGTGACCACTGAGCCAATCATCAGACACAAGACTGGGAACGGACCTGCAGGGAGAGGCAGAGAGAGACAGTTCCAGTTCCAGCTTTTAGTGAACCGTCATGGATGGAGAGTCACACACTCACACCTGCCTTACCTACGGAGATGTGCCTGGAGGTGCCCAGGAAGAAGTAAATGACGACAGGGAAGAAGGCAGAGAAGAGGCCATACCAGGGTGGCAGTGAGGCCAGCAGACAGTAAGCCAGGCCTGAAAAACATCCATATGTAAAACCAGTTTAATATAAAAAGATATTTCTTTGAACTACCTAAATTCTGAAAGTCTGACAAATGTTTCCTGTGTATGTTTAGTTAGATTCTTACTTTCTTATGTAGGAGTACAACATTATGTCAGTACGAATGAAACACTTATTTTAATACCATAAATAAAAGCATTCATGTTGTATAATGACCTGCTTCTGGAGATTACCATATATCCATACTATTATGCTCACTACTGTGGTATGATAGCACTTTTGATAGATGAGGAACCTTCATCTAACATGTTTACCCTCCAATAAGAACATCCCTATCAAAGTCAATGTAACTTTCTGACACATCTTCATCAGGTTGTATCTGACGTCACACCAGGAGTCAGATCTTCATCTGTCAATCAGATGCTTGAACATGAGCTTGCTGTTGATATTTACCTTGCAGGACAGCGACCAGTCCAGTGCTGACCCCAGACACGATGTCACTGAGCAGCCACTCTTTGATTCGATAGATCTTCATCCAGCCAATGACTGGCAGAAGAGACAGAGCTGCGTTCTTGGCTCGCTTAGCATCACATCTACAATAGTAAAGACATACATGTAAAGTGACCCCCAAGGCTCCAGGGTGTTTCATTTCACAAATTCTAAATGAATCGATTTGAGATTTTTACAGGTCAAATAGCATGGTAATTATTTTAGACTCATTTCTATGGTGGCCCTGAGGGTTCAATGCACTGCAAGCCAAGAAAACTAATGCAAGGACACAAATGTGCAACAAATTCAAAGAGAGATTTGACAATGCATGCACTGCAAAAACTCACAACACAACTGAAGTGTTTCTGGGGACAGTGACAAGCTGGTGCAGCACACTAGCATAATATTTCACAATTACACAACAGTAAGTATTTGCAATAATATGTGAATCATGTGATATTGGTGTTTTAATAAACCTTATTTTCAAACAAGCATTGAACAAAAGCACCCCAGTGTGGTCTGTCACCTTTTGTGTGTCCCTGAAAACACTTCCATTGCGTTGTGAGTTTGGTAGCACATGCATTTTCTAATTGACACAATGAATGCATTGCAAATGAAGGTTCCCTCTTCTCCTGGGTTGGTCCATAAGGAGAAAACCATCTCAGTGTGTCCTCTCCCAGGCGTCTTTCTGAAGTGCTTGTAACAACAGGTGAGTGAACCAATCAGTATTTCTCTGTGAACTGAGGCTTTGATACTTTCACAGTATTGATAAAGAACCTAGTGCTGCTTTATAATCAAAGAAATATGAAATTTTCACAATTAATACATTATAGGATTTTAAACTAGTCAGCAGGATGAGTAAAATTTGCTCCACTTGGTACTTACTCAGAAAGCAAAAATAAACCTTTAACTTTTTTATATTGCCGAATAATATTAATCTTAAGCAATAGATTTGAATACTGTTTGCCTTTCTGCAAAAATATTGTTGTGTATCTATCATAAACAGGAGTTTGTTGGGACTATTTAATCTTATCTGAACAACTTCAAAGAAAGTTCCATAGAAAGTTGATGACCTTCAAAAACTTTGGCACCAAAAAGCATCAGAAAATCCCACACACTGACGATCACTTGAACTCACTTCATTTTATTTTATTAATCTGGTGAAAGTTTTTATTTATTTAGTTCATTTAACATGGACATCAACACATACTGAGCTGTAAGCTCATTTTCATCTGCAGGCCCTTAAGTTTGAGCACCTGTATATCAAACATAAAGTGATCAACAGTGAGTGGAACCTTTTGATAAACACAAATACAATCTTCATCTTCTTATGAAGGATGGGACCTCATGAACTGAGATGTTACTGTGTATATAAAGAGGGGGAACACAATTAACCTTTAATGTGAAAAACTTGACCGTAACCATTATGATTTAAACTGTAAAAATGATGCAGGTTCAACTGAAACTTGACCACAATGTCTATTTTTTATTATAGTTTTTAAAAACCTAAATTCATTTGCTGTATTTATGTATCAAAACAAAAACAAAAACCAAAAGTATTGCATGCGCCTTACGTGAAATACTGAATGAAGTGGTTCAGCAGGGTCTTGCGCCTCCTGTAGACCTTCTCATGCTGCTCAGCGAAGGACTCCTCCGAGTACAGCGGCCTGGCCACCACATACTGCTTAGCTCCCGGTCGCATCATTGTGCCACTGCTGCCTGGAGGACCACTGCTTCCCCTCTATGTGGCTCTGAGATCCATTAATGACATTAGGTTACGAAGAGGATCCTGTCCTGCCTTTGAACATTACTTATCAAAGAGCATTAACAGCAAACAACAAAGGTCCAGACCCCTAAAAATACAGGCGGCACACATAAACCAGGTCAGGACCTGCACTGTCCTAGGGGCAAGAATTGTCAGGCTTCATTTGAGCTCAAGACACAGATTAACACCAGAGGGGCGTGTTTTGAATTTTAACACTGAAATGTCTCAGCTCCCTGACTTTCCCAAGATCAACTCTCCTGTTTAAGATGAGAGGCGCTCAGGGAAATATTTACTTCCTTCATGTGGAGCTCAAAATACATCAGGTCCACCGGAGGTCCGGCGCCTTATGAAGATCCTCCAAATGCACTCAAAAGCTTCAAAAACATCTGTTCTCAAGGCGCTTCATATCCTCATGTACAGCAGTGTCTCCCACATACCTGACTGTGCACTAATCTGTCCCAAATCCAAGTGTCCCAAAGTGTCCCGTCTCTCTTCCACCTCCTCCAGCTTCTGAGGATCAACTGGAACCTCAGACAGTTTGGCCATCAATAAATGCCACCTCTGCCGCTTATCACAACTGTAATTATTAACAGCAATTATGATGAACTCCCTGCTTCGCGCGACTGCTGAGCCCCCAGCTTATCCTTGACCATTGTTCTCACTGATATCTGTAACCTGCAACTTTCAGTGGAGGCTTTCCGCCCCCGTGGAGCATTTGAAAGATATTGTACCAATGGGCAGGAAAGGGAGGATGTGGACAGGACAGACAGAACAGCACAGGACAGGTCAGTGTTATGAAGTGGAAATCAAGTTACTTTTTCAGGAGGGGAAACAGTGCTAAGGGTTGACTGTCGTGCTCTACAGTGCACTTCAGGACTAAAAATAGTTTGTGAGCTGCAAGAACTGAAAGTGTTTGTGGGAAAACTGTGTTGTATTTCAGAATTGGAGTGTGATAAGACCCCCTAGTACTCTGATTATCAGATGCCTGACATGAAACTCAAACACATTTCAAGTTAAAATGCATGAGTCACCTTAAACCTTAACTGACCTTTAATGTTGTTCCTCTCACAATATGGACCTACTGTAGGTCTGATTTCACCGGAAACAAATCTTCCTCTCAGCGTAAAGAAACACCAGCTGAACTGATAGGACCAGAAACTGTAGTCTGAGGTGTGTGTAGAGGTGTTTGTGGTGTGTGTGTGTGTGTGTGTGTGTGTGTGTGTGTGGGGGGGGGGGGGGTTTCAGTGGAGGCAGCTGGAATGCAAACATTACAGGAAAGTGTGTGAATGGCCTTATTGAAGTGTCTACTCTACAACTAAGTGGAGGTGATGCCTTAACCTAATGTTTGTAGAGGATCACACATAGTTCAGGTCACATCCATGGGAAAGTGTGTGTGTGTGTGTGTGTAAAAACAAAAGCATGAGTATGCTGTGATCAAACAAAATCTGCACTTTTAGAGATGTTCCTGGTCCTGTCTAAAATGTTTTTACCTGACAATGATGGTGCATATTTGTGAATTCAAAGTGTTTGTATGTGAAGATCTAACAGTGTGTGTGTGTGTGTGTGCGTGCGTGCGTGTGTGTGTGTGTGTGTGTGTGTGTGTGTTTTTGGATGTAATCCCACTGTAGCACTTGGCTAAAACTCCCACTTACTATAATAAACCAGTGTGATCAGATATGGATCTGATTGGACCAGTCTATGTTCTATTGCACCATGATAAGAGATAAGCCACAGCAGTGACCAAATTGTGTCTGATTGATGCTGGACAATGATCTGCTGTCAGTTACCTCCAAGGTCAACCACTTTCCACTTGACGTGCATTTATTTCCATTAATAAAAAGAGTGTGAAGAGAAGAACAGTGTGTCCTTGGGCACGAATGGAAAAAGTTTAATGACAAAATGTTTCAAATCATTTACGTGCAAAGTCCAATCTCTGAATATTATCTCGTTAAATGCAATAATGATAATTTAGGGAATACAGGTAAATACTAAACCCCTCCCCTTTTTAATGAGTGTCCAATCACAGCTAAGTGATCATAATTAGCTGTGTGCACAAAGTTGTGATAAAGTATTTATAAATATATAAATATATTATCAAGATTGAGAGCTGCACAAATTATGACTTTCAGTAGAAAAATAAAATGTCAGGGTGCTGCATGGGTGATTACTGTGGTACACAGGAGAGTCCTGGGAGGAGCAGGAAGTAAACAACAGGGTCTAATGACACTGGTGGTCAGCTGCATGCCTGTTGTGAAGTGAGATGTGAATCAGGAAGAACCTGATAATCGATGAGTTGTTGTTATGTAGATAATGAATAACGAACATGCAAGTACTCTATAGCAGGGGTTCCCAAACGTTTCCATGCCAAGGCCCCCGCGAATAGCATTAGCTTCTGGCTGGGGACCCCCTTTGCAAACCCACCGAGCTTGAGGCTTGATGTCATTCACAAACCTCCAGGTCAGCACTAACAGTTTATGACATCATGAATGGTATCTTGACTGGAAAGCAATTAGAAAGATGAGCATGGCAAATAAGGTTTCGATATGTTACATTATCATAAATTATATTTTATAATAATGCTCTAAATCATCTTTCCTCCAATTTGCTGAGGACCCCCTAGCAGCTCCTGGTGGCCCTCCAGGGGGCCCCAGCCCCCACATTGAAAACCACTGTTCTATAGTAGACAATGATAATTATAATGAGGTATTAATTATCGATGAAAACCAGAAGCAGCCAACAAGCAACACAAAACTAGCTACAATTCATGAATCACTTCCATCAAACCGAGTTATCACTAAGTGCTGTTCTTAATTAATCTTATAATCACCATTTGTTTCATGCAAACTTGCACAACTGTTTATTTCCACTAGTAACCCTAAATGAGAGTGAAAACACTGTACAGTATATAGAAAACAGATATTATATAAACTGTATGAAATCACCATCCCTGAGCAAGGAGAGCTGCTGTACCTCGTAAACAGATTCGTAGAAGCAAATTAAATGCATTCTTCTGGAACTGTATAACAATTAAAAATGTGCTTCTCTGGATCACATGGGTCTCTGTGCATCATCACTTCCTTATCAGACAGAAGAGACTGTGCTGTTACTGCAAAAAGGTAGAACAGCAGGGTTAGCAAGTACATGTCGTGTCATCCAGTCGTTCTAACTGTTTTGCTACAGCTTTTGCTACAATAGGAAAATGAGAAGTGACAGGAATATCATTAGAGTGTGTGTGTGTGTGTGTGTGTGTGTGTGTGTGTTTCTTCAGAAACCTACAACTTTGAGAGAACAGGAACAGCTGGTAACTCAGCGCACACAGAGTGTCCTGAACAGGATGAGCTGAGACAGACAGAGAGGATGATGAAGTCCGAGTGAACAACGTGAGGTTGTAAACACTGTAAAATCTCTGCTCTGACAGTCATGACTGTCCTGTTTGAATGATGTGTCCTTGGAAATGACGCGCACATGCAACTAAACCATTCAACACAATAGATAATACACCATGTTTGCTTATTGCAAATTATGTGGCTTCAGAAAGTATTCAGACACCTGCCTCTTCAAACTGTTCAGTCAGCTCAGTTTGACACAGGGGGACTTACATGTCAAGGAAGACTGAAGCAAACAGGAAGCACTTGACCTCAGTGTAAATATAAGGCAAATGAGTTTAAGCTTTGATATATTTGAAAAAGAAGAAGAAAAAATTATAATTACATAATAAATAATTTCACTTTTACTATGACTGAATGGTGGCCAACACATTATAGTATACATAGTTTGTTATAGTTGTTATTGAATGGTAACATTCAATAACAACATTTGTTTTCCATTGAAATATACAAACTCCCACAATGATAATGTATTAATTAGTAATCCTCTTAACTGATAAATGGACTGCACTTAAATAACTTTACACTACAATTCACATTCACCCATCATACACACACACACACACACACACACACACACACACACCAAACAGTTAACAGTATAACACATATGTATTAACACTTAACCAACATTAAACCACAGGCTGGGTTAAGGATGTCAGTAAGTACTGCATTACCTGAGTAAACAGCTGTACAGTATCATTATTATCTGAGAAAACAACCTGATGATGTGACTTGGCCTGAATGTTTGGCTTCCTCTACATTTTGTTATTTTTTCCATAGTGCGAAAAGTCAAAAAAAAAAAAAAAAAAAAAAAAAAAAAATACTGATCACATCAGCGGAGACTTTGTTCTGTCATAAGTGTCCTACTTAAAGGTAAGTCCAGTGCGACAGTCCGCACGCTACCTGTCACCCTGCCTGACCTGACCTCAGCCGTCACTCAGTTGATTATTGATATCATATTGATTATTTGACATAGTTTCATATGTAGCCCTGTTGGATCTTTTCTGTATGTTCTAGTCTGTACAGTAAACAATGTTTAAGGTAAATACATTTAAGGGAACCGTGAACCATAACCACATCTAATTTTCACACTGTAGGATGAATATTAACAGTTAACACCCCATGTATCCTGTTATCTCTTCTGATAGGCAGATAGGATAGTTTTGATTACATAGAGGAAAAGTTGAGAAGACACAGTACAGACACCCTGCAGATTCTGGCAGGGAAGTCGAAATGATTCACAAATATCTATAATACACAACATGAAAAGAAGGAAAACCATCAAAATAAAAGTCTCTTCTCTAAAAAATTGTGGCTTGACACATTAAAGGTGTTTTTATGACACAGACTTTAAGTCCATCACAGGCAATAAAACAAGCAATAAATAGCGACAATCACCGGAGCAGATAAAGCCAACAGTCAACTGAACTATTTGCTAATCTCAAATCTGACGTTTTACTTATACAGATAACAGGTGCAATTAAAGATTATTGATAATGCACTGATAAGCAATAACAGCAGTAATGTTTTGCCCCGGATCTCTAGAACCGATTTAACCAGAGTTTCTAACTAAACACATCAGTTTATCAGATGCAGAGAAAGTGTAGAAAGTTAAGATATCACTTACTGAAGTAGACAGGTCACTGGGCTCATCATCAGGTCTCCAAGTGTCTTTAAAGTTGTTCCAGCATTTCTCCCCCTCTTGGCTTTACGTCTTTGCCGATTCACAAGAAACCGCAAGTGTTTATGACAAAATCAGCGTTCACCAGAGGAGCACAGACTGCTGTGATGGACACTTAAGCTGTGCATGTAAGCATGTTTTGCTTCTGTGACTAATGTTACCAGCCATCCAGTGTGTTCCTGGACAGCAGCTGGACAGAGACCTTTCCTGGACTGAATGCCAGTGACCGGTGCAAAGTTTCCAGGCTCACATGAGCTGAGGAAAATCAATAATATGTACAGATCAAACATGACAGAGTATAACCAACCACATACCTGTTCAATGAGTTTTTCAAAATAGAGTCCAAAATTTAAATTCTAGGCAAATATCTGTGTAGTTTATGAAAAAATGGAAATACTGTTTATAGGTCTATAGAAAAAGATGCAAACATAGACTCTTTGTCAACAAAGAGATTCACTGTGGAGTAAAACAAGACATAGAGCAACATCATGATCTTCCCATTATCAATGTTTGTTCACAAACAAACTCCCAACATGTCAATGTTGACTTAACCACAGAACTTCTGAGCAAGACTCCAAAACAAGTTCATACAGAGCTAAAAGTCAATGAGCAGCTTGACTTTCTTAATTAGTCCCGTGATGTGGGAATTTCCAACGCACTGAAGCTGTGTTTATCTTTCCTGTGGCATCCAGACAAGAAATGGTGGATGGTGGAGATCTAATGGACGGTGATCTGGAGGATGGGGAGATCTCCGGGTCCGGCTTGGATACCAAGATGGGAACAAGGCCAAGCTCAGGTTCCTCCAGCCATCAGCAGCCAGTCCTTCCAGAGCAGAGCTGCTGCCCAGCCTCCTGTCAGTGGAGTCCAGTGACATTGACCAGGAGTCACACAATGCTGACTGAGGTTTTTACGATTTCCTGCTTTTGCTCAAGTATGTTTTGCTTATGTCCAAGCTCTTTTCATTTTCTATCATGATCTGTTAGCTTAGAAAAGTGTTGCATCAGACCAGCCCCATGGTGAACCAGTGCTTGAACTGAACAGTGGCTTTGTGCTAGGAGTGATCAGACTGATAGACTGACCATGACTTGCTGCAGAAGAAGTTGGACTGATGAAAGTGTCAAAGCATCATTAAACTCCTCCTGGCTTGATTTGGAAAAGCTGGTATATCGGGCAGTGAGTGGATGCAGGAATAAATTATTTTTCAACAACAACAACAACAACCCTGGAGTCACTCATCTGGCCCAACATGAAAGTGAAGCAGCTGTAATGTTCTGGCGGAAATTTCCTTTCTTAAACCTCTCAGATTACTTGTGCTGCTGTTTAAAGATAAGAAAACTTTTTTTCCCCCCAATGAGTTTTGAAACATGTGATTCATAGTGAGGGAGTTACATTTTATAGCGTTGTTATCCTGCCACAGTAGTTAATCATAAGGTGGAAACTGATGCCAAGGCCAATCAGCTTTTCCATGTTCACACTTAGTATGTTTTGGATCAAAGTCTATGACTCTTTGTTGTCCTTTAAACTGTACACAAACCTAATTCTTTTGATTCCTATTCCAAATGATGGTGGAAACTTTACACATCCACATCCAAACCAGGGGTCACCAACCTTTTGGAAACTGAGAGCCACTTCAAGGGTACCGAGTAATACGAATGGCTACTTGTTTGATACAAACAAAAAATAATATTAAATATGTGTGAAGAGAGTGTCAGTGTAAATGATTCCTCACAATAATTATCAACAGTGATTTACCATGGTTTGAACATATACCAATCAAATAAAAATGGCCACTGAGCCAATGAGTCATTAATTTTGCCTCTGTGCTCTTAAATGAATTAACTGACACGTTTGTAGAAGACAAGGACCGTTCATTTGTAGAGCAACAGATGTTCAGATAAAGACAGCCCCCTGGCTCCTTGGACACAGGCTGCAACAGCTGACCTCACCTCGGCCTCGTCACTCCTCACTGGGCTTAAATCCATATTCAGTCTCGCCAAGTTGCCACATCAATGATAAGAAGGTAATCAGCCCCGTGTGTGATATAAAGCTGCAGCTTCAAGGATACGGGTGGATTTTTTTTCATATTGCCCGTTCATTCGTGAGAAATCATCCTGCTATACACTCTGAATCACACAGGTGGGGAATGAGAAGCAACACGACCTGTGTTCCTATTGGTTGATCTTGCTAGGGGGGGGGGACTGATGCATATGTGCAAGAGCATAGAACAACAACAGAGAATGTGTCCTATAGATGATGCTACAATCTCTCTGCTTTGGAGGCGTTTCATGGTGACAAATGCGCTGCAGGCAACTCAGGTGGTCCTTGTGGGCAACACCGTGTTGGTGACCCCTGCTTTAAACCTATAAAACCAGCATATTTCTGTATCTGCATATATACCTATCAGTCTTAGACCTCCACAGTGAGGACATTTTTGCAGACTGAGGCCACCTTGGCACAGTCCTCAGTTTGGGTGGGTTGCTCTATGGCTCAGATTTACGATTAAGATCAGGGCAACTATTGTTTTTCTTTCTTAAAGTGCTCGCATCATGGTCAAGTATCAAGTATTACCAGTTCTTCTAAATTCAAGTTTGTAAGAGTCTAGACAACATTTGTATTGTATTGTATTGTATTTGATAAGTTGCAGTCAGGTATAAATCTTCACTCCAGCTGCCAATTACGACACAGATGCTGTTGCAGAGACGTAGAGACTTTTCCATGACTTACTCATGTCTCAAGAATCTGACAGGAAGTGGCCCTGATTGGATGGAAACATAAATACACCCACACTTTCAATCTATCTTGTTTATTTTTATCAGGGTAATATTTTATCATAGGTGTAGATTTCCTGCTCTTCTGACCAATAACAACCGATTTACTATTATAAGAGCCTGACACAATCTGAATTCCATGTCAGCAGCATGAGATGGTTTAGATTCTGCTCTGTCTGGATCCAGACAGAGAGAAAACAAAGATTTGTGGATATCAGCACTTCGCATGTTGTTACACAACTACATAAAATCAATCATTTATAAATTGTAGACTGTTAATAACTAGAAATCATTGGCATTATTATTTCAGACAGCGTATATTTGATCATGTCTCCTGTCTCACTTAGCAGGTAGAACAGGGCAGTAAGGTCGACTGAAAAAAAAGAGAAAGAAATCAAAGTGAGGACAAGGAGCAGGATGTGTTCTTTTCCGGGCAGGGCTGGCGCCCTACTGAGGCTTTAGGTCAGTATTGTACCCTAGCATATGACTGCTTCATAAACATGCACACTATGCAATGTTAACAACAAACAAACATTTCCACTAAAGCATAATGCAACATAATTATAGCTATTTATCTCTCTGTAGTTTCAAGTCGTGATTGTGATTCTTTGATTTCAAAACTAATCATCTATTAACACCAGCAGAAAGTGATCATAAGGGTCAAAGGTCAGCCCCACAGGAACTACTCTAACAAGTAAAAACATGAAGGATAATGACAGAAATAAAGAGACTTCATTTCCTAATGTTGTTGTTATGATGAGGATGTGACACATGAAAGACACAGGGGGAAGCCATTGTGATCACAACCATCTAATTCAAGGAGGTATAAATAGTGTTTTTACAGGCTCGCAGAACAAAACACTAGAAAATACTACAGGCTTTGAAATCACCCTTGATCACCACCAGAGACTCAGTGACTCCTCCATCACATCTTGTTTACCTGTGTTTTGTTCTGTAGTGTCCAGACACTCATTGTCCTCCAGTCCATCCACTGTCAACCTGCTGGTGCCAGCAGTGGAAGTATCAATGATACATAGATAATGGCTAGATAAAAGCTGATAGATAGATAAAGGCTGATAACGTGATGTATTACAAAATACCACAAAGTGCTTGTAAACACTTTGTTAGTGTGAGGGTACTGTCTGCATACAGCACTTATTACATGTGTCTCTATAGTGAGGCAGCAGTTGCATTCATGCAGTTGATGAGTTTAGTGCAAAGGGACAGACTGTGGTGTATCCAAGTGTTGTTTTTCATGCATATTTAATTGTGTGTTGTGTTTTATTACATTACATTATTTAAAAAATACATTCTCTACCACACCAATACAATACATGTGTTCGGATATGTTTTTTGTATTACTAGTTAAATGTGGAATCAAAGGTGTGCCATAAAAAAGAACACATTTGTAAAACAATGATAAAAGACATAAACAAGTTAGAACACGAACAGGAATCATTAAAAAAAAAAAAATATATGAAGGATTTGTAAATATAAACACATAGAGAAAGAATATCAACATTTTGCTTTTGTTTTTACCTGCTGCTCATAACTCCATGGTTATAGGGATGGAACAAAGAAACTCTCATGCTCAGTCCCTCAGTCAGTGAAGCTGGTTAAACCTTTGACTGTTGTCGCCTCCTCATGGAAACAAAATGTAAATACAGAGCAGTGTGCTGGATATGGGCCTGAGCCACAGCACAGTCACTTTAACACTAAATACTGTATGTGCAGCAAGTTGTATTTTCCTCTCCTCTATAGATGAGGCTACATGTATCTTAGATGGAGGAACAGAGATGGAATAATGAATAAATAAGGTCAATGATTTGCTTCTGAGAAAAGATATTCTGTAACTCGTGTAGAGTAGAATAAAGTCTACTCCACTTCACTCTACTCGACTCTTCTCTAGTTAAAGAATATCTTTTCTCAGAAGCAAATCAAACCTTCCTGTTAACTGTCAAAGATAAAATCGTACAGCTTGGGAAACACCCCTACAGAAATTGAAAACTGTCTATGACGTGTCCCTATATCAAGAGTTATGTTGCCATATATGCAGTATATATGTGTATAACATATATTAAATATAAAAAAAATGTAACATGTTAAATACTAATATGGATAAATTGTAAATTAAAGTCGCATCCACATGTATTGACGGGCTTTGATTATGTACCTATATAATATATGTCTACAATATAAGTACTGCTGAATATGTATTCATATATAGTTTCTACATGATTTTCTTTAACATGCACATGTATGATATATATAAAAATTCAACATATGCACATGTATCTGAGATGAATAAAGTGGTGTAAATTATTTGTGGATAAGATCCTGTAGGATATGGACTGCGTTTAAGGGGGGTGACATACAGTAGAAATATGGGGGTGTGAAACCTTCTGTAATTATTATTTATGAAAATGTTCAACAAAACAGTACTGATTCTTTTCAGACCATGTGAGGGGAGAAGCGAGGAAGAGTCAGGTATTACATGAACTTCCTCTTGAATACATCCATGGGTACAGCACAGAGCCCGGTCTCATGGCTACTGGACATAGCAGCATGTGATCTGCCTTCATCATCTACTTCCCTGCCCCCAGACACACAGAGATCCACAAGGCACACGAGCTCTCACTCTGAACCTAGATTTTAAAACATGACTCTGCTATCATCAGAGGTTTGTGATAAAGATTTCATGTGATCACAGAATTAACAATTTAACAGAATAAATAGGATATGAAAATACATAGGCTAAAATGAAAGGGATCTGGTTGCTGTAAAATGCAAAAATGTGAAATTTCTGGTGCATATGCTCTTTTCTGTGTCCAGAGGCCTGTTAGCATGTCACCATGGTTCTTGAGATGTCTGTTGATTCCTTTTGTAAAACAAAAACAAACAAACAAACAAACAAACAAACAAAAAAAACAGAAAAAAAATCAGTTTGAATTGATTTACCTTTAGGAGAAGATTTCCCATGCTTAAATAACAGATAAAATAGACATAGGACCTGCTTGTTCAAAAGCCAAAGATAATAAAAATAAAATAAAAATACAGTAAAGTCAACGTTCCAAACTCAATGAACACTAATTCAACATCTATACAACACATTAAATCATTATGCAAGTGGGCGTAAGCCAATGAAATCTAGCCATAGGCTAGCATCTAGCCATAGGTGCGAGAATAGCAGACAGTTATTCGCAGTGCGGGTTAAAAGTATGCTAAGTGCTGCAGCATTACTGGGGGCTACATCTTACATGTTATAGGCTACATGTTACACCTTATGAGTTAAAAATATATATATGTAAAATAGAAATGATAAACATACAAATATATGAAACTGTGTCGCCAACATCGTGAACTTTTTATGCACTTCCACAAGTTGTAGTACTATAAACTGGCTAGCTGCATGTGAACGCGCATGCTTAATCAACGCCCACCTTAGCAAACCGGAAGGTGGAGTGATTCATCTTAACTCCACTCCTTATCTTTGGGTTATATCGTAAACGGTCGCCGCTGTCCGTCATTAAAGGTCGTTCCCGCTGTTAAACTTCAGAGTTAATTTTTAAATTCACAGTCTCTCTCAGCTGCAGCATCCTCACAGGAGCTGGAGGAGGACAGAGGTAAGAACCCTTTAGCATCTTTGTGTTAGCATAAATGTATGGAGCTAGCTGTCACAGTGAGTGTGGTGTGGCTGGACACCGTGTGTATATATAACCAGAACATTAGGTTCTCGGTCTAACGTTGGAGATTTACCTTCATTCTCTGTTTGACGGTTTCCTGGTAGCTAGCTAACGAAAACGAGGGGACACGAGGCTCGTGTGCTTACGTCAGAGATGTTGATTTGGAGAGAAGTGACGAACAGGAGTCAACAAGTCTGATAATAAAGCTACAGGATATGAACCTGCTTTATTTTATAATGGAAGATATCAAAAAAGAAACAGCAGAATATATTTGGTACAATGTTTTAACATTATTATTATTATTATGTCATCAATATAATCTGCATTCTCCAGAATTAATAGCAGCGGGCAGACCTTTATGATTATAATAACATGTTGTCATTTCCAACCTTTATTAAATCTCGAGAATCAGTGAGAGCAAGGCTTCATTTTCAGTGATGTCGAGAGTACAAGACAGAGATCTACAACACAATCTACAAATAAGACAACAACAACAACAGACAGATGCATATATTAATAAAAACAGTTACATTCAGAGGAGTTTGTTATCATAGTTTTAAACTGACCCTGAGAAACAAGTGTCTGTAGTTTTAATGTTAATTGTAAATTATTCCAGGAAGATGCTGCAGAATCATCAATCAGCCAACTACTTGAGCGAGCTGTGAATGGAGCATGAGACTGATGTAGCAAGGAGGTCATATATGGGGGCATTTTTCGAATTAATGTTTTGTAGATAAATTAAAGCCAATGCTTGTCCCGTCTTAAAGCTACAGAGGCACAGCCCACCTTCTTATATAAAACACAATGATGAGACAAATAGCTGTCGCCGGTAATTAATCTAAGAGCAGAATGATAAATGGGGTGTGGAGGCAGAGATTATATTTCCCGTTATACATTACCAAGCCTGATTAATGTGTGACATACCTTTCATATGATATAACCCATACAGTCACATACACTGGCCAAAAGGTAATATTCATCAGATAGCAGATAAGCTACTTTCTTAATGTTAGTAACAATATAAAGCAGTTCAGAGTTCTGGTTGGTTGTCATCGCTCCAGCATGATGATGTCTTTCCTCCTCTTGCCCTCTGAGTAGAAAAAGGAAGAAGCGCAGACAGATTGAAGTCGGAGCTGTTAAAGGAATGAAGATGGAGCTGGTCAGAGCAATGACAGAGATGTGAGAAGGGGCGACATAATCAATACTGTTGACAATGAACAGCCACCCTGTCTCTGGTATGGAGCAAGAGGAGGTGGCAACCAGGGAGGATGCAGAAGATGCACAGCTGATGTACAGGATCGAGCGTCCAGTCTATAATGAAGCCTTCATCCAGTCGCGAGTTCTTGAACGTAAAGAAAAGTCCATATCCCTTCGGGAAAGGCTGGCAAACCAGTTCCGGTAAGTTTGCATAGCATGTGGCGCAGTAGGTAGAGCAGGCGCCCCATATGTAGAGGCTATAGTACTCACTGCATTTGGCCATCAGGCAGCCCTTTACTGCATGTCATTCCCCTCTCTCTGCCTCCCCATTTCCTGTCTCTCTACACTACACTATCAAATAAAGGCAAAAAATCCCCCAAAAATGTACTTGAATAAAAAAGTGTGCATAGAGAAATCAGATTAGGAAAATCGACAGGATTCTGGTAGTTCAAATACCTTTGGCCGCAATGTTTAGATTGTGAAGATTGTCTTTGTTCAGTATGATTAGAAAGCAGATATCTTCAGACAAAACAAGCAAACTGAAGACGCAGCTTCAGGGACATTGTGTAAGACACTGATTGATAGTAAAAACACAGAGCAAATGTAATGTTGGCGCAGCAGGTTGATCCTGTCTGAACAGGTTTATGCTGTGAAATCTAGGTGTTGTTGTTCAAGTGTATCCTAGGGTCATTCTCATTTGATCTCCTGATTATTCATTTGCTAACTTAAATTTATTCTGTAGAATACCATGAAAATGCCCATCATAGTTTCCCAGAACTTAGGGTCACATGTATTAACTTCTTGTTTTTGTCTGATTAACAGTCCAAAGGTATTTAAAGAATGATGACCTAGAACATTGCGTATGTAAAGAGGCAAGAAGTGGAAGATTTGCTTGGTAACTGTCAGCTGTCATCATACTTACTTTTAGGGTAGTTTGAACAGTCACACAGTTTCAACATGTTTGTGTAGATGTAAATCACACTGAGTGATAAGGAGGCACATATTGTCTGCTTTCATTTGAGGGTGAGTAGAAGAGCACTATTTCAACACAGTCGCACCTGCCTCCTCCAAAAAAGACTTCTATTATTATCATAGACTTCCTCTATTAAGGAAAGAGGAACGATTCCCCTGCACTGGTCAGCCAGGTGCCAGCTAGTTCAGACCAGGACACTTGGTGATTCACTTAGTACAAAACATTTGCATACAGATGGGAAAATGTTCTAACAGGTGAGGACACACAGCTTTAGTTTTCCAACAGGTTTTATAACTGCTGCCTCTTAGCTGCCTCTAAAATGGGCTCATTAATGTACATTTAAGATTAGGATATTGAGAAATCACTATAAATGCTATTAGCATTTACAGTTCAAGTCAGAAGTTTACATAAACTTTTTTTTAGTGATTTAAACTATTTTGGGGAAAATAAGTCAAAAGATCTGAAATAGTATTTTAATTCAAAATGATTTCTTTGAGTGCAGTATCCCAGGATGTCAGCACCAGCCAGAGAGTCAAAGCCGGCTGGGTTTTCCAGACAGTCAGACAGTCCAATATATTTCTTAAGTTGAAGCAAAATGACTTACGAACACAGACAGGGTGATGGAGTTGTCGTCACAGTGGTCTGACGTCAGTGCCGACATGGCATTTGTGAACAAGGAATGGGTTAAAGGCAATGCTTCTAAATATTAACTAGCTATAACAGAGCTGTGATGAAAGAGATAAAATGTCACATTCTCAAAGTGAGGCAGTGGTCAGGAGAGGAGGAGATGTAAACATCTGTGCTCTCTGCAGCTATCTGACCAGGAATGTTCAGTGCATCACTGGTAAAAGGCAGTAAAAACTTTGATAGACCCATCATTGTCCTGTGCTGATGTAACTGATCCATTTGTAGACGTGTTTCTCAAGTTAACTTCCTTGACAATGCGTCGCCCTCCCCTCTTACTCATGGTGATTGTCAGTTTTTGGCAGGATGTGAGGATTAAGAAATGTCTTGTCGTTGTGAGGTGTGCCAACTTTATGTGTACACAGGTGATTAGGCATTGAGCCAAAATCACTTGCCTCTTTAAAAATGAATCTTTTGTCTCATGTCGTAGGTGTTCCTCAGAGAAGGCCAAGGCAGCAGCTCTGAGCTTCCTGCCCATTCTAACATGGCTGCCGTCCTATCCGGTCAAGCAGTACTTGTTTTCGGATGTTGTCTCAGGTCTCAGCACGGGAGTGGTGCAGCTCCCTCAAGGTCAGTGTCCTGCGGTCCCAGCAGCGCCTCTGTGTGGTACAGTAGCCATGAGCCACTGTGGTCAATTGGAATGACATAAGGGTTAAATAGTAAAGGGCCAGCTGCCAGCTCTTTCAGGGCTGCTGTCAGCGTCATGCCGTCTTTGTTTTGGTTTGACTGGAGCTCTGAAGCTGTGATGCAATCACTCTGCTGCTGGGATTGTTTATTCCTCTCTCTCTCTCTCTCTCTCTCTCTCTCTCTCTCTCTCTCTCTCTCTCCTCTGGCCCACAGGTCTAGCCTACGCCATGCTGGCTGCTGTGCCTCCAGTGTACGGCCTGTACTCTTCATTCTACCCCGTTGTGCTCTACACCTTCTTTGGCACGTCCAGACACATATCCATAGGTAAGAAGTGAGCGCAAAGTCTTTTGTGGAGGCTTTGTGTCTGGGTCATAATTTTTTTCTGCAAGCTCTGGTGGGTTCTACCTGCTGTGTGTATTGTTACACGCCTTTTACACCAGAATTAGCCCACTTATAAGGTGACTGGCTGCTATTATGTAGCTAGCAGAGCTTGTTGTTTCTGTTCAGAGAAGAGAGGTTCACAACCGTGGAGAATGATGTCATCACTTGAACACAGATCATATAGACCAGAGCTGGGCGCTTTATGGCCTGCGGGCTGGACCCGCCCATCCAACTCTTGCATCCGGCCCATGAGATCAAAGACAAACCAATCAAATTTACTGATGAGGCTTATTTTACAGCTGCATGAAATGATCTTAATTTGCTTTTATTTTGAAATGCCAAGAGCAGCTGTGCTTCCTCCTGTCACACTAATTATTATCATCATAATAATAATTATCATTATATTATTACATGTTTTTGTATTAGAGTGGGTGCACTGTATGTTTTCTATATTTCATCTTAACTTTAAAATTAAGGTATGGGGTGACAAAAATTTGTGTGGCCCCCGGCAACGATCTGGGTTTCATGCATTTCTCCCCAGGAAAAATAACTGCCCACCGCTAATATAAACACAAGGGAGAGAGAGTGAACTGCGAGGTGCTGAGCAGCAGGGTAAAAAGAATCAGACAGGGAGCAGGAGTGGCACTTCCTCATTTCAACAGAAATAGTTTAGTTATATTAAAGGGCGGTGTATATTAAAAAGTGGCTGAGTCCTGTTTTCGTCTCTTTTCAGTAGAAACCAGGCAAAGCTAGCAGATGTTTGATGCTTCATATTATATGCTGGGGCCCTGTTTGTACTGTTGCTGAAGTATGGTGCTGTTCTGAGTATCATCTGTTGCTATAAGTGGCTTTTTTGATCGCAGTTAGCTCTTGGCTACAAAGACAGCAGTGTTTTGCTATCTGGCTGTGTTGAGGTCACTACATCTAGAGAAGTTTGCAGTCAGCAAATTTGATCTCTCCAGGGGGTGTTCTACTTTGTCTCATGGTGCGTTAAACGATGGGTTAAACTTATTCTGGAAAATCCCTTTAACATTCACCTCCTGTACAGTCATGATGAAGGAGGAAATTAGTTACAGAGACTAAAACAATTTTTTGGCCGAGGCTGTGAACATGTTCTTTTTTTCTTGAGTTGCACATTTCAACATGAGCCTTGCCACTTCTTTAGATTTCAACTGTTATTACAAAAAAGAAACTGAGAGACTATTCAGTGCAGTGAAACCAAGCTACAGCTGCCAGGATCTTCAGGAGATGGACAGTTTGACTAATCATGAAATGATAAACATCCACATAATTTGAATTCAGTGAGCAACATTCTTGATTGGGTCATTCATATCAGCTGGATGGACTTACAAACTTATCTGCTGGTGGAGTTTACAGTTGCAGTTACATTTTACAGTCGAGCTGCAAGAGTTGGATAACATTAATTTAATAATTCATTATAATCCACACAGACTTACAGTTCATACTCTTGAATGCTGTATTTGCAGTCTTTTTCACTGAAGCTGAACATTTCTGTAGATGTAAAAGATGAAGTAGTCACTGAGATAGCCTGTGGTGTCTCTGCCGAGATGTGGTAACTGTGTCCTCAGCTGACACGAGCACTACCCCTCTGTCTGACATCTCAACCATGCGGCTGCTCTCTCTCCCAGACACGGCTCCTGGTCGTCTCAAATGTCAGCCCCAACCTGAGAGTTTATCTGGTACATGGGAATAATCAACTAAACCTTGCTCAGCCATTTGATCTGAACAGTAAACACTCAACAGGGAGCAGTTGGGCGCAGTGTAAACCGGGCTCTTCGCAAAATGTGGTCTGATTGCAGGTTTGCTGTTGAAAAGTTCCATTTACGTCTCTGGCAGAGGGTGTGAGGGAATAACTGGGCTGCTGTTCAAATGCTAAGCAACATGGCCTTTTCACTCACAGGGATACACAGACACGCTGTGAAGAAATCCTGATACTGTACAGGACTGAGCCTGGACTTAAGTAGGGCTGAGGTGAAATATGTCCATGATTCAGACAAAATAAAGTTTGACCAAGGATAGTGGTGTTAGGTTTGGTGTTTGCATTTCCTACAGTGACGGGCAACGCTGATAAGAGTCTGTGTGTTTAGGCGACTGATTAAGATAAGACATTTGGCCTGTTACTGTTGTGTGGATTTTGTGGACTTCATCCTCTCAGCTTATTCCTATTCCTTCCACATCATACAGATGCAGCTCATTTTTGATCCTGTACTATATCCTCATAAGGACAGAAATTGCCAAAAGCTATCAAGGGTTATGTCGAAGCAGCAGTGCTCATGCTCATGGCACCCAGCACTGTCTGCAGTAACATAGACAGTAATCATACACTATCTTTTAGCTCTGGGAGGAGGCCTCATGTTTTCATCTCATTCTGTGAAATCTCAGTAATGCTTTGAGGAGTTGTCTTCATATTTGGTAAAGATATCCACTAGGATTGGAAGATGCATTGAATGCTGCTTAGAATTTGGTGGTCAAAGATCTCTCTGACCTTACAAATATGATTTGAATTCATACACTAATTATAACATAAGTAAACGCAACAAATGTAATATTTAGAAGGTCAAGTTCACTGCAACATCATAACACCCCTGTACCATGGGAAGGACATATTGTGGTTATACTTACTGCAGCTTGGTTGCGTGGTGGAGGAAATAAGTGCAAGGTGGTAACTGTGGTTAATGAAACTGTTAAAGAGGTGTTGATTCAAACACATGAACACTTGGAGCAATGTAATTTGCTGCGTTGTTGTTGGCCTGTATTACGTTAAAGAGAAGTGTCTGTTGTTTAGCCAAGCCACACTGATTTAATGGGCTGGGATGTGAGAATTACGGCATGCGGTTCAACAGCACCACAGATTGCAGTGCCCGAACTGATGACAGGCTGCAGCTGAAGAAACACCTTTTAACGTGGTTCAACAAAAACTGAAGGAAGGAGGAGTTAGTGCAGGACTCATTAGACTACATGGGTTATTAGTCAAGTGTTCCCAATCCCACAGGTGGCACATTCCACGCTACTGGCTACCGTAGATGTCAGTCGATAGCAGTCCCTCCCCACCAGTATGTTTTCACTGAAAACATTTACCACCATGAATGAAGGGCATGTGACAATGCACATAAAAAACAGTGAGGTCTTCCTGCATGACAGAGGGGACAGCATGAAACCAAACAGGTGCCATTCTCACAGCATTATCAGGAACAGTATTGGGACTTTTTAGCTCTGATCAAACATGACGCATGATCCATATTATATGCTAAACAACACAAGGTACAGCAATATCAATTTCCAGCAATAGTTTGAATGGTCTCCTGTATCAGCAGAGCTGCAAGACAACATGTGCTACAGCTCTGTCATACATTGTGTCAGCAGCTGCACCTTGTTAGAGCTTCACAGAGTAACTACAGTAGAAACAATGACAAGAGCCCGGCTGATTTTCTACTAGTGCACAGAGCCAATTATATTAAGTGGACAACACTAACATGCTAGAGCTTCCACTAGCATGTGAAACAATGACTCTTTTCCCCGGCAGGACCCTTAAGTGCCATTCTGTCAGATGAAGTTTTTGTAAAAAGTGCAGAATATCTTATTCATGTGGGGATGTGGGCAATAAACACAGTCCAGGTGCTGTTTGGAACTGACCATGATTTTCAAGAAAACTGCTCCTCCAATATACACACGTTAGAAGATACTAAGACATCCGAGGAAATCATACAGGTGATTCTCATGAACTCATAGTAAAAATCAAAAACCATTGTATACACAGGTTTTCCTCCCCTTTTTATGAAATAGGCCCAAATTTCACTATTCAGTTTGAAATTATAGCCCATATGCACATTTTTTGGACATTTGTATTGAGACTTTGAGGAAATAAATTCATTACTGTAACACATGGTGTATATGTATATATTCATGTGTGTGTATATGCTTTATTAACAAAAAATGTTATTTTGATGCAAACAATTATTACTGTTTCCTTATCTGAGCTTCACTCTAAAAGACTGGACATTACAAAATACTAAATGCAGTAATATATACAGGTAAAAGCATAAAGAGTATTTTGTTTTTTTTATTGAAGAAAGAAAAAGAAAAGAAATGGAAAAAACAAAGGAAGAAAAGAAAAGAAAAGAAAGAAAGCAGCAGCTCTAAGTGAGGGCTACTCCCAGACTGATCTTTGTGGATGGTAATTGTCAGTGTCCATCATATCAGGATCTTCTGGGCTTGGTCTCCAACGGGTGGAGTCGAATTCTTGGCGAGGCTGGTGGGGTTTTTCTCTGACCTTAGGACTGATTGAGAGCTGGGTATGGAACAGAGTTGACAGTTCTTCCACAGTCTTCTGGTCAGTCTGTGCTCTGTGGGCAGCATATGGATGCCAAGTGTTGAGCAGACCCTCCAGGGCTTGCTGAAGGTCTTTAATCTCACCCCTAAGTTTGTTCTCCAGGAGACGCTGCTGTGACATCCTGGCAGCATTGGCATTGGTTTCATTTTGAAGCTTCTCATGAAGTTTTGCTGCCTGCTGCCTGACAGCTGACATTTCAGCTTCATACCTCTTGGTGACATTTTGGCCTGAAGCCCAGAGATTCTCCAGTTGTTGTTGAAGAGACAGGTTCTTGTGTTTCTCTGCCTGGAGCTCAGCGATCAAATTATTCTGGCTCTTAATACATGCCACCTGCAGCTCCTCATGGTTATTTTGGAGGGCTCTCTTCTCTTTGGTGTCGTTTTGGACCTCAGTGTTAGTGGCGACTTCAGCTTCATACTTATTGTTGAGGTCCTGGTATGAAGCCCGCAGGTTTTGCAGCTCTTCATGGAGAGCTCTGGTCTTGTTTCTCTCTGCCTGGAGCTCGGCCATGAAGTCCTCTTGGCTCTTTGACTGTGTCCCTTGTAGCTCTTTGTGGTCTTTTTGAATTGCCAACTTCTCTTCTTTGATTTTGAAGAGTTCAGCTTCACATCTCTGGAAAAACTCCTGGCCTGAAGCCCACAGATTTTGAAGCTGTCCTTGCAGAGCTTCATTCTTGCCTTTCTCTTCCTGAAGGTCAGTATTGAACTTCTCTTGGTTGGTCTGATGAGCCACCTGCAACTCTTCATGAAGAGCCACATTTTTTTCTTTCCCTTCCTGGAGTTCAGCCCTGGGCTTCTCCTGGATGGTCTGATGAGCCACTTGCATCTCTTCTTGGAAAACCACATTCTTTTCTCGCTCATGTTGGAGTTCAGCATTTAGCTTCTCCTGGATTGCAACATGAGCCACTTGCAGCTCCTCAAAGTCTTTTTGCATCTTTGTCTTTTCTTCTTCACTAGTGTTCTGTAGCTGAGGGGCAGTGGAGGTTTCAACTTCGCACCTCTGGGGGCCCTGTTGGCATGAAGCTTGCAGATTATCCAGCTGTTGTTTAAGGGCCGCATTCTTTTCTTTCTCTTCTTGGAGCTCATTGTTGAACTTTTCCGGGATGGCAAGATGAGCCACTTGCAGCTCCTTAAAATCTTTTTGGATCTTGGTCTTTCCTTCTTCATTGTTGTTCTGCAGCTGAGTGTGAGTGGAGGTTTCAGTGTCCTTACTCGAGGTGTGCTCTTGGCATGAAGTTTTCAGGCTCTGCAGCTGTTTTTGGAGATCTGCGATCTTTTCTCTCTCTTCCCGGAGCTTAGCCTTCAACTTCCTCTCAGCTGTTAAACAACTTGCATATTCATTTTGGAGTTGCATCCATTCCTTTTTTCCTTCCTTCTCCTTGTTCATATGAAACTCCTTGAGGGATATCTGCTTGGAAACCTGCTGTTTAGTTTTGTCCAACAGACCCTCAAGCCTGTGGACCTCCTCCTGAAGCTGGTGAACATCTGTTGAGTTCTCTTTTTTTTTTCTTGAGCGTTTTCTTTTGTTCGGATTCGCCATCGTTGTGGTGGTAGAAGTCAGTTGTCTTTTCGGGACAGTACTGAAAATACACAAAATGCGCTCTAATACGTGCCTTGCAACTTGTCTCTGAACAGTTGTCTGTCTCAGTGATCAATGTCCAAGGAACTGAACTGTTGGTCTTATTACAACGGTTAATAGAAGTTATGTCATTGTGTGTACTTGAACAAGAACTGATGACATCACAGTGGTAATGTCATAATGATGATGATTCAGAATTGAGGAATTATTTTGAAGTTGGTTCTCTTAATCCGGAAAATTCCATTTCCTGTGTGTTTACATTTAAAATCACATGTTGTTCAAAAGTAAACACAAGGGCTCAACATTCAAACAGTTTAAAAGTCTGACCTGACTGAGTGAACCGCTCTCTGTACTATCTGTACTATATAAACTTTATTTCATCAGATCAAGATCTCATGTGTAGAGTACAGAAACATATTTAACAAATAGAAGCATTCACTGCATTTCAACAATTTAGATATCCATTCCGATATACATAAACCAGTGATTATATAAACAACAGTCGGAGATACATCTAAAGGCTTTTAAATGTGTATTAAGATGTACAACCATGGAGACAATGGCAGGCAGACTGTAAAAGGGAGTAGGTGGTAATGCCCCCAGTGGCTCACCTGGCATGTACCACACAGGAGCAGGCCATGGATTTTAATCTGACCTTTGACCCTTTACTGACTGTCAGCCCTTCTCTACCTTTACACTGTTCTATCTAAATAAACTATTTAAAAATAGCTACACAGTGCTTAGTAGTGAACGCAATGTTTAAAGTGCAGTAGGTGAACATTTAGTCTAACTGTAAAATGTGACACTTTTAGCTGAATCAAGTCAGTTGCTTCATTTCTGGACTCCTTTCATTTTGAGGGATGATTTTCATTGTCTCATTGAATTTGTTTCTACTTTCATTCCAGTTGACATTAGGAAATGAATAGAAATTGCATAGAAAGGAAGTTTCCAGCAAAGATTCAGTGGATTTTTCTGAAGAGGCCCAACTCCACTGATTTGACATTATCAACCTGCAGAGTCATGTAACATATTTGTGTGAAACTGTCATAATTTACGTCTAGCCAGCAGCCTTTCCAAACGTCCTGTTGTTCACACTGCTGATGCTCTCTGTCAAGCTTCACTTTTTTACACATTGATGTTGATTGTGAAATGCTTTTTGCCGTTGTCTCTGTGGCTTCAGATGACCTGAGCAGCAGGATTATGAAATGACCATACAGCTTGAAGCTTCTCATGGATATGGCTTTTTTGTATACCGCTCTGACCTCTGAATCCATTTGATGAAGTGGTACAAGTAGCTACACCTCCTCAACCTTTTAAAATGACGAGAGAGACAGAAACTAAGCTGCTCAAAGGTCAAAGGAATAACATAACAAAGTCAAAGGAAATCACAGAATAAGTGTATTTTGTGCATGTGATCTGTAGGCACCTTCGCAGTCATAAGCCTGATGATTGGTGGTGTTGCTGTGAGGGAAGCCCCAGACTCAATGTTTTACGTCCTGCCCGCAAATGGATCCAACATGACGGCCGTTCTGGACGTGGAGGCTCGTGACGCCAGGAGAGTTCAGGTGGCTGTGGTGCTCACCACCCTGGTGGGAATCATCCAGGTCAGTGTCGAACCAACCCACACACTCGAGAGCTGCTGTTGCTCCGTCTTCAACCCCCACAGAGCGTCTCTTATTTGGTTAGAACATCTCAGTAACACGATACAGTTTGCTGAAATCTTCTCACACTCAAAAATCACCGGCTGTTTTTGTGGTGTTGTGACATGTGAACCACTGTTGATGTTTCCACAGCTTGATTAAATGTTTTTATTTGAAATAAAGCTATGTAGCTCGTCTTTATCTTTTTACCCATCTCTGATTACTTCTTCATTTCTTTTCCCCTTCTTTCAGATCATCCTTGGTCTTCTCAGATTTGGCTTTGTGGCAATATACCTCTCAGAACCTCTGGTGCGAGGATTCACCACAGCAGCATCGGTGCATGTTGTCGTCTCGCAGCTAAAGTACCTGCTGGGGGTGAAGACGCAGCGGTTCAGCGGGCCCCTCTCTGTCATCTATGTGAGTTTAAAAGTTTCTAGGTGGTTTCCAGTTGTCTTTCTTCAGGGGGACCTTTTATCATGTTTCCTAATTTAAAAAAAAGGGAGATCACTTCAATGTGTCACTGGACAAATTGTCTTGTTTCTCTTGCCCTAGAGCGTTAAGGCCGTGTTGAGTGACATCGCCAGCACCAATGTCACCACTGTCATCCTGGGCCTTGTGTGTATTGTCTTCCTGTATGGAGTCAAAGACATTAATGAGCGCTTCAAAAAGAAACTGCCCATTCCCATTCCTGGAGAGATCATCGTCGTCATTGTTTCGACAGGCGTCTCATATGGTCTGTCTTTGTCAGAGAACTACAAGGTGGACGTAGTGGGGAATATCCCGACAGGGTAGGTTGTTGGGTTCTTATCGTCTGGGGGATTTGAGGAATGTCATGGAATTTAGAGAGGTGGGATTTTTCTGAGTCTGTCAGAGTTTTGAATTTATATATTTTTTCTTTGCATCAGATGTACTGTTCTCCACCTCAGATCTGTAAAAGGAACCCTCATGCTAGAATAAGGATAACATTTGCACCCTGCAGTGGATGTACACTGATGTTTTCTTATGTGTTATCAGGCTGCTCCCCCCTGCTGTCCCAGAGTTCTCTCTGTTACCCAGTTTGGTCACAGACTCCTTCGCTGTGGCCATCGTTGGATTCTCAATGGGCATCTCGCTTGCCAAGATCTTTGCCCTGAAGCACGGGTACAGTGTGGATGGCAACCAGGTGAGTGAACACATGTGAATAGCTACAGGCCCCGACACACTGAAGTGATTGGGTCACAGTTGGCCTCCTCAGTAAGCTGATTTCCTAAAGATCATGTAGCTGAGATTAGTTGTGGAGAACGTTTCATTCATCAGTTACATGTTTTTCCCATATTCCATGTTGTAAACTGTTTTCTTGTCTGTATACAACATCTGTTGCACGTCTGCCCGTCCTGGGTGAGGGATCCCTCCTCTGTTGCTCACCCTGTGGTTTCTCCATTTTTCCCTGTTAAGGGTCTATTAGGAGTTTTTCCTCAGTCGATGTGAGGGTCTAAGGGCAGAGGATGTTGTCATGATGCTGTGTAAAGCCCTTTGAGACAAACTGTTTGTAAAAATGGGCCATACAATAAACTTGCCTTGCCATGTGTATGGATGTGATAGCTGGTACACAGTGCAAGTAAACAGGGAGGATCAGTGTAGTCATTCACATGGACTCAAGGTGAAGTAGTCAGAATTTGTTGGTGAAATGTCAAGAGCCGAGGTCAGGTTTCAGGCCACAGCTCATAAATTCATACAAGAATCATGACACAATTTAACTTAAATTTCTACAAGGATAAAACAAAGCGATGACATTTTATGTCCAAAAGGTCAAAGGTCAACCTCACTTGTTGATCATAATATTCTGGCCATAATTCAACACTATAACTGAGGAAAAGGAGGCTCTGACTACACTTCCTACGACTAATTCCATTTAGTCACATGGTTTAACAACCAGTGCTGTATGAAGCAAAACACAAAGAAGGCTGGCTGCTCCAGTGATGTGTTGTATGATACAGTTGTATCTGACAGTGTATAGACACTGCATCTGTATGTGACACTGTATAGATGTTTGGCACACTGGAAATTAGAAGTCACTGTAATTTCAGTTGAGTGTGATCGTCCCTCTAACTGATAACTCAGATGAGTTCATTGTGAATTGTCAACGTCTGCCTTCTCATGCACACACTACAGATTTTTCCTTAAGTCATTCCGTTGAGAAATTTTTTTTTGCATAATAAGCTGCAGAATCCTTCATCTTCATTTCATTTGCTCTTCTCTCAGGAGCTGATTGCCATTGGTATGTGTAACTTCATCAGCTCTTTCTTCCAAACCTTCACCATCACTTGCTCAATGTCAAGAAGCCTGGTGCAGGAGAGCACGGGAGGAAAAACACAGGTAACACACACACGATTTAAGCTTTTATTTGGTTCTTTAAAATTATAAGTAAGACATAATACTGACAGTTGGTGTGTGTGTTTTCAGATTGCAGGGCTGCTGGCATCTCTCGTAGTGCTGCTGGTGGTGGTGGCCATTGGTTTTGTCTTTCAGCCACTCCCTCAGGTGGGTGGAGCTGAGGAGCTGATGATACAGAGCTCTCAGCGTCCTGACACTTCAGTTTTCCTCTCAGACTGCTGAAACGACGACTGCCACCTGCCTCCAGTCAAGGCATCATGTTTTAACTAATGTATTATCTTGTCCTCATGTTGTATCATCCTCCATTCTGTTTCCCAGACTGCACTGGCTGCCATCATCATGGTGAACTTGTTGGGGATGTTCAAACAGATCAGAGACATTCCTGCTCTATGGAGAACCAGTAAGATCGAGCTGGTCAGTGTGTACATCAAACCTAACATCAGAAATGTCAAAAAATTACTGTTCCTCTTAGTCCACTGTGTGATTTTAAACTGCCTCTTAAAATAGCCTCATCACCATGAGCAGCACATGCATCATCAGAACACACCAGCTTCCTGACTTGAATGTCAAAACATCAAGAATTATAACGTAATTCAGTTATAATGGTAGAAAGCTCTTTGACCAAATTACAGAAATAGCAGAAATCAGGGATGCTGGTGTGAACAGAATGAAACAGTCATTTGGCTGCTGTAATGTGGCCCTTGGCTGTATGATTTCCATCAACTGTTGAACCCTACTTGTGATGTGAATTTCAGAAGGAAACTTGATAGTAAATCTAATAGAATCAATGTTCGTCCTACTCTGCTGATGCCCTCTGCTGCTGTATCATTATGAAACAAAAAAAAAAACTATTTCAAACTTTATTTTTAACTGTAAGATCTGTATCCTTCATACATCCTCTGTCCATCTGATCACAAGTGACAAGTGGTCTCTCCAGATGCATGTGGGATGTGGACACACATTTTAAAGCTGGTGTGAGATGATATACTTCGAGGTGACCACGTGTGATGGGATCTTCTGATTTGCTGACTGTTTTCTGAGTGATGTTACAAAATATTGCAGATATTTCCTAAAAGACTCAGAGAAAGCACATCCTGGGAGGTGGAGTGGGGCTTTGAGCACAGCAGAGAGTAGTGACTGCGTTGTTATAATATCACAAAGTTACATAAACCCTGACAGCTGGTTTTAAAGTTCAGTTTCTGAAAACAGGTGAATACAACGTGCAGTTCACTGTGGACTGAGGCTTTGATACTTTATTACAGTATACCTGCTGTGTAATCATGAAACACATGTCAATTTTCTGTTAATGTGACAACACACAGTAAGTCTTAATCAGGTTAAATGTTACTGAAGATAGGTCAGACATTATGAGAGGATGTCAGAGAGGATGCAGCTGCCTTTCCTTCACCTGTGTTACTTCACCTGGTTTCTTTCTCTCTCTCAGGCCATCTGGCTCGTAGCCTTTGTAGCGTCTGTGCTGTTGGGCCTGGATTACGGCCTCCTGGTGGCCATCTCCTTCGCCATACTAACAGTCATCTACAGAACACAGAGGTACAGATTATAGGCAGCTGCTTGTTTTCAGCCTGAATGTGATTATATATAAACTTTATGCTGCACATCATAGCATGTAAATACAGTTTGTTTGACCCATGCATGTTAGCAGAGGAATTCAATGTAAAAGTTATGTGGTTGATGTGTGAGCACCAAAGTGCTTCTGACATCTTGCTTTGTCTCTCAGCCCCAAAAGTGCTGTCTTGGGCCATATCCAAGGAACTGGGCTCTACTGTGATGTAGATGAGTATGAAAAGGTGAGCCCATTAAAACACACCTAACACCTCAGCCTGAGGCCAGGATAAAACATTTCCCACCAACACTGTGCTCTGTGATTTGTGGTTGGTTCCCAGGCTGCTGAGTACGAGGGGATTAAGATTTTCCACTCCAACTCTTCAATCTACTTTGCCAACAGTGACCTTTATGTGAATGCCCTCAAGGAGAAGGTAATCCTATCCAGTGTGTGTGTGTGTGTGTGTGCACGTGTGTGTGAGTGTTTAAAGTGCAACAGTACAGGTAGTCATTAAACGAGGAGGTAAATATATGATCACTGTGCTGCTTTCACCTGCTTTCAAAGGTGAAATTACCTATAATTCACAGAGGTTATTAATGCAGGCCATCCTTACTGTTACCCAGAGACATGTAATTATTGGGTTGTGGAAACAATTTGATGGAAGATCGAAAGTTTCAAAACAAAAGTCCTGCCATAAACCCTCTGTGGTGGATTTGGAGCTTGCAGTTTCTTGGTGCTAATAACGGTGGTGATGCATCAGGTGCGTGATGATCAGTTTTCAACCAGTCAGTGACGTATATCAGCTTTTGGCCTTAGCAGGAAAAGAAGTAGCAATTATTAATCATGTCATACAGAAGAGCAGAATCAGCAAAACTGTGCTACTTCCTCTCTGCTGTGGTGGAAGTTGTCATGTCCTCTGTGGCCAAGTTGTGGAAATGCTCCCAGCAAACCATGACCCAGAGGTACAGTCTGGGTTTTGACGTCCTTTTTTTTTTTTCTTTTTTTTTTTTTTAATGCTTGATGATAAAAGTGTAACATCTTACTAAAACACTGAGATAAATCTGTATGTCTCCATTGCTGTTGATGTCTTTACAGACAGGAGTGAACCCTGAACACTTACAAGCCGCTCAGAAAGCCAGAAAGAAGCAGGAGAAAGCAAACAGCAGCAACAACTCTCCCTCTAAGATCTGTGTCAAGGTGAGGCCTCTGTCTCTGTCTCCTGCCCCGCTTATATGTTGTCTGCATGTACACTATCAGATTTGTTGACAGTGGAAATGTGACGCAGACTGCGTGTTTGCCCTGCTGTATCCGTGGTGTAGGTGATTGTGTAAAACCTTGATTTGAAGGACTGGGCTTGTGTTCCAGTGTGATGTGCAGCAGGGAGGTTTCAACTGACCATGTTTCTCATGTTTCACAATCTGTTCCTTTTGCCTGGTTTAATCTGAGTCACCTCGACGGAGCTCCACTTTTTGACTCGGACATTAACACTTCAGTCACTGATTCTGTCGCCTTCATTTGGCCGATTTTGAGTTTTACACACAACAAATGATGTCTGGTTGTGTTGTGTTTAAGTGTTGATTTATTATTTCTATTATTGTTAACAGTATCTCTATCAGTAGTTCGACTGTTGTTGTCATCTTCTTTTCTTTTTTGCTTTTCTATTATATCTGTGTTTTTTATTTTCTTCTTGTTGTTTTTGTTTTTGCACATTCATTACCTGCCACATCTCAGTTTTATTTAACAAAAAATGAACCCCCTCCCCCCAAAAAAAGACAAAACCAAACTCAGTCCAACACCCCACCCCCCATCACAGCTGATCATCATCTGATTAATCACAGTAGAAAGAATGCACAGTTGTTTAAGTCTCTAGTGTCCTGTGATAGCCCTTTACTTCCCAGCAGGGTCATGGAGTATTCTGCTGGTTATTGTACTGTGTCCATCTCCGCCCAGAATGGAGGACAGTCCAGGAAACGTTGCACGGCTGGTTGCCATAGAGATGGCAGTAAAATATATTGAGTGTTTATGATTCACTTGTGGCAACTGTGAGAGAAAAACATCTTCGTCCAGCTACCTACTCATATAAAGTTGGTGTAAACTAGCCATGAAACTGAAACTGACACCTACCACCATAGGTAGATTAGGCTCACTCAGTTTCATTTTCAAAAAATAAAATATTATTCATCCCTCTGTTTTAGACAGTAGTACCGTCTGCTTTGTTGAAATCTCATCCTAAAAATCAGGTCTGTTTGATTGATTCTAGTACAAGAAGCAGGAGGAAGTGACCCATGAGGTTGTGTCTTACAACCTTGAAGCAGAGGAGCAGAGGAACGGCCAGCCAGGGGACAGAAGCAGCATGTTAGACTGTGAGCACACCCTCTTCATCGAATCTCCAGGCACCGTCCACTCCATCATCCTGGACTGGACGCCTGTCAACTTCATCGACTCTGTGGGAGCAAAAGCCATCAAACAGGTCCTTCATTTCCCTCATTTTTAAAATAACGGCCTACCAGGATGATACTCACCAAGGTCACGTGAGGACGAAGGAAGGACAGATCTTAACGTTTCATTCCTGTGCTACTGCAGGTTATAGAATCTCCTGTTGTAGAGCATGTGTAAGCAGACCATCATTTCACTTTCACTCAGTATGTCTGTCTGTTTCAACAGGTCATTAAGGAATATGCAGCAGTGGATGTGCGGGTGGTTATAGCTGGCTGCAGCAGTAAGTAATCATGATCATTTGTGTCTGTGTTTTATCAAAGTGTGTGTGTATCTTTACTTTATTTGTGGAAACAATACAAATCAGTGGCAAAGAGGAATGAGATATTGTCAGACTTTGGATACACACACAATACCTGTTTGTAGCATCAATGATGGACAGTAGTAAGAATATCATATCAATAACACCTCGTTTAATCCCTTTGCTTCATCTCTGCATCATCTTAGGACTTGTCCTGCAATTGATTTAGTATGTTGAAGCTCCCATGAAGGTAGATGAAGGTAGATACAAAGGCTACAAGCCAGATGAGCTGAGAGAAAAGGGAAGATACAGAAAAAATCAACAGGGTATAACAACAGGTGAAACACAAACAGCTGCATCCTGTCTTCTTCCTGTGAGAGAGAATAACTGTCATACTGCCACGTGATGATGAATCAGGTCAGGGTCTATGTTAATACTGTGAGCGTATCAAAGTCTCAGAGAAATGCACACAGTCTGTATTCAGAAACTGAGTCTTTAAACCAGCTGTCAGGACTTCTGTGACTTTGTGATGTCACAACAAAGCAGTCAGCAGGCTCTGCTTTCCTGGACACACCATCCAACCTTGCAGGATTTGGAGTGGGCAGGTGGAATGTTTTACCTGGAATCTGCTCTACCTTTATTGAATCACTCAGGAAACAGTTGGCCAATCAGAGGAGAGACTTGGAGCAGAGAACATAACATGCATGAAGGAGGGTTTATTGTATTAGACCATGTTATTTTAATATGTCAGTGTTAGGATATTTATAAGTCATTTGGCAGACCATCTATTTACCATCTATTCAGAATGAATTGATTAAGGGGCAAGAAAATAAGTTTTCTTCATCCTGCTTCTCTCCATGCATGTAAATGGAATGTGCACATTATAAATAGTATTGTATAAGTATAAACTGAAAATGTCTATACATTGAAGAAATAAAAATGAAATATGTTCCCAATGGACCATCAGCTGTAACAGGCCCTCTGACCTCCACAGCAGTAACCAGCTCAGTGTAACCTCATCAGGAGAAAATTAATCTGGACAAGTCTTTGTGATAGTTTTTGTTGGAAGGCTGGAATGATCATTTGTCCAACTTTTTTCTTTCTCTCTGCTTTAATTTACAAGGAAGCCTGTTGGATGAGCTGGACACTCTGCAGTTCTTCAGCGGGGTCATGACCAGAGACATGGTGTTCCTCACTGTCCATGACGCCGTGCTGCACTGTCAACACTCAAACTCGCGCCCGGCAGCCGCTCCAGCCAACGAAACGACCTGACGAGAGATGACGCCTGTGACCGAGGACAAACCACAGCAGCAGTTCCAACCTGGGACGGCTGAGGCACCACCACCTGGAGCGACGAGCGAGTCTCCATGGATGTTCCAGCATCACAGAACAATCACTCACACTGAACAGAGGTGATCGCAACCCTGTCAAAATCTAAAGGGCCCAGAGCAGCAGAGATGGCAGCTCTGAGGCTTTTATCCAATCAGAAATTCAGGATCAAGTATCCAGCTGGGATTGTACAGCTTTACTCCTGTGCATCCTCTCTCTCTCTAGAGGGAGCAGTTTTATAGTTGCACTCTTAACTTTAGTCTTTGTTATTGTGTTGATACTCTCACTGGGAGAACTGAGAGTCAAACTAAGCTGCTGAGAGATTTCAGCCAGAGTGCAGTTTGTGGTAGAAATGTGAAACAGACCAGAAGCTGTGCCTCATCATCATCATGCTGGTATCAAGTGTAAACGGTTACTGAGAAGTTGTGTACTGATAGATTTGTTCTCAGCTGTATTTCTGTGTAATTGTGAATTTAATCAGCGCTAAAATAACCACCACTGGTCAATCTGCAGTGTCACGTTTTCTGTTACAGGCAACACTTATGCACTAACGTCCTGTCAGCTGACATCCTAGAATCAAAACTGTCACGTGTAAAAAAAAAAAAAAAAAAAAAAAAGCTTTACTTGTGTTGTTACTGCCTGACACAGTGTGCCTTTAAAGTTACCATGTGGTTGTTTTACAAAGCACCGAGACTTCCTTCTGGAATAAACTTTTATTTTTAAATGAACAATGAAAGTACAATGTTATGTTTCACAGATTTTTGCTTCTTTGATGGTAAAAGGCCAAAGCAGAAACAAAAAAAAACACACACACACACACTCAGTTGTAGGTCATGTATCTGGGGTGGCGCTGAACTTGGCGTAGGACTTGATGACCTTGTTGACGGCCTCCAGGAAGTCTTTCTCTGTGGCGATCTTCCTGCGGGCTCTGATGGCGAACATGCCGGCCTCTGTGCACACGCTGCGGATCTCAGCGCCTGGCAGGAAACACACATCAGATCACATCAGGATGAACAGGAAGTTCACTCGTTCATCTAGATACTTCTGTGGCCTTTTGGCAACACAGGACAATAACAACTTGCTCATACAAGAGTGAAGAGCTATAACTGCTCAAGATAACTGTCTGCAGGCTCTGGCCTCATTAAAACTGAACAGGTTCAACAGCCACAGTGTGTAAGACTTTTATAGAGAAAGTGTTCGTCCACAGCTGAGATAAAATCAGTGCCACAAAACTCCTTGTGAAAACTATGCATCTCCAAAATATCAAAATTTCGTTTTCATACAATGATGATGCAGTTACTGATAAAAAAAGAATGAAATGTTAAGGTCAAAACTTGAACTTAGAGATAAATGTTTTTCTTTCAGTGACAGAATGACAGTACAGTGCCCCATGATGGCCATTAATGAGTATTGCATCCTGAAAGCTTTGTTCAGACCTGATATTGACCTGCATCTTTTGTGTGCAATCACAAGAGGTCACCTGAGTTCATCAGTCCACACATAGATTTAAATCGTGTCTCCAGTTGTGACTGAGTTTTACTTCACTGCTTTATATGCAAGTAAACAGGTGTGTGTGTTGTTTCTAGCCAATCAACAGACAGGTTGGTTGTGTGGCTGTAGAACTGTGAGTAACTCTCACAGTGTGAGTTCTTAATAAAATAGTGGCAGGACCAATCAGGCTGTGTCAGAGGACGAGGCAGAGCATTTGGTCCTTCAGTACAGTCAGAATGCATTTGCATTCACACCACTACAGGAATGTGGCTACGACTGTGAGGGAATCACCTGAGACTGAGGGTGATACCAGGTCTGAACTGGACCTCACTGGGAGTTTGTTAATTAGCTGCAACTGAGGATTAACAGACTTCAAACACTCCACGCGACCTGTGTTCATGTGACTCTTGTGTGGTGACTTTAGAACAGGTAAGAAGTCAAAATGAGCCACAGAGGTAGAGAGGCAATAATCAAACAGAGGTGGGAGATGTGGAGTGGAGGAAATCTGATGCGAGTCTGAAAGCTGCTGTGTCAGCCTCACCTGTGCTGTTGGGACAGAGGCGAGCCAGCAGCTCAAAGCGAATGTCTCTCTCCACACTCATGGAGCGGGCGTGGATCTTGAAGATGTGTGTGCGACCCTGAAACACAGAATGAACCCAGGTGAGGTCAAAAGGGTTCATGAGAGAAAAATGCACACAAACACAAGTAGCTGAGCAGATACAATCACTTTGGTGTCATGGTTGATTTATGGGAATATAACTCACCTCCAGGTCGGGGAGGCTGAACTCAATCTTCCTGTCCAGACGTCCAGGTCTCATCAGGGCTGGGTCCAGTGTGTCCGGCCTGTTGGTGGCCATCAGAACTTTAATGTTGCCACGAGGGTCGAAGCCGTCCAGTTGGTTGATGAGCTCCAGCATTGTCCTCTGGACCTCATTGTCTCCTCCAGCGCCATCATCAAAACGAGCACCTGTCAGGTTCAAACACAGGACGAGGGATTGTGTTAAAATGGAGGGAGTGGATTTTATCTGTAAACTACATTAACTTTAAAAGAAAGGAGTCTGGTTTGTGCACTGAGCCAGTAGATCCTGCATTAGAACCTTACTTCACTCTTCAAAACTAACAAACATGTATGAGTTAATACAGCGCCGTAACACAGTGGAGACTGGAGCCTTCTCTGTGTGGAGCCACCAGATAATGTGTACACACTGCATGCATGTGGGGCGTTAAGGGAACACTGGTAAATTCTACAACCACTACCACTACTACCAAACTTCTGCATGTGAGATGTTCAGGGGATATCTGAACATCGTAACAACAGCAACTCTCAACTACATGATTTTACATGAGCGACAGTTCCCTAATGGGACAGGGTGGGACAGGGTGGGACAGGAGTCACTGATCTCCGATGCGACTGATCTGATGTGAGCACAACAAACACACATTAAAATGATAAACTGTGAATAATATTTCAGCGTACAGAAGAATGAGCTTTACCTCCAATGGCATCAATTTCATCAAAGAAGATCAGACAGGCCTTCTTAGTCCGGGCCATCTCAAAGAGCTCACGCACCATCCTGGCTCCCTACAACACAGCAAGGAGAAGGAAAATATAATCTATCTGTTGGTCTATATTTAGAAGTAAACAGCTGTTTGACCTGGGAGCTCTTCTCACCTCTCCAACATATTTCTGCACCAGCTCGGAGCCGATGACTCTGATGAAACAGGCGTCAGTCCTGTTGGCAACAGCACGAGCACACAGGGTCTTTCCTGTGCCAGGGGGCCCGAACAGCAGCACACCTTTAGGGGGCTCGATACCCAGATTGACAAACCTCTCAGGCTGAAGAGGAGAAAAATAAAAAGAGTGAATGAAGGGTCACGATGAAAGTGTGAGTAGTTTTGTTTACATGGCAGAGAGGAGCTGTTTTATTCTGGTAAAAGTCCAGATGGAGACTGGAGTGTGAGCACTCACATGCAGCAGGGGGGTCTCCACCACTTCTCTCAGCTTCTCGATCTGCTCCTTACATCCACCAACATCACTGTAGGTCACATCAGGCTTCTCCTCCACCTACAGCACCACATTTTTGACAAAGAGTCATTACTAGAGCTGGAAAGGTTTCCTGCATGAAGTACTGCAGCTTCTTTTTATCTGGACATCTCAGCAGTCGTCATGAATTCATCTTAACTTTCCATGAACATTAATACAACTGTTCACATATTTTTATTTCTGTCCAAAAGTGGAACAAGCTCAAACAGTACTTTTTATGAGTGGTGCATTCATACCTGCATCATGGTGACAGTGGGGTCAATCTTTGGAGGCAGAGGAATATGGATCTGATACTTGTTCCTGTCAACGCTGGAGAAGCAGAAGAGATTGTTTCACCAGATAATAAACATAAATGAATGTGATGATATGATTATGACATTTGATGCTTTTAATAAATATTATGCCTCACCCGACTCTCATGCCTTCCTCGATGTCAGTTGGAGCCACCTGGTCGCTCAGGTCCACCACAAACTTGGCAAACTGTTTGACATTGATGATGTATTTCGGATCCTCTGAGTCTGCATTGATGATCTTTGTGCATCTGTGGGGAAAGAAAACAGTTAATTATAACACTGCCTTCATGTGCAAATGTGGGACAGGAAATGTTTTGATTTGACAGCGACACTGTTTAAAGACTAAATATTGTCTGAAACTGTATTTTCCTTGATACTGATTGAATGTTATTTTGTCTCATTCTGGCTGGAAAACATGGAAGGCTGCTTCTGTTTCTGTCCCTCACAAATCATACCACAATCAAAAGGCTAGCCCAATGATCTTGTATTACATGATTAATATTGACTCCAATATTCTAAGATCTATTTACAGTTATCATCCAGTTTGCTTTACCTTGCCACCTGCAGGGGCTGTTCGCTCTGCAGAGTCTGTTTGTCAGCAGCCAGATCCCAGAGTGCTGGTGGGGCCAGGCCGGTGTCGGATTCCTTGATGCCTTATGAAGGCAAAAACACATTTAAGACATTTACCCTTGCATGTATTTGGGGGTTTTCTCACAAAATCTGAAAGAAAAACAACATTCCCCACCGACACGAACGCACAAGCAGCGATGATGTCTTTGTTATCATGATGTTATGGCTCAATCACCCACCTGTCAGCTCGTTGATCTTTTTGAGCAGCTGCTGGATGTCATCCTCCACTTGTTTAATCTGTCTCGAGTAGGTGCTTTGACCCTGGCGATAAATAGCATGCAATTCAGGGCAACTTTGAATGAACAACGATGGTGTTGTATGCTAAACTTACATTTTAAACGGACAGATTACAGTTGATGCAAAGCTTTCTGAACCTGTACTTACATAGGTCTTCAGCAGCGCGATGTCCCCTTCATCCAAAGCTGTGATGGAGATGAAAACAACATCAATGATTTTGCACTGACAGTGACAGTAGGCCGTTAGCATTGTTGTCGAACTCAGCAGTGCAGTTTATTTCATACGTATAAAGGAATGTGACATTTCCGTCAACTGTTTCCATGTTTGGCATCTTAAAATGTAAGTTTACTGAACGGCCACACTCAAAGTAGGCGGAGGTAAACAGTAGCAATTTGTTTAACAGATGCTAACGTTAGCACCGGAGCTAATTCCGAAGTACCCTTTCAGCAAAGAACATTAGACTGCTTTTATAGAGCTCAATTAGATTTTTTGACTAACCTCTGATGGGTGCGTCATCCTTTTCCTCTTCCTTTGTCTTCCTTTGGTCCTCTCCCAAATAATCCGGCATATTTAATATCTGAATAAAGTGTTTCTCACAGAAAGACTGAGCTGCTCCAGCAGCTAAACCGAACAATTACACAGCAGCTTTGAGTTTCCGGCTGCTGTGCGCTACTCACCGGAAGTACAAGTCGGAACTTTATTGAGAACGTACCACCAATAAAAAAAATATCTAAACTATTTTAGTCATGTGTACGTGTACACGACTCATTTACATAAAAATACTTTATATTTGCTATTAGAACAAATATGACCTCATTTACAGCGAAAGACACACGCAGCTGAATGAAATGCCCTCTGTGGAACTGTGTCGCTACGGAGCCACATGACAACACGGAGCGGTCAGCGGCGTGACAGCGGCGCTCGTTCCCGGATTGGCAGTCGTAAAGGGAGGCCCATGTGGTGTGTCAGTGAGCGGGCCACAAACTTCAGCACTTTACAAAGCGTTTACTTGACTATTTCAGCACCTGAATGTTCGCGTAGCCCGTTTTCTGAAGATGTTGTTAGAAGCGCTCGACAGCGATGAAACGGTTGTGTTTACAGCCGCTGCCGGTAAGCACGAAGGAGAGGCCAGAGTGATATAGCTAGCTAAGCTACCACTGTTTTATATGAAGACTTGCTATACTCGTTAGCATTAAGCTAAAAGCACTCAGCAAAGACTACGCTAATACTACCAGCTAATTAAAAGTCTAGAAAAATCCTTTTATTTTCTTAATTTCTCGGTTAATTCCCAATGGGTTTTTGTCGTGTTAGCATATTGTCATGTAGCTGTTGCCCACTCATGGTTGCACTTGCTGCAGTGATTTATTAGCTCCTGTCATTGGCTAAACACCTAGTAGTTGGCAGCGCTTGATGTTGCATAATGTCTGGACACCTGTTGTACCTTCTGCTAGTCAGTCCTGTCTCAGTTCTCAGCCGATACAGCAAATCTACAGGGGCTGGGCTGGTATTAAACACATGTTGTTCATACTTGTGTGGGTGGTCCTACGTCTGTCTACTTCTATTGCAGTGATGAAGCATAATTAATTGTAGATATAGCTGAGGCAATGCAGAGATCACCATATCATTCAAAAACTATTAAAGTGATCTGAGATATGGTTGCTGCTGTGAGGTTTGACAGAAAGTCAGTTCACTTGGATTTATCCACCTCCTCCTCTCCACTCAGCCTCTGTGCAGGTCCAGGTGGAGCCGGTGGGTCGGTGGTTTGAGGCTTATGTGAAGAGGAGGAACAGGAACACTTCAGCCTCCTTCCAGGAGCTGGAGGAAGAGGAGGTGTCATCTGAGGAGTCAGAGGATGAGGAGTTTCAGCTGGAGGAGTACCCAATGCTCCGCACACTCGACCCCAAAGACTGGAAGGTATTAGTCCAAATCGTGGACTTCAGTCACAACACACAAGTTACTCAGATTTTACACTCAGAGCTATTATTATTTTTTCCTGGATTTGGTTGCTTAGGTCTGCTGTGCAACAATTTCACTGTAAGTGTAAGACCAAGATAAGAGGAAATCCTTAAATACAGAAGTATGTCAAGATCATGGAGAAGAGTTAAGGGTGTTTCCTCTAAATGTTTTATTTTAAAGAAACCTCAACTTGGAAGAAAATCGTACAACAGGCCCTCGACCCTTAATTGTTGTAACAGTTTTGATGTGCTCCTTTTCATTAGTGATACTAATCTGACAATACTGTTACAGGATAGGGAGTTATTGACTGCTTTACTTCCACCTGCAGCATTCCGTCCTTAAAACAGTGTTTGAAAAGTGTGAAACTCAGAGACAAGAAGGGCAAAGTCCTCATCCCACTGAACCTGTAAATAGTTTGTATTAACCGTCTTTTATGAAATTGTTGCTTTGTGACCACCAGCTCATGTCAGTCCACCACAGATCAGCAAATGCTGCCAGTGGAACGAACGTATGTCTCCCTCTGTCTCTGACCCTCCCTGTTGTCTTGTCACTCGTCAGAATCAGGATCACTATGCCGTCCTCGGGCTTCCACACCTGAGGTACAAAGCCACACAGAAACAGATCAAAGCTGCTCGTAAGTGTGTTTTCCTCCTCCTCCTGCTCTTATGGATGAATTTCTCTGGTTAATGGTAAAAACAAAACAAATAAAATTGCTTTGGTCTCATTCTCTGCTGTCTCTCAACAGACAAACTGATTGTGCTGAAGCACCATCCTGACAAAAGGAAAGCGGCAGGAGAGCAGATTGTAGAAGGAGACAATGACTACTTCACCTGTATAACTAAAGGTAGATGATACTGCTGCTGACTGTCAACAACACTATTAACATTTGTGGACCTGAACTCACCTTTCTGTCTCTGTTTGAACCTCAGCTATAGAAATGCTGTCTGACCCTGTGAAGAGAAGAGCCTTCGACAGCGTAGACCCCACCTTTGACAACACCGTGCCTTCAAAGAGCGAAGGCAAAGAAAACTTCTACGAAGTGTTTACTCCTGTTTTTGAGAGAAATGCGAGATGGTCTTCCAAAAAGCACGTGCCCAGACTTGGAACTGCAGAGTCTTCTTTTGAAGAAGTGGATAATTTTTACTCTTTTTGGTAAGTGAAAGATTTTATTTGTCACTTTCTAACCCAACAGATCAAAGGAGCAGACAAACTGATGGCCTTCTTTTTCCTGTTAAAGGTATAACTTTGACTCATGGAGGGAATTCTCATACTTGGATGAGGAGGAGAAGGAAAAGGCTGAATGGTGAGCTGCTGCTGCTGCTGCATGTCACAGTCACCATGAGCATCCACTTCAACATGTTCTGACTTCACTGCCTCACTGACATGTTTTTCCCTGCAGTCGAGATGAGAGGAGGTGGATTGAAAAGCAGAATCGAGCTTCCAGAGCTCAGAGGAAGAAGGAGGAGATGAACAGAATACGAACACTAGTTGGTACAGTCCTCCAGAGCCAGCACGCACTGCAGAATGTCATCAACAGCTTTTATAGAACCAGATAGAAATTTCACAAAGCTGCACTAGAACAGACTGCAGGTCTTAGTCTGGTGGGAATGAGTGAGGTTGACCAGGTGTATTGTTTCACTGCAGACACTGCCTACAGCTGCGACCCTAGAATAAAGAAATTCAAAGAGGATGAAAAAGCCAGGAAGGAATCTGAGAAGAAGGCGAAAGCTGAAGCCAAGAAGAGAGAGCAGGAGGAGAAGGAGCGAGTAAGTGTCACCTAACACACAACTCTGCAGGTCTGTGAACCTTGTCTGTGCTGGACAAATGTCTACACATCACCCTGATAACAAAATAAAGTTAGGTGTGTTTGAAGCTGTCAGTTAAACTGGGTGCTGTAGCTGTTAGTCAGAGTTCCTCAGGAGGAAGCACTGACCTTGTTGCCGGATATTTAAAGCAGGAGCTTAATCCACATGTGGTGCAGAGAATGTGGGATTAGGCCAAGTTGAACTAGAACAGTAGGAGGCAAATGTGGCCCTTCAGAAATATATTTATCCCCCTGACCAAAACAAACAAGTTCAAAAGCTGCTGTAATATATTTTAATATTTAACATTTACTAGTTGAGTAAAAACAAATTCCATCATCCACCACTTCTTCCACTTATCACCACAATGACAGGAAATTGACATGACATGAAAATTTAATTCATTGAAACACAATTCAACAGCTTTAGCCTCTTTGTGTTAAACAGAATATTTTCATTCAGCCATTCATAAAGCGTGTGTGTGTGTGTGTTGATGGTGATGAAGGAACAAATCACTCTGACGTGTTGTGTCACATTTTTACCAGTGAAAAATGGCCATTCCAACTGATATTGTTATATCTGCATCAAGTATCAACTTTCTCTTTTTCATATCCTGCAGCCTTATACGTCGCACAAATCCTGTGTGACTCTGCAATATGTTGTCTGAACTATGATTTACTTATGGGATGAACTATGTTACCAAACAACAGACTGTCCAAGGTTTAGGTGTGGAACTTTTGATACTGTGAATGTTGATGAGTCAGCTTCGTGTGTGCGACAGGCCCGGCAGGCGGAGCTGGAGGCTGCTCGTCTGGCTAAAGAGAAGGAGGAAGAGGAGGCCAAGCAGGCGGCCCAGCAGGCCAAGAAGGAGAAGGAGATCCAGAAGAAGGCCATCAAGAAGGAGAGGCAGAAACTCAGGACCACCTGCAAGGTTCATTTTCATCAGCCTCAAACCTCAAGATGTGTAAAGACACCAGAGATCTGATCTTAGATCTGCTTTAGTTAACACTGTCTCCACCTCTTTGCTCGCTCACAGAACTGGAATTACTTTGCTGACAATGAAGCCGACAGTGTGAAAATGATGGAGGAAGTGGAGAAGCTCTGTGATAGGCTGGAGCTGACCAGGTACAGTCATACAGGATCATCACTGACATGAATTTTGAAAAGAACTTTGGCCACACTTCTGTAGACCAGGCCCCACATATGTCTTCACTCTGAGACGATCTTAGTTGTAACCATAGAAACACATCCTGAGATGCTGAACTGTATTTTATGGTCCATGTGTGTTTCCAGTCTGCAGTCACTAAATGAAATCCTGGCCTCAGGCTCAAAAGAAGACAGCAAGGTTGCCGTGGAGAAGCAGGTAAAGAACAAATCAAGGGTTTTTTGTACAGAGGCACAGCATGTCAGTGCATACCTCTGTCAGGGTCTGCAGTCCTCAGAAGTGTAGTAACGTGCTGGTGGTTGTCATCTCAGGTGCAGGAGGTGAACGCTCAGCTGCAGAGGGAGAGGGAGGCCGAGGTGCAGGCGAGGCAGGCGGCCCGCAGCGCCGAGCAGGCCAGCGGAGGAGGAGGAGCCGGGGGGAAGGGCTGGAACGAGGATGACCTCCAGCTGCTCATTAAAGCCGTCAACCTGTTCCCTGCTGGAACCAACGCCAGGTATGCACACACCGTCAAAACAGCTGGTCCTACAAACGACTTCCTCGCTTCACACCTTATTGTCTTGACCCTCTAAAACATCTGCTTAGACATTTGTTGAAATTAGATGCACTGTGTGAGAGTGACAGTGCAAACCTCAGCCAGCTGCCTGGCTGTGTCTGTCATCAGTCCACAGGCCCTGGTGTGAAAATAGATCTCTGTCATGGCAACAACAGTTACTCACAGAATCACTTCCTCTAAAGCAAGTTTGCGTACAAAATAAGAGTGAAAAAGCGTTTTTCTAAAGCAATGCTTTATTTTAAGCAATTGTAAACTTTTATTTTGAAAAGTTATGCTCCTAACAGTGGACATACAAGGAGTGATAAGAAAAATAACAGTCCCTCAGTAAATCAGTCAAAAGTATATGTATTAAAGTAATTCCAGTTTAAATGAATCAGTCTCTTAAATTAGTCTGCATTAGTTAAGAAAGGACCAAACCTGTCGAGTTGCTAACCTCTTCACTGCTGCTTCAGGTCAGACAGATTGTCTTGTTGAAAGAGATTCTCTCTCTGGGTTTTCATGCAGCTCTGCTTTGCATTTTATTCACAAGTTCTCAGGATAAAAGACATAAAACACATTTCTGTTTATTTTTCTGACAGATGGGAAGTCATTGCCAACTATATGAACTTGCACTCCACCAGCGGCATGAAGAGGACCGCCAAAGACGTCATCAACAAAGCCAAGAATCTGCAGCGACTAGGTGAGCTCATGGTCACATTATTCTGAATTACCACTCAATATGAAGTATTTTTCATTATTTTTAATACACTGCTTCTTATTAATGTTAATTAAGACCTGTCAAGGGACTTAACCTTCCACTGAACTTGAAATATTAATTGATTACAGTTTATGTATATCTGAACAGTATTTGCCATCGTCTCTACCAGTCAACAGAAAACTGAGTAACTGGATAAAATGTCACCTGAATGAAGTAAATGTGTTCAAATATTAAAGTTAACTGTGGTGTATAACTCCTGATGTCCACTCTTCAGATCCTCTGCAGAAAGATGAGATCAACAAAAAGGCCTTTGAGAAGTTCAAGAAGGAGCACACCTGTGTGCCACCCTCCATAGACAACGCTGTGCCCTCAGAGAGATTTGACTGTGAGTGTCTGTAGCTATGAACATGTAGGACTGGCTGAAAAAACACAACAGCTCCAGGGTTAAGTCACATGTTACTGTTGAAGGATTTGTCACAGCTCAGGAGGAAAAATTATTCATTATCACCATTATTCTTATCAATATAGTGATCAGGATCACTGAAGTCATGTTGTCTGTGGACTGTTATGAGAAGAGCAGTGTAACAGTGTTGTTTCCTCCCCCAGCCTCTGGTGCTGATGGTAATGCTGCTCCCTGGACCACAGAGGAACAGAAACTTCTGGAGCAGGCCCTGAAGACCTACCCAGTCAGCACACCAGAGCGCTGGGAGAAGATCGCCGCCGCCGTCCCTGGACGAAGCAAGAAAGACTGTATGAAGAGGTACAAGGTAAGACAACAGGCTGGTCATTCAGTAACCAGTGTTATTTATTCAGCCAGTGCCTTTATGAACATCTCTGTGTGACTGCTACTCTAATCTTGTTCCCTGTGTCTCTGACAGGAACTGGTGGAGATGGTTAAAGCCAAGAAAGCTGCTCAGGAACAAGTGGCAGCCAAGAGTAAAAAATGACAAGAACCACAAAAGACAATAGTATCTGTGTTATTTTAACATTATTGTGTTGGTCTTTATTTTATAATAAAAAATTAAAGGAGGAAAAAAATACTACAGACGAGACTTAAATATTGTGTTTCTGTTCATATTCTGTACAGGTAGAAGGTAACAGGTGCTCAGGCTCTCATCCAGAACATTCCACTGCGGATCTGGTTGTAGTCAGGCAGCTGCTCGATCGGACCTGAGACACAGATGAGTTGTGTTTAATGGAACATAACAACATGGCACATACGTGATGGTACAGCTGCAAAATAAAAACCTATCAGTTATAACACTGTACTCACATTAACTCTGAGGATCATCAGCTGTAACATATGCTACACTGTTATATTGTGACCATATGTTATAACAGTGTGGTGTTTTCTAGACACTTAGGAAATTATGTTCTGTAAAAATAGCTGCTGCTCTAAAGTCAATACTTTTATGGTCATGATTCAAGTCAAAATATACTTCTCAGTTCAGTATATATTTCTGCTGAGATTTTAAAATGCTCTGCAAACACAAATAAGGCTTGTGTTATAAAACACAGTCAAAGCATCTTGTCCTTGTGAAAAGACCTGGTTTTGGTGGTTAAGTATAATTTAAATTACAGAAAAGGTATGATCATTATAGTGATTAAAAAACAATCAACATACCAACTGCTGCGATGGCCGGAGCCTTGTTGTAGATGTATTTGGTGCACACATCCTTAATGGTCTTTGCGTCAATGGCCTGTTTAGGAACAACGAACATCAAATGTAAGACACTGCAGCTGTTTCCCACAACTCTTCTCTGACAATAGATCAAGAGGAGCAACACACAACATTTAAGGCCCCATCAACAGCACATGCAATTGCCACCAACAAAGGCTGTTGGGTTGGAACATGAAGGACTACAGAGTAATTTAACAGGTCCATCACAAAGTCTGGACTTAGTGTTCAGGAGTCTCATGAAGGAGAAATTGTAAGCACCTAAATGCTTTTCACAAACAATCAGCCTCCATCTCAATTCACCAGTGATCCTACTCAGCCCTGTCACCTCAGCACCTGATATAATACTGGAACTTACTACTTTACTGTGGGTTTCAAGTGGAGGAACTGTGTGTTATTTTAGAATTAAAACAAAAGTGTGTTCCCTCACATCGATTCTAGCCTCCAGCTCAGGCAGTGGGATCCTGCGGCTGTAGCACAACATCTGTCTGCCGATGTCCTCGCAGATCGGAGTGGATCCTGCAGAGAGAAAGCCAATCAACATCAAAAACCCTGCTGCTGCCTTGCTTCACTTATTGTTACCTACTGATGTGCCTCTATCTCACCATCCAGGTGCAGGAGCATGTTGGTCTTGAGCAGATTCTTTGCCCGAGCCACCTCGCTCTCCGTCACACTCGTGCACAGAGACATCCTGACAGGGAAAGGCAAAAAAGGATTCTTCATCTCAACGCAAACTTTGAGCTCTTTGTTTTTACATTTAGATCTGAGACCACACACCCTCTCTACTGTGGATGTGTGTGTGCTTACCACTCCATCTGAGTGAAATGCATCATGTCATTGACGGTGCCGGGCTCACACACCATGTAGAGCCCCCACAGGCCTGTGTCAGTGTAGCAGGTGTTGAAGGACTGGAAGCTGTGGCACAGGTTTCCCTGACAGGCCATCTGAGCCAGCTTACTGGACAGGTTCTGGATCCACAAGGGACAACGGGGACATGAGGACAGTGTAGCAGGACTACATCATCACATACACACTGCTGCTCATGTCTGATTAAAAATACACACTTAGAATACTCCACCATAAAACAGAATCTGAATCACAAACAAAACAAAAGCCACAGATTCTAAGACATTTGTAAAAGTCAAATCTTAAATAAAATACTAAAAGGAAACAAGTGGCATCTCTCTTCACAGGAGTGAATCTGGGTTATTCAGGTTGTTTAGTGCAGCTGAGTCACTTTGTGCCAGTTTCACCAGTACTCACCACGCCTCCACCAAACGAGCGGTCCCAGTTTCCAATGAGCGTGTTTGCCACCATGAGGGGGATGGTGTCGGGGTGAGACCACCCGACTGCCTCCACGGCGATGGCGATGTGAGCCAGGGGCATCTTATCATCGCGCACACGGATCTGATGCAGCAGTGAGACACATTCATTGTGTACTTATTACACTGTTGTTAAGTCAAAGCTATAATAGACTAATAATGTGTTGACATGAGCCCGGGGACTGGACCTTACCTCACTTCCTGTGAAGGAGCAGGCAGGAAGTGCCGGGGCTTCCCCTTGATATCTGCCAGGAAGTTTTCCAAAGTGATACTTGGCCAGGTCGATGAGGTCATTGTGTGAAACTCCTGATTTAATACAGATCACATGATCCCAGTGAGGCAGACAGAACAACTGAGGGGTGATATTTTGTTTTGGTTTGAATTCATGACTGTGGTTTCCTGTGACCTATATTGATCTAACATGAGGATAACAAACATCTCTGACCTCCAGCAGCAGCCAGCACTATTCTGGGACCTTTGTAGTGAGTGGTGATGTACTCCACCAGGTCTCCTCTGTTGATGGTCCTGCATCACAAACAAAAAAAAAGTTGAGTTTCCAGTGGAAGAGCCAAACTTCATCACCACAAACCAAAGCCAATGTGCATTAAAAATGACTGTCCGGTCTCACTTGATGTTCTCGGTGGGGCCCAGGATGGTCCGGCCCAGAGCTGTGGTCTGATATGCTGTAGCATGCAGGTAGTCAAAGACCACTTCCTGCAGATTGGTCTCCACTTCCTGCATCTCTCTGAGGATGACTCCACGCTCCCTCTCAATTTCTGCCTCACCCAGCGTGCTGTTCTGGATGATGTCGGCCAGAATCTCCACAGCTTGGGGAAAAGATCAAGGAAATATTTTGTGATTAATGTGTGACTTCCTCTCGCAGAATGACTTTTTGTGGCTGCACTGCATTCTGAGACCTGATACATATATTTGCTTAGAACTTAATCTTTCTGCATTATCTATGATGAATGAGACAAAAATGGCAACACAGTTGTTGGACATCCATGTATCTGGAAAGAAGCTATCAGCCTCTACTCATCAAATCTAACATGCAATTCTCTGACAATAGTTGACATTGATGAATTCTCTTCATCATCGTCTAACTGAATCATCATCATGGTCATTTCCACATTTCAGTGAGCTCTTAATCTCGGCCTGACGTTCAGCTGCTCTGCTCTGTTGTTCTCTACCTCGTGGAAGATCCTTAGAGAAAGCTTTGGCGTAATACACAGTTTGCTCCCGGGACGTATAGGCGTTCAGGTGAGCCCCCATGTTCTCAATCTCCAGCTCCAGATCCAGCTGGGACCGTTTCCTGGTGCCCTGACACATACACACAGGTGAACAAACAATGCAACATGTTTTGCATCATTACAGACAGGACATATTTTATAATCTGTCAAGAACTACAATAAAGTCTTTGCAACTTTTGCATATAATATGAATAACAATTAAGGACACGCCAGTAAGTCCAACTAATAAAATTACTGCTGCACTACTACCATCTTACCTTGAATGCCATGTGTTCCAGGAAGTGTGCTGTGCCATTATTTCTCTCATTCTCATAGCGGCTACCGGCGTCTATCCAGAGCCCCACCTGGAATATGTCAGGAAATAATATTCACAGATTATATCCACACACTGATACTGTGCCACAGGCTAAACTGAACGACCATGTTTAACATGGAGGTCCCTTCATATGTACCCACTATATTAAAAGGAACACATTTTAGGCGAGATGTCATATATCATCTCAAATTTGAACTTTTTATTAACCTGCCACATGCAACTGTGCTCTTTTAATTCTTCTATTTCTTACAAATTCTTACAGACACTGATCATAATAATATTGCCATCTACACTGTAAAATTACCCAGGTTATGGCACAAGTTAAGATTTAAGACTAGTATGTTGCCAGTTTTGATTGTTCCTTTGCATCCCAAGATGATACATACAGTACTGTTAATATGTTTATAATTTTAACCATCATCCAATAGCAGCAGAGAGGAATCTGACTGGTCCCAAAGTCATTCTACAACATGACAACAACCTAAAACATACAGAACAATGACCTCAACATGACGGAGTAGGTCTGGGATTTCATCAGGAGACAGAAGACACAGAGAGAGACCATGTCCACAGATGAACAGCAGCCAGTTTGCCAAAACACCAAGTATTTTTAAAAGTTGTGCACATTAATGTTTTGACTAATAATGTAAATTTCATTATTTGGGGATGGAAATGAGTTTGGGTGGGCATGATCTTAAACATTACAGTTTAATAGTTTAATAATAACATGGTGTAATGACTAGGGGCTGACATGGGTATCACAGCTGTAATATGAGGATGGTTGTATTAGTTTAGATAAACAACATGTGTCTTCGCATCTGTGTGAGGTAACCTTTAATTTACTAACTTACTGTGCACGTGCTGAGCCCAGAATCTTCAGAGACCACTCGCAGTCCGTTCTCTAAAGTGGTCACCTTGGTCTCAGGTACATTTAGAGCCACCTGGTGAGCGGCCTGTGTGGCCAGGAGTCTGTGTGGTGCTGCTGAGAGCTGGAGCACAGAGGGGAGGTTACTAGGTTACTGACAGTCATGATGACTTTTCACTTTTAGGACACTGACGTCACCTGTTGCCAGTCAGATACCGGCGGTAATTGTGCCGTCGATAGTGTTACAGCATTTCACAGTCTAAACTTAAACCATTATTTTTAGAGTTAATCTTGGGAAAGCCGAGCATGACGTACTTGTTAGCTAACTTTTGCAAACACAAGCCTGACGGGCCATGCCGAGATGTTCTCCTCCATACAACGATTGACTGACGGCTGACAGTGAACTGTGGAGGTGATATTGTATCAAAAACAAGACTGTTAACACAATGCTCTTACCCCATTTAAAGGATTTGCCTTTAGTAAATGTCTTTGAAGAAGATATCTCCCAGCAGATGTGAGGCGCCGTATGGACACCGCCATATTGTTTATCTGTTACACTGCGCAAGCGCGGGGTTTCTTCTACGTAATCGTTACACAACATCCGCCGGTAAAGGCGAGATCATTTTATTTGAATAACACCCCGTAAAGACTAAAATACTTTTTGAAAATGTTGGGGAAAAAATACGTTTATTAAACTACAGTAGTATTATAATTTCGTTTTATCAAGTTATAAACAAGTTCGTGTCATTTCCTTTTTCCTCGGGCATTTATTTTGAAAGGGTATGACAGTTGTAAAGCGGAAGTGGGACTTTAGCCTAGCGCGAATTTTCTTCTGATGGTCTCAAGAGTTTCTCTGTTGATTGTAAACCTCATTACAGCAGCTCCGTGAAGAGCAGGAGCCGAACAAGACTTACAAACAAGTTCCCACAGAGCCGAGAGTCAGCCGCCGTCTCATCGTTTGACGGTATTTTTCTTTTAACTTTTAGGTTTTTGATTCTTTGCCAGGTTTGATATTAAGTTGTGTGGTTTCGCTAGCTACTCGTGGTGCATAGTTAGCTATTATCGCAAATTACTGGACTTGGCTTTAGCTGATGCATTGAAACACCAGTCAGCAGTCGTTGTCTTTTCTGTGGCTTCCAGACAAGAAATGGCGGATGGCGGGGATCTAATGGACGGTGATCTGGAGGATGGGGAGATCTCCGGGTCCGGCTCAGATACTGAGATGGGAACAGCAGGAGCAGAACAATGCCGACCTCAGGTTCCTCCAGCCTTCAGCAGCCAGTCCTTCCAGAGCAGAGCCGCTGCCCAGCCTCCTGCCATCGCATACCGTACGGTGGAGTCCAGCGAGAGTGACCCGGAGTCGTCGGACGAGGAGGCGGTGGTTTGGCGCCGGAAGCGTCAGAAGGTGTCCAACGCTCCCCAGCCACCTGCCTGCACCGCCCGACCTGGGCCGACTCGTCTGCCCGCCCCTAGTGCGATGGGAGGCCGCAGAGTGAACAACATTTGGGGGTCTGTGGTTCAGGATCAGTGCCAGGAGGCCATAACTGCAGAGCTCGGCATATTTGGCATGGAGGGTGAAGTTAGCATGTCCAGCAGAAATGTAGAGACTTATAACTTTGTCCTGGCCCGTAAGATAATGGAAAAGGAGAGGGAGATGGAGAGGCAGGGTAAGGATGACGCAGAGGTGAACATGCTGGACACCCAGCTGGAGGAGTACATGAAGGGCCGGGGGTCAGAGGGGAGTACAGGAGGTGATGCTAAAAGGAAGAGGCCAGCTAAAGACAGATTGGGCCCCAGAGCCGAGATGGATGTCAAGGGCCGATATGAGATCACAGAGGATGACCCAGAGGATAAAGTGATAGATGAGATAGCATACAGGCTGCAAGAGCCTAAAAAAGAACTGATAGAGCGCGTTGTTAAAGTTATTGGAACGAAAAAAGCCATACAGCTGCTTGGAGAGACGGCCACGCTGGAGGAGAACGGTGGAGTGTACACCATGGACGGCAGCAGGCGGCGAACCCCTGGTGGGGTGTATCTCAACCTGCTGAAGAACACGCCCAGCATCACCAAGGCCCAGATCAGACAGATATTCCTTGAGGAACACCAGAGAGAGAGTAAGAACAAGAAAGCCGCTCAGAAGAGGAGGCGGCACATGGTGGCCAAAAAGATGAAGCAGGCCATTGGCACACTGAACTTACAGGAGCATGACGACGTCTCCAGGGAGACTTTTGCCAGTGACACCAATGAGGCCTTGGAGTCACTGGAGGAGGCTGCAGAGGAGGCAGAGGAGGAAGAGGAGGATAAGGAGGAAGCCGCTGTGGGGACTGAGGAGACGGCAGTGGTCTACAACTCTGCAGACCTGGAGGTCTTCTGAGAGCCGCCTGCTGTTTGAACTCTAACAAGTTTAACAAAAAAGGATGACTTGGACTGATGTTAAGTGAAACACTGAAAACACTGTATAAGTGATGAATCCAGAACCACACCTGAGTGTCCTTTTCTATCTTAGCAATAAAAGCGGAGTTTAAAATAGAGTTCAGCACAAATAAACTGAGTGATGATTACATGTTGGACTGATTAGTGATGCAAATGTTGTGATGCAAATCAAATTGAAAATAATAAGAAACCTACCTAAATTGTTGCAGCTTATGTGTTGTTTATTTTCCCAATATAATCTTATATTATACTAATGAGCTCTTGAGTTGTCAGACCCATTTGTTTAGCTGTATCTGGAATATAAATAAAGGTGACTTGGGTGAAATGACTCCAAAAACACAGTGGTTTGTATGTTTGTTCCTCCTCATAATGATAATGGTTATAGTTCTTTTTCACACTGTGTCAGTCTGACATCTATAATCTGCACCAGGCAGGTCCAAACTGTTCCACAGAGGGCCGTGTGGCTGCAGGTTTTTGTTCCAACCAACCAAGAGCACACAGATGAGATCAGTTGATTAACTGAGTAAAGTCTGGTGTGCTGCTGCTTGGTTGGAAAGAAAACCTGCAGTCACACAACCCTTTGTGGAACAGTTTGGACCTGCCTGATCTACACTGTGGTTGAGAGTCATAACAAATATGCTTTCAGTAGAAATTTAAAGTGGGAGAACTTGCAAGGCACAATTCTAAGTTTGAACAGGTATTGTAGTGGAGACATTTGTCCACTAGAGGGCAGACACATTACTTGCTACAAGGACAGAAAAGAACAAGAAGTTCAGATCGTGTAGCAGAAAGTGAAAGAACACAATACAAACAATACTTAAATGCCACAAAGCAAAATATCGTGTTACTGTACACAGTGCAAAAACAGAACGAAAAAGTACAGAACAAAGTCAAAAGCAGGCCAACCCAGAAAATAAAGTACGTAAAGAAAGATAATTACTAAACTGTAGACGTCCAAACACATACTTACAAAGACTAAAGAACTGACCGGACTGATAGAGCATATTGTAATATCAGTGACAGCAGACGTGTCCTATCAACTGTACAAAAACCACAGAATAAACGTGTGTTTATTCCATCAACTTCTGACTGTGGGCTGTGGATTATAAAGTAAGTCACGATGATGTCTTCTGATAGGTAGACCCTAATTTATCCACCCACCCTGAGTCAAACTTGTCTATTCTGCACAAACACAGCAGCTGGTAATGGTACACACAGTTGACATCTTTTTTTAATAAAGATGGTAAATGGACTTGCACTTATATAGCGTTTTTCTAGTCTCTCGGACCACTCAAAGGGCTTTACACTGTATGTCACATTCATACAGCTCTGTTCGCACACAGAGAGGGGGGCTAATCATTCACACACATTCACATATATCAGAGGGCAAGAATGGGTTCACTGTCTTGCCCAAGGACACTTCGACATACAGACTGAGGGAGCAGGGAATCGAACAACCGACCCTCCGACCTACCTCCTGAGCCACAGCCGATTTAATCATTGCGTTTGCCAGACACAATAGGTGGATGGCAGCAAAGATCTAATTATGGCAGCAGCAGCAGAAGCATGCTGGAACATTAATTCATGTTCATTACTCACAACAGAAACACAGATATGGCCAAAAAAGATATCTCATTACAATTAAAGGATACGTCATGAGGCTTTACTTTATGGCTTCTTTCTGTTGTCTCCTTAATGTTGCTTGAAAGTTTCCTGGCATGAACGATCAGGAAAATGGAGGCAAATAGTTAGAGGAATAGAGGAATTTCACCAAAATGACGTCTCCATTTAAACTAAGTTACATTTTTATATATCATTCATGTGATAGCAGTAATTATATTATTGGAGCTGAACTGTGTAGTTGAAGGCAAACAAAGTTTTTTCTAACTTGTTGCTGCCCACTGACAAAAACTCTACAGTGATTAAGCTGCTTAGTCATTACTGTGAATCAAATAACAAGTGCAGAATTTGAACTGAACACTGTCATTGTTACCAATATTTAGCCTGTAAACTACATGATTCATGAAAATAAGGAATTTACAGATGTTTTACAGACCTGTGAAATAAAGTGATGCATAGAGATATAAAGCATTAGCTGTCTGATGCCTGTGAACACAGGGCTGAAGAAAGTGGCTTGTTTTCTGTAAAACTACAAGAGCGAACTAAAAGAGTATTAAAAAGCTCCAGAGTTGAGGTGGACTCTGGTGTTCCATCACGACCACGAATCACTTTTCAGATTACGTAGTTATATGATCCTTTGACAGTATGAAAGAAATCGATTAGCGCAGCTTTAATGTTCCATGTGCAACAGGAACCGTCGACCACACACAGTTTTGTTTCTAAACAGATGCCCCCGACTAAAGCAGCTGCGTCTGCATCAAAATAAAAAGCATACAGTCGCTCCACAGCTCCGGGGGGAGAATGAAAGCCTTTAATGGGGGCAGTGGATTTGCCAGCTGAAGCGCCTCGGAAATGATCATTATCTGTGCTCATGGCTGCCACATGAAAGGCCCGGCGTTCTGGCAGAAATACGTTTGATAATCCCACCACTTATGGCTGTTTTCATATTTGCTGGTGGATATGTCCTTTCTGATAAGGAGTCACTGTGTACATCCTGACTGTGTACAGCAATTAGGTCGGCTGATTAAGGCTGGTGAGAGGTGCAGAGATCAGCTTCCTGCAATTGAGATTTACTGTCACCTCATTTGCCCATGTACCAGGTTTATTGCACGTGGTACCACCAAAGAAGAAGAAGGTAGTTTACTGTTCATATGACGGCAAACAGACGTGTATTGTTTGCTTTAATGGTAAAGACGATCAAAGCAGGATTATCAAAGAAATGTGTGAGTTGCAGGAGGTGACTGATGTTCTGCCTTGTCTTATTCATGTGGAGTTGTTACATGCAGTCTCTGGTCTGAGGACCTCTGTTATCTGTCACCTGGCAACAAACTTGTTGCCTGGATACACACGCTGTTTCTTATTTCCATTGGATCAAAAAGGACCAAGGTTGAAAGACTTGTGTCTTTGGACAGGGTATTTCATGTTGTCAGCATCCAGAGATGGTGTCACCACATGTCACTCCGATAAACAAAATGTCAGTGTTGTGTTTTTGTGCACACACACACACACACAAACAAAAAAAAATCATTACATTGATAGACACTATCATTCTTTGAGCATCTGCTCTTTGAGGTTTGCCCACGATCATCGAACTGTCATGGTTGAACGGCTTCAGCGCCTGGTATGTCACAAATCAGGAGATCGGAGGATGGTGGTTTTCTTCCTCTAAAGATCACACTAACAGAAATACAACACAATCTAAGTTCATCAGTGCACCCCTGCTGACCCAGAGAGCCCACAGCTAATTTTGGAGACATTGACAGAGGCGAGAACGCCACCACAATTAGAGGTGGGATCCATGACTGGGCAGAGAGGTTGCAATTTTCAATGTGTCTTTCTCCCACAGTCACATCACATGTTTGCTGAGCCACTGCAAGTGGCCGGAAGAACAGCATTAAAGGTGAGTTAGATAACAGCATCAGAGGGCTATTGAGATCATTCGATGACTCATCGCTTTCACCAAAATAAAGTTGACACAGTTGGAAGCAGAAAAGAGATGATGGATCATGTTCATAAAGTGTGTGGCCTCAGGGGATGATGTCACTTAATTGCAAGAGGCTGTCCCATGTTCCTGCTGCTGAGGAACAGTTTGCACATGGCTCATGCTGAGTTTTCCATCAGCTGCAAAATTAGCTCAATATTAGTTTGTTTGTTGGATTAGGGTTGGTTACAAGTCTGAATCTGGGACTCAAATCAGCCATATATAAAGTTACTTGGCAAAGGGAGTCACATGAAATCTGATAAATTACCTTTGGTTGAGCCTCAGCAGCCAGTGACTGGATGAGATGGAAAAGACAGACATGATTAAGACTCTGTAACAATCCTCCTTCCTATATAAAAAATGAAAAAAGAACTTTCTCAAATTCTGGGTCAAGCCTTGGGCCCTTCCCTGAAGTAACACCACCAGTGTGAGTGTGACCACTCAGTGCCTTGTGTTTGCGCTCCTTGGGCAAACAAAACAATCAATCTACTCTTAAAATCTTCCTACTTTGCATCATAGTGAAGAAGCAGCAGCAATGATGTGACAAGCCCAGTCAAATGAAGCATGAAATTGATCAGAGGCTGACAAGAAATCCTCATAGTCACTTCAAATAAAGAGCCATCATTTCAAACCAAGCGTGAAATTGATCATAGTGTCCAGAAATAGGTGAAGGCAGGAAATAATAATGTAAAACTGATGACTTCTCGTACATGACCATAACAGTGCTGATATATGACAGATCTCCAGCAGTGTAGCCCGTCGCTTTCTTTTTCATACATTGTCACAAAAATTGATTCAGAGATTATCCTCTGTGGGTTTGTCACTTCGAGTGAAACTTCCCACATTAAATGTTATTTATCCTGGGATGCCGTGTGGCGCAGTGGGTTGAGCAGGCGCCCCATTTGCAGAGGCTACAGTTCTCGCTGCAGTCAGTCCTGGTTCGAATCCCGCAACGGGCGCCCTTTACTGCATGTCATTCCCCCTCTCTCTGCCTCCCCATTTCCTGTCTCTCTACAAGGCAAAGGCAAAAATGAAATGAAAAATGAAAATGAGAAACATATACTTATATACATATACTTAAACCTGTTGTAAATATGAGAAAATGTTGTTTAATGCTTCTGTAAGATTAAGTATCCATGTCACCAACCAGTGGAACCATGTAGCTGCTCCATACTCACCATCCATGAGATGACAAGTAGTGTTTTCAGTGTCTTTTAGACAGTTTTAGTGTTTGTGGTGTTTCTTCTTCACATAGACTTGACTGAGAGTCTTTGTCTGAGAGTGAACCACTGTGTGAGTTCTGGCTTCATTAAACTGTTTAAAAACACTTTGTGAACTCCACTGCCTCTGGTTTCCTTTCATACAGACCTTGATGAAAAATAACCAGCGTTTTCTGAAGCTTTCTGTTTTCACTGATGTTCCCAATTCTTTTCTTTTTAAGCTGTGGTTAAACAGGCAGCCATGGCTTACCAGCACTATTTCTGACCCCCTCTTGCCTAAGCTCAAAGCCTGTGTGACATAACTCCAATCAAAAGCTTGTTCTGGATATTCAGACACACAAGTGGGTGAGGACTATTGCTGTGACGTGGGACGACCTTCATTAGAATTTCATAGAAGCAGAAAAATCTGAAAACCAAATGTGAGTGGGCAGTTTTTTTTTTTATTATGGCTACTTTTCAGCACAATCACTTTTACAGGTTTCATATCTTATAAAGGTTGGTTTACCTGTTTACCTGAAATCAATTATTTGTACTCACCCAGGAGCTCTGAAATGAACAGCACCTGTGTACATCCCACAAATGAATAATTTGGCATCGACACAATCAGTTCAACTACTTGTTGAAGTTGTTTACAGTGGTGTTAATTAAAGCCTACCGAGGGCTGTTTCTAATGTACTGTCCCACCTTAATTACACAAGTAGAAAAATATTCTAACACCAATATAACACCTCTGTTTTCCACTCACACCTGCTGCTACATTCTGCAGACGGTTGGTTGCATCATGCAGTCTGTTTTTTTTTTTTCCTGTGCTCTTATGATGTGAGCTTGTGGAGAGTGTGTGTGAATGAGTATGAATGTGTAATTGAGCTGCTCACAGTTACCTGAAGACCACTCACCGTGATCAGAGCTACAACACACCTCTCTGTGAAAGAGACACGTGGATGTGACAGTGCAGGACACGCCATTGAATGAGAAAGCCTTGTCAAGTGCACAGATTGACAGATTGCCCTGAAAACACCATTAACTGTCCTGTTCAGAGCTGAATGAGGGATCATTTGCATACAAATAGTGTGCCTATATAAATCAGTGATGGATGAGCACACCAATACAGACTCCATCACTCTTTCTACTTTTTTTTCTGCATGAAGGACACAATCCCGGGGGAGTCGTATGACAGAAAAATCCAAAGGAAATGACAGATTGATACAAATGTTCCTCTCAGGCAGAAATTATTTCAGTGGTTGAGGTAAAGCTCTGCACAAGCAGCCACAGAGTCACAACTTGTCCTGTGTAGTGACATGACATGAAAATGTTGACAGCCCACATCTGACCCTATAACAATACGGAGGCCTAAAGATACCAGGTTGCAAATATTCTTTAAATACATTTTTTCCCAACATTTATTATGTTTATTTACTTTTATGTACATCTTTTCACCAAAAAGTGACTCCTCCTCTACCTACACTCTAAGAGTGTATTGTTTTTGAAGTTTGATTTTTAAATCATATATTTTCACCACAGTTTCATCTATGCTAATTGAAATACATTTTTTTAAGTGAAATGGTTAGCTGAGAGTAAAATGAAAAACAGTTCATTTGCAACATTTCAGCCCACTGTAGAATTCCTAGGTTATCATGACAATCTAACTGTATTCAGATGTTCTTAAAGGTCAATAAATTACACACTGCCTGTGTTTTATATGAAGTGTTATAAGAACTGAACGGTACTGTGTAAACGACTGACTTTGATGTGAAACTACAAGTGAAATTACAAGAGAAATCAATGTGAGTAGCAGCCATCTTGAATTCTTATGTCAGGGCTTGTGGGATTTGTCCACATTTTCGGCTTCAGGGAGTTTCAGATTAAAATTCTAACTCGCTGCCTTGAATTTCTGACGTCCAAGTACAACTGGAGCGCACCATTAATCTGTAAGAATATAGGCTATACTTGTGGCTCTAGGAACCAAAAACCACCTCAATGTTGCTTCCCATCTCTCTCAGCTTCTCTCTAAAGCTCCAGTAACAACAGATCAGTGAACCAATCAGAACAAAGGAAGCTCTGAGACTCTCTTAGATCTTAGACCTGCTTTACAAGACATGGAAATCTCACTTTATGGTATGGGAGGTCTAAGTGTCTCTATCACCATGTTTTTCCGAGCCCCCCTCGGTCTATTTACATCTCTTAGGTCTTCTCTGCTAAATGTTTTTTGGCTTGGACAGTTTCAAACTGGTTGGTGATCTCATTAATCTGCTGGCTGACTTTGCCACCCCTGTCATTCCTTTCTGGCCCTCAGATAATGGGCTTCTATTATGTCGACCAATGTGTAATCGCCCAGACTCACAGAACACCAGGATTACTTTGGTCCCACTATGGCCCTGTTCTGGGCACTGCACAAGCATTTATCTCACATTTGTCTCCCACATCAGTGAGAATATAGGTCGGTGGTAATGCATGCTGTGAGATGGCATGGAAAAGAAAAGTTCTTGGCTTCCAATATGTCTGGAGTTGACTGTGGCCTATAAAACAAAGGCTTTAGTAGGGGCTGTCTCAGTTCTTTTTCACATCTAACGTTTATAATGTGGCAAAATTCAAGTATCAGTCCAATATAGGGAAACAGAAAATACAGTTTGCTATTAAACCTACAATAAATAGGAATATTGATATTTGTTTTATCTGTGATCTCTAGCACAGCTGTACACAGACATCTGAATGATGTGATTCACATACAGTGAACATAAAAAAATGTTTTGTTTGAACTGGTTCCACACGCTTTTTCACAGGTCAGCCAATCACAGCTTTACAGGAATATAAATGTTAACTTATTCTTCTTGTCAATCCCATTTTAGTCTGAGGTTAGATGTATGCATCTACATGTAGCCTATAACAGTGGGAAAGACATGGATGTATTCATACAAAGTACATTCACCAGCTTGTTGCTAACTTTCTGTGTCTGTTGTATAGTGATGAGTTAGCAGTTCAGCAGTTTTTTCCTGAGCAGATGTAAAAACAAAAGAGGCCTCGTGCTCACTGTTTCTCACTTGCATTAAAACCAGGAAGTCTGAAGGTGCTCTAGAAGGTTCATTGTGTAAAATAGTTATTTACAGTGTTGCATATAAAAAGTACTGGAGATAAATTATGTTTTACTGATGAATAATAGTAGGCTCAGCACCTTTTAGCTAATACATCTTATATAGTACAACTAATGAATCAACAGTATCCTGTCATTAATTTAGAGATGCCTGTCAAGCATCAGGCTAAGAGTGATACTGTGTCTTGACTCCTTAGTCTTAGAGAACAAAGCCTGAGAGGAGTAAGATAATGGAGTCTGTGATGTCCATAGTTTGAAATTGGTCTGTAGTTTGTGAGGACACAATATTTTGACTGTGTTTCACATGAGACTCACCGATTCCATCACAGTAATTGAGCGTACAGCCATGATTCAGTATAGGCATGGGAAAAACTCTGGAACACCTTATGTTATTTACAAGTCCACCTCTGGGTCTGAATCAACAGCATTGAATGTGTATTTTAACACTGCCCCTTTGAACTTGCAGTGTTAAGCATAATAATCCCTTCATTTGAACCTGGAAAAAGGTCTTAATGGGGCTTTCATCTGCAAATGAATGAATGCCCTGAAGCCCTGGGGCAGAAACAATGAGGGAGCCAGAGGGATACAGAGCAGGAAGACATAGGGCGATCATGACCCCTGAAGAAGGAAAATCCTTAATAACTGCCGCCACTGCTTTTGAATTGGGGCCAGATGTGCAATAATAATCTCCCGGTTACCGGTTGTCAATAAACACACATGGCCATAATGCTGCAACCGAACTATACTCAGTTGTTAAATGAATGGCTGTCTGCCTGTCACTCGTAGTGTCAAATTATTAATAATGTAGACGTGCTCACAACCCAATGTGACGCTGTAGCGTTGCACATTCAGTTGGACGCGCTTGTTTTTTCGTGCACGTCTGCAGCTCACAGCTCCACAGACCCGATCCACCGGTGTCGTGTCGGACGGGCGTGGCTGTGTGTCTGCTGCTGTTTCCCACGGAGCTCTGGCCTGTTAGAAAGGTGAAGGAGAAAGACGTCGCCTCCCAGATGGAGAATGTGTACGAGAAACACACATGTCAGGACTGCTGACTTGTATCATCAGAATAGACCTGTGTCCTGTGATTTTCAGCCTCCTTTCATATTTAATAGAGGAGGGACAATACCTGACAGTGATATTCTCAGCTGTCAGGATGCTTTCTTAACTCTGCTTTCTGCACCACAGTCTGGTACTACTGGGTTGGGACTACAAACTGAGATTCAAATTTCAGAACTGTAGAGAACAATTCAGTTTATTTTGTTGATATATATATTATATATATATATATATCCCAGTCTAATCTAATATATATATATATCCCAGTCTAATCCTAGGTGTGTTACTCTAAATTTCGACACCAAAATTTTCATTTTCACTGCAAATGAATATTGGTTCTACAAATCAGTTATCGGTTTCCTTGATTTTTAATAATCGGTATCAGTATCGGCCCTGAAACATCCATATCGGTCCATCCCTAATTCAAAGCCGCTGCTCATTGTTAATTCCAGTGAAGGAGAGGAGTGTGTGCAGTACGTCTACATGTTACACACGATTAAGGAATAATTTTTCATATGAATTGCTCCTCATCTGTGCAAATCCTCTGTTTAACATTAATTGGCTCATTAAATCAGTGCCAGCAGCCTGACACCAGAGTGAGATTAATACGCTCCAACTCTGTGATGTGGACAAATTCCCACAGCCTCTGTGGAGCTACAGTTTGGCGGTAATTAAACAAACTTTTTTAAGAACACTCATCTGGAAATAATAAAAGCATTGGAGGTGTGAGGTCAGAGAAATATTGTTCTTTTCCCCAAATGAATCACTGCTCCACCGGCTAAAAATAGCCAGCGGAGCAGCCACATCAGTCTGTGAGGAGGATTACGTGCTATATTAGTCCCTGGGTCTCTGCTGATTGCTTTTGTCCAACCCTGCCCCCTGAAACTGACTTAAAAGAGTCAACATTGTCTTAGTCAAAATGTCAAGATGTCATTCTGTCCACACACAGGAAAACATATAATATAATCATGTATTATTTTTATGAACTTGCCAAATCTGATTGGATTAAAGTTATTCAGTTTTCTCAATAAATGCCACCTTACTGTATTAAAGAGGAACTATACAGGATTTTTAACTAACTATGCTACATTTTTACCTTAATTAAACAGCTTTGGAGTAATCGTGATGGTGAAATAAATGACTTGTAACTTTTTCCAGGGAGAATGGAGGCTCTCTGTCTTCCAACTAGCGTCTTTTGGCCGAAAATCAACCTGTAAGATCAGAGCCTCCGACCCGGTGTCCCAGATCTTGTCTCAGAGGCCCTGTGACACAAACGCGCCCCATAACCCGTAATCTCTTGTTTATGACAAATAATACACAAATATACACATTGTAACACATGGATATATGGATATCCATGGATTTCTTTCTTGCCAACTTTGTTGAAAACATTGAATGGTGTATAGTGATCTTCTGAATAATATGCTGCCTGTAATGTGTAAGATTACATAGATAGATAGACAGATAGACAGACAGACAGACAGACAGACAGATAGCCATAACAGCTAGTGACAACTCATGGCAGTAAATCAAGCATACAGGATAAATATAATCTATCTATCTGTGTAAAACTGGTGCATTGTCCCTTTAAATTCTAATGTGACACAAAAATAAATTCAAGATCCTTTGCCATAAAACTGCATTACAGAGTTCTGGACATTCCCAGTACAACTGGTAAGCTGACAGCCAACACGTCTTAATTATCAGTGGCCATATGAGAATGTATTGTGTTTGGTCAGATGTGAGTGTTAAAGTGTTCAGTTAGTGGATCAAGCCAGCAGAACCACCACATAATTACTGTTGTGCTCGTTACCAGTCTGTTAACTGTGATTGCATTTGCATATTTCTATAATGGAGGTTGCTTTAAACACAAGACCCGTCACCTCCCAGTGCATCACAAACTACGCTGGGAACTCATGCAGGAATAAGCTGAATTAAATCCGTCTGCTTTTCTAGTTTAGCATGAAGTACCATCATGTTTTTGGCCCATGAGACTAAAATGCTCTCAAAGCAAAATAAGCATAAACGTTCCTCATGATTGTATCGCACTCTGCATATTTTCAGCAGTCCACGTGCACAACAGTGTGTTTCATATCAATATATTCATAATGCATAAATTACAATGAAAACACACGTCCTGAGGCAAGCAGGGAAAGTTTGGAAGCGAGGACGTGGGGCTGCTTCTTCTGTAATGTTTACCCTTGCCATCCATAATAACTTTAGGAATATGGTAATGTTTCTCTAGAGGGGTTTTAGCGCAAAGACTTCATCCTCTAACAAACCTGACACGAATCATGACATATTGATTAGTTCAAAAATTATATATACAATCTCAAGACATGCAAATATTTGGTATTTTTAATTCTAAGGTCAATTAATTAGAGACAGCACTTCTACACTTTGCTGGAAATTAAGACTCGTTGAACTGAATAGTTGTATAAATGTCTGAATATTTTATATTATATATTTTATTCCTTTTAAACCTGAACCATAGATGTGATGAGGTCATGACACAAGCAGAGGTTTACTTTGGGTTATTTTGTGCTCACTGCCAATTTGCAAATGTCATAATGCTAGAAGACTAAATGTAGATGGTGACTATGCTTAAAGTGAAAGTTTGGGTTTTGATGTGGGGTTTGTGTGAGGTATTATCCCAGCTGAGAACCTGAGAACCAACATTGACCTCATTGAGAATTGGCAATAAAGTACTGTGCCATCAAACCATTACAGAAGAAGAGGGTGTGGCTCCCAGTTAACTACTTGAGAAGCTTTCGAATAGTGGAGCTAAACAGACAGTGAAGGTCCAGATCACAGTGCACATATGGATTCTACTTCCAGCATGGTGATCCATCCATCCAGCAGCTACAGTAATCTACCTGCCTGATAGAGGCTGGGACTGGCTCTAGCCAATCCCAGGTGACATGGAGGGAACCCACACAGGTACAAACTCTACGGAGTCAAAGAGGTCAAAAAGGTCAAACTGGTCTTAGAACCTAGAGCCTTATTGCTGCACAACTATGCTGCCCCAACACCACCCAGTACCATCCATAAAACAACCGATTTGGTGATGACGTCAGACTGGTGGAGCTGCTGTCAGTGTGGCACTGTGATTGGACACGCCTCCTTAAACCTGCTTCAGTGATGTAGCCCCCTTAGTCGCGAGGAGCAGAGTGGAAAATCCAAAGTGACTGGAATTATGTAAAGTAACACACTACTGGCTTTTTATAGAAAGGGACCGCCTCCTGTCGGCATGGTAACCAGCTGCCATAATTGGCCCCCCAATTCTACTGGTGTGAATCGAGGCATTCCTCCCTTCAACTGTCTTGCGTGCGCGGTTCTGGATAATCGAGGTGGTGACAGAGAGGTGAACAAATTAGACTCTGGCTACACAACAGACTCATCAACACACACACACACACACACACACTCATTGATAATAGCAGCCTCTCTCTGATCCTCTCTATCAGCTGCTCTGCCGTTCTCATGCAGCTTTAGCATTCGGCCTGCTTGTCTGGCGGCATCAGCTGGAGACGGCCTGGGTCTCTTATCAATCTGTTTTTATTTCTTCTTCGAAACACCACACAACCTCAAAGTGTCCCAGATTTCATTTTTATCCCTCACATGTGACACAGATCTGATATTTTTTTTTATCCAGCAAAAGCATCAAAAGAAAAGAGTGATTTTTGTGTGTGTTTGATGTAGGACATGGCAATCCTCATGTTGAAGCATATGACCTACATGCAACTTATATTTTTAATAGAAACAAGTGACACCTTCTCTCATGCCCACTTTGCCTGCAGAGCTCTGCCGTCAGGGCCTATTGTTACCAGATATGGGTTACAAGGTGTGAACGCAGCTGTATTCACACTTATTCTCCTGTCCATATCACGTGTCTCAGTCTCACCTTGATGTACACAAAGGGAATAAAGACCCTCTACACACACACACACACACAAACAAACACACACACACACAGACTTTTGCTACTTGCACATCAGGTACCTGAAAATCTCACACAAATGATTTGATCAAAACCCTCCGTGTCTGTTTAATCCCAGCTCTACAAAGTCATTACTGCTGCACACAGCTCTTCATAACCCAACACTGATAGACAACACAATCTATTTATTTGCACTGACAAGACAATTCCCAAACCTGTGAGGCCTCAGACCGTCACTCAAGGCTGGAGTCTGTAAAATCCTCATCAACAGGTGAAGAATACTTCATTAACAGATTGAATATTTTGGTAAAGATGATACTCCACCCACACACACAACTATCACACACTACCACTCTGGACTGAAAGGCTACTGCTGTTGCTTTGTCACTTTGGATTCAATAGAGGAATCTTACTGTAGACTCCAGCAGTGATTCCTGCTGCGGCCTTGTTTTGTCATTCATTGTTTCCCACATAATAAACACTCAGTAGTTTACTCTTTTCACAGCAATAATTGAGATTTCAGGCATTTGAGAATCACTCTGTCACTGACAGATCTAGCGTGGGGACAACTGTAATTTTCACATCTATCAAATGTGCAGCACTACACTGTGGGATGTTTAGAAAATTGTAATTCTTTCTATCTATTATGGGAAGTTTGGTAGTAGAGCTGTTCACAGGTCTATTTGTGTAACAACCTCCATAAGAAGACAACAGGCTGAACTGGAGGCTGGAGCATAGAAGCACAGCAGACAGACATGCCCAGAACAAAGAATTAGTTCATTTCAAGAAGGAAAAACATTCTCAGAAAACTAAAAAAAAACAGGAGAGCAGCTAAAGAGAACAAAATAAGGACGATCACTGAGCCTGCAAAGCCATGGGCCATTGAACTCAGGTGCTCCGCTCTGAACTGCCTGACACAGATTCATCTAAACCAAAACAAAAACACATGACTGGACCTGTGGTGATCTTCAACCCAGAAATTAAGAACTAAAGCAACTACATCTGAAATCTGAACAGCATGGGGAGGGGAATCCACCTCCAACCAGTTCACAGACCTGAGAGAGCAGCAGATCTCTGGACTCCTCAGGTCAGGTCCCTACATTAATGTCAGGATCCACAAGCAGAGCTGCACATCACAATTCAATTAGGTCCAAGTTATACTAACTCTATCTACTCCTGCTATGAATACAGTAATAAATGGCGATTGGGATTTCATTGATAATATAGTTTCCTTTGAGCCATATTGATGTTATCTTTGCCATTAGCTTTTATGACCTTCCATTCATTGTCAGGACATCACTGTATAGCTGCTCTGTTACTCTGTTGCTGACTGACTGATCAGTTCATTGGATCAGCTCAGACTCTGTTCAGGTCTCCATTGGTCTGGGTCCCTCATTTTGGAAAGTGGTTGGTTTTGTTGGATTGTTTCCAAATGGTCAGGCCCAGGAGGACACTACCCTGTAGCAGAATTTGACATTTACACAATACACTTGAGTACAATGATGGTGGGTTAATACATTGGAAGCAGATGCATAAGTCTGATGAGCAACAAAAACATCAAAACATCTACAGAAGCTTGACACAGCTGCTTTACTTTCATTACATTCTTCACCTCAGCCTTTATGCCTCTATGCTGGCAACAGACCAGGTCACACTTCAGTAAACTTCTTCAAATTTCACACAAATATTCACTTGAATTGTAAAGATGAACTGATTATATCTAATTATACAGGTCATGAATCACAAATCAGTGATTGTGTTTAATTCTTTCTTTTAAATGATCAAACTAAAATGTGTGCATAGTATTTTTTAAGAGATCACTCTTTTGGCCTCTTGCCTGGTAACTGACGGTTGAGCAAGAGAGATGGATATGAGACAAGGGAAGAGAGGAGAGAGAGTAGATCAGGACAAAACAAAGGTCCTGGGAATTTATCATATTCATAATATTTTAAGTAGAGTAGAAGTTTCAGTGGTTACTGTGCATCTCACTCCATGCTTCAGGGTTTGTGGAAAAGTCATCTTCGCCTAATTGCAGTGGAAGCTGAAAACTTTTCACAGCCACCTTTCAAGGCTACATTCATTAAAGAACATTTAATTGAAAATCCCATCTGTGTATGCAACACTTCCTCTGTAGGTTTTCACCATATTTTTTGCAGGGACAATGGATTGAGCATGAGAACTGCCTGTCATATGATTTACATTAGATCAAACTGACAAATCTTCTTTTGTTAATGTGACCTGCGCTTTCCTGCACAAGGGCACAGCGAGGCTACCCTACCCTGGTTTGTTTACTATTCAAACAGTTTGCACTATGCCAAAGTAAATGTTGCCTCCTTCAAGGTGTCAAATCATGGGCATCTCTTTTTAGCAAGTTTTTTCTCGCCTTTTCGCTCCTACCTTCTCAGACAAGCTCGCTGTAAATGAGGAGGGGCTGGCGCGCTGCTCGATGAATACAGCTCTGCGATAACAGGAGTCATCTGGAGGTTAGCAGAGACGGGTCGTCAGTCGACGAGCTCAACGCAGATCATGTGGGAGACATCAAAGGCAGGGATGAACTGCTGTCGCGCTGTTAGCTCCCTCTCACACTTTGATTTGGAGTGACAAACTTTACAGATTCAGATTTTATACGCGCCGCCGTCGATGTGCAGACTTTCCTGACACCTGGAGCGGAGGCTGCTTTCACTCCCATTACCGGCTACAGAGAGCTCAGGTCAAAGGGTCAGATTTCTTTTCTTTCTCTTCTTCTCTTCTTTTATTTGGTTATTTAACCTGTGACTAACTCTCACAGGTAAAAGGGGGCTGCAGGGTTTCTCAGCTTTGTCATACAGGACTGTCTTGTTGCTAGGAAACATCTAAATAGATTTTCGATCCTGTGAAGCACTTTGTTTCTGTTGAGCATTCCTTATCTGTGTTGTCCTAAATGTGTCTGTCTGCTGTTGTTAGGCCTGTCTCAAAGACTCCCTGCATCAGTCAGAACTCAGCTGTTCTTATCAGGGTCCGGCTCCTGGTGCATCACATCGGCTTTGTCAGCTCCACATCTCAGAGTGTTCAGCTGGATTCAGATCTGGTGACAGGGAGGAAACAGAGGTTCACTGACCCTCTGTGTCCTCTCTGATTTCAGCTTTGTGACATGGTGTGGCATCCTGCAGGAAGTAGTCATGAGAAGATGGTGAACTGTTCAGTGTGCCATGAAAATATCAGTCTGGACTGTTGACACAGGGCAGGATGGGTCCATGGACAGCTCATCTTCAGCTCAGGTGTCTGTTCTTGTTGACAGGAGAGGAAGTTCAAGACCAAGGCGCAACACCAAAGACATTTTCAACACAGATCATCGTTCTGATGTTTGATGTGAACACTTCTCAACTGTATCTACATCATTTTAAGCATTTCATTTCTGCCATATGATTGGCTGATTGGATAATTGCATAAATGAGCAGGTGAACTGCTGTTATCCTGCTTTTTAAATAAATCACCTTTATCTCTGTTTATTGTTTGTTTCCAAATCCAGGATCCACATGTTCTGTAACAATGGATACAACAGCTTTAAAAAACATACATTTGGCCTAATGGGGCCAGATGTATAAACCAAGTGTGTCCAGTGACACACACAGTACACACATCAGTCCCACCAGTGGTAAAACTAAAGGAAAAAAGATGATTGTGCATACCAGGTACTGACAAATCTAAATCATGACTGATGTTTTAATGACCACTGTCTGCTCACTTTTGTTACTTTTTATTTATTCTGCACATTCATGGTTCCGTCAGTGTGACAAATGGAGGCGTTTGTTGAGTCTGTTCGATACAAGCGTCAAAGGCTTATCGACGTTTGACAGCGATGATGGAGGCACAGCATCACTGCTGATGACAGATCACAACTGGACAAAGTGAACAAACACCCTGAGGCCCCAAAGCCTGATGTTCTCCAAAAACACCAGGTTCACCAGGTTCTCTGTGAATTTCTCTTGGAGATGAATAAAGTATCTATCTATCTATCTATCTATCTATCTATCTATCTATCTATCTATCTATAAACTGTAAGCAGAGCTTTTTGGCAGTCTTTCCTTAACTGACTAATCATTGAAAGCTTGGTTTCCTGAAGTTCTAGAGAAATAATGAAGCTGTAGTTCAACATGGTTCAAAAGGGGCCCAACAACAACTGTTTACCCCGGGGCCCCGGAACAATCTGTCCATTTTCACAGGTGCGTCTTGTGATTAATTAATTATTGACATATACATAATACATAAGCTGTGAGTGGGCCCAACATATGGAGGAATGTCAGCTCTGCTGCAGGATCCCACCACTGCTTCCTCTCAGCAGAGTGTGGTGGATATTCACAAGTTTACATCTTTAACCGTAGCAGAAGAAATCAGACCTGTGCACATACAAGTGACATTTGTCAAACAGAACCATGTGTATTCGCAGCTTTGTAAGTCTGATAAGAATTTTCTGCAAATTCTCTTTGTCTGTACAGTCGCGAAAAATATGCAAATATTGTCACTGTGCAGAAAACAGCCTCACATTCTGGCGTCTTATTTCCTCTGCATCTTTACAAAAATCCATCGCAGCAGCGAGAAAGCAACACTTCCACCTACAAACATCGACGCACGTTAGGATGGTGACCTTGCTTCCCCTTCCCTCCTCCTCAGTCCTCTCCTCTTCTCCTGATTGTTTACCTCCTATCAGCACTGTGCAACGCTCAGTTGTAATCTCAGTTTTTTTTCATTTCCTATTTGGCTTGAAGGCTGCTGCTGCATGACTGATACACGCTGACTTGGAGCGGCACAATAAAGATGGATGATGCAAATGACACAGCTGCTCTGTAATGTGATGTCTTCATGTCGTTACCCCATGTTTCCATACTAACCTGTTTTTGCACTTTTTGGTGAAGCTGCATCTTTAATTAAAGAGGAACTATGTCTGTTGCTTCTCCGCTGTTTTGCTAACCCTCCTCCTGACCATGTTCATTTGTTTTCAACGAAGCCGGTGAGAAAGCAATCCATGGAGTGGTGGATAACGTTATTCATTGGGACAATAGGTCGGCGTCTCTGATCTTGCAAAATTGGTTTTCAGGCGAGAGACACTAGGTGGAAGGCAAACAGAGAATTACTCTGCAGCTGTTTAATTAAGGAAAAAATCCTGCATAGGTTCTCTTTAACCCAGTTACCACATATTTAATGGGTCAAAATATGGAGGCTCAGTGTACTGGAAGCACTCCTCCTTTCCCTGCAGTGTCTGAGCAGTCAACACCCCGCTGCCATCACAAGAGATAAATAGATACAGGCCTCAGGTCCTTTATGGGACAGGACACTGTTCTGAGATCAGATGTAAGGAGAGATATTACTTCTGCTTTAGCGTCATTATAATTTGAATCTATTTTGAGCTTTAAGTGAAGCACTGATTGCCTTGTTTGCTCTGATAAAAACACTTACCAGTGACCTTTCTGCACCTGTAAATGAGCTTTCCTGTTGTTATTGTGATAGTCTCTGTCAAACATATCATTTCCTTGGTTAAGGTGACAAGTCCCACCATGCAGACTTGAAAATAAAACAGGAAGTGACAAGACAAAGACAGAATACTGAACTAATACTGAACTAAAGCCTGACAACAGACAGCCTTTACTGACTGGTCCTGACTCGAACAACATTGTTTAATGATCAGAAAATCACTGAATAAACATCACCACCTTTAAATAAAGAGGTTTCTGAGAATTTGCATCAATAATTAAACTGTTCAAATGTAAAAGTATAACGTTCTATACCTGTGGTCTTGGGGTAAACTGTATGTAATTAACAAATATAAATATATTTGTTAAATAATCAATATGTATTTGTTTGCTTGTGGAGGATGAATCAACCGGACGTCTGCAAAATGTTTTGACTCAACTGTTTGAAGACCACTGTGCTTTCTCTTCTTTTTGTCTTCATCTTTCAAAGCAGACTGCAAATCACAAGCAAAAATTTTTTTGAAAGGTTTAAGTCTGGAATCCACAGAGAATCGACTGACCTGACAGGGGTAGGACAATCAGTGAACTATGGGGAAATAACACAGGCGCTCAAATAAACACCAATGACAGCACTCAGTGGTGCCTTCAAGCATGAAAGGTGTAGGTAGTGTTAAGGCCAGGGTGAGCCTGAAACACACCAGCCTGTCACTTCAGAGAGGGCTGAGACATGATAATTGTTCTAATGGGAATAACAGAGTATACTGTCTCTCCTTGACGCCATTCATAATGTTACAAACAAAAAGAGATGGAGTTGTGTAATGACTGAAAAATGATTTCCAGTGTCTGATTTCAGAAAAGCTAAAAGCACTGTGTTTGTCTTCCTTGTCCATTTAATACCAGTTACAGCAACAATTATTTTCACTGTGTCTCTTTGTAGAGGCTCCCTGCCTGCCTGTGTCTCTCCAACTCCACACCTTCAGTTTGTAACATTGTTTGTTTTTCTTTCTTGGACTGCCCAGGTCTGTTTTTGTTGTTATTGATCACAGGAAATATACAGTAACTCAGATAAGACAACGCCACAAAAACCTGCACTTAACCTGAACACCGAGCACAAAGGCAAATATAAACCACTGTAAATGTTAGAAAATGAATTGACAAAAATAAGGAGAGAAAACAGAAAAAAGGCCTCCATGGTGTACCCCACCCTCACCCTATGTCTGGGATTGGCTCTAGCCCCCTAGCAACCCTACACAGATAAGGAGCAGAGACAATGGACAGATGTAGAATACTGGAGTTAACCAGATTAACAAGAGCATCATCATTTTGATACTTGACTCTCCAAACCCAAGCTGACATGACCGTGATGACATCACTACGACATAATCATGGTCCTTTCACAGAGGACACTGTACAGCTCTTTTCACAGGCTGGAGGGCGCTCCTGATGACAAGTGTGTAAAAATCACCGGTGCAATTGTGCACAGTTCAAGGTGACACATTCAAACTGCCCGACTGACCTGATCTAATGACCAGAGTGTAAGGAGGCTGATGTCTTCGTTTAATGGCTTCAAGATGCTGTTTTAAATGAAAGGAGAAGGAACGTAATCTATATCAGATTTGTAAATGCACCTATTGAGAAATGAACAACAACAGTTTGGACATTGATATTCGCCCTGCTGCTCTCCTAAACATAACAGTTGATCTGCCCCTTCGTCTGTGAGAACAGATAGAGGAGTAATAGTAGAGGCAGCCACTGGAACGGAGAGGCTGCTAAATGTTGTGCAGCAAACTGTTTAGGGGTAATAATGATCTATTGGACTCGGTCGTCACATGAAAGCTTCAGGTAATGAAGTAGAGAGATTTAAAGAAGACCTTCAGATGACTTCCACAGTGGGAGAGACATGCCATAATGGAGCTAGATAGAGTAATAAAACAAAAGCCTGTGTGGTGGGCAGGGCTGCTGCAATGTGGGTAGATACACATATGTGTGTATTTGATGATTACACTTCAGAGTAAATGCAGTTGCTACACTAGAGGCTGCAACATCGTCACAGCCTGAGGGTGTGAGGTTGTTTTGAACCGTCTTTAACCTGCACATCAACCGTACATGTCTGTCCCTGTGTGAATGAATGTATATGTGGGGAATAAAGAAAAGAAATGATGATAACCATAAATATGAAGTCAAATGGAGTTGATAGATGTGAGTACATCAGACTATGTGGAAGCAGTTTGCTCAATATCACTCAATAGCCCATAAAAACATGTTGGTAACATTTTACTAATGCATTAAAATCAAAAGCTCAAATCTCCTATTTATAAAGGTGTTCAGACACAAGCACTGAGATGTGTCTGGGGTCCATTTGTGGCAAATTGAATTGAAAGTCACACCTGAGTATATAAGTTCCCACAATTCATGTCAAGACAGGTCCAAGAAACTCTCTGTAGACTTGAGCAGTACAGAGGTGAGATCACAGCAAAGGTACAAAACCATTTTGAAAGTGTTGACTGTTCCCGAGAGTTCCCACAATGCCTCAGTGATAAGTTTGGAACCAACTGATGTGACGTAACAGATATTTAACCCTATGGATGAAAATCAAGTATCACCTGCTCATCACCTGGCTAATACCATCCTTATGGTGACGCATGGCAGTGGCAGCATCTTGCAGCATCAGTGGAAGAAACAGTGAGACTGACCTGAAGCAAACATTCAAGTAAACAGCTGAGACCTGTTCTTCAGTGGATGATGCTTAACATCCAGTCTGACGTGGACTTGAAAGGATCAGCACTGACCAGTGGGATCAACTACCCAAACTATCCAAAGCCTCTACAAGAAAACTCCAATCTGTAGCAAGTAGTGAATTAAAGGTCTTAATACTCATGTAAATATGTTTCTGATTTTCTTTACATACATACATCACAAACCACGTTTTCACTTTTTTGGATTATTGATGTAGACTTCCACTTACAATGCAGTAAAGTGAAGGGATCTGACTATGTTCTGAAGCCATTCATTTTGACTGCTGCATGAAACTAAATGAATGTGACATACTTCTATCTGTGAGGGACATTAACACAATGATAAACACAATTTTCAAGTAGCACTTTGACATGTACTGGAGCTGAGCGATTCATTGTTTTCAAATCTAAATCATCATTTCAAAGAGTATAATTTTCCACTCACAGGAGCAGCAATTTTAAGCATAACATGATTAACAGTATCTTCAGTTGTAGGAGGTTAACAGTTCAGTCAGTGATCACTGATGATAATTACAGCTGTGGCAAATTTACTCAGCTGCACCTGAGTAACATCAAAACTGTGAGGGAGAGACAAAACAAGAGAAAAGACTGCTGTCACCTGGTTAATACTGTATGCTCTCTGCTGGTTACACTGTGTAGCACTCGTACTTAGAGAAACAGAAACATAGGCAGCTGTACCTGCTTATAATTGAGGAAATAAAGTAGTTAAAATCCACTTGAGAGTCTACCTAAAGCAGCAGCAGCTCATCAGTATGGTGTCTCTTGCTTTAGGTAGACTCCCAAGTGGATTTCAACTACTGTATTTCCTCAATTATAAGCTGGTATTCACTTAAGAAGTTGGTTTCTTATGACAAATCCTGGGCAGACTAATTGTCTCCCTGGTACAATGGCCACCTGGGTCAAACTTGACAAGGATATGATCACAAAGTCTTTCAAAGTTTGTGGACTGTCTCCATGAGTATGAGTTTTTCATGAATGAAAAAGAACCTTCACTTGCCTTTCAGGCTTTTGCAGATGAAAAATCAACAACAACGATATCTAACAACATCATTAGTGGTGAGTGTCCAGTGATATAAACAAACCCGTGGCCCTTTGCTGCATGACATCCCTTCCCTCTGCTCCCCATTTCTATCGTTCTACAGCTGTCCTATCAATTAAAAGCATGAAAGGCCAAAAATATACTTAAAAATATAAACAACCAATACCCAACCCATGTCCTTTCATAATCACACAAACAACAATCACAAAGCCATCATCGAGGCCATAATACACACTGAGCAAAACAAAAGAACAACAGATTCACACTCGTGCTCAACACAGCCACCCTCTCCTTCACTATCCCAAATGCTCTGGGCTTCTTGCACCAGAAGTGTCAGTTTCAGGCCACCATGGCTAAAAAGAACAAAATCAAATAGAAGAAGTAGTGGGTCACTGTCAGAGGACGCCAGGGACCCGCATGGATGGTAATCAGGTTGTTTAACACACACAAGGAGAAATGTCTTTTCTCTAATCACCAACAAAGTCACAGTACAAGATTAGATAACACAATTACCTTGCCAGACAAAGCCACACAGCACCTATAGCTTCTCACACAGATTGCTGTCTCTTGCCCTTTTTGTCCTCCCAGTGACATTTCAAAGAGCCCTTCTTGTTCTCAGCTGTCCAGCAAAGTTCTAGTTTTCCCAGTTCCCTCGGGTTTGACCATTTAGATCTACATTTTTGATCATCACATGCAAAACAACTGCTTGTATTTATAAATCCTCTTGTTACTGTCACAAAATTAGCGCTGTGGTTCTGAATCAGAGGGAAACCACCTGTAACTGGACCTTTCACAGTACGCAACCTGAAAAACAAGAGTTGATTCTGGGCACAGAATTATGATAAAATGCCAAAGGCTAATGCGCTGCTATGAAATTATGATTAACAGAGTGTAAGTGCAACTGGGAAGACTTGATAGCATTTAAAGTAATCCCCTATGTGTGGTCCATGGTAATATGGTTATATACATGTTGCATCTTTATATTACGACAGCATCCAAATCTTCATAGATTAGACACTATTCTTGTGACTGGAAGATGTTTCATATGATTATTACCCCCTGTGACCCCTTGGATTGTATCTGTTCCTGCTGGTCGCTGATGGAGGTCAGCAGAGGTCAGTCTGATAACGCGGCTGCTGAATGAATTTGTTACAAATCTCAATTTTAATCCTGAGACTGTGTTTGTTGTGCTGACAGGGGCAGGTGTTTCTCTCAGATACGGAGAGGGCATTTCTCAGCCCAAACCCACGAGGATACAATCATTAAATTCATTTTGTCTATTAGGTTATTTTAAAAGATCAGACCATGTACAACACAGCAGTGAGGATAACTACATCTGGTTTTTTTGTTCATTTTCTAAACTTAATTATGGAGAGAAATACTTTTTTGAAATTAGCTTTTCCAATCTCAAAGCACCTCTAACCAATGTTTTTGTTTAAACAATTAAACAAAAGTGTAATATAAAAAGTGTCACTTTGTGATAAGCCAAAAGCAAATTAAGTCCAACTCCAACAGTTTCTCTCAGTTCAGCTCAGTATGAACTTAAGGTTAAGAAAACATTGTGGTTTGGCCTAAAATGACTTTGTGGTCACAATTACAATTGTAAACAACTGGTTAAAGGGTTAAGGTTGTGAGTTTAACATTTCATTTATGGTGATTTTACACATAAATGAATATCAAGTTTGAAAAAACTGAAACAGAATAAGTTACAGCAACTTTCTCAGCAGTATTTCATCATCTTCATCAAGGCTCCCATCACTCAAACCGAGGGTCAGAGTCAGATTCAGATTCTCCACAATGTGACAATATATATTTTGGCATAAACCACAACTGTGTGGGTGAAGTGGCCTCTCCAATATTGTGGACCTTGAACAAGCGCTGTTTCAGGGTCACGAGAGGTCAGGTCCAGAGGAGCTGAGGAAGTCTCTTTATGCACTTTCTGCATAAAGGTGAGTAATCAGTCAGATGTATTGTTGATCCTCAAATGGATTTTGTTGACATTTTTTTTTGCTTGTCACTGACAAGAGTCTCTTGTAACAGGCCAAAGTTTATACTATATTAGTTTTTATTTAGCTTAACTGTAACTTGAGGCTAAAACAAGAAACGAGCTAGTTATAAAAGAGTATTAGTGTTAAACAAAGTAGGTAGTTTGCTACAGCTGCTGAGGCAAGACCATCATTTATCTCAAGGTTAATGTAGCATTACGAGACGCATAGCTGGAACTTAATTTCAGACACTCAAGAAAGTAGTTCCAAGTATTTGCTTCATGTGTTGTAATGTTATTATTTCGTAGTGTGGTGAATTTGCAGGTCACAACTTGTGCACGAGAGCATTTGGAGTTGTTGGACTGTGTATTTGTGGAGAACTAGAAGTTCCATGAGCCTCCGTAGCGTAAGCTGTGCGGCTCGCATCTCAAAACAGCTTGCAGTGACAAATAAAGGTAACGAACCTTTGTGAATTTGCCAAAATGTTGAACTATCTCTTTAAGAAACGATACAGTCCATGTTAATACAAGTATGAATGTGGATCGGGATAATTACAGGTGTGTAGGATATATGGAGATATAATATTTCACCCTAGCCTGTTTTTGTGTATTTTTTCTGGCCTTGGATTCTGGCTTGGTCTGGGGGAGGGGGGATGGAATCTAGATCACCTCAAGTTGGCTCAGTCTCAGTGTTTTTCAGTGAGATCGACCCTCAAAGACAGATGGCTGAAAGAAGCTTGCAGAAAAGGTCACAGAAGCATTCAGAGTTACAAAGAGATGATTATTTTGGTAGAGAGGGGAGAAATGAAAGAAACAGCACTGATGGCAGTACAACTGCTAGAAAACCAGCCATTATCTCCATTAAACCCTCCCAGTGTGGCCCACTGTGTGAGCGCCTAACAGCTGGTGTGGTTAAAGACTCACACAGAGAGGAGCGGAGATAGCTGTGACATCATCTCAACCATTTGCCTTGTGGGAAGCCCCTGCAGCCCTGGCGCCTGATCGGTTTGGTTGGCCCCTGGAGACATGGCTCATTGGGTGCACAATGCACCCACTCCCACATTTCTGCCGCTACCTGTCATCATTTACATTTTGATAGGCCTCTGTCTGTGATGAATACTGATTCCTCTCAAGGTCAAAGCTGCATCACCTGAAGGAGGACCGAGGCAGAGAGGAAGAGCTGATTGTGATGGAGGAGGAGGATGAGAGGGGAGGGGACACAGATAGAGACACTGGCTGGATGACTAAAGAAGCATGATGTGTCTGATTGGACAAACAGAATCGAGAATAAACATAGGCAGGAGAAGGTGAAACAGAGAGGTAAATAAGTGGGAAGGGCCACGGCCACTCAACACTGTAAGGACACTTTGAGGAGTATTGTGACAAATAACAATGAGTGACTGAGAAAGATGCACAGTTAAATATCTGTTCTGGATGATTCAGACAATGGAGACACTGATGCCACGTCTACAGACATTGAAAAAAAAAATCAACACCCCTACAAAAGAAAGAAGTCTGAAGATAAGGCAGAAGTAACAAACCACTAAGACGGTCTTAGATAAAATAAATGTACTTCTCAGTCATTTCTAAACTGGTTGAAGATGATCTACTGTGACCTAACATGGTCATTAGATTACATGTAACCCTTCACAATAAATGTGTCCTCTGAAGGCTGATATTGATTTGTATGTTAGAGAAACATTTGTCTGATGACTATTTATAGTAAACGGCCACACAGCACCATATGGTGGAAGAGGCTCTGCTCTTTGAGGAATCTACTGAGTCTCAGTTAGAGTGCTGCAGGGATGACATATTGTTGTAGGACAACCTGGGTGATAGCATCACACTGGTCAAAAGCTATGGGGAGATTTACATTGAGCTTTGCATGATCACAGGAAATAACTGGTGTGACTTTGACACTGACTGGTTTTTCTCAGCAGACTCGTCTTCACTGAAGCCTTTAACTTTAACTTCATTCTGTTTGAAGCATAAATCCAATACAAAAAATATAATGCTGAATTGCTAAATTGTAAAGGTGGACTGGTGAGTGGCTCACTATATGCCTTGTTTCACTGCTCATATCTGGCCCATACACAACGTGGCTGCTTCCACATCTGGACCAATTTCCTGCCATTCACACACACAGTCTTCTGGCTGTCAGTCACCACCTGAGGATAACAAACAGCCTCTGTCCCGATGTGGAAAACCAGTGTATGAGTCAGACTTGGGCCAACATCCAAGTATTTGTTGCCCTGAAAGATTTGTTTTGCTGCTTATTCCTGTGGCACATAGGTCTATACCTAAACTGAAAGGCACATCAGGAGGAGGCTGGACTGGTTGGGGTTGCTGGGTACCTTCATGGATAGGACTGGATGTTATGAGTCAGCTGGTAGCCAAGCATGAGTGAAACAGCTAATGCCAGCAATGACCTCCGACCTCTGCATGATGCTAATGTCAGAACTTTACTATGTAAGATGCATTGAAATTTGCAGTGTGGGTTTTTTGGGGACCTTTTAGAAGGGCTTTAGCTACTAATCACAGCGCTACGGTTCAGTTCATGGCTCATGTTGTAAATGAATAATCCTTGGGTTCACTCATCCCCAAACGGTCCATTCTATGTCAAACACTTTTCATGGTGTTTTGGTGCCATCAGTGTGTGAATGAGAGGAAACTGATAAATCACTCTCAGGTTTCTTTGATGTAGTTTTGCTCCTGGTGGCCATAAATCTATCTTCATCTGTGTCTATGAGCACAGTACAGCGGGATATATTATGAATTCAATTAATTATGTAATTTGGTAGTACAGGGGAAAATAAAGAAGGCGTGAAATAAGAGAGACGCCCATCCATGGCCGTCATTGGATGACCTTGATCCAGAGTGAGAGTCCAGGAGAAACTGTCAACAGGCGTTGGCAGTGATAGATGTTCCTGCTCACATTGTACACATAGGAACACACACATACACACAAGCATATACCACACAACTATCTGACATCTCACCCCTCAGCAAATATGTTAAGCTGCGATGCATTTATCTTCAACAAACACACACACACACACAGCCATCAGTGATCAGTATCACAGCATCTGATGTTCATATGCTAATATAAACTCCGATATAAAGCAATGTCATCTGCAGATATGATTACTGTCACTGATTTACAGTTAATGTGTGTGTGTGTGGCTCTACTGAACCATTTCACTATGTTTTAAATATGCAAATGCTTTAGTTCAAATTTATACTGAAACCACTGAAACCAAATGTATTTTTCCTGGGCAAAAGGGAGGTGTCTGATATGGAGATTGTCATAAAACTAGACAAACCTGACCCCTTCTCAGAATCCTTATTTGTTTATTAGTCCTGCACGATATCAGCAAAATGTGCGATGTGTGATGACACTGTTCGGTATCGCGATGACGATATGACTTGCGATAAATAAGCAAGTATTCAGGTGTGCATATTAACCATAGTTCTGCATCCTTCTGAAAACGACTGAATACGCTGTAGTACATATGCCTGGCCTGTAGTGGCGCTGTAACACTGCCACACAAATACACCAAAAGCAGAGAAGAAGAGTGGACAGCTTATGCAATGTAAGCAAAGTCTAAACATTATAAGTCGACTAAACATTCGAAGTCACGTCAGTACAAATATGCTAATCAACGTTTCAGGCGCGGGATCTGAGGGACCCAAAGGAAGTTCACCGTTGTTATTGTTACATTACATCTAGCAGTGTAGCTCAGGTTACTGGTATGAGGTGTGTGAAGACATGGTGCCTGTAAAATAAATTTACTCATTGCATTTCAGGCGACTTTTTGCGATGTGTATATCGTGCATGTTGATATCATACCAGTGATGAAGCCAGGCTTCTTCAAAGTAGCAGCCTCATCACAGCAGTGCAGCACAGTAAGGTTGTCAACATGCTAAGTGCTAAAATACGGCCCTACTGTTTACCACACACACATACTATAGCTGCACAGACTCCTTTTCCTCCTTGGCCTCTGTGTGTTTTATGGTGTTGTGTGTTTAATCATTGATCATGCTCTGTGGTACTTGATCGAAGACCCACAATTGTGTTTGTCAGGAGTGAATTTTAATACTAAAACTCACTTTCATCTAAATTTCTCTTACGTAATCCTTTTCATATCAGCTGCTTTGTCCTGAGAGTGTGCCCTGTTGCCATGGTGATCTATGAGGGGATGGATGCTGTTTGAAGGGCAAATTGGGAGGGGGGGGGGGCAAACAGCCTGAATTAGGAACACAGCTGACTGTATCCCTGTAGAGATCGACCCCGCAGCTCTCCTTCTGTCTTCCTCTCTCTCGCTCTCTCTCTCTCACTCTCTCTCTCTCTCACACACACACACACACTGAACTGTCCAAAATACACCTTCATGGTCCTAAAATAGAGACACCTACTTGGGTGATGGAGAAACACACAGAGGCATCTGAGAGCAGCTTCTCACCAAAGACGAATCACCTCTCTCTGTGCAGGGAAAGGAGGCCAGGCAAGATAAGGACGAGGCAAGCCCGGTCATCCCCACCCTCCCCCATCCCTCCCACATCCTCCCCCATGTGCACTGAGGCCGAATCTTCTCAATGGTAAACTCAAACTTCACCTCAGTGCTGAAAAACACAGCGAGCTAAGTTTATTCAGGCCAAGCTTTTTTTAGGTTTCAACTGGTCACCTCCTGTTGAAGAATGACTTTAGACTTTACATGACTCACACAATTTTTTGAGATTTTGAAATTAATATTAAATTAAAAGTTAAAGTTTAACCAAAGGCACTGGCATTAGTTTACCTACTACCTACAACAGATATCACAGGGAATATACAGTAGATCAGCCCAGTGTACGGTCACCAACGCTGACAGACCTCAACCATCTATCACACTAAATTAGGAACATAATTAAGACAAAATTCAGCAGAATTCAGGTAAAAACAACATTCAGAGAATCCAGATCCTGCGAGGATGGATGGTGGGTCCAGGTGACTGCTTTGTTGTGACATTACAAAGTTACAGAATCTCAACAGCTGGTTTTAAAGGGAAATATCACTTTTTGAAGGCTCTTTCACATATATTTGGGTGTGTGTCTTGCCTTCTGGCCCCAAAATGTGAGAACTGAAAAAATAATCTGTAATTTGCTAGAACAAAAATGCAATTTAGAGAAATAGGGGACAACTGGAAACTGCTGTTCTGCAGTCAGTGACCTCTCATGGTCATTATGTGTCAGATATAAATTGCTTAAATGTCTGAAATAACATTTGAGTCATTTTCATGCTTCAGCCACAAAATTAGTTCTTGTATGTGATACGTGAAAAAAAACACAAGTGAGCACATAAAACAACCCTCAACTGACCCAGTGTACTGGCCCCGAGTGACGTGCTGTGGCTTTCTCTCAGAGTTGTTGAGGCAACTGAGACAAAGTGAGAGACTTTCACCAACTTCAGTCTGAGGCTCCACAGGAGGCAGTGCTGCTCCATCATTACATCCCTGTCTCCCTGTTCTACATCTCTTCTTCTTTGCCAGTGTCAAAGTCAATTAATTAAAATGAGGTAAAGCAGCAAATGGAGGCTTTCTATATATACTGCTATGAGCTGATTACATCAAGCTTGATGAATTCACTGGGCTGAGTATAACTGAATACATTTTTATTTGTGCAATTACCAAAGATTTAACTACTCAACATAATCAAGTCTAAAGTAAGTCAGCGATGATACATGCAGTAAATACATCCAAACAGGACAGGAGGGCTAATTGAAATTCTGCAGGAGGAAGAGGAAAACAGTTGTGTCGGGGGCAACAAGACAAAAAGCAGCTATCTTAAACCATCTGCTCGGTTTTAATTTTCACATACTGACCTGGTGTGTGGGCTCTACTCAAGCACAGTGTTTACTGAGCAGTCATAAACACCAACTGTTAAGCTGGTGCCCATCATAATTGTCCTTCTGATCAGACACTGCTTTATTTTACTGCAGTGAGCCTCAGCGATGACTCACACCAGCAGGGCGACCGGGACACTCACCTGGCTGTATGACCTTTCTCACCTGTATAAATTCTTCCTCTGTGTTTAGTTAATAGTTTATTTGTGCAGTCAGACATATATCCCAGGCGTGGTTGACCATGTATGTAATAGAATTACAGTGACGAATTGAGTGTGGCTGAATGGAGGGAGCGCAGGATGAAGGATGGGATAACTCTGCTCACCATTCCTCAAACTGAGAAATGCATTGTAGCACAGTGTGTGTTTCTGAATCGGTGTGTGCAGAACACACAACAAGCACAGTATTAGTCTGTGATATGAACTCACACTTGGACACGAACACTGTCTCTGGATCTGATTTTTTTTTTTTTTTTTTTTTGTCAAAGTATGGTCAGGAACCTCAAGTGAAGATTAAGATGTTTACTGTGGAGAGGTGCTTACACCCTGATGCTGGAGAGCTGGAGTGTGTGTTTGTGTGTCCATGGGAACTCAAAGTGATGCTGCTCAGTCTGATGCTTCTCTCTTTCTCCTCATACACACCACTTCTCTATCTCTTCTGGAATAAATGATGCTATTGCTGTACAAAGTACTGCTATTTAAAGTATCAAGTAAACCAGAACTTTACTTGCCTCAGCTAAAACTGAGGTTGTTACTGACTGTGAGGCTGGCCAGCATCTCACAGAGAAATACTGTGTAAACAATCACTTCCCCTGCTAATGCTGTCATCTGTTCCAGACATCTGAATCACTGACTACATCTCTGATTTGTTCAGCAATTTTCTATCTGTATGATGTTTCCCAGCTACTCCAGTCAGATGCAGGAAAACAATCGACCAATCAGAGCCCAGCAGGCAGTATAAAGAATAGACATGTTTTCTTCCCAAACAGCCAACTAGCTGTCCATTTCCATCCATGAAATGTAGAGAGTGAGTGTGAGAAAGTGTGGATGAAAGTGATGCAGCTGTGCAGGTTGAATTACAGAAATAACTCTTTATTGATATGTTTCTTCAAAGAGGTTAACTGTTCCTATAGCAACCATTACCACAACTTCTGTCTTCAAAAGATGAGGAGGGATGGTTACACATCACACCACCCTCACACATCACCTTTATAATTACAAATAGGCTTGACTGCAAAACTTACTATGTACAGAATATACCTGCACTGCCAGAGATTGAGGCTACTGACCTCAACACTTTACAAATACTTCCAATCCATCCATTTTCTTCTGCTTATACAGGATTGTGTCACAGTAGCAGCAGGATAAGTAGGCTAGTCTAGACTGATCCAAATATGTTTCCAGGCCAGTTTGGGTCTATAATTCCTGCCGTGAGTCTTGAAATGCAAATGAACCACTGCTAGCCTCGCCCCACCCCTTATACCAGTACCAGGTAGGGGTGGTATTATGCAAATTCAAAAACTAATGACATCATTATCGGACAACCGAGGGAACAGCTCGAAAAACCACGTGGATTTCAACCTGTGGAGCAAATTACAGATTATTTTGTCAGTTCTCACATTTTGGGGCCAGAAGGCAAGACACACACCAGATATATGTTAAAGAGCCTTCAAAAAAAAATCGATCTATTTATGCCATTCCCTGTTTGTTAGTCTTGTGTGAGATCTGCGCAATCACGGGAGACTAACTGGGTGCGATCACAGAGCAGCGGGCTGCTGTTTATTCAGCGTTTTCCCTGCAAATGCAGGCCACCTGGGTGATTTTGGCTGTTGCCTTGTTTAAAGCATGTGTAGCGGCCTTGAACACACAAACCTATTAGTTTCAATATAGATGTGCATCACGTGCTTACAACCCAAAGTGATGCCGTAGCGGCACACATTCAGTGCGACATGCTTGTTTTTTTGTGCAGGGCCCCGGCACACAGCTCCACGGACCTGTTTCTCCCACTGGTGTGTGTCTGTGTCTCTCCTACTGTTTCCCACAGAGCTCTGCGTATGTGGAAAGACGTCGCCTCCAAGATGTAGAATGTGCATTATAGAAGAGAAACACACATTTCAGGACCATTGACTTGTATCATCAGAACATATAAAATCATAGAGGGCTGAAAATCACAGGACATGTCTGTTCTGATTATTCAAGTCAGCAGTGTAAAGTTCAAGCATGTGGGAACTTCCTTTTTATTTTGATATTTTTATATTTAATGTATCTGACACTATCAGTACAGTAAGTACAGCTGTCAAAAAAACCCAGGAAAGCCCTGTTAGTTGTGTCCATTCACTGCTTAAATGTGCACATTGACTGCAATACTTGAATTGTCACCCACAACTGTACTGAAGAGTTGCACTGTTTACTTGTGGAGTGGTTCATGTTAATTTGCATAATGTAACTGTTTTGGGGTCAACTTTCAATGTAAACATTATATTTTCAATCATGTACCAGGTAACAGAGTTCCATATTTGAACAATTTGCAGCAAAAGTTCTGTGTTCTCTTTCATAAACAAGTAAAATTAGTATTAAATCTAATATTACTTTAAATGAATCGATACTGTTTCGAATTGGAATGAAAATCAATTGAATCGGGACCTTGTGAATCGGAATCGAATCGATTCAGTAAATCAGTAGCGATACCCAGCCCTATTCCATACCACAGCTCCACAGCTTTCTCTAGACAGCTGTTTAGGGAAAACAGAGCCAGTTCAGAATGAAGTTCAATACCTGGACTCATTTCAAGAGGATAGCAGAGTAAGGCCCAGAATTCCTTGAATCACACGTAAAACATTATCACCTTGTTTAGGTGCTATTAAACTGCTTAACATTAAAACTCGATGGAAATTACCAGAGATAAGACTGGCAGTGTTTAACTGTTATCCAAAAAGTGGTAAGATCACATGTACAGTACCACTGTGATTTGTTTGAGTGGCACATTGGAGCTTCAACGATGCAGTATTTAAATGATTTATATGTAACTGGGAAACAAAAAGGAGTGTATTAGTCTTGTGTTTGGCCCCTTCCTGTTGATCCTCAGTAGAGATGAGAGTGGTTAAGACAATTTAATTAGAAAATGACGGATGTCTGCAACACTTGCACCCCACTGTATGATTTATGATACATTTAATAACTTCTGATGTGCATGTTAGAGCTGCTCTCTAAACTGGAACTGAAGCTCCATTAGGAGGGTCCTGAGTAGGCATGGGCCGGTTGCTGTGCTCAAGGTATACCCTGGTATGAAAATGTCACGGTTTCAAAACCACTACATTTTTCTCCAACATTTCAAGTGTGCTCTTATTGCAGACTTTTGGCAAATACACTGAGACAACTGTCAGCGACAGCTCACTACAGCGTGTGGAAACTGCCAGTGTTCAAAATAAAATGTGGGTATTAAAAGTATCAAAAATGTATTTTGAGAATATGAGGAGTGTTAAGATTTTATTTATTTATTTTTTTAAAGAAAGAGGTGTGTCTCATAAAACAACTATGGTCCTGCACTGATTTCGAGCAGATAGGCCACATGACCTGGAAGCTATTGAGCTAAAATGCTCATATTTACATTATGAAATGTATTAAAAATTCATGAACAATATGAGAAGTGTTAAAATAGGATAAAAAAAAAAGAGGTGTGTCTCATACAGCAAGTGTAGCTCTACTGTCTTACACTGATTTTGAGCAGATAGGCCACATGACCTGGAAGCTATTGAGCTAAAATGTTCATAGTTAGATTATGACGTATTAAAAATTCATAAAAAACAAAAGCATGAGAAGTGTTAAAATGGGATAAAAAACCAGATTGACTTGACTTGAAATTGGTCATTTTTCATCTAACTTCACATTTTATTTCATTTTTTTCTTTAATATTCCTTTATTAGGGTTCTAACCCCGAAGGGGTAGAACCCTTCTAAAATCCTACCGGTTTATTATTATTATTATTATTATTATTATTATTATTTGTCGTCTGCCGCTTGAGCTCAAATTCCCGTGAGCTGGAATAGGCCAGAAAGCTGAAACTTGGCCCAATGATTGGAAGATGTGCATCAACTTCTTTAAATATGAGCCCAGTTGGCCAGATGGTGGCGCTGTAATTAAGGCTTAAAAAATGACTTTTTTGGAAGGCCACGCCCCTCACACCGTAATCCGATGACTTGAAATTTGACACACAGGTCCCAGCTCAATGTGCTCTACAAAAAATCCAATGGGACATTAAGTCCGTCATGATAGATTTTTTGCTAATTTGCATAATGTGAAAAACAGTAAAATGAATAGAACTTTTGAAAGATTGACTCTATCAACACCAAATTTGGTATAGAGCCTTGGGGATGAAAATACAAATTTCTATTATAAATGAGCTAGATCGGATCAAAAATAGGCCGCCACGGACCATGAATCTCCGCGATGGGAGCTTAGAAATGATTGGCCATAACTCCCACACCCCTTGCCCTATCGTCACCAATCTTGGTGGGTAGGTTCACAAGTGACTGGAACTGCCTACCAAAGCGTTTTGAGCTCAGCCTATAGGGGGCGCTATAAATCCACACATGCATATCTCAAAGACATTGAACAGAATTCACCAAATTTGGTATGCATACTCTAGGGGGGACTGTTAACTTATATCTTGAGTGCCATGTTGATTGGTGAAAGTGGCGTGGCCTGTTGGTCGTTAACTGCTGTTGTTTACGTTTTTTGAATTTTATGATGAGCTGGAAGGACCTAGGGACATGAAAATCGTACATGGATTATAAATGACATGCAAATGTTTGACAAAAAATTTGACCCCATTCGGCCTACGGGGCGCTGTTACATGGCGTGTGAACTTCAAATGGCTCTCCCCGCCCAGATATGAGTGCTATTGACTTGAAATTTTACACACATGTCCTCCTGATGGTCCTCTAACAAAAAATCCTCTTGCACATTAGGTGATTATGACGGATTTTTCAATAATTTGCATAATGTGAAAAACAGTAAAATAATAGAACTTTTGAAAGATTGACTCTATCAACACCAATTGGTATACGGCCTCGGGGAATGAAAATACAAATTTCTATTATAAATGAGCCAGGTCGGATAAAAAACATGGCCGCCACGGACCAATGAATCTCCGCGATGGGCGGAGCTTAGAATGATCGCCATAACTCCCACACCCATTGCCCTATCGTCACCAATCTTGGTGGGTAGGGTCACAAGGTGACTGGGAAGCTGCCTACCAAAGCGTTTCGAGCTCAGCCCATAGGGGGCGCTATAAATGCCACACGCATATCTCAAAGACCGTCGGACAGAATTTCACCACGTTTGGGTGCTATTGACTTGAAATTTTACACACATGTCCTCCTGATGGTCCTCTACAAAAAAGCCTCTTGCACCATTAGAGTGGGATTTGATAAAAGCCTTCAGTGACTGGAGTCACCAGAATTGCCTCATGCTGAACACCTCAAAGACAAAGGAAATGATCATGGATTTCCGTAGGTCCAAGCCCCTCTTCAGCCAGTCAACACTTGTGGAGTGGACATTGAGGTGGTGACAACCTGAAATATCTAGGTGTTCATCTTGATAACAAGTTGGACTGGTCTGTTAACACAGATGTACTCTACAAAAAAGGGCAGAGGCGCCTCTTTTTCCTTAGAAAGCTTAGATCTCTAAACATCTGTAATAAGATGCTGCAGATGTTCTATCAGTCTGTGGTGGCATGTTTTATTTTATGCTGCAGTCTGCTGGAGAGGAAGTTTAGGAAAAAAGCAGGCAAAGAGGCTGGATAAGCTTGTCAAGAAGGCTGGCTCTGTGATGGGAGTAAAGATGGACTCTCTGGAGGAGTGGTGGAGAGATACACAATGAGGATGGTTGAGGCCATACTGAACAACACAGATCATCCACTTCATAACACTTTGATGGATCAAAGAAGCAGCGGTGGTGGACGGCTCCTATCTCTTCGGTGCAGGACAGAAAGATACCGTAGATCTTTCATACTCACAGCCTCAGACTGTTTAATTCTAATGCAAATGGAAGATGAGCTAAAAGCAAATCAATTTCCCTTTGGGATCATAAAGTCATTTCTATTCTATTCTATTCTATTCTATTCTGTTTGTAGTGGATGTGATAATAGCCACATATATAGTTTTTTTTTTATTCGGACACCCCCCTTTCTCATTTTAATATTCGAACCTTTTATTTTTTACATTTTGTAATAACCGTTTGCACCAGCAGAGGTACTCCAAGACCATGGATCCAAGCATTCTCTGCTCTGCTCTGCTTGCTCTGTGCGGGCGCAGACAATAGAGGCGCTTAGCGGAAGCGCAGTAGCTAACGAGGGAACGTGTCCTATGTTTGGATCCACAGGTTGGTAAAGTGTATGGTTGATACAGTTTTGTTAGTTGAAATGAGTAACAGCATGTGTTAAAGCACTGAAGTTAAGATGAATGCTTTAAGTTGTGAACACTTACTATATTGTCGTGGTTCGTGATCGGACGTTCACGTCCCCATGCAAGCGGTTGAACAAAATGTGTGTGTGTGTGTGACGAGCTAAATTCCAACTGTAAACGTTACTCGCTTCGTGTTATTTTTTTGTAATATTATCTTGAGAGTACTGGTAGTTGTACGGTATGTTGTAATGTTGATTATATGGAATGTGAACTTTGAGAGCGGGCGCAGGCGATAAAGGCGCTTAGCGGAAGCAACAGTACTAACGAGCGACCGTGTCCTATGTTTGGATCCACAGATTGATTGGTTGCTCAGTCACACCGTAGCTCAGCCGCTCAGTGCCCCCGCCTGAGCGGTTTATGCTGCCGGCCAGGGACCCCTAGCTCTGGCGCCGGTAACATATTCTATTCATTTGTTGTTTCATCGTTTCATTTCATATCACAGCCACTAGACTTTGCTTCTCCCAGTTGAAGTGCATGTTCTGAAAGTATGTGACTCCCAAAACATTTTGAACTCGGCAATATGGGGTGTCACAAATGTTGACCGAAAACCCGTTTGGAGATATCTGGGCCGGGTAATGGGTGTGTATCGCGTGGAGCCTTTAGGAACGAGCGGGCGCTGTCGTCGACCGTGACCGGCGAGGGTCGGGGTGCCGGTTTGGGCCTCAACAGGTTAGAACCCGGGGATTGCCGCTTGCGGCTATATTGTATTATAATTTTCCTGACATGTGCCTCTGATGAATTTCACTTTGGGAATCAATAAAGTAATTTCTATTCTTTCTATTCTATCTATTCTTGTTTTGAATTGTTCATTGCTGTGTTAATAATGTTCCCTAAACAGATACTTAAAAAACAAAGAAAATAAGACCCAGAGGCCTGGGTGTATGCTGCTTACATTTTTTTTTTTACAATGTCAATATTACCTCAATAGTTTCCTATTTCTTCTTTTTTTACTCAGACATTTCAAAATGACATGTTTTAAGCTGTATTGCAACACCGTAATACTGTGAAACCGTGATATCAGAAACTCATCCTGTCCCACGCCTAGTCCTGAGTTTATATCCACTGCACAATGCAGACTGTGCTCACTGCTTTAACTTTCATAAAATCATGTGAAGACATTGCCTTGCCCACCATGTACAGGTGGTCAGGAGACCAAATAAATACCTGCAGCACTCAGCCTATCAGCACAAGTAATTTGTGAAAGAGATGTTTGACAACAAAGGGAATATTGCTTATCATTTTACTGAATGAGGAAGAGATCATGACAAAAGAGAAGACAAACAACCTCCATTATGTGAGAGTGGCTGCCATTCAGCATCATGCTCATGAGCAGTGTTATCAGACAATCACTCACAGGTGATTAACGATTTGCTAGAACTGAAGGAATTGAGTGGATTTGTTCCATTGTTTTACGTCACAGGCCAAAGGGATCTGGCATTATGAAAAAAGTCACCAAAAAAACAGTGCCATGCATTTCTAACATCATTTTTACAAAAATGTTAGACATGATTTCTATTGTACATGAGACTCTAAACACTCAGTGAGCAGAAAACAGTTTCCCATGCAAACATATAGTGTGTGTGTTGTAATGTGAGTTGGCTAGTGGCCCATCCAAACACCCCAAGATTTTTTTGTGTGTTTGCCAACTCCTAAAATGTCAATTGTGTAGCCAGACCTAGCAGGTAAGTCCAAGGTTGTGTTTCTCTCCCAGTCCGACCACGGAGCCGTTACTTGATGACTATATATAGAGACAAACAACACTCACACTCACAGTCACAGTCACACCTACAGACAATTCAGAGTTGCCAGTTAAACTGTGTGTTTGGACGGGAGAACCTGGAGGGGAGCCACACAGGCATAACCACACAGAGAGGCCCAGATCTGGGGATCACACCCAGAGCTTTCTTGCTGTGAGGTGACTGTGCTAACCACTACTCCATAATATTACATGTCTGTTTTTATCAACAACACCTACAGTAGACATGAGGTGCTGGTAGTCTAAAAATAATAATAAGAATAATATAAGAATAATAAGAATTACTTTATTGTTTGTCTGTCAGCTCCTCTACCATTTACAGAGTGTGTAGTGTCTAGTGTAACATCTTACAGCAGTGATGATTGATTATAGAATCTATAAAGTATCAAATGGCTGCTAGAAAATGTTCAGTATTGAGTGATGTACAATTTCCTTATAGGCTGTCAGATTTTAACTTAAGACAGGTGGAGTGGAGCTGCAACATGGAAAAATATCTGTCCACACAAAATGATTCCCAGGATATATTAAAAAAAAAGCGTCTTGTGTGTAATAAATGTGAGGACTTGCCAGCAAACACTGTGCCAGATGGCCTCCTCCTGATGCAGAACTTGCCCATATGTCAATCCACAGTAATGACTCCCATCAGGTTAGAGGAGGGCACAAGTGTTACGCACTGAGCGACATCACCACAGATCAGCCTGCAACACAAATCCAGTCTGAGAGACACTGTTGATACTGATATGGTATGCCTGGATGGTCCTGCCCTGCATTGTGTTATTTACAGTTGTTTGATTAGTATAATTATGCCTGAAACTCTGGAGTTGTTGTTAATGACGTTAACAAGGACGGGATCAGATGATGCAAATGTTTATGCAATTAATGATGCCAAATATAGAAACGCATGAAAACCATTCACCTGATGAGACGTCCAATGATGCTTCTCCCTTTTGAATGACAAATAATGACAAATGACGGGCTCCTGTATCTAATTGATCAGCCGTGATCAAATGTTTGAGCGTCTTATTCGTCATTTCTAGTGGCAGCTGAGAATGATATTTGTTTCCGTTCCTCTGCTCGAATCTGCTGGAAGACATTTGGCTTCAAAATGTCGGATTTACAGCGTGCGTGCGTGTTTGCACGTCAGGACGACAGGGAGGACTTCCATTCAGCCGCTCGTTGGAGGTGAGATGAAAAGACTGAATTTTCTATGGCTGAAGTTCTGCCGAAGGCTCCAAGGACGTGTCTTTGTGCTGCGAGAGAAAATCTCGGCACATTCAACTAAAGGTTAACAACTCAAATTCAATATGTCACAGTCTCCATGGAAGCAAGATAAAGAGAGATTTTTTTCTTATTAAATTAAAAGCATACAGTAGCTTCACTCTGACTGCAGCCTATTTTCACAAGCAGCTTTTCATTCTGCTGGATTGTCAGTGCGAGGAGAACAGAATTCACAAACCTCACATTTCATGTTTTTTGATTAGAGTATTTTAATTCAGTACAAGTCAATATAATACAGCGAGTGTTTCTGGACAGGACAAGCTGTTTCACCCAGTGTCTCAGTGTGATCAGTGTTGCAAAGACTGTGAAATTGTGTGGAGGCAAATTATTTCCATAATAATCAGCAGCTAAGTAACATTTGAAATTGAAATGTTGAAATTTCATACTACTCAATTTATTGCGCTTGAATACTGAAATCTTCAGTAGTCGAGTATAATTTTTAGGTTCAATTGAGCTAGTGAATTGATAATTGGTAGTTGAACTGATTGATATTTTGGATGCTCTTCATAACAGAGTCTCATTATAGAGCACTCTGTTTTTCATAAGTGTCACAGGGGTGAGACATAAGACCCAGGACTAATCTATTATTGTAGCAGTTCCAGGTCTTCTGTCCTATAGTTTTAGTCCTATTTTCTGAATGTGTCATTGGTTAGCTGGTTGAAACTGTTGATTGTGTCTAACTGCAATTGACGTCCTAACATCTAACAGCTTACTCAGCTCTTCGTGTCACTGGCGACCAAGCCTCCAATCCGGCTGCAAAGTGGTGCTACCATGGCGACAGCACAGAGCTGCCTCAATATTCCGATGACTAGCATGCTAGGTGGCAAAGACCACAAAGGATAGGTGCAGTGTGTCCTAAAACAGGCAAGAGAAGGACAGATTTGTTGGCCACATTTAGTGGAGCCTTAAATTTGGGACTAGCCTTGTCGTGATGCTGTGATGTAATTGGCCCTCAAATGCATCCTCCGAAGGAAGCAGCCGTGAACTGGGACACAACTATTTACTTTGATAAAGACAATGCACTTAAACAGTTTTAACACAGGGTTTAAGTCTCAAGAGTTTATAGGTGTTGCTATTTCTTGATGAGACAATTAGTAACACACTGCAGTTATCTCCAAACATAAGAACAGTCTGACAGGAGACAACAGCAGTATAACAAGCTACAGCCCGGCTCTGCTTGTAGCCAGCACTTTAACTCTGTGAAGCTGATCGTCCAGTGTAATGGTCTCGGGCAGCACTGAAACATTTGAGCAGGTTGGATTTGGAAATAATTACTCGAGGTTTCCTTCTGGCTTCACTCCACCTCTGTGTGAAAGCATATGTTGCAAAAACTTTGCCTCTGTTAATATATTCAAAACTCAAGCTGTTCTCATAAATACATGCACAGCGGAGCAGCAACAGCTCCCACCATGAGTCTGACTGTGATTTTAAAAAAAACTTCTCCCTCATTCATTTTTCATTGAGCATTTCTAGTGAACACAGTTTCAACAGTTGGGAACAACTTTGTGTCACAGCTCTCTCCTCTCTCCATCCTACAGAGTCATCACTGTCTGCAGAGGTTGGTTTTCCTGCTTTTCAGATGCCACCATTTTAGTACTGCGATTCACCTCTGCGCCTGTTGCCAAGCAACTCCTGACACTTTGGGGATGTAGAGTGAATGCAGGAGCTGCCATGGTATTTGCACATTGTTTTTGCACCGCGCACCAAAGGTTTCCATGTCGTCCACACGCCACATGTTCAGCTACCAGATGTGCAAATTGAATGTCGCTAAAAAAACAGCAATAACACGATCAGAGGTGCATGTCACATCACTGGCTAAAAGACATTATAAGCACAGTGAGTTTTAGTTTCTTCATTCACCTAAACACAACTTGAGGGAAACATGGATGTGTCTGATCTGGTGTAGTTTTGCACTTCAGATTCTTGTGGCTAAAGGGAGTATTAGCAAGAAAAAAAAACAGCTACTACTACTTATACTGCAACCAGCTTATATCCAGATACAATACACGGCTAAACATGGTCAAATGTGACAAACTATAAAAACGGATTCCAGTTTGATACATGATTGGATACAGTGCTGTCAGCTCAGTAAGGGGCACAACAGGAACTACACAAAAGCATCACATGCATCACTGCATGTGTCTGATATCCATCCATCCCTCTATCCATCCATCCATCGGCTCTACCAATTATCCAGGCAGAGTTGCTCAAGCCATCTAAATTGTTTACAGCTTATGGCTAAACACAACACTGGACATAAGATGAAATACAAAATAATAAAAAGAAAATGTTTTGAAACAGTTTGAAAAATATAAAATTCTGGAAAATTGAAAAATTAATCTTTAAAAACTTCCCAATCTCTGGTTCTCCTGAAGATGTACAAAGGTTCCAAATAACAACAACAATAGAGCCTTTACCAAACCAATCCTGCTTTCAGGCATTTGATACATATTTCATTGTTCCACAAGGACTACACACACACACACACACAGACACAGTGCAAATGACGCAAACATTCTCTTGCACAAACACATGCATGCATCATCTGTATGAGTCTCTTCATTTGAAATGTGTGACACCTGAATCTTGACCTCTGCTCTGTCTTAGTTTCTTCAGCTTCCTGAACACCAAAGGCAACGTAGTGTTTTTGATGAGACATCATGTCATACATAATCTCATTGTGACTTGACAACAGAAATAAACATGTTTACAGCCTGGGGTAAAAAAAAACAAAAAACAAAACACACACACAAAAAAAACAGTTAACAGTTAATTTCATCTCCATGACAACTGTACACACAAATTCTAAGTTAGTAGGCATTATCTGCCAAGATGGAGACAGTGAAGCAGCTCTCTGAGCTTCAAAACCTCAATTCAGACACCTGTGCGTGACATCACAGAGGCTTCCTCCATCTTTACTTCGTCTGTGAATTAATATCTCTACACTACCATATCTTTGGCATGTTTTCTGTAAAATGGCTATGACACCTACATCTGCAGCTCAGTCTATCAGCCTTGTTTGAAACCATGCAGGCCTCAGGAGGTATGTGATGAAGCTGTGTTTTGAAGAGAGATAGAGAGAGACAGTAAAGGTCCTGGTGCCTGTCAGGGCGACCAAAGATGGGTCAGTCACCTCTAAGAATGCCAAATATCCTGCTCTACTCCTTTACATACCTAAAGTTTTACATATTTGCATGTTGTCCTGAAGTACACCCCACATGTGAGCTGTCTCAGATCCTACATACTTCCCCACATCACCTGCTTCCCTGTATCTGTATCTCTCAAAGGTCACACTGTCTCTCTGTCTGTCTCTACCTGCACTGTGGGAGTGTTATTTCCCCGCTCCGGAGTCACTTGTCGGCCTGGCACAGCTTCACTGTGTAAAACACCGGCTGCCTACGAGCTGCGTGTATAGCTGCTGTATTTACTCTCTCTGTCAGCTTGATGGATGTAGCGCAGGCCTGCTGCCGCTTTAAATACTTCAACTACGTCTGCTTGAGAATTCTGCTGGAAAGGATGGACATGCTCCCTGTGCAGTGTGCCTGAGGAGGAGGAGGAGGGGGAGGAGGGGGCTAGAGTGTGTACTACATTTCAGTCAGTTACACACTCACACGCCCTGTCTGCCTTGCTTTTTGTTTTTCTCCTCATTACCTCCAGCTCTGAACTCAGCAGTCTGTTTTGTCTTTGTTCAGACATCACAAAGCTGCACGAGGCATGTGTAAGGTTAAATTACATCTATTCTATTGGCCCGAATCACACTCTAATGAAAGAGCTGCTCCACAGGAACATGAGAAATATGATGAATATATTCACTGCTAGAAAAATATTGTTTGTTCTCTTCCAAATGCTTTAAATGCAGGAGTCTTCAAAGCTCCAATGATCTTTTTTATGCTTTAAAAATATATATGTGTCGCTTAAATATGTATGTGGATTCTGCTACTAGTCAGTTAGCATAGGCTAGCATGAAAGAACAGTGAGGGGTGGCTCTGTGCCCTGTTTTTTTTTGTTAACAAAAGTGTAAATGCAGATGAGATTATGAGGCCTTGTGTCCTGGAGTCCTCTCACCATTGAGAGACCAGCTGATATTCTGATTCTAGAAGGTTGACCTGGTCAAAAGATTGTCCCGTCCTAATGAATACACTAATGCTTTAGAGTTTCCACTCTTTACGCTAAGCTATATGCTAACAGTTTTATGATCATCTGGGGGTTTAAAGATGGCAGCTCACAGACACAGACCCGGGTGATAAACTGCCCAGATCCAGGTGTGCACAGCTCAGAGAGACCAATAAGACCTGCGGCTGTAACTGGATATTCAGTTTTTAACAAATGTGCTGAACACATTTTCACTTCACTGGTTATTGAGAGCAAAACTGGAAAATGTATCCTTTTACAATAAAATAACTAAAACGCAATTAACTGTGCAAAATGTGAAGAGGTCAAAATACTTCCTGGATCCCTTAAACTCTTACTTTTCAGAAGAACAGCAAGAACTTGTTGTGACAGCTGACTGTCCTCCAGACACCACTGATGAGATGACGGTGTTGAGTATCTTAGTGGTGGCCATGGACCCTGAATTTGATTGTATAATGTCACTGATTAGTCACATCCTGGCAGCTCCAGTTTGGGTGTTTGCCATGTTTTCTTTGTAACTGAGCTGCTAAATTCTCCTCTTGCGGAGTCGACCTCTGCACTCCCAGCAGCCCTCTCTGCCCCTCTCTGATAAACACACCGTGCTGTCTCCCTTTGCGCCTTGAAAGCTGACATTTTGTAAAAAAAAAAAAAAAGGAGCTTTCCTTTCGACACCAGCAGGATGTGATGCATGCCAGAGATGTTTCTGAGTCACATTCCCACCACTATCATCCCACTCACAGCCAGACGGACGCTTTCAGTAGTGAGCGTGATGCCAGAGATACTCAGCCCTCAGACGCTAGTAATCAAATGATGCTAATGAAACAAAGAGGCCTGAAGCGCCTCCGGCCCAGCACCAGCCCGCTACAGCTGATAACACAGCCCCATCACTTTCGTGACACTCTGAGCAGGCAGAGGCCCTGTAGCTATGAGAGAAACAGGAAATGGGGGCGACTTTTGGATCTATTTAACTAATATACCAGCCTTCATTTCCTTTTACTCACTTTTTAATAAAACACAAAGCTTAAGATTTCAATGACTGGAATGGTTATATAACATTTTAAATCACATTACAAGGTTACAGGTTGAATCAAATAAATCTAAAACTCAAGTTAAACCAGATGAAGCCATGAATCAGCTGTTAAATGTTAGAAGACACTAACACAACAGGCAGAAATATGCTGTGTCCTGTAGGTGCAATTCACCCCTGAGAGCTTTGTGTATGCACCGAGTGTGTATTTGATTATGTAACAATCCCGTTTATATTCATACAGAACAATTAACAAGTGCAAAAAGAAAAAGCAGCCATCTCTAACATTGCTTTGTCATCTCCTGCTGTTACTGCTGCAAGAAAGTCTGACACACTGCTACAGAGTAATATTCAACTGTTTGTGGCTGCTGAGACCTAATATTCTCCTATAGCCTTAAAAACACGTCAATATACTTTATGTGCAAACTTGAAAATTGATTTTTGACCACCCAAAATGATCTGAGACATTCCTGTTTGTGTGCCTTGAGAGCTCAAGTTAAGAAATCACAGTCAAATAAATAAATGTGCTGCAAATCGAGGCTTACAACACAATGGACACAGGTATGAGTGATATGGCTTTTGTGCCATGCTGGGATGAACTGCTGCTGCTGCTGGGAGTCACTTGTTATTTAATGCTTTTAACTTCAAAAGTTAACTGGATTTTGAGCGAGTCCCAGCTAGGTTCATCACTTTTTAGTGTCCCCTGGAGACATTTTGTGTTGTGTATTTGCAGAACATGTGTTTGTGTTCAGTGTTTCCTTGAGCTGAAGGGCTTCAGTGCCACTGAACAAAAAGTCCTCTGAACACACAAAGTCATGTGGTGTGTCGCTGTGCAGCAGGAAGACTCAAGGTGAAGGTACTTTCTTTTATCCATGACGTTAATTGTGTATTTATTACAGCATCCAACAGTGGCTTCTGTCCCAACATATGCCTGGGTCCTCGGCCCAAGTCTAACAGCTGTTATCTGACAGCTGAAAGATTTTCTGTGTGTGCTGGAATTAGTCCAGATGTGGAAGCAACATCTGACAATCATGCTGTACATCCCCAATAGGTCAGTGATCCAATCAGAGGATTTAAAAGGCTGAGTGTTTTGTTGTGACATAATAATGTTCCAGAAGTCCTGACAGCTCAGAGTGCTTTGACTCTTTCACAGTACCCCCCAACGCCAGAGCAATTCGCTCCCATTCAAGAGCATTTCCATGCGTCTCCAGTCTGTCACAGCTCCGGCGGACCGGCAGTAACATGCAACAGGTCTATTTTTGCTGTATCACCCAGCCATCACGCATAAGTTGGTTAGATTGCCCCACACAGGAAGTCAAACGCACAGAGCGTCAGGTAAATTTCAAAATAAAACACAATAGACAAACTTCCGATCCTAAATCATCACTTTGTCAACATTAGTTTGACGTCATCAGTCAGTCAGAGGGCTAGAGCTAACAGGACCTCACAGATGAAAAAATAATAATCATGGAGGTGAAAAACCACAATATCCGTTCTCCAAATCTATTCTACAGGTACAAGAACACAAACAGGAAGTAAAAAACATTAGGTCAATGTTGTTTACATTTTAATCTCACTCACGAGAGATGGATCTGAGACCCAACGCATCCAGTGGGCGAGGGTTTGATACGTCAAACAGAGCTAAACCGTATCAGAGTTGGAACAGAGCAGAGACAGAGTCAGTGGAAATCAGAGGTAAGATATCTACCTTTATGGGACCTTTACAGCAGAGAGAAGCTGCAGACATGTTGCTTTCACAGTGTCATTTGATACCATGATGTTGCAAAATATTGATTCTAGCCTCTTTGAGGAGTAGGTGACCTGAAGAGGGAGTGAGGGGAAAGGGACCACAGGCAGGAAACAAGTCATGTCTTCTAGCGGGGAAAACATGTTTGTTGTTTCCTGCTTGTGGCAAAGCTGATGTGGCAGCAGCAAGAGGAGAGGACCATCCTTAAGGAAGCGAGGTCAGTTACACAGCTTTAGCTACCTAAACACCAAGCTCCACAAGTTATGGTTCATAGCAGATCAAGTCAGGCAAAAAGATAAAAAAAGAAGAGTGCAGTGAGTCGAGCAGGGGTGCATTTCATCTCTTACTATTTCCTTCATTCACCATGTTTTATTCAGAAGAAGATGATTGTGTTATTTATGAGTTCACATAGTTGTACTTAAAAGATTTATTTCAACCTTTCTTACCTTACTTTCCACTGAGTGCCTTTACACACTCTACTGTATAAAGCACATGCAGTAGCTCATAGTTTTGCACCTTGCAAATGAATTGCTCATATATTCTGTGTATTCCCATGTGTGTACTATTATTTTTCTTATGTTGTGATGGTTAATGAGGTCAGATAACAACGGACAAATAGTCTCCTGGACAGTTTAAGTTGCGTCAGGGTGCTGTAACCTGAAGCACCTCTGTCTGTCTCTCTGCAGGAATCCACATGACCAATCCAGAGACAGCTCTGAAGCTAAAAGCACTTCAGCAGCAAAAATGTTAACCGGATTACCACCAGCCAACAGCCGCGAGATGTGAAGACTGCAGGTGATAGGCCTGTCATCACACACATACACACATTAGAGGCCCTAGCACAGAGCAAGGGACTGATAGTGGGAAGATCGGCAGTTCAATTTCCACTGGAGACGCCAGTGTTGAGCACAGACGTAGCAGAGTGAGCAGCATGATTGCATGTGAGGAAAAAACCTGCCTCCACTGGCACTGAGAGGATAAATCAATCACCTAATCACAGCACAGGGAGACGGGAGCTGGTCAGTTATACTATGCTGTGAGATGAGGAGGAGGACGAGGAGGAGGAAGAGAATTGATGGAGCCTGTACTGGCCACCAATCAAAGCGACTCAGTCAGTCAGTCACAATCAGCTACTGAGGGGTTGTTTAGAAAAATTCAATTCATTATAAACTGTTGAGACTAATCAGACTGTGACGGATGATATCAGGAGGGAACTTGATCCTTTAATATGATCAGGACATTTACACTGCATTTACACTGCTAAGACAACGTCGACATGTGGTCTGGATGTGTCTAAAATGAGTCCTCAGTGCATCCTATGTGTGTTCACATCTGAACTTAGAGCGGATGAGTAGATCAGCTGATGTGGATAATGATACCAGCAGTGCCAGTGTTGCTAAGGAACATGAAACTTTGTTTTGTGGTGACCTATGATTTTTTTTCCCAGTAATTTACAGTATTAGAGGAAATGTTTGCAGCATGGTTCAATACAGAGACAAGGGTCAAGTCTGTCGCTGTGCTGCCAGCCCACTTGGTTCTTATGTCAGATGCAGAAAATAAAAACTTGGCTCAAGTAAATCAGAAGACCTGTGCATTTTTATTTCTTAATTAAACTCAGGAGATATTTTAATTAATTTCAGCTACACAACAGGAAGTTTCCTCTAACTTGAGATTAAGTTGTGTGTTTGAGGGCCGCGACCCTGTCTGACTGTTCTTTGAAGTGAGTCAGAACACAGAGTCCTGCTTGGCGAATGTCACCGGCTGATAACAGGACAGGTGAAATTCTTTTTGTTAAGCAGGACCCCGGAGGTCCTCAGCACTTAATTACATGTGGATTAATAAACTGATAAGCTTAATGAATCTTGACTATCGGAGCAGGTGAAAAGGGCTAATGGAAGTAATTACCTCGGCTGAACTGTCCGTTGGAGGGCAAGCTGCTCTTAATTCAGATGATAAAACTAGGGATAAAACCCACTCTGAGGGATGGAAATGAAATTTGTCATTTGTAAAAGATTATCCTCATGACGCATTAGCTACATGGCTAAGTGAGAGGTTTATGAGGTGCTGAATGAAGATGAGCAATTTGACTTTGAAAACATGAGGAGTATCATTTTTTTTAGCTAACCTCAGCTGTTTCCATGACTCTGAGCAGAGGCCTCAGGGTGTAGGTTTGGATACGGACGATAGAGTCTGTCTGTTCTTTTGGGATGACCACATTATCACCACAAATATATGAGTGGACTTGTTTGCGTCAAGTTTGAGGTGAAGTATCGCTCATTTTATTTCCGATGTGTCCTCTAATAGGACACTTTTCCAAGACGATCAACTGAGGTGTGTGATCATTTAATTGGCTGTGAGGACGGGGACTAGTATCACACTTAACCATGATTTATGCTTGTTGATCAACTGGCGTACCTCCGCAGAGCCCTCTGCCACGCTGCAAACCCCTTCGCCGTCGCCTGACGTGCACCTCCAAAAAATTCCAATTATGCATTGAGGCAACACAGACTGCAAGGGCTGTGATTGGTCGAAACGTCAGCTTTTAGCTTTACCAGTTTGTAGCAGAGTTGTTTACCAAAATCACTCTTTCCACTTTGCTCACCATTGTTCACTGTGCCCAGAAGAACAAAGCTATAAGATAAACAAAGTTTCGCAAATGACCCTTCTGAATCCCCCCCAGCATTACAGTGGTGAATTGCACAGCAACACATTCCATTGACTCAGAACTTCGAATGGTACACAATGGTGACACAGAAGCTTAAACCAGGCTTTATTGCCAGGGAGGAAGTGAGACCGCTGAGTGGTAAGTTATCAATGTCAGTCCAAGTTGGTAGGTAGTAAACTTAGCAGCCACAGTGATTTAAAAAGAAAACCTGTTGCTACCTAACATCATCTTACATTAATAATGATGGATCAGTGGATTATCAGCAGCTGGTCGGGGTGGAGCTGGTGTTAAATGTAAAATCACGGTGTCTTTATATAAATATAGATGGTTTATCAATAACACCATTTGGCTGACAGCATTAAAACGTCCTCTGTGTGTAGCTGGGGACATTGTGTCCTTACATATATGTTGAACAACACAAACATTACCCATTCATATGAATGCGCTGAGTGACTGGATTGCCGTCCCTGGTGTTCTCTTTAGATCAATAGCCAGTCTATATGAGGCCCCTTTAAGTGGGTGGTTCAGTTGATTTAGTTGTCACTCACAACACAGTTCATGCGTGTGTGTTCAGTCCCTGTAGGGTTCAACACTGAACACATTTTCCTTCAGAAATCATGTCCTTCACTGCCCTTCACTCTGACTCTAATTGAAACACATGGATGCAGCGCAGCTTTGCACCTACACCAAGACTCCAGGGATTCCACGTTTGCTGGCGGACTAATATGTGAGTCGGTGGCAGCTCCACACCTCTGACATGAACAGCAGCTGCTTGAACTAAATGGCTGGAAAGGCACTTTAGTCCCTGAAAAGAAATCAGGAGTCGCTTATCCATGCATTATGTATGAAAGGTTAATACACAGCAGTGTGTCTGGTCACATGCTCTCAACCGACCTTTTCTACCAAGGTCGGTTGAGAGGTGAGTGAGTTGGTTAGTTCCAGATAAACTAACTTTTTTTCCAACCAGCTGATGCATTGTAAAGTTACACTTCATAGCATACTCTTGAACTGGTGTGTTATTTTGAGACAGGAATTTTCATAGACGGCGAAAATATGCTGATTAATCGTCCCCCATTCACAACCATTTAACTGCCTATGTCTCAGTGCAGCACTTCTCAGTGGGGGGGTGGGCAGAGACCTTTCTACGGCAGATATTATACTTAGTGGCCATTTGTACCTCATACAACCTTCAAAAAAACTGAACTATACCTTTAAGGTTATCATACCATCAGAATCTCGTACCGGCCCATGCCTACTTGTAACCATGACAACTGAGGTATGGCGGGCCTGCCACCATAGGGGACAATATGGATCGAATCAGGGTTGAAAAACAACCTAGATGGTTGTTCAGGTTGCAGTTGTTGTTGGTGTTGGACTGATCCTAACTTCTTTCTCTGAAGAAAATGTTGGTACTGAACATAAATCAGGAGCAGCAATAAAGTTTTCTTTTTAAAAAGTATTTGACAAAACAAATCAGTAAAAGTGAGACATATTTTCGATGGGACAGGGTTTAGATTTTTGCAGCTTGAAGTCTAGAAATATTTTGTGTCCACATCAATCTTCATCCATCCATCAGATGGAGAACATGTTTCAACTCATTTTAATCTTTTTAAGAATGCTGTTACTTTGCAGGATAAGAGTACATGGAAGACACCAATCATGATCTGCAATAATCTTTACATTCCCCAGATATATTCAAATATTTGAAGTTGACTGATTTCATAACTTTGAACACCTTGTCAGCAGACGACAAGAGGAGTGTTCACAGCATTGTCAGCCGTGTTAACTGCCTCACACTGCTGTTATGAATTGCAGCTAAAATGTTGCTGCTGAAGGAAATGAGCAGCGGCTGGAGTTTGATAAATGGACAGATCGTTTACTATTGGCGTCAACGCACCCAAAAGCCCATGATTCTCAGCTGCACTAACTGCCCATGTCGACACAGCAAAGTGGATGAAGGGAAATTAAACTGATGGATATGCTAAGTACCAAGGGACTGAGATGGAGATTACAAGTGTTTAACATGTGGCCACCAAGCTGAAAATCACAGAGGAGTTATTATGGCAGGAGTCATTAAGAAAACTACACTTTAGTTAGATGCAACATACTTAAATGGTGACTAAGAATGACCTGCTGTTGATGTTGTTGCAGCAGAGGATGGATGTAGCAGATCCAGTCATGGAGAACAAGCCTGCCACCTGTTTCATTGGAGCTCTGCTTTTAACACTGAAGAGAGACTAATCTTTAGTGCAGGTGAATGCTGCTGCTTCCTGAAAATGCAGCTGGATTACAACATCATTTGTATCTGCTTTAGGCCGGAGAAAATGCCTCTTGACATGAACCAGTCAGTGTGGTGAAAGCAGGGATGATTCTCATGAAGGTGGAGAACTCTGTGGATGAGTCAAATCTGAGGAGTGGGTGGATGGATCTCACATCTGAATGAAATCGTTTGTCCTCTAGCTGCAAAGCATGATTGTGTGTAATTTTGTGGCCTCATCATGTCGTTAAGTGCAGATGAGATTTCACACTGTATTGACACTGGAGATGTTGTTGCTGTGTGGAAAGTTTACTGATGCCACATAATGTGCACTTCCTGAGGTCTGCTCTGACTGAAAGTGCTCACAAGCTGTGGTTACACAGTTGTTATCAGGGCTGTGGTCAGACACATTGTTTGGTAGGCAGGCGTTTACATCGTAGGCAGTAAGGTATAGGCTATTTTTTCTGGTTTCTTTAAGGACACCACTCCACGGTTAACATGTACTTTTATGGAGGTTATAGTGGACACTGATATGAAACACTGCGCGATGAATTCCTGTTTAAGTTTGCTGTGCCTGTGTAGATTCTCTGCGGGTTCTCCAGCCTCCTCCCACAGTCCAAACCCAGTGTCAGTCTACACTCAAAAAGAACTACTTCATACAGATGAAAATTAACTAGTTTACATTCATAGTTCAATTATTTTCACATTTTGGACCATGTTCACACTTCCACAAATGAAATGGTTCACATTTGTTTCTTTTTTTGATTTCTGTTAAACAGGCTGCCATTCTTTTTCAACAAAACCTCCTCCCATCATCCATCACCAGCCCAAAATCACTGCCACTCGCAAACTAGATGAATTATTGTTCCACTAATGCATCAAAGACGTGAGTTACAATATACTGAAAAAAAAACAACAAAAACAGTGTTAAGATGTATTTCAGCACTTAACACTCAATGTGTCATATTCTGCTGAAAGTGATAAAAACAGGTGCAGGTGAACAGAAAGACCTGGTGGTCCACTTTTAATAAAAGCGTCTCTTTTTCTGACTTCATTCACTCATTTGTTCATAAAATGGCTTCAAACAAAAGTCTTCCTCAGCAGTAGTAGCTGTGTCTGTACTGTATGTACTGCGGCAACATACTGTAGATGCTGAGCCGTGTCTATGGAGATGTTATGTGATGAGCAACACTTAAAAGCAATGTGTATAATGAGCTTTCACTGACCTTGTTGTCTTTGTGAGCAGCTGTTGTGCAGTTAAGTTCTGCATTTTAAAGCTGAGGAATCTGTGCTCTGCCGTCGATTGTCCTCATCTCTTAAACATTCTGCAACTAAGCAACTGACTGTAAAGTAGACACGTTGTCCCTGGTTACACTGGCCAGTGAATGTGATATGTTAGTATGGAGATATTTCTTTTTATCAAAAACACTCATTTTTGTTTATAAAACACTTATGTATTGATGTGGATATGACCACAGTGTTGTGTCATTTGTGCACTTGTCATATTAAGTTTGATTTGCCTGGAAAGTGTTTTAGATAATGTGGCTAACATCTGACCGATTGAGCCCTCGTTGTGTGCCACATTAACGTTTTGTGAAGATGTCACCATGTTCCCAGCTGTCAATACACGTATCAACTACAAATATCAGAGTGAAGTTGTCATAAAACTGAATTCTTCTTCAAAGCTTCCTAGTGAGGAAAGTTAACTTTGAATAGACAGAAATAAAATACCTTTTCCTCCAGCTATAACATTTACATCTGATGGAGGTGAAGCAGCACCTTGTTCCAGACACCACAACCTTTATGAGCAGCTTAATTAAGAAATACTTTATGAACATTTGCCTGCAAATGATCTATCCTTAAAGAGGAACTGACAGGTAACTGCCAGTTATCAACAAATGTAACTGTTGAGAGAAATGAGAGATGTGATGTATTTAAACCCAAACCTCGAAAAGCACAGTGTCTTCAACGTCTCTATCTTTACCTCTGGTTTTCACTTGTTAGCTGCTGAAACACTAATTAAATGTAGCTCGCAACTTGTTGTTGAAGTTTGTGTCGCATAGCAACAGCAGTGATGCAAAGCTCCCCGCAGCCTTGGGGCTTCTCAAAGTTTCTAATGATGCCAGTTTTGCTTTGTGCCGGAGCTGGAAATAAAGCCTCCGATCAGAGCGCAGCTTTATCAGCCAGCGAGACCCTGCATCTAAATGATGTCTATGAATTCACTTTTCATTACCAGGAAACTGAAAAAGCAACTCCCTCTTCTCTAATAAGGAGTAGAAAGTGGTGAAAGCAGAGGAATAGCTGTTGTGTATATATCAGATCAGATAAGAACCCAGCTGTGCATGGCTCACTGTGCTCCGCTCCCCACCAGCAACAATAGATGGCTAAAAGACTGCTAAATTGCCCAGTGATTGCTTTTTCCCTCCACTGTCCTTTTCCATAAATGGGGTGTAAACACTGGGTGACACATACTGTAGCTCTCCCTGACAGTCATGGACACTCCTCACACTCCCACTGGCTTTTTCTCCCTGTCCTTCCTGTTGTCCTGTTTGGTCAGACAGCAGCTGACAGCAACAGGAAACGCCAATAACATGTTTAAGTCTTTGTCCTGTGTCTGTCCCTACCTCACCTTTCTGTCAGTGTATCCAAGTGTCCATAAAACTGGTTAATAAAACCAGTAATAAACCAGGAGTTTAAAAGTTTGTGAAGGGGCGCGTGTGGCGCAGTGGGTAGAGCAGGTGCCCCATATGCAGAGGCTACAGTCCTCGCCGCAGTCGGCCCCGGTTCTAATCGGGTGACTCTTTACTGCATGTCAGTCATGTCGCTCTGCCTCCCCAGTTCCTGTCTCTCTCATACTGTGCTATCAAATATAGGCAAAAAAGCCCAAAAATATACTTAAAAAAAAAGTTTTGAAAAACTTCCATGCCCATATTGCCTACACTATCAGTCAGTGTCTTTATAGTGCTGACCAACCAAATATCGAGAATGTTGCAGTTCGACACTGAGACTCAGTTTACTGACGCTTTGATCATTTGAGAGTTATTTAAAAGATGGTTTGGCCCATTATTACACACTGCATATTTTTTAGCCAAAGGCTTTAGTGAAATTTGATTTTTAAATCTAATTCATATCACTCTAAAGAGATTTTTGTTGTAAAGCACTTGAGCGCTGTGACAGAGTGTTTGTAGCAGTACTTATACTTGGTACAAACACCAGACATTCCCTGCTCACTGCTGTGTTCCTGACGCCTCTCTGGAGTTTCACGATGCTGTTGAACAGGTGAATAAATAGAGGGCTGGTGTGGGATCAGATATGTAGTGTAGTGTAGATGTGTGGGATTTAATTAGATATACTGTAGAGAAACAAGGCAGTGAGGAGAAGCTGCAGCAGGTTCAACAAGGAGACAGCTTTCATGTGGTCAGAGCAAACAAATCAAAGGTGAGGGCCAGAGGGTGTGTCAATATATTGTGACATAACTGCTGGGCGTGATCAGAGATGAAAACACACATTCATCTCAACAGCGAACTGAAATTAGGGCTGGGTGATATGAGAAAAAATCCTATCGCGATAATTTTTTTCATATCAGTCGATATCGATATATATCACGATATAACTCAAATCACTATTTTTGTCAAGCCTAAATGTTCTCTCATACTTACAAGTGAGATTTGAAGATATAAGAAGGTTATTTGTGATTTAAATATTTCTTTTCTGTCCAAAATTGAACATGAGATCAGATGTAATGACAAACAACTCAGAGAGAGAGAGAGAGAGAGAGAGAGAGAAAGAGATATGAAGTGAGAGAGAGAGAGATATGAGGTGAGTAAGTGACTGAAACCGTGTCAGAGTCTCATCAATCAGATCATATAAACATGACGTACCATGCGTCTTTTCACAGTCAGTCCTCCGAGTTCTCCTTCACATTTTCTCTCAGCTGGCAGCGTCCCACTGCTGACGTGCACGGCTGCGTGGCTCTATTCCAGCCACATGATTGGTTCGGCGTGGCCCAACTATCATTATCATTGGCTATTTGTATTGTCTGTCAAAACATGGATAGATGAAACTTATCGACTTTCTATCGACCACCTCTTATATTGCTATCGAGGAAAAAGTTATTTCGCGATATATATCGTTAATGTTTATCACCCAGCCCTAAATGAAATATTGTTTTACTCTTTCACTTGGACTCAAGGATGAACTGGTCTGACCTTCAAGGTCAGAGGTCAAAATTTGCAGTGACCACATAAAACATTTTTCCCTCACCTTCAGAGAATTGCCTCAAATTTGGCTCAAACATTTAGTTGGTCAAACTAAGCAGATTTTGTTGACCAGGTCAAAGGTCAAGGTCAATGTGACTTCAAAACACTGTTCTGGCATTACTCAAGACCTCACACGCAATTATGATACTGTCACACAAATGTTCATATTTTTGGTGACTGTTGATAAACAGCAGTGTTGTGGTACTCAGGACCGGTCTCATTTTCAAGTTCCCAGTCTTGTCTCAGAATCAACTACATGTTTACTCGGTCTAACCTGTCCCTAACCCACTTGGTCTTGGTCTTGACTCTGTCTTGAGCCCCTCAAAGTCTTGATCTTGTCTTGGTTTTGGTATGCTCTGGTCTTGGTCTTGGGTTAGGTGGTCTTGACTACCTGAAAACAGTCTGAGTGATGGAGGCAACAACCACGAGGAGGTGATTCTAGTTTCTAACAGTTGTAGGATTTTGTCATTTTTTGTTTTCAGTACTTTTGGTTTTGCCATAAGTGACAGTCATTGTCCAACCGACAAACCAACTGTGATAACAATCAGTGTCTTGGTCTTGAGTCTTGGTGCTGTTTCTTTACTCCCTGTAGTCAAAGCAGAATCCTGGTTGTGTCAGCAGCTAACAGTGTTACCATCTTGGTATTTATTTAGTAAACAAATCAGCTCCTTTGAAATTGATCATCTTACTCTTTTAAGCCACATTTCTGACCAACTTCCCTCACATTTTTCTCTGTGTTGGCCTGCGTGTATGAAGAAGGAACTAGTGTTGGGAAACCATGGTGAAGGTGAGCCTCAGTCTTCCTCCTTTTATCCTCCTTTAGCTCAGTATTTCACATGTTCAAAGTCTTTTCTGAGAGACTTTTTTCACAGGGACTTAAATCTGGCCACAGAAGATTAGCGAGCCACTAAATTTCCCCAGGAGTTTTCTATTGCTCTGCATTGTATACCTATCATTTTCCCTCTTTCCCACCATCACACACACACACACACGTACAGCCTGACTCTGCACCATCTGGAAAAGGCCCAGATTATCTGAAGGCTCTCTGTGAGGCAAAGTTGCTGCTCTCAAAGCGATTATGTTTCATTACAGTGGAAATGAGAGAACAGGGTTTCCTGGCGCCTAAGGATCAATAACCCTGCCTCCCCATCCCCCTCACCAGCACACACGCACGCACACACACACACACACATAAAGCTGCTTTACCTTCATGTCTGGCTACTTGATAGTCTGTTTATAGAAAGAGCCCCCCCCCCCCCCCCCCCCCCCCCCCCGCGGTGGGGAGAGGATGATGGCTATTGTTTACTCTCTGCTGATATTTATGTGTATTCATCATCTCGTTTCATTTGCATTACTCATGTTTAGTGATTTAATTTGTGACTCCTGTGTATCCGTTGTCTTGTTATTAGGAGCTGCAGGCATGAATGTGTTTTGTATGTGTGGACGGAGGCAGAGATGCCTTGTTGAACCAAAGGCCCGCGGTGACTCAGCGTTTGTTTGGTTGCTGCTTGCATCTCATTCTGTTTGGACTGATTGTAGGATGAAGCTGTGTGTGATGCCAAAACCAGAACCCGCCGGGGAAACATGTGCATGAGACAATTTATACATACATGATCTGTTTCTGTAGTTTTATCAAAATCAAGTTTTTATTTAAATGAAGTTACTCTTTTTCCTCCTATCTGAAAAATATTCCATTTAAAAGTGGTTGAAAAACCCAGTGAGGATCAATAGATAAGGACTGCACTGTACCCCGGCTTCCGGTTAGTTGATAGTTGTTTGTCTACATTGCCGTCTCAATTATTCACTGCTGTGGAGGTTGAGGGTGGTGACGGAGGGTGTGTGTGTGTGTGTGTGTCTCTGCTGTAATTAGCGCTGTTCTTTAACCCAGCATAAGTCTCCGACCGCCATCGAGTGCATTAGGGTTTATCTCTGTGCCTGCTTCTGGCAATAATCCAGCAGATAATTAAGAGCAGTAAAAGATGGATTCTGTGAATCACAGCTCTTACACTTTTAATTCTGTATTAAACATCCGTTTTCTTTGCAATTTATTTCCCAGACACAAGCTGACTAATGAATGCTGAGCCTGTGAACCGCTGTCTCGACGTGACATCTGGCATGTCTGCACGAGGCTGCTGAGGGATGTTCTGAAACTTTAATTTGGGTTAAGTGCTCAGCATCTTTTTCACTTAGTGGAGACACAAGTTTCACGAGAGCTGCAGCTGACTGGCTGAGACACCTGTCAATCAAGCAGACACACCCACAACTCTTCCACTTGCAAAGGCTTAAATTCTTAATGATATAAACTTTTTTTTTTTTTTTTCAATTTTCAGAGAACACAATTTGTTAATGACACCAGTACAAAATGACAAAGATGCTGAAGGAGCTCTCCACTGCCATTGCTGTATATAACACGACTAATTCTTACAGTGTGTTCAATCAATTACAGCCTCTTGACTTTGGGATGAGGAGAGATGCCAGTACCAGGCTAAAGAGCAGGGGTGGAACTATTCCACAAAGGGCCGTGTGGCTGCAGGCTTTTGGTCCAACCTATCAAGAGCACACAGTTTGACCAATCAACTGTCTGAAGACTGAGATCAGTTGATTAATTGAGTCAAGTCTGGTGTGCTGCTGCTTGGTTGGAACAAAAACCTGCAGCCACACGGCCCTTTGTGGAATAGTTGCCCACCCCTGCTATAGAGTAACAAACATGTGTGGTCCAACAGAGCAGCCTCTTCATACACACTACGGGTGAAGTCACAAGGGTTAAAAAAAGACAAATGCGATAATAGTGAGTCAGTAATTTTAGAACAATTCAATACACTCAGTAATGTATTTACACTTTACAAGAGACTCCAGCTACTCTGCTCTCTTCTTTAGAGGACAGAATAAAAAAAACCTTTTGAATTTCATTAAATTTGCAGATGTAGTCCTTTGTACAAATTAATGCATCTTGCGTAGTTAGATAAAGCTCCCTGTCCATGTGTTCTTTGATCATAAAGCAGCTCTAGGTTCTATATTAATACAGTGAAGGTATCAAAGCCTCAGTCCACAGAGAAATGCACACAGCCTGTATTCAGAAAGTGAGCTTGAAAACCAGTCGTCACTTGTGATGTCACAAAGTGGTATAGTTAATGGAAACATTACGAAGTGAACAAAAGGGCATTTGAATTTAAAGAGTAATGCAGATGACAGCTGGCTCTATGAGTCAAGAAAATCCTGTGAGTGTGAGTAGCTACAGTGTGCGCAGACTGTTGAGAGTCAGTCAGCTGACTGTGTGATAGTGAACGTACAGATTGTATCTACCACAGGGACAGACTGAACAGAGACACTGGTCTGAGCTCTGTTGAGCAGATATCATCTGTGGCTATGGGACGTGAAGCCGTGGAAGTGAACAGTGTGTTTTATTCAGTCTGTCCCTGCTGGGTAGCTAACATTAGCTAGGGCCTGTCTGCTGACATCAGGTTGATGTCTTGTCAACACAAACACTGCAGATGAATGAGTGAGCAGACTGATTTTGTGTCCTGTTTGTGCTCAGTGATCATTAAAGCTGAGTCTCTGCTGAAGCATCTGCTGCTGATGCTCTGCATGTTGTTGTTTGACAGCGTTTGTTTGGTTTTTTTAAACATGCAAAATGATGATGATTATGATTAGGGATGTTCGATACCACTTTTATCCAGACTGAGTATGAGTATGAGTACTCACTTTTGAGTACTCACCGATACTGATAACACTAGTACTTGTATTTATTAACACACACACACACACACACACACACACACACACATATAGTGTTAAATAGTGTTAACACTATATGTGTGTTAAACTGCTTTATGCTTATAATTAACAGATATATTCATGTATGTTCCATGTCTCTCTCTCTCTCTTAATTTGGGCCAAAAGATTTTTCTATTAAACTGAGTGACGTGGTCTCTGTCTATCGATCGCGCAGCACAACACCTGTATAACACACACGCAGTAAACTCACTATCCATGTGTCCTGGGGACGCGCCTCATGTTTCCCATGAAAAATACATTGTAAACAACAATTCATGCTTAAAATCACAATAACCAGAATGAGTTTACACATAAAACCACACACATCCATGGTGCTGTGACACTCGACCCCTGGCCCTGAACTGACTATACAAGCACTGATGTGCATGTCATGCTCACACAAAGATGAGACTACACTTGTCATCGCTATATGGCCATCAAAAGACAGACGGTGATGTCGCGCACGTGAGCCTAATGAGTGACATAAGGAAAAGGATGGAGAACGTCCTGTTATTGTTATCTGATGTCAACTGAAGAATTACATTTGTTTATTTGGGTGTTTTAGCTCTTTCCTCTGGAGCAGAAAAGACACGAATGAGATCATGAATCAATGAGGGAAAAAATCAACATGATTCGACGATTAGTCGACTAAAGGCAAAATGTGATGAATCAGATGTGACTATGAAAATCCTTAGTTGAAGACAGCCCTATTAATTATAATATATATGAGAAGAATGAATGAGGACGCCACCGAGTTACATGTTGCTGTTAAGTTATAAGACCGATATTTTTCCTTTCACCTTCTGTCCTCTTCGTGCTTTGATCTCTCCCCTAAACGTTAAAACATCATTGACACGAATGAGCACAGCATCGAGCAGTGGAAAGGCGGGTTTATTTACTATGAAGTTCGTATCTTTAGTTGTTGAAATGAAATCTACTGTTTTGGTAGCGGTTAAACTAGCATGTTGCGATACCGTGTACAGGGGATCACGTCTGCGCTGAGTGGATGCACAGAGGGTTGAAACAGCACTTGTCTGGTCTGCTGACAACAAGGTTTCATTTGCTAGTTACTGTGAATTTTAAACATGAGTTGTTCACAATGTATCGTTTTGAGCGGGGAGAGGAGGAACCTCATCAGCGTTATTTATTGATTCGTTATTTATTGATACGCTGAACGCAGGCCAGCGGGGTGAGACAGTTAAGGAGGTTTATTATTTAGTGTACAAAGTAATGGTAACTGGTTGTGCATCTGCCCCGACACGATTCTGAAGCAGCGGTAATAATTAAGCAGCTGCCGGGCCACCGCTGCGTTCATGTACATGACGGGAATAAAGGAACGAAACTCGATTTTTTTGGCCTTCAGTATTGGCGGCTGGTATCGGCAGCCTTTAACAAGTACCAATACTTTGAAATAAGGCCAGTATCAGCCCGATACCAATACCTGGTATCATTACTCGCCCATCCCTAATTATGATAAGTGGTACAGATTGCTTTCATTATTCCTGCTGAACTGTATATCACAAGATGGCCTGAAAAATGTGGAGTTTCAGTCATTTGCTGCACTCTGTTGAACTTGCAAGAATACATTTATTTGCTTTACGTTTCTGTAGTAGATCTGAATCAGGCAAATGTTTTCTTACATGTGAATTTAGAGATCAATGCCAAGATCCAACTCGTGGGTCCCAAAGTGTTTGCATTATTATCCCTCCAGATAAACTCAGTGAAGATACTCCGCCATGATTGATTTTGTTTAAAATGGATTTATCACCCAAAACATCAAGAAAGGAAAACTGTGCCAACCCTCATCGCCTGTCTCCCTCTGTCTCTCCTCACTTCATGCCATTTCCCTTCAGTGGAGGGGAAATTAAATTGGGCCAAAAGTTCTATTTACAAAATTAAACTGAGTGACGCATTCTCTGTCGATCGATCGCACAACAGCACCTGTATACGCACACACACGCACGTACATACACCCACTACACACAAAAACAGCGCTGTCCATGGTGCTGACACTCGACCCCTGAACCATCTATACAAGCACTGATGCACATCATGTCATCACACAATGATGGGACTTACATGTTTTCATACACACTCATTAATTCACAGCACAAACTCATACGCTCATCACTACACAATCCCCAAAAGAGAGACAGTGATGTCGTGTGCGGATCAGGAAAAGGATGGATGGAGAGTGTGATTGTTATCGTGTACCAAATGAAGAATTAACTGTGATTATTTGGGTGTTTAAAGCCCCTACAAAGAACTTTTAACTGGATATGCAAAAGTCTCTCATTCCTGCTGATGTCTCTGTGTGACCTACAACAGCAAATGAAGCCATCAGTGGGAAGATAAGCTATTTTTAAATTGTACCTTCGGGAGGCAGTGGCCGGGTCGGTCCACCGGACGAAACGATTTATGGCACTCGACTAGAGACGGCACACGCAAGCCAGATAAGTGTCTTTACCACAATACACGCTAGAGCTCATGGAAAATGCAGTCTTCATTCTGGCAAAACACTACCTCCTTTGTCCACAGGGGTCGCCAAAATCAACACAGAATGAAAGCTCTTTGTAGAGGCTTTAAACTCATTATTCCAGAGTGAGATCATGAATCAGTGAGGGAAAAAATACATGATTCGATGATTAGTCAACTAAAGGCAAAATCTGAAAAATCAGATTTGACTATGAAAATTCTTAGTTAGGGCCTCCACTATTTATGAGCCTCAACCCCATATGTAAATGGTGTATGAAACCATGGCTGTGTGAACCTGTGTTCATGAGACTGTAAGTGTTTCAGTGGAAACACTCAGCCATGGTGTTCACTGATCATTTCACTCTGTATGTCTTGTGTTAGATAAAAACATTATGGTGGTTCCATCTGAGAGGACCTTGTTTACCTGCAGCCCCTCAACACAAGCTACATGTCAGGGAGTTGGGATTAGTGTAATTTGACTTGGGTTATCTTTGGAGTCCTCATGAGTCGTATGTGTTGGTTTGTACGTGCTGCACAAGCCGCTTTCATTACTATGAGTGGGGGTCAGATTCAGATTCATGTTGTGACCTGAGAGCCCTCCACAGATTGGCGTGCTTAGATTTGCAAAGCCAAACAGCCATTATGCACATTACTAAAATATCACACACTAAGGAGCTGGGCAGGTTTGCTGGCTGCTGTACAAAAGTTTAACTGTGAAATGCTCATCAACCTCGGCCAGATCAGAAATCCACCATGCTAAATTTAGTTCATTCTCAGAGTGCCACTCGCTACGCCTGATGCAACGGTGAGCGCTGGCTTACCTTAGCTTGACTAGCTCATTAACACACCGCTGGGCGCACGCAGCGTATGATCTCCCTCCGTGTAATAACACTGAGGCAGCTGAGCTGGATAAGAGGCTTCAGCTGATCAATGGAAACGTCTGACGTAAAATATTTAATACTCCCCCCTCCATCTGCTTACCATCACCACTTTATGGCTTAGCATGCAAAGTGTTGCGCTTTGCTGGAAAACTCTGGATACCTCAAGAGTTTGGAAATTGCTCAGTATCTCTGCTCAGTGTGTTGTAAATCTGTCCCATTTGGTCAGATGCCACTAAGCTCTCATACTGCTCAGTAGAGGCATTTAAAAGTCATCTCGTGAAGTGAGAGGAGCTCAGTTCACATTTGAATTAGGTGATCCTCTGTCAGGTGACACAACTGTCTTCACTACACATACAATACATTTACCTGATCATAATGTTCCTGCTCGTCTCTGTTCACTTCTCATCTGTGTTTACAGTCACAACAACACTATGCTCAGATCTGGCTGGCTTTACACAGTAAACCTCTGCATATAAACCTACAGTATGATCTATATGGAAGGTCTGTGTTTGTAGAGTTTGATCTACACGCCCTGGAACAGAGTGTGACGTGAAGCTGTTGGAGTATTTTCAGATACTGTACAACAGCATGACAACAGACATGGCTGCTCTGCAAACACAGAATTGCGCTGCATGGGGATCCATTCAGAAAGTGCCACCTTCACTTTTAAAACACAAAGTCAGCACATTTGTTTTCAGTCAGACACAACAGGCTGCAGCGGGTCTGGTTCCGGTGAGCAGCCGCTTTGTTGGAGGATGGTGAATTACACCCTGAGACTCCTGTAGCCCACCCACTCTATTCAGTTTTAATACAGGAAAGTCTGTGATGCACACCTTTACACCTGAATAGACTACTACACAGAAGATGAAATGGAGAGAGCCACTGAAATATAACACTGGGCCGTGTCTACAGTGCAGAGAGGCCAGGCCAGTTAAAAGCTTTATACTGTTGTGAGCTTGAACTATCATGCCTACACTGCTAACCAAAACTATAGCCCGGTTTTAACCATACATCAAATCACTGTCACATGAATTATATTGTTATATGATTGAATAAATCCCAACCCGCAAATATTTATTCAAATAATGGAAACAACCCTTATGAATGAGCTCATTTGTAATCCTCAAGAGAAATGTTTCTGTACTTACTGTTGCTTTGGAAACGCAGGACGGTGTTAGTAACGGTCAGTTCAAACCCTCTGTCAGCCGTTAGCCAGGTGATGAAGCCACGTCCTGCTCCGTGTGCAAAAACACTGGTTTCACAGGCAGCAGTTTCGGGACACGCTATCAATGAAATCTGTAACCTCTAATTGACCACAAGCGTTCATATTATTCCACCTTTCAGGTTGTATTCTCACTTAGAAGCTTGGTAGAAAAACGCGTTTCCACGCGCTCACACATTCAGTCTGTTCTCCCGTCAGCAAAGGCGACAGCTAGCCGGCTAACAACAGTTTGTGCTAATTTAGCAACATTACTGACTGACAACCATTTCAAACACGGTTCACGCACCCGGCTGTTAACTTAATTGACGCTGAAATAATGTTATAACGTCTTTTCGTTTTTGTCCCCTGTCGTTCGTTCAGGCTGTCGTAGCCTCAACTTTTCACTCCGCACTTAGTCCCACCCGCCTACGAATCCGGTAGGTTACAATGCGCACCTTCGACTTGACTCTGATTGGCTGCTAATGACCAATTGACACCTGGCTAACCAAACAGGAAGCAAAAAAGGAGCAGTTCATGGGCTACTTAAAACATGAGGAAATTTCTGCACCTTACCAAAATTATGCATTTCTCAATTTTAATGCAAAAACAAATTACAAAAACATATTTGACCACAAGGTGACATTTAGACAGCAACTATTCCTTCATATTCAGAGCATTGCAAAGCCTTTACTCGGATACACTTTGTTAGCAGTGAACACAACAGGCAACCTTTGAGTTCTACTCCTAAATCGACATCATGGCAGCGTCAAACTCTGGCCTTGCCTGAATAATACTGAGACTGCATGCTTCACTCACAAAACAGTTTTTGCACCGGGCTGTAAACATGTGTCCTTTCTGCAGCTAATGCCTGCAGCAGCAGGAAAACAAGCTAACTCCAGGTTATTTACTTGCTTTGTATAAATTGGGTGCTGTGAGGCCCAGGCTGAACTGGCTTCGCTTCACAGAATTTTCTCCAGATTATTGTTATTCACCAGCTTCTTAGTGAGATGTGGGGAACATCTGATATTTGAGTGTAAATGACAGGAGCTGAGCTGACTTCACACTGGAAATGACTGTGAGCAGCCTTTTGCTGTCTTGGTACCTGATTGAACATTTATATAGAACATATGTACACATTCTGTTTCGATTTAAGGAAACTTTCATTTCCTCAATTGAAGCAGTCATACAGTCTCCTTCCGTGACAAACACGACTACAACAGCAACTATAAAGCAATATTATGAAACATCTTTATTGTGGCAGAGGAGAACATTTGCATAGCAGTGCCTCCCTCAGTCCCTCCACTGCAGCTAAATAAAGGATGAAAACTCAAAACCATGGAGGAGTACACATCAGTATCCCACATACTTACAGCAGTGAAGTGGTGGAAAGGATGGCTGAAGGGCCGGTTTCCTGTGCAGGCGATGTGTGGACTCACTTCCTGCTGCAGTTGGAGAGTCTTTCCAGTGTAACCCTCCTCCTCTCACCTCTGCTTTTTGACTTTTTTTCTTTCTTTTTATTTGTTTGTTTATGTGTTGTTTATTGTTTGTCTGTTGTCTCTCAGAGCTCACGCTGGTATTTAGAGCTCATGTGCGTCCCAGCACTTAGTACGCACCACTACAGGCTGCCCTTCAGGTTGTCAATAAGGGGCTCCATGTCAGTGTGTGAGTAATTTAGAGCTTCCCTGTGGCTTTTTGAGTACGTACCTGGAACAAAGCCTGTAAACGGAGCCCCCTCTCTACCGCCTGACTCACTCTGCCCTCGTCAATGACGCCAGTCTCATTATATGGCACTTATCAGGATTTAAATGCCACACTGCAGTATGACAGCTTCAGGGCATCTTGTTTTCATGAATACACTGTGTATAAATAAACAGCAGTGTCATATCAGGTGTGCTTTTATTAAAACATCTTAAAGGGGCCCCGCTGTGCTGATATATATATATTCATATATATTCATATATATTTTAAGTGTCTCCACTTAGAACTGGACCTTTAATCCTGTCACTTTCATTTAATATGCCCTGTATTTTCTCCAGGCTGCATGTCTCTGTAAAACTGTTCTTGTCACATCAATTTGTATTTACTTCTTATTGGGACTTTGTTGGTTTGAGGAGTTTTATAAAATGGGAGAAGTTCAGTTGCAGGTGCTGTTCTAATTTCAGTCAATGTTTTACATAAATAATACATTCCTTTACCAGATGTATCCTTTAAAAAAATATTAAGTAATGTGTGTAGACTGTTGCATGCTGGGACCTAAGCATGGTACAGTTTGTTGGTGGGGTTGTAATCTGGTGAGCCACTGTTTAGTCTGCAGGTGCAGCTACTGCACAGACAAGGCAGGTAAGTGCTCAAGGTCCCAGAGGGCCCCTGAGAGCCAACAAACTTTACCCCATAGCAGTGTCAAAGAGACAGAGGTCAGGTTGACATCTTGTCTCTTGTGGATGTTCAGTAGATGTTTTTTTCCAGATCTTTGTGGAGCTGATTATTTAGCTGATCAGCTCCTTCATTTCCTTCCTACAGCTCCAGAACACTGATGAATCAGCCACATGTTTGTACTGTACTGTACTTTTTATACATACTTCAGTTTGTCAGTGTATGTGTGAACACAACATATGAGAGAGTCAGTGAGTATTCTGGGATTGTAACATTGTTCTTGAACTCTTGGCGTCCTCCTGACCTTTCGTCTGGCACCACCAGTTGGCCAAAGGTTCGACCACGGAGTGAAAATTTCTCATATCATTCTACAAGTTTTCTTCTGGTGTCAAACTTGACATTATTTCTTTTTGCCCCACAATCAGAAACTCTCTAAGTCGCCAATGTGGTTTATACTGATGAACTATAGTGTACAGGCTATTCAAGCAGCTGGGGAATGTTTTTAAAGGTAGACGACTATGTGTAGTTTGATAATAAAGAAATATTCAGAAACTGAGCCTCAAACCATCCATCTGGACTTCATGTGACTTTATGATATCACAACAGAGCAGTCTCTCAGTCATGCTTCAAGCCCCACCCACCTCAATCCACCAACCAACCTGATATATGTGTTTTTTTTCTGAGCGTTTCCCTGAAACCTGCCATATAAACATTGAGCCAATCAGAAGAGAGACTCAGAGGCTGCTCTCTTGTGATTGGCTCACTGAACTGCAACTACACTGAGATCATTTTGGTTCTTACAACCCCGAATATGTCTTTTTATGGTTCAACACTTAAAATAGAACACAATAGATGAGGGAAATAAGAGACTTTTAAATGATATATTATATGCATGATCTTTGTCTTAACTGAGTGGGAACCAAACATTCGAAAACACCTGATGCAATATTCATGTCACGAATTTGGTATTTGGGATTTTCAACAGCTGGCACCGTGCAACCCCCTCCCCCTCCCCCTGGCAGCGAGGTGGAGGGTGGGTGGAGAAAAGGAAGGAGAGGGGGGCTCTGGCTGTTTACATCTCTTTGGCACGTCTGTGGCTGTTTCCATGGTGATGGGAGTAAAGATAGTTGGGATGTCTCAGACTGGTACAGTGTGCCGAGCGCTGCTGATTGCTGGACGTGAGCTGAATGAGCAGAACACGAGCGTCTCCGCCTGAACCTGTGGGAGACATCAACACCGGCCGCCAGACAGATGCAACTATACTGTTGTCGGCAGCGGCTGCCTTGTTTACCCTTTAGTCTCAATGAGAGGGGACAGGTCCAGCTGCACCAGGCACCTGCTTTATTAGACTACATGATAAAGAGCAGCTAAACTATCACCTCACTACTAATTGAGACACTGCACATTACTGTGGCAGTCACTGTATTCTCAGTCTCAATCCCAACCTGCTTTCCAACCAATGAAATGCGATTACATATGTCCAGCATCTGGTTTGGATCTGTTGCTATAGGCAACAGCACCATCCGTGATTGTTTCAGATCAGCTCTAAGTCATAAATCCTGAAGGGGCTGTGTGTGTTGTTTTCCCCACAGGATGAGCAGGCAGAGTTTTCAGAAGACCAACGGGAGTGATCAGAGTCAGAGCAGAGCAGCCTGGTAATGCGCACGCACACACGCACCTCACAAACATACACGTTGTTGACATCCTGTGAATAAGTGCTAACTGAGAGGTTCAGATTGTATTCAATTCTATTAATTGCTAATGTGACCTTTTTTCATTTCATAACAGGCAACACAGATCGGCTGATCACGCAGAAACTTCACATTTCAACATAATGTTTGTTGAATCCATCCTCCAATATGCATTCATGTGGATGGTTGGGGAATTTTCTTATTACACTTTTTATAGAGCAGTTTCTCGTGGAAATCATCAACTGACCTGGAGCCAAACTAAACTGTGTCAGAGGTTTGTTGAGGAAATGGTTTCTTGGAAATTGGGTTAAATTTTCACAGTGATCCAAAATCCCTTGAAGTTATAAGATGACATTTGAAATCGGCCGACTGTTTTGTGAGGGATCCAAGAAAACATACAGTGGCAGATTTCTGATAAACACTCAAGGAGAAAATTTTCCTGCATGGACGGAGGTTGGCTCCAGGTGGGCAGGGACATGGCTGAGAGACTGCTTTGTTGTGACATCACAAAGTTACAAAGGTAATGACAGATGGTTTTAAGGCTCAGTTTCTGAATACAGGCTGTGCATTTCTCTGAGGACGGAGGCTTTGATACTTTTACAGTATTAATATAGAACCTAGACCTGATTTATGATCAAGCTACACATGGACATCAACATTGGACCTTTAAGACTTGTGAAGCTGGAGATTGTGCGACAGCTTGTTAAATGCAGGCAGATGTGTTGCTATTACATATTACAGATGCAGAAATATTCTTAAGAGAGTCAACCACATCTAAACACTTCATGTCACAGTGAGGAAGAAAAGAGGTCAGACAAAGAAAAGAAGGAAGAAACAACCAGTTAAAAGATAAATAGTTTATGTGAATCTCTCACATAGTATTTACCTTTACTCTATACACATTGTTTTGACTGTGATATACAGTATGTCTTTTTTGTTTTGTTTTGTTTTTTACAATTTGACATAATGTCTTTTTTTTTCAGCATGCACTTTAGAATGCCAACAAAAGGCTCCACAAACACAGACTTCAAACTAGAATTTTCCTCACAATAAAACATACAAAACATGAACTCGGATCGAAAGCCTGACAGTTTGAGGACACAATGGAGAAGCACAGCATCAGACTACCATGACTTTCACAGATAAGAGCAAAGTACTCAACAATAAGACACAAAAATACATGTTCTGGATTAAAAAAATAAACACTTTTTTTTTTCATTAAGTTACAACGTCATCCTAGAAATACACAAAGAACGGTACCCCTTTGTCGATTCAAAGAGTAAAGCAGCGTGTGTACTACACGAGGAGGATTGTGGGTACAGGGTGACATTTGAACAGCAGGCCGCAACCAACGCACAAGTTGTGCCACCTGCCGGTCCTTTCTATCAGCGTTCACCGGGTTTTCTCTCTGCTGCTGAAATCACAGTGTGGATCGGTGCTTTTGTTTTTGGGTGCTTATTGCAAATCCGATCTGATTGTTTGGGGTCATGGGGTTGCTACTGTGCAGACGTAGCCGTTCTAGAAGTCCCGCTTTTAACTTGGTAAACTTCTGCTACACTTTTGCTCCACCCCCTCCCACGAAGGGGAAAAGTCTGGAAGAATCAAGTTATGCAGTTTTTTTTTTTTTTTTTAGCCACCAGGAGTGATGAGGAATAGTCTGGTCAGAATAATTTGGTTTGTGTAAAGACAAACATCTGCAGCACTAACGCAGGGTAGTAGTAGGGGGGGGGGACTTCTACAACGGCCACTGCATCACAGGGGGGGAGGAGGAGGGGTCTGTCTCTTTCACGTTTGTGCTAAAAACTATAGAGAGTGACAGCATCAAGTCTCCGCTGACCTGGCCTTTCAAACTGCAGATCTTACCCTGGAGTTTTTAGGATACACACACACATTAACACGCAGCAGAGCAATTAACCTACTGAAAATTACCAAGGGAAACAAAAGCAAAGATGACCATATGTCACATTTATTCAACTTAGCACGTTTGTCTCTCTATACTGTATATACTGTATGTAGAATTTCATATATGAATACACTCCATTTTTAGAACACAAAGTGCCTCAACTGATACATTTTAATACACTTATTGCGAGGAGGGATACCACAGCAAGAAAAGTGACTCACATTGAGTGTCACGGCGCAACTTAGCAACCAACCACCTTGTTACCTGACTCGCCATCAAAAGACAGATGTGTGGACGGAGCCGCTTCGGCCCCAGATGTGCTGTGTCGTCGTATTTACAGGAGCAGTATCTATACAGTAGATAGTCTCTGTTAAGGACACATCCAGTTTGCTTTGCTTTCCTCTTTTTTTTCCCCAGAGTTTCAGAACAGGAAAACAAAAAGGAGAAATCAGGAGAAGGTAAATGCTTATCAGTCCTCAGAGGATAGAGTTGCCCTCCTGCACGCAGAGCCGTGAGCCAGGCAGCTGTCAGTCAGTGGTTTTGTTTACGTGTGTCCTCGTCCATATTGTCCTGAAGCAGTGGCCTTATGGCTCCAGATGGGGTCCTCCCACTGTAATAGGTCCTCACACTGATGACAGTCTTATCCCACCGTCATTCAAATAGGAAATGAATTGTCTAAATAAAATATAAACACATCTCTAAATATCAGAAATGCATCATCTGTCTCTGTTGAGCATCATTTCAGACGACCCGGCCATGCACACACTGGCTATTTCAAATATATACACAAAAATGAGAACATAGTACAAATCTATGGTGCTCTTTAAGTATATATCCACAATTATAAAAGCTCTGTTGTATATTGCAGTGGTTCCAGTGGGGGTGATTCAATAAATCAGTCTACAGACAAAGAGAAATGTTTGCAAGAGCTCTTATTTTTTTAATTGTTTGACTTTTTGCCGTGCTATGTGTAAGATGCATCTAGCTGGGAGCCAGTTGCTAGGCAACCCTCTGCTACTGGTATAGACATACTGTAGGGATGGGTGAGGCACGCTGCATGGTTACGTCTGCTTTCCCCACACCTGTTGGTTGTTTCACAGAGGCAGTTTGTGGCCGTCGTGAAAAAAAAAGAAGTCTCATCAATAATAAAGAACGGCAGCCTCTCAGCACAACGAACAGGGCTGCTTCAGTTTCATCAGGGATTCACAGACGCTGTTCTCAGGGAGTTCAGGTCAGTCTGTTTGGTTTGGGGGATGTGAGAGCAGCTAATAGCCCTTGGAGACGGCTGATATGAAGTGAAACTGTGCAGAAAAGAGTTATGTATCACTTGCATAAGATAACATAACACAACTAACAGCTGCAGCAACATGTCGTCTCACTGCGCCACAGCACTGAGAGGTTCAGGAGATCCTTTGTCTCCACTGCCACCAGGGGCTACAACACCTCAGCCAAAGGAAGTGGCTCATGACCTGCACTATTGAACTATAACTACAACTATGCTTGAGCTGCTGGACAATTGATTTTCCCTTCAGGGACGATTAAAGTATCTATCTGTCTGACGAGATAACCAACCTGCTTTTTTTGGGTGTCAATGCAAATTAGAATCTGTATCTAGCAGCTTAGCAGGATGGACTCATTAGTCTACAGCCATTACACTTGTGTCTTAATGTGAATGTAGTGATCCACTGATTACAATGCTACAAGCAGCACCTTTACTGGTGCCATCAAGAGTCTTTGTTTGTGTGTGCAAGCATGCACAGGTGTCTGTCAGGATTATTGAATAACCCCATTTCTGAATACACGCACACAAAAACACAAATCAGAATTCATTACCAAGAGGGAGAGAGGTTTCTGCACTGAAATCTGACCCCTCACACCCGTTCAGAAAAGTTACCTTTCCGCCATGGCGGCGCCTTCCCCCAAAGCCATTAAGATAGAACGCTGCTCTCTGCTTGTGTGAAACCAGTAAAGACAACCTCTTTGCAGTTATCTGTGAGTAAACAACCAGAGACACAACAGCTTTGGTGGCGCTTGGTCAAAGAAGGAGGAAAAAAAAAAAAAACATAAAGGAGAGGAGGGAGAAAGTTAATCGCAAATAGCAGAGACATGCAGAGAGAAACGAACACCCAGATGGCGTTCTGTGTTTTTAGCCTCCTCAGTGGATTGTTGGTGAAGCCAATGGCAAAATGAGACACAATACAAGTTGAGAGTACCCCTCCAAAGCCCATAGTGATATTAAATTAAGAAATAATCCTTCATATATTTTATATATATTTATATATAAAAGTGGATTTTTTTTTATAGCCTTAGGTTCTCCTCACTCTGCCTCGTCCCTGCTCCCACATTGCTTGCAGACGATGGTTACAGGATGATCCATGCAAAAACATGAGCAGGCCCAGCAGCCGGTGAAGAGTGACAGACTGTACGTGTGCTTGTGTGAGTCAAAACACAGTCCTGAACGACAAAATCGTCCGTCCCGACAGCCATCCCTCCGGTCTCCATCCCAAAAATAAAGTAGCAAAACAAAAGACAAAGTCACAGTTGTATGAGGTTCAAATGAAGTGACATCTCTCGTTCTTTCTTTTTTTTTCTAAATCTTTTGGAAGCACGTCTTTTTCATGGTATCTAAATATAGCAACATCTAATATCCCTGATTATTAATATGTCCTTTATTAAATGTTATGGCTGCTACTTCTGAAGCCACCAGTCAGAGTTCTTTTATTGCAAGTCTCAAAGTACAACAATGTCTAAGGGGAGCTCCAAGTGGCACAGGAGAACTGATTAGTTACTTATAATGTGAGCTAAGCATGTGTAAGGAAGGGGGGGGGGTCTGCTCAGGAGATTGCCCAAGCCACTAACATTAGTCTTAGCTACAAGGTTAAGTACTTATGCACTAGCCACAATATCTAGAACAGTTCAGATATGACATCAAAGGGAGGGGGCTTGTTTGGGGGTAGGATGTGGGGCAGTTTAGGCCACAGAGGCCCAGGGGCCAGACGTCTCACAGGATGGAGGGGATAGGGGAACGAGAGCGCCGCAGCGGGCAGGGCGATCCGTAGGGCGAGGTCACCGGAGACAACCTCAGGGCGTTACCAGCCATGCCAGTCAGGCCCGCTATGTTGTTTAAGCTCCGGGACTTCTCATAGCCTTCAGATGAGAGGGGGGGCGACAGAGAGGTGGTAGTGGTGGTGGTGGTGGAGGTGGTGGTAGTGGTAGTTGTGGTTGTGCAGGAACAGGACATGAACACACACAGGCAGGCAGGCAGGCAGGCACGCAGGCAGGCAGGCAACGATCCGAGTCCAAGCCAGCCGAGTGAACCGAGACAGGAGACAGGAGTGAGATAGAGCAACAGTAACATACTGTATGGAGAGAGCATGCACAGCACATTTCCTCACTCTGACAGTAAGGCTGATATTTTAGCTGGAGCTGCTCTGGAGGGAGAAATAACCCAAGAGGCTGAGCAGGAACCAGAGAGCCACCGTTTTTCTGGCTTATGATGCATCAACACCAGAAACTGGAGCTAAAACTCTGTTGAATCATAAAAGATGATGGCAGTGGTACCCACACCACATGGGTGATATGGACTATAAACCATCTGTGATATATCTCAAACACTCTGAAACCTCCTCTAACACACATCATTTGATCAGTACAATCAAACCACTGTGTTTCTTCCAGTCCCTGCAGCGTGTCTGTATTTATATTTATTCATTGGTGCTTTCTGTCTATGTGAATGCAAAAAGAGGGAAAACATGACCAAGTTAAATTTGACCTTTAACAAAAGGCTCAGAGCAACAAAAAAAGTGCATCAACAACTTCAACTTTTTTCTGGCTCTCTCCACTTCTCTAAATTCAAGATACACAAACACACACACACACACACATATCCAGGAGAGTATTCTGGATGGTTGGCAGAGTGTGCTTGTGACACTGATGTGAATTGAACGTATCTACATCCCTTGTGGCTTTGTTAAGTTAACAGTAAGTTAATAGTATTCTAAGTGATGTCTTGTTGATTGACATTAGCTGGAATAAGACAGTGATACATATAGCTGGCAAGGTTAGCCCGTTAGCTAATGTACTGAGGATCCAGTATAACTAATGTCAAGGTTATGAATCATGACTTTAATTTGGTATTATTATTTCATTATTTTGACCAATGTCTTTGTCATTTGATGTAACCATTCAGCTGACAACGGTTCTCTGGCTCCGCCCCCTCATTTCACCACTCAACTTTAAAATCCACAGCAGCTCCGTCTCTGAGAAATTGCTGTGTCAGTAAAATTCCACTCAGTTTGCAAAACGATTTGTCAAATCATCAATATTGTTATTCTCAAACTGGTGCGGTTGGAAAATGAAGCTGTCCATTAGCGGTTATTCATCTTGTGGCATCATCATTAGTATTTTCTCTCACATGAAACTTTTTAAATGCCATAAATATTCTAATGAATACTGTCAATACAACAAATGGTCAAAAGTTTAGGAGTGTTTCCATAAATTGTGCTTTCACATTGAGACACATGGTTCAAATATATAACAGCATACAGAGGCAAGTGTACACATTAAAACTACCAGCATGCACATCATTGATCAAATGTGTTTTGTATGCGTGTGGAGAAATCCACGTTGTAGGCTGCACATACTGATGATGATGAGGATGATTAAAAAAGACCGTGGTTATTAATGCTTTGATAATCTCCTAAACGTCTAAAATGCAGCATGTGATGTATGCTGGCAAATTAGCATTCATCACTTAGTGCAAAATAAACAAGCAAGCCAGAGCAGCCAGATCATTAATGGAGCATGCCAATCAGCTGGCGTAGACACTGATGAGGAGCAGCTAATGGAAACGTGGCCTCATTACAATAACCGCATACGGCACCCATTTGTTTCACCAAGAGGAAGGGTGTAAATGAAACCAGGGGCTGTTTCAGAAGCAGCCGAGCGTACAGAACAAAGGATGGCCTGGGTCTGTGCCAACAGGTAGCAGGGACTAGAAAGGACCTGATGTTTTATGCATCAGCGTCGGTGCGGCGGCAACTGCAGCAGAGACGGAGGCACAGCTGCTCAGACGCCTACGTCAAGAAAAACAAGGCTGGTGAGGTGCCTCGCTGTGAGGGAGATCACCATCATGCGCTCTGTGGAGAATCTGGAGCAGATGTTTAACCTGCTAGATTATCTCGGTAAAATCATTAACACCTTATTTTGATTTTGTCACACCACACTGTTTTTCCGAGTGAAGCTCTGTGACGGATTCTTCACAAATGGGGGCTGAAATTCAAATGAACAAAATCTTCAATTTACAAGTGGCACTCTAAAGGTATGATGGCATTGATTTGCCTGCGCTGGAGTGAGTACAGTGGCACTATGAGGCTGTAGAAAATATTGAGAGCAAGACATTTAGATGGCCTCCTGAAGAGGCAGTTAACTTCTGATACAAGGCAATTAGCTGAGGCTTAACGCTTAGACATCATAGTGCCGATTAACACAACATTAATGCCTCAAGATGCTCACGATAAAACTGAGGAATTAATCTAACAGACATGCTTCAGGCCTTATGTGTCGCCTCAGTATTACTGTACTGGGTCAAAGTGAGAGTGGAACTGAAAGTATTTCCGCTCTCTAATCATCTGCAGTGAGATCTCACCTCCACTGTGTGAGCTGCTCCCTCTCTACATTGTATTTCATGACCTTTTCCCCTTCTGAAATCACATGGAGCTCCAACAAGGCTCTGGAAGTTCAGCAGATGTGAACTTCACAACGACCTTTAGCTGGGGTCAGTGTGTTTGGAAGGTCACGCCCTGTCTGACCTTTCCACCGCTGCACTGTGACAGGACTCAAGGTGACCACTGACTCAACTCATAATGTGGGCAAGTTGACTTCTTCATTGATAAAAAAAATTATAGGAACATTATGAAAGGCTTTAGAATTGACTGTTGTTCAGTCATGGCAGAGCAGGCCTGTGATGCACTGAGATGGACTCACCTCTGCGTTAATGTGTTATCATTATCATGTCTGGATAACTCGTTACAGAAGCAACCTAACCCAACGTCTGGGTCCAGACACTGGGTCAACAAATATTTTCATCAATATTTTATTCCAACTTTATAGGCAACTGTATACAATAGGTCCTAACTGTCAAATTTCTGATACATCTTACACTCCAGGCCTGCTGCTCCTCTTAATCCATGACACATGGGTGAATTTACACTAAAGTGATTTTTGGCTGATGTAAGGCATCAGTGTTTTGTTTTCAGGACCAGCTGATTTACAACGTGACAAGATTGTTACACATAGTTTCCCAGTTGTGTGACTCAGATGTTGACAGGAATGCTATTCACAAGTGGGAAACCGGTAGTTATGGTAACTCTGACATGACATAATGAGGCCTTAGTTGGTGAATAGGACTTATGGGAAATGGTGTTTGCTAAAGGCTGTTAAAATCTTAAATACATAAACAATGAAACCACTGTTTTCAGAAACTACCAGCCTTTATCTGAACATGTGAGGTGAGACACTTGACATACTGTTGATACAGCTAGTCAGATGTGCAGCCTGGTTATTAAGATAGTTTTGAGTGAACAAAACTAAGATTTCCACAAACTGACAGGTAACATATTAAAGGAGAAACCTGAGGAGGAATTGGAGATATGGGACAAAGCCCCGCCCACAGGGAACAAGGGGTCACTGGATGAGATGATGAGTGAGAAAATGATGTGAATTTCATCATGTGGCCTTTCACAGTCACTGGATCTCAACCAGTGTCTCCAAGACAATCACATCACCACAAGAAGAATGGTTTATCCCTCCAGTAGAGAGACATACTGAAGGTGTCACCTGCCTGTTTGTGAGATCTCACATCTTTTCCTTTGTTTGGTGTGTAACATGTAACAGATGAAGAATCAGTATGTATATTCATTTGATCTCAATATTGATGAATCTCTGTATAAACTGATGATTAGTTCAGACGTTATTTTCTACTAATGTGATCCTGCTACGATGTTACAGTACAAATGAAGAAGTCAAAATGCATATGAGTTGATGGGATTAAAATCTATCACTTTCAACACTCTAATATCTCTGATTGGGAAACATCCGACACATCTGCGTGTGCATCATCACCCCACAGAGGCAGATGATGCACTGGGCAGTTTATCTGGGAGATATAGATGGGCAATGAACCTGGCAACAGCCGGAAAAGTGCGGCACCGGGTCAGAAATTTATTCAAGTGTTTCCAGGCAACAAGAAAACATGAATAAATTATGAAGAAAGCAGCAGTTCTGAGTCGGCTGCATGGACACTTACGACCCTCAGAATTGCCAAAAACCAACAAAAAAAAAGTTGTGTGCCGTGCCCGAGCAGCACGTCCACAGGTTACGTTACCTTATCTGACTAGGCCTGAACAAACAGCTTTCCCCCTTCCAGGGATGTTGGTGTCCCCGTCACTAAGGATACGGATCAGCTGATGAGGATTTTGACTAAAGGCTGTTTTTAAGACCTTTTCTAAGAACATGTTCTGACATTTGTGTTTTTCTGGTAAAATACCTCACTGCTTCAACTGTTTTCTCAATTTATCACTTCTGACTTTTCCACACAAAAAAACTAAAAGATGGCTGTCAAGAACTGATGACTAATTATCAAAAATGGAGTCAGTACTAACGCACAATAGCAAGCATGGACTTCAGAATGACTCTTTATGCCTTTTAAAGAAATAAAACTTTGATGAAATGACTGAAATAATAAGTTCATCCCTATTTTTACATATCTATTCAGAGTTAAAATAACTGGCATGGTGAAACTGTTCAATTTCCCCCATGCAGTTACCTGTTTTTCGTATCCCTCCGTCTGCAGGGCAGGTGTAGTCACTAGCAGCGAGCAGGAAGCACGTGCCCCCGCTGTGACGGTCCTGTTCCCTGGTGCTGGACCTTCGCATGGGGACCCTCTCCTCTGGAGACATGGTCACGTCACTGCCCACGCTGCAGTCCGCTGACAGAACTGAGAGAGCAAGTTAGACAGAAGTGGTCAGGACATTAAGCTGTTTGGTTTTTGTTGGGTGTTTTTTGTTTCAAATAACACATTATACAACAAGTTTCTTTTCTTTTTTTTCCCTGTGTTTACCTGGGAAGTGCTGATCAGAGACTAAATATCGTCAAATAAAGAGTATAATTCATAAGAGAGATAAACGCTCGAGTTTCTACAGCTCTATTTTCAGCTGAGAGCAATTCATTAATGTTTGTTGTGTATACTTTAATTACTTCTCTCCCTTCATCTGTCCAGTCTGATTTTTCTGCATTTTATCTGACAATAACCTCTTGTTTTGATGTTTAATTTCCTTGTGCCTCCGCATCATATGTCATATGTCAGTTTAATGACTTAAAATCAACTACTTTTGTCTTGTTTTGTTTAAAGTGTTTGTGAAATGTGTTTGTAAGGTAATTTGATTTCTCTTCATCAGCTTCATCAGTTAAGCACATGATAAAATACAGCTGTAACATCTAAATAATAGATCTATATTTAAAGAAAAGCAGCTTCATCTATGTGTGTACTAATACCCAATAAAACTAGGATCAAAGAGGAAGACTACATATATAGTACTATAAGAGACTTCACACCTTGCGATGCTGTCATTTTCATTTGCAGTAGCCAAAAATTCAAGGTGAAAGGAAAAGTGAGAACAGCTAAATACTGTCATGGCAAAAAAAAAAAATAATCCAACGATCTCACATGTTAAAAGCCTGAGGTCAAACAGAGAGACAGAGGTCAAAGGTCAGGCAGTATGTGGAGCTCCAGTAGATGAGAGACACTGTTTCCTCAGGGAGTCTTTATATTCAGGAAAACAGGATTGCTAAAACCTGTGAATACTGATTTGTCCAAACACTGACACAGGCGCAGAGAAAAGCCATGGAATTGTATTCGGAAGAAAATTTCCATCATTACAATGAAGGAGGTAAATATAATAGACTCTTGTCAGTGTGTAAGCATGGATCTGCTTCCCTCGGCATTCTCTGTCTGACATGGCTTTACTGAGCACAGACTGAAAATGTAAGCCACTGTCCTTTGTTATGAACCAAATTGACTATTTTGTTGCTACACTTGTCATAAGGAGTATAAGCAGTTTACAGTGATAACAGCAGCAGATCTATTATTGAAATTCTTAATAGATTTTAAACCAGCAGGATTTTCTTAAAATAGCAGCTGGTCATTACTAGATGATGAAAGTTTTGAGGAAATGACAACCATTACTAGTAGATTTTATCAGTAACTTGCTTTATGCTTTAGCTAACGTTAGCTCCATGAATTGAAAAACAGTCACTTGCTGAGTTTTTAATTTTGCTGTCTGAAATCATTTCAATTGACACTCTTATTGTCTTTACGAAGAACACAGTGGTTTCAGACATTGTACTTTGATGAAAGACTGAAAGTAGAGCTGATCCACGTAGAATGTAAGTAAAGGAAAACAAAGAGATATGTTTTTTTTTTGTCGCTGTCCTGCCACATGTGACTGAAATGAATCAAACTGCATATGTTGGATTGAACCTTTCACATTGCAACATGAATCATGAGGTAATCTAAAGGACACTGAGGAGGAACACAAGCTGTGTGTTTTGTATGACCTCTAAGGAAATCACACAGGCAACTAAAGCAGACTGACTGTTTGTGCATTCAGCTGAGGCATGAATTATTCCCTGCTTATTAAATATATAAGGTTTTGAGAGCTAATAAACAAACAGAGTGTGGGGAGCTCAGAGAGCACACCTACCCTCAGGAATGTCTGCACTAGAATTCAAAGAAAGTCAGTATTCAGAGGTCGACACTAATTTCCATCAATATCAGCTGTGTCAGAGTAAATTACTAACATGGGCCTAGAGGGAAAAACAGCCACCTACAGTCTTTACAGCAAATGAACAATCCCGACTCAAAGCAAGACTTGGACATGAGGACTGTGAATTCTAATCAGCAGGAGCTATTTCACACAACCATCTCCTACTCAATGCCTGTTGTGTAGCCTTCCTCATCAGGGTGGCATCCAGAGATGAAGGCTACTTGAACAAGGAGCTCAGTCTTGTGTAAAGGGGGTTGCCGTGGTGCTGGAGAGTCTCTGAGGGACAACCATTTTTATTCTCGAGGGGAATCTGTCAAATGGCTACTGCTTTCTACCTGAGATGAGCTCCCTTATGGATTCTTCTCACTGTCACTTCATAAATAATGCCCCTTGGCGTAGCGTGAACTTTACTACTGAGGTAAGGCTGCTCTGAATTTTCTCTCCTACGTGGCCTTAGCTGACCACATGGACTTACCTGAACGGTTGCGTTCAAGGACCCTCCCTTTGACGTGGCACAGGTCACCTTGAGTGCTGTTGCAGGTGGTGTTGAGATCGGCTTTACAGTAGGTGGGGGACCCTCCCTGCACCGCCTGAGGGATGTGTTTCTTCCTCTTTTTGGGTAGCTTCTGCTTGGCCATGGCAAGAGAGTAGTACATCCCAAAGTTATTGACAATAACGGGCACAGGCATAGCTATCGTCAGCACGCCAGCTAAAGCACATAATGCTCCCACTACCATGCCTGACCAGGTCTCTGGATACATGTCACCATAGCCCAGTGTAGTCATGGTTACCACAGCCCACCAGAAGCCAATGGGGATGTTCTTGAACTTGGTGTGGAGGCTAGCGGTGGGGTCATTGGGCTTGGCACCAATCCGTTCGGCGTAGTAAATCATGGTGGCGAAAATTAACACTCCCAACGCCAGGAAGATAATGAGCAGCAGGAATTCATTGGTGCTGGCCCGCAATGTGTGGCCCAACACCCTTAGCCCCACAAAATGACGCGTTAGCTTGAAGATACGCAGGATACGTACAAATCGCACCACCCTGAGGAAACCCAACACATCCTTGGCGGCCTTTGAAGAAAGGCCACTCAGTCCTACCTCCAAGTAGAAAGGTAGGATAGCCACAAAGTCGATGATGTTGAGCACGCTCTTAACAAACTCCAGCTTGACCGGGCAGAAGGTCACACGCACCAGGAACTCAATGGTGAACCAGAAGACACAAACGCCCTCCACGTAGGTGAGGGCAGGGTCGGTTTCAATCTCATACTGAGGGCCCGACTCCATCACACTGCTGTTCCGCATCAGCTCAGTCTTGTTGATGATAGTGTTGAAAGCCTCATGGGTCTCCAAGCAGAAGGTGGTGATAGAAACCAGGATGAAGAACAAAGACGCAAAGGCAATAAACTACAAGAGAAGAAAACAGAGAAGGAAAAAGAAACATGTTACTGTCATGCCATCCCAGAAATTCATTCATTTCAAGCATGACCTTCGGTACAGTGGCTTATCCATGTGCAACCACCAGGCTCAATCAGTTCGTTTACTCTGGAGGAGAAGATTTAACTCAAACAAGTTTAATTAACTTGCATCAATTTGAATGGACTCCAGAGAGGGGAGCAATCTATTAACAAGAACAACAAATAAACACACACCTCCCTGTGATCCTGGCAGAAATGTGGCATGGGAATGCAGATGCAATCAGATTTAATTTACTGCTGCTGGTATGTTGGACAGTTAAATCAAGTGAACAGGAAAGTAGTTAAACCAACCGAACATTGGCAGGAATGACACTTCAGCACAGCAACACAAAGAGTCAGTGTTTCACACCTTTTCTGTTTATATGTATTGTCTACTCTGTTGTTAGTGATATTGTTGTTTTTGATCTATATCAAATATTTTACTGACTGTTAGGATATAGTTTAGTGTGGGTACAGCACTTGTCATTTTTCTCTGCTATTGTTTTTAGTCTTTCTACTGTCTTTTGTTTTTGGTGTTACTTCCTTGTTCCCCTTTCTGTCTTTCACTTTATACTCTACATCATTATCTTGTAATTAGAACCAGTAGTGGATGGCAAAAGTCAGCAAACATGACATGACTTGTATTTCTTAGCAACGCTTTACATCCAACATTCACAAAGGTGATTATCATGTTTACGTCCCTCATTTCTTCATGTAAAACGTGCCAACCCTGGTTCCTTCTTTCAAAATGCACGGTTGCCTCTAAAGTTGGAATAATTTTGTTTTCAGACACCTTTCTCACTTTATTCCTATTATAAAGGTTAACTGTGGTTTAATTTTCACTGTGATATGTTTGGTAGAGATTGATCAAAAAAGTTTTGAGAAGATATACACTTTATCTATTATATTATTATCATTATATTTATAGGCAGCTGTATACAATAGGTCCTAACTGTCAAATTTCTGATCCATCTTACACTGATACAACGTTTAGAGCAAAGGGTGCATGTGTGTGTGTTGGTTGTGAACAGGTCAATAAATTAATGATTTTATGCCTCCATGCTGGAGTCCACCATGGCTGGAGGTGTTATGTTTGCAGATCAGTACGTTCCATTTTCATGCATGGTGATATGTTTCTGGAGACACCTCAAGAATCAGGGGCAAAGGTCACGATGACTTGTAACCTTTCGTGAAACAATGATTCCCAAATTCAACAATGAACTTTCATACTCAGACATCCATCACTCAGCATTACCACGAGTTCCTCACTAATTAAATTACTTCAAAGTGCACCTAACTACGGTTTTGAGTGGCAGACGGTTCCACAGTGTTGTGGTGGTTTGCTACAGAAACAACCTTTTCTTCATCACCTTCTGTTCATTTTCTTTCTTCCCTCACCTTCTTACACTGTGGGGAGAAAACAGAAAACAGTTACTTGAGGTAGGGGGGTGGGGGGAGTCTGGACCATCCATCAGTGGGTGAGTACTGCTTTGCAGTGCTGCTGGGCACAGATGGGTTTTCACCAGCGCAATCAACATGTGATCATCTCTAACACTATCTGCAATCACTTATGAGCGCCTCAGTTTAGAGCACCACACAGGGATTATGATGCCAACTGGTTTAAAAATGAAAACCATCTTTTCTCAGTCGTTGCCCTTGTCTCTGGGCAGCAGTGTCTAAAGGCAAAGTCATGCAGTCACACCTAAATCGTCCTCTGGGGAGCTATTTTCCAGGCTCTTCATTCATATCCACTGCCAACATGGAAAAATGCATGCATTTTCATTGCGGTGCTAAATACTCACCTGCTTTACGCAAGGTGATGTCATAGCATTCACTTTGTCAGAATGTTATTGGCAGCAACAAGAGACATTCAGTGGCACTAGGAAATGACAATTACAGTTTTAGAGCAATGACAACACTGATGATACAGTATACAGAGCAGAAGGCATAAATATCACACACTAACACATCTTTTAATTATAGAAAGTTAGAGTTAACTACCTTCACTCTTTGGCTGTAAAATGACAGTGTTGCTACAAACTCAATCTGTATACTGAATGTATTAAATAATGAGCCTCACAGATTTTATTTGGATTTTTTGCCCAACAGATCTTGTTTTGTTTTGGTGTTTATGGAGCCACCTGTCAGATGCAGTGCTGACATCCAGATATTCCACTTCCCTGGAAGAAGCTCAGGCTGAATTTGCAAACACCCATGTTTTCGTTTTCTTTCTTTTTTTCGTCCCCAGAGCTAGACGGAGCAGATTTTCACACATGCAGCCGACTATACTCTCTCTACCTTCCTCCCACAGTCCATCCACTGGTGCGCTCTGCCTACTGAGCTCTGAAGAAGTCGTTTTACACCCTGCCTTGTTTCTGGATTGTATGACTCATACACTCTCAAAATATTGCCACTATTTGGGTCACCCTGCTCCTGAACTGTGTGTGTGTGTGTGTATGTGTGCGTGTGTGTGTGTATGCATTCACTCTGCTGTTAACATGCACTCTCTTCATTATACACATCTTCATCATCCTGTTCATTCACTGACTCTTTGTAATACATATTAGACAATGACAACTTGAGTTTGATGAGCTTATGCAGCTGTCACTGAGCACCATCAACACCATCACTTTTCTTACTGTATTAAACAAAGATCATATGATTACTCTCAACATGTTTCCACCACTTTTCTTTCATTTTCAACTCATTCCACTCCACCAACTGAAAGTTGGAGCTTATCAAGTGTAAGAGATCCAGGTCTCCTTGTTTCCAGATTGCTCTTGGTCCACACAGGCAGCTGCTGATATAAAAACAGCTGCTGGTTAAAAAAAAACAAGTTTTATTTCCTCCTATGCAGCAGCATCTCACATTATGACTACTGTAGTCATAATGTGATACTACATAAATATGACCACAAGTTGCTGCAGAACCTGTTGCATGTTTCAACATGTGACTGAACTAAAGCTGAAACTTCTCACACACAAGAGGAAGAGACTCTATTAAGTCACTGTGTCTCCACTACCAACACGAAAAAATCATTTCTACTTTTACAGCAAATTTCTTTATTCATTTATCATCATGTGGAACGAATGCTTCGGGATAGCGCTGGAGAAATGAGGGCAGGGCTGCTGCTGAAAGTGTGGCTGAGAATCACTGATCTCACACCAGATCCGTGCACCATAATCACAGATACGTGCACAAAACATCACATGAAAGTAGTTGTTATTACAGGAAGGTTAGAACAAACCACAGCCCCACGTGGATTTGTATTACCCGTCGAGCTGTGATGTTCAGCCTGTGTGTTAACATGTAGGGCTTTATGGGAAATGACGTTTGGTAAAGGCTGCTAAAAAAGATTAAAGGTTCCATATAGTACAAATGTACATTCCCATGTGTTCTTAGAAGATCTGGGTTCTATATTAATACTGTGAAAGTATCAAAGCCTAAGTTCACATACACAGCCTGTATTCAGAACCCGAGCCATTAAACTACCTGTCATGCTCCAAGCCTCACCCACCTGAACTCACTAGTCTAGGAGCCTCCTGCCTTCTGATTGGCTCATTGACCTGTTGTTACTAGAGCTCTAGAGAGAAGTAGATGTAGATTGAGATTGAGAGGATTTATCTTTTTATGACTTAACACATAAATCACATCTCTGTAAAAACTCCAATGGAAGCACCTACAAAAATGTCAGACAACTTTGAATGCCTCAATTTATTCAGAGGCTTTAATTCAAGGTGCTCTAACACAAAACGTATACATTGCTATGCAGTGCAGCAGTTTTAGCCTCAAATGACTAAGTCTACAATTACCACACTACTGAGTTTGGATAACATACTACATAGGAATACTCTTCATCTCTTTCCATCTCATCATTTGTTGAGTTTTTTAGTAGAAAAGGAAAAATAGTGCACTTCAAAAAGTAGCACATGTATTAAAGGGCAGATTTTCCTTTTCAAATGCAAAAATTCTGCTCCTCCGGCTCAGTTCAGACTCTCTCTCTGTCTCACTTTTCTCTGTCTTTATCTCCATCTCCCTCCCATCATGACACTGGCTGAAGCGAACAGCAGGACTACCTGAGCCGTTTCCTTCGGCTGCTCGGATGCTGCGCCGGCTAATGACAACTGCCATGTCGTGCTGGGCTGTAATTTCGTGGCGTTCACGTCTGCCGAGTGAGGATATATCATCTCCCCCGTGCACACCAGCTTGCAACGGTTGAATCATGTCACATTAAACTAGCCAGACGCCAAACACACAAGCATGCGCTGTGCAACAGCATGCAGGGGTGTACACACGTGTACCCGTGTTTATACGCACACACAGACATACACAGCCTCGCAAGGTTATTTATGATGGACATTAAAAATGCAAAGTTGCTACCCTACCATGTGATTGCAACAGGCACATGCTTCTTGACATGCTGATTTCCTGCACACTCACTTTGCATGCTAAATAAAGCCTGTACTTCCATAAATGGCTCTTTGCAGGCAGAGCAGCAGGGCGGATGTGGAGACAGGCCATCTCCGAACAATAGTGATCTAATTTACCCCGAGGACGCACCTCATTCTTCAGCCATCTTTTTCATTATGTGTGAGGCTTTTAGCTTTAGACTTCCTCACAGCTGATAAAAGCCAAGGTAGCTGTCACAGAGGTAAAAACCTGAATGACCTTCATGTCAGGCTCTCCCAGCATGTGCTGTGAGGAGCCACATACACGCAGCTTTTCGTTGGTAAACAATCATTACAGCAGCTGATTTCACCGATTACCACAAGCCAGTGTTCAGCTACAGGAGGAGGCCCCGCAATCTGTTATTCACCCATGAAGACCAGTGAAGCAGCTGACAGACTGTGGGCGTGGAGGTGGGTCACACCGCTTCTCGCCCCTGTGTGGAATCTGAGGGTGGAGATGTGCAGTTGGTAGATCTGACATTTTGGTCCAGAGCAAGGTAGAAATACTAGTCAGATGACATTTAAATTAGCCGTAGATATCAATGGTCCCCTGAGGATGAGAGCCTGATAATCAGGCTGGAATGCCACATCGGTTTCACGGCTAGTTTCGTGCAGGTTCAGACATCACAAGAGCGAGCTCAGAGTTCAGAACACAGACTCAAATTAAAAGGGCAGCATTATTTTGCTGAGTAGTGACTCATTTGAAGTCCAGACAAGAGGTGTTAACTGACATTTCTCATGTCAATCAGTGAAGGATTGCAGTTTTAAAGATCATAGGTTGGTGTCGTGACAACAACATCTTGGCCGGTTTCTGGGATGCAGACACGCCTTGCATTGGCAGACACAGGAACCGTGGACTCAATGTCTTCTCACCATGTGATGTGTATGAAACCAAAGACATAAGCTGCACTTTGCTCTTAAAGCTGTATTATTCTGTTAGCTTGTGTTTTTCCAGCTGTGGAAACATTCAACAGTGAGCATGACACCGCATCAACATCAGAGCAGCAGAGAGTTTGAACTGGACCTCCTGATTACTGGTGATTCTTTGAAATTTCCAGAACACTAAATATCCAGTCACTTAACTGGGGGGTTGCCGTGAAATTCGTTGAGCAGATTTGTGCATCCAACTCATTTCATATGAATGGCATGATTACCTTTCCGTTGGTGCATCCCTAAAGGCATGGCTGATCAGTTTCAGAACAATAACATGATCTGTGCGTTGTTTGATGCAAACACTAATGAACATCTAGTCCTTCTGATATCATACTGGCTGCAGTTTTAAGGATCCTTCTGTCACCTCTGAAGAAACTATTTGCTGCTCATTCTCATTCACTATAAGCAGCAGCTGTGTAAATGCTTCAGAGTAAACAGAGGAAAGATGAAACCATCATTTTGTCTTCCTGCTGACTGTTTCACTGTTATTTCATTGTGCCTGAGGTGAGTGTTTTCATATCACTGCTGCATCACATTCCTATCAGTCACTCCACGCCCACAGGAAGTCTCTTCCAAGAAAGAGTCCATCATAAACACAGTTCCCTGCACACATGATTATCACATCCATCCTGTCTTAGCCCTCGTTAGCCAGGAGAAACTGGGCCGAATGATAGCGCATGACATGTATTTCAAAATAAAAGGGGTATGTGTAAAGTAGATGTAGACACCAGTAAAGAGCTCTTAACTCTAAATGACAGCAAAACTCCTCAGATGCAATACACACACAGAGTGATTTATTGGGTCTAAACAGTTTCAGTCAGCATGTGACCACCACTCTAAACACTGATGGGATGTGATCACTGTAAAGTCCTGAAGCAGGAAGGCCTTCCTCATAATCACCACATTTTTCACAAGACTTGTCTCCCACTCCCTGGAAGTCAGCCTGTCCACAGCCAGGGGAAGAGACGGGAGGAAGATGCCAGATCAAACCGTTTCCATCACACGATCCCCCGGCGGATTACATCTGCCACTTGGCCTGGAGTCACCAGCGCCGACAGGCCAAGTCGCAGACACTGGAGCTATGTGGCTTCAGGGTATGAACAGTAACTGATACACCGGCAGAGGCTTCACATTATGATCTACTGGAAAGGAAAAACTTGGAGGGCTGTTGGTAGAGGACTGTCAACAAGCAGTGATACATCAGATGTGACTCTCCTGCACTGTGATTATACAAATAAACAAAATCTATCTATTTATACTTTATCTTCTGTAACCTGTAGTGGATGATACACAAAGTTCTGCACAAACATTTCCACACTTCTCAGGAAGCAGAGATATGTGAACATATTTCCTGCAACGTGACTGGTTGGTGGAGGGATACAACTGCAAGGTGGTGATACTAATTTCCCTCCGAGTATAGCAAGCTTGGAACTGACCCCATCACTACACCTGCCATAGGTTCAGCAGCTTAATAATTAGTATCCAAAATGTACATGTACATCTCAATGATATACTATATTATTGCACTGAGGTTACAGTCTGTAGCAGGACAGAACAGAAAAAAAATTTATAATATAAAACATAATGCAGATGGACAGAAATGTCACAATATTCAATATTAACAAATTATATTAATACTGGTGCTCAGATATTGTGCTTTTGAATTGTGAAGAAGACGTACGACAGAAATTAGCCACTAATCTTGGAGACTTTCATGTGAGTGATGTTTGCCAGAGTTAATCTCTCATTTAACTGCAGCAGAATCTGAAAGGTTCTGTGGTCAGGCCTGATCGCTCCAGCACTAACTCACAAAGCTAAAAACAGAGCGACCCTTGTGGGTCACACATATTTCTAGGCAAGGCAAGGCAAGGCAATTTTATTTGTATAGCCCGTTTTTACAAACAGTTTGTTTCAAAGGGCTTTACACAGCATTATGACAACATCCTCTGCCCTTAGACCCTCACATCGACTGAGGAAAAACTCCCAAGAAAACCCTTTAACAGGGAAAAAAAAAAAATGGAGAAACCTCAGGGTGAGCAACAGAGGAGGGATCCCTCACCCAGGACGGGCAGACGTGCAATAGATGTTGTATACATCTATGTACATATGTTGTTCTATACATCCCTTCATCTGTTGGCACGGCAACATGTTGGATGGGCAAACCTTGGCATCTTCCCATTTAAGAATCCCCCCAACTCACGCACAACCAGTCAGCCCACCGCTCCGCTCAGTCTCAGTTTCAGCAACCTCCCCGCTGGCTCGACCAATCAGAGCTCTCGCTGCACCCACCTCCTTGGGACTGCCACCATCTGTTTGACACTATGAGTGGAAGCTGTGTGCTCCGATCTTGGCCCGAGACCACAGTCCACTGCTGAGCCGCTTCAGCCCTCTGTAAGCCGCCGTGACATCATCAAACTAAGGGGACCCCGGAGGTGCTCGCACAGTCTCAAAGACACACTGACACTCGTGCGCACACACACACACATCGACAGCTACACACCAACATAATTAAACCTGAGGGGTTTGGGGGTTTGAGCTTGTATGTGGCTCGCCTTCTGTTTCTGCTCGATTGCTCAGTTATAATTTCAATCTGGATTTAGGGCTTTTCCACTGTGTACACACATGAAGTCTGCAGACGTGTTGGACCACACGTCCATATGAACACAGCCATCATTGTTCAATATGCACACATGGAGTACTGTGTGGAGATGGTGTTAATCCAGTAGAAATCATTTGATACCACTTTCTAATGAAGAACAATAACAGAAGTCTTTGTTACCAGTAATCTGTTTCCTAATGCTTAAACCTATGGATCATTTTTAGGTCACCAGGTTATTAGTATTTATCCTCCTGACACTTTGTCTTCAGCTCTCTCAGCTTTAGGCCAATGACCTTCTGAAAAAGGTCGTCAGAATATCCGGACCACCATCCAGTTATCATGAACAACTGAACTGTTTCTTTAAGCACCTTTCAGCTTCTTGTTTTGTTTTGATGACCTGCAGTTGCTTTCACACATGCTCACAGCTCTCATCAGCCTCATGTCCCCATGCATTACCATATGCTCCACAAACCCACTGCAGACAACACGTCCCTGAGTAATTGCTGATTTTGTTGTGATGGATGTGTAAATTCAAAATCGTTTGCTGACTCATTCGTCAAATCAACTTTTTTTTTCTTAGATGGAAATATGTCAGTGTTGTGTTTCCACTTCGTTGCACTGCAGCAAGCAGCCAAACTAATAAATGAGTGTAGGCTTGATACATTAGTTTTTGCTAAAACTTCAATTCCATTTGCAAATGAAGCCTCATTCAATCTATATGTGTATCAATATATGTATATATTTAAGATTAAGTCTGTAAATTAAATGAAAATAAATTCATTATAAGGAGATGAATGATTTATGTTTCCATAGGTCACAGGTCATGCTTTTAATGACTACATCATGTCTGGGTATGTATGTACAGTATGTGCAGAAATAAGGAGGCACACAGGCAGAGCTATCCTCACTTGGTCTCTCCCACAGACTCAGAGCTCAGCTCCAGCTGGAAGCAGACCCCCTCCCCAGGCAGAGATATCCCTCTGTCTGTCACTCAGTAGTGTTGTGTCTCTTCAAAGCAGCACCCCCTCTGCCTTGCTGCCACCAACCCATGTTAGTGTACACACACCAGGGAGTAACACCGATCAGCTACATAATGACATGAGCCCCCCCACCCCCCACTCTTCACAGTATTAACACAGAACCTGAACCTGCTTTACAATCAAAGCTCAGTCAAGCTTAAAACAAGGATCTGTATGAAGCACATAGCTCTGCACTTTGTACAACCACCCTCCACCTGCTCTGGACTCATCATGTCCTTCATGACACTTCTCATAATCCAAACAACCACATTTCCCTCAAAATGCACTTGCTTAAACAAATGAGCAGTGTTTTAATGCACTTTGAAGAGGCAGTATATTGACTGAGGTTTATTCACAGCCTCCTCCCACTCCTCTACACAAAGAAACACACTGACATCTGTGGTCACATGGCAGCTCCTTCTGTTGTCTTTGTCACCTGCATGTGTCTTACACTCTAAGGAGGAGAAGTGATGAAAGCCACACACACACACACACACATGCACAGTCACTCTCACACATTTTATTAATAGCTTTAAATCCCTGAGGCAACCACTACATACTGTATCTACACGCTGTGCAAGTGTCGTTCACTATCACCAACATTCTGTAAAAGTAATACATAAAAGTACAATTTAGCAGTGGCATCAATATCCCAGAATGCAAAGACATGTCTTTGATGTGTCAACCAGACATAGACCTTATTCACTTCTCTGACCTTTAAGTGTGAAAGAAGCACAAAATGGCTGAAGATGGATGTTATGCTTGATATTGTTTTCTTCCAATGCACTCAACAACAGGTACCATGACTGCAGTTCCTCCGATGACCACTAGAGTCTGAGTGCAACAGTGAGTCAGTCCCCACAGATCCATGTTTACAGCAGAAACAAGCACACAGTCTGGTACAGTCTGTTTGACTTGAACTTTAGTGTGGCTGTTAGTTGTGCGTTAGGTCACTGAACATGACCTCTCAGCCATGTTTGACTTGACGTGCTAAACTTACTTAAGTGGTGGAAGTTAATATATCAGCTGTGGGTTAGCTCTTCAGCATGATACTCAGAAGCCCATGTGCTCACCATAGTAACCAAAACAGCAGTCGCTGGGGTTTTAACTCCATACACACCATTTATGCATAAGGTGGAGTCAGGCACTGCCAATAATGTTGAGCTGCCAACACTGAGCTTCAGTACTGCTCCTCGGGATCTTATGGCTGTTGTAATTCACTTTCCTTTGGATTACCTGCTAAATACATAAAGTGGGGACAAGAAATCCAGATTGAAAGTTAAAACAAAGTTCCGTGGGTTGAAGTGAAGCTCACTCACAAAGTGTGTGTTTGAAACAGTGACCCTGCTCACGGGTCCCGTGGGGTTGGAGAACCTTTTGATGATGCTCTTCTAAAGACTCTGGGCCATCAGATACATGTATATCCAGTATCTGCTCAGACATGCTGTGTGATAACTGAGCCATCCTGTAGGAGGAGAGCAGTGCATGCTGGGAAAAAGACATGATGTCTACATTTGCAAGTTCTGTCATATCAAGCTCCCCATTCTAAAATTAAACAGTGGTTAAATCAACATTATGCAGCGTAGTTAGCTGAATGGCTCATTTAAAGACCATTGTAGTGCATACATAATTAAACCACCAAGTAATTGATTTCCATCTCAGCCTTATTCTATAGAGACAGGGCTGGATGATATTTCTTTTATTAAATAAAGCCAGATAAAAATAAAGTGAGTGCCTGGGAGGACAGTGATGAGTCCCAGGGAATATCAGAGACAGGGAAGAACAGAGGGCTGCTAATGAATTGCCCTACATTACAATGAAGTCTCCAAACAATAGCATGTTTTTGTCATGCACTTTTTTTCCTTGATCATCTGCCGCCATGGAAACAGCACCTTTTCCGTTTTTTTCTTCTTTTTTTTTGACAGCTCAAGATGGTGAATCGCACGTGTGAAGAGGGAGAGCGAGAGGCAAAGAGGTGGTGGTGGTGGTGGTGGTGGTGGTGGTGGGGAGGGGGGGTGGAGGAGTGGAGGTGGAGGCAGCGGAGGGGAAAATGAGTGGTTGTGCTCTTTGGCAGGAAAAAGGGTTTCCCCTCGATCTCCCTCCACCTCCCTCCCTCTCTCTCTCTCTCTCTCTCTCCCTGAACATGATAAGAGAATGACGTTTCTGTTGTCTTTAGTGCAGACAGATGACAAAACAAGAGCAGGATTTGCTGTCACTCGCTCAGCTAAAAGAATGGGTTTCCAAAAATTATTTCTATGGCTAATTTAGAACCACCAGCTGACGGAGGACGGATCCAGGCGGGCATCACCGAAAACAGATCCCCCACTCCTAAACCAGAGAGAGAACAAAAACACAGAAGCCTTTCCACATGACGGGAGGATTTGCTGTTCCCCTCGTTCTGTCCATCACCGTCTCCCCCGCTTACACACACACACTTCCTAACCATCCTCATTATGCAGTTCATTGTGACATGGCAGCCAGCTCGCTCGGGGAACCCTGCTAAACCCCTAGCTTCTGGCAACCAGCCAGATGCTGGAGCTAAAAATAGCCTATCAAAACTTCCCAGGCGTCCTAATTTGAATAATTCATTGTTACTTTAAGTGACAGAGAAATCAGTGTCGGAGGGGAGGATGAGCTGCTGAGGTACAGACTGATGGGTCCATGCCAAGACACTGTCGTCTTCATTTAGACGCTGGAACAGTCGAGGGGAGGGCAGATTTAAAAATCATGAACTCCACAGCTGGAAAAGTTTGACATTTAGTTTAGTATTGATGACTGCAATTACATAAGTAATGAGTGTACACTCGTGTGGTGTGCGATAGCTCACACAACGAAATGCAGGACTATTCATGTGATAATGAAGAGCAGAGGAAAGCCCTGACTCAGTTGGACCTGACCCTCTTAATTGCAGATTTTCCTTTCCTTTGTTTTTAAAGCATCATCAGGTGATTTCTGGTGTGGTGCCAGAAAACTGGCAACCTACTGAGATGAGGCAGAGGCTGACACAGAGGATGGACAGCAGTCATTTTTATCTCTTTTTGAATGAGTTGTCTGATTTTTTTTTCTTAAATCTGGGTTATCTTGATACTGTTCCCTTAATCTAACTAATTAATTATTTATCCATTCTAGTACTATTTCCCATTATTTTCATGTGTGCTGTTCTGTTCTGAGGCTTGATATTTAACTTGATGCATATCTGGGAGTTGTGAAACTGAGGTATACATGCAAGGATGATGACTGTGTTTATGGACTGGGTAGCTGCAAACTGAATTGCCGTCTGGGATAACTAAAGCTGAATTGAATTGAATTGAATTGAAAATTGAATAGTTATTAGGGGGAGGGGCTCAGTCTAAAAAACACTAAAATGAATACTACAGGAGGACAGAGCACAATGGAGGATCCACTTAGAGGTGTGTAGAAATGTTAATAATAGAACGGTGCTCATGGTTTATATTAAACCGTCCTACACATTTAGGAATCTGATACAGATTGTATTAACATGGTCCATGGCCCACTGAGTCTAATGTAAATGGTTTCTGTACTTTCTGGGTAATCCTGTGGAAAATTAAGCTAATATGGGTAAAATCATAATCTCCTTGGCAGAGCTAATGATACTACTGACACTAATAATCCACAGTAGATTGTGCTAAATGCACTTCAAGGAGAACGGATGTCAGACTTGTGTTTCCAGGGGAAACTAAAGAGTGATGAACCCAAATGCACTTCTTCAATGGTTTTTTCTTCAAAAGACACAGAGCAGTGAAGAAGTCACAAGTGCATCCCAGTCACTTTTCCCTGTCCCCTGGACACACCTCTGTTGTTGCCTGTGCTACTTGTAGGGCAGTTCTGTATTTGCTTGTGTTGTTGTGTGTATTTACATGTGTTTTCTACAGCCACAGTGTGCTGCCATCTTGTCCTTGCTGCTCTGATAGTGAAAGTCACAGTGAGGATGTGGAGGGGGATGCGGGGCAACATGGATGAGTAATACTCCAAACTAACAATCCACAAGATGCGTGTTAAATATCCGTCTCCTGTCTCTGGTCCTGTATAATTCAGAAAACTCCTCAGCTGGTGTTGGCTGTCAAAACTGTCCCAGAAAACTGCCTGGTAGAACAAAGAGTTGAAGACAAAGATTAAAGTGAGCAGCAGCTTATCGTAACATCACTCAAAATAAAACAAAAGCTGTTTTCAACCTCTCCAGTCTGACAAAAATAGTCATGCTTGAAGGTCCCACAGAGACTGTGATACTAAATATAACACCACGCCTCTCTTTCTCTCTCTCTCTCCCTCTCGCTGCCTCTCTCTGTCATCTGCCCATCAATATTTAAGTGCTTTGCCTATAGCTCACATGTGCCATTGACTCATGAAAGCTGATGTTTATGAAGGGACGGCAGCATTAATATTAGCGATGACTGTGCTGATGTGTTCAGCGAGCCTCCATTCATAAAGAGTGTGTCACCACCAGGACGTGACAGGACAGAGTGGAGGGTGGTGGTTTTATATGGGGCTCTAAAAGTGACTAAATGTGGTTAGAGGTCATCACACAAATCCACCATCTAACTGAGAATCTAAAACAAAGTTCAAAAAGTATTCCAAAGCTTCATGTGTAAACTTTATTTGTATTGCTCTTGTGTTTATCTTGAACTTTTTTTTCATATTCTGACTTTATCCTGATTTATTGAGTTACATATTTAATCATTAGTCTGGTCCCTGTTTAGATTCTGTCCTACATTCACTGCTCTCTTCTCACCTGCATTTTCTTTTCTGCACCACAGTGCAAATATTCCTGATGCACTTAGAATGAGATGAGTTTATTTACACTGACGTCCATTTTCATCTTTGATAAACATAAGATGCACTTGAAGATGATGTTAAAGACAGAAGCATGGTGTCTCTGAACTCCCAGCTATCATCAGCTTGTTGGCTAGAATGACTTCAGTTATTAGATTTTATACAGTGATACAGTGATAAACAAAGTTAAATATTGTATATAAGCATTTAATATTATACGCACAATATTATATGTACAGCTCAACAGCAACTTTACAGTTGTTAGCTAGAAGCTAGTAGCTGCTGTCATGGTGTGTATGGGAGTTAATGTGTGTGTTTCAGTTTGGCATCCATGAAAGCAAAATAAAACTTGTGGCACAACATCAGCCTGGTTCCTCGGCCCAACTCTGGCCCAATTATGGACTGACTCTGGCTGTCGTCCCGCAGTATTCAATATTCAATATTCAATATTCAATATTCAACAGGAACTCCGGCTGTGTTTTCCATAGTGCACCTGATCTACTGGGATCTCCTTTTCCCTTTCCTCTCTGGGATACATACACAATATTTGTTCATTATTCACTTTGGGGGCATGAAGCCTCTTTGTGTCCTACTACATCATCATCTTAAATCTTCTGTGTTACTGCGCTGCAGCTGATTTGTTTCCAATTTGCGGTGCTAATGTTACATTCACCAAACAATGCACAAAACTTAGACCAGTGACTCCTCTGAGCCCATCTTATCATTTATGAATACATAAAATGAGAAATGTGGCAAAGAAAAAAAAGGGAAATGTGTCTTTTAGAGGAAAAAGGAAAATTTGGAGAGACCTAAAAAATAAAATGAGAATGGTCACTGATTGAATACAGTGAATTTGGAGTAAACTGCTGTAAATGTTTAGCAAATGATCTTTTGGATTGGACCAAACTTTAAAAGTTTGACATCCACAGACAGGAAGCTTTTATCCCTCCTGTTCTAAATATCACTGAGGGGATTGGAGCATCCATCCTCTGTCCTCAAGCCACCCCAGTCTCTAAAGGAAGCTGTCATGTCATGCAAATTCACCGCTAATCTTAATCACCCTAAAGATGCTATTCCCCACTGAGGACACTTATATTCCCTATATTCCCATTAAAAGTCGCAATTCTTTGTTTCTTCATTCAAATCCTTCTCCCAAATCCACAGAGACTAAATGTGACATTAATCACATTTCAAGGCTGCGACACATCTGAAAGTCTGAAACGAAACTCTGAAAGAGAGGAGGATCAGACAGACAAGGCTGAAATGGACGACGATTTGACTTAACAGCCTTGATATCTCTGTGACCCATGACATGTTAGATTCGGCGCGGCACACAGCGCTCTGGGCGCGGCTGTCTCTTAAGCTGAGATCAGGAGAGGTTGTGTTGTGTTGGTTGAGGTGGAGAGAGGGAGACATGAAGAGGTAGCTTGTGCCGAAAACGTGTGAAGCAGGTTTAGTTTGTTCCCAGCGAGATGCTCAACACTGACTGCCTCTGTCAGGAAAATATTGACAAGCTGAATAACCAGGTGGCTCAGACACACTGTGAAAATCAGACATCCAACAAGATTGATTTTGGCATAAATCCCCATTTCTCACTACTTTGACTACCTAGTTACAAAAAAGCAAACAGAAATAGCTCTGACAGATCGGAGCAAGTGTCTCAACAACTCACAACAAAAACAGGGAGCAAAAAATAGAGGATCATTATCACTGGACAAATATATACATGAAGCCCACCTGAGCCATATGATTAAAAAATAAACAGGCTTATTCAGTGAGCGCTGTATTCATGATCTATCAGTAAAGGAAACACAAACAGTACACAACAAGAGGAACGCTGCACACTCCTGACTCCACCATGATCTTCAGCTTCTCACCACATCTTATGATCCAGCTTCAAGGTCATAATCAGGGAAAGATGCGGAACAAGAAATAATAAGTAAGACAGTGACAGGCTATGAAGGCACACTGCTTCAGCTCCACTCTATTATTAAACCAATGCATTAAAACGTCTTGTTTTCTGCATCATTAAAAAAAGGAGAATTCTGTCACTGTCAGTTTAATGGCCTTGCTACACACCCTTGAGAGATCTTCAATGTGATTATCAGGATTTAAATTTGACTTACCTTTTTTTCCCAACCCAACTGTATCTGCAGCAAGCAGCATGTTAAATAGGCCTAACTAACACTTTAAAATCTGCTGAGTCGTCCTCTGTCATTCTTGTTGATGAGTTTTGGTCTTGTTCAGATTTGGTTACATACAAATGATCAAGAACCTTGTTTTTCTTAAACAACGCTCAGTGTGAGGAGGCAGAGAGGAGGCAGAGAGAAGGTCCAGAGGGAGACACATTCGATAACACAAGATCATGTGATGCACCCTGGCTCAAGAAGACTTTCTACCTCTTGGTTTCACCAGGATTAAGTGATAGTAATTAATTCATGTCTGTCACATCCAGGGAAAGTTTTTAAATGCAGCTCTATAGGCCCACAAACCCAATGCCATAGAGGCCTGAATAATTCACAGCAAATGAATGTGCTGCTAACTTGGACATACTATTCTGCTCTTTTCCTACATCCATTAATGGAGCCAGTGCCTTGGGAATATCAGTCCAGCTCAGTCATGTTGGGTCAGGTCTTTGGTACAACTGCAGTCTATACCCAGAGCTTGGATTTGTTTCAAATGACTTCAGATGTGACTGTGACTTCGACTGTTTCTTTAAATACCAACATTTGCCCACATAAAGAAGAGGACCATTTAAAACGTTATGAGTCTGTGTCATTGGACGTTTGGAGAAGAACACGCTGCATGGTGGTACATTCAGCTTGGTAAAACACAGATGCACAGTGCTCCATCCTCCTGTCAACCATTTGTCGACAAGTAGAGAGGGACATATGATTTGTGTGTGTGTGCGTCTGTGGTGTGTATGTGTGTGTGCCTCCATGCTGGAGTGTAAAAACTGATGTCAGTATCCGGGCTTTTTTCTGTTGTGATTAAAAGCCTAGTTGGCAGGCATTTGCTCAGCCCTCCCAAGATTTCCTGAATACATGAATACATTATTGTCATTTAAAAGAAACAAACATGCAATTATATGGAGAGTGGGAATAAAAGAGAGAAACAAGCCTAGTCAAACCGCTATACATACCCCCTTTGTGTGTGACCAAGTCCACACAACAGCTCACACACACACACACACACACACACACACACACACTCGTTGCCTCCCGCTGAGATCTGCAGCCAGTCCCTTCAATCACTACTGTACCTTCACTGGTAAATGAGCCTGTCATGTGTCACTGTGCCGTTATCTGTGTACTGATGAGCTTCCTGTTCCAGATTTCATCTTTAACTTAAATTTGCCAAAAGCTGCACCAAACTGGGTCACACACAAATAGCTGGTCGGGCAGGGTCCAAAGCAGAGCAGTCTGGAAAAAACTTCTCTCTCATCATAGTGCATTCAGTACCAGCAAGAGTTGGCTGTAAAGTTTGCTGTCTATCAAGTCCAGAGACTGTACGGGCTCTGATGAATTAACCATGGGGGTGTGATGTCTCACACTGGTTCCAGGTGAAAGCTGATGGAGCAGGGGAGCAGTCTGATTTCATTTTCAGTCTGGACTCTTCACTTGAACAGGAACAGCAAGTAGTGTGATGTGAAGGAAGGAGGGTGGAGGTCTGGAGGTGGACAGAGACAGTTATCATCACACACACAGTGGACACTCATTGGACACGGATCTCACTGACCAATGCTCTGTTCCTGTCCATCCTGTCCACATGGTCTACAGAGGACAAAGCCCCCTGAACAGAGACACGGCTAGAGACACCAAGCCCTGCAAGTTTGGTTAGTGGGTCCAGGTGGGCAGGGCTTTGGGCGCAGCTGAGGGTGGCAACTGCTTTGTTGTGACATCACAAAGTTACAGAAGCCCTGGTGGATTGTTTTAAGCCTCAGTTTCTGAATACAGACTGTAAAGAAAAAGATTCTGTCAAACTCTTTGTATAAATAATGAATTCCTGTCAGCCCAGACAAAGGCTCTGTAGCTCCATAGGTCCACAAACACAAAGCCTGAAGAATGCACAGCCATGTGATGCTTTCTTGCTGCTATGGCCACAATGTTCTCTTACCACTTGCTTTAAAGCTTGTGAGTCACATAGTCCTTATGAGCTGATGTTTCCAAGGTCAAGACTGAACTGTGACACACACTGAGAGAGATTTTCGGTGCTTGAACTGAACTGATGCAAAACACAACATGTACTCTTTCAAGGCAAATAATGTACTCTACGAGTGCCCCAGGGGTCAAAACAGTGACTGAATGGAAACTCTACAGTAGAAGATACACAGAAGAAATATATGATTAAGCATCTGCTGTAATTACCACCAGGCAGCACCTGTTGTTATACAGTACAGCAGCATACTCCATCCTTAAAGGATTTATACCTGCACAAGATCGGTTTCTGAGTTCAAAATGTGAACTTTTCATGTGCTGCATCCCAGGGCTCCTATCTGTGGATGTGTCATCACCACTTTCACGACAAAAGGCTCCAGTCACATTCAATCAATCATAAAAGAAGCGTGATGAATAGAAATTAATCATGTTGAATGGAGGATCTCTTATTTTGCTCCGTTCTCCGATTCCCACAGCAGATCAGCATTATTCACCATCTTCAGGGCCTTGGCTCTCAGTGAGACACGAGGTAGGGAAAGCCACTGTTGCTATGGTGATGAGGAATGTGAAAGTGGTGGCTGAGAAGCGCTGTGACAAAAGACAAGGCCAGATTTGACAACACAGTGCTGATCAGCCCTGAGCTGAATGCTGATGTGTTTTGACAACACGACGGGCTCGAACCAACGTTCAAGCAGAGACTCGTACCTGAGACGCTTCACTCTCATTATGTCTGGCAGCGCTCAGTGCCCATTATCATCACCACAAACACACAGCATTTAGACATTCAGACACTGAATACAGGAGGATATGACAGTCTTCACCAAAATAAAAGTCCAAGAAACTAAATCAAGGTATCTGCAACTCACAGCGCTGCTGTGTGGAATCCAGGGACAGAGCATTATTCTATAACATGAAATCACCATGTGCATATACTGTATGTATTGATGCTACATGTACATCTTTGTTCAAATTTAGATTTTTTTGAGTATATAAAAAAGTATGGTCTGTTCAGTCTTAGATGAAAGAGTATGTGGATTTTAAATTGTGCTTGTGTCCAAAAAAAACAAAAACACAATAGACTTCTCTGCACACCTTGTCACTGTTTGACTTTTCTCATAAAACACAACAAATTGTTGTCACAGTTTTTGTCAGAGATTCATCTTCTAAGTTACGACTTAAATCTGACCTCACAGATACACGAGACAAATCTGTGAAAAAATGACTCAGCCTGTTGTTTCTGTAATAAATTCAACAGATTTAACAGACGACTGGACATCATTTCACCTGCAAATCACTAAAACTACATTCACTGGTGATGTTATCAGCTGTTGAAACAATAAACTTGTCACCTGTAACTTCCATGTCAGTATGTAGATCTTTTCTGATCTTTTTCCACATATGATGTATTTCATCTGATCATAGTGAATTAAATCCTTTAAGGCAGCTGCAGGACCAGCAAGAGAGTATTTGTTTCACAGATCTGTCACAGTCCCACTGTAGAGGCTGGGCAAAACTGATAATGTTGGGTTTCCTCCAGTACAGACCAGTATGGTATGGCAAGATTCAGAAACCTGCTTCTCCGCCGACCATCCAACACTGGATTAGAGAGACTTTTTATATTAAAGCTGTATATCAAAGCTCTGATGTTATTCCTGGCTCTGTCCCAGTCACAGACTGTAAATAAAGACCCACAGGTTTCTGAAGAACAGTTTTGAAGCTCAGACTGAGCTGCTCTACTGTCACCATCTTGGCAGTGGCTGACTCCACCCCCTAACTTCCAGCTAATCCAAAAAAGGAGTGCAAGTTGTGGCAGGCACAAACTCAGCCACCTACCACTGAAAGGGACCTGCCCTCAATTAGGAAGCATTTTATGCTTTAATAAAATGGAAATGGCTGAGTTATATAAAGAGTCACCCTGTGCGCAGTTGTCATGAAGGAGGATATTAGTCACAGAGACTAAAATGTTTTTACACCAGGCTGTGAACATGTTTATTTCGGCTGTCTATGGGCTCACTTTTGGAGCCAGCCAGTTGGAAAACCGTAGTTTTTGGTACATCCATGTTGGCTTCATGTTTCAGTATAACAGGTGTTTTTGACATCATTTGCAGGCTGAATTTGAAGACTGACTGCAACACAAGTGCAACTAGACTGAACAAGAGATGAATCCCTCTTCAGACCAGTCTGCCCCAAGAATTACTGCATGTCAGTTAATAGTAGCTACAAACCACAGGCCTTAAACCTCCACCCATCCTCCGTCTGTACAGCTTATCTGTGCAGGGTTGTTGGGGGGCGGGAGCCAATCCCAGCTGACATACTGTAGGGCGAGGGCGGGGTACAACCTAGACAGGTCACCAGGACCATACATACTACAGGCAATTTAGAGTGTCAAATCAACCGGTCTGTTCATGTTTGGGAGGAAGCTGGAGCACCTGGACAGAATCCCCACAGGCACAGGGAGAACATGTCAACTCCACCCTGAAAGCTCCTAGACTAGGGAATTGAACCTTCTTGCTGAGAGGTAAGGGTGCTAACCACTGCACCACTGTGCCAGAGCAGTTTTTGTGGAAAAAAAAAGAAAAGAAAAAAGACAAAAAAGTTAAATCTTGTCAAGGTTGCCAGGCGACAGGAGCAGCTGATGCTGCAGCGATGCAATGGTAAGGACACCATTGTGGTTCAGGCCTGATGATCTACACTGTGTCCTCTGAGGGAGGCTGCACTTCACTAACAGACAGGTATTCATACACATTTTTGTTTCAGATCATTAACACTTTGCTACTATGACCTCACCTTATGCTGATGTTATTTCTTTCTGAAGCCTATGTCATAATGAGTGTTATGAGACTTAATAATCCCCTCGCTCACGTATGATAGCAACATCTGCTAGTAAATGCACATTAAATCAGCAGGAGGACAGGACTACCCATGAACCTTTGCTCTTTGAGGGGATCTCCAGTTGCTGTTTGACTGAGCATACGTCATCATATCTGTTCAAAAGGGCTGTTTTCTCATGTGGTCAAATGCCACTAAAAGAAAACCATCTCAGAGCGGCATCGTTATCAGTCTGATGAAACCACTCAGCGTGACCTGTGTTATCGCCCTGCTCATCCATGTTTCTGCCCCCAGCTGGACAGCAGGGGGGGCCCTCCTAAAGTCAGATTGCAGGGCAGAGTAGGTTGGTGTGTAACCATCTCTCCCACCCCTCAGGCAACTTGAAATTGCAGGTCCCACTTTGCTATTATGCTCAGCAAGATGGGCGCCCACAGGCAAACTGCGAGCACGCCATATAGAGCAGTCTGGCCAGGGATATAATCCTTCGTGGGATTTACTGTTGACCCACTAAAGGTCACACAGAATGTAATACAGGCAGAATATAGAGTGTCATGATGGGCTTGAGTTTCAATATTGATGCCTGGGTGAAAATCCGGGTCTGAGCAACATCCAACATTCCATGTGTGTGTTGTTGTTGATGTGGCAGACTCCCTGTGTCGCACACAGTAACACAACAGAATGAGCTTATAACATTTATACTAAATGTCCATTCTCTCATTTTACATGAAACAAAGGAGCTTGTGCTGATACACACACCCCTCTATCCACTCTGACCTATCACACTGCTGTTCTCTCAGCATGACCATGTTCCATTGGGTTAGATGTTTAAACAGTGATTTGCTCTGCTTCATACAGCACCAGGAGAGAAATCACAATAAGGAAGCACCGTGGTTTTAAGAGGGCGTTTCATGAGCTGTGCCCAACTTCTCAATTATCACTGGTATAAACACTTCAAAATTAAGCATCTCTAAATTATGCATAAAGTGGGTGTTTGACTTTAAGTACTATCATCCACTCATTAGCTATCTATAGAGAAAATCAACCTTTACATACCTTAAGATGATACAAATTTAAACCTTATCAAGATTTTGCCACTGAACTAACTATCCCCAGCTCTGGGATAGCTACCTTACTGTCTTGGGCGAATCACCACAAATCTGTTTTCATTATTTCATAAAGCATTTCTCATAATGTAGTTTTGACATTTAGCACAGTCTGAAGTCTGAGCCTCGAGTGGTTGCTTAATCACTGTGCCTTGGCATGTGACAAATAAAACTAATTATATATATAACATTATATTACCAAAAACAAATTTTCAATTCTACATTCTATAAACAAATTCTCAACTGCTTTTCCTCAACATAATATATTTCCTAAACGTGGCCTCTCGGACAGTGAAGCAGTAGCAGCCCCTGTGAAGGTGCCTTCCATCAACTCCAAAGCCTCCACACCCACTCACTGTGTCCTCCCATCTAAATCACATCATGTCTCACTTCATTTCCAAACAACATGAAAGATTGCGTCTTCACTGTTACACTGCGGGATTCACAGATCCTCCACGTCTGAGGACAACACGCTGACTCCTGTATGGAAACCACAGCTAATGTCAGCAGGTGAGCTACCAGGGCACAGCTGATGTGTTGAGCTTCATAAGGTGTATCTTGTTGCCTCTCCTGACCTGTAACCCTGATATCCACACCTCTGTACTCAGTCTGACTGTGCTACTGGGATTAATAATCTCTGCATTTCAATTTGCAAACCCTTCCACTATATGCATAATCAAATGACTCTGACACTGTATGTGTTAAAGGTCCTCTCTCAGACTGCTTAAAGGTCACCGTTCACACCCAGACACAGCCATTGTAATGACAAAACCATTAGCATGATCGAAATTTTCACTGTCAACCGCCATGAATCACGTTTTACTCTAAATTGGAATTTGATGTCTCTGCCAAATGAAGACGAGCGGGGCTGATTCTACAGGTCTCCTGGGCTCCACGACCTTAACAATGAATAAATTCATCTTACACACTACCCTCTCACCCCTGCCAGCCCCTGGGACTTACTCACACACTAACAGAGACAGGAAGCCTGAATGTTAATGCAAGTGAAGGTCAAGGTGGTGGTAGTTTTTTTTCTTTCTTCTTCCTCTTCTTCCCCAGGCCTGTGCTGGTCTCCGATGTGGACCCTGTGACTGATGAGAGGCCCCCGGCTAAATGTGAAACACCTTCTTTTACATCTGACACGCCTCGTTTCCTGTGTCACAGGGAAATATAGCATTCGGTTTGTCTCCACCCATGGGAGCTATGTGCAAAATAATTGGCCTAGAGATGAATTATTTATCTGTTGTGCTGTCTTAAGACCTTGTACTGAGGGTACATATCATTATATTATAGTAGATGTCTTGCCTGCCATTGGTGTGCACCAGTTCACCATCTTGACCATTTACGTGCAATATCCTGGTGATACGCTTGGAATATTTCTGTTGTAAAGACAAAAATAAAAGAGTGTACATGGTATTCAGACAGGAATCATTAACAAAATGTTGAAGCCATGCATCAGAGAGGGTCACAAATCACATCAGCTTATCTGGCGCGATGACCCCCCACTCGACAGTGCCGATCTGTAACACTCTTGGATGTCTGATGCAACAACCAGGAGGGTTTTTTTTTTTTTTTTGCAGCTGCTTATTCTTCAAAAAGGATCAAAGCTTCACGTCTGTTGCCACTACAGTAAATCTATTTGTGGCTTGCCTGCTGAATTATTCATATCAGATGTGTATTCTGGTCCTGACTGATCACGAAGGAAACACTGTCATGTTGAAGCTCGCGCTGAATCGTAGAGGTGGAAAGGTGAATTTCGGGATTTATTTTTAAATACCTGAAGTATCATTGTTTTTGTTGAGATCAAATTATTACCAGAACTTCTGTCATATGAACCGTATCCCAGCATTTCTGCAAACACCTTTTATTTGCAAGTGACATGATGTTTTATACATTTTGAAATTTCTTCCTCATTCCCAGTTTCTGTCGAGGTTTTGTTTCAAGTTGCCCATTAGAAGGTGTCACAAGCAAACATATCAAACTTTTTTTATTATTATTACTTTCTGCCCATGTAGCGAGTTTGACAGATCCAGAGCTGCAGAGCTTTTAGTAACTGGGACCCAACCCAAGACCTGATCCACATCTAAAGTCTATTCAAACTGTGATTGGTTCAGTATTTGTCAAACCAAGTATCTAACCATCAGAATAAAAATAAACAACCGAATTCCTCAAACCTTCCAAAAACCAATCAGGTCTGCACGTCAGCAGACAAAGAGTTGTGATTATCAACTCCATCAAGTTGTTGCACTCTGCATGCTGTGTCTGTTGGGTCTGAAGGGTTAATATGATTGTCTTGAGTTGACCTTGTCTTCAGCCCACAATGATCTTGGTCATTATAATTAATTGGCTGCAAAACACAAACTCAACACAGTCCAAGGCCAGGCTAACCATTAGCTTCATCCACCTGATCATTACTGAGGTATCAAAAAAACAACCTGTACACTAACATGGCTACATTAGTGGACAGTGTGGCATGGTTGGTTACAGTGAAGTCCAACAAAACTAAATTTAAAATATAATGGCGAAACACATTTACTTGCAGATCACAAAGGTGTCCCTTCTGTTTGTCTGACAGTATACACAGTACGAAGCTTATAAAGCAAGACAGTCTAGAGAGCAGCCATTTTCTTTTCTCCGTCCTGCAACTGATGTGATTCATCACACATCTGTAACACTTCAGAAAACTTCCAGACCATATTCTGGAAGAATCTATGTACGTGAATTGGCCAGATAACTGTAAACTATACTGAGCACATTCATACTAAGCCCTCTCCATTTCAGACCTCCAGTTTAGCTTTTCTGAAGCACTATCTTCAGGAGTCAATGTCCATTTGTGAGGCTTTATCCCTCTTGTTTGTGGTAAAGTGGATCTAATTTTGGAAGAACGCTTTATGGTTACAACATCTTTATGCCTAGGTGTCATGGCAGCGTGCCAAAAAGCTCTCTGGAATAAAATATACCATTAGCACAATAATTACATTTCTGTCAGAAGGCTGATTAGATAAAACCCCTCAGGGAGAAAGAGAAAGAATGAGCAAGAGATAAAGAGACAGCGCACGCAGGAAGGAATAACTACCGATGATAAAAGGGAGGCATGAAGAATGGAAGAGAGAGGGAAAAATAAGACAACAGGAATTATGAAAGAAGAGGCAGAGAGAGGGAGGGAAAGAAAGAAAGAAAGAGAGAAAGAAAGAAGGACAGGGAGTGATGATAACGAATGTGGCTGCTTGCTGTGGCTCACACACTATGATCCCAACCATCCATCCTCCAACCATTCCTCGTTAAATAATACAGATAAGATGGAAAAGCTCTCATCGTCCACATCCATTTAGCCAAATCGCACTCTATTGTAGGAAAAAAAATGTGCTTAATGATTCATGAAGCAGCTCCCATTACCGTCACACCAACTTACCCAGGAACTGTGAGCAACACATGGGGAGAAGAAGACGGAGGAGGAGCTGAGCCGCAGCAGCTGTGGAGCTCTGACTTTCATTAGAGGGAACAAGGCCGGGGCTCTGCTGGACAGGTGCACACACCACGCACATGCCAAGTCGTGGACTGGAATCAAATATTTGACCTTCAGTCCGTTTTCTCCGCTGCACTCTCACACAAAAGGCACAGCAGACAGCAGTGACCGTCAGCGGTGTTTTTTTAAAGGTCAGAGGTCAGCGCTGCAATAATTTAATAAGAAAATGTAATAAGAAAAAGTGGAAGCTGTTCAAACGTTTCTTCTGATGGTGAGGAGGAATTTACAGACAGTTATTTCACTTCGTGTGTTATAGATGCTCATGAAAATGATGAAAATACACATTTTCAGCATTTGAATGTGTTGTTCCTGTTCCTTTGTAGCTCAGAGCTGAGTCAGCCCAGTGAAGCAGCTGAGACAGGGCTCGGAGGAGGCAGCAGGGAAAGTTACATAAAATTACAGGATGAGTGGCATTAAGAAATCTCATACAAGATATGCTACAATATGTCTCAGTGCTCTCCTTTCATCTTGTTATGTTACTATGTTATATTATCATTAAAGGAGAATAGCACCCCCCATGCCCCCACCACCTGGTGGGAGCTCGTGACTTCCCTGTAAAATGATCCCACTCTGTTCCGCATCCACATTAAACAGCGCAGTAATGCATGACAGTGTTCCAATCAGCAAACACAACATTAAGTGACGTTCACAAGATGAACATTCAGAAACCTTCCTCTTCGTGGTTTCTGGGCTTCATTTGCTCCAGGATATAGCTTTGCCTCTGCACTGGCTCTGTGGAGGGTTAACACGGTCCTATGTTTTAGCTTGGTTAAACTCACTGCTTCAGTATGAACCTCCGTCATTCACCGACACTTCCACTGCTTTTATGACTTCAACACTGATTCATTGTTAATTCAACAGCAGTGTGCTTACAGACTAAACAGCTCAGCTTCCTGCAGTGGTCATATTTCAAATGATACTCTGGCTATTTCAGTGCCTCAGTCAAAACTGCAACAATATTTTGAATTCATCACAGTGTTTGCACCTGTAATTTAAGTACACTAAAGAAAATGTCCTATGCTCTCTTAATAAGAGGTAGGAACCTTAAGGCCTGCTTTTCTGACGGTACTTCTATTCCTCTTGGAAAATGTGAACTTATGAGCCAGAATGTGAAGAAGCAGCAACAACAATCCCTTAAAAAAGGCAAAAAAAACAACAACATTGAAATCTTCTTTCCTCACAGACTAGCATCAACCTTTTCATGACAAAACTGTGCCAACCAGACAACAGCTTCATCACTCAGACTACAGCAATTGACATAATGTAATTTATTATTTCCAATATTAATCTTACATAATGAGGTTTTGAATTATGATAATCTAGATACAGAGTGAGCAAATCCTCATCAGTTTCATTACAATGTGGCTTCTCATCAAATTAGCGTGTTCGCTCAACCTCGACATGCTGCCAGGCAACCTGCACGGCACAAACTGACATTTGGGAGCAGCCAGCGTTGGGTGTAATAGCACTGTACCATGCAGACAGTCTGGCACGCAATTGCAGACAGACACACACAAAAACACATGACATCGCAACCACCCGTTAAGTGTGCACACACACACATAAGGTGCACAGGCAAACATTTATCCCACTGCCACTTCTACTCAGCCCCACACACACAGTGAAGAGCAGCCCCCAGCAGATAGATATCAACGCTAGGCATTATGGGTGAACCTATCTGGCGTTTCAGATTGAGTTAGGGCCAATTAGCCTGTAGGGAGTGAGAGGAGCCGCTGCATAAGATGTTACTGAGAAGAACAGCACATGGAGGACTGAAGAGGCCCTGCAGCAGCGATTAGAACACAAACACTCCATCAGAAACTCAAATCCTCAAAATCTAAGCCAAAAACTGAAGTTAATGAATCCAAACTAAACACTCTACAACATTCTCATATGATGATACGTCCATTTTCATCTCATGGCTGACAAAGCAGGTATTCAACATATTTAGATCAGATCACCTTCTGACCAATCAAACAGATTTTCTCTCCGTTCTCTATAACCTGCTGCTGCTGCTGTTCACTTCTCATGTGTTGATATGAAACATCGATCCATAGATATTATATAGATATTTGTGGTTTTAACAACCAAAAACTACCGTAATTGAGTTTTATAACTCCTCTCTCAGGCTTCTTTCTAGAACTCCAGTAACAACAGTTTAGTAAACCAATTAGAGCAGAGGAGGCTCTGAGCCTCCCGTCTGATTGGTTAATTGACTCATTTAGTGAAGTATAAAAGATAGAAAGCAAATCCTACAAAGTTGGGCCCAGCTGGATGGTTGGCTTTGTGCATGGCTGAGGACAGTGACAGAGCTTTGATATATTCATAATGTTGATATATAACCTAGACCTATTTATAATCACACTACACATTCACATTTACCTTCATAGCACATGTGCCCTGAGCATGTAAATGTGTGAAAAATAAGTTTGCGGGTTCAAATTAAAATGACAATAAAAGAGAGAGCAGATGACTATGATGAAGATTATGATGGTGAATCCTTAGTGGATTCAAGCCATTGGCATAAAAGCCCCACGGCCCCATAGAGCATCTCTGCAATAACCACAGTGTCCATTCAGATATCAACATGAGATGATCTGTTAACTGTTATCACAGGTTCATGCCTTCACATCAACAGGACAGAACCATCCTTGATATAATGTGCAAAGATCCACACACACACAGTCAGGTGGAGGTGATCTAAGTGGCGAGGCAGAAGGGATATAAACATCATTTGTTTTCCCTGAAGGTGACGGAGATAAGCAGAGCAGCGATGGATGGATGTGTGGAGTGAGAGGGCAGCCCTGCAGATTGATGTTGTGTTAACATGAAATGAATTGCCAGAGGGAGGGAAACCGTATAGCGTTCTGGGATTTTGATAAGAGATCAAGCATGAGATGGATGCTGTGGGCGTGTGTATCAGCTTTTTGTGTGTGCGTGTGAATGCGGGTCCATGTATTGTTTGTGAATGAGCAGCTTGGAGAGTGAGTGGCGTGCTGACGTGGAGCTTCATGGTAGTATCAGACTGTAGCACTGCTGCGTTTATACCCAACTCAAGGGAGGAGAAAGTTAGAGACAGATTCAGAAAGAGAACGCAGAATATTCTCACATTACCCACTCTCCAACTGGGCCTCTTTTTTTTGTCTCCCTCTTCCTCTAATCTTTCTCCCTCTCTCTGTCTCTCTCCTTTCAGTGGGTTTAGGTATCACCCTCTGTAATGAAAACACACACTTCCCCTGCTCTCACTCCTCAACTTCTAAATGAGACCTGGGATCTGGCAAGACAGCCATTGACATCCATCCCTCCCTCGACTCTCCAACAGGTTTATGATTTCCAAATTCTCTGCTTCCTCAAGGTCAGTGCTATTCGTGGCAGGGGGTGGGGGGAGAGGGGGAGTGAACGGATCCAAGACTAAGGAAGATAGACAGGAGTTAATTGGCTTTCACTAATCTATTCTCCTTGACATTGATCCAGATCAGGAGAAGGCATTTGATTCCAGGGAAATAAGGGTTCGAAACTGAAATGGCACTGCATGCATATTTCACTCCACTTTATCTTATTAAAGCATCTTCATAACAAATTTATAGTGAAACCCATCTACAAGAAAAAGACCACTGTGCTGCCCAGAGTATATAACAAGATAATCCACACTAACTCTGACCTCCATTAACCAGCATGAATAATAAAAGACATTTTTGGGATAAAAATAGTTTTCAAGTTGGATCACTGCATTGTCAGGAAGAAAACTGCTTTGTTTATCAATTCATTGATTTTATTTCCCTGTCCACTATAGCGGGTGAGAGGAATCTGCCTGAGAGCCTTGATCAATCATTACAGATGTGGTTGAAAATAAAGAAGTAAAATAAACGTATATATTTCAGATTTGTGTGATGTGATGAGAGGCATAAGGAGCTATAACACTTTGAGTGATTTAGACCATAAAAACAACTAAATGTGTGTTTATGTTGCAGCTCATACGAGGGTTTTTACAGATAGTGTGGACTGACACAAGTGAATAAAATGTGTACCTATTCTGTTATAAAAGCAAGTGATGGATGTCAAAAACACTTTCAAGACTCTACAGGCACGATAGTAGGTCCATGACACTGTAGCATTTACAGTACACTCAAAATACAGTGGTTACTTTCATCTGCAAACCACACCCTGCACCGCTTCACAACAAAGCACGCAATGTGGAAGAGATGGGGAGTCCTCACCAAGGTAGTGAACCTGCAGGCAACCAGATAAAGGCGGGATGCAACATCAACATCCCTACCCTTGTCATCATTAGCACTCCTCTGACCCACTGTAGCCATGGAGGAGAACAGCATCTAGCTAGTGACACAGCCAGACAAGTAACCTGTTAGCTGGTGAGAAAAACAGGTGCAGGTCCATGATAACCACCATCTGAATAAAAACATCTTTCCTTGACTTAAAAAGATATTAAGAAGCTCAAACCACAAGTGTCCACGTTCAGTGACTACCCTGATGGCTGTGTTGGTGAACAGTAAAGTGGAAAATTCAGCGTCAGTATGACTGAGGAGCTTAAGAGATCTTCATGGGGAAGAAAGCAAGAATGCCATGTGGAGGGCAATATTCGTGTATTAAGGGGGCGGGGGCTGGATCATGTGACTCAGTCTGTGCATTGACTGACATGGTGGTAGAGGGCACATCTTATAGTGAGACATTAGAAAGACAACTGAAAATGCAGTAATATAAGCAGTCCAGTACTCATCATTACAGTTCCTGCAGAAGTGAAACCACAACAGTATTTGTTGTGGAAACAGTGATAAAGACAGTAGTATGTGCAGTTGTGATAGTGGAGGCAGGGAGTGATGGGAGTGCAGCAGAGGGCAGCTTGTTACAGGGGCCAGGTTCTCTATCTGTACATAACATGATAAATGACCACTGACCAATGGGCTTCTTCATGTGTAAATGGTGACCAATGAGGCTGTCTGTCAGTGTGGAGTGGATGCTGCGCTTCAGTGCACCTGGTGTTCAAAACACCTCACATATCATCCCCAACACCTCCTCCTTCTTTCAGCCACACTCAGTTCATTATAGAGCTTTTCCACTGGTGGTCAGAGCAGCAGCTAAAGAAAACAAGAGAGGGTGCCCTGCTGCAGTCACCAAACCCTCGCTTTACATGCAAATGAATGGTTCACCCCAAAGCATGGGAATTCTTGCAAACTGACATGAATGCACATGTTTTTGTAATAATCTGTCAAAACATTCAGCTCACCTGCCCTCATCCATTTCCTCGTCTAAGCCCAGCTGTACATTAATACCCACGATTCACCTGTTTGCGTTCTGGACTGGCTGCGCTCCATTGGATCCAGTGTGAGGAGATGATGTCACATTGTCAATAAAGTCACATGGTGTTCTGTAGCGGATTATTTTCTAAATCTACTCTAATTACGTTTGTACATTTAGTTGTGTATTGAGTATTTGTGCTTCTGAATGATTTTAAAGTCGTGCTGCTCTCAACTGCTGCCACTGTGTTGTGTGGATTATACAGAGTAGGGGACAACGCTTTTTGCTGAGATGTTGTACACTCTGTTCTCCTTCAGGCAAATCCTTTTTTTATTGACTTCACATGTATTGTAGAGGAGACACACATTTGAGAGTGAGATATCTCAAACCCTGTACCAATAAAACAAGGGGTAGGACGAGATATGTGTGTGTGTTTTTTTTTTTTTTATTAATTTTGGAAAACCGACCCTTTTCATATCCCATATCTTCAAGGCTACTGGGCTCGATCCCCAGTTATGGTGAAGAGGTTTGGGACCCTGCACAAATAAGCCTAACAACTATTGGATGGATGGAAAGGAAAAATGAGATGGTGGAACTCCTGCAATCTGGAGGACAAAATGAGAACATGTCTTGCTGGAGGCTCTTTGTGCACCACAGGGACTGATGGCACTTTATATACACTATTGTGCAATGCTCACAGGCACTATTATACAGCTGGGAGAGACATGTTCATATGATGGAGGATATTTATGTCTTTACATTTGGTGGGCAGTGCCTTGGGGCCACATGTGACTGGAAATGATGAAGGGGGACCCTGGAAGAGATGGAGAGCCTGGCTCCCCAGTTTTGCCTGCAAAAACACTGGGCCCTCTGGTTCCACTAGATTGGCTTCAGATGACTTGGCACTCCAAACAAAGCTATTTCCGTCCCTCAAGCTGGCTTACTTCATCCTGATGACAAATGACCAGTGTGTGACCTCCCGTGGCAGCCATTTTACACCTTAACTCAATTCATTAATGTTCCAAAAATACCCACATTCAAACAACAGCACACCTCCAGGGGTGTGAAGGTGTGAAATCAGAGCAGCCGTATGAGCAGAACGGCTTTGCTGCACAACAAACACCTGAAAAAAAAAAAAAAAAAACATAGAAAGGATTCTGGATATACATCCAGGACTCCTGTTGTGTGAAGCAGGAAAACAGGCATTCTCACAGGCATCTTTGGTGTTTTATGTGACTGTGTGGCCAGGGAGGGAGGCAGAGCCGTGCTGTCTCGTTAAAAGTGTGCAAAGCTTCTCCTTCAAAGGAGACTCAGGAACAGGCTCTGCCAGCAGGATCAATGCCAGGCAGACTCGGAGCGATATGGCCACCCAGCTCGTCTTACCCTGCTTGGTAAGGGGGGGTATGTACTGTTTCAGTGGGGATTATACAGGAGCTAAAGAACACGGGGGAAGAATAATGAGGAAAGAAGGGAGGACAGAGGAGACAGCAGAAGCGAAGTGAATCTATACATCTGCCAAGAGAACAGTTCACTGGAAGTTTATCAGGTGAGGTGGGATTTGAACAATCGGCTCAATTTAAGCTCTGACTGTGCTGACAGACGCTAGAAAGAGGAAACGTCAAAACTGCCCTTAAGCACAGAAAGATATTTATTGTATCTGTACACAAAATGACTATCAACAGCAGTGATAAGATCACTGACTTATTGAGAGAGATGAGGATGTGAGAGAGAGCTCACAGGTGGGACATAAACCCAGAAACAACGCAACTTCAAACTTGGGGAAATTGTGTCCACTCACAAACACACCACGATCTCCCCCACCCGAAAAAAAACGATGTTCTAAGGATAGTCCGAATCTAAGAATATCCTGTGTATGGAAAAAGGTTGTGAATGTAGGTCAAAGTCAGTGAGACAGCGCAGAGAGAATACCAGGAGACGTGCCCAGGCTTGAGTTCGTCCCTGGTGTGTCTGTGTTTTCCGTCCTGGTGTTCTTCCTGTTTCTGAATGATCACCCCTGCTTCCTCCACAGGTAACACCGCCTGCTCCGCTGCTCTCATCGGTGCCCGAGCTGGGAATAAGGTCTATCAGGAGAACCGAGCAAAGTCAGACAATGTGCAGCTATAACAGGGTATTAGAGAGCAATTGTGCACAGTCATGAGTGAAACTAGTGGAGCTTAAGGATGTGGGACACTTTCAGAGTGAGAAAGGTCCTCTCTCCAGCCAACTTAAAACTTACCAGCATCCTCCATCATCCCAATGACTTCTGACAAATCACTTTGCTACAGAGCTATGTCTTGCTTGCTTGCCATAATTTATTTACATCTTGCTTTAACTTCCTCTGTTAATGCCTGTTCCAATTAAAAGATAGTGCTGGTGGTTTTGCGGGTTTTAGTTCATTAACTTTAAATCAGGCTTCCTCTCCACGACAGGTGAGCTTTTTCCAAAAGTCTTAAATTTTCAAAGAGCTTGTTCACCATAGCTTCCAGACAGACATGGATATCTGTTCAGTGCACAATAAAAACACAGCTGGAGTGAAGAAGACAGGAAGAATGTATTGGATGTGTTGTTTGAAATGATCAAATGAAGGCAAAATTGTGCTACTTTAACCTCATTAGAAAGTGAAAACAAACATCACATGAAGTAGTCACAAGAAGCTGCTGCTTGAGGCCAGAGCTCCAGAGAGCCAGAGGATGTTCAGGATGGTGTCATTGCAGGTCATAGTTAAGATTAGCATTACCTCAGCATGGGTACAAACAACTCCAGCATCTACCTTAGTTATTCACTGATTTAAAATGCCTCCTAAAGTCAGCTGGGACTTCTGTGTTTACTTCAACACTTGTACCTTCAGTGACGAGCGCACAACCTTTCTACTGATTTGTGATAGTCCCTGTTGTTGAGACTACAAAGCATCAATGCCTTTTCAAAGCAGGAGGAGAACCTAAAGTTGAGGACTCTGGAGATCTTTGTGGCGCCTGAAACTGAGAGACCAGCGAGTATGACAACAAAATGACTGCTTTGTGATGCACAGGAGGAAAGTTTAACCAAGATGATGTTGCTGTTGTCAACAGTTCATCCTCATTCTCCCAAAAACTTTTCATCTCAGAGTGAAACATGAGTTCTGTGATAAAATAATATAACATTAAAGGTAGCCTTTCATATAAATGAGTCAGAAATGTTGAGTGTTCAGTCCGCTCACAGACTTACTGTCCACGCAGGGTGAAAGTGGTGAGAGCTAAAAAGTTTGCTCTGCTTATTGAAGGCTGTGACTTGAACTTCAAAGAGACCAACAAACCTGCCAAGAGATGCTGGCTCACAGAGGAAGTCAATGACTTCTTGGTGTTCTCACCAACTTGAGTCTATGGGGTTGTGTCAGGTAGTTAGCTAGCTACAGCTACAAAATGTGCCTGCAACAGATCAGGTCATTTAAACAGCATAACAGTCACGAGCTGAAACTGTGGAGCCTGTTAATGTCACGACTCTACTGTGACAAATATACTATGAACTTGAGAAATCTGGAAAGCTGCACAAAAGTAACAGTAACTAAGGAGGAGGGTATAACAAAGGTTTGTATCTAAAGGACAAACGCTGCAACACACACTGTGTCTTTAGGTTTTCCAGTATGTAATCACCGGCTATACTGGAGTAGTAGTAGTAGTAACACTGCATTTTTGGATTGTTGTCTGAAACTGAAATGGATTTATTCTTTACTTTTACCAGGCTGAACTGGGGCAGTGAACACAGCTACATGTGCTTCAGTGATGTTAATGTCATTTGAGATTTAACGATTATTCATTTATTCATTTTCATCCCATAAAACAACAAACCTGAAAGCAACACACGAGAACTCTGTACATCAAATATTAGTTGAACGTGCTTGATGCCAATAACAGACAGAAACGACGCTATCAGATGAGCTTTTAGTTGCTTGAAGGTTGTAATCCCACACACCAACGTGTACGGGGAGAGGACATCCCAGAGTTTCTGGAACACATTCAGCTTTCTAAATGCCGCACAAATTCATCCATCTTGTCACAGCAGCGTACATTATTTTTCCATTACACAGTGATAGGAGCCTGTGACAAACAAAAATTGATAGCACTGACAGATAATCTTGTGTCCGTGGCTTTCTCTTAGTGAATCAGGAGAAGGGTTGAGCGGTCACACCTCGCAGGAAACCAAGGAGGAGAAATAATAAATACCATCTTCCCTTTGTTCTTCTCCCAGACACACAGAGGTGCTGCCGCAGTAAAGGGAATCATGCAATTCTACTGCTATTCAAAAGATTTCACATTATATTTATTTTATGTTTGTAGAAGCAACAAGACAAGCACATTCCACCTCGTATAAAAGAGATTACATTTAGGAAGTCTCCCCATTACTGTGTTAAAATACAGTGGGTCCAAATGTTCAGAGACCACTCTCCCACCAGAACCTCAAGTTCTGTTGATACAGTGTTGGTGAGGAGTAGCTGGTTCACATTGCAGATTTGTAAATCAGCCTATGTCCATGTCGCCAAGGTTTGATGCATAGCTGAGATCAATGACTGCTTTTCTGTGACATCACAAAGTCACAGAAGTCTTAACAGCGGGTTTTTAGGCTCAGCTTCTGAACACAGGCTGTGTGCATTTCTCTGTGGACTGTGGCTTTGATACTTTCACATTATTATTCCAGAACCTAGAGCTGCTTTACAATCACACTACACATGGACATTACCTATCTACCTAACAATACAGGACCTTTAACCTACAATAGGAAAGAACTGTCTGCAGTACCATCTCTGTATCTACTGCTGAAGTGGGATTAAATATACAATGACCCTGCTTTAAGTGGAAAGGCCAGGGGGTAAGTTTAGAAGCTGCTGACAGATGAGGATTCCAGGACTGGGACAAGGGTGAAGATAGAAGCGTTATTTTGCAATTGAATTTTGTACTTGGCAGCAGTGCACAGTGGCTAAAATGTGGTTCAGATCCAAAGCCCACAGCCCTCCTTCTCTGTCCCGTGATATGAACTTCCTGTGCTCCATTCTTCTGCAGGCTCGAACTCTGCAGCCCTCCTTTATTTACACTCCTTGAAATAGAAGATCGAACTGTACTGACCTCTGAGATAATGCTCAGTCTTTGAGGAGAGGAGTTCGGTTTCAAAGTGAAACCCACATGAAAAAAATGATACCTACGGAAAGAATTCAATATCAAAACAAATGAGGGTGTTGTTCATATTAAAGGAATATAAGTAATCTAATTCCCTGCTTGAGAATGAAACTGCATAGTGGAAATTCTTTTAGAGACAGTGAATGATATAAGTCAGTACTTTAGCATTTTCCTGAAGAGCTGAAGTCAAATACAAAAAAGATCAGACGTACAAATTAGTCCAGTGACGTATAACAAGAATTTACTCAGCCTCAGTATTAAATCAATCACACTGATTAGTAAGATAAGTCTATATGTTTGAGGACACATTTATTTAAATTGCAGGTATTACCTAACTCAGGAACAGTGGCTCTACTTTCCTGCAGAGCTCTAAAACATCCTCAGTTCTTGCCGACCAAAATGGCAGACAGGCTAATTACACAGCACCTGAAGCAAAGATATCAGCTCCTGCTTCCATTCAAGTCTGATAACAAAACAGGTCGCTGATAAGAACAGGTGTAGCACCTGTTAGCCTCATCATCTGGCTGAAACTAATGCAGTCAATACAACAACCTTCAACAAACCCTCCAGTTGTTATTCAAACTGTTACAGAGGAGCTAGTTTGTGCTGCTGTTGAACTGTCTTGTATTAAAGGTGCATTTATTGTTTAGCCTCATTGATTTGAATTAGGGTGGACAAAATAGTGGAAACACTTGCCAGCACCAAATGATCATACAGTTGCAAGGTCTTTACTTGGCTGTATTAATCTATGGAACATGCTGAATGAATTCTTACATTATGACAAACTGATCATAAGGACTTTGTCTCATATGTGCAAAAGACAATGTATCATTATAACCATCAGTATTCATTTATGACCTGACTCACTTTTTTCTGATTAACTACATTAACCATTGCTGCCTGCAGAAACAATAACTGCAGTGGCCCCAACACACTGCTGCTTCTACATTATTTACTGCAGCTGGGTCTGATCAGTTTATCACACTTTACTAGTAGCAGGGAGTGTTGTCTTTAAGAACATTCATCTCAACCACACTGAGGTACAGTTACAGCAGTACATCTCATATTATGGTTTGTTTAACCTGAACAATGCACTGCATTTGAAGTGTCGCTAACAAAGTTGCTAGCACAGTAAAAGCAGCCATAATTTAGCCGGTTTTCGAGCCTTTGCTCCTCCAGAGCAAACCTTAAACCTATAGCAGAACCAAATATGCTATTGAACTGTTTAAAACAAGTGAACTCGAGCAGTTGCCTCCGTAAACCTAAAATGATCAACCACATTTAGCAGTTAATAGTTTTGGCCATTTATGTTGTAGATAATCTAAATCAACTAGCCTTGCATCTGAACACTGACATGATCCTGAACATGGAAGAATATTGAAATGATTTTCCAGGGCAAGACAATATTTTCTGCTTTTTTCCCCCTCATTTCCACATGTTTTCCAGGTTTTCCAGGCTGTGTGGGAACTCAGTCTCAACACAGTCTGACCACTGTAACCTTAATGAAGGAGGATTTATTGAAGGGCTGTTGCATTAGGCTGCATTTGTTTTAGCCAAGTGTTCCTACTGAACTGACAACAGAGGACATTTGGAAGTTGTCACAACAGAAACAGGCTGCGTGACTGTTATTATGGGAGTGTCAGGGTGAGAGAGAACACAAGTCACTGTGGTCAGAGAGTATGTTGCTGGATTTGCACCCTTCTCCATAATCACCTCTATTTGGAGGGGTTAAAAGAAGGGCCCATAAAACATGACCTTTCGCGAGGCTCTAATCGCTCTCCTCTCGGCCAACCGCCTTCCATTTCTAACATGACAGTTTTACACGTCCCTTCTGACACCATTGCCAGGTTCAGGGACAATAAACACGCACGACTGAAGACGAACAAAGTGAGGGGGGAGTGGAGGGAGACGCATGAAGGGCAAGAGAAAGTCCTGGCCTGCGGTCAAAGTCACCATCAGAAACATCAGGAAGGAACACGAGAACAACGCACTGATTAGCATCAGCCGTGCTTCACAAAGCTTTGATCTCATTCAATTAACTAGAGAGCATTTGTAGAGCATGTGTTGAAAGAACAACACAAAATCTTGTAAATTTATACAAAATATAAAAGTCAACATCAACCCTCTGAGGCCCACACTCAGACTCTTACATCCCTCTGTGTTATCATTTTTAGACGTCTATAAAATTTCAGCCGTCATAAAGGACGTCTGTACAATATAGATCAAAACAAACAGAGGAGTTGCACACATTTAGCATTTTGTTTGTATATTTTGAGAAGTATCTCTGGACATTTCTTCTCCTTCAAACCTCCAAACCTTCTCACTGAACTCTCAGTAATACAATACTGATGCCATTTACTTTGGGAATCCAACCAACAAACAGCCGAGCCTCTGGATCAGACACTCTGTGACACAGACTCCCACTGGAGCCAAGTGTCCAATTTGGTGATGTTACTCTAGACATCACGAGAAAACAGTCAACAGTAATGAAACAGACCACAGTGGGGGGGTGGGGGGGGGGTCTCTCAAGAAGGTCTCAATCTAAGTTTGGTTGGCTAAGACGGCCTCTTGAGGTGCACTGAGTTCATGGCATAGTTAAGTCAACCTGTGCTTGTGAACCAAAGAGCACTGTGCTTTTGTATAATTGCACACCTCTGAAAACTGAATGCTGCAAGCTGCAAAAGGTTTTCTGGATACTGTCTCCATGACAGAAACAATATAGATGGCCAGGAAAGAGTTGTATTCTGGTTAAAAGGAGAAAATGATGAAGCAGAAGTCACAGAGTGAGAGGAGCAGGGAGGCTGAGGAGGAGAGCCTGTTGCCCTGAGTCCTCTGCTGAGGCCTAACTGGGTCTGTGGGTCCTCTTTTCTTACATTAGAGAGATGTTCCCATTCACCCCTGCGGCGTTCTCCCTGTCCTCTTGCGCTACTTTACCATAACCTTTCAGATCTACTCCCAGAATAGTTTCATTATAAACAACTGCCCAACACACACACGGGCAAACACACACCAGTCTACCGTGCTCTCTGAAGGGCATTTTCCACCCTGCGTTTCGCACCTTACTCATGCTACTGCTACATCCTGTTACACTCCATGTTAAACTAGACTTAAACAGGACTGCTACAAACTGTCAATCACAGTGACTGACAGCTTCAGCACAGACATGAATGGTTGGTGTGAAACTTAAAAGCACAATTCCTCTGAGGAAATGGGGTAATATCTATGCAAATTCACTGATATTTCAATACACATGACTGAACACATTAACATGCATTACAAGTGACATCTCACCTGAAACCCAGTGTTATTTCAGCCCAGTGCAGGAACGTTACCCTCATTTTAAAAGTATGCAATGATAAGACAGCAGCTGTGAGGCTGGAGATCCAGAGACAGGTCAGCCTCAAGGTGAAATGAGACTCTTCTGACGGCTGTTAGTTTATCAGGAAATCTGAATCACATCTCCCCGCTGGAGCATCAGCTCAAGTCTCAGTGTTTCAGATGGAGACCATTAATAGAAAGCACAGATCCAAACTGCGTAGGTGTCAGCACCAATACTGACCTAATTAAACAGCAACTCCACCACCTCCTGCATGTGCTTCATTCTGCAGTTTGCTTTTACCCCCACAGTTTCTGTAGATTCAACTTTTTCAGGTGTTTTTCATTCTGAATAATTATATTGACAAAATGCTGAATGAACATTTAGCTACAATAATTACAGTTTCAGTTTGAGAGAAAAAAGCCATTCAGAGGTGAAGCTGCCTGATGATGCAGATTTATTACTCGTTGACTGAGTTCAGATTCTGGGAGAAAACAGTACTGCTATGGATTCAGTACCTTTTGACAATTCAATTAAAAGTCCAGTGTGTAAAATGGGGGGGGGGGCGTTCAGATTCTAGATTGCAGCGCTCACTTGCTCGCTCATGCTCACCCCTCCTGTCAGCAAAGTGATGGTGGCTTCCGAGGACATGGCGTCTTCAGGACTGGGACGACTGGGCATATTTCAGGAGCATCTAGTGATGAGGTGAAGATCTAAACCATATTAAGAAATGTTATGATATCTTCTTTCGTCCCGCCTTCTCCTTGTTGGTTTGTTAATATGCGCAAAACGCGTTAGCTGGATTGTCCACTCAGGCTGCCGTACAAACATGGCGGTGCAAGCTGGCAACACTCTCAAAGCAAGACCCTTGCTATATGTATATGTAAAAGAATAAATATAAGGCTACGAAAACCAAACATATTTTATTTTATAGCGATTGTACACTTATATAAATATCTTCATGGGTAGTATATTCAGATTTTGCCAATAAACCTTGGCAATTATCACACACTGGACCTTTAAGGTATCTGAGTCAGGGCAGGATGTCAAACATATGGACAAATATTAGTTCAGTGCACAAATTGATGTGAAAGACACAAATATGATAAGTGAGTTATGATAATGACAGGTTGCCAGTTGGCATCCCATTGGCAGAGCTAAGGAGAGTTTACCATGTTGGCAATGTGAGATCTGTGAGGTCTCAAACCTCACTCTCTTTCTGCTCCTGGTCCTTTGACTGGGCTGCTGGATGTCAGAGCGCCCAGGGCACTTCCATTTCCCCACTTTCCCCTGAGTTACTTCACTTGTCACTGCCCATGAGCAAACCCATAAAAGAGAAAACCTCAAAAACCTGCGGACTGTGCCCTGAGAAACATTTGGGCTATGTGGTATACGCACAAATGAGCAAAAGGATTTGAAAACGGGGAACCAGGCAACACTTGACTTCTCACATGTAATTCAAGTTCCTCATGTAATGCTCATGAGATGTTGGAAAGTCTAAGTCTCAGTCGTGGTAACCTGGCTGCTAACAAAGACCAAAGTCAGGTCTAGCAGAAGACTAAGTGCAGAAACACCTCCAAAATGCCAGGGTTTATGGGTTCACGGGAAGAGATGTTTACATGAGGCAGCCTGCAGTTTGTCACAGTCGGAAAGCCATGCACAGCAAAAAGAGTGGAGCTCCTACAGCGGATTCGACTGATGCATATACTCAGAGCAACAAAGGCAAGAGGTCCATGATTCAGCAAGAGTCTGCCCTAATAACCTTTTTTACCCTTTTTATGAACAGGTTTTCTTACATGTAGGTGAGCCTGCTGGAGATTATCATTTCTACACTGCCAGCTGGGTTTGCATTCTGTTCACACTGTTTACACACAACCACAGAGGGCAGAACGTATTTGGAGGCTCCAGCTCCCACTCGCCTCCCTGAGCCTGAGCCTGTAGCCACAGTGTTTCTGGTTTGACGGCACCGTGCTGGGAAGGTGACTGGTCTGTTTGCCCTGAAAGATGTTAATGCAAATCAGAATAGAAGTGACAATTAGCACGTTCAGCCAGCTGCTGTGTCTACTGCAGAGCCGAACGTACCCTTCACCACTGTGGACAAAAGTCAGATGTGCAGCTGGAACTTTTACGAGTCCCTGCAAGTTTAGTCTTTTCAGTAAAAAAGAGGCTCAATACCACTAAGATACACACAAGTCCATGTGGTTATGATGACAGGGTCCCATGTAATAAGACAGTGTTATTATAATTTACCAAAGGCAAAAAGAAAACATAAAATAAAGAATTATGAATGCAGCCAAATGTTTCTTTGATTACATTAACAATAATTAGAAATTGCACTGACTAATAATTCATCTAATGCAAAAAAAAAAAAACAACTTGGTGACATCATGGTGACATCACCTCATGATGTTCTACACTGTGCAGATAAGAATATATTTATATCTCTTCTTTGTCTTAGAGGAGACGTTAAAGCTAATGTGTATGACGTGTGTGGAAATGAGGACTTCAAAGGCTAACAGGGATATTTTTAGATTTCAATTGCTGAAAGCCATTTCCATGGTGAAGCGTTTAGTGTTTCCTGCAAAACTTGTTTTCTCGTCAAGGTGGAAACACCTCCAAGACAGCGTTTTGACTATAACGGGCCACTCAAACTGAGTCATACTTTGAGAGCTGGCAAGGCACGGATGATGACTCACCCCACATATTCACCGAGAGGAAAACTCTGGGATAGATTTCATCTTTCAACAAAGAAAAATCGGAGACGTGTAGAGGAGGAAAGAAAATGTTTTCTTTGCTTGTTTTGTTCATTGCTGGTTGGGTTTTCATGTTGCTGGTCTGGGAGAGATCACCATAGAAGATCACAGTCAGTGTGCAATATTTATTTAAGTAAGGGATTCCTGCATCCCACTGGCTCTCCAAACACTCTGTGTCTGAGCCACAAAAGGCTATGAAGACCAGCCTGATGGGCATAAATACATTCTCAGACCAATCAAACCATGCCAACAGTGCTTTGTTGTGAAATGATCACACATCTAATTATAAACTAGTCAATACCACATTGTCTCAAGGAGATTTTGAATGGAGCAGCTAATTGTATAGAACGATACAGGCAGGTCTGATGTACTTACAACCCCCTCCACGTCTACAGTATCTTCATTTAATCATTAACACAGAGCCAGGCCGAAGGTTGTACGAGCAGCTGCCATACATGTGATCTATATATACTGTAAATGTATGCTTGTGTTTACTGTACATGCACGCCTGGCTGTTGCTGTGGGCGGAGCAGTGACGTCAGTGTCCTCATGTGACGGCGACGGCGTGGAGAGCCAGAGCAGCACAGATGGTGTGAAGGCAGGGCTCCTCCAGTGTCACAGGCCTCCTGCCATCAGCGCTCACAGACAGGGAGCAAAAGATCAAGAGGGAGAGCCAGACACTGCACAGGATAGAGACATGCTCATGTTCCCAGGTTCATCTTCATATTAAAGGTGTTTACCATGAATCTGCCAAAGGTGTGCAAAGCTTCTGATTCAATCTTCAAGATAAATGAGAAAATATTCAATTAACAGCAAACATGAGAGGAAACCTAATGAAAAGACACCTATCATATAATATGATATATCTACAGATCTATTTAGAGGAATTCTATATTCCAAGATGAAGAATTTTCCTTCTGTAATGAATATGGACATGGACATATAATATATATATAATAATATATATACATATATATTTTATACCTATGTGGCACAATTAAGTAGTAATACATCAAACCTAATGCCATAATAATCAACTGCTAAACTGTATTTCACATGACTGAATAGTTGCCAGGTGATTTCAGTGCTGTTAAACTTTTATTCTTGTAAGAAGAAGAAGAAGAAGAAGAAGAAAAACACATCTTAAATCAAGCTCCACTGTCTGCTGACGCTGAAGCTCTCAGCTGCATCCCAGAGTCTTTCTGGACATATGGTGTTTGCTCAGTTGTCAGGGAGATGACTCGGTTGTCATCACATGATCCAATGAAGGAACCTCAGTCATGTGATACCACATTAATACTGAGTTAAAATATTTATCTTTTCCAGTAAAGCAACAAAAATCTTCTTATTTCTTGTGGGGTTGTGTTTCATTCATTGTTTTTGCTTACATTGTAATTATTAACCTTGACTCTATATCCACAACTACAGTTTACTGAGCCCAGCTGGTGTTTGCGTATTTACATTTTTCATAAATTCAAATATTTAAATAAAGATTGAAAAAGAAATGACAATAACATATGTACATCAGCATATGTAAAAACATCTTTTTTCATGACTCAACACTCCATCTGCTGATGAAGACAATGAGAGGTACTGAATATCTAGTAAGAGAACATTTAGTTCAGATTATTTTGTAAAACACCTTCCTACAAGTTCTTGTTACTGAAAAGTGTCAGTATCAATATAAATGAGGTACTGTATCTACTGTACTGTGGGCATCAGTTGTGAGTGACATCCTGGTGATGGATTGGATAGAAACCAATCGCCCACCGTTAAATCAGCACAAATCTGAGTCATGAGAAATGTGTCAAGCCTGAGACTGGAGTCAGCTAGACTGGATCACAGATGCAAATAGATTCACTGTTGCAGAGTGTGATACTGAAGAATATATTTCTTTTAGTTTGAAATGGATGTTTGCTGTTCTTTAGATCATTAACTTCTTACTGTGTTTACATCAAATCTACAAGTTTATCATTATAAAAACAAACCACACTTAATGAAGGTGGTAATTATTTCTGAATGTGAGAGGAAATGAAATGAGGAACCAGACAGCTCTGAAACTTTCCTGTGTGTAACCGAACCAGGTGCAGAAAGCTGAAGTGAATGAGATGAGATGAAGATGGGACTTCCTCTCTCTCTCTCTAACATTAAGATTTCTCAGCATTTGGAAAGCCAATTATACACACTACTACAAGTGTGTGTCTCTATGTGTGTGTGTGTGTGTGTGTGCTTGCTTGTGAAAATGAGACCCTCTCCACAGCTCCACTAGCCTCCTCCAGCACGCTGCTTAAGTGACTTCTAATGGGAAGAGAGTCATGGTTTGAGGCAGAGCTTGGCAGAGAGTGAATAGCATAATTGCCTGTGTCTAAGGAGGGCGGGAATACGAGGGTGCTACAGAGGAGAAGGTTATATTTACATGCTGGGTTGTGAGCGCGAGCAGACACACCACGGCATTTAAATCTGACACTGCAGCCGGTGCTAAACCTGCAGATCTCACGCAGCACCTGATTGTTTTTACTTCCATAAATGCTCTCTGCATAAATAGTGGAATTATGTTGTGCTGAATGGCACGTACCTTTGCATGCAGCGCCAGCATGTTAGGAAGGAGTGCAGGGGGAGTCTTATGGTGCTCATTTACCATGTGGTCTTAATAGGGATGAGAGTTGATAAGATTTTATTGATATCAATGCCATTATCGATTCTGCTTATCGATTCCTGTGGATTTTCTGTGTGGAAAAATTAGGCCTTACAGGTTTTCAGTGTCAACAACACACATTTCACTGAGTTATTATGAGCATCTGAGTACTGAACAAGATAGATAACTGCTTGAGAAGAGACTGACAATGTGCTAATATAAATGAAAGTGTATATGTTAAAACAAATATAAAAGTGGTCTCTGGATCCTAGATCTCTTATCCTCACTGCTCTGCTGAGACCGCACAGCACTCGTCGACTGGCGGCGTAGAGAGCCAAATACATGGCACTCCTGATACTTAATGCCGTGCGTCGACAAATGCTGATTTTCACCCTTGCACGAAGTGATGGTGCAGCACACTTTAAACATTGCGCTGTTAGTGTCATTTTTTGTGACACTAAACCTCTGTCTCTCCGCCATAGTGTCGCTTGCACTGATTGCCTCTCGCACGAGCGTGACATCATTGTTTTGCAAGGCATGATGGGCACGCAATAGTAAGGCATCAATAAGGGAATCGTTAAGCATAAAGGCAAATGATGTCGATGGATTGAACTAATTGGAACCGGTTCTCAACCGGAACCAGGTCTCGATTTCCATCCCTAGGTATTAACTTCATGGCTTTAGTCGGTGATGGCGCAGGTAAAGGTTTCGTCTCAGTTTTGTGTTTTACAGTATTTGACTCACCGAGCTCAGCATTTGACCAAAAACCCTAAATACTGTGGTATTATGAAGGCAAGACTTACCAAATATTTGCTGAGAGTACAGTGTAATATATAATGGAATATGATGGAAAATGAATGAATTTTTATTAAAATAACTTCATTTTAAAATGTTGTTTAACAGTTTGATCTGCCATCATCACAACTAGGCTCATGGCAGAATGACAGGTAAAGTTAGTTAACCATAATGTGTCACAAAAAACTAAAATAAATCTGTCATAATTCAGAGGATAAATACAACCTTGACATTTAAAGGCTTTTGTTTGATGAATTAGCAGGTGTAGAAACAACTTGAATAATACAGGGCTAATATTAGCTTTATGTTGCTAACCTCTGCTGTTTGAACAGAACACAAACTCAACCAAGGGCAAATATTGTAAAGGTGGAGATGTCAGTATACAACCAACACTATGTGAGCTTGTTACAAAGGGCTAATAAAGTTGGTGGGCTGAACACTACAGTGCGTTCTCATGCAGTCAGTAGCATACCACAGAACACCACAGAATACCAAATCGTGTCTTTTAGCAAAAGTAGCTCTGAAGTCGGAGGTTTTAACTGATGTAATGATCCCTGTGAACTGGCGCAGCATGCTAACTTTCCTCTCTGAGCAGTAGTTGTCTAAATACCCTGACGTCCTTGAGATCCAGTCTCGGTGACTGACATTTGAGCATGGCTTAGTCTAGCAAGAGTTCTGGCTTTTTGCTACCGCAAGCTTCAAGTGTAATCCTCCCAAAGTCAAGCTGTTTACCTCAAAATCAGACCCAGTTCAGCATCTGGGTGAATGTTACATCTGAGGTCATTGAGATGAAACTCAAGACACTGTGACTTTGCTGTTTTTCCCCCTTCCTGCTATCTGTTTGTTTCATCCTCTCTCCTCTTTGCTCCTTTTCTCCTCTTCAGTTCTCATTAAATAACCAGGAGGCAGCAGGTATTTTAGGTGCTTTAGAAAACTAAACTTTGCTCGAGTCAACTTTGTTCATTAAATATGATCTGAGTACAGACTGCAGGACAGATTATTGTCTGAGAGAGTGTCTGGATCAGAGTCAAAATGCTGTGTCATGAAGCAGACCTCTGCATCACTAAAATGGTCATTTTGGATTAAAAAGTAATCATGTAATGATGAATCACTGTATATTAAAATAAGATTGTTTTAATAATTATAATCTTGTTATCAGATGAGTTGGACTGAGTTTGAAATATTTAATCTCCATCTCATTTACTCTCATATTCAATTATTTCTAAAAATCAAAGTCATACTTTCTGTAAGCCTCTATGACCTCAGTGTGAAAGATCACTTCCCTGTCAAATGAGCCTTTCCAGACCTAAGTCACCATCATTACTCCAGGTCTGTGCAGGAGCTGGGCACAAGGAAACAAACTGTATATTAAAACCCTGAAACACCAGACATCATAACCAGAGAGGTCTTTCTGAGAGCTTCCTAAAGGCACTGATCTTATTTAGCGATTCCTAAAGATACACAGATCTGCAGCTAATAAGGTGAAGAGATAGAGATGATGAGAACAATAAAAACCTTTACTGAGCAGTAATATCTGAAAGGTCCCATATCTGACATTTATCCTGTGTTTTTTCTGAAGTGTTGATTTATAAGATGAATTTGTGGTTTAAGAACCAAAAATCATCTCCTGTGGCGAACAGGATTTGCTGCCACCTCTTCATGCCAACAGTGGTGTGCGATGCACTTCAGGTCTCTCTGGAGCTTGAGCAACAACAGGTTGTCTCTCCTGTTTTCTGAATGCCCAAATAAAAAAATACAGCAGAAACACTACATGCTGTATTTAGCTAAACACCTGGAAATCTCACTTTAATATATATGGAAGCTGTAATATTAACTTAGGACCCTGACTGAAGCAACCAAATAATTAGGTATGTGACCAATATCAAGCAGCATTACTGACCCTTTAATGTCCCTGCATCAAAAATGAAATCAACAAAAACGCAGTCTACAAGTTGTGCTGCTTCACCTGTGACATCCAGACAAGAGCCAATCACAATCATCTTCATTCCAGAGAGGAAACAACAGATTACTTCTCCACTCCACTGCACAAAGCAGCCACAAACGTTTTCTTAACCTCCAATAACATGGAGGAAAATCCAATTGTTGCTCTCCATGGCTCCCCAATTCTCTACATGTTATAAAATAATGCAGTTTATACTTCATCAGTTCCCACAGAGCAACATACTACATTTTCTGTTTCAACAGTGCCAATATGTTGTAGCCAAGAAGAATTTTGACTTATCACTTCTTCCACTTATTTCAAATGCACTTCTACAAACTCTGCGTGAACCTGCACTGAAGCGAACTGGGGAGCGAGCTGGTAAATTAAACAACCATTTAGCTGAGACACGTGCCGACTTCAAACAATCCCAGTCCCTCCTGACAGTAAGCAGTGATGGTAATTTAAGATACATCACATGCCAGGAGGCATTAGCAGCTGGCACACAGTGGCACGCATCTGCTCAGACAAAGACTCTCACACATGCCAGAGTATGGAGCCTGCGCAGAGCAGACCAGGAGAGACAAAGTCAACCTTGGACGACAGCAGACGCGCAACCGTGAGGCAGCAGCTCTGTCGCTCGAGCGGCGCCCGAGTCAAGCTCTTAAAATGGCTCCTCAGCCTGCGGGAGCAGATGCTCGGTTACCCTGCACACCGAGCCGAGCTGATTCCCACAGAATTCAGGTTAACTGTGACAGAGCAGTGATCAGGGAACAGGTGGGTGAGCTCAGAGTGGAGGTGAGAATCACGTCGATGTGTGACGACCTCTGACATGCTCGCATTCACATCTTAAGCATTTACATAACCTTCACAACAAACACAGCTTCTGAGAGATTCAACTCATTTTCACTGTAATACAAGCAACATGTTGTGTGGAGGCTGGGAGCTGAAGACCTCCCTGGTATTCAAACACAACACAAGTTAAAAGTGCTGCGTGCCAAACATGCTCATTCGTAAATAAAACAGCCTTGACACTAAATGTTTCACACCACAGAGCAGGTAGCCACTACCACCACCCAGCTGTCCCCAAAACCTCTGAGCCTGTAGTATTGTGGGTAGTGTAGGCAGGTAAGAGGCACCAGGCATATTACTCTTTTTGGGGGGCATTTATTTGTCCTGTCTTCAGGACAGTGAAGACAGGAAATGTAGAGAGGTCAAATAATTTGCACTCATGTGTCTTCACCACCTGATTAAAAATATTTTCAGAGACAATTTAATAATCATCAGCAACTCACACACACAGGGCAACAGGTGGCAGCTTCCATTTATGTGGCCTCAAAATTATGAGAAGTGGAGTGAGGTCAGTGGGATGGAGATTTCATTAGACTGACCCTGTCTTAAACCAGTAGTCAATGATCTTGTCTGTTATCCGTGTTATTAGACAGTTAATAGGCTGATAACTGAAATTTTGCAAAATTAGCTTCATCCACACTTCCTTTCAAATATCACACTGGTCAATGTTAAAACATGAACTGGCGAAACTAACAGTCGCTCATAAGTGCTGTAAGTCACACTATAAAACAGCTTCATCAAATGATGTTTGACATGAGTGGATTTCATGTTGACAACAGCACAGGCACACACTGCTAACTAGTGGCATTGTGGTCACTCACTAACAGTTAAAGACTGGTGCTTTAGACCACAGGTAGGTTTGGTTTCAGTGGTTGGATAGAAACAATCAAAACAAACAAAGAGAACAGTGAATTTTCTGCTGCATTCATGTCATTTGGAAACAATACGGCATCGGTTTGATGGAGATAACTGCCACAGTGTTTTGCAAAAAAGGAAACTGGGAGTTTGAAAAAAATGCAGGAAACATGTGGCACATTATCTTCAACCACTACCTCTGGGTAAAATCCAAAGACTATTAACAGGCAAAAATCACCTGACAGAATAATATATGAGCAAACAAACATGTGGCCCACCTGCAGTCACAGGCCCTTTCTGTAGGATGGTGATTCACTGTTTCTGAAAGCCTGAGCCAGGTGGGACAGATCAGTGAAATGACCTGCAGCAGTCTGGATGTCTCTGTGGCACATGGTCAGACGCCACTGAGTGCGACGGAGGCATTTGTACGGTAAATGACTTTTAGAGTATTATCGCCAAACAGATGAGGTTAATTTTAGAGTCATTTATAGAAAGGGCCCGGGGTAATGTTCTCATCCCAGCTTGATTCCTGCAACACTGAAGATTTGTGAGTCAATGACAAAATTGCTGGTGTGGGAGTGAATCAGCATTGTACTTTGACACCCTCTCTTCTCGACTTCCCATCACTTTAGGTTGCAAAATATTTATGCTAAGACTGAGATACACTCAAAAGAGCAGTTTTCATAATTCAGTCAACGTGTTTCTCCCACTCATGTTTTGAAAATGAATAATTTTCCTGATGATGTTCATTTTACAGACTCATATGAGTCATATCTGCACAGGAACCAGGCAGATGTGAGATGTGTTAAAGAAGAAAATCACTGTGTGGACAGTTCAGAGTCTTAGTGCCCCCACCACCTTGTCCCACAAAGCTAATAATGAAATAACAGAATTACACTCTGGTTTTGACACAAGTGGAAATAAACTGTGGTTCTAATCACTTCTGCTCCATGGCTCACTCCAGTAACAAAGAAGAAGCAAGTCAGCAAGGCAAGTTTATCACACATACTGCTGCTGACCCATTAATGGAGGTTATTTTTGTCGCACTGTGATGGTTCTGTCCACTCAACCCAAAACAAACTGCTTGTACTGTATAACAATCAGTTCTAATATTAATTCTATTAGTTCATTACAAAAGATCCTTCGTCTCAGTTTCAGCCTTCACCCCATCTCTGATCAAATTGTTCCAGTTACAAAGTAAACTGGTGTAAAGTGCTGAGATCTGGCATGTAGTGACTAGGACCCGACCAATATGGAATTTTTGGGGCCGACGTCAAAATTAGGAAATACAATATTCTGATAACTGATATATCGACTGATTCAATTTTTACATTTTTCAAAAGAAGAAAAAAAAAGATTAAACAAATAGCTGCTTTTGATCACTTGAATATACTTTAAACACAAAAACATAAATTGAAAGTAGAACATTTTTCAAATCCTTTTATGGCGAGCATTCATTCTAACGTGATGCCTGTTACTTCTTACTATGTTCTTCAGGCCAACAATGCATTCCACCTCTGCTGCATAAATAATAGCACAACAACATCAAGTAAACTCACAATCCCTGCACTTTATTAGTGAAAACATAGTGTTAACACTGGTGTCTATTGGTCAGTTTTTGGCTGTTGGGCCCTAGTAGTGACATCACAAAGTATTAAAAAGCAATATAGGCCACTTCTCCATATATAAACATACCAGCAGCAAGTGTACAGTACTTTTAAAACACAGTTCGGTTGGAATAAAAACTACTTGGAGATCATGGTTTGAGTTAAAACAACAACAACAACAATAGTTGTTAACTCATACTTATCTGGGAGGACAGTGATGTGCAATTTATCGTACTGTTACTGCTAGGCTTGTAACTATACCAGAACTTCAGTAGTCAGCTTCAACAACTTCAACAAAAATATAAAGCGCAGGCAGCAACATGAAGTTAAGAACAGTGTTAAAGTAGTAAATATGGCTCAACACACCGATACCAAAGTAACTGTTCTCATGACAACCATAGTTGTCGAATTGCTCAGCAGTAAACTCTTAAGTCAGGACCTGTGCAAACATTTTCCTGAAAGTCGACTTCTTGCAGTCATGTGAAAAATGGCCGTCCTCTCTCAGCAGCAAAGGTTAAAGTAATGTGATGTTGTTATTCTTTCTGCAAAAACCTGACAGCTGTCATACGGAGGGGAGGAGGGTACGATCAATCACAGAAATGGGGCGTTCATGGTCCTGTGCCCTAACAAAAACTGACAGAAGTAAACAGGAGCTCTAGAGACAAGCTGAAATCGTGTCTTGTCAACTACCAATTGTTGCACACATGGCAAATCATGGTCCGGGGAGCCTCACTAGTGTGTAAAAGAGCGTGAGGTAAATGTGTAAACTGTGTGTCTGACTTTAGTTGGGAGCTGTTGCAAACATACAGCGAGAAGAGAGAAATCTCCTCAGGCGTGGGCCCTTTAACCTCTTCATTGAGAGGCGGGACTCTATCTTTGTACCAGCAAACCCCTCGTGGTTTTTACTGAAGAGCAAACGCACCCAGGCGTGAATATCCTCCTCTGTCTGCGAGCCCAGTGAAGAGGAGGAGGCTGCCAGAGCGGAGGGATCCTCTGGGTCCCCAGGAGCCCGAATCCAGCAGAGAATTACTAATAGGATTGGTTCTGCCAGGTCGGTATCAGTGAACCATAGAAGAGGACTCAGACAGACAAAGACTCCGGTGCTGCACCCGGGGATGAGGTTAGCTTGCTTTTCCTTCATTCGGTGCACAAAGCCCATTGAAGGGAACAGGACATTAATAGTTTCTCCATTTAGAGATGTGATTCCTAATCTTCCCTTATCAAAGCCGACATATTCAAGTTGTCACACACACAATTGAAATGGCCTTTAAACCGACCCGTGAGGTAGGGGCACCTCTTCTCTAAATATCATCAAAAACTACTGCATTTTCTAACTTAAATCCCTCCCCCTCCAAAATAAAAAAGTTCCTACTCCCAGCTGAAACCAAAGGCACAGTAGTTGTGCAGTGGCCCCACACCACAGCTCACTTTCCCTAGGCTCGTACAGATAGAGAACCATGTCACACTTGTATTAAAAATAAATCTGAGGTATATTCTTTATTTAATATGTTCAGCACACACTGTCCTCAGTCTGCAGGCCCTGGTCCCCACATAAAGAACTCACTTTTGCCTCTCATTCACTTCAAACTTTCAGCGCAGAGGAAACGATCCACCAGTGGGAAATCTCAATTAAACTGGTGCTGATTCAAAACATTTAAAAACTCACTTCATTTGTCATTTTTACATTCATGGTTTTATACTATACGGACGGACACACACTGATATAGCTATCCATCCCCCCATCCATCAATTATCTATACCACTTGTCCATGCAGGGTCTTAGCTGACCTATAGGGCAAGGGCTGCTACACCATGGACACATCTCCAATTTATCACAGAGATTAAGAACGCACACACACTCATGTTCACACACTACAGGCTATTTAGAGTCACCAACCAACCAGGCACAAGGAGAACATGCAAACTCAACCCGGAAAGGCCCCAGACCCTGGGATCAAGCACTTCGAGTGCTAACCGCTGCACCACTGTGCCGTCCTAACCCTAACCCTAACCGTCCTACTATAGCTATTATTGCTTTGCATTTTCAGCACAGCTTGTTGCAGGCAAAAGAACAAGCTTTTAGCACATTACTGCTATTTTATCACCTTAACATCTACATTTGGCAAACAGCTGCTATCTCAAAACCGAATGGTTGCCTATTTACACAACCGTTTCGGAGCAGGGTTATCAGTCATTTGGAGTTGTATCTGCAACCTTGTCTCAGAATATAATGGTTCTATATACAACTGAACTACAAGACTGAACTTATTGAACTCATTAAACTGTGGTTGGTGTGGATGGCAGGTTTGAGTTCACACCATAGATGGATGCAGCCTCAGTTATATCACCCATAGTTCACTTCAAGGCACAAAAGCTCTTTGGTTACAGTTAGAGAAACATCATGGCCTCTGTTAAGTGTATATTCAAAGACAAATCCTTATTGTGTTAATACCACAGGAAAACCTGTTGTCACTATCAGTTGTCATAACAAAACTCATTCACTTCCCTTTAATGTCTATTATGGTTTTTCCGCCCATTTCTGGAAAAATATCTGACACTTTAGCTGCTATATCCTCTCCTGTGTTTCTAAGTAGCTGCTACCTTTGAGTGTCTGCTGTTTGATGCTAGGCAGATGAGTTTCAAGATGTTTTTTTCCTGTGAGTGAACTCAATCTGAGCTGATGATCATTCGCTCTGGGTTTTTCACTAGAAACAAGCTCTTCAAGTCGCCCTTTGTTCTTCAGAAAATATTGATTAGTGCAGCCTTAAAAGTGGACTTCAAAGCCACCAGGCATATTTCAAGCATGTCCATGTAAGCAGTCGTTATTCTGATGAGTAACTAACATAATAGCTGTTTGAAGACAGATTTAAAATGTGCATTAGTTATTGTCCATTGTGTGGAAAAGCCATTTCATTTCATTGTCATGCTCAGACCAGGTTGTAGGCTGTATGAACTGTGCCACAATTTAGTTTCTTCCTTATTTCAAGTGAAAACAAAGGGCAGTATCTGTATGAATGGATACATACAGTGACATTCAGAAAATAAACTCTCCATACAGTATCTTGTATACAATCAACCTCACATCATAGGCGGGAAGGGAGAGCAAGGAGAGAGGAGGAATCTTCAGCAGAGCATCAACCTTACATTTTCAGCTTCAGATAAGACAAGCAGCAAGTCCAACCAGTTCATTACATCTACAAATTGCAATATGCTTGGTTTTCTAATGTGTAAGCCAAGAGGTTGTTCTTTCCATACCTTGACATGTTTCGACGCATTCTTCCATCTTCTTCAAAAGAGTGGTCACATTACCATACACCAGGGGCATCACAGAAAAAATACAGATGGCCATGAGAAAGAACAACATGAGTACACTGGTCGAACCACACATTAAACTCAGGCAGAATCTAAAGACAAAATCAAACTCAAATGAAAATCATATACAAAATTCGATGCCACTCATGTGATCAAGGGTCATGGAGCGGGCGAAATAAGGAAACAGGCCCACAAGACGATGAATGGGGACAAAGGGGAGTACATGCTGTGGCACACCTGGAGCACCGCCCTGAAGGAGTGAACTGACAGCGGTAGCTATGTGACATCAGCTGATAAGACACGTCACACCAACACCTAGTGACGCTTCTGAAGAATCTGTGGAAACCTGTCAAGGTATGGAAAGAACAACCTCTTGTCTTATACATAAGAAAACGCAGTGCCGTATAGATCAGTCAGTTGAGCAGGCGCCCCAGAGATCTCGCTGCATCCTGAATGTGGTGGCCCTTTGCTGCATGACATTCTCCCTCTCTGCCTCTCCATTTCCTGTTTCTCTCAACTATTCTGTTGAATAGTTGAGAGAAAAAAAAAGAAAGCGTAGCTTAAGAGTGAAGCAGACTCGAGAGGAACAAGTTCAGTCTGTTGAAAGTTCAGCAGCACCATCTGAAAGTCTCCTCAGCACGAACAGAGATTTAAGGCTGAGCTCTACATCTGAGACGTTATTAACGCTTTTGTGTTGGCAGATATTTTAATTGAATTCCCGTCTCATCTTCGATATTGTCAACTAAAAAAAAACCCAAAACAAATCCATTCTGTCTCCAGAAGATTTCTTTGCAGAAAACTTGCAGCAGTTAGAAAAGGAAACATTTTCCAGGGCTCAGGTTCGTGGCTGACAGTATTTTAGTGCCAGAGGGCAGAGGCAGCGCTCTGACTCTTTGTACAGTTAACTTTTTTTTTCCAGAGAGCCGACCTCTGGGGAGGTTTCTGTTACTGACTGCAGTCGATATCAGGCTGGCAGAGACTGCATTACCATATGTCATCATCATCAGCCAGAGAGACCCCTGACAGTATGGAGAGAAGTTACATTAACAGTATTTACAATTACAGTTCCACAGAAAAGAGGCTGCTGCTGTACTTGAGTCTGGTCTGGTCTCAGAGGTGCCTCACAGAGCTTTGAATTTTTCATGTGGTTGCCATCTCTCACATTCTGCAGAGCACACGAGTCATGGATGAAAACACACTTGAGTGAGAATAAAAACAGGGAAGAGATGATTTATTGTTGGAGATAGATACCTTGTTATTACAGAGGCGGTTCTGCCTATAATACTACCACACAAAGTCACTGCATTTAACTGTTGAGACGTTTGAAAACACTGCTGTCAAGTTAAGCCAAAAGACAAAGATAGCAAAAGGCTGTTCTGTTGTTGTTGTTAATTTTACTGTTAATTCAAAATGAGACAATAGGCAACATTTTCTACTCGGGTGTGAGCTGGGTCGAGCTGATGTGGCTTCATACCAATATCCTGATTATGTCAAACTTAGACTCATCAGCCCTGTCATTCAAAGAGACATGCACTCATTATTCACTCATGTGGCGTAAACAGCAGGAATCACTTAGTTTAAAACGAAAAGGTATTAAAGAGGACACAGCCCGAGACTCAGTGTCATCATTATCAACAGTTTTACTTTGAGAGATCATGGTTGAACAGGGTGGAGGCATGTGACTGATCGCACAGGGTCGTATTTTAAAGGGGGGAGATTGATCATGAACACAACAATGCAATGGGCAAAGAATTAACCCGCACTGGACAACATTATCAAAGTCACAATATGACCAGCAACAATATCCAAACTGAAGAAGGTGCAATTTTCTTTATGAAGGCGTAAAACTGTGTCAACACAGGCTATACATGAAGCACTGACAGCAGCAGACAAAACACGTTCTCTGGGAGTAAAGGAACATGTTCATTATGCTTGTTTGGTCCACACCAAAAATCACATGGTCATTTTTGCATTTCATCAGCAAAAACCATCAGCATGTGACAACCCCCACATCCATCACAATCACTATGTTATGATTTGTTTTGGCATATTGTTCAGCCATGATATTACAGCTGGCTGCTACCACCACATCACCCCAATGTATTGTTTATACTCTAACTGCAACCATTCGATACCTCTTGCTACTAATCTCATCACATAGTAGATTTGTTGATAGTATAAGGTGTGGGGGGCGCCGTCTAGCTCAGTGGGTTAAGCAGGCGCCCCATACGCAGCGCCCTCACTGCAGCCGGCCCCGGTGTGAATCCAGAATCTGGTGGTCCTGCATGTCATTCTCCCTCTTGCTGCCTCCCCATTTCCTGTCTCTCTCAACTATCCTGTCAATTCAATCCAAAAAGCCCTGAAAAATATACTTAAAAAGTATAAGGTAAGGATATAATAACACTTCTATTTTTAAGGTCAGTCCAAATAAATATCTATTCATAAAAAATTGTCTCAGTGATTTCTGCTGCTGGGCACAGCAGATCTGAACAAATATGATCCAAACAGGAAGGAGCAGTGATTTGTATGGACAGTTTTGCGTGGTGGATTAATCCACATTTGGTGCCCTGCTGAGCAGCAGGACAGTGTGTGTGGGATTCAATTAAGACAATGTACGGTGAGAATGATCGTGGTCATGAAGGAACATCGTGTGGCTCACTGATGTGTGTTAATGGTTTTACATCAGGCTTTGGACACGGCAAAGATAATACTTGTTGGTAGAATCAGCACATTGTTGGTTTTGGATTTGGTTTTCAGGGGATTTCTTAACAAGTAAAAAAGAATACTGCCAGATTTACATAAAAGAGAGAAAACATGTCTATTACTGGGCCCCTGACCATATCAAGGAAGACCACAATTGTTCAGGCTGTCATTTCAAAAAAAAAAAAAAGGTTGATAGGTATACATCTAGTCGACATCAGCTCCTTGGTGTGTTTTCTGTCGTTGCTGTGATCACAGAACAACCCACCACCATGAACTGTAAAAGTTAAAACCACTGTCAGCTCAGGTGGCAGTGGAAAATACCTGAGGTGCCTTAGTAACCACCTTGTTAACACTGAACAGCAAGAGGCAAATACTCCAGATCAGAGAATAACATTCACCAGTACACATATAGAGTTAGACATTAGATTAGGTACATCTGTTACATATCTTATTCTTGTTCTTTCTAATCAGTACTTACTGACTTTCCAGTGTTTAAAAGGGTCCCATATATTGCACTTTACTCTTTTATCTCAAATATGAACTTGTGAGAAATATATTTGTGCTTTTAAGGACCAAAAACCACCTCAGTGTAGTTCTCCATCTCCTCTCTCAGGCTTCTCTTTGGAGATCTGGTAACAACAGGTTAGTGTTAGCCAATCAGAAGAGACGGAGCTCTGAGTCTCTCTACTGATTAGCTGCTTTCTAGAAAGAATAGAACCGATTACAGGTAGTGAAAAAAAAAAAAGGAGAAGATAGAGGTGACGGCTCTGTTGTGACATCACAAAGTCACAGAAGCCCTGACAGCTGGTTTGAAGTTTCAGACTGTATTTCTCTGTGGCCTCTGATACTTTCACAGTACTAATATAGTTACTGTTGTGTAATCAAAAATGACATGGGTATCTGGACAGGTAATTTAATACAATATGGGACCTTTCGTAAACATTGTAATTTGATTTTCTCGTTCTACATTTAACACTCTTACTCTTGATGCCCAAGTTTAACATTTTGAAATGTTTCCACCTTTGTTCTTCCAGGTTGTGAAGCACCATATTCAGTTGTGTAGTGCGGTGCTAAAAATATTTCAAACTGCAGCCACGATGCTCCTGTATGATGCACTGGTTGAACTCTTGTACAACAACACAGTAGATGAGTTATCTTGAATTGCAGCTACTCCTTTTCACTATTAGTCCCTCCAGCTGTTCTCATCTGGCTGTCTACTGCTGTTTCTCAGTGTGTTGTTTTGGCTCAACATGTCCTCTAATTGAGCCCCGCTCACTCAGATGCAGCTGCATTAAACAGTGGATCCTCTTTAAAGCCCTGGTCTTTGAACCAGCATAAATGATCAGCTGGCAGAGCTGAAAGCCAGGGGTTGACCCAGCGGGGTAACCAGGCACACAATTAGTATCAGACAAAGATACCAGGAAAACTGCTACATCCAGCTCATTACCATGCCATGCTATGTAGGGACAGAAAAACCAACACGTTTTACAGCTTCAATCACAACCAAAGCTGGCCAAGAGGGTCAGCCCACTACTAGTCACCATCACTACAAGCTGACAACTCCTTCTGTGCAACATCACGCCCCTGTCATCTGTTTTGGTGTGACATTTTCAGCTGTCTGATCCTCATCTGTGTCTAAGAGTGAAGATTCCCACCATGTTTGTTTGGGATCAGGTTTTCAAATCAAAGCTGTGAGGGCAGCTGAGCTGTCTGCTGTCACCCAAGAGCCTACTGCGCTATAAATGTGAATGTAAGACAGAGTATGAACACCTCTCTGAGAATGAGGCTTGATCTTTCACTGTCAGGTCTGGAAGGCTCTCTGGGTACATTCCTACCAAATGTGAGTTAATCTAAGCAGCGAGAAAGTCTTTCAGTACTTACTCTGTGGCTTACAGGGAAAAGGTCTGAAGGCTGTTGCAGTCTAATAAGCTGCACAGCCTTCAGTTGCTTAGTGACGGGTTATCAAACCCTAGACAAAGGACTTACACTGACAGATATTTTTATTTTATTCAAGAGTGTAACTATCGCTGTCAGGTCAGAACTCTGCATCTCAACAACATTCACTTTTAAGCGACAAAGAAAAACATCTTGAAGATAAAGTTGTATTTAGACAATTCTTCTTTACATGAGAGCATGAAGCAGGTTATATCTATACAGTCAGTCAGCTTCGGCTCGGTTCATCACATAACCATGTCAACCCTTTTATTATTTAAAGCTGCACCAACGATGTAAACATGATGTATCTACACTGAATTGTATGTGAAATGTACCATCATGTATATACACTAAAAACACACATAATGAAATATGTGAGATTGGAACCATTTTCATATATTCATTTACATAATGTATAAAATTAGCCACAACCTAACTCGACTCAATTTTATTCTGAAGGCTAAAGCAGAGCTAATAGCTGGTGAATAATATACTGGACTTGTCGGGGGTTAAGAACCATGACTTCACAAGATGTTGATATTGCCACATGCCTGCTGTCAGCTTGCTTGTGGTTGTGTAGCCCTGAAGTGGGCAACAAAAGAACTGATACAGATTTAACAGAAGACACCAACGATCTCAAAGTATTTCAATACAAATGAGTCAAAATGATTATTATTTTTAATTCAGATAGTCACCTTCTGAAGAAGTTAAAGGTTTAATCTTGACTTAATGTCTGACAGTTCATTCTTGACCTTAAAACAGCAGCTGACAAAGTTAATGTTAATGTTTGAACATGTACAGCTGCAGTTCACTGAGCAAAGTCATTCTGCTGATGAAGACATTGTGATGTGGTTGATAGCTCCAGCACAGGCAAGTGAGTTAAGTGGACCTTGGATTCAAACAATCATCAGCATTTAGATGTACCATCCAAACAAAAACTAAACAAGTGATTAGTAAGAAAAAGTTGTTAAACACTATATTCAAACATTGGGGATGTAAATAAAATCAGGCACCTCTTCATATTTTCTCATTTAATAAACTGCAGCAACAGTAAAAATGGAAATTAAGGGAAATGATGGAAACCTGAGGTTTCAGTTGTTTGAATCCACACTTGGCCCGCTCCAGCTGAATTCACACTGCACCTTGTGAGGCAGCGACTCAGCCATGTCCAGCCAACCAAGGCAGAGAATCAAGACACACAAATCAGACTCAAAGTCTGATTTATTAATTACCTTCTAATGTGTGAGCCTCAGGGCTGAGCAAACGCCACCGGAGTAAAGAACTTTCAGTAAATCCATTGTCCTTGGGAAGAGCTCAATCTTTCAGAGTGAATGGATGAGTATTAATTATTCAGCATGGAGCCCAAACAAACGGCACATCTGTTACAGCTCACCAAGGCTGAGGGCCACAGCAGGGCCCCTCCTGGCGGTCGACGGGCAGTGCACGGATGACGGGAGGAGCACACCTTTAACAAGCATGCCATCACATCCATAAATGCATGACACAGAACTCTTATCTAAGCCATTCCTAAGTGCACTTCTGACAGAGAAGAGGGACCATCCACAGTATAATCCAGTGTATTTCAGAGCGTTCTGCAGAGATGGACGTCAAAGATCGGGACACATCTTTTCTTTTATCCGTTCCAGCTTCAGCAGTCTGCGTTGAAGGTGACGTCAGCCTCTGTTTGCAAATTGAGCAGTAACACTTGTCCAATCTGGCACTGCAGAGCACCCACCGTGCCTCCCAGTCTGATGTGACTGCCACTCTCCTCTCACATGTTTCCAGGACATACACACATTTTAACACTTCGCATGATCTGATGAGTAACCCTCGTGCCATTACTCGTTTCAGATGAGCACCAGTGTGGAGGCCTGGTTGCTGTGGGAAGATGGTGGGTGGGAGTAGGTTAGTAAGCGCTCCACTCAGATGCTCTGTTGAATTAACACCTGCAGAAACCTTTAACAAGACAAAGAGGAGTGCTGCCATTGTGGAGATTCACACATGCACTTATTGTCATGCTTCAAAATGCTTCATTCAGAATCAAATGCACATCATGCCGACCGGTGTCCAGAGTTGCTGCAGGAGGAAGTTGCTCTTTTTGCTTCCTATTCCATCAATATACCAGCAATAGCTACCCATAATCCATCAGTCTTTGATCATGTCATAATTCAGCCAAGATAAAACTAATATTTGTGTATGCATTATCAAAGATGTTGAGATATTAAAATTCAGCAGATTCAAAGCAAATCTGTTGACATTCCTAATTAATGTCATTCTTTAAAAACAGCTTTCTGACTGCACTGTCTGTTGGAGAAGCTCTAAAGGCCACACAGAGAGAAGGCAGAGTGTAAGGCCTCAGAGGAACATCAACATCGCCATCAACACGTGTGCAAAATCTAGCACTTAAATCTACTGCGTAATAATTTAAAAGTCCCTTTGCAAGAAGGAGGCAGTGAGCATGTTTCTCATTTTGGCGGACAGCTGTGGGAATGTGTGTATGTGTGGGGGAGTGAAAGAGTGAGACCAACAGACAGGGAGAGAGCAAGACCTGATGGGATACTGTATATAGCAAGCAGCTACAAGGCAAGGGATCCAACCATGCATGCTCAGTCAGTCTCCTTCATGAACTATCCAACCTTTTTTTCCCAGTACACACACAAACACAACTTTCTGCACTTTGCATTTGATCATTTTCTAAAAGGTGTACTGCATCATCATATGAATAAATACCTACCATACTCATCAATTCTGTCAATTCATGAGAAAGCAATACTATACCTGTACTACACAAAATGATCCCGAAGAGTTGATGTGAGCAGCAACTTCTGCAATGGCCAAACCACACAGGCACTGCAGCTGGGAGCGTGGTTTGTTTTGGAGCCAGTGTGGATAATAGTTCCATTTCATTACAAAGTGGATCTTACTTTCATACTTGTGGCATTGTAATTAGATTTCCTGTGACACTGCCTAAGAGCTCTGGGTTGAGTTTATGCATGGATTCAATAGCACAAAACATTAACGGTGGGTGACCCATTGACTATACAGGCCTATTCCATGTGAGATGTATAACAAGACGGTCTTGCTCTCACAGAAACCTTCCTGCCCATCCAGAAAACTCTTTGGATGTGAGGAGGTGTGTGTGTGTGTGTGTGTGAGTGAAAAAGTTATGTGCCAAAGTGAGTTTATCCATGCTCAGAAACGGTAACTCGAGATGGAGCCAGATGAACTGGATCAGAAAACAAACAACATCAGTGTCACCGCTGCTGCTGCAGTTCTGCATTTCTACATGTAGTTTGACTTGACCTTTGTTTACCCTCAATCAGAGCAAAACAGACACACAGAGTGAGTACATCGGTATAACCCTGCTCCTCACCTGTTCAATTAAATGTCACCTCTGTACTTTCTCTCTGTACTTTGTATTTTCTTTGTGTATTCAAACACTCAAGTCCAGACACTGAAACTTCAAGCTAGCTAAAAAGAGCTTCAACATAAAGTCTATCAGTCAATGTCTTTGTCTATTTTTGCCAGGTAAAAGAGTTGAGATGAATCTCCTGCTCACACACAGCAACTGTGAAGCATCAAAGGTTGAAATCGTACATTTAAAAACTCTATTTTGCAATATAGTCAAAAATGATGACAATATCAATTACAGCATAGACATACTGTCCAGCTCAATGCATTGATTAACTTTATAGTTTCACATATAATTTTAGATAAAATAAAGTTTCCCAGAAATTAATTCATCACCATTTGAAACAGCAGCAGGACTGTGTGCTGTGCAGTCCCTGACAACAGCTGCTTCAGAGGAGCAGAGAAGAAGAACAGTCATAATAATCATCATGATGGAGAGTTTCTAATTTAAACGGAACATCTTTTCTTGCCTCTATGACGACAGTCGGTGAAATAACTTGGACAGACAGTTGCAGAAATATGTCAGAGCAGCATACAACACCTGCAGGAGGAGTCTTATTCCATATTTGTCAAGTATTAATTTTCAAAATAAACTATTCACTCATTATTATACACAAATCTAAACAGCTTTTGTAAGTGTGTTACTTATTCAGTCTTTGGCAGATTTTGAAAGTCACCAAGGTCGACAGCTGCATTTCCACCTCCACATTTAGCCGTAAATTTATGTGGAAACTCCCTGTAACACCCACATCGGTCACATTATCAAATGCCAGAAAGATGATCAATGATCAATTTATGGTCCTCATGCAGAGGCAGGTTACACAGTAGGATGCAATTTCAAAGATCACTGACAGGGAATTAATGGCTTCACTGCAAAAGATTAAGCAGTTCATTAAAATGATGCGTATAAATCAGCATTAGGTCAAGACTTCATAGACTGTTGTGCAGATGACAAGATATGCAGGGAAACCTGGACAAACAACAAGATTACGTCTCCTGTGTAAACTCTTTATTTCAGTCGCAGCTAGCACATTCCTTATTTATAATTACCATGCTGTGTGCGGAAAATGGCATATGCTTGGTTTTTGTACACACACTACTGTAGTGTAGGCTACCTTGATCACAAGAGTCATTTAGTTAGTGAATGGCCATTAGTTGCACCACAATATGCACTTCAACTTTGCCAGCTTTGGCTCTGCACCATTAGCTGCAGACAAAGTGCAGTCACAGTAGCACAGTTACTCAGTTCGGTTGAGGAATGTAACATGGCTTTTTTGATAATGAATTTAACTTTGTGATATTTGTCTTCAATCTAAAAATTTTCAAAAGCAAACATGCCATGTAGAAATTACTTGAAATATGACTGACCACCTTTACATTACTTATTTTGGCCATCCGAGTGAATAAAGAGCCATAATGGTCGACTTCTTCTATTGTGACCAAATTTGAATTCTGAGGCTACATGAACTTAATAACATCCATATGCACTTAAAACTTCACTTCACATACATGTAGGTCATTTTCCTACATTCAGTCTGTCTGAGAATCTAACAACAGAGACAAAGTCACATGGCCAAATAAGAAGTCACAGTTATCAAACTGCACAACTGACAGTGCAAAATGTATGAACATTGCAGTGATGAGCACTCTCCACAAAAAACAGTGACATTATATTCGACAGAGGCAAAGCTAATGTCAAAGTCTTACTCACACTAACCTAATTACAACAGCAGACATCGGCACTGCTCCTGTACACCGAGCTATTATAACCAAAGCTGCACACAATGATGATTGGCGGGGCATATTAACGTGACTGGCAGCGGCTACAAACATGCCCAGCAGCGTGCCGTCACCGCCCACACTTGGGCAGCTATTTGCCCTGCTCTCCTACCCGGCGTCAGGTCTGCTGCTGTTTACACATCAGACTCTATTTACTCAGCATGGCCTTGTCATCTATCAGCTGCATTTCCTGGCCTCCTACAACCTCAGACTTTGCAACATGATTCAGTGAGCCCTCATGCACCTGTAGCCCTGGTCTGACAGGAACAAAAAGTGAGGATGCTGAAGCACACCTCTTCAATATGAGCTTTGACAGCAATAAGAAAGCAGTTAAAGAGACATGCACACACACACGCAGATTAGTTGTGTCAGTGACGCTCCAACGCCCTCTTTTTGCATCGCTGCTTCAGGACTAACAAGCTGGCACACAAGGGGTTACTGAGCAATAAGGGTTCATGGTCGAGCAGGTTTCTGAAATCAATCAGTTTCACAGACCGGACAGATCTCAATGAAAACAGGCCATGGTGATGAGCGATGATGTTGCCATGACAACAGGCAGGCTGAGCGTGCAGCCTGCCTTTGGTATCTTCAGGCGTGCGGCAGGCGGCACCCAGACGGTTTGGGTTTTTAACCTCTTAAGTGGCAGAAAGCAAGCTGCAGTCTCAGATGGGATCATGGTAAGAGGGGAGGGATGCATGGGTGAGTGGGTGACGTGTGCGTCTGTGTGTGTGGGTTGGAGGGGGCAAAGTCAGGCGTCAGTTAAAACCTCTGCCTCAGAGCACAGACATGGGAAATGAAAAAGGTGGTGGGTGTTTTTTTTTTTTTTTTTCTCTCTTCTTTTTTGTTACCATCCCAATCCAGCAATGGCCAACTACAGAGACAGGGAGGGACAAACAAACAGATTAACACATAAAAGAACACATAGACTTACGCACACATATTTTCTTACTCACAGGCATAAACATTCAGGTAAAATTGAACAGATATGCTCACTCTCTGTCTCGCTCAGATGAGTGAGCACACCAACAGCCACAGTTAAAACACACTGCATGCAGATTAAAGAGGCAGCATTGAGAGTGAGGAACAGGATGGCTACAACAATAGAAACAGCGTGGGGAGCCCAGAGAAACACGCCTGCTACCGCTGACTGCTGGCACACGAGCAGTCGTGGATGAGCTGGTTAAAAGGGACAGATCAGACTTTGGAGTTTTCAGCTTACCTGGAGAAACAAACCCATGAAAGCTTTTCTGACAGCTGAGCTGACACTGAGCTGTGTCTCACATCGATTATTAAATATTATACAGAAATATGAAAATTTGATGGGGCCTCCTGGTGGCCTACAGGGTTGGGAGCTGTGAACAGCAACATCAGTGGTTATGTGATTCCCCCTCTACCCTCATTTCCTCTGATCTGTATAGCAGCTGATTTTTGTGCTACACTCCCTAGCACTGCTGCCATTACTGTGGCAGCAAAGTAGAGCTAAACACATTTACACTGACAGCCACAACAGAAGAGACCTTTCTGTCAAAACAGGCTAGAAAAGCTTATTCAGACCCTTCCACTTAAAAAAGACTAAATACATTTAAATCCACATTTCATTCTGTATTAATGTGACACATGATGCTTTTGATTTGATGCCACACATTTCAAACAAAACAACTGCACTCTTAATATTACTGGGGCCCTGGACCTTATATTTTAGCACATCATTTTAAGGTTCTCACTTCAACCAAGAACTTACTGTAGATCTCAATGAGATGTATTTAACACTTCTCTGCTCTAGTTCTCACAGGTATGATGTGAACACTTCTTCTAACTGTAAGACTCAGCTCTTTCCAAAGTCCCAAATTCACAGGGATTAAAATAAAGCCTCCTAATGTTTTTTTCTCATCCTCTACCAGTGCTTTCGAATGTATGTTTTGGGTCATTACTGCCCTGCAACATACTTAGCAAAGCAGCCCCATGACACAAGTAAGCCTCCCTCGTTTCTTAGGAAGCTTCATATTTTCCTTCTCTGAGAAAGGACATTCATATTTACTATAAATCATGATTAATTCGAAAAAGAATATCTGCACATGCTGACAAAATATATGAAAAACCAGAATAAATGAGTCCAGAAACAGTGAAAACTGATGCTTCCACACAGGTGCACTGCATAGAACAATAACATCCAGTCGTGATCTGTAGCATCATGTATAAAAATGCTGAGTGAATAAACAACAATAAGACAGGTCGAGTCATTTTGTGACAAGATGCAAGAGAAAAAGATCTGAGTGACTTTGAAAGAGGGTTCATTGTTGGGCCGCAGATGGCAGCCGCTTCAGGCCGAAAAATGCTCAACTGGCTGAAGTGACATCTGTATTTAGATCTATAAGAAAGATGTCAGTCAACAGGGTTGGACGCCGTGGTCAGTGTGCGTGCCTGTGCATTAGTGTGAGATGAAAGAAAAAAAAAGAAAGAGCAACCAGCTCCTCAGGTGATTCTGAATGTCAGCGTGTTAAAACTGTCAGGAAGAGCGCTCTGTCAACAGTTACATAGAAAGGGATATTATAGTAAAGCTGCAGTGCATAAACCCTCATTACAAAGATGAGTCCACATTTGTACTGGGGGGCCATGGACTGATGAGTCATCTTTCACATTCTCTAAGCATGTGTGGTGAACACCAGGAGGACGCTGCAGGCCTGAATGCTGCCCCCTGCAGTGAGGGAACCAGGTGGCTCTGTTACACTGCGGGGGGCATGGTTTGGATCGACTTGTCCCCTTAGAGGGAGGGGTCACTGCAAATCAATACAAAGTTATTCTGACTGATCACCTTCATCCTGTTACATCACATTTCTATCCTGGTGTTAATGGTCTCTTTCGGGCTACTTTTCATCAAAAACAGCAAAAGATGGGAGATCTCAGACCAGATCCATGTCCAGGAGCTGCTCTGGTGGCATGTGGGTACCCAGCACCATAAAACAACACACTTTCACTGGTTGGTAACTCCTGTGTTCTACTGACACACTGTGTTACCCAGTGTTAGTGTGTCACATTTAAAGAGCTGAAAACTGTTGTGCCAATTAAAACAATGAATATATTTTGGTGGTCGAGTGTCTGCAGCATCAGCAACAGTGCATTTGCTTATTGTTTCAAAATGGCAAACAACATAATTTTATTTGGAAAATCTTCTTGCTTGGTCTAAGAAATGAAGGTTTGCCCATGCAATAATCTAACAAATGATTAACCATGAAACAGTGGAGAACACAGGCCATATGATATCCTCAGCACCTGCTGTAGCAGCAGATTTAGTATTCCTGCAAATGGTGATTGATTGTTCAATGATGACCACTGTTCAGAGAACGTGCATGACTCACACGACCTTCTTTTTATTCATTGCTATTTTTAATGTCATTTCTGCAGTTAAAAATCACTTTACAGCTGATGCTCACAGCTCCATGATGTCAGGGTCAAAGGTAAGCTGTGTAAGAGGAGTGAGATTTCCACTGGCACGGGTCGGCAAGCTGAAATCACACCTTTCATTTCCATGGAGGATAATTCCACATTACCCTCTGCTGACGCCTTGTCAGGGGGCGGATTAGTGCCCTAAGGGCCCTCTTTTAGTCACACGCTCCCTTTCACACACACAGCATTGTTTCTCAGTGTTTCATACACATACAGAGGGTTTTCCATCCACAGGTTGTGCATTAACATGGTTCTTTAAAACCAACTGGGCCTGATTAAAAGAATATATGTGGACATTAAGGAGTACAACAAAGTAAGGCCTGATGTGGCTGAAAACAGCCTCAGCATCATCATGGTTCACACTGTAGACAACAGAGCTTAGCAAGGCACTCACATAACCAGGCGCCTCTGTGTGGACCTGATGCCGTGACTTAATTTCTGTGTATGCACACAGGGGGAGTGTGTGTGCAGGGAGACAGATATATGCACGTTGTAAACAGAAGCATTCAGCTTCATCAGCTCCTTCATGCCACTGAAGTATTGTTCAAACTGACTCAGTATTTACCTCTGTTACACCTCTGCTTGTTCCACTGAGCAGTGGAATCATGAAAAGAACTACTGAACAAAAATGATCAACAAAATTTAGTGGTAAAGCAGAAGATGTTTATATTAATAATTTGCTCATCTATATTATCAGTTGAAAACCTGTGTGTGTATTTTTTCCAGGTCCTGCAGTGGTGGGCTTTAGGGCGAGGTTAAGGACAGTGACTGGTTTGTTATTACCTAACAGTCCTACCAGTGTGAATATAGAACCAATAGACCTGCTTTATGATCAAATGGAAGACAAATAAGAAATTGGTACTATATTTTATATTATATTTTATAAGGGTTGATATGGGTGTATCACTAAGTTTCAGAATAGCTACATATTCAACTCTGGAAAGATTCTTCATCTTACTAAGTACACATAATATATTTATAGTCTTCTCACGCATAGAGATGAATCCCTGCCCTCATCATGCTCAAAAGTTTGCTGAAGGATTGTGAGAGGACAAGTTAGACAGAGTGAGATCAATGCAAATACAACTCTCATAACACACACACACACCTCCAGTTCAGCAGCCCTTTTTCTCAATAAACTAGAGCACACAATGCAACTAAAACAATCCAACTCAACAGCAGATTAACATTCAGTTTACAGTATATATGTTTTTGTAAACCTTTTATCTAATTCACTTTCAGGCCAATTTCACCTCTTGGAGAAATAATCTACAAAAGATGGGCATGTCTCAGATGGGCAATATCTCTTGACATTACCACCAATTCAAAGTCTTAAAGAGGTCATATCTGGTTGATTTGAGGTTTGATTTGTTCACTGTTTTTTGTGCTTCAGTGTTATTTAAAGAGGAACTTTGCAGCCTTTCCCTGTGGCTATGCTACATTTTTACTTTAATTAAACAGCTTCAGTAATTGTGATGGTCACATACATGACTTATAACTTGTTATGAGGGAGAATGGAGGCTCTCTGCCCTCCACCTGGCATCTCTAGGCTGCAACCTTGTAACATCAGTGCAGCATTTCGCCTCCGCCCCGGTGTCCCAGCTCTTGTCTCTGCGCACCGTCACACAAACTTGCTCCATAACCCCTAATCTTTCGTTTATGACAGTATGGACTACACAAATATAAATGTCTTATCATTGTAATGTTATCAGCGCTCCATGGATTGCTTTTTTCGCCGGCTTTGTTAAAAACAAAGGCACATGGCCCAGAGGAGGGTTAGCAAAACAGCGGAAAAGCGACCAGATTTGCATAGTTCCCCTTTAAACCACCAACACTGCTTCCTTTCCTTATACATCAACCTCATATAAAAGTCCAGGTCATCCTATTCACACTACCACCCATAGACTATGACGAGGAGGAATGATGTCATCACAGTACAAGTGACATCAGTCGTGGAGCTTCTGCTCTCTTCTTAGTCCTGGTGGGTATGATGAGAAGTCTGCTGGTCAAGAAAGAGTTTGGTTTGACAATACATTTCTGTTGAGTGCTAAAAGTATCTAACTTCTTCTTTTACTACATTTAGATGCATGAAACTGACAAATACCTTGTAATGACATACCGTCTGAAACAGCATTTAAACCATTCACTATAAGTTTCATACAATAATTGAATTGTCTGTGTCAGAATAACCTTCAATGTCTGATCTTTTTAAGGAGATGCTGAATGGAACAAGTTACTGGAACACTCATCTGATATAAACCTCTGGGTAGGATACTTCTGCCCCACTAGAGGCAGGATGCTATCATGACAGACCACATGAGGTTGTGTGTGCAGGTTGCTATGGGCTACAAGATATGGAGAATGTAATACTAAGCAGGAAGTCCAGTAAAATGATGTAAAGACAGTATCATTTTTGGACAGTTTCCCACAGTACCAATCATTATCCCTGCATCTTGATGTTTATGAGAAACTAAGGGACACACTACAAGGTGATCTAAATGATGTGTCCTTTTAGTTACGATGTGTGACTGAAGCCCCCTCCGGCCACACTGGTGTCATTGCAAGAAACTTGCAATATATAGCATGTTAGCTTCAATATCCCAGCATCCTCTCTGAGAGCTCTGTTTCATCTGTCTGAACTTGAAAATGAACTAACTAACTACATCAGGAGGTCATTTGAGTAGCTGTTCTGTATTAATGTCCATTTACACAACATTACTTCATAGCCAGCAGTCATTCAGCCTGCCGATGATTGAATGGCTTGCTTTCCATTACCCAGATTTCACCAGCAGCCTTAGGTAAGCTTAGCAGAGCCTCTGTCCCTTACAGGTGGTGGGGATCTACAACTAAGTGATGGAGTTGAATGGCTGGTGAATCAAGAAACCAGACTGTGATTTTAACAACAGATGTGTTGTTTTAGAACATCTGAAGTTACTCCATGTTCCTCTGGTGTTCTTTTCTAACAAATAACCAAGATAAAACATCATAAACCAGACTTGTCATCTGTCGAACATCCACTGTGCCTTGCCACTGTGTAAAGAAACCTAATGATCAAAAAATGACAGGGTGCCACATTCACAGTGGACTCAAAGTGCTCAGACACTGTTGTGTCTCCCACGCTTTGTTATATTGCCATTTAACATTATTTTTCCTTCATCAATCTACACTTTATAACCCACAGTGACAAAGCAAAAACAACATTTTTGAGGACAAACTGTAACCCGGAGCAAGTAAGTACTCAGATCCTTTGCTCAGTTTTTTGTGATGCATCTGGCAGTGATTACAACCTTGAGTTGTCCTGATGGAAGGTGAAGGTTTGGCCCAGTCTGAGGTCACAGTGCTCTGGACCGGGTATACATTCTATAGACTATGCCACTGAACTATGATTACCCATGCTTCATGGCCGGGAATGCATCAGGCAGGTGATGAGCAGTGCCTGGATTCCTTTGAGGTGAGGCCAAACAGCTCAGTTTTGATTTTATCAGACCGGATAATCTTGTTTCTCATATTCAGGATCTCTGGAGCTCAGCTAGAATGACCATCAGGTTCTTGTACAAAGACCTTCTTCATTCATGTAGAAATGATGGAGTCCACTGTCTTGGTCTTAGACACCTTCATTACAGCAGAAATGTACCCTTGTTAAGATCTGAGCCTCAACACATTCCTGGAGCAGCTCCTTCCCCCAGGTTTTTGGTCAGATCTACAATCGTCAGCTGTGAAGCCTCATACAGACGGGTGTGTCTGATCAGCTAAAATCACTGCTAGATGGATCAAGGTCAATAAACATCTCGACAGATGATCAAGAGAAATAGGCAGGCACCTCAGAGATATTCAAGTGTCGTAGCAAAGAGTCTGATTACTTATGTTGAGGTGATGTTTCAGTTTTAATATGATAATAAAAATGCAAAAATGTCTAGGATTTTGGCTCCACACTGATGTTATGAGATGTTCACTGAGGCTTGACGGGGGAGAATTAACTTTAACAATTTTATCATCGGTCTGCAACATGTGAAATCTGACATCTGAAGATTTTCCAAATGCACTGTAAGTTTGTATCTCTCCTGCTCCCAGCATGCCAGGCTGCACTCATTTTGGAAAAGATTAGAACTCCACACATTTCTGCTGTGTTTATCATAAATTGAGGAAGTCAGCTGTGGGCTCAAAGAGGCACTGAATAAGATCTGAAGGGGTAACTAACACACGGTGACATTTCTAGAGCTGTGACCCAATAAACAAAGCCCGTGCAACTGGAAAACTGGAGTAAGACAGATATAGGATGCTCGGTTAAAATAAACAAAGAGCAGACTGCGATAACTGTAGGCTCGAGCCTCTGTTTGGCACAAACCTACACACCTTAAACACAACAGTGCTATGAATATCCAGCCTGACACTGTTAACACCTTGTTTGCTCATGACAGGTGGAAAACTGCTTATTTTAAAGTGAGATAGTTGCACCTGTTCTCACATCAGACTCTTGAACAAAACTGAAATGAGTCGGCATGAGGCTGAGTGAACAGAGAAATATCCTTCAAACAAAATGACCTGTTGGAAAGAAACGATCTCTCACCAAGAGCGTGCAAGAATGAAGTTTGAGACTTTGCCAACTTGTAAATGACTTTAGCTTTCTTAGAGGATTGTCGTTAAGTTTACGTGTGTGTTTCTGTTTGTGCTGGTTGTTGTGTGTGTTTGGTGAGCCTCAGATGCAGCGGTGCGCCCTTACCCTCGCCGCCCTGGAGGAGTAGGGATCCTCGAATAGATTCCAGATCACCGGCTGCCACTTCCTCCACAGGCTGGCGTTACCGTCGGCGGCCACGTCCTCGATGCCGAGCCGCTTCCCGATCTCGTCGTCGTCGTCTCCGTTGTCGACGTTGAGCTCGAACACGTCCAGAGCCTCCTCCGCGTCCCGGTGCTGCCGGTATGTCATCCAGCAGCAGGGCTCCACGTCCGTCTCATCGATTCCCCAGAAGGAGAGCTCCTCCTCGAACAGCGGTCCGCAAACATCGGCCGGGCAGTGGAGCTTCCCGGTTCGGTAGTAGTTGAGCACATAGGCGAACACACCCGGGTGGCGGTCGAAGAAGTACTCGTTGGTTCGCGCGTTGTACTCGATGAAGCCGGGGACTTGTTGCAGCTGATCCAGCACGGAGTCGATGTCCGAGTCGGAGGCGAGCAGCGCCAGTCGCGTCCCCGGCAGGGTCTTCAGGGTGGTTTTGTAGGTTTCGTGCCTGGTGCCCCCGACGTTGAGGATTATCCTCTCGTTGTCGTCAAACTTGCCCATTGCTCTGTATCAGACATGACTTGATGGAAAGCGGGGGAAGTTGGAGAGTGCAGTCCGGAGGTAACGGTGAGCCCGACGCGCACACACCCACAATCCTGTTCAAAAAAGCTCCAGGATTTTGGCCGTAGTGCGCAGCATCTTTGATTTCACTCACCCGACGCTTCCGTGGCTTTCTGGGGGGGCGAGGAGGATTTCCATCGTTTTTGGGGAAGGTCTCGGGCAGGTGGGGGTCGTCGATCTGTATCCCTCAATCCGCGCAGACACTCAGTGCACTCGCAGTGTTGAATGATCTCAACCGGTGGCTCCAAATAGACTGCGCTGCTGCTGCCGTTGCGCGTCTCCGGCGTCCCTGCCCTCTCCAAGACGCACAGCCGCTCGTCAGCGTCGGGCTCGTTCCTCAGAATATGTAACAACCGCGATTCCTTTAAAGAAGAAAGTCAAGTGATGTCGGCGCTTAAATCATCACTAGCGAGAAAAGTCACAACAATTGCACGAACGTTTCTTTGTGGTTTGGTTGTTGTAGAAAAGAGATCGAGGGAAATGAAACAGCTCCTCTCCTGTTGTGCTCTCACTGTTTAGATCCACTAGAACAAACTGGAGGCTGATTGGACTAAAGGAACTGTCTCGGGTTTAATAAACTACAACAATCACAAAGAACTACAAAAACCCAGTTTGGACGCTGAGGAAAACTGGACAACAACGTTTCATTTCATTCAACAGCTGTGTCAAAGCAGTGAGACCAACAGTGTCTGTTATTGTTGACTCAGCCTTACACCTACAGTATGACTGTCACACCTTGTCACAGGTGTTAGCCTCACAAAATAAGCTTTGTGTAAATACTGGTGCAAGTAAATAGCAGAGGCCTGTGAGTCTGCTAGGAGCTACCGGCCAGTGGCCCCACATCACCGCTGTTCTTGCATCCCCCCACTTGTTTCCAGTAAAACTGGGAATACACCACAGGATCCATATGACTCCATATTCACATTTCATGAGGGAACATATAAAGCAGTGCAGTATAAATACCTCTACGCCTGATTCACTGTTCCTCACTTCACTCCAACCATGCCAGTCCTGATATCTCCTATCCACCCATGACTACTTACAGGCAGTATTAAGACGTAGTATTGCTGTATTAGGCAAGGCAAGGCAATCAGTGTGCCAAAAACAGGGCAATTGTTAACTGGGTCCATACTGACCCCTCATTCTTCCCAGCCTTGACCCATACGTATCCTGATGCATTAAGAAGGCTCCAAAACTTGTTTTCTCCACCAACTTTTACAGAGTTTTCTTTACAAATAACATATTTTGCATTTGTTTTCCTTTGCTTTCTCATTGGTTTAAGTCTGATGCTTTGTCGCCTCTGACCATAACACTTATGCACAATTATTTGATGATTTACACAATGAAATAAATAACAAAAAGGCACCACTAAGACAAGCCCCTATTTTTGGTGATACTGCACTTAAGCCACACATATTCATAAACACATTCACACACAATAGAAGTACAATGAAAGGAAGAGATACACTGTGAACTTGGAACCATGGGACACCTTGGAGGTTTATATCAGCAGCAGTGGCAACACAACAGTATCAATAGGAGTAGAAGTTATACAGTACAGTAGTATTACTAGTGGTATAAAAAACAGAAGCATCACTCATAACAGATGAGACAGGCGGGACTGCAGCCGTAATGCAGTTGAGATGAAGTACACACAGTCTGTATAGTATTACTTATAGTGGTTGTAGTGGGAGCAGTGCCTATGGAATTAGTAGCAGCGATTGTCCGAGACGGACAAATACCAGTAATATTAGGAATGGCAGTGCAGGTAGTAGAGGCAGCAGCATTAACAGTAATAGTAGCATTAGAGGTAATTGAAAAGGCAGTGGCATATGTTGTTAAGTCAGTGGCAGTGCTCAGAATAGCAGCAGAGACAGTGGTAGTGGAATTAGATGTATAGGCCATGATGTTAGCAGCAGTAGTGGAAGCACGTGGTAATTCAGTGTTAGTGGTGAGAGGATAATAGTTACAAGTTATAATCTCACTGTTATAATCTCATGACTTTACAGTCTCTACTGTATAATGCTGTTTGCATCAAGTGGTGTTGATCAGTGGCACAGCTGAGGTTCACTCTCATAGTGCTGAGCATGCTCAAGTGATCTGCGCATGCCTCAAAGCACGAGCGGAGGGACAGCCGTCTACGAGAAGACACGTCATCTGACAGTCGCCCTCCGCAGTCAGTGGGAGAGCGACATCTTTGCGGGACCTAGGCACAGCTCAATCAGCGAGGAGACACGGCAGGCAGCTCGCCCATAATTACATGCATCATTATTCCCTGATGCAAGGCTGCTTTGTAAAACTGCAACCTCCAACTAACCTAATTACTTCCTGCCTTGATCACATCTGCCAAGGAATTCATCTTTTTTTTTTCCAGTTTCAGTATCAGAAAATGAACAAGAACCAACTGAATGACTTAAACATTTATATCTCACACTTCACACCCAACTTCCACATCACTGCCCGGTGCCAGCAGAGTTTGAAACGCTGAAAGTATTCATGGTTTTGTTTTGATAAAAGGTCTTGCCCTTAACAACATGCACACCAGATTGTATCATAGCCCATTCCTGTTCTGAATTGAAGAGCTGCTGTGCATGGATGTGATTTGATACACAACACACAACCTGGATGCCACAGATCCTCTTATATTATCTGCTAATAATTAATTAATCAGAAAACACAAGTCAAGGGATAGATAACACTTTCTACACTGGTTCCGCACCCCAAATTAAAGACCTACTGTAAATACACGACACACTGGTATATTTAAAATGGTCACTGACAGGTGACATTAAGCATTCACCAGAAATCAGCTCTACTCTAAATCAGGAGATGCTGGTTTGATTTATTAATTCATTTTTTAATGAATTGGGGTGGCGTTTAGCTCACTTGGTAGAGCAGCCGCCGCCCCGTGTGTTGAGGCTAGAGTGGTCACTGCAGACGGCCCGGGTTCAAATCCCGCATCGAGTGGCCCATTCCTGCATGTCAATCCCCCTCTCTGCCTCCCCATTTCCTCTCTCTCTCAACTGTGCTTTCCATTAAAGGCGAAAAAGCCCAAAAAAATACACACAAAAAAAAAAAGATTATTATCTCAGATCGGTGTCAATAGTAGGTTTTTAACAGGTTTAGTAAACATCTATAGATAGTTCCAATTAAAACTATGGTAAGCCTGCAGGTGACGTGATTAAGAGAAAAGGAAGAGGAGGCTAAAAACAAAGTGAATTGCAGCAAGCTGTTATTTAGGGATCCAGGACAGATCATCAGCATGAGCTCAGGAAACATCAGCTCTAATATGCTGAAACAGAATCTAGTCTGGTAAATTTTCTCCAAAATTAATTTTACAGTATTTTCAGTAGTGATACATTGGATAATGGTCCAAATATTGACTTAATAGCTAGATTGGGTATCTGATACTGCGGCTGATCCATGACGGTGTTCTATTCACTTCAATTCTATGTTTGTGACGCGAGCTACATCACGTATCAGCAGCAGGCGCATCATGCCAGTAGACAACACACAAAGAGCAACAACGTTTTACAAAGTTAGGAAAGTAAGTTAAAGGCTGTTTTCCACATGGTAAGGTTCAGAGTTTATTAATTCAACAGTGGTATCAGATCGGTATCTGATATCTGCCGATGCGCTAAGCCCAAGTATTGATATCAGCATTGGGACTGTAAAAGCTGAATCGATGCATCCCTAATTTTCAGTGCAGAGAAGTATGAAACAAAAAGAATAAAGTAAAAGTCATGTCCAGGAAATTGCATGTCAGTATTAGAAAGTTAATTCAATGTGATAAAACACTAAGTGAACAGAATTTTGACTGATTTTTGATTTTTATCATGCATCTCTCAACTAAGTGTGACAAACACAAAGGAAGAGAAGGAGCAGCAGGATGTTTGTCTGTGCACCTGCTGGTGTGCCCTGTTCCTTCAGGGAACTGTTCCTTGAGGAATTCAAACTTTTTTTGCCTTCACATTTACAGCGCAGCTTTACAATGTGCTTGACTTTAGTGGAATTCTGACATACCACCAGCAGAGGTCAGTTCAGGCCACACAGAACATGAACTCTTTGAAAAACCTCTGACATAGTAACATCACTCATTTCCTGCGTCATGCCACTTCCCACTTGGATTTAAAACGAACCAACTGGTGAATTCAGACAACTGGGATACCAAGTCCCAGTAATGTTTTGTTAATGAGGCTATTCATCACAGAAGATGAAGGATTGGGGACTTCAGTGGGTCAAGACAGTCCTTGCCTATAAACAGCTATCCTTGTACTGACCAATGCCTGGAGAAAAAAGCATCAGACTCTTCTCCCCTTCTCCCTCCTTTTAATATCTTCACTAAAAATAGAGCAGGCGGATTGCTGATCCTTATCGGGAACAGGAGAGTAAAAAAAATAAAAGTCTATTGGAAAGCCAAGGTCCTTGGCTAGTCCATTTTCCCCAAGTAGAGCCACAGTATCAGTCCCAGAGGGAGCGAGGGGCTAGACAGGCAGCCTTGGCTGGTCCCAACTCAGGTTCACAATGACATCCATCAGAAATGCAGGAATGGGCTATGATACAATCATGTTCAGTGTTAGAGGATTACAGTACTGTAGTACAATACAGTAGTGCTTGACTGGAGGATGTGTAGAGAAAAAAAAGCCCGCTGCAGTGTCTTCTTTCAAATTACAATAAACAGGAAGAATGATTCCCAGTAAAACAAAAACAAAGTCTAGGCCACAGGCAGGGCAGGGCTCTCCATGTTCATTACAAGACGCAACTGGAACTGAGAAATAGGACAGAAGACATTCTGTCAACAGGAGAAAGTCAACAACTAAACAACTGTATCATAGTGTGAATTTCTGAGAAATTGATGGGATGAATATTAATACTGAAAAGTATCACTTTCTCAGTGCCCTTGGCGGCGGACACAGGGAGATTTTTCCGTCTGAACTTTCTGCAGCGTCCTGAACAGACTGTCTGCTGGGTTTATATCTGATGAAGCACAATACCCCTGCCTCTGTCCCAGAAGTCTGACAACACAATCCTGCTGACTTTGAAGACATCTCGGGAGCAAAAGGACAGATCTTTGTCTGCGGGCTAAAATAAAAACTTTGCTATTTCAAATAATGACAAAATGAAATGCTGAGACCTTATTCTGCAACAACAAGAGGAAAGGGAGCACTACAAGGCCCAGTGATCTGTTTCTGACATCTATCCAACAAATATATCAAGACAATAAACTGTTCACTTACCACTCCCAGTTGTGTCCAACGTCTCATCAAATAAATACAAATAAATGTCCATATGCTTGAAAACAGGAGACAGATAAAACAAAGAGCAGTCAAACTCCAAGTATGAGAGGTCAAATTATCTTTTTAATTCATAGTACTGAGCAACCTCCAAGAATACTCAGACCTCTATTTTACATGATGAGAGTCTTTTCTTTCAACCCTACCTGCCTGGTAAAACATCCACTCATTTGAAACACCATGAATCCAGCCTAATAACCCTGATCATGATTCCAGGTGTCAAATGAGAGCATGGAATCTGTGAAGTACTTATTCAACAACATTTAAAAAGCTACATTCTTTTGATTTACCATTTTGTATGTGCTTCTCCAAAAATCATTTGTAAAGTCTATTTTTTCTGCAGTTTGATGTTTTCACCTCGTGTTTCACCAGTTGAACATTTCTGAGAAGCTGCAGCAGTAGAGGAAAAGAAGAAAGGAAAAAGTCCAAAGAAGCCAAAACTCCAGCAACACGTACAGTCCGTCTAATAATAAAACTGTGAATCTGATATCAATTAGATAAAATTACACTGGATTACAAGCTGAATGGTTTCCACTGAATCACTTGCGCGTAGGCAGGTAATCTGAATCACAAGGGAATGGCGGACTCACTAACAATGAATGCTACTATACAGAGAGTTGGTTACATAATGCACATACAGAGAATGACTATAGCTTACCATTAAAGGCAGCAAAATCTGTGCAGACTGAATGAATATACGTGAATAATACGTGAAGATTACACGTTCAACCATCTTATGATCAGAACCACTGAGAACCAACCAGAACTATTCTTCTTCCCTGCCCTTTGCTTTGCCTTTACAGGTAGAGGTACCTGCAGGTAGAAGTACACAGTACACATCTCCCCCCTCAGGCTTTGCTTTGTAGCACTAATAACAACAGGTCACTTTCAGCCAATCAGAAGAGAAGCCCTCAGTCTCCTCTCGTTTAATTGGCCTACTGTTTTCTATTTGATTGAGTAAAAACGGCAAATGCTCACAGAAACCACATCCTGCGAGGCTGAATAATCAGCAGGGCTTGAGGCATGGCTGAGAGAATTGACTGCTCTGTTGCGACATCACAAAGTCACAGAAGTCCTGACTACTTGTTTTAGGGTAAATTTCAGAATAAAGGCTGACGGCAGCTTTACTTTCACTGATATGAGACACAGACACACCACAGCAAGATTGTACCTTTATGAACGTGATAATTTCGTAACATTTTGTGAACAGCAGGATGAAGACCAGTTTCAAGACCAGTCCATATGAGCAAGAAATGCACCACTCCTCCGTTTGTTCCCCACAAATCTGAGCATATTTGGGAATAAACAAGACCATCACTGAAGCAGTTACTGCAGCCAACAATTACTGGCATCTCATCAGGCTGATAAAAAAAAAGCATGTAAATTGTGTCAATAAACACATTAAGCTTTTCTAAATGTGCTTTAAAACATACAACCATTTTAAGCAGCCTTGAGGATGTTTTTGGTGAGATTAGAAGTCCAGCATAACCCTGGAGGGACTGCTGGAAGGAATTTAGTTGTTTTTTGTTTTTAGCTGGCTCCATTCACAACCATACAGTACAATAAAAACAAATTATCCTGCTAACCACAGACCCATGGATGGAATTAGGCAGAAATCCCAGTGGAAGAAAACTGAGCTGATTAAATGTTGAGAGAGACGAGCTAATTTGCTATGAATCCCAGATCTTTTTCCTGCACTACATGAGAGGAAGTCATTTATGAAGTGTATGTCTAATTATAAGTTTTGATTAGAAGGGGGTGGTTTATTTCACCAGGAGACATTTTCAAAATACTTAAGGTTTGTTGGAATTAATGAGCAGGGGGGCGTTTATGACAGACATTAATTGCTCATTGAAGTTCAGTGCTAAATGATTTTCTCGTTTTTTTTCTACCTTTAAATACAACTCTTTCTGTCTTCCACATAAAACAAAGGAGGTATTTCTTATGTTGCTATATGCCACAGGAATAAGCACCAAATGGAGATGCATAGATAAAATGCAGAGATAAAATTTGATCTTACTGCCTTCGCTGCAACCATGTTCCTGTGGCGCCATCTGCAGGTACAAGGGGGAAGCTTCAGCACCGCCTGTATCTTAAATACACCTTGGGGACCGTATGCTGCCTCTGGCTCTGTTGATGCAAAGGAGAGCACTGAGAGAGCATGATGACAGACTCCTAATAACAGAGCCATAATTAGATTTTTATTAAATCCATGTAAGGCTTGCCTATATGTGGATGGTTACAGAAAGCAGCATGACAAACAAGCATTTTATGCACAAGTGTGCATACCTGTGTTTAATTGGACTGTCCACCTACTCTCCTGAGAACTTCAACCTTTTACACAGCAGACATTTTGACTTGTCTTAAAGTGACTGCGAGGAGTTTTGGAAAGCGGAAGTGTTTTCGGAAGCCTCCGCTTGCACGGTTGCAAACTGGTCGCAAATGAGCGAGCTAGCCAGAGTGAGCTGTGAGAGTTCTGAAGACTGAACCAGCTTTGACCGAATGATGGCCACTGATGAGGTCATTACACAGACAGGTTTTACTAAGTAACTTAGTAATGTTTTTTACCCTGACTCTTCTGTCAAATGGCTCTGCTCATCTCTGTCGGCGCATGCCATAAATCGCTCTGTCTCTCCAAAGAAAAGCTGGGCAAGACGACCACTAAATAATAATAATATCAACATAACTACAAAGATAAAAAGACATATTTATTGAAAATGGACACATAAACAAGTGTGGGTAACATTAATATGAGACTCCTTTATAATCAAAAGCAAACTTCACGGGGTATCTTTAAAGCAGAGGTGCAGCTTTAATCATCTCACTTTTGAATGTAAGCTATTCCCTGAACCAGCACAGACAATGATGATGATGTCATACTTTTTGCAGTGACCCTCTCTCTTTGACCAAGGAATCACATCCAGTCATTATGAGCCAATTAGTCACACCTGCGCTTTCTTCAGTGAACCAGAAACACTAAAGCTTTTCTGCTTTAGGATGGAGGGGAAAAACCCAGAGGTATCTACGGAGCAGCCATAAGAGTTACATGGTTGAGCTCTGTAAATGAAAAAGGGGAGGAGCTTCAGTGCCGTGTGTCTCATCTCCTTGATCATGGGAAACACTTGATCTTTCTTTCCAAAAGGAATGAAGATAATGTAGTTCCACAATTCTTTGCTTCGGCAATATTTCAGTCGATAAAGCACCACTGTAGTATTATCAAGACCAGTGAATAGAAACAACAGGGCACCCACAAAAAAAAAAAAAAAAATCCAACATCTAATTGTCTGAGTTCCAGGTTTGTTTGTTTTCTCTCTTTCAAATCTAGTCAGGAGCCATCTTGAAGAGCAGGCATATGAATTTGTAGTCAAGTGTGTGAGTGTGTGTGTGTGTGTGTGTGTATATATATATATATATAGAGAGAGAGAGAGAGAGAGAGAGAGAGAGAGAGAGAGAGAGAGAGAGGAGAGAAAGACCACATACACACTTGACTACAACTCAACTGTAACAATTTTAATGGTTCATTTCTTTCTACTTTTGACTTGTTTCCTTCGGCTCTCTCATTTCTATATTTCCTTCTTGTTTTTTGTTTTGCCCTGTTTGTTTCTGTAGCTGGGAAGAGTCTTTGTGTTACAAGTTGGTTTAAATTTGGGTGGTTCATTAATAGTCTTGTCTTCATGACCTCATGACGTTTCCTCAAGAAAAAAAAATCGTTAAGAGGACTCTTTTGTTTGTTTTCTCTCTCTTTCTCTTCTGTTTTTCATTACCATCGTTTTGTTTGGCCTGCAACAAGTGGCGGTCATAAACAAATACGCTTTCAACTAACAACAAACAACTTTACCTGTCCAGTACCCAACAATAGATGGAGATGACTATTAGCTAGCTCGTCCACATATTTAAATGTTTACCATGTCAGAGTTGGTGGACAGTCGACAGGGAGTTAAGTGTGGAATTACTGTATGTAAATACTGGACTTACATTCATCAGGTGGCTGAAAACACGACTCTACACAGATGCTAATGTTGCTTCCTGTCGGCTGCTTGAGTTGGGTAGGTGTTGGCTAACACCTTTAGCCATGCCTGACAGGCTAACAGGCGCCATTAACGGTTACTCGTTTGATGAGTTCACTGACCTCACGTTATTTCTAGCATAAGAGACTGCTGGCTCTATTTAATCCTGTGGTGGCCATTAGAAGGGTTCAGTTTGTGTTTCGCTGCCTAGATTGATAGTTTAGTTGTAATATAGTTGTAGGCAAAAAGCTTTCAGAAAATCTGTTTGCCAACAAGGCTAAAACTAGGAAATCATAATATGTTAAAACTACTTAAAGTCATGGACGCCGCATCAACGCAATTTACTGTAGATTATCAACACCTGTGTTCCCTCAAATTTGAAATTTCCTCGTTGCAGTTATATCTGAATCATGGATCTGTTATAAGAACAGTTCATATAATACATCCATGGTCTGAATTGGTTTATGACAGTTAATCACTCATTTAGTATGATATACATTCAGGAGGAAGGTCAAATTATAGACGTGTCACTCAGTTTTGTGAATATTTAGTTGTTAAAGCTGGATAACCACTTTTTAAATGTCATAAACAGACAGCGCCACGTACTTATTTATTATTTTTATTTCTTACTATGGCTAGATGAGGTTTACCACTCAACTCCCATATGAAACATACAACATTAAACACGGACAGGTAACTACAGGCACATCTCAGTCAAGTAGAACATGATGGAGGTCAGCAGTCTTCTCCATGATAGTGCAGCTACTGAAGCAGGTTCAGGAAACCTTTGCAGGTGTTTGGAGTTAATCAGCTGATTACAGTGTGACATCATTAGGTTACAATAGTGAACTTTTTCACTATTTTGTAATGTTTTGATTTACTGAATTTTGAGTTTTCTTTAGATGTAAGCCGTAATCATTACAATTAAAAGAAATAAAGACGTGAAATATTTCAGTCTGTGTGTGATGAATCTATATAATATCTGAGTTTCACTGAATTGAACTACTGAAGGAAATTACTTTTCCCAGGATGTTCTAATTTGTTGTGATGCACCTGTATGTTTAAAGGAAAAGAAATCCAACAAAAAAAAACAAAAAACATTTCCATAATAATTTAAGGCAAAGATTTGTGGTACAGAAGTAGTCAGAAGTGTCAGAAGTAAAGACAGTGGAAATATCCTATGCACAGTGTATCAGATCAATTAACCCAAACAAGGCAATGATTTGTGGGGTGCACAATAATAAGAGTGGGTCATATATTGTTACACATAAACTCTACAATAAGGGGAAATCTAATCTTGGCAAAACTACCAATATTTAATTGTGATTTTACTAAATTACTATTTGGGCTACTATCATTTCCTGCACAGTTCAGTGAAATGAGGAATTATTTGCAGTTTTGCTTTTTTCATGTGCGACAGTGACATAGAATGTGAGATGAATGATCATGGCACCATTGTAGCCATAATAACAGTCATGAATGTAGTGTTAGGTATTGAATGACATTAGGAAATCTAGAGGTGTGCCAAGATAACCTTAAATCATCATTTTGAAAGAATGATTGAAATATAAGGCAAGAGTGACATCTGGTTTCTTTCAATGGTATTGGTATCCAATAAATATCTATCAAACACATCCAAAATAATTCTTATTTACAAAAAGTAACTGAAGAAACATTAAATGTTTAAATGTTTCTGATTGACATGATTGTCATTCTCCATGTAAATGATTAAATGAAACTACCATGCAGTCACACTGTGCAGGCAACAGTCACAGAAAATAAAACATGCACAAATATGATAGGATGTATGAACATGCCACAAGCACCAGTTGCACTTGAAATGTACATTATAATATACTACACTATGAGTAAGCTCATTGCATCCAGCAGCATTAATGTTAATCACTCTATGATGAAGAATTTTGTAAATATTCAAAATCAAAAAAGGAAATAATGTTTTTTGACCTTTATGCATTTAGTTGTTGTGCATTTTGAGACAATTTGAAACACAATGTTGAAATTCCATAGCAACCTGATGCTGAGAGCATGGATGGTGCGAGGTGAAGATGCAAGATGCAACAATGACAGCACATTTCCTGTAGACTAACATACACAGCTGAGCCTTTAAAACACAACCAAGCTTATGTGGCTTTTAGTGAAATCATGTCAAAAGATCCTTCTCACAGCAGACATTTCCATTTGTTGTACCAGGTCATTAATATTAATGATGTTCAGTTTCAGTAAGACATGTGAGCGAGCCAGTATGCGCAGCAGCATCTGGAAATGAATGGAACTCAGCCATGCGCACACGCACACGCACACGCACACACACACACGCGCACATCCGCGCACACACACACACACACACCTGTGTTTGTGAGTTTGACAAGTTGTCCACCATGAGAAAGCATCAGTAGAGGCAAATAAGAAGTGACAGATTCCACTGGATTATAAATGCTCTACATGTTTGGCATTCTCTAACAGGTGCAAAGCTAAACTGATAGTGATAGTACTCATAACCAAAACTGTACATAAAGTCATTTCATTTTAAAATCAGGTGAGTTTAAAAAGGTGATAACTAGTGTTATAAAATGTGTGAAAACAGGTAAGTACAGTTAATCAGGGCTCTATTTTCCTGCCAGCACAAAGTCCAAATACCCTGTGATGTCTATGTCTCTGTATTTCTGTGCAAAAGTGAGTGGAGCAACAAGATGGAAGAGGATGAGGCAACAAAAAAATGCATTTCATGATAATATGTGAGAGCCTGGGAGCAGATGAGTAAACAACATGTAAGCAGCACAAAAACATCTCCCCACATTCATTTCTAAAATGAGCGTGTGGTGAGACTGTCTGCACATCAAACATGCTTCACATCATGCTCTCCCATTGTTATAGTGAGCTTTGAGAGAAGGGGTTTTCAAGAATCTTACTTTTTCCTAATCAGAAAAAAAAATCTTGTACTGGTACTGTTTATCCATCAGGACTAAGGTAAGTTACTGTGAACAACACCAGATTATTATCCTGCATATCACCTCAAAGGACAGTTCTTTATAGTGATGAGCACAAGTGTAAAAATGAACGAGACGATGAATAATTACCAAATCACTGAAACAACCCTTCTGTACACAGCACCCTGCACCAGGGTGCTTGAGCTTGTAAATGTGATCTACAGTTTGTTGTGCTGCTCTTTGTGAATGCAACAGGAAAATACAGCCCAGTGTGTTTAATTAGAGACCTTTCCTTATGAAGTTATTGTTGCTTGTTGAGACATCAAGGCGTATGTGTCCATATAGTGTTTTTTTCTGTTTTCAGTTGTTACCAATGAGGAGAGTAAAAGCTGCCTGAGCGCTCCACCTTTGTCATAAGACCACTCCAAAAGTTTATGGATGAGAACTTTTCAAAAAGGCACCAGTGTCATCACTGTAGCTGCTTTTCAGGCAACCTATCAAATGCAGAAGGATTTGTCACCATGGTAACCAAAAAACAAGGAAGAAGCTTATATCACAACTAAATTAAGCTCACAACGGACCTAAAGGTAGACTCCATGACGGGATAATGACCGTGTTGCCTCCATCTCACAAAGTGGAGATGCTCGTCTATCATACTACAGCAGTAGTGCTTCGTTGTCGAGATGTTGTTGTCATAGAAACAAAACCCCAATGCAGTATTTCTGTGATGAGGTGCTCCCCAGCCCGCCGCCAGCATGTCTCTGCCAGAGGAAAACACTATATGGACACACAGCCTCACACGTCTTTGATGAATAAGTAGACAGCATTTTGGAGGGAAAGCCTTTCAGATAATAAATAATCAGAATAATATGTCACTTCTCTGTACAGTGCAGGACTCCTGCAGTAAGGTCATTCAGGCCTGTTGCGTCGCCTGAGGCCGGACCCAGGCAACACCTCCTCAGTGTTTGGCTCGTGAGAGTCCTCAAGTGAGGCATGAGCTCACAGTCCTCCAACAGTTCTTCCTCCTCGCCTTCCTCCTCCTCATCCTCCTCCTCCTTCACCAACACATCTCCCTCTTTCTCTACTTCTCCATCGGATTCCTCTTGTGTGAGCTCTTTCATCTCTTCGCCTTCTGTTGCAGCCTCATCTTGAAGTTCTGAATGCTTCTGATAGACTCTTTCAGAAGCCTCTGCTGCTCCGTGTTTCTGCTCATCCCCAAGAGGAGCTTCAGCTGCTGAAGAGTCGCTGGCCCCGAGGGACTCGATGAGGTGGTCCAGGTTACGCTCGCAGGACGCCTCTGAAAGAGTCAAAACAAAAAGTGGTAATCCTACTGACAATCAATGCTGCAACTGTATGTCATCAATTCGGTACCACAAGTGCCATAAGGGCAGTAGTTTAAAAGTTGCCATAGCTCATTCAATAAATTCAGTTTAATGTACAACTAATGTCCCAGCATGTGGCTGTGCTGATTCCACCAACAGCTCATGTTAAAGAAATTATAGTCAAAACAAGCAAGTCTTTTTGCAGAACAATGTGATGATGTAGTGAAATTCACCAGTGACCTTTTGGATAGAAGATAAAATCACTTCATCATCATATCATCCTTCAATCCTTAGAGATATTTGAGTTAAACTACGTAATAATTAGGGATTGTATTTTTGGCCAAAAGATGTCTATTGTGAGGTCAGAATGATCTTAACCTTTGGTCTTGAGATATCATGTTATAAAGAGTGAGACAGAAGGACAGACAAGCTGACAGCATTGTGTCTCAGCCACTGCTATCACCAGCAGAGGTTTAACAGGTCACCCTCTGCTGCTCTCAATCACTCTTTGATCAGAAATACTGTTTCTGTTTTCATTCACTAGTTCATGCCAGCTACTGTCAATAAAACATCCAGTTTCAAAGTTAAAGCATGGAATGAAATTATACAATAAAATGCTGTGTAGGAAGTGTTGTGTTTCATTGAGAGCAGTTTGCACTGGTAGATGAGGAAACAGGAAGGACTCTCCCTGAAATATGGTAACCTGAACCTAAACAAACTAAAGCTTGCCTTTAATAAAAGGGAATGTAATCAATGGAAAAGTGTTTGCATTACACACTAGGCAAATGTTTATACGTTTTGTGACAGAGGTCTGCTTTCCTCCCTCTGCACACACATCAGGTCAGAGTCATCCGTCTGTGTCCTCTACATCAACCGACATGATTTAAATACACAACCTCAGGTCAATAAACCACAGGTTTCATGCAAAATGTCAGTGTCAGCCCAGCTGCACCACAGACAAATCAGACTTCACAGACTTCAGTTTCACCTTCACATCTCTGCTGCAGGGAATTTTCTGTTTGCAGATTTGCCTTTAGCCACAATCAAGAATGTAACTTTAGAAGCAGATGATTTTATGAATGTGAATCAGTGGGCAGCAATGTTAAATTTCAAACTGTGCATTATCATAACAAGACACGCAACACTGATTACACTGCAAACCATGCCCGCAGCATGAAGCATGTCTGAATCATCAGTGTCTTACTGTACAGCCTGCAGAGAACTTAGCATAGTGACTCTGATCACTTATAGTGAGCAGGGCAATTCAAAACTGGATGAGTCTGCAGTCTGAACACAGAGTGAGTTGATGAGCCCACCGTTGATGTTCAGAGGAGGACAGTCCATCCCTCTCTTCTTCATCAGGTACCGGATGGTTTGTAGTTGAGACATGATCTCATTTTTCTGGTCCTGAGCCACTGACTTCACACTGCAGAGAGATGACAAGTTAACACATGACAAAGAGGAAATAAACAGGACCGTATCTCAGAGGAGCTACTCTGAACCTGTAAGAAGAGCAATGCCCTTTAACTATTTTAAAAGCAGCAGCACATTAGTAACTGACAGGTGAATAGAAGAAAGTAGAAAATGAAAATATTTTACACTGGAATAATTTAGAGATTACAAATGATTTTGTGGCAGCAGTCTCTTCATTGCACATGGTGTAATGACAGTTAAGATTATCTATCTATCTGTCTATCTACCACATACGGTGGAAAACAATGATATTAGTGAAATCTAAACATGGGATCCCGTCCTATAAGACGATGTGTCTCACCACCTTTACATGATGTTTGAAATGTTTGAGACTGTATTTGCTGACCCTGGGATCAGCAGTGTTGTGGTGTTAGCACGTGAACCATGTGCATGTTCCACTTTGGCCACCACACACACACCAGTCTTATTTTGTTCCATCATGCGTTTGAATATGGTTTGTCGCTGTTGGATGAGGTCTGTTTTTTTGGGGAATTTGGGATCACTGGGTTGCTCGGTGGTCAAGTGGTTAAGAGCACCTCCCATGCTGGCGATGCCCAATGCAGTGATCGTCAGATCAATTCCCAACTGTACAGTGTGTCAGTCCCCCAGCCTCTCTCCCCACTTTCCTGTCTCTCTCCACTATCCTGTCAATTAAAGGCAAAAATAATGATAATTTGGGATCATTGTCATGATGAAAAAAACCCTCTCCTGCAGAGGCTGATAGGACTGGGAGCCATCTTTATTCCTGGTCTCTGTTATTCGTTTCTGTTTCTTTTTTTTCCCGTCATTGAACCAAATCATGATTACACCATCTGACAAACAAGTGCCAAAAGATAACTGGGTGGTTGAAGTGAGGTAAGAGTTTGACACTTTGGGAGATGCAATCATTTGCTTTCTTGCAGACAGTTACACAAGAAGCATATCATGCATATTATGATATTTCCCCAAAATGTTAAAATTTCTTTAAACCTAGTTACAGCTTTAGTTAACTTCTCATAATGAATTCACACTCTCCTTCTTCCCACTCTCTCCACTGCCTGTGACCTGACAGTATTTAAATCACATGGCTGTTGTTTGATAAAACATGCAGACAGCAGAGCAAGGATCACGTTTCAGAACCACAAATATGTACACACAGAGTATGAAGACACGGCCCTGTGTGCAAACCTGGAGACCGCAGGCGTGCGAAAGCTGACACTCACCAGTTAGTGAGTGGGTCCAGCTGCGTGAGGATGGAGTTGAGCATCCTCTCTGTCTGTGCCAGTCTTTGTTCCAGCTCGTTCAACTGGTTTTCTGCACCAAAACAAACAAGAAGATAAAAACTCTATATTTAAATTTCTTGTGGTAAACAAATATGAGTGACCAGAAAAAAACAAAAACAAAAAACACAGATATGCAAAGAGGGATACCAGTGTTTACAGTACACACCTGCTTCCACTGACTTTTTGGCCCCTTTTGCAAATTTGTCCCTTTGTGCCTGGTCATCTGCAGACTTGATCTGTGAGTGGAAAACAATGTAATGATAAACATTTTGAATTTACTGATGATTTCAATCCTAAGTTGTAAATACTATAAATACAGTTGCATGCTGCCGGTGTCATGCGTCTCTGTCTTACTTTCAAAAACTTGTAGGCAGCGAACACTCCCACTCCAATGGCATAGAGAGGCATCAGTGTGAACACGTAGCCTTTGTTGCTGTTGGATTTGTACTTGTCACTCTTCAGCTCTTGCTCCATCAGCTTCTTCATCTGTTGCATGTTCTCGGGGGTCTGAGAGGAGCCGGGGGAGTTCACACTGATGGGCTGACCCCTCACTGCACCCGGGCCTGGACCTGCTGCCACAAAAAGAAGATGAACTATGATTTATTGTCAGTTCAAAAAATAAAGCCCCCATGACACTGTCTTGCAGTGCACATGGTGTACACCATCACACCTGTATCACATTATCTCTTCTCTGATCTACTCCTTGTGCATTGAGTCAGTGTTGAATCAGAACCAAGTATCTGTTAGTTTCTATGCTCCTGTTAATCTTTTGCCATCACTGCAGCACTTCTTTTAAAATGGGGTCATATATATAAAATCTGTATATGACTTATTTCAATATATTCATTTATCCAGGTTGTTTTTGTTGTTCTTCTTCTAGTTTTACTGTATTTCAGGATGTCACATGTGGGCTTCTGAGAAATTGTTTTTTATTAAAGGGAACTCACTTTTTGGACAGAACCTCGTAGTTATGGTATAAATCAGTAAAAGAAACATGGTGGCCATCTGCAAATCTTTATCTTTGAGCTATCAAGTCACCACTGGCCTGAAGAGTGATCACGTTGTTCATCAGTAGATGTCCCACCCAGATTGTTTCCTCCTCTAATTTCTCATAATTAGATCTTCTTCCCCAATGTGCTGTTGAAACTGGATCTGTGTTGTTCTGCACAGCACATTCATAGCCTCACTCACAGCCTCCTCTCATCTGCTGAGCCTTGATGTTTGATCTGCAAACATATGGGCTTAACTTAAGGTAAATAAGGTAGCCATTGAATAAACAACACTATTGTATTATACAACACTATCACGTTACTATCATCCAACTTTATTCAAGGAGAAACTAAAGATGGCTCTGTTCCAAGACTGTATTTCATCTCTTCAGCATAAATACACATGACAATGCAATTTTGCATGAGATTTTCTTGACCTAGTACAGCTGTTCGTTACCAGTAAGACCGATAATAACTGATACAAATATTGGAAATAGGTATCAACATGTTAACGCTCTAGGCCATAAAATACAGCCCATCTCTGATTTAACTTAAAAGCACACATGAACACACCAATGTCAAAAGGATGACTTATCAGTTCAGGGAATGGGACTATGTGAGAAACACATGAATGTAGCCCCATTTCTGGGACAGAAGCTGGAAGTTCTGGTTCACTTCTACAGGGCAGATGGTGTGTCCACTTTTTGATGTTAGGCAACAAACGCTCTACAGCTGTCAATGTGGCTGTGCACCTGGCAAAACGAACCAAACAGATGCCAGATATCTGGCTCCCTCTGGGCTTGTGAGACTGAAAAAAAATCATCTAAAAAGGAAATCACACACGCCTCCTTTCTTCCCTTATTTTGAAAGGCTCGGTGGTGATAACGTCTGATAATATCCTCCAAATGTTTCACACCTGAAGCAGACAGATGTGAGTTGACTGTCCTACATCACTTCAACTGTGTTACACTGACCTGTACCTTCAAAAGACTGCTTTTACTGGGCTTCAGGAGTGCTGCTGCTGAAACCCCTGTGCCGTGCCCTAAACTGTATATAGTCTTTTCTCATGACTTTTATTTGTTAAAACTTGTTGGTGCACGCGCTAGCTAACGCAAACTGATGAGAGTAGTGCGCTCGAGGCACAACGACACAGACCTGAGGAAGTCTACAGGAGCCATATGAGAACATTTCCTACCTTTCCTGGAGTACCGAGGGTCAAACCTAGTTTCCTTCGCCCCGGCCCCGCCACCGACGCCGAACAACCTCGGCAGGACGACAAACGTGAAGAGCACGGCCGTGAAAGCCAGGGCGACTTGTTGTGATGTTGACAAAACCATCCTACCGCGAGACACACCAACGGTCCGAGACGCCGGCCAGAGAACGACCCAAACAAGCCGCTAAAAGACGAAGCTGAGGAGGCGGAGACGAGGAGGAGGAAGCGTTGGGCGGTTAGGTCAATAAACAGGGAACACACTGTGACATTAGTGAATTAACACCAGGCTGTTCGGCCCTAAACAGCTGTGCCCCGCTCCTCCGCCACCAACAACATGACTTCCGGAATAGGCGTTTCAAAATAAAAGCCTCCACCTAACAACTCAAGGCGTTGACGTGAAAATAAAACTGGAATGGGACAGAAAGTGTTGAGCTGTAAAGTAATAATATTTTATATTTATTCGCACACAAAGAATCCGTGACATATGATAACATATTTGTTGACACACCGATGCATCAGTGTATGAGCTGAACTGTACTGATGTAGCTGGTTTAGGAAGCAAGTCATTATGTACATTTATGTATTTCAGCCCAGTGTTTGCTGATGGGTGAATGAGTGCTAATGAGACTTTTATGTTTTCCAGAAGGCATGTAGAACAAACATGCAGCCACTGGAGTGAGCTCGGTCGGTTCTGTTAATGTCCTCTAATGCTGGAAGCTGTGGTTGAGTGGTTTTGATCACACTCCTCTGTCAAGTGCACAAGTGCACCACAAGCACCATATTGTTTTATAAATTATTATATCCATCAGAGGAGAGGACTGTCCTCACTGGATTTAATCTGCCTGCGTTCTTTCACTTTAGGAAATCCCAGAGCTACTCAGTGATGCTGAGATCTGGTCCCTATGGGAACCAGACCATCTGCAGCAGGACTCCTCACTCACTCATCTCACTGCTGAAGATAGCACTTTGTGACTCTGGCTGTGTGTTTAGGGACTCTGTCCTATTACTAAATAAATTTGGGAGCCACCAGATGTTACAGAGGGATGTTAAATCATGCGAAGTGCCTAAAATTTCAGAATTACAGTTCAATCCTGATAAAAGTGTCAGACTGACCTCCAGACTAACATTGCCATCCCTAGATGGATTTTTGTGTCAAAGATCAAACCGCAGAGTAAAAGGACTGTGAACTGAAAACCAATAGCATACAAAACTTACCAATCTAAGCACAATTTTTTAAATTATGAGGATTACTGTGTTTTTTTAGAATATCTCAGCACATACATCCTGTTCCTCTTGGGTGTGTAATTTCCTGTGTCAGTTTGACAGATACAAGTGTTATTCTCAGAACCACAACCTCTTTGTCGTCGCTGTGGAGAGTCATCTTTTCAAACATGGTGAGCAGGGTGGACATGTTACTGTGGGCCTGGATTCTCCTGGACTCGGGTGCGTGCTCGGTCGTCCTACCAGAAATCACGGATAGAAAGTTTATTGCCGAATGCGTGAGGGAACACAACAAGGCACGCTCAGCTGTCACGCCACCTGCGAAAGACATGTTGTACATGGTAGGGAACATGATTTCCTTCTTCTATTCTAGCCTGAGAAAGTTACAGATATGCAGACCTCTCCAATTCCACAGAGGCTCAGCAAAATCATGTGAGCATGTCATGGGTGAGGAAGTAACATCACCAAAATGCTGTAGCACTGTTTGCACTAAAGACCTGAATACAAACATATGGTTGAATGAAATACTTTGCCAAAGTAGAACCTGATTTAAAATATACTTTTAAAGGGCCAGATTACTCAAATAAGAAACACATTAATTGTTAATATTCCTGTGTCTGGTGTGAACCAGCCACAACAGAGTTGAGGAGTTTTCTTTTGCAGAGCTCAGGTTACAGTCAGACTAACAACACTGCATTAAAACATCCCAGCCTATTCAAAGAGCGGCCTGTGGATTGTCCAAGTTAACATTTTTGGAAACTGGCCCTGCTGTTCAATCTGGATGGGTTTTCTACATTGTTGTGAGCATTACTAACATCCATTGTTTTTGGGTAAATGAGGAAATTTCAAAACTTGTATAAACAAATGTTGGTAAAGCAACAATTTAATAAACTAAACAAAAAAATAAGAGTAACATATGACTTCACTTGTTTCTGTTTATCCAGTCATGGGACGAAGGTTTGGCCCTTACTGCGCAAGCATGGGCAAGGCATTGTAAATTTGAACATAACCCTCGCCTCGAGGATGTGGATGCCCGCAGTATGCACCCCACCTTCCCCTCTGTAGGAGAGAACATATGGACAGGCTTTCCACCATCTTCTTTTGATGTGACAGGAGCCATAAAAAATTGGGTGGATGAAAAAAAAGATTACAACTATCAAACAAACAGTTGCACTAAGATGTGTGGTCACTATACACAGGTATGTACAGTTTTTCCCTGTAGTGATAATGTGCTTATTGTCCGTGTTTGTTTTGAAATTGCAAAATCTTTAAGAAAAAAAAGGAGAACTTTGAAGTTTGCACAATTGAACCCTTCTTTTGTCTCCAGGTTGTGTGGGGAAGCAGCTACAAGGTTGGTTGTGCTGCTGTGCTGTGCCCAGGTGGTGTCGCCAAGTTTTCACCACGGGAGGCAGTTGTTTTTGTCTGCAACTATGCCACAGCGTAAGTTGAACACAACGAATGGGACTGACACCTCTGATTCACACTTGCAGGTGCACTGTTGAGGCTGAAAGATCTCCAAAAATAATGCATGGTGCTGCACGTCGACATTTTAATATGTCATGACTTCATCTGAAAGACAGGAAGTGGTATTACACCACATGTATTCACCACAATCGCTAACAGGGGTACACTGCAGTTCAACGTACATTAAGACTGCCTCAACTCAGCCCAACAATGACTGTGTCAATCCACTGCTGAAAATAGTCCACCACAAGGTGATTTCTGCTTGTTTGACTAGTTATTAAGCTTTTTTTTTTTTTTTTTTTACATCATTATACATTCATGATCCATGTTTAAATATTCACGTCTTGATGCTTCACAAACCATCAAGGATCCCACTGAGTTGTTTTGGGATAGCAGCAGTGTGATGTAGAGTTCCTTAATGGGAGGTTTTAATTGTCATTGCATATGGTCCAATAGTGAGGGGGGGGGGGGGGGGGGGGGCTCTTGGAGGCAAACAAACATTGTTGGTTTCAGTATTTTCATGGAGTTTGTTGACAGAACGCCTCCAGCTTTTCCCCTAAAGCTTCTTTTTTTTTTTAAATCGCCACATCTCAAATCAAACAATGCAACAGAATACAGCTGGAATTTCTTCATGTGAAAGACCCACAGAAGGTGAAGGTGGAAGGTTCAGAACAAGGATGATGAAGGAACATCTGATGTCTACAACATGGGCAAATGATCTAACCTAGTTGATGGTTCTTGCACAGGGGGAACGTGAGGGGAAGGAGCCCTTATCAGATAGGGGCAGCCTGCTTTGGGTGTGAAAGCACCTGTGAGAACAGTCTCTGCCGTGAGTATTCAGTCCCATTTCTGTAAGAATAATCTTTCCTCTCCTCTAGATCTGAGAAATAAATGTGAGAATCGTCTAAGTGTTACAGCAGATATTTTATTCATTCTAATGAGTCTTTATGTCTTGGCAGGTGATAAAGAACGAGATTCAGAGCAAAGTAAGTGTGATGACAGCCTGAAAAAACATGATTTGAAGTCAAGATGCAATCCAACAGAGTCTGAAAATAAAAGTGTTCCAACTTCTTCCACTGTTCCCAGGTTACTCCTGGGCTCCAGACTGGGACCCTACCGCATCTGCCCCTGGCTCTAACTATGTATCTATACTGATAGTCCGGCCTACCGCACTCATCTTCTGCTTCATCACAGCATATGTAGTCCACCACTATTACCCCGATGTCTTCTGCTATGAGTAGATCCCCTGCACAACCTGGACTTTTTCAGCCATTGTTAACATGAGGACAAGTTTAAAGCTTTTGTGTCAATAAACTGCTTTAATGTCCCGACGGACCTCTACACAAACTGTCAATAAGAATGTGCACATGTAAAAAACTGTAATCTGACTCCTTAATCTGCTTCTCAAATCATGTTGTATTTTGATGATCTGAGGTTAAATCTGTACGCAATATCTTTACAAAGATCAACAGACTGTGTGGAATAGCAAAGTCATAGAAAGCAAAATTGCTCAATCAGGCCTTAATAGTATTTATTTATGATGTGAAATTGTACATTTTAACATCTAACTGGTCTCATCAGTGACTCACAGCTGCAGCATGTTGCTACCTATCCAGCTGGTGAATACAGTTTAAATAGATTTTCCTCTCGAACAGAAGGAAATCAAATCTGAGCTATGTTTATCTGTATAACGCAGCTGCTGGGGAAAATATTAAGCCTGGCTGTATGTGCATCTGATTCACTCAGACAGACATTAGTCTTTATGGGGAAGAAAAATATATTTGTCAAAATATAAATACTGACCATAAAAAATCTTGACAATGTGAATCTATAGAAAACGACAGGTGAAGCAGTCAGGTGGGAAACCTGCTGCTGTTCAACACACGTGGTCTCCACAGAGAGGGGAATAAACAGCAGCAGCACACAGAGAGGAACAGAAGTCGTTCAATAAAAAACATCCAGGAGAGTTTGTATTGGAATTCATTCAGATCCAGCCTCACACACTTTGTCTCATGTCCCATCTTCTCTTGTGCTTACAGAGTCTTTACTCTCTAACCAACATGGTAGAGCTGAGGTTAGTCTGTGGTTAGCCTTTGTTTTTGTTCTTTTTCTTCTTGTCTGTGCTGGTGCTGCTGGCTGGAGCTGGGTTCACTGGTGGAGCCCCCAGTTTCTTGGTTTTGGCCTTTTTCACCTTGTCCTTGATGGCCTCGATGTCCAGCTTTCCATCTGCAGGAGCTGAGACACAGTCAACACAGGTGGAGTGTGGGTTAGTTGTACTGAGAGAGCGCACAGATTCAGACATGTTTGTTTGTTTATCTCTTCATCACTACCTTTAGTGGTCTTCTTCATTAAAGGCTTCTCTTTAGGAGGAATGAAAGCCTTGTTCCGCTCTTCCTGCTTCTTGGTCAGAGCCTCTGCTTGTTTCACCTGAGAAAGCAGAACAAGTGATTCCTCAAAATCTGATGCAACATTTTCTTGAGTAATTCACAGACTCTGCCAGTTTAGGGAGAACTTAGACTATTGTAATGCTTCCTTGACAAAGATGCTGACCAAAGATAAAGTCATCTGAAGTTTGAAAGTTTGTTAGCACAGAGGTGAGAGGTGTTTGTTTCATTTTTTTTGTACTTTCACCACTTCATTTTTCCATTACATGGTTATTTCCTTTGTAACTCCAGTTTTGTGAACTACTGCAAGAGACTGTTTGACAGAAAAATACAGTGGAAATTGAAACTGATAGTAGTATTTTTGAAAAGTGGCTTAAACATGAATCTACTGCAGGTGATGTATAGGCTGATGTATAGATAAGTACCTGACACAACCCCACATCAGGTAATGTAGACTATGACAACAATGACCTGCTTAAATTGATGTCAGGAGAAAATGGAAATCCATGGAGGGCTTTAGGTTTGCCACGATCTATCTATGCTAACGTTCTAACAGGCGTCATCTTCTGTTATCTATCACACATCGTGGCTGAATCCTTCTGTTATTTAATTGAGATGACATTTAACATGAAGCATTAGACACATATGAAACATGTCTGATGCTGCGATCGGTCGCAGCGTTGCTGTAGCATCAGTCTTGTGAACAGACACTGCAGTGTTCATCAGACTCACCTTAATCTCCTCCATCTTCTTCCTCTTTTTCACACTCTCACGCAGGAAGAACTCTCCTGTGGCCAGCTCTTTGTCAACCTGCAGACATGAGTGCAGACAGGTTTTCAGCATCTCAGTATGAAGATTAACCCTCATGGGTGAAACTCTCCTTTAGGTTCTCTTGTTATTTGTTTACATTTAGTTTCATACTCTGATCATAAAGTCATTCAGGATACCTGCGGTGGCAAAGTTGGATGAACAAGCCAGCATATGTATAATGTACTATCTTCGTCACTGAACACAGACAGACATTCAGTTTCTCACTAACTTCTACCCACCTTGCTCTCTGGCTGTGCTGGAGGGAACGGTGTGTACTCCTTCTTCACGCTCTTCTTCTTGGGCTCCTTGCGCTTGGCGAGGTTCTTGTGGCGGAACTTGGGCAGGAAGCGTTCCCAGCTCTGCACCCGAAGGTCTGGGTCTTTGGCCAGCTCCCGTTTGATCATCAGTGTCTGAGAGGAGGTGGAGTGACAGAAAGAAAAGCAAGATAATGTGATTGATGGTGAGGCACTATGACATCACACACAGGCCCTGCCTGCACTGAAAATACAGCTTTAATGATACCAACTCTTTTATTTTGGAAACTTCTCTCTTTTCCTCCACTTTATTTAAAAGACAAATCTTGACTTTGACTTTCAGTCAACAGAATGATTTTATTTTAAAAATGTAGCAGATCATATGAATCACAGGCAGCTCCTCCTGCAGTGTCCTAACAATGCTTCATTAGGTAAAGAGGAAGATTCTTCACCAGAGATCATAATCTTCAGACAAAGTACTTTGCTCACCTCTTTGCACTGAAAACAATTCATCTGCCTCTCAATCTAGAGGTGCGTCTGCACATGTTCATTGGTTTGCTGTGTTTTACAGTTAAAATCTCAACCTTGTACTGCCATATAATGATCAGTGATGTCTCATCATGGTGATGTCAGACAAGGTGTCTGCTCCACAGTGCTGCTGGGTTGAAACTAATTTAAAACCTGGTTGGTCTGGTTCAGATTGTTAGCAGTGAAACAAGGACTTTAGTGGTGCCCTCAGCTCCAGGTTGAGCCGACCCTGGCTTCCAAACCCAGAGAGATACGGTTCAGTCAGGAGATCCAGAACAAGGATGGAAAACATCTTCATTGGGCATGTGCTACTGATGCTTGGTTTCTGTTGGTTTCTATTGGTGTCTTGAACGTACCTTGATGTTGTAGATGGGGTGGATGTTCTTCATCGTGTCCATCACCACTTTGCGAACCTGAACAACAGAGGGAGACATTAGACAAAAATGCACATGGTGGCTCTGAAGCTCAGTGCACTAACCAGCTAAGAGCCCGGGGGGGGGGGGGTTGAGAGCGCTGTGACATCCGTAGGTAGCTGGATCCCGTAATGTAGAGAGTCAGCCTCTCACCTACTTGTCACACAAGGCACAATGCATGTGCCTCCCATTGTACATATCCTAGAGAGGTAATAATGACTCTGAAGCCCTGCTCTACTGCTACAAAAATGACTTTTGCTACTGTGTGTGTGAGCACAGAGGATTTAGAAGCATTACAACTGACCCATGTAACAACCATTCCTGGTATCCCCTGTTGCACAGCTCATATCGGTCCACCTCTCACTTTCACCTTGCTGCCATGACACAGTGTGTAAGTCACTATATCCATCTGTCCATTGTTTATACTGCTTATCCAGGCAGGATCACGGGGCTAAAGCCAATCCCAGCTGACACAAGGTGAGGGCAGAGTAGCCTACACCCTGGACCGGGCTCCAGTCTATCCCATCATAGCAGCAACATGACACTAAACTGAAACCTTCCATGATATCATCACTGTCTAGACTCGATGTTTCCTGTCAGATATAAGAAATTCATTTATAATCAAGAGAAATAAATCATGCAACGTAAACTGCAGACGGTGTAGGCACATGTGCCTCTCAGCCCTTATCATTGGTTTATTTATAATAAACAAGCACATTTCAGACTATTATATGCTTCTGAAATCAATAAGCAAAAGAATTATTATTCATGCAAGACTGAACTTTTTGGGGCTCTGCACCCACAAGCTCTTCTCTTTGCTTTGCCCTGTTGCTATTTGCTGCTGCAAACACTCAGATTTCCCAAAAGGGCTCATTAGAGTTTGGCCTCACCTTCATCTGAGCTCAGCAGAGTCTAATTAAACCTTAGGGGAGTTCATGGAGCACCTTAACACAGGCTGCAGGCAACACACACACAGACATGGATGCACACACACAGCATACAGACACACAGCTTTAGATACGTGTTGTACTTTAAGTATGAGGAAGGTTAACACACATTATAGCTCATTAGAATGTGCAGAATTTGTCTTATAACAAATAAAGGCTGAATTTTCTATTTGCTACGATGCTCATTTTTAGCTCCTGATCACCTACAGGTCAGTGACTCTGAAGCTCTTACCTCCTTCAGGCCACTGAAGGGCCCCAGTGCTGACACTGTGTTGCCCTGCACCATCACGTAGCAGTTTGTTAACAGCTCTAACGCCTGGAGAGAAGAGACATGATTATCCATTAGCAGTGTTGCTGTGCGTATTGTTCCAGTCATACAAGCACTCAGACCCTGTGACTGATCAGAGGCGATGCTGCCACCTGGAGGCAAAAGTTACCAAATGCACCAAAGTGACAAGACAGGGTCAAACAAATCCAGTAGATACAACACAGAGGCTTTGTCCCCGGCACCAAGGACGTCATGTTTTCACAGTGTATGTTGGTCTGCAGCATTATACAGAAAGACGTGTCCCTCTGTATGTCCCATTCCTGTGGACATGACTTCTCAGTAACACCGTGATGGAATTTCTTCAAATCTGACACAAACATTTGCAGGGTCAACGTCCGTGTGACATCACAAAATTTACACATGATTTTATGTGAGATGTTCAAGCGTTCTGTCTGTTTCTATTTTTGCCTCATGATGTTAGATTAAGTTACCGTCAGAGTTCATGTTTGATGAAAGCTGGTGCTCACTTTTAGGGTGGAGCCCTTGGGGCCAATGAGTCTCTGTCTTCTCTTCACAAACCGCTCCCTGTTCCTGACCAGGGTCCCGATTTTGATGATGTCACATGCAATATCATCCTGTAATATCCGCACAGCCTGCAAGCAAAACACAGTATGAACTAGAAACCAAAAAACCTGATATTCAGAAACAGTCATTCCTGAAACAGCTGTCATCAAACTCTAAAAATCTGCAGGAACATGAACTTCAGGAAATAGAACATACACATATGCTTCAAAATAGGGGAAACATAAACAATCTGTGTCATGTATAAAGAGCTCAGGGATCATCACCTGTTCAAACGGGACACTCCTGGCCAGCAGCTTGATGAGATCTCTGGCTCTGATGATGGCGTACGGGTCAAAGGTTTTCTTCGTCGTACAGACCGTCATGCTGCCTTCGATCAGGTCCAGAGAGGCTTTTATGTTCTGAGAGAAACACAGTCAACATCACAGCATGAATCAAACACATAATCAGTGTCTGAACTACACAGTGCAGGTCTGAAGCCTGAGAGCACTGACAGAACTCGCCCATGTTCATGTCTGTATTCATTTTTATGGGGGGGTGGCACCAGGTTTAAATGTTACTATTCACACTTCATATTGAAGTTTTACCTGGCCCAGACTGTAGCAACTACAACTTGAATTAACTAATTCAGTGCCTCATTTAACAACATTAAAGCACCTGCAGAGTAATAATATTATATATTGTCCTCCACCTTCAACTAAAGTCACTGTCTGTGCACATTAAAAAGAGTTGTGGTCTTAGATGATAAATACATAACATCTGTTGCTGCTGCAGCTCGAATTGGCACATAAAAGTTTTCTTGATTAGTCATCAAAAGTTCTTCAAACTGTTTAGGTTTCTTAACTATACTCACTAATGATTGATATCTCCATTATCTACACATTTATACACAGTTTTTGTCAATTTGTTGCTTTAAATGCTGGAATTAACAGACAAACATACTTAATAACCTAATAAAGTGGTAAACAGGTATGTGTTGTCAGACTAATGTAGATGTTTTCTAAATCTGTGTTTTCTTGATTTGCTGTGAATTGAGCTCTCGGGCTCACTACAGTTTGCAGCATAAGTGATGAACTCACTGCCTCTCCACAGGCCTTCTCCACCAGCGGCCAGCACTCTTTCAGGTAGGCTTCTCTGTATTTGGGGAAGAGGGTGGCGAAGCTGCTCTCCTCCAGGAGACCACGGGGGTTGTCTTCTCTGGTGAACGACGGCTCTTTCCATCCATCAGGAACAGTCAGGAGCTCAGACTCATCCACTGTGTGACACATACACAGACATCAGAGCCAAGCTTCATAAAACTGAGACACTACATAATGATGTCAGGCAGAGTGATAAGTAAACCAGTATATTGGTCACGAGATCCCAGCATCAGAGGAGCTGCAAAAGGAGCCAAATCTGTGATGAAAAATTATCCCTATTCTCATTTCTGCGGAGATATGGACAAATGCGTTATAGAGAACTTCCTGTGTGTTTGAACACAGCTTACTGCTTCAAGGCAAGTAAATTAAAACACTTCTTGAACATATGCTCCATGTTCTCATCGTGAAATGTGAACCCCAATAATAACCAGGACGCCACACATGTAGGAGAGTCTAAACTCATGACTTCCTGTCGCCCTCTGTCACCGTAATTACCAAAACCACCAGCATGTTTACAGTCCAACGCAGCTCCCTCGTTAGATTTGGAGTTACTGCTGCGTGCTCCACAGCTACCATGACAACAAGCCGAGGAGCCGACCAGCTGCAGCCCCGGCTCACAGTGGACACGTGTCGGTGTCAGTTCACCGTCTCTGCCTCGTTAAAGTCAAAACTCACCTTGGTTTTTAGTCTTTTTCGATTTTTTCCCTGTTTGCGTTTCACTCACGCCGTCTCCCGTCGTGGAGGACGCCATTGTTGATCTGAAGCGGAAGTGACGCGTGAAGTTCTTGTTCGCGTGACTTTACGGTGCACGGTTGCTACTCAACTAGTGCGCCACACTGCTGCCACCTATGGCTCTATCAGGACTATGATGGTGTATTGTTTGACGTTTACGCCTCTAACGATGATAATGAAACAGGGGGATTCGGGGTTTTAAAGATCATGAGTGTGTCCTCAATGTACTTAACACTCCTTCACACTATTTTAACCCGACAATGAAGACAGCAGTTAGAAGGTTAAAAGGATGAGTCATTTTGATATTTATATGCAGTTAACATTTGGAGCGCTGCAGTGAGATATACACTAACAGAGTTGTATTTCATAACATATAAAAGTGAACACCTAAGGGCTGGCTTTTTCATGGATAAGAAAAATGAACTGACTGTTCCCAATAGTTAATGCAAACAATTCCAACAGGTCACACAACTTTTTATTGATGAGTTACAAACCCTCTGACTACACCTTCCAAATTCGAATTCGGAGGGTTAGCATTAGATCATACTGGACTGCAGGAGGTAGGATGAATGTTAGCCTACTGTCAGAGCTGTTAGAAAAATATTGTCTGGTCAGGGCTTCACACCACAGCAAGATAATTACCCCAAACATTGGAATACAACCAGCAGGTGGAGGAGCAGTGCAGTCTTCAGACTAAGGTGAATACAAAGAAACAAGTTGTGCTGTAGAGAGTGGGGGGTGGGGGCAAAATTTAAGATTAGATTTAGGATTTAAGTTTCAATGATGATTTCCAAAAATCATTATTCATTAATTTGTTGAGATATTTATTCCTTAACTGCACAGCCTTCATATACAATGCCTTAGAAAGGGTCCTTTAACACCATCTACATTTTTCCAAATGACTAATAATCATATTTTTAAAAAAAAAAGTTAATGAAAAAGACTTAATCAAATTAAATATTGATGATCATTGCATGTGCGTGATATGAGGACAAAACAGCGAAAAAGCAAAAATGATCATCATACAAGTACCCTCTGAGGCACTGACAAGACACTTCTGGATGATGTCTGAAGCACTTTATTTCAGCCCTTCATAATAACCCATTATTACTTTGGTTGCACTCACTAAGAGTACAGTCACTCCCAAGAAACCTATTGATCCAGCCACAATGGAAATCATTGTTATGTGTTCTGCCCCTGCAAAAGAGATAGAAACCATACTGAGTGAAAAAAAACTACAGATCATCAATCACAAATTTACCACATTAGAGGCAACATCAGCTCCAAAAGAAGATATTACAACAGATTGTGACTGAGTAAGACAGAAACACACAAACTCACAGTCAGACGGTCGGACTCCTGACTTCACCATGTTTACCACCAGAGGTCCGGCTGACACTACAGCTGCACGTCTCCCCTCTCTGTCTGCAGGACTCACTGACCTCTTGGGGCGCTGCAGGCTGCTGCAACTCTACAACCCAATCATCAAGAGCAATCAGCAGGGAACAGTTTGGAAGGAGGGGATTCAAATGTTACGGAGGCTCATCCAGAAGTCAGGCAGTGTGGAGTTTTCTTGACTTTTTTAATCCACGTAACAAAATTGAAAAATTAATATGATCTAGTCGTTGAGAAAATAGCAGGAGTTAGTAGTTACAGTCACACGAAGTTAGATTCAATTTCTAGATAATGAGATTCTGAAACTGTGATCCAGCTTGACCCCACTTACATGTCCATCTGTAGCAGCACATCCTGTCCACATAGAGACACACGTTTCTAGTTTCCTCTATTGTGGTGAGAATGTTAATGCTGGCTATGTAGCAATAACAAACTTACAAATAGCTCATTTGATTCCAGTTGCAAACACAAAGACTTGTGATATCAATATTTAGATGTGCTGTTCAGTGAAATGAGAAAAAGAACTCTCTGGATTAAACTTGAGGTTACAATTCTCATGGTTAAAAGAGCTTCAAGCTGCACATCAACATCGTGACAAAACACTGTAGAAGCATCTGAAGTGAAGCCATTTATACATCGAAATGCTGTAAGATTCATTCCTTCATTTCAAGCCAGCTCAGTGGCGGCTGAGCACATTAGTTGTAGCCCCTGTTACATTTAACATATATAGTATAAAAAAAGTCTTCCTCTTCACACACAAAGAACTTAACCCTTTATCGGGTAAGTGTCCATACTTCATATAACTTATTGACAAATAAAACAAGTTACTCAAGCTAAGAGCATTATTATTACAATTTTTTTTTTTTTTTTTTTTACACACATCTTTATGTCTTCACAAATATTTCCTCAATTTTATCTGTGTGTGTTTTTATATATTTTTTTATAAATATACATTTTGGAATTATTATTATTATAATACTATATTAAAGGTGAAGAAGCTATGGTAACTTCACTGACCTTGATATGCAGTGAAAAAAAAGAGAGAAGAAGAAGAAAGAAAAAAAAAAACTCTTCTAATACCCTGCAATAACAGTCTGTGGTTGAATTTTGACTTTCCAAGTATATACATGAGCGCCCTATAAGATGCAAGGACTTACAAACCTACCCTCCCTACAGCCTGATTAACTCACATTGCAGTTGTTGTCAGTTACAGCCCAGAGCTACGGAGCAGACAGATCACAGAGAAGCAGCTCACAGTAATTGTAATAGAAAGCTCCTCCTCATTTACCTTTGTGCAGTCTTCATCGGGCCCACAGATGTTGGCCAGACAGTGGATATAGAGGGGCTGCCCTCTGGGCATGGTGAACATCTGAATGGAGAATCTGCTGCTCTGGGCCCGGCCGTTGACAGAGAGCCAGTGGAACGTGATGTCAACAGGACAGCTGGGACAATGAGACGACCACATTCATCATCACTGTCACTCAGCAGCTAAAGCAGGTAAAAATGTCCCATACACTGAAAAGCAAAAGCAAGTGATGCTATAGGAAAGTGACAAAGTCTAACTGTACCCATCCTGTAGGAGAACCCCCTGGACAGTGTCCTGTGGGTCAGTGCTCTCAGTGGCCCAGCACGAGTCCACCTGCAGCATCACGTCTGAAGCAAAAGAGTTGGAGGTCTGCAGGTCCACCTGGAAGAACAGTGTGTCCTCAAGACTCAGGCTTATGACGTCCTTGAAGCTGTAGCTGTACGACTCATCACGGTACAGGGTCATGGTGAGGGCCAGCTGCAGAGAAGAGTTGAACTCCACGAGGGAGAGGGACGAGAGCCTGCAACCAAAGACGACAACAATTTGTGTATGTGGTCAAAACAGCTGGAGCCTCCCGTTGCTGTGTGTCTAAGGTTTGCATTGGGTATTAAAGAGGAAGTGTGACCGTTAATGTTGTGGAAAGAAGCAATTAAATCTCCAGCTCTGATGAAAAAGTCATTGAAATTCATATCATAATGTTCAAGTCCTGGGGTATGTAGAAATGGGATTTGTCTCACCACTCCATATCCATGCCAACTTTAGCGTTACGGACATAATGTCGAGGGTAGATGCACTTCCAGATGACTGTCAGATCCCTCCGGCTGATGGGTCGATCTTTGGTCAAAGTCACAATCAAAGTGTTTTGGAATTCGATGTGGGTTTTGTTCACCTAGACAACACACACACATATACACACCTACATTACACACATAACCAGCTTGCAGTTGTTTGTTATTTGGGTGTTTCAGTTGTTTTTTGACCATCTGCTTTGTATCATATCCTTTAGTCTTTTTATTCTACAGTCAGTAGATCGTTTCAGAGTCATTAGTTTCTGTAAATACTGTATATAAATAAAAACGTAACTGAACAACTTTCACTTGTATTAGAGTAATACCAGAGCTATCTACAGTTTATTTTGACTCCAGTAATGTAGCTGTGTACGTTGTCCACCTCCACCTGCTGATAATTTTCATCCCTCAGGAAGATGGTTTGAATTTGGAAACTGAATTTGGAAACTGACAAAACAAATGATCTGAGGCTCTTCTGACATTGAAGCCTAAATAATAACAGATTTCAGACATTACACATTGTAGTTTTTAGCCATGCTTATTGGGGTGGCAGTAGAAAATGGGAGCGTTAGTGCCCAAAGGATAAATTGTACAGACTGTGAAGGTGTCATCATCAACTCATCCAGCAGTTTGATTTATGAAGAGATATCTGCAGAGTCAGTGACACTCAGCTGCCTCAGCTGTATCATACTTAGTGCTAATATGTAAATGTTGTCATGGTAACTACCTTGTTGAGGGAATGTACAGGAGACTGTAACCCAAACTACACTGCATACCACATGACACTGATTTACTTTCTCTTCAACAGCACTTCCTGCCTCTGAGTCACCTGTTGCTAAACAAACCAATCAGTTTGAGTCAAAAGAGACTTAGACTGAAGTAAAACAGAAAAACTACAGAGATGGACTGAGAAGGGAACAGTTTTAAAGGATGCACATGTAAATATTTAATCTTGTCAGTATGTTAATAATAATTGTGTGAACATGAATATATATTTCCACTCATGAATGATGACATCAAACAGAGCTCTGGATCAGGAAACATTGAAGGAGTAGGAAATCTATATCTGAGGATGTTGTGTCTTTATTCCATAAGTACACTATCCATCCTTCATGTCGCTGCACACAATCAGTCCATCACTTCAACTGACCTTTTCTAAAACGTAGCCTAGCAGAGTGACTCACCTTCCTCTCTGTTCCACACTCTGATGATTTCTGTGTGGTCTGGAAGTAATAGAGAGTTTGGCTCTCGTTCACAGTGCACTGCCCATCATTCAGCTTCACATCGACCTCTCCTCCGATGTAAGAGGTCAGGTAGGGTTTAGCTATTCCACCAGTCATCAGTTTGTCTCTACACTGGCTGTAAAGCCCTTTCTCTGTGAAAACAAGGGTTAAAGTGAGTGAGGCCAGGTCACACTCATAACAGATATGATTACTTTACTATAAGTGCACTGCATTCATGATTTACCTCCACCTAGGAGGTCACATCTTCACCCCTCTGTGGCTTTGTGTGTGTTTGTCAGCAGGATGTTGCAAAAAATACTCAACAAATTATTACTACATTTGCAGCAAACCCCTCCTCTACTGTGTGTGTGCGTGCACGCTCGGAAACACTCCTGAAAAAAACACTTTTACCTGCTCATTTTGGTGGAAAAGGGTAAACAACACTTTAAACAAAACACCCAGAAATGTGACAAGTATGAGACCTTTAAGAAGGTCGTGTTTGTTTATTTGCTTTACTGACAAACCAGCCAGTTTGCCCCCGATTTAGATGGACTGCACATTGTTCTACTGTTGTAAGTGTATCCATTGAATTTAATAGATAAATAAGGTGTCACTGTACCGCTGCAGACTGGATGTGAAGCCACCGCACGCTGGATGAGAGGGCTGATGTCATAGTAGCCATGTTGACACACACAAATAAAGGAGCCCAGAGTGTTGATGCACAGAGAATTGCGAGGACACAGCTCCACAGATGCACACAGGTTGTGACCTATGCAAAACAAACACCATAAGCAAATAGAGTCACACAGAACAGCAGATAATGAACTGATTCACTGTGTTACTGGAGATGGTTCATCTGACAAGGACATAACTGAGCCAAGCTGAGCTGCCTTTCATCAGCACCTACCGTCCCAGTGGATGACCCCATCTACAACTGTGACATTGGTTGCATTCAGGGAGCCGATGTAATCCAGCAGATCCTCAGCAGGCAGGGGCACGTCCTCCTCAGGTTTAGAAGCATCAAAAGACATGAACAGAATCTCTGTTTTGTCCGGTTCTTCTGCAGGTTCAAAGGTTTCCAGTTCAACACGAGCTGGCTGATCAAAATCTTTCAGCAGCTCCTGCAGCTGAAAAACACACACACACACACACCAGCATGTGAGGGTTCAAGACCAAGAACTGGTAAATTCATTCTAGGACTGAAATTACAAATGACCTTCACCTTACTGAGTAGGAAAATTGATTTAGTTCAGAAATTAAATGAAAGAAGTGGATACATAAAGAAACAGACACGGTTTAACTGAAGCTGAACTCCCACAGAAAAACCCACTGCATGTCCAGAATAAAGACCATGAAAGCTGAGCTTGATGCTCCAACATTAATCCACTTCCAAAAGAAAAAAATCCACAGGTCCACTTTGTGCTGTGTATTGTTTTGGTAAAGAGCACAATCTTACAATGTCCATTTTCATTGTTCCAACACTGACAAATATAAGAAACATGGAGTTACAAACGTAAAGAGAGTCAGCCCCTCTGACTGTTTCCTACGACTGCTCACCCCCCCTTGATGTGTATGCTCATACTATTCAGGCACAGAGCAGTTAAAAGCCAATAATCATTGCACCTGTTGCCATATGTTCAAACTTAACTGTATATAAATTATCTGAACATCTTAACAGCATAAAGGAAAAACTTACTGTAAAAATCACTACATATGAACTATAGATATATAAATCGAACCCTGAGTGATCCTCACATCTCTTTTCTGAAACAAACAAAAGTCCACAGCCATGCTAGCAACTCTACGAGGCCATATTCAATTAATGCTAATGTTGGCATGCTAACATGCTCACAATGATATGTAGACATGCTGATGTTGAGCAGGTATACTGTTGAAAATGCTGAGGTGTAGGTTTGGTCTCAGTGTTGACAGAGACACAAGCTCCTCATGTGAGCATCATGTCACCTGTATAAAATCTGGTACATATTCTCAGGTTCAACTACTTGTTGTGCTTCACTTGCTGCATCTCATTTCCTTCATAAAGTCCAGAGTGAACTCTGTTGAAGGAGATAAGAGAGGAAGCCCTGAAGCTCCTGGAGAACCAGACCAGCTGTTATTATGGTCACCACTTTGAAACTCTGGGTCATTTCAGATGATTCAGATATTTTACTTTTAATCAAATTTGGTAGCACGACAAATCAGTCAGGATGATGCACATTGTCCCACCTTATCTTTAAAAATCTTTCCTATTTTGGCTCTTGGTTCTGACACATCATCCATCAGATCAGCAGGCGACCAGGGCACGACCATGGTGAGACCCATGCTGGAAAGATCTATGTCCAGCTCTACAGCAGCCACAAAATGGAAATAAAGTAGGTTAGAGTCATCACAAACCTGACAGGCTGCAATGTACCACTTTGACTAAATGTTCATCGCCTTGATGTGTCGTGTAAGGAGAGAAATGGCGCTGAGACTGACCGAGGTCATGAGAAGGTCCTGCAGCCCTCGCATGCAGCTCTGAAGACGAGTTAGATCCTTCAAACCACAGGTGAGAATGTTCAGACTCCCAAAGCCCATCACACTCCTCCCACACGTCCAGGATGTAGGTTCTCCCTTCCTCCAGCCCTGACAGTCTCAGCTCACTGTCCGTCAGCCGGCTGCTCTGGATGGTGGTGCCGTTCTCTAACAACAGCTCGTACAGAAAGGCCACGGCTGAATGCTGCGGGCCGCTGGGCATCCACAGGGCAGTGGAGTCGTTGGAGCGGTACCTGAGCTCAGAGACTCCATGAGGTCCTGGATACACAGAGATTACAGAAACTTTGTGTAAACTGTGGATACATAGACAAAACAAATACTGATGATCACCATGTACTGCAGCAATGATCAGGCTTTTATACAGAAGCCAAATGCTAGGAATAAGATGAATGAACTAATTTGAATAAACGTTTCCAGCTTCTTATTGATAAAGCCTGATCTGAAGCTGCTGTGTCTTTCTACTCTACCTCTGATCAGCATACTGCAGAACACAGAGCCTCCTTAGTTCTTTATACAATATGCATGGTGGTAGTAGCAGTAGTAGTAATAGTATCCATGGAGACAGATGTTTGATGGCAATGGCAAAGAGTGGCAAGTGGATACTACAGTTTATCTGGAATTTCAGAGATTCTGAAATTGAGTGTGATGATTAAATTCTTAAAAAAAAAAAAAAAAAATCCAGCATGTAACTGTTCAAACTGCCAAATGTTCTCATTAGTTCTCACCAGCCTGTGGAGGAGGAGGTGGGTTTTTATCATTCTACTAAAAGAATTAGCAGTAAGCTGTGGGTAGCTGTTTAGCATTACCCTTCTGTCTTCACAGTTTACCTGATGTTGGAGATGATTGGTTTGTTAATAACCGAATTAAATTTCCTTTTTCTCCTCGAATTTGTTTTATGACCAAATACCTGTAGAACTGATGATGTGTCCTACAATGTCAGCCTTCTGTTAGCAAGATAACATGCTGCCCTAAGATGGTGGACATGGTAAATTGCACAAGATCGGCACATGTATGGAGCACTGTCACTGTTAGCATGTTGCTATGCTAACAAAAGCACTGACACCTTAGGTGCTCAGTCTGGTTTGTTGGGTAAAATCTTACACCACACTACTTCTGACTCATTATCCATCCATGAACTCATGACCTCTGACCTCTGCTCCTAAGTTGTCTTGAGTGGACACGACAAACAGCTTCAGGTCCAACTTTCTCTCATCAGAAGTTCTGTACCTGTCAGTAAGTGATCACCGTGCTTCTGAACAGCAGCAGCATCACTGTGATCATATCTCTGTCCTGTGTTGTCATGAGTGTCGACATTACCTGTGTGTGCTGTGACTGTCTGGACACTCAGGACCACACTGTCTCCACACAGAGCCTCCACCTTGGACTGGTACCGATGGCACGGCTGCAGCCCTCCGACAGTGTAGCTGGTCCCAAGCGTGCTGCCCTGCAGCGCCCCCTCATGGTAAACTCTGAACATGGAGATGGACGAGGTGTTCCTCACCTCCCACCTCAGGGTGTAGTTGTCTGGACCAAGCGATGTCTGATGCAAGTCCCAGATCCTTGAGTGGTCTGAGGGTCAGAGAGGACGTCTGTTAACTACAGTCACTACTGGAATCTACACATTCACAAATCAACTCATCTCAAGTCAAACAAAAATGCTTGGTTTAACTTAAGTAACTAATACAAGTAAACAAAACTCTTTTCTACAGTTCAACTAATGTTGTGGCTTTTCAAGGCGATGGTACTTTCTCAAAATCTCTCAAACACAAACTCACTTCTGTGAGAATGGTTTGATTTTATACAAGTCTTCAAGACTTCATGCAGTGTGTCTGTGTGCTGTATATTGATTGTGTTTTGCAAGTGATGAAGATGTTTTTTGAATTTGCTTGCACTTTTTCTAATTGCAGTGTTGTGATCACTCAGGACCACCATACTTCAATGTTTCTACAGACAACCACAGTGACCATAAGTGACCATCACAGGATAATGGAAAATGCAAAAAAGAGTGTAACATTAGCAGAAGGACAAAGAATCAGTGAGCACAGGGTCATGCGAGTCACAACCTAAACTTTGCTAAGACTTGCCAATATTAGCCTCCACATGACTGATGTTAACACAAACATGGTCAAACCTGGAAAATAAAGAGTTCAGAAAATGAAATGTCAGATATCTGCTCTGGGAGCCTGTGCAGAACTTACCAGAGTTTCCATCATTCAGGACCATCTTGCTGTAGCGAGGCTCCATCCCTGCCTGACAGACAGTCTGCAGGCCAAATTTCACCCTGCTACATGGCTGCAGCTCAGGCAGGGTGAGCTCAAACCTGTCCTCCTCGTACCTTAGGGCCACCTCCTCTGTGATGTGGTCTGTGCCGTTGAGGTAGAAGGTGGTCAGGAGGAAGTGAGAGTACTTGCTGTTCTCAGGGCAGTCCCAGGCCAGCGAGATGCTGCTGCTGTTCCAGGATGTCACCTTGAAGTCCTTGGGAACACCTGGGTCTGGTGGAAAGAAGGTATGCTGAAAATGGTCACATGGCTTCAACAGAGAGGACTAAGATGCTTTTTCAAATTTCGAGTACCACAAACTATCCCTATATCCAGCTCATGCAAATATATATGTTTATATAAGCCTATGTTTGCTTATATTGTAGACGTGTGTTACATGAATATACATCCATCTCAAATCCTGTTAATATATGTTGATATTAAAAACAATGGGATCAAAAGTCTGACACCAGTTTTCCTGAATGTAAATATAAGTCTTGAATGAAATGAATGTGGAAATTAAGAGAAAACATACAGTATATGATCATGCATAATTCAATATGTTTGCTATTTTAATAAACTTGCATATATATAAATATATAGATATTTACTGATACACATGTACAGCCACATTCCTCTGGATATTGACTGAAGAACTTTATCATATCTGACATTTCTGCATGGGTTGAGATGAAAGGTTCAGACACATCTGAAAATCTGGATGAAGAAAACCAGAAATATGTGTGTGAGTGGTCCTTAAGTCAATGACGGCTAATTCATTCACCCACCAGTCCATACCAGTGAGAGCATAGAGGCAGGTGAAGGACTGAGCGCCAGCGACCTCCACACAGGCCACATAGGGGCTGCAGGAGTCCAGAGCTGTGAAGCGGTAGTGGTTGAGGGTGGTAAAATCCATGCTGAGTGTGTTGTAGGAGTCCAGGTCCTCGTGGTACAGGGTCACAGCATGGCTGTCGCTGACAGCTGGACTCTTCTCCAGCCAGGAGACCAGCAGCATAGACGGACTCCTGGCTTCCAGTCTGATCGGGGGACGTGTAGTGTGGCCTGGGACCAGAGCAAACAATGTTGTGATCAGGGATGTTCCCTAAAATGCTTAACTCTTCCTTAACTCTAAGATGTGACTCAAACGTCAGCCCTAAAAAGCAGCTGTAACCTCACAACACAAATCCTAACCAAGATATTCCTTCAGAAACTGAGGGCAGGGAAGTTACACAGGAGCAAACACTCTCACCAAAGGCAAGAAAGAACTTTTCATCCTGGTGGAAGAACAATGTGCCGTTTTCACATGCAAACACCTCAGTAGGACTGAACAAGTCCAGGAAGCCCTGAAGAGAGGACGAGGGAGCCCAATCAAAACACACAGCATGTTGCATGAATAAATATATGTATGGAAATCTAGCATGACTGTTTGTGTGTATAAAAGCACAGTCTGATTCTGGTTATGTCAGATGTACCTTTGTGGCATTGGTTGGATGCTCTAGAGGTTTCTGCTGACCTCGGATTTTAGTGAACTTTGTACCTTAGAGTGAAACAAACATGGTGCATTTACTATCCTATAATTATGGAAAATTAAATATCAGACAGGTATAAAGTCAGCATGCTTACGTGGAGAGACTGTGAAAGCCCAGGTCTGGACAGAGCCTCCATACTGAAGAGTGAGCCTGTTCTCTACAGCTGGGTACACAGTCAGGGAGCTCACTTTACCCTCCTTCCTGATGGATTTCAGTGCTGTGCCATTCAGCCATATGTTTCCACTCTTCCTGAAAGAATGGGAAGTAGCAGTCAAAGTGAAAGGCTGTGTCAGAGCTTGACTTCACTGGTCCTCCTGGATGGAACCAAACCTCTGCAGCTACAAGTGAGGTTTAGAGGCAAGGTTTCCCAACAGTGCAGAAATAATGTCCACGGTTTAATAGCTACATGTGCATCAAGTGCAATGTATTCAAAATTAAATAATAATAGTAATATAAGCAGACTATCACAGAACAATATAATGATTGGTATAAACTCAAAACTATTGGTGCAGCTAAGTGTGTTTTTCAAAATTAAGTTTCACTTGAACGTCTCATCATGAGGCACAAAACGCACTTTGTCAGGCACGAGCTACTTGAGCGTTAACTGAATCATTTCAAACTTCACGGTGGACGTGTTTCCGTGTGTTTACCTCTCCGGAGCGTCGTCCCTGCTCATCCAGCAGAGAGAGAAGGAAATATCATCGCAGCGTCCTGGAAATATAATCAAATTAGAAGTTATTTAATTTATCTGTGGAAAGGAACATGTCGGATAGTGTGATACTCACCAAACGATATGGTATGAGGCACCAGAATGAAAAAGATGAAGGAAAAGTGTAAAGAGTTCCTGAAAACATTAGAAAGCAACTAAGTAGCTGAATAAGTCGACTGAGATAAGACTGGTGGGGAAAAAAACAGCTTGACAATGAATACTCATCTGCTTACATGTTCCACATCATTTCGACAACGGAAAGCACGCTGTGTTTACGAAAGTCAGGTTCTGGCAGGAAGTGACACTGCTAATAAGCGACAGGTGTGTGAGGCCTTGCTCACCTGGCTGAACTGAACTGAGTAACAAGGCGGGAACAGAAGAAGAGGAGAAATTAGCCTACCCCTTTCTCACTGTGTTTATATTTATTCACCTGTATTTATGCCGCATCGAAACGCCGCCCCCCCACCCACAGCCCAAACAATAATTATAAGATGGACTAATACTGGGAAATATATGGGACAAATATTTAATGTTAGTTATCTTATAAAAGAAAAGGCTAAAAGAAATAAACGCAAGTAATAGGCTATATTAGCATTATGCTACGCAAGGACAATTGCACAATATTTTATTTTCATTTGTGTTAAATTTCGATTAGTGGCAGCTGTTCTCCTCGCTGACGTAATTAGCTGGTTACTATAGAGAACGTATTTTCGTAAAGAAACTCGGCCCAAATTCTAAGCCATTTCTTTCTATGTTCCATGAGAGAGGAGATTTCACTCGACGATTTCTGCAGATTTCAATAAGCACTCGACGCCAGACGGAGCCACCTCGACGACCACTGACCCCTGTGCAGCTTTATCACGGAAAATGTGAGAATTAAAGAGTTTAACAACTTTTAAACCATTGTATATAAGGTTGTTTTATACGGCTGTCGAGGAATAGGACGTTCGAGAAGGTAATTACCTTTCAGTGACATGGTGTTAGTCTTAAAAAATGTAATATTACAGTGTTTAGTATAAACAACTGAAATGTTAAGACAGACACAGCCTCCATCTTGACAATGACATAGAGTTGAGTCGTTTACTACTGAAAAAATATTCCAAATTGCACCAGTTTACATTAAGCCTTGCTGGTTTGAAGTACTGCAAGTTCAATGTGACAGTGTGATGTGTCTTAGACATAGACACTCAAAAGTTAACAGGCCTTCATGCTGAGTAGACAAAGGTTTGACAGAAGGATTGGTATCTATGTCCAACTGAGCATTGCCTCATCCTGACCTTTGTGTCCATGGTTCCAGATGTGCCCCATACCACGTCACCTCCAGGACCACAACTACTGGAGAGGGTCCAGCAGCTCCACCAGCAGGGTAAGACACCTTCACTTTGTCTTGAGCCACAGTACAAAGAGTTAAAGTGTGTGTCCTCATGCACTTGTTATGAGTCACCTGTGATTGGAAATGTCATTTACAACAGTAGCTTTAGTTTTGTGTAGTGTCCTTATACCTATATGTATTATACCTTCTTAATGACTTAATATAACTGCCCATAATCTTAGTGCTATATGCTGTAAAATGCTTCTGAAGGAAAGTCAACACTCACTGCATGTGGCAGAAAACTGATATGTTGGTGATGCAAGGACAAATGAACAAGGAAATATTACAATGTACAGTTAAATGGTTTGAAATCAGTTTGTCAGATATTATTTTAAGTCCTTTAAAAACGAAATGCTATGCAAAAAATTAAAAATTGAATAAAATGAAACATAGATAGGGAGGCACTTTTAAGGAGGCCTTTTACCAAGCAGACGAGACAACAGGTGCCACAGTTGACCTGTTTAGCTATTGTGCATGCAGAACTGGAGAACAACTGGAAACCTTTCTATTTGTTTCTATACAAGAAGTTTATTTGCATTTATGCCAAAGAACATCAAGTGTAGTTTTACTGTGTAGTCAGTGGAAATAGTAGATAGTCTGGGCAAAGCCTCCAACTTCCATCACGGTGGATGAAGCTCTACTGGGCTGTAAGGCTTCCTCGGTGAGGATCAGATGTGTTTCCCTCTGCTGGAGAGGGTTAGGAGGTAGATCATCTCCCACAGCTCCTGCCAGGACGTCTACACCACTGAGGGCTGAATCCGCAGCTCTCTCACCAACGAAGCGGGGAGGACATAAAGGACCGTCCTGAGTGTCGTCCTGCAGCCTGATCACCCCACAGGGGCAGACATTATCTGACCACAGGTTGCTCAGCTGCTTCCCCTCATCCTAGGAGCAGCAGTAACATCTGCTTCGGTCTCTCTGGTTGCAGCGGACCCACTGACTGTGTCTCTTTGCAGGTCCTCATACGTTGCCCAGTTGACGGTGTACGTATGAGGACTGTGCGTTTGGTTCCACCTCAGTCCGTGCGATCAGTCCGTTCGATCCGTGTAGTATGATCATCTGATCATCTGCTGTCAGTGGGTTCTGTGGGCTGGGCTGTAGCACCTCACTGTTTGGTTGAAGTGGTAACTGACACATCTGTGATCAAGTGAGTCAGTGTGTTGTCTTAAACCAGATCCAGAGATTACACAGTGTGTATGTGTTTTTCCTCACAGCTTCATATCGTAATTCATAAACTGTTTATGATGTTACAGAGTTACAGAGTTTAATTGATGGGAACCTTTTTAGCAGCCTTGTCTGAACATCCACCAGGTGGCACTGAGTAATTACACAGGTTACTATGGGACGTGCTGCAGTGGCTCTCTGTAGACTAATTTAGTCAGTGTTTATTTCTATGTATGATGGTAATCATGTGTAATAATGTTGTGTATAGTTGAGGGAAACTCAGACTTCTGCTGTAACATCAGTGGCTTCAGCTGAAATTTTGTAACCTTTGACCTCTGCTCCTTCACCTCCTCCCTCTATCTAACAGGCAGTTCAGAGCAGGACGCGGGCGAGGGACCAGGAGAGAAGCTCCAGGGCCTGTGAGGAGCCTCCAGAGAGACGGCCCCGCCAGCCCGCTGCCGCCCCGTCAGACCAGAGCCCCAGCCCCCAGCCCTCCACCTCGGCTCCACAGGTGAGCATTACAAACGTTCACACGTGCTGGGTTCCACCTGCCTACTGTTTTTCTGTTGGTCACAGTCATACACCACAAACATTCCTCCCAGCACGGGTTGAGCTGAACCAGTCTGACCCTCCTCCTCTCTGCCTCTAAACTGCAACAGGTCCAGCCCAGGCGTCTCCAGGAGGCTGAGGACGACATGGAGTATGATGACGTCATGTCCTTGTCCCTCTGGCCTGCCCCCTTCGGTCCCCAGCCTAGTGGTCTTTCACCCACTGCTTACAACGCAATGGCGGACATGGTGATGGCCTGGCTGACCGACTCTCCATACAGACGGGAGATGTGAGGTGCAACACTCCATGGCTGGTCCAACCATGGAGCACACACACACACACACACACACACACACACACACACACACACACACACACACACACATGTTGTAGTTTTTATAGTTAAGTTTCCCTTTGTTTTCATTTATTAGATGTTAAGTTTTCTTTCTTTTCATTTATTAGGTGTTAAGTTTCCTTTCTTTTATTAGATGTTAAGTTTCCTTTCTTTTCCAATTATTAGATGCTAAGTTTCCTTTCTTTTTCATTTATTAGGTGTTAAGTTTCCTTTCTTTTTCATTTATTAGATGTTAATTTTCCTTTCTTTTTCATTTATTAGGTGTTAAGTTTCCTTTCTTTTTCATAGGTGTTAAGCTTCCCTTCGTTTTCATTTATTAGATGTTAAGTTTCCTTTCTTTTTCATTTATTGGGTGTTAAGTTTCCTTTCTTTTATTAGATGTTAAGTTTCCTTTCTTTTTCATTTATTAGGTGTTAAGTTTCCTTTCTTTTATTAGATGTTAAGTTTCCTTTGTTTTCATTTATTAGGTGTTAAGTTTCCTTTCTTTTATTAGATGCTAAGTTTCCTTTCTTTTTCATTTATTAGATGTTAAGTTTCCTTTCTTTTTCATAGGTGTTAAGCTTCCCTTCGTTTTCATTTATTAGATGTTAAGTTTCCTTTCTTTTTCAATTATTAGATGCTGAGTTTCCTTTCTTTTATTAGATGTTAAGTTTCCTTTCTTTTTCATTTATTGGGTGTTAAGTTTCCTTTCTTTTATTAGATGTTAAGTTTCCTTTCTTTTTCATTTATTAGGTGTTAAGTTTCCTTTCTTTTATTAGATGTTAAGTTTCCTTTCGTTTTCATTTATAAGGTGTTAAGTTTCCTTTCTTTTTTATTTATTAGGTGTTAAGTTTCCTTTCATTTATTAGATGTTAAGTTTCCTTTCTTTTTCATTTATTGGGTGTTAAGTTTCCTTTCTTTTTCATTTATTGGGTGTTAAGTTTCCTTTCTTTTTCATTTATTAGGTGTTAAGTTTCCTTTCTTTTATTAGATGTTAAGTTTCCTTTCGTTTTCATTTATAAGGTGTTAAGTTTCCTTTCTTTTTTATTTATTAGGTGTTAAGTTTCCTTTCTTTTATTAGATGTTAAGTTTCCTTTGTTTTCATTTATTAGGTGTTAAGTTTCCTTTCTTTTATTAGATGCTAAGTTTCCTTTCTTTTTCATTTATTAGATGTTAAGTTTCCTTTCTTTTTCATAGGTGTTAAGCTTCCCTCCGTTTTCATTTATTAGATGTTAAGTTTCCTTTCTTTTTCATTTATTGGGTGTTAAGTTTCCTTTCTTTTATTAGATGTTAAGTTTCCTTTCTTTTTCATTTATTAGGTGTTAAGTTTCCTTTCTTTTATTAGATGTTAAGTTTCCTTTGTTTTCATTTATTAGGTGTTAAGTTTCCTTTCTTTTATTAGATGCTAAGTTTCCTTTCTTTTTCATTTATTAGATGTTAAGTTTCCTTTCTTTTTCATAGGTGTTAAGCTTCCCTTCGTTTTCATTTATTAGATGTTAAGTTTCCTTTCTTTTTCAATTATTAGATGCTGAGTTTCCTTTCTTTTATTAGATGTTAAGTTTCCTTTCTTTTTCATTTATTGGGTGTTAAGTTTCCTTTCTTTTTCATAGGTGTTAAGTTTCCTTTCGTTTTCATTTATTAGATGTTAAGTTTCCTTTCTTTTTCATTTATTAGGTGTTAAGTTTCCTTTCTTTTTTATTTATTAGATGTTAAGTTTCCTTTCTTTTTCATTTATTAGGTGTTAAGTTTCCTTTCTTTTTCAGATGTTAAGTTTCCTTTCGTTTTCATTTATAAGGTGTTAAGTTTCCTTTCTGTTTTATTTATTAGATGTTAAGTTTCCTTTCTTTTTCATAGTGTTAAGTTTCCTTTCGTTTTCATTTATTAGATGTTAAGTTTCCTTTCGTTTTCATTTATTAGATGTTAAATTTCCTTTCTTTTTCATTTATTAGGTGTTAAGTTTCCTTTCGTTTTCATTTATTAGGTGTTAAGTTTCCTTTCGTTTTCATTTATTAGGTGTTAAGTTTCCTTTCTTTTTCATTTATTAGATGCTAAGTTTCCTTTCTTTTTCATAGGTGTTAAGTTTCCTTTCTTTTTCATAGGTGTTAAGTTTCATTTCGGTTTCATTTATTAGGTGTTAAGTTTCCTTTCGTTTTCATTTATTAGGTGTTAAGTTTCCTTTCGTTTTCATTTATTAGGTGTTAAGTTTCCTTTCGTTTTCATTTATTAGGTGTTAAGTTTCCTTTCTTTTTCATTTATTAGATGCTAAGTTTCCTTTCTTTTTCATAGGTGTTAAGTTTCCTTTCTTTTTCATAGGTGTTAAGTTTCATTTCGGTTTCATTTATTAGATGTTAAGTTTCATTTCTTTTCATTTAGTGTTAAGTTTCCTTTCGTTTTCATTTATAAGGTGTTAAGTTTCCTTTCTTTTTCATAGGTGTTAAGTTTCCTTTCTTTTTCATAGGTGTTAAGTTTCATTTCGGTTTCATTTATTAGATGTTAAGTTTCATTTCTTTTTCATTTAAGTGTTAAGTTTCCTTTCGTTTTCATTTATAAGGTGTTAAGTTTCCTTTCTTTTTCATAGGTGTTAAGTTTCCTTTCTTTTCATTTATTAGATGTTAATTTTCCTTTCTTTTTCATTTATTAGGTGTTAAGTTTCCTTTCTTTTATTAGATGCTAAGTTTCCTTTCTTTTCATTTATTAGATGTTAAGTTTCCTTTCTTTTTCATAGGTGTTAAGCTTCCCTTCGTTTTCATTTATTAGATGTTAAGTTTCCTTTCTTTTTCATTTATTGGGTGTTAAGTTTCCTTTCTTTTATTAGATGTTAAGTTTCCTTTCTTTTTCATTTATTAGGTGTTAAGTTTCCTTTCTTTTATTAGATGTTAAGTTTCCTTTGTTTTCATTTATTAGGTGTTAAGTTTCCTTTCTTTTATTAGATGCTAAGTTTCCTTTCTTTTTCATTTATTAGATGTTAAGTTTCCTTTCTTTTTCATAGGTGTTAAGCTTCCCTTCGTTTTCATTTATTAGATGTTAAGTTTCCTTTCTTTTTCAATTATTAGATGCTGAGTTTCCTTTCTTTTATTAGATGTTAAGTTTCCTTTCTTTTTTATTTATTAGGTGTTAAGTTTCCTTTCTTTTATTAGATGTTAAGTTTCCTTTGTTTTCATTTATTAGGTGTTAAGTTTCCTTTCTTTTATTAGATGCTAAGTTTCCTTTCTTTTCATAGGTGTTAAGTTCCTTTCGTTTCATTTATAAGGTGTTAAGTTTCCTTTCTTTTTCATTTATTAGGTGTTAAGTTTCCTTTCTTTTATTAGATGTTAAGTTTCCTTTGTTTTCATTTATTAGGTGTTAAGTTTCCTTTCTTTTATTAGATGCTAAGTTTCCTTTCTTTTTCATTTATTAGATGTTAAGTTTCCTTTCTTTTTCATAGGTGTTAAGCTTCCCTTCGTTTTCATTTATTAGATGTTAAGTTTCCTTTCTTTTTCAATTATTAGATGCTGAGTTTCCTTTCTTTTATTAGATGTTAAGTTTCCTTTCTTTTTTATTTATTAGGTGTTAAGTTTCCTTTCTTTTATTAGATGTTAAGTTTCCTTTGTTTTCATTTATTAGGTGTTAAGTTTCCTTTCTTTTATTAGATGCTAAGTTTCCTTTCTTTTTCATAGGTGTTAAGCTTCCCTCCGTTTTCATTTATTAGATGTTAAGTTTCCTTTCTTTTTCATTTATTGGGTGTTAAGTTTCCTTTCTTTTATTAGATGTTAAGTTTCCTTTCTTTTTCATTTATTAGGTGTTAAGTTTCCTTTCTTTATTAGATGTTAAGTTTCCTTTCGTTTCATTTATAAGGTGTTAAGTTTCCTTTCTTTTTTATTTATTAGATGTTAAATTTCCTTTCTTTTACGTTTATTGGTGTTAAGTTTCCTTTCTTTTATTAGATGTTAAGTTTCCTTTCTTTTTCATTTATTAGGTGTTAAGTTTCCTTTCTTTTATTAGATGTTAAGTTTCCTTTCGTTTTCATTTATAAGGTGTTAAGTTTCCTTTCTTTTTTATTTATTAGATGTTAAGTTTCCTTTCTTTTTCATAGGTGTTAAGTTTCCTTTCTTTTTCATTTATTAGATGTTAATTTTCCTTTCTTTTCATTTAGTAGGTGTTAAGTTTCCTTTCTTTTTCATAGGTGTTAAGCTTCCTTCGTTTTCATTTATTAGATGTTAAGTTTCCTTTCTTTTTCATTTATGGGTGTTAAGTTTCCTTTCTTTTATTAGATGTTAAGTTTCTTTCTTTTTCATTTATTAGGTGTTAAGTTTCCTTTGTTTTCATTTATTAGGTGTTAAGTTTCCTTTCTTTTATTAGATGCTAAGTTTCCTTTCTTTTTCATTTATTAGATGTTAAGTTTCCTTTCTTTTTCATAGGTGTTAAGCTTCCCTTCGTTTTCATTTATTAGATGTTAAGTTTCCTTTCTTTTTCAATTATTAGATGCTGAGTTTCCTTTCTTTTATTAGATGTTAAGTTTCCTTTCTTTTTCATTTATTGGGTGTTAAGTTTCCTTTCTTTTATTAGATGTTAAGTTTCCTTTCTTTTTCATTTATTAGGTGTTAAGTTTCCTTTCTTTTATTAGATGTTAAGTTTCCTTTCGTTTTCATTTATAAGGTGTTAAGTTTCCTTTCTTTTTATTTATTAGGTGTTAAGTTTCCTTTCTTTTATTAGATGTTAAGTTTCCTTTGTTTTCATTTATTAGGTGTTAAGTTTCCTTTCTTTTATTAGATGCTAAGTTTCCTTTCTTTTTCATTTATTAGATGTTAAGTTTCCTTTCTTTTTCATAGGTGTTAAGCTTCCCTCCGTTTTCATTTATTAGATGTTAAGTTTCCTTTCTTTTTCATTTATTGGGTGTTAAGTTTCCTTTCTTTTATTAGATGTTAAGTTTCCTTTCTTTTTCATTTATTAGGTGTTAAGTTTCCTTTCTTTTATTAGATGTTAAGTTTCCTTTGTTTTCATTTATTAGGTGTTAAGTTTCCTTTCTTTTATTAGATGCTAAGTTTCCTTTCTTTTTCATTTATTAGATGTTAAGTTTCCTTTCTTTTTCATAGGTGTTAAGCTTCCCTTCGTTTTCATTTATTAGATGTTAAGTTTCCTTTCTTTTTCAATTATTAGATGCTGAGTTTCCTTTCTTTTATTAGATGTTAAGTTTCCTTTCTTTTTCATTTATTGGGTGTTAAGTTTCCTTTCTTTTTCATAGGTGTTAAGTTTCCTTCGTTTTCATTTATTAGATGTTAAGTTTCCTTTCTTTTTCATTTATTAGGTGTTAAGTTTCCTTTCTTTTATTGGATGTTAAGTTTCCTTTCGTTTTCATTTATAAGGTGTTAAGTTTCCTTTCTTTTTTATTTATTAGATGTTAAGTTTCCTTTCTTTTTCATTTATTAGGTGTTAAGTTTCCTTTCTTTTATCAGATGTTAAGTTTCCTTTCGTTTTCATTTATAAGGTGTTAAGTTTCCTTTCTTTTTATTTATTAGATGTTAAGTTTCCTTTCTTTTTCATAGGTGTTAAGTTTCCTTTCGTTTTCATTTATTAGATGTTAAGTTTCCTTTCGTTTTCATTTATTAGATGTTAAATTTCCTTTCGTTTTCATTTATTAGGTGTTAAGTTTCCTTTCGTTTTCATTTATTAGGTGTTAAGTTTCCTTTCTTTTTCATTTATTAGGTGTTAAGTTTCCTTTCTTTTTCATTTATTAGATGCTAAGTTTCCTTTCTTTTTCATAGGTGTTAAGTTTCCTTTCTTTTTCATAGGTGTTAAGTTTCATTTCGGTTTCATTTATTAGATGTTAAGTTTCATTTCTTTTTCATTTAAGTGTTAAGTTTCCTTTCGTTTTCATTTATAAGTGTTAAGTTTCCTTTCTTTTTCATAGGTGTTAAGTTTCCTTTCTTTTTCATAGGTGTTAAGTTTCATTTCGGTTTCATTTATTAGATGTTAAGTTTCATTTCTTTTTCATTTAAGTGTTAAGTTTCCTTTCGTTTTCATTTATAAGGTGTTAAGTTTCCTTTCTTTTTCATAGGTGTTAAGTTTCCTTTCTTTTTCATTTATTAGATGTTAATTTCCTTTCTTTTTCATTTATTAGGTGTTAAGTTTCCTTTCTTTTATTAGATGCTAAGTTTCCTTTCTTTTTCATTTATTAGATGTTAAGTTTCCTTTCTTTTCATAGGTGTTAAGCTTCCCTTCGTTTTCATTTATTAGATGTTAAGTTTCCTTTCTTTTTCATTTATTGGGTGTTAAGTTTCCTTTCTTTTATTAGATGTTAAGTTTCCTTTCTTTTTCATTTATTAGGTGTTAAGTTTCCTTTCTTTTATTAGATGTTAAGTTTCCTTTGTTTTCATTTATTAGGTGTTAAGTTTCCTTTCTTTTATTAGATGCTAAGTTTCCTTTCTTTTCATTTATTAGATGTTAAGTTTCCTTTCTTTTCATAGGTGTTAAGCTTCCCTTCGTTTTCATTTATTAGATGTTAAGTTTCCTTTCTTTTTCAATTATTAGATGCTGAGTTTCCTTTCTTTTATTAGATGTTAAGTTTCCTTTCTTTTTTTTATTAGGTGTTAAGTTTCCTTTCTTTTATTAGATGCTAAGTTTCCTTTCTTTTTCATAGGTGTTAAGCTTCCCTCCGTTTTCATTTATTAGATGTTAAGTTTCCTTTCTTTTTCATTTATTGGGTGTTAAGTTTCCTTTCTTTTATTAGATGTTAAGTTTCCTTTCTTTTTCATTTATTAGGTGTTAAGTTTCCTTTCTTTTATTAGATGTTAAGTTTCCTTTCGTTTTCATTTATAAGGTGTTAAGTTTCCTTTCTTTTTTATTTATTAGATGTTAAATTTCCTTTCTTTTACGTTTATTGGGTGTTAAGTTTCCTTTCTTTTATTAGATGTTAAGTTTCCTTTCTTTTTCATTTATTAGGTGTTAAGTTTCCTTTCTTTTATTAGATGTTAAGTTTCCTTTCGTTTTCATTTATAAGGTGTTAAGTTTCCTTTCTTTTTTATTTATTAGATGTTAAGTTTCCTTTCTTTTTCATAGGTGTTAAGTTTCCTTTCGTTTTCATTTATTAGTGTTAAGTTTCCTTTCTTTTCATTTATTAGGTGTTACGTTTCCTTTCTTTTTCATTTATTAGATGTTAAGTTTCCTTTCTTTTATTAGATGTTAAGTTTCCTTTCGTTTTCATTTATTAGATGTTAAGTTTCCTTTTTTTTCATTTATTAGGTGTTAAGTTTCTTTGCCTTTATTAGGTGTTAAGTTTCCTTTCATTTATTAGATGCTAACTTTCCGTTCTTTTATTAGATGTTAAGTTTCTTTTCTTTTCATTCATTAGATGTTAAGTTTCCTTTCTTTTTCATTATTTATCAGATGTTAAGTTTCCTTTCTTTTTCATTTATTAGATGTTAAGTTTCCTTTCTTTTTCATTTATTAGTAATTATTATTAGTAGTATAAGTTTAGAGGTAAGTATTGTTTGTTCCTAGATAAGTTTTATTTCCTTCATTTGTATTTTGTTGGCTTAGTTCAAAAAGTAGTTAGTAGTCTTTTACCGGTGTGTATTTTTGTGTTGAGTATAATGTTTGGCAGAGACGGACACCAAGACAGACACTCAGTGGTTTTTCAACAATCAGACGCCCAGCCAGCCAGCCAGCGGAGATGAATGTGAGAGTGAACAGAGTGGCACTACAGGGAATCAAACAGAAACCAGCCAAAGTAAAGAGCAGGGCAGCTCCAATCCTCTTCATCAGGTGAAACATCCATGCACTGTAAGATAATGACAGTAGGTCAAAACAACTGCCTTCTATAGAACAGGTCACTGAAGTTGATGCCGTGAACAGAGAGAGACGATTGAAACAGTGAATTGTCATGTGTAGCAGCTGAGGACAACAAGCCTGGAGCTTTCTGATGCTTATTTGTTTAGCTACAAACATGACATCAGAGGTTCTGATGAAGACGGTCAGACTGAGGCTGGTTCAGCACATCTGAGTAAGTTTTAATTCATTTGCTTCTTCCCACACATGTCATACTGGGCCAAGTGTAAATATGAACAAATCTGACTGTATATGTTTCTATAAGTGATATATGATGACAGATACATGACCACAGTCTATGTTTTATAGGAAGTGAAGACACTTGGCAGAGGGGTGAGCTCTGAGGCATGAGAGGTCACTGCAGAGAGAGATGTGGTGAGACAACAGAGCCAGGGAGGAGCAATCAAGCAGATGGAGTTGTTGAGCCTCTCTTTAAATCAGATACAGATTTTAGGTTGTGTTCTTACCTTCCAGTGTGTGCCCTCCCTCCTCACACACTGTGGAGCATTAGTAACTGTTTGTTGTCTCTTCCTCAGGACAGGAGCTGTGGGCTAGATGGGGCTGGGTTTCCCGCTGGTGGTGTCCTGTCACTGTGCAGCACTTTGGGTGTCATTTGGATGGTGATTTTTATTCAGATGTGCTGGTTCGCCTCAGGACCCTCTCCCCTCCATTAATGTCCTGGCCATGGTAAGCCCCCAGGTCCTCTTCCTGGCACCATCTTCTCTGCATGCAGTTGTGACTTGATGGACCTGTGGGGTGAAATGCAGTGTTCCTGGTGATCAGCAGTTAACGTGTTCAGGTTTTAAAGTTCCTCTTTAATTGTTTGAAATAAAGAATGTGTTCTGTTTTAAGCCTAATAAAATCTTTCTTTGGTCTGGTAAGATATTCAAACTTAAAACACTGACATATTAACATTGGTATAAGTGAAAGAGCTGGTGTGAACACTCAGCTTCGTAATGGCTTCTTTAATCATTCATTTCGTAGGTGTGAGTATGTAGCAGGTAGCAGGGGAGACTGGGGCTTCTTATCACAGGGGGAAGTTGTCACACTGGTCAAATCTCCCCTGTTCCAAAGTTTTGTTTTGTTTTTTAGCTCTTTCAGTGACTGTCATCTCAGGTGAAAGCAATTTTCCTATTTTTCAACCAAAAAGTACAAAATCCAAATGATGATTTATGTAACAAGACTTTGATTAGTAACAACCTTCAGTGATTAACACAGAATGTAGGAGAGTACATGTGTATATTGATACCTAAACCTGTAGTCCTGAAGTTACCTTATGATATAGCCAGGCTGTTACATGCAATGGGCTCCACAAGTATAGACAAGCAGTAAGCTATTCATAACACAGGTATACTTTGTGCACAATGTCACCAAGGCTGTTGTCTAAAATGGTTAAAAAGGTATTTTTCATTTCAGCTGGACAGGGTTGTACATAATGTGGCCATAAAAGGGCTGAAATACACAGGATGATGATAATGACATTTATTTAGTCTGAATCAGTGAAGCAGTCAAGCTCATCTGTGTTTACTGTAGTTGTGTGTGTTTGCTGCTGAAAATGGCATCAGGATTAAAGAAAGGCTCTTTCAGCATCAGGTCAAGGCTGTACTAAAGGTTTCTAGGTGGATCAGTGCATGGGGCTCTAACTCAATGTGTAGAAAATGGATCAGTTGTATGTCAGGCACAGCAAAAGCGACCAAACCATCAGGAGATCAATACGTCAGCTCTGTTCCCTGAGAGATAGAAAAGCAACTAAATCACAGACACAGAATTTTCTAAATAAAGAACACAAGACTCCAATTAGCAGAAGACGGCTGTGTTGTGGCAGTCTCAGAGGACCAGGAGCAGAAGCCACTTCTCAGGAGGGGTGCAAGGCCAAATGCTTGGGGTTGGCTAAGAAATAACAGCAGTTCACAGCAGAGGGCTGGAAAGAGGATCTGTTTACTGATGAATCCAAGTTTGTAATTCATAGCAGAGAAAGAAAAGTGCAGATAAACAGGAGAATAATAACAAGGGTAGTCACACCAACGCTTAAATGACATTTTGGTGTGGCTTTTCAGAGTATGCAATATTTTGCCAAACTAAAATGAAACCTCTTTTTACTTCATAATCTAACAGGATATCTATTCATCTATTTATCTATTCATGACAAGCTGATTAGCATGCTAACTGAAGTAGAAGAACAGCTGTCCCTTGGATGTTCAGATTCAGTGTTTTATAAGAAAACAACAGCCACATCTAGAAGAAATTACAAATGGAAAAAAGTATGTAAACATCTGACACCTCAGAATAAACTGTGGAGCTCATGAGGTTTTTACCATTCACTCCTTCATGAGGCCTGTTGCATGACTTATTTTCATTTACCTTTTGTGTGTGACTTTGTGATTAAATTAAGCAAAGTGAAGACAACCTGTCTTCTATTAGTGGTCCTGCTCCAGTGTCCAGTTCAGGGTCTACTGGACGGCACTCAGCCATCAGACAGAGCAGCTTTTGTCTGACAAATCTTTATCAGCTACCAGCTAAATTGGAGTCACAAGAATGCACTGTAGAGTTGCAGACTGCGGGTTGTGGGGGTTGCAACTTTTCTACCTCAGCTGGGACATAATTCAAGTCAAATCATGATCTGAGCGCCAGGGTCTGGGGAAGTATAAGTGTTCTAAGGCAATATGGAGAGCTGGCACTGTTTGCTGCTGCTGTGCACACTAAGTTTAGTGCTGGCCTCTGGAGAGGAGACGAAAAATGATGATGACATCGACCTTGCCAGCTTTCTGAGAAGTATCTACCCTGGGCTGCTGGTGAGAGACGAGCCGTTTGTCATCAACCCACACTTGGAGATAAACTCCCTCAAGGAGCTGGGACGCCCGGAGCTCCGCTCAATCACAGAGCAACCCAAGGATGGGCCAGTCAGTCGGGATACAAATGGGACACCTGGACCTGTGGTGTTAACCAAAGATGGCCAGATCAAGGGAATTACAGTGGAGAAGGGCCATATATTCTATGGGATACCATATGCAGACCCTCCTGTTGGGGCCTACCGCTGGAAGCCCCCCAGACCCACGAGTCCTTGGCCGGGGGTTTATAATGCCTCCTTTCCTAGGGCAGCATGCATGCAGGCCTGCAGTGGACCCATCACAGAGGAGTGTCCTCGATTAGTAAGGAAATTCTCACTTGTTTGCATTTTTGTCTTCATATTTCACATTAGGAAACATGTTTGTACTTTTGGTGTGGCACAGAGTGACTCACGCTAACAGTAAAACAAGTTTCACCAACATGAAAGATGACACTTGCTCTGACAGAGCAATAGAGCTTTGGAAATATAAACTTCCTCAAAGTCAAAGAGATTATGGAGACATAAATCTAGTTGTTCGTGTTGCAGCTATAGAACCACCAGTATATTTCAGAACTGAGCCATGGTTGCATTACAAGAGCTGGACTGTGGCATCTATTCATTCCAATTAAAGTTGATCACCCGATGCATACCAACAGTGTGTCTCTCTTGCTTTGGTTTCCTGTCACATGCACACTATTGTCTCTCACATGACAGATATGAGTCCTACCTCCTCCAACACACCAAAAGTCTAAAATGTGGATTAGTTGTATGAAGTTTCAAAAGGTCTAAATGCTGCTGCCCAGCACTTGCAGGAACCACACAGGATTTAAAAGTAGTTTTATATATGTTTAGCCTAAAGATACAATAACTAGCCTGTAGAATATCTACTGTATGTTTTAAAGCTCTCCTATATTTTTATTCATTTTTAATTTTTTGATCAAGGTAGATGTCTGCGTTCTTTGATTATATATCAGCTCTACATTAATACTGAGAAAGTATCTAAACCTCAGTCCACAGAGAAATACACGCAGTCTGTATTCAGAGCTTTAAAACCAGCTAGTCAGGACTTCTGTAACTTTGTGATGTCACAACAAAGCAGTCTGCGGAGTCTCCTCTTAGTGGCTGACTGACCTGTTGTTACTAGAGCTCCAGAGAGAAGCCTGAGCAGACAGAAACCTACACTGAGATGGCGTTCGGTTCTTAAAACCACAAATATATCTTCTGGAACAACACTTCAAGTAAAACACTGGAGTAGAGGAAAACATGAAAACATGTAACTTCCTTCAGGTTTCTAAAATTATCTATCATGTCAGATGAAATGTTGGCAGTGACTAAGAGTGGACCTGCTTATGCACACATGGGCATTTTTATGGCCAGCTGTGGGCAATCACAATCTGGCCTGAGATGCCCTCAAATGAAATTAAAAAATGGTGGATGACTACAGTGACTTTGTACTGGTATGTGACTTGATTCCAACAGAGGGCGCTGTCTAAATTTAGATGGGATTAAATGCCACAGCAGAAAATGAGTTTGTGTGTTTGTTGTTAAAATTGTTAGCTTAAACTTTTCTTCATTCAGAGGTGCGGGTCTGTGCTGTGTTGTTAAAGTTTAAGTTATCAACACATAAAACAGTCTCATAAAATCAGAACAGAAAGGGATTTGACTACACTGTAATATTCATGAATATGATCATGTATCTGTTTAAAAAAGTTGTGTCTGTGAATATTATTTTCTTTCTTCATTAATGCAGTCATGTCTTTAATGGTCAGTTAGGTTTTGATAAAAATAAAACAATCTGCCTTGAGTCCATATTTATTACATAACAGTGTGTTTCATCAGTGACCTGTGGTGCATATCAGACAACTCACAAGATGTTTGGGTTGATTTAATGCAATTATGTGGATTGTATTATGCGAGTGGTCTTTTCATTGAACCTTAACACCAGATTAACACATTCAGCTGCAAAGAACGAAGAAAGAGCAACCATGTCGACCAAATTCAACTAGTTTAACATGATTCGATGTATTTCATGTTCACTTACTTTATCTGTCAGTATGGCCCTCTTGAACGGCCCGTGACACTGTTGTACAAAGAAGACAAAACATAAAGCTGGAGTGGAGGGTAAAAGAACCATTAGTGTCATGTTATTTAAACTGACATATGACAGCATCAGTGCCTATGATTAATCTACAAATGTAGACAAACACTGAGGATTATCTGTAGCCTGTCTCTTACACCTAGAACTGAATAAAAGATTGATATTGATTTGTCTCTTGCTCCTAAAAAGGTCAGTGAGGACTGTCTCTACCTCAACATCTTTGTCCCTCTGGATGTGAACTTCAGCTCTCCTCTGCGGAGCCCGTTGCCCGTCATGGTTTGGATTCACGGAGGGGATTTTATCGCTGGTTCTGCCTCCAAGCCGCTGTATGACGGGCGCTTCATCAGCAACTTCACCCGGACTGTTGTTGTAAATGTGGAGTACCGACTGGGTAAGAAAGTTTGGTAGTAATGAGCTTCCTCCAGTGCATAGTAATTTAAGGAAACAAGCTTATCTGTATATTAATGGTTATTATGTCGTATTATGGATGAACTTCAGCCCTGAAGTTGGCTGGTTGAATGTAACAAACAAGCTTGTCATGGAAGACATTAATCACTTTAGTTAAAATAATGGAGTGTTTATTGTAGGGTGTGTTTGTGTGTGTGTGTGAGACTGGATAACGTGTTGGTAATTACTCTGCTTTCCTGCAAGACTGAAAACAATGGCTGCGATATCTGAATGGTAATTTGAAACTTGGGGAAATTAATGTCTTGATGGAGACAATTATGTGTCACTGATGTTGTGAATTGATGCGTGACTTAAGGTGCGTTTGGATTCCTTGTGTCGGGCAAAGATCCTCACACCTCAGCTACCGGGAATTATGGGATCTTGGACCAGCAGGCAGCTCTTCTGTGGGTCCAGAGGAACATTGCTGTGTTTGGTGGTGATCCCAGCAAGGCAAGCAGACAGATGCTCACACACAGACACACACACACACACACAGAGGGTAAAAGCACACCTTCTGTGGGTAACAACAGGTCCATTAGCCAATCAGAGGTGATTGGCTGACTGTTTTCTGAGCAATTGAGTAAGTAAAGTAGATTTCAAATCAACACAAAGAGAAGCCAAATGCTGCAGTGCTGGGCGGGGTTTGGGCCTACAGTAGCTGAGAGCAGTGACAGCTTTGTTATGACATCACAAAGTTACAAAAGTCCTAACAGCTGGTTTTAAGTTTCTACCTTTACACAACATAGACCTTTAACAGTTAATATATTGTCATGAGTAAAGGAGAGAGGAGGGAGATGAAGCATCGTTTCATCGTCTGTTCGTAAAACCTTGCTCACAGCCATGACAGGACAGAAACAGGCCAGAGGATGTTTTAACAACGGGACTCACCATGATTTCATTCTGTTTGACAAAATGCTGACAAAACAGCAACAAAACGTCACAGCTCACAGGATTCCTGGGCACTGACGTCTGCCCAGATTTCACTTCAGTCCTCTTTCTGTCAAAATATAAAGTTGCCCCTTCATGTTTTAACGACGTACTGTGTTGTGTGTCAGGTGACAATATTCGGAGAGAGTGCAGGTGCTCAGTCAGTGAGTCTTCACCTGATGATCCAGAGCAGTAAACCTCTGTTCAAACAAGCCGCCCTGCAGAGCCTGCCCTTCTCCATCCCTCTGAAGACCAGGTGAGTCAATACTGGTTACTGATGATTCCACACCATCACTGCCTGAGCTCAAGAAATATGATGTATAAATCATTGGCCTGACTTTCCTTCGCCTCAAGAGTCTAATGAGAAAGATACGTTTTACCTCAATTTTTAAAGCTCTTTAATCATTCAAACCTTTCAGTGATTTCCCAGCATGCCGAGGGAGAAGACATCAGTCTGACGTGCAATTGTGTTTTTCTGCATCTCTTTCTCAGGCATGATGCCCTGAAGCTGGGAAAACACTTTGCTAAACAGACCAACTGCTCTGTGAGCGACATCGTCTGCCTCCTGTCTCTCACGCCACAGGCTGTCCTGACTGCCCAGATGAAAACAAGTAGGCTGCCACAAACACCAGCCTACGCTTCCCCAAATTTAGAGCACCTCTTCGGGCTGCCCACACAGTTACATAATACAGCACGATGTAGTGTGCTTATCTGCAGAAGATGATGAAAAACATTATTTTTATCTGGAGCTGTGGCATATTGGAAAACAAAATCATGAAAACAAAGGAGCACTGAGCCTCTAAAGGGGCAATTAGAGAGATTTTACTGCCTCACAGCACAGAATGACTGTAATACATCTACGGGGCTGACAGGGTTATTGATCACTATCACTGACTCAGTGATTGCATCATCGGCTCCTTGTCTGATCCCAAACATGTGGAAGTAAAACAGACTGGTGACTACACATCTCCGCTCTGCTGCCTCAAGAAAAACCAAAATATCTACCCAGGAGCAGGTTTAATGTAACAGTCTGCTCTGTGTTATGAAAACCAAACTGCAGTTCTGATGTAACTCATGTTTTTGATCTCAGGTTCGAAGATCGTGAACCCGTTCAGGTTCCTGGAGGTGTTTGAGACGTGGGGTCCATATATCGATGGGGAATTAATAAAGGAACAGGCTGTCACTGCCTTCCAGAAGGGCCACTGGCAGAAAGAGAAGCCGCTGCTGCTGGGTAAGACCCAGAGAGAGGAACATGTGGATGTACTGTTGTCAAACTGTCTCTGGTTCAGTCAGATGTACTTGACTTAGATTTTAAAATACTTGAGTGTCTTTAGTTTTTGCTGCTTCATATTTCTGCTCAGCTACACTTCAGAGAGAAACCCAAACTTTCAACAACTCCTCCAACCTGGTTGCTATAACAACAGTCATGATTTGGATGGGGGCAGAAAAATCTGTGATTTTGGTTAAACTAAGAACTTACTCAATATTAGATGCACTTGGTTGGCATGGTTACAATCAGCAACGTGGTTAACTTAAGCAGCATATACTGCCTCTCTCCCATGGGAATCGAACACCTCTCTCCTGTATCATATTCATCCATCCAGCACAAACTCTTCCTGACAGGGAAGAGTTTACTTTATCAGTGATTTTTCCCTGTCATTTCATAATTATTGCGACCAGTAGAGGTCACCTAGCAACACAACATAACTACGGGATAAACATCTGAACAAAAGATTTATGGTCAGGACAGTCTCTGTGAATTTAAGCCGTTTACATTTTGTTCTGATAGCTACAGTTTCCTTGCCGGTTCAGATTTCATACAAAAAACCTATAATGAGCTCATCATATACGTAGGTAAATGAAATGAGTGAGGAGAGCATTGGGCCTGGGTGAAGAACAAAGAGCAGACATGCAGACTGCTACAGAGCAAACTGGCCAACAATCAGGGCCTGATAAAAGCTTCCACTTCTTAACGGCTGATTAAATGCTAAATTATTCAAGAATATGAGCCTTGAAAGCATCATTTCAACTAATGCATTGAAGGAATGATTCAAAATCTCAAGATGTGTCTTTCCCTGTCTGTTGAGTTAAGATGAGAAGATCAATGCTGAAGCAACTAAAGCTCATTGATTAGCTCGTAGTATCTGTTGCTTTAAAGAAGGTTTCTACGCAGGGCTGCTCCTAAGGTTATAATGCAGGAGGCATTTCAAGAGTTAGATGACACTAAAATGCTTTTTACACATGAATGCATTTATAATAATATTTATCGATTCAGGCTTTATGAGGGTTGATCAATGCACAGATGATCATGTTAATTCTCGGGTCTTCTATAGTTGTAGTGGGTGTCCCAGCACCCGCTGCATCCTGTCCAGTCAGTGTAAATACTGCATTTCCATATCCACAGTATGTAATGAAGCAAACACTGTGTTACCGTCCTCAGATCTCCTTAATGTTAATGCACCAGAACATTAAATATGTAGTTCACAAGTCCCAGACATTGTGTTGAAATCAAGTCTCAATAGTCTTTTGAGAATGAGTCTCAATTCCCCACATGTACTTACCCACCCAGCTGCCTGTTTTAAGGTGGGTGATCTACACATCCATTACAAATATTGAAGCATGAACTAAAATTCATCCCTCTCCCTCTTCTCACACAAATTACCAGTAACTTTAGGTAATGTTAGTTGGTCACTGTGTCAGGAGTCACCCCTGGCCAGTGTCACCACCGTCTCAGCTGTTTGCTTTCTGCTGGACTCCCTTTGGTTTCTATTATAACTTGATGCAGACGTTCATCATAACATCCTAACAAAGCCAAGGGAAAAAAACAATGAAAACTACTGGCTTTGAAACTAGGGACCCTAATGATGAGGTGGAAGCTGAGCAGTCACAAAGATGTAAACTTTTTAAACTTAGAGACAGTCAGACAACAGAGGAGTTGAGTGAATGAGCAACATGAGGTCTGCAGCCAACACCGTGTTCTTCATGTTTGTTTCCTGTACTGCAGGCACAACCTCAGAAGAGGGAGTGATCTTTGTCTATGGTGTCTTCAGTAAGCCGGTCTCAGCAGTGGAGTGCACTGTGTACATTACAGCCATCTTCAAACAACATACTCTGAGGATCCTGCACAAGTACCTGCCTCTGTACAGGGACGCTGATCGCAGGGACATGCTCGCTCAGGTAAGAGGAGCTCCTCACAGCTGCTGCTGCTGCATTTCACAGCTCCATCTCTTAAATCACAGTACAGATGCTTCTAGTTGCATAATAATCCCATACAGGTGTACTGTAAGGATACTGTACCAATGTACTTTGAAAACATTCAAATACTCACAAGTGAATGTTTTAATGTGTACATGTGGTCCACAGTGACAGAACCTAACAACTGAAACAACCAGGTGAATGGACTGACTGACTATTGAGTCCATCCTTCAAACTTCACATGTTATTTAGTTATACAGCACCTTGCACCCATATAAAATGCAACACAAAGTGCTTTACAAGTTAAAAAGAGCCGGCGTCTCTCACACACACACCCACTCACTCACGCAGGCATGCACACACAGCTGCAAACACACACATTTGTTAAGATATGGCTGGGCACTGAGGATCCAGGTGAGGAAAGCATTACTGGGGAGCCATCCACGCCGGGAAGTTTTGCAGATCCACGGCCATAAGGGGTGCCGCCACAGGGACCACCTGACCAGGACAGATGGAGGAGGCCACACTGTGGCCGTAAAGCCACGGTGCAGTGCCCCCCCCATCCACCCAGGGCAGGACAGCCCCTAGGGTGACACCCCCATAGGCAGTCCAGATGCAACTCCCGGCATGGAAGGCTTGCCATGAGGAAAACACTGGAGCTATAAGGTAAAACGAAAGCAGGATAAAAAACGCTAAAAGAATCTTTAAAAAGGCATAATATTCTTAAAACTTTATCTTAAAAGTTCCTAAACTCAACCTAAGATCTAAATTAAACACCAGAAATAACTGGTTAAAATGGATTTCTAAGAAGGATTAAAAGGAAATCAATTAAAAGCCACATTAAAAAGGTGTATGTTGAGCCTGCTTTTTACCATTACTGCTGAGAACCACTGGTCCTCAACATCCCTGATCAATATAAAATTATACACAAGACACTAACACTGTTTGCTTTACCTTGCAAATTCAGATCAAGCACATCTTCAGACAATGTAGAAACCTCTGAGGCTGAAAGAAGAGGTACCAAATGTATTCAACACTGCAGGTCTATGGGGATTGACTCCATGTTAAGATGTCTTTACAGCAGAAATATAACATGGTACAAAATGGTTTTAGCTTCTATATTTAATTTCCTCTATCATGACTGGTGAATTTTTCATATCTTTAAGTTTTTAAGTATGCCATAATTGAGGGCAAGGCTGCTTTGAGTGACAGGAGCTGAGTATATGGATGCCAGTATGTGTCTTGGTGCAGGACGGTGACAGTGGAACTTTGAGCTTCATAACCATCCTTCAGAAACCTGTTGGTGATGTCATGGAAGCTACGTCCGTCTTTATATGCTGCTCATGTTCTGAGCTCTGAGTTTCCACCATCAGTGTGTATTGGCTCAAGAGTGAAAACTCCTGCAGTTTTCTCTTTTCAATGCAAAGTGTAAGGCAGCAGCGTCGCTGAGGTACAGGGGCAGGAGGTGACACTCCCAGACATATTTAGTATTCAGTCACAGTTCACGGTGCAGTGGGGAGATGGTAGAGTCACAACCGAAGCGCGCCTGCACACATGCACACACACACACACACCTCGTCCATCTCTTTAAAAAGGGCACTTCTCCAGAGGAGCAGCAGGGGGTCAGCACAAATGCCACAGAGCACAGCTGTAGACTCAGTCAGGTTGGCCAACTTTGGCAGTGTTGCAACAGAAATGTCAAAATTGTGATTCATATACTTTGTAAAGTGGGCATGTGCTTTTTATTCATACTATCAAAAGCACAACTACACATCTTTCTTCAGACATACTACATACTACAAAGCTCAAAGTTTGACTTAAAGCAAACAGAGACACTTCATGCTTCTGGAGTTTCGACCTCTTCAGTTCATACAGGCAAAAAAAAAGTCACTAGAAGTGAAAATTACTGACACAAGCTACTTTTGATCAGCTCAGACTGAGGCAAATTGCATGTAATTAATGTCCTAATTGATGTGGCTATTGTTTGATCTCCTCATCATCAGCTGGCCTGTGTGGTGGCTGTCATTGCTGGATCTGCAGAACATCCCTCCAGAATAAAAGCAGCTGTCTGAGCTCAGAAATGGTGAAGTAGGCTGTGTGATGAAAAGAAAAGAAAAGAAAAGGACAAAAATGACCTCCATATGAAGAGATTAGTTTTGCTCTATAATTATCTCATGATCACGGACTGAAAAGTGGACACTTGGACACACCCAAACACACACCAGCATCAATAACTACCCACTGAGTTGCTGTGTGAGGAGGGTGGTCATGCATGGATCAATGTCGCACCCAGCCAGAGCTCGGTTTGTGATGAGGACTCAGCTGTCTGGTTTCTCTCCAGCCTCTCCATGTCTAATGGGTCTGATGGGAATTGTACACAATTGTTTTCTTTGGCTGCTGCGGTCAGTTAGTTGAGAATAGTGGCCGCAGTTCAGGCAGATTAAGGAAAGACTCAGCGTGCATGTGTTTAGGCTACACTCAGGCTCTTGAGCCATCGTCTGAGTCTGTCATCTTGTGCTGAAGTCTAGAATCACCACCTCTCTTCACCGGACTTTACTTTCCGGACTTCAGTGCTTCCCCTCATCTTTGAAAACACCTCCTTTCATTGTCCTACAGAGGGCGCTACAGTTCCAGGTTGTCTACATTCTGCCCATGGTGGACCACATTTTTTCCCTCCAGCATCATTTGTATGGGTGAAACATGTGGACCACCTGGAGTCAGGGAGTTTGTCTGTTTGAAATGCAGCCTGTCTGCACCTGCTAAGAATCGACTCGTCTCTCATGAACATCTACAGTGACAGGAGAGATCTGCTGAGGAATCATAGATGAAGTACAAGACAGAGAGGGCTGGCAGAGGAGGAAACACTGGCTGGGTGATTTGGAAGCATATGGCATTGTATTAATGAGGGCAGAATGAATATCACTAACACCTCTACAATATTGTATTCCAAAGCAGCACACACTGCAGCCTCCTGAACTATAAAGTTATAATGTCAAGAGCAAAGATAGCTCTAGAGGGTTTAGTTACAGGCATGTTGTATAAGATTGCATTAGTTTTAGCAAGGTGTTCCTGATACTTAGGCATCTGATCATAATATACAATTTCATGGTCTGATGACCCATTCATTAATCATTACCCAATATGAACAACCTCAAAGTGATGAAGTGACTCTGGTCTTCAGAAAAGGTCTTACAGTGCCATAAAGTGACAACCAACCTAAAAATCAGGTAAAACTTTTCAATAGGATGAGTTGTGCTGCCACTGCAGCCTGAGCGGGGTCTCACTGAATTGTTGACTGAGCCGGTGCTGGTGGCAGTGCTGGTGGCGGTGCTGGTGGCGGTGCCAAGCAAAGAGGGTGGAGGGGAGGCTGGCTGGCTATGCAGCCCAGCACAGGGCGCTCGCTCGGGCTGGGCTTGAGCTCAGTGGAGCTTACCGGAGCTGCGGTGTACCAGGACCACGGTGTTGCCGTGTTCCTACCTGCACAGTTACTTAGTGCAGTTGCAGCCGGCCCAACCTCACTCAGGCTGCAGCAGTGTCACGATTCATCCTATTAACCATTTTTCTATCACTTCAATGAGTTTAGAAACATTATTTTAAGGTCGAAAAACTAAATAGTGTTACTTTAAGGCTAAAAATAAGATGTATTTTGGATGTATTTTATCCAAACATTACTAGTTCTAGCTGATGGTGACTTAATTCATTTTTTTCTCTTTTCTCTGCATGGCAACACTATCCTTTTCAATTTCATGTGCATTTGTCAGATTTTTCATGTTTTATCAATGTGAAAATGCAGAGGTGGAATGACTCATTAGGAGATGGAAGGAGAAGAAAAAAGCATCCCACCATTTCCAATGCAAAGTGCAAGGTAGAAGCCTCTGGGAGACACAGGGGGTCAGAAGGTGACATTCCCGGACATATTTAGTATGCAGTCACAGTTCACGGTGCAGTGGAGAGATGGTGGAGTCACAACTGAAGGTTCCCCTTACACCCCCCCCCCCCCGCACACACCTCCTACATCTCTTCAGAAAGGGCACCTCTCCAGAGGACCACAGGGGTCAGCACAAATGTCAACCAGTTCATCATAGTGGGGGCTGATGTGGAGAGCTTGAAGTAGATTTGGCAGTGTGTTTACATTTGTATACCCTCCTCCTCCCCACTGAACACATATCAGTGATATGAGCAGACTATGGCTCTATGAACCATCTCCATGAAAGATTTTGTACAGAATAGAAAGCACCTCTGTTTTAATTAAAGGGGGGCATATTATGGAAATATCACTTTTTGAAGGCTCTTTAACATATATCTGGTGTGTGTCTTGCCTTCTGGCCCCAAATGTGAGGATTGACAAAAAAATCTCTAATTTGCTCCACAGGTTGAAATCCATGTGGTTTTTTGAGCTGTTCCCTCGGTTGTCTGATAATGATGTTATTAGTTTTTGAATTTGCATAATACCACCCCTACCTGGTACCGGTAGAGGGGGTGGGGCGGGGCTAGCATTGGTTCATTGCATTTAAAGGGACAGGGCACTGAAACAGACTGTTCTGAACAGGGCTGTTTTGAGCAGATGAAAAGAGCTGTGATGTTTGATCCTTGGGTGATTCTGCCAAAAAAATAAAGGTAACATACCAGAACATGATACCCTGACGGTATACCGTGGTAAAGATTACAGAGCCATAAAAGGGGGACAATGCAACATTTACAGTAAGGGTCTAACATCAAATGATTAGTTGAGGCCTCTAGCCACTGTATGTAAAGTGGAAATCCAAAATGCTTCCTTCTTAAGGAGTAGCAAGTTGATGTCATCTCCCCTGAGTGTCAGTCTCACATGTTCAATGCCAATGTACTTTAAAGATGAAATGTTATGATGAGGCTGATGAAAATGCAAGGCAACAGAATAGCGAAAATCTTTCTTCAGATTCTGCTTTTGAGAGGTCTAGATGTTTTACCAATATACGCCAGCCCACAGAGACACCTAATCATGTAAATGATGTTCGGTTTGGAGCAACTAATAACACCCTTAATCATGAATCATTTGCCAGAAACTGGGTGGTTAAAAGTGTTGCATTTACATGTTAAGTTACATTGTGAGCATCTGCCATATAATTGCCATGTGAGGGATGTTGTTGAGAAAATGTGCAGGCCCACAAATGCAAACTAACCAGTGGGTCTTTCAGGTTTAGTGGTCTCCTATACACCAGTCATTTCTTCAGTTTAACTTCTTTAGTTTTATTACTTGAATCCCCCAGCATTGTTAAAATTGATATTAAATATCCATGTGTCAAAATATGTTAAAAAAAACACACAGGCTTTCATATGGTGTACTAATTTTTTTCACATGACTGTAGATATTTCCAGTAAAAACATACTGGTAGAGAGAGACTGATACTGAGGAGATGGAAGACAGAAGAAGATGATGATATGGATGAAGATTCTGGAGTGAGACTGGATTTGTTTGAGCCAATAGCCGTAGGTAGCAGTGATGCTCGTGGGGGAGAGACACAGGCTCATCCCTGTGATGGAGCAGCTGCTTCAGTGGTGTTAACCAACAGTGAAAAATGAAGGGGCCGTGTCTTTTTTTTTTTTTTGCAAAGTTTGCAGTTTGAGTACAGCATCAGTCCATATTCGCAAACTAGCTAGCCGGACCAGCAGCAAGGTTACCATGGTGACTGGCAGGACATATGTAAATATTTTGCTGGATGCAAAACTAGGGCTGTGTTCGAAATCACCCCCATCACGGATATAGTGCACTATATAGTGTGTTTGCTGTTTTGTAGTGTTGTTCAAATTCTTCAAAGTTAATTTCATCCACTATATAGAGGACTATAAATTACCCACAATGTACAGCAAATGTAAGTGAGCAAACAATCTATACTACATTGTACTCCGTATACCACAATGCATTGCAGTCATGTTTTGCCAAAGGAGAAGAAGAGCAAGATGGCATGTTAGCTAAGATTTCTTTAGGCAGGTCTCTCAAGTCTCACGCATTGTCTCACCGCACATAAATTAGTAATCAGTGAATGGATGATGCAAAGGCAGATTGCTCTGTTTAGTCCATCCATACAGCTGTCTTGAATTAGTGATCTATCAGCCAATCGGAAAATAGTATTGCTTGTTGTCCAGTAAGGTCTGGGTCTCCGCGGCGCTTCAAGCACACGTCCCATGAATGCTCTGAATGCGTGCACAGGTTGCAGACAGTGACGGACTGACCACAGGGCAAAATATGGACAAATGCCACAACTGCCACATAATGATGCGGCTGTGTTGATGTGACAGACAAAATCTCACTCCAAACTTGAGAGCCCTGCTTTAAGTTATTTACCAGTTGACATCAGCGAATCAACAAATAGCACCTTAAATGCCTACGAAGTATTTGCCTGCGCCTCCATTCACCTCGCCTGAGAAGCAGGAGTTGGGCAAGCAGCATCCGGACAATAACAGGCAGCATTTTCTTCAACCAGCCAGTAGCTTACGAGCTAAGCTAATAGCCACTTAGTTCACATGCACTAAGTAGCTTATAGCTCGTGCACTATCATGAGGTATTACAGCTCATGATGGGGACACACAACAGTAGTTGACAAAACCAAACTTCCACACCATTCATATTTCAACAAGAAATACAGCCATGCAGAATCCTATCCTCAGATGTTCCCCTAAGTGTCCGGTGTGTTGACTCGATGCTGGGCGTGTCTGCTTACTTCACAGGAGTATCTGGTGCATCCAAATTCCTGTGTAGTGTCCGAAATCTCCTTTCGTCATTCCCTATGAAGTGCACTATATCATATACACAATGTAGGGAATAGGGAGTGAGTCAATGAGTGGATGATTTCGAACACAGTCTAGGACTGCTCACGAGTGCAGGGTGAGTCATCAAATGTTTGAATTCATTTTAGAGGAAGAGAAAATACATCGATTTTGGTAGAAAATCACTTGATAATTTTTTAACATGAATTTGGTTCATAAATTAAATTAGATAAATTAATAATCAACATGTGGATACAGGATTAAAGCTGGGAAAATACATTTTTCATCAGATCACTGTCTGACAATTACGTTGGCAAAGAAGTGTGCCCAACCAAAACAAATAGTTGTAGTGCTGATAGTGATCATTGAAATCAAGACATTTATTTCTGTGAAAATCATACGATGTTGTTTCAGCTTTAGAGCCCCTCTCTTAAAATGTGTTGCCTCTTACTGAAACAGAAGAGCTGATTATTCTGTTCAGACTCTTGACATCACTACAGTAAGAAATGAAAGACAGAAGTGTAACGTATAAGAAAGAGGAAGACTCAGAGGGGAACACGTGTGAAAGGGAGAGAACAAAAGGAGGGAAAGTTTGTTTCCAGAGAATGATAGTTGAATACATAATATTAGTTAAGAACATTAAACGGTGCATCATTTCTACCATCAGAGTACACTGTGTGGTTGTTGGAAACATGCACAAATCTCCATTTGAAATAGACAAATGCATTGGTGCAGTGTGTGTGTGTGTGTGTGTGTGTGTGTGTCCAGGTGTCAGATGTGTGGGTGTAGGTTGTGTGCTGCTGAAAAAGACACACTGGTTTCCAGGTAACAGGCAAAAGAAGACGATCTACCTCCTTTTTTTGCTTCCTTTTAGCTGAGAGGGAACAATAGTTTGTTGCTGCTCTGCTCCCAGCCCATGTCTGTGGAGATGTCACGCTAATCACTTTTATTCATGTTCTTTTCTACAGAAACACTGCAGACTGGAACATACATTGTAAAGCATAAACCTTGAGCAAGGCCGAGCTGTTCTTAAACGCGCAAAGCTGCTCGTTTATGGTTTATTCTCCAGGTTTCATGGTCATGAACTGGCTGAATGCAATGCTCTTCATGGTTAAACCTCCATACAATGAGCTGGTCCTCAGGCCAAAGTTGACTTTATGCAACAAGCTGTAGTGTAATTAGCTCAGGAATATCCAGTGGACATCATCATAAACAAATGAAATAAGTGGGCATGTATGATTTATTCCTGGTTATGTAATCGAGAAAAGAGACAAACATAAAAGACTAAGCCATAAGATCAACGAAACCATCACGTCACACTTGAAAATATTGACAAGCAATTAGACTATTTACACCAGTTTTCATGCTGCACTGATAATTTTAAACAAAACTGGGTCAAGACCTAGTACGTGTCTGAACTGCCTATAAACCAATCCTGATTTTATAACTATGACATCATCTGACAGAATCACCAAACACATAAAATCAAAGACTGAGCAGTGATCTTCTTTTTCAGGCTTTTGACATCAGTCATTAGAAAGAGGAAATACAGCACACTTTTGTAAAAAAAAAAAAAAAAAAAGGTGCAAATGTCATGTCAAATGACTTAAAAATTGTTTTAAAAGCATCAGATTTGTTAAAATGTACATGTTGTATTCATGTTGGTTTTATGTTATTTCTGAATCGGTCATCTTGCCAACCCAACCCTTATTTGTCACTGACCTACACATAGTAAAAGGGCCACAGGCTGGATTTGACTTAGCTATTAGTGAGCTACTTGGACGTGTGCTCCAATATACACTATGTTATCATCAATTGTGTCTTTCACACAGCTCACAGCCTTTAGTTCAGGTTTAGTTCCTAATGGTGAATGTAATGACAATAGAGTATTTGTAGTGTAATTGAGAAAAAATGACTTTGTATGACTTTCATTTTATTTCCTGTCCTCAGATCGTCACAGACTACGTCTTCCTGTGTCCATCAAGGAGGTCGGCACGTGCCGGCACAGCGATGGGCAGCAAGGTGTGGATGTACGTGTTCGACCATACGGCCTCAGACCACCGCGTCTGGTCGGGTCTGACTTTCTGCTACCAGCACGCCTGCCACGGCGCCGAGTTGCCTTTCCTCTTTAACTCGGCCACAGTGGCCAACTTCACTCTGATGCCATCAGAGAAGCTGCTGTCCAATAGGATGCTGTGCTACTGGGGCGCCTTCGCCCACACTGGTGACCCTGCCTCACGGGTCCAGCAGACGACCTTCTGCCGGGAGCAGCGTGTGCCTGTTTGGCCGCGCTACTCCGACACCAGCGGCTGGCTGGTCATGAACCTGACCGTGCGTTCACATGCACAAGTGGGAACCAGGAACCATATATGTGACTTCTGGGACCAACTGGGCATTTACTAGTGAGGAGACAGGCTGGGCAGGGAGGTGCTGGGCTGTTTTTCTTTCAGTCATCTAACATGCTTCATAAATCCAGTCACACAATCTTGCAGTGTGAGGTTGCAGTGTTTACTATGAAATACAATTATACATTATCAGCAAATGAACTTTTAGGAAACACTACGTGGTAGCAACTGCTTAAATAAAAAGTCAGCATTTAGACATAAAAACAAATGTCATGTCTTTCTTCAAGTATATATGCTTTCCAGTGAGAGCTACTACTTCTCATCAGTCTGTTTAAATGATCAGTATTCTGTCACCATCTGAGAAGGAGCTCCACCATTTTCCTTTTCTGACTGAATGAATAAATCTGAAAACACTGAAGCAAGTAGAAAAATGTAAGTAGATGCAGAGAAGACACATCTGGGGTAAATCCAGGTAAAGCGGAGTTCACATTCTGGTTCTGTGACTGTGGTTCGGTGACTCCACGTCACACACACACACAATAGGAAGGTAAATAGTAAAATACAGAGAGATGAGGAGAAGCTTTAATGTCAGCCCATGTATGAACTGTCAGCAGGCCGTTTGAAGTGGTTCCATTCAAAATGGAAAACAAGGTCTCTGAAGACTCAGTCAGTGACACTTTATCAGGACAAGTATATACAAGCTTAGGAAAGTAGTGGAATTAGTGATAAAGAACAGAAAAAAATCCAGAGGTATAAAACTGAAAACTGTTTTTATTGCCCTGTTTTTTCCACAGCGCTTGTCAAATGTAACTGTGGTAGAAAACTACAGTAGTGTGATGTATGTTTGTTGTCTGAGGACATGTAAGGACTTTAATTAGTGCCATGGGGTGAGCGCTCCAGGGCACCGACAAACTTGTCCTCTCTCACAATGTGTTCAAGAAAGCAGAGAGACTTACAGAATTTAAACTGTGAGCCTCTCAGTGAGGCCAGGCCCTTCCCTGCTCCCCTTTGACTCCAATACAGAGATTTTCTGAGAGAAGCAGAGGGGACTCCTGTATATAACTTGCAAGGGTTTCCTAAAAATTTACCCTAGAAACACCAAAATCATATCACAGTGTTCAGGAAGTCCTCTGGATGCTCACGGTCTGCTTCTTTTTCTGATAGGAGCTACCGTTTTGTCACAATGAGCCCAAATGTGAGAACAGCGCCGAGGCAGAAAATTACCCTCTTTTTGGACATTTCTGTCTGCCCCAGCCTGGAGCGCATCTATCGCCACGGCAACCACCTCAGGTTGCCGTAACTCCCATACATTTATATCAAGTCTCTGTCAAACACAACCACACACACACACACTCATCTCCTCAATGTCAGTGCTCAGTGACATGTGTCTGTCTAATCAGCTCTGTCTTGACCTTAAGGTCATGGGTTTGATTCCCATCTTGACAGACACGGCACCACCGGTAGCAGCCCCCGTGGCACTCACAAAATTTCGGAGGAAATTTTCTAGTTACCAGCTAGGCTTTGTGTTTCCTGCAGGTATGAGTGCAGAAATACATTCCTAATTGGCTTAGCCCTCAGCCAGGTGTGTCCCTTAGCCAGGGTGTGTTTGGCACCAGGGTTCACAGCTGAGTGTTAAGTGGCTGGCTTGAGAGATAGCATCTAACTGTCTGAAACCATGGTCTGCAAATACAAACATCTGCTCTGAGTGTCCTCTGGACTCATGTAAGAAGTGCAGACACCTGGAGGGAGCCTGGGGAAGAGCTGTTTCACCTGGTCTAAAGAGGTGCGCAGCACAATGCACAACGTGTTTTTGCTAGTCTCAGGCCAACACAGTTATCATTTTCTATGCTAACTATGCTGTGTGTTGTAGTAATATGGTATTTCAGTGACTTACAAACCATAGGGTTAGCTGTGAGCAAATCAAAAATAAAACATGTTTTTGCAGATGGCCTTGCCCACACTAGAACATCACCCAGCGTCTGTGGTGGTTCCCCACTTTCTTCTCCAAACTGGAAGCTGATATGAATCTGAATCCACTAACTGCAGACAAAACCACACAGCCTGTGACACTGCTGTCAAGTGCCCAATTAAATCACTTAGCGGGTCTAAAATTATTGAAATACATTTCAACTGCTGGATATTTTTGTCAAAGTGGAAGAACAGAACACAACTTTAATACAGAACACTAAACCATGCTACATGATCTGCACACAACCAACAAGAATATTGTCAGCATTAGATGTTAACCACTATCCACAGTGCAACAACATCTAGAGACAAATCAATAACAGCATCAAGTGTAAAGTCCGACAGAACTCTCTCCTCATGTCTCACCATGTAGTGACCGTTTTTCATTTAGAAAAGCATTACACTGTATTGGTTTGATATTTAAAGGCTCAAATGTGAAGCACTAAGCTCCGAGTGGTTCACATCCAGTTAAGTATTTACATTAATGCTCCTTTTGACCGAAACTTGTTACAAAACAACACATTCTCCAAGGACCAATTCATACCACAACCTTCCAGCTAAAATGAAATACAACATAAAAATGGTGTAACATGAACTCATAATGGGTATTAACCACCAGGAGGAGAGGGCAAGTTTTGAATGCTCTTGGTCTTCTACAATAAAAACTTAAATGTCTTGCCATCTTGGAGGCCATGGTAATTAATGCAGTTCAGTCAGCCTTTGAATTATTTGCATGGTGCAGAATAAATAGACTGTGGTTACAGTTCGATTTTATTAGAAGGAACATGGATATTTGCTGTATGTTACAGCTGCTTCTTCTGGAGCACTCAAGCTAAAGTGTTTTCCATTTAGTGCAGTTCAAGGATGACGGAGAGCGAGACCTTTCAATGCAACTGCAGCTGCACTGTGCCTGACTCATGTCTCATCCTGAAGTGGCTCTAATTGTGAAAGGGAGACGTCAATATCCACTTGAGACTTACCCTGGAGTCAGTGAGGGCTACTTTCAGGTTTCAATTTTTTTCTTTCATTTATCATAAAGAAACTAGAGAACTTCATGGGCAGGGGATTTTTCACACTGAATATGAATGTAAAACTTGTCATTGACAGGGTAGGAGTTGTTTTGTATCGTCTTGGACCAAAACAGTTGGTAATTTCTATGAAGTTATATTGTTGGTTTTAAGAACCATAAATAACCTTAATGTAGTTTTACACATCGTCTCCTCAGCTCAGAGACTCTTTTATGATTGGCTGAGTGATGAAAAAATGTTACGGGTTAGGGTTAAACGGGTAAACATCCTACAAGGCTGAATGGTAGGTCCTGGTGGGACGTGGTTGAGAGTAAGTCTGTCCATCCATCCATTCATCCAATATGGGCATCACCAGCCAAATCACTGCCACTCCTCAACTATATGACAACTGAAGAATCACAGACAAAATTTGCATTTCACACTCAAAAAAAGAAAAACAAACCACGTAAACAGAGAGATAATCTGCTGAAAACAAGCTACAGTAAAAGTTTACTGTATGTGGGTATGTTTTTTCCATCTGTCTTCACTTGTTTCTTCATAAAACTGCTTCAAATGCTCAAAAAAATGACCTCAGCAGTACTAGATGTGTCTGTACTGTACTGTACCATTGATGCTGGGCCGTGTCCATGGAGACGTCATGCTGTTCATTGAACACATTCATTCACAACACTGAATACGGGACCTTTAAAAAATGACTCAACAGCAGCTCTGCTCTAGGTACCTACCAGCCATTTAGAGAGGCCTCTCCATCTCCACTGGCACAAAGGCCACTGTGAATTTTCCTGTTTCTTTTCACATTGGTTTAAAATACATAGACACACACACACACCACACACAAGGTCTACGTTATTGGCTGTTTGCACGTGTACATTGATTGCTAGAGTGCTGACACGTAGGGTGTGTTGAGGCCACCTCATTATCTCAGCAGACAGTTACTTTGCTGTCATCCAGTATCAAAGCATGGCCCGCTCTGAGACTGAGCTGTCGGAGATGGCCACACAGCTAATCAATTGCGGTTCATCCCAGCTCTGTGCCTACGGCTGGACTCTCACACACTGTGTCTTTCTCCTACTCTAAATCCTGCTGCTCATTACAGTGACAACTGATTGGAGAAAGACAGAGTGACAGTGAGAGAGAAGAAAAGGAAGACACTACTCTCTCTGTCACCTGGATGATTTAGGAAAGGTTATGGAGTCGATGTGTGAGCTGTGAAACATGGCTGCTGGTTTTGTATGGCCACATTCCAGTGAGATCTGATTATAACCACTGTGACCTGAGTTAAAGGTAAGACGACAGCTTTGGCTAACTCCGCCTACCAGCACATCACCCGCTCACCCTGTGTTACTGTCTATACTGTGGGAGCTGACTTTACATGTGGACCTGAGGTAGGAAAACAGCTCTACTGTGAACTGTAAAATAATGACATCACCCACAGGTGTGTCTGAGGAGCGGTTTGAAGCTAAAAGAGAACTACAAGCACAAGTGTAGTGGTTATAGTTATGATTGTTGCTTTTAATTTGGGTCATGTGGCACGTACATTTCATACTCACGATGGTTTAAAGCAGTTTTTTTGCAGAACCTTTGCAGAAGTTGTGATTCCTGTGATTAAACTAGTGCAGACAGGTTTGAAAATATGTCACATGTTAGAGCTCTAGGAAGATACAACATAAACCTAGCAGGGCTTAGGGCCTGGGTTTCTGGCCCCATACCGTTGGTTCCCTTGGTTCTCCAGCTTCCTCCCACCATCCAAAGACAATGCACGTTGTGTGTGAGGTCTGTGACCCACTGGTAACTTGTCCGGATCTACCCCACCTTCAATGTCATCTGGGACTGGCTCCACCCGCTCTGGCACCCTACAAGGATAGAGAAAGTAGTGGATGGACATTAGGGTTGACATAGCTGGAAGTTGAGTCAGTGGCGCTGAAGATGGACTTTCAATCATCAAAGTCCATCTTCACATTTAAAGGGAAATCTGAATATTCCCCTGGAGCACTGACAGGTCATGTTGTCGTGTAACAGGCCCAGGTCTGTGAGCTGAACTCTAATGTTGTTCTTTATTTTGAACCTGATTTCACTGAAGAAAACTGGCCAAAGTTGAACTCACTATTTAAATAAAACATTTCAGAAGTCATTTGGTGCTGGATATGTATGTACTGGATATAGCAAGTGACTTTTTTCATGTTAGTTTGTCAATGCTTCATTTCACCTACATGTGGCTGAACCTCTCCTCTCCCCACATGGAGGGCAAGTCTCAATTGACCTTCCTGAATAAATAAAGGTGAAAGAAAGAAAGACAGACAGAAAGAAAGAAAGACAGACAGAAAGAAATAAGGAAAGAAAGAAAGAAAGAAAGAAAGCTGGGCCAGGACAGAGTTTTACTTTATTCTGCTGGGCTAACTGGCTGCTGGTTCCATCTTAATATTTACCAAACAGTACTAACTCTTAACAGCAATAAGAATATTTGCCCCAAATTTGATTTAGAGAGGTGATTTTTGAGGTCTTTAAAATGTAAAACTAGAAAATGCTCCAACTCATCTGCTTTTTAAGTACAATAACTCTACAGATGGATCAGGATTTAAAGACAAAGGAGTCTGTTTTTGCTTATATAATGAAGCAATTTGTGTTTTTTTCCTGCCTGTTCTCTTCCCTGTCTTTGCTGTTAGCGAGGGGACATGAATGAAAAGCAGCACAGGCATATATGCAGAGATTTGTCTCAACACGGTGAGGGCTCAAGGGCACATATGAGAGGCTTGGTGAAATTAGGATTGCTCTTGTTTATTTCCAACCTTAAAAAAACAGAGCAGAAAGGCCTTTGGCAGACACATCACATTATATCTTCAGTTACAGTTTTACTTTGAATGTGCCCACAGTGAGATCCTCCTCTTATATTACATTTCACTGCTGCAGGCGAATATCATTGAGGACAGATTCTCTTTTAAAGACATGCCGTTTATCCTGCTATGAACAAAGCAGCCTGATCTTTTACTTTGCAGTAGAAGCTTTCACACTTTAACACTGCAGTTTCAGCAAACAGGCCAAGTAGACCTGGGCAGCCACTTGTGTGAGTAAAACCCTGAATTCAACCTCTACAGGTGGAAGTTCTCCTACAGCAGGCACGTCAAAACTATTCCACAAAGGGCTGTGTGGCTGCAGGTTTTTGTTCCAACCAATCAAAAACACACAGCTTGACCAATCAGCTGTCTGAAGACTGAGACCAGTTGATTAAATGAGTCAGGTCTGGTGTGCTGCTGCTTGGTTGGAACAAAAACCTGCAGCCACACAGCCCTTTGTGGAATAGTTTGGACCTGCCTGTCCTACAGCCTCTCAGTCCATCCCTTCCACCACCTGCACAGAACCGTACCTCCCAGTTAGCTGGCACTGGGCCTGCTGGCCTCCAGCCTCGTGGACGTGCTTGATTCCTGCCACACTCGACCCACCTACCAGATGCCCTCAGACTTTCTCTTCCATTCCCAGATGCACCTTCTCACCTGTTTCCCATTTCATATCACTGGCTCGGCCTGCCTAATTACACACCTGCTCCTAATTCCCCTCATTTGCCCCTGCACTGGTATTTATAGCAAACATGTTCACCGATCTCTTGACGATTTATCTGCTAATGTCTCAGTGTGCCTTTGTTTGTGTTTCTCATTCTTGTTACCTGGTACCTGCTCTGTGTCTCAAAGCAGCTTTAGCAATGGAATGGAGTTACTACAGGAATGTGAACCATGGTGTGGCTTGATGACACACGTCCACCAATGCTCAACTAAATTAAAACGACGCATTCGCTCACTCTGACAGGACTCCCATCATCCCATCGCATTTAACGTTAATCCATTTTAACACTGGTTAATTATGTGTTTCTCATTATATATGATCAGTTTCTGACCAGTCATCTGACGTACAGCTGGTATGATAGTAGAAAAATGTGCATAAATTGCTCATATTGTCTTCAGCAGGTTAATTAGAAACAGTTGGATATAACTGTGATCTGATGAATGATCCCCCAGACGTATGGGGAAAAAAGTTAGAGAAGCTGAATCGTACATCAGGCAGGACGTGATGATTTCAGAGTTAGATCTCCACATTAATGTTAATCCTTGAGTTAATTCAGGCTGTTACACATTCAGCTTATCAGAAACACAGCATCCTGCTCGGTTTCGTGAATAAGTGAAACAATTAACTTGATAAGATTAAGTGATAATAACAGAGATCAGATGCACTGTTCAGCATCGTAAAGCCAGAAAAAGGATCAGTGTGTGAAAGAAGCTGCTTCTATTTAGATCACACACATTTAACAAAATCCTACCACCAATAGGAATTCAAGCTCAATCAAAGGAACACACTAGTTACCATGAGGTGACTACAAGTCTAACAATTACAAGGAAAACCAAGATCAATTGCTTATGGACATATTTGTCCACATGTGCCACCTGAATAACTTCTTTGTGCCTTAAAGTCTGTTTCTAGTGTCTCTGGGACTCTACTGTGGAGTCAAGCACCACACTTCTGGTTTATTCTTGAATTTTTTCACTGGAGAGTTTGATTTCTTTGGGTGTCAAACTAAAACATCACAGTATGAAAGGACCACAACTAGGCTCTGTCTCTTTGTAAGGACTCTGTCTTGTATTTCAAAACTCAGCTCTGGATTTGAGATTTTCCTTGAGATTAACAATGACAGTTCGTGGCTCGTTGGTCTAGACAGGTTAGCTCCTACATGACCCCTGAACTTCAAATGATGTTGTAGGTTTGGGCACCACACTTCATAATCACAATTTCTTTCACTGGAGACTTTTATCTTTTTGGGCGCTGAGTGTTTACGTTAATGCAACGGAGGGGAGGGACCACAACTAGACTCTGTCTCTTTGTAAGGACTCTGTCTTGTATTTCAAAACTCAGCTCTGGATTTGAGACTTTCCTTGAGATTAACAGTGACAGTTTGTGGCTCGTTGGTCTAGGGGTATGATTCTCGCTTTGGGTGCGAGAGGTCCCGGGTTCAAATCCCGGACGAGCCCGTTGTTTGGAAAGGTCTAAGGATTGGAGTTGGTCAATGTCTGGACAGGTTAGCTCCTACATGACCCTTGAACTTCAAATGATGTTGTAGGTTTGGGCACCACACTTCATAATCATGATTTCTTTCACTGGAGACTTTTATCTTTTTGGGCGCTGAGTGGTTACGTTAATGCAACAGTGGAGAGGGACCACAACTAGACTCTGTCTTTTTGTAAGGACTCTGTCTTGTATTTCAAAACTCAACTCTGAATTTGAGATTCTCCTTGAGATGAGCTATGTCACCTCATGGCTCGTTGGTCTAGGGGTATGATTCTCGCTTAGGGTGCGAGAGGTCCCGGGTTCAAATCCCGGACGAGCCCATCGTTTGGAGAGGTCTAAGGATTGGAGTTGGTCAATGTCTGGACAGGTTAGCTCCTACATGACCCCTGAACTTCAAATGATGTTGTAGGTTTGGGCACCACGCTTCTCAATCACGAATTCTTTCACTGGAGACTTTTATCTTTTTGGGCGCTGAGGGGTTACGTTAATACAACAGAGGGGAGGGACCACAACTAGACTCTGTCTTTTTGTAAGGACTCTGTCTTGTATTTCAAAACTCAGCTCTGGATTTGAGATTTTCCTTGAGATTAACAGTGATAGTTCGTGGCTCGTTGGTCTAGGGGTATGATTCTCGCTTTGGGTGCGAGAGGTCCCGGGTTCAAATCCCGGACGAGCCCGTTGTTTGGAAAGGTCTAAGGATTGGAGTTGGTCAATGTCTGGACAGGTTAGCTCCTACATGACCCTTGAACTTCAAATGATGTTGTAGGTTTGGGCACCACACTTCATAATCATGATTTCTTTCACTGGAGACTTTTATCTTTTTGGGTGCTGAGTGTTTATGTTAATGCAACAGTGGAGAGGGACCACAACTAGACTCTGTCTCTTTGCAAGGACTCTGTCTTGTATTTCAAAACTCAACTCTGAATTTGAGATTTTCCTTGAGATGAGCTATGTCACCTCATGGCTCGTTGGTCTAGGGGTATGATTCTCGCTTAGGGTGCGAGAGGTCCCGGGTTCAAATCCCGGACGAGCCCGTTGTTTGGAAAGGTCTAAGGATTGGAGTTGGTCAATGTCTGGACAGGTTAGCTCCTACATGACCCCTGAACTTCAAATGATGTTGTAGGTTTGGGCACCACGCTTCTTAATCACGATTTCTTTCACTGGAGACTTTTATCTTTTTGGGCGCTGAGTGTTTATGTTAATACAACAGAGGGGAGGGACCTCAACTAGACTCTGTCTCTTTGTAAGGACTCTGTCTTGTATTTCAAAACTCAGCTCTGGATTTGAGACTTTCCTTGAGATTAACAGTGATAGTTCGTGGCTCGTTGGTCTAGGGGTATGATTCTCGCTTTGGGTGCGAGAGGTCCCGGGTTCAAATCCCGGACGAGCCCGTTGTTTGGAAAGGTCTAAGGATTGGAGTTGGTCAATGTCTGGATAGGTTAGCTCCTACATGACCCTTGAACTTCAAATGATGTTGTAGGTTTGGGCACCACACTTCATAATCATGATTTTTTTCACTGGAGACTTTTATCTTTTTGGGCGCTGAGTGGTTACGTTAATGCAACAGTGGAGAGGGACCACAACTAGACTCTGTCTCTTTGTAATGACTCTGTCTTGTATTTCAAAACTCAGCTCTGAATTTGAGATTTTCCATGAGATGATCTATGTCACCTCATGGCTCGTTGGTCTAGGGGTATGATTCTCGCTTTGGGTGCGAGAGGTCCCGGGTTCAAATCCCGGACGAGCCCGTAGTTTGAAGAGGTCTAAGGATTGGAGTTGATCAACGTCTGGACAGGTTAGCTCCTACATGACCCCTGAACTTCAAATGATGTTGTAGGTTTGGGCACCATGCTTCTTAATCATGATTTCTTTCACTGGAGACTTTTATCTTTTTGGGCGCTGAGTGGTTACGTTAATACAACAGAGGGGAGGGACCACAACTAGACTCTGTCTCTTTGTAAGGACTCTGTCTTGTATTTCAAAATTCAGCTCTGGATTTGAGATTTTCCTTGAGATTAACAGTGACAATTCATGGCTCGTTGGTCTAGGGGTATGATCTGGGTTCAAATCCCGGACGAGCCCATTGTTTGGAAAGGTCTAAGGATTGGAGTTGGTCAATGTCTGGACAGGTTAGCTCCTACATGACCCCTGAACTTCAAATGATGTTGTAGGTTTGGGCACCACGCTTCTTAATCACGATTTCTTTCACTGGAGACTTTTATCTTTTTGGGCGCTGAGTGTTTATGTTAATACAACAGAGGGGAGGGACCTCAACTAGACTCTGTCTCTTTGTAAGGACTCTGTCTTGTATTTCAAAACTCAGCTCTGGATTTGAGACTTTCCTTGAGATTAACAGTGATAGTTCGTGGCTCGTTGGTCTAGGGGTATGATTCTCGCTTTGGGTGCGAGAGGTCCCGGGTTCAAATCCCGGACGAGCCCGTTGTTTGGAAAGGTCTAAGGATTGGAGTTGGTCAATGTCTGGATAGGTTAGCTCCTACATGACCCTTGAACTTCAAATGATGTTGTAGGTTTGGGCACCACACTTCATAATCATGATTTTTTTCACTGGAGACTTTTATCTTTTTGGGCGCTGAGTGGTTACGTTAATGCAACAGTGGAGAGGGACCACAACTAGACTCTGTCTCTTTGTAATGACTCTGTCTTGTATTTCAAAACTCAGCTCTGAATTTGAGATTTTCCATGAGATGATCTATGTCACCTCATGGCTCGTTGGTCTAGGGGTATGATTCTCGCTTTGGGTGCGAGAGGTCCCGGGTTCAAATCCCGGACGAGCCCGTAGTTTGAAGAGGTCTAAGGATTGGAGTTGATCAACGTCTGGACAGGTTAGCTCCTACATGACCCCTGAACTTCAAATGATGTTGTAGGTTTGGGCACCATGCTTCTTAATCACGATTTCTTTCACTGGAGACTTTTATCTTTTTGGGCGCTGAGTGGTTACGTTAATACAACAGAGGGGAGGGACCACAACTAGACTCTGTCTCTTTGTAAGGACTCTGTCTTGTATTTCAAAATTCAGCTCTGGATTTGAGATTTTCCTTGAGATTAACAGTGACAATTCATGGCTCGTTGGTCTAGGGGTATGATCTGGGTTCAAATCCCGGACGAGCCCATTGTTTGGAAAGGTCGAAGGACTGGAGTTGGTAAATGCTCAAGTGTCTGGCCAGGTTACCTCTTACTCTTTGTATTCTCCATGGACATTAGGATTCAAATATATTATCATCTGACCTCAATGAGGATTATGAGTCTCCTGACCGTTTATTCATGGCAAATTTTAGGCCTCATAGAATTATTTAAAAATTTAACTGAAGCGATCTAAAATGTTTGGAGCAGCAATGTGTCCTTAGTAAAAGTAACAACACATTTAGAAAATGATAAGCAACCACAGTTGGACTGTGGTAAGATACTGGGCCTTAGACATGCCACCAACAATTCACCGTCCCTCAAATGACTCTACTGTTGGGAGGAGCACCACACTTCTTGTCTATTCTTGACTTTTTTCACTGCAGAGTTTTTATTGGGTGTCAAGCAGCACTTTAACGCAACTAATTGCCCAAATAGATAGTTTGATTTTTATGGCTCTGTGTTGTATTTCAAATCTCATTCCAAAAATTGAGAAGTTTTGTGGCTTGATGGTCAATGGGTATGTTTCGTGCTTAGTATGCCAGAGGTCCTAGGTTCAAATCCAAGACCTGCTGCTCAGGGCTCAAAGTTTTACATTTTAACCACTGGGTGTGTCCAACTTTTAAAAATATGAAAGCCATTGGTTAAAACTCACACAGACTCACTTGCTTAATGTACTGTACTGTATAGTAACTTTTATTGCAGATGTTGTTGAATTTATGTTTATTGACAGATGTGTAATGAAATTTTAATTTTGATTTCATTCTGTTTTCAGTTTTTTCACAACAGACTGTGTGTGTGAGAGAGAGAGAGGCATAGTGGAATCTTTTTTTTTCAGTAAATATCATCTAGCATACAATATCCATGTATTCACATACTAACAGAACAGAGAATAGCTTGTCTTCTGGCTGCCAGTGACAGGTGTTTGTTTGTGACAGGACATGGTCATGGAAATGTTATGCTGAAGCCTTTTATGAATTACTTGGCTTGCTGATTGTTATTTGGATGGCATAGCTGACAGGTTATTTTGGTGAGAGAGAGCAAGCAAGCGAAACAGACAGCTGAGAACAAGCCGGGTACAAAAGCCTTCAGTTACCGATTATAACGACCAGCACGAGGAAGCGCCCCGACAAACTCCTGACCTTGATATTTGCTCTGGCTCTTTGTGTAATTTGGTGCACAGTGCACAGGTGTGAGGACAAACAGGTGGGAGGTTTATTCAGACAAAGCGGTGCAATGTGAGTTGTTGGTGTTGCTGTGCTGTGAATAGACATCTGACTCTGAAGCTCACTGCTCCTGGCTCACATTTGACTGCTTTAATAAGCAGGGGCGAAATGAATGCACAACAATAGCTCAGCAACGATAAAAATGTAAATGAACAATTTTAAACAAATACTCAGCAGCCAACATATGCATGTGGATTGAATGTGGTAGAAGCAGGAATGCCAGTAGGTATTTGAGTCCAGCAGCACATGACCTTTCACCATGTTTATGATCTCATTTGCAAATGACCTCAGGCTGCTAAAGAAAATTTACACGGCTCTATTAAGTTCAGACTGGCTGGTTGGAACTCAGTATTCTGAAGGTAACAGATTTCTGGAGCTCCTCTGGAGCTGTTTGCTTTTTGTTGACATGTCAGTGCAAATTCTGTGGCATCACATTTTGTGATCTGAAGTAACAACATGAGCCTGTGATTCTCTGCCTCCACCACCTGGACTAGTTGCAGAAAATATGGCCCAAATCTCAGCTTTAAATAGTTAGAGCTTTAAATGATGATCAGATGATCCCTCTGCCAATGACCGATAGGACAGATCCTGATATAGATCCCTATACCCGGTGACATTATGATGTCACAGGGTACAGGGATGAACTCTGTCATAAGCACTGTAAAAAGGAAGGGAGATGGTTATAAGGGGGAACATCAGAGAGACTTATCTGCATGTTTGAGCTAGCTAGAGGTTAGCAGATGGATCAGAACAGTTAGTATAGTTAGCATCCTTTATTTTCATTATATTGTCTGTCAGATTAGAACTGGCATTGACTGACACAGTGTTGGTGATCGTGCTAATGCTAACTTTTTATGAGACGGTCATTAGTTCATTGCAGGTCCAGGTCAGGACCCACAGGGAGTGACTGAACCTATGGGTCCCTGAGGGACTGATTGGTTTTCATGTAGAAACCACTGGTAGAATGAATGTGATACTGCTAATCAATGAACCAAATACAGGTAAGAACTAAACAGAGAAGTTAGAAGTTAGTTTTATATTTTAATTTCATCTAGAAAGGAGAACATTTGAATAATTTCATCAGATCCATTTATCCTGCTTTCAGCTACAGTTTTCCCATTGGATTCTTGCTCCGCAGATTCTCTAGATATCCTCATTATCAAAGTCATTCCCCTCCATATGGTTTGAAAAACATTGGCACGTGCACAGTGGGTCCTTTAGGCATACAGACCCATTCAAGTGGCAATTAAAAGTGAAAAAGTCATTTAATCAGCGTTTTTTTTTTTTTTTTTTTATTACAGTATGATACAGAAACCATGTGCATATAAATTGCTGCTTTCAGGAGATTGGGATTTCTGCTGACTCGCACACCTCTGCCTCATTCTCTGGAGATTTACCATGTAATGGGAAAGCAGCAGCCACCACTTTTTTCCCCTTCTCCAACCGCAATTGAATTGGTCCCAAGAGCTATCAGCATAAATTCAGAAGGTAGACTACAGCGCAATTTGCTCATAAATCAGAAAAAGTGCTCTAATCCGGAGCAGAGGCTTATGTAGGGAGGAATGTGTGGGTGGGTGGGAGGAGATAGCAGAGCGTTCAGGCTCTGGTTTACTCTAACAATAACACTTGAGAGGGCATTTTTACTGAAAGGAGCCAAACACATAGAGCAGTGATAATAGTAGCAGAACATTTATGTGTGTATTTCAGCTTTAACGCAGCTGTGACACTGTGTGAAGTCACTGGAGCGAGTCTGTCCCACAGTGAGAAAATAGATTTAAAAACCATTGTAGGTGGAAGAAAAGCAGCCATTTGATTTTCACTGTTATTTTCTATCTCAGGTAATGACTCTGTATTCCATTTTTCCCTGTTTGTCAAATCTGTATATAGTTATTATAGCAACCACCAAACCCATTCAGTTACTGTGTTTAAACCTGCATTATAGCGTCTACTTTCTACACAGATCCTATGATGTTCGGCGTTCACAGCACTCAGCACACTCAGCGGAAAAACGCTCATGGCATTTTTCTCGTTGCACACAGAGCACTACAAGTTGAAATCTGTTCAACTTTCAGAACAGCGCAGCATTCATCAGTGTCACTTTTCCCAATCAAAATACAAGAAGGGGCAGGACATATGTTACCAACAACAACAACACAACCAGAGACATGGCTCGGTTTATATCCTGAGAGAGATGAGAGATGAGAGAGAGAGAGAGAGACAGAGAGAGAGAGATAAAGAGAGAGAGACAGAGAGAGAGAGACAGAGACAGAGACAGAGAGAGAGAGAGAGAGATAAAGAGAGAGAGAGAGAGAGACAGAGACAGAGACAGAGACAGAGAGAGAGAGAGAGAGCTCTAAAAGTAAGGTCGAGGGCATTGTCATTGCAAAAAGCACGTTGGTGGACACAGGCCCTTAACACAACACTAACAAACAGTTGGCTCTCTTCACAGACACACAGCAACATTAGCATGCATTAGCAATATTAGCATTATCTGAAACAGAATCTGTTGATATGATGAACCTAAGTCCAATAACCATAATTTCAGTCTCATAAGAGAAACATCTGGCTCATTGTGTTTTCATACTCTGTCTCTCTGCCTGCTGCTGCTGCAACATTAAAGTTACAAGCCTAAAAAACCAAACACTGAACCAAGAGACACTAAAATGATCTGTAAAATGCAGACAGGCTGTGACTCTTAACATGGAAATATTGATCAATCTGAGCCAAATCCATTTGCTGATGGAGACTGTGAGATATGGTTGAAAGTTCGGATAAAGCTAGTGAGTGGAAATTTGAGTCGAGACTTTATCACTCCAGAGTTTCCATTCAGGAGAACTAAGCACATAAAGCAATCACTGATTTATTCTCATAAGCCTGCTAATTAGCTTCCTCTAGCTGTTATTTTTGCCTTTTAAAAATGGCTACACAGTAAAAGGACGAGACAGAAAGGCTGTGAGGAATGTGGCGCTGCAGAGGTACAAGGACAGAGTGTTCAGGCTCCGGGCCTCTAACCTGTCCCAGAGGTTAGCACTGTTTAAACAACCATCATTAGCAGCTAATCAAACCACCCCACGGGGGCCAACGATACACAGCCACAGGCCACGCAGTGATGGACGAAGGGATCGATGCGGCGGACAGGTTCAGCACTGTTGGGTAAATTAATCGGCCCGTCCGTGAGCCCAGGGCTGCTGCACTGATGACAGAGACAGTTCAAGGTGCACCGGGCTGCTCCTTAAGTTAACTGAGCTGCTCATCAGACACAGTCCCACAGGCCGGCAGTTTTATGGAGCCTGAAATAAAGTTAGTTTATGAGGCCATTTCGTTTTTTATGTGGAATAAAACTGTGTCAGTAAGGACCCAGAGCAGCACAGAATTTTAATACATGGTTTCAGCAGCCGTGGTCCGCTCCCTGCGATTGAATGAGAATGACCTGATGGATGAAAGTCTTCAATCAGTCAGCACGTATCAAGTTACCACCTCACCAGCCTCCCTCAGACTTCCCCGAGGAGTGAATCATCAAGTGGAGTGTAGTTAAAGTTTCCTGTTCCTGTTGTCTTGTTGTTATGGTTTTTATTTATGACGTTGTCATTTATTGTTCTGGGTGTAGATGGATGAGTCCGGGGGCGGGTACGTTTTTTTATTGCTGTTATTCTGTTAAGCTCTACATTCAATTAGTATGAAAAGTGCTATAGGAAGTTGGATTGATTGACTGACCAGATGTAAACTGAGCGATGGCTCCACATCTCTCATGTATTTACACGATGACAGTGACTGGCCTTTTGAAGTTACTTACAGTACATGCTACACATTTGTGTCTACCATGTAGACTTTGTCCTATCTCTACGGCAACCATGGGTTTGAATCTGACCTTCATGTGCTGCATGTCCTTCTCTCTCTCTGTCTCTCTCTCTCTCTGTCTCTCTCTCTTCCTTAATGTCCTGTCAGAATAAAAGCAAAATGCCCCCAAAATAACTTTAAATATAGATGAAATTCATTTTTTTTTCCTTGGTCTGACTTTTAATGGCAACTTTTTAGTCAGACAGTTAATAAATGTGTAGTCTTAAAACACTGCAATAATGAATGAAAGCTGTGATTAGCTCATTAAAAGCTAAGCTATCCCAATGTTAAACTAAAGCCTAGGTTTATTTCTGTGGTGCCACACATGTTAGTTAGTTTCATTCAGTTGATTCATCTTCTCTGTTATTTACTCTACCTCCTCTGGAAACCTGTTGAGGTCGGTTTATAAAGGACAGTTTGTTGTGTTACTTATCATCGCTCCTGCATCAGATGTATGCACTACAAACATACAGCCTGCACATGCACTACAAAAGAAAGACTGTGTGACTCTTTTCTTCTTCTTCAAATACAACAAATGAATAAATGCTCTTTCTTGTCATCAAGATGTATTTATATGAACACTGCCAGTGCACCTGCTGTCCATTGAGGCTCAGGAGGTGGACTGATTTCTCCATTAATCAAAAGGTTGATGGTTCGACCCCAAGCTCCTCCAGTCCAAAGATACTGAACCTGAAAATGCCACTGATGCATCGCTGTATTATAAAAATGTGTAATATGTGGGTGAAAGTGCTGTGTGAATGGGTCAGTGTGAGTAATGGTGTAAAGCACTTTGAGTGGTCGTTATGATTAGAAAGGTGCTGTGTAAATGCAGTTCATTCAGTGACTGTGTCTGTGCTGAGGTGTGATCACAGCTTTAAATGAAATATATCGTAAATAACAGACACATGAGAGGACGAACTACAATTATTATCACTAGACTTCATTATAACTGTTCCTTTTTCTTCTTCTGTTTGCAATAAACAGTATCACCAGTGAAGTACCACCCACAGTCTTATGACTTCTGTGTTTGCCATCTGACTGGTTATACAGAGTGACACATCTGTGAAGAAGCCATACTTGCATCTCTACTGTCTCTGCACTGTAGTTATCATTGTTCCATTAAACCTGAATAATGAACACCTACAACACAAAGAATGTTTCAGTCTCATCTTCAGGTCATATTTAGTGCTAATTAGTGACTGTTACGATTTAAAATGTTAGAATTTAGCTCAGGGGCTGCTAGCATGTCTGCAGATATGTTTATACTCTTTCAGTGTTGTGTATCATTCAGAGGGTTTGCACTTAAACTTCAAGTTATTCACCAAGATCAAAGAAACAAAAAAACAAAAACACCAATCACCAATCACAATGGCCGGTTAGTGACTCAAAATTCATGCTTCCTGTGGAGTAAAAATGCAGCAGCAGATAATCACTGACAAAGCAGGACACCAGAGCGGACAGAGGGCTGATAGAGGCAGCTAAAAGGCTCATCATCTATGGAAACCCAAATAATGTGCACATCTGGCAATACATACATGTACTGCCAGGAGTGCTTGAGAAACATCACTGGTTTCATTGGCCGTCCCTGTGCACCAGTGTGTGTTTAACAGGCACAGAGTAGCTGATGCTCTGCACACCTGTGGTGCCTTTACTGGACAGGACACTGAACAGAGACAGGAAAGCAGGGGGAGAGACTGGGGGAATGACATGCAGCAAAGATCATCTCGGTAGGGGGTGCTTGGTGGTCAAGTGGTTAAGAGCATGTCCCATGTTGGCATTTTCTAATGCAGTGAACGCCGGGTCGATTCCCGACTGTGTCGATCTGTACTGTGTATCATTCCCCCAGTCTCTCTCTCCACTCTCTTGTCTCTCTCCACTATCCTGTCGATTAAAGGCAAAAATGCCCCAAAAGAGCGTCTGAGTTTGCAATCGAACCTGCGATCAACTGCTTTGAGTCAGATTATGAACATATAGGACATAATCTAACCACATGACCACCCGCACACCCCATGCACCACTTGTTTTTGTTGGACAATTGTGCAGTCACAGTACTGTCTGTCTCAAGATAGTGCACCAATAGTGACCTGACCACACCTCACTTTAAGACCAACACACCCATGGTTGCACAGATGAGCACAAGTTAAACAACATGAGCACTGGATGTGTTGACCTGAAACTAGCAAAGACACTGGCATTACACTTTGCTCTGGGTGTCAGACAGAACTCTGACTTGTTCATTAAATGTCTTGTTGTTTGCAGCAGAACTGGGCTTTATACTGGCCTGCTGTGGGCCCTATTACACTTCAGTGTTGTGTTACTTTGCATGAATCCTGTGGCATCTGGGCTCCAACTACGGAGCTTTGCAGCAGCAGGACCACGTCCATCTTTGTCCTTCAGTTATTTGTTGCTAACCCTCATGAGCATCCACACAGAGCAGCCTCTCTCTGCTCAGCAGCAACACTCTCCTTGAACACATAACAATATGAGAATACACACAATAATAATCAGATGATAAAATGAATAAATTATGTTGTTGTACAGATTGGAACACAGCTCCAGGCGGTGCACACAGCACGTCAGCACGTTACATCTTCTGCAGTGCAATTACTGTTTCACTTAACAGCTAGTTCAGCTGCAATTAAGTAATTACCAGTCCCTGTGATGGAGCTGGGGTCATTAATCAGATGGTGGAAGGGTTGTAGTGAGAACATTAGCCCCAACAGCGCCGGCGTTTCCTCAGAGGAAACTACGGTATTCGTCACTGCCAGATGAATTATGTAACAGCCACTTTTTAGGACTTAAAACTGGAAGCCAGGTTGTGTTATTCACACAGTGTAGTGTAGGAGAGAGTTAACGCTGATGTGTGAGTGAGGGGAAGGGCTGTCAATCATCTATTATACAGCTCATCCCGAGCCTCACACTGAGTGAAGCATTACATGCGGGATAACATTTTCCAACCAAAGAGAAATGAGCTAAAAACCTATGGATATCTATATATCCAGCTGATTATCTCTGGCCTGCTGCAGGAAATGGTCTGTTAATATTGCAGTTTGTAGCCTCTGGTCAAAGACATATTGAGTTTACTGTGGGGGAGAAAGAGTATTAATTAGGACGAAGTGAGCAGCTACAGGATTGTTTTATGGTTTGATGTGAGTCACCACTGCCACCCACTCCGAGCTGTTTTGGCACATAATGGAATGATTGATTTGTGTACACAGGCAGAGGGCTGCTAAGACAGACGCTAATCGCACTGAGAGGGGGCTGAAGTAGAACTAAGTGAGCAAGTGTTTGCCTCTTTACATATTCCAAGTATCTACTGGATCAACATAGCGCTGCAGTCTCCACAGACTGAAGGCTCCTGTTCTGTTGGAGGAACCAGTAACTGGTTCTTCACCAATGCCAGTTGTTTGTCATGATTCTCTGTAGCAGCCTTGACCGTGGGGAAGGTCGCCTAATTATTTGCAACACAGTGGGAGATCTGCTGCTGGGAGGCAGGAGGAGCTTCTGTCATCACTGTCACCACCAGTGTGTGTGTTTGTGTGTGTGTATAAGCATTTTAGATGGTAATCTCAAAGCAGAACAAACCCGCCTTGTTATTTCTGTGTGGTTGCAGGGCCGGCCTCTGATGCCCCCGATGTTTTTCTGCTGATGAATGATGTGCAATGAAGAGCAGAGAAAACAACTTTGGGCAGAAAGTGCTCATCTCTCTGAAGGGACAGTCACAGCTCAAGTGGGTTAACAATGGAGCCAGTTGTAAACTGTGTGCATACAACAAATGATACTTTATGTATCACACTGTGGTGATCACATTTAGGTTATGTAATTCTATTTGTGTGTGTGTGTGTGTGTGTTCTGACAGGCTGCATCATGTGATCAAGTCTGTACATGCACATAGCCTCGCTCCAGGAGGAGAGTGTCATAGCTGGATCAGGTCCTGCAGCTGCCTGGTTCCTGTTGGATGACCAATCAAATATCAGCAGCTAAGACAAGGACACCTGCAAAATAATCTAAAAATACTAAATAATCTTTCTGACGTAAACCCTGGTGAACATTTGCACCACAGGTCAGATGAGCTAACTAACTGACTTACCAGCCAACACTGAGTCATTACGTCTGCTGTTGTGAATTAAATGAACGTTTAGAGAATGAAAGCTGTTGAACAGCAGAGATCTAAGCACATTAATAAACAGCTCCTCTGACTCCTCTGACACAGGCTGCAGCAGCTGATCTCACCTCAGGCTCTGATCTTGGCTAACTTGGCTACACTTCAAGCGCTCACAGGAGACAGCTGTCCAGATGTGTAATTGAGAATTACAGAATACTTGAATCTGATTGGACAAGTCGCCACATCAAGGATACGAAGGCAGTTGTGTAAAATCAGCCCAGTGCACAATAGAGTTGCTGCTTCAAGGATACAAGGCAAGATTTTTATCAATGCTAGCATTAGGTTCTGGCTGTGACTACAGTATGTTGTGTACACAGGTAATGTGTTGTGTTCAGTGTCCACTGGGCTTTGCACCACCATACAGTCTGGGAACATGATGGGAGCTGTGGCTGACAAGGCGTTTGTTGTGGTCTGACATGCTGTTGGTCCAGTCCAACATCAAGTGAAAGCAACAACGGCCCCTTTAAAACTCTGGACCAAGCTGAAATTTGCATATTTTTTCTGACTACAGTTGGAGGGTTCATGATGACAGACCATCCTACCTGCCCCCTCTGTCCCTCAGGTCTGACACCCACTCAGTTCTGACCCACTTCTCCCAGCACCACCCTCAGGACAAACTTTACATTTCCTCCCCCACACCTGGTCAGGCTCCAAGAATAGCTCCTGTACATATAGGTCAGTATGGTAATCGTCCTGTCGTGTAATGTCTCATATACATTCACTGACATCCAGCCGGCCATTGTTCTCCGCTCTCGTCATTACAACATGTAAATCAAGCCGAGGGATCTGGATCTTTCTTCCATCTATGAATATCATCCTCATTTTCATTTTGTGGAAGTTGAAAGTGTGTCTGTTTCTTTGAAGTGTTTATGGACTGAGGAGAAGTTCAGGCATGAGACTTAAAAGCCGTCTGCACAACAGCACTGAACTCATGAAAGTCAAACAGATGCTGTGAGGGGATGTGAATTTGATTGTTTCCTGCTTTTCACAGGCCTCTGTGTGGCAGCCCAATTCTTGGCATGGACACATTAATTATCTGCCTCCTGGTGGTGAAGTATTGATTATTAATCCTGCCAGCCTCCTGTGGATGTATTATGGTCATAAGGTCAGTAAATATCTTATTTATGGTGCCTTTCAGCTGGTTTGCCCCCTGGAATCTCACTGCTGGGGTGCATGTAAGCCAAACGCATTGACAGAGAGCCAAGCAGACAACAGTTCTCCTAAAACTAGGCAACACGCTCGGTGTGGCAGCAGCACTTCCCACCCACTGCTCGCCTCTCTCTCCCATTCAGCCCTGAGCCGCTTTCAAAACACATTACATTCTCCTGTGTCAGCGCCGCTGCAGCCCGCCCCTGTCGGCTCTCCAGAGTCTGATGTGTTTGTTGTGGTGCCCTTACCCTGGGCATTATGCAGGCCAGCCACTGTGTGTGTGTTTCTTGTCAGAGTGAGCCCGACTTTATTCAGACTCTCTGACGGGCTGAGTGATGGTCACAACCAGAACACCTAAAGGGCTGATGACATGACGCCACACATTCACTCTGTATTCTACTGGACACACACCACACACACAAACACACACTGGAAGATGGTCTGTCACTTTGCCTCCACAGCTTTTTAAAACTCCCACTGAGCCACTCAACAAACACGACAAAGCTGGCAGGCTGGAGCTGTTAGCAAGCCAGTAATTCAAGTTCAGCCATTCGACTTTAGCTGTGTCTTTCATACACACACACACACACACACCACAGTGTTAAGTTAACACTTACCAAGAACTAGCTCAAACCTCAGTTCACACAGATTAAAATGAAATGCTGATAGTTTCCAAGTTCACAGCCAAGGAAATAAACAACTTCATTTCCCCTCCATCCTCTTCCATTAACACGCCATGGAAATGATTCTGGGTCCTAACTAGTGTACAGCAGCTTGTGGTCATTCCTCTGGTCTGATGCATCGTCTGGCTGAAATTTTCTCAGAGCAGGTGGAAGCAGTTTGCATGAAAATGTGATATTTCCTCCATCAGAATCTGAACTGATTTATTCATAAAGGTTCTTCAAATGTTTATACGATCTGACTCCAGCAGCACCAGTAGCTGTGCACTCACAGAAAGCCATGCACGCCATCACAACACCAACACACAGATCTGCTTCCTCTGATGTTTTATGGTTTTCATTTGCTTCAATTATTACTTGCAAACGGACACATCCAGTTCATCATGAGGCAAAGTCATTAGCATGTGATGACAGCGACAATTTAGCAAGTTCACACACCGGCGCTGCATTTGCAAGGGTACTGTCTGGTGTGTGTCAGGCTCGTTTTTGCTTTGATTGTCAAGGTCACACAGTCAACCTTGTTGCATTTTTACACTTAAAGGGGAACTCTGCAAGTCCAGTCGCTTTTCCGCTGTTTTGCTAACCCTCCTCCGGGCCATGTGCATTTGTTTTTAACAAAGCCGGCGAAAAAAGGCAATCCATGGAGCGCTGGATAAAGTCATATGATATGACATGTAGTTTTAACAATCTTAAATGAAAGATTACAGGTGAAGGAGCATGTTTGTGTCATGGTGCGCAGAGACAAGAGCTGGGACACCGGGCGGTGTTGGCAAGGTTGGTTTTCAGCCCAGAGACGCCAGGTGGAGGGCAGAGAGCCTCCATTCTCCCTGTAACACGCTACAAGTCATGTATGTGACCATCACAATTACTGAAGCTGTTTAATTAAGGTAAAGATGTAGCATAGCCACAGGGAAGTCCTGCATAGTTCCTCTTTAAATATTGTGCAGCAGGCTGACCCTAACCCATCCTCCCTGCTTCTGCTTCAGGTTTTAAGCTTTACTTGAACTCAACTTCTCACCTCAGAGCAGAGTCTATCATTAGATCTCCTTCACCTCCTAATTAGCTTCATGTTATCCCTTAAAGCACCTACATGTTGCACTTGATCATCAATAAATCATGACCTCATTAATTTGATCACACTGGTAAGGGATAAATGTTTTGAATAATTACTTTGATCAATTACTGTTCATTATAATGAGGGAGAAATCATTAAGGGAACTTGTTTTAAAGTGCGCCAATAAAAAGTTGATCTTACTTCTTGATCTGCAAGCCTGATGAAATACATGCAAAATAGTGTGTCATGAAAGTATTTAACTGTGCCTCGAGCTGAGTTTTGATGTGGCTCATTTTTGATGTTTTCACACTGTGCCAGTTTGACTAGAAACCTAATGAATGTGTGCTGTGCAGAAGATCTCTGCTTCTATTACATATTGCAATGCATGTTTATATTTGTTGGATTCTGTCCTCATCTTCCTCATTTGATTTGATTTTTCCACCACGAAAACTTCATAAAATCACAGGAGTGTTTCTGCAGATGGGAACATTTCGGGCCTGTCTCAGCACCTGTGATCAGCAAATGAAGACGTTCAGGAGCGTGAAGATGCTCTGCTCTCTCCATCTCCTCACAGTACTGAACGCTGCAGGAATGAGTCCTAATACTCACAGGTTAGCTCACAGTTCAATGCTTTGTTGAAATCCAGTCTGTGGTTAAAAACGAGCACAAGACATTTTCACACTTTACTCTGCAACATAAAATACATTGGTAAATACACCTGCCCTGATTTTTTTAAGCTTTCATGTCTCTAAAACAAGAGACGCTCTGCTCCACGGTGTGTTTTAGTTCCATATCAGTTGGGACAGGAAGTTCCAGCTGATTAGTCGCAAAGATACTCAATAACTCCTCAACAACTGCTAGCAAAGGCAACAAGGTCAGTAATGTGTGTAATGTGTTATTGTTCATTTCATCACTATTCATCCAGGCTGGTTAGTCCCAATCACAGGTGTCATGTCATTGTTTCCAAAGGACTACCTTTTTGCAGAGCTTTGACATTTCCATTATTCTAAGCTGTGAATTACTGCCAGTTACCACCTGTGTTAATTTTGTCCTTGTGTTGGTATTTTTATAACTAAAACTCTAACTCACAGAGCTGCTTTCACAACTACACACTAGTCTTTTCATTTCATGTGTTAAAGTTTTTATTTTCTAATTTAAATCTTAGCTTAAAGAGTGACCTAACCGCAGCTGGACCTGCTGACGGTGGAGTGTGTTCTCCCTGTGGCATCACTGGTGGGCGTGGTTACAAGTGGCACAAATCACATCACTGACCGAGGCCTTCCTCCTGTGACCTATAGTGTAATGGCTGTAGTAATTATGACCAAAGCAAAGGGAAAACTGTCGTGATGTAGCATGAAGAGGTGAAGTGTGTGTCGGGAGGATGCTGTGGTGGATTTATGAATAGACCACCGGAGAGTGGCGTTTGATTCACAGGTGAAACCAGCATGACAACAAAGATCACCTGATGCTGTGGAGGCTAGGGATGAGTACTGAATTCAGTACTGTTATTGGTACCGACTGAATTCCTACAGTAATCCTGAGTAATCCTAACCAGATCTTTCTGGTTTCTATCACAAACTATTCCTAAAACTGCATTACTGAATACATTATAATGTATATTAAAAAAATGTAAACAGTCTCTGGGAATGAGCTCTTACTGACTGTGAATAACATCAGTTACTTCAGCTATGCACTTGGACGGTTTCCCAGCAGACTGAGTAGACCCAGTAATATACAGTAGCCCCGTCATGAGGCGTGTTAATCAGTTGTTTCTGTAAAAGTGGCCAAACGAATGTCAAGTTCAGTAAAAGTCAGGAAAGTGCATCAGACAGAGGATTGTGTTTCGTGTGCTCACAGCTGTCTTTCATGTCAACAATAACGTCTTCTCTCTGTCTCTATGTCTCCTGCTTGTGTTGCCTGACTCACAGCGTAACGTCCTCCAGGGGAACAGGAAGCTGACAGCCGCACGCCACCGTTTCTACACCCCTGTTACCTGATCGGCCCTTAATTTAGAGCTCCTCAGAAAGTATCAATTACTGTAACTCTGCCTGCCTTTTCTCTCATGAGTGAACACACATACACAGTGTAGCCTACAGTACCATACAGGTGACATTTAGACTCACATTTCCTACAATTTAACATCAGTTTCTTGACTCTACAAGACGTAGCTGTTAGGTCTTCACAGCTTTGAGCTTGCAGTTGTTCTCTTGTGTCCCACAATTATCTGAAGAGCTAAAGTGGTGCCAGGAGGACAGGAGATATGTTGTTTGATGACCTTTACCTTCTCACTTATGAAGTCTGCCACCGACCCCTGAGGCCAAACCCACATAGTGCTGTTAGCAGCTACATGACGCACACACACACTCGACCAGGCCTGACACACAGACACACAAGAACAGAGAACAATGATCCACTCCATTACCTTGATACTCAATACCACCACCCCCACACACTGCTGGAACTGAGACACTATACTGGTGGGAAACCATTAAGACAAGAGGAAAATATACACAACAATGAAACCCTGTGGTATATTTTGTCCAAGTTAGTTGATATTAACTTAAATAAACCTGACTTTGACTTGACCAGGTTCTCCACTGGACACAATTTACCGTTAACAATGTGCAGGTGATGTCAGCAGCGTGGAACTAGTTTTTCTTAGCTCGCATTTAGAAATCAGATGTGATGGTGTTTAACTATGCGTTCACACCAAAACCATCATGGGCACCTGCGGATGCTTTGGTTGCTGGCATTGCGCTGCCTGCCAGCTCTAGCAGGCTGTTGCAGAAGGCAGCCAAAGGGGCGGGATTTTCAAGCTGTGCTGCAGATGTGTCCACTTAGGCTCTCTCAGTTTCACCCGCTGTGAGAATCCCAGTCTGCTTCGGTGGCGACGCTGCTCATTCGCATAAAGTTGAGCTTCTCTCAACTTCAAATTGACGCTCGAGAGTCTCGCATTGCGCCGCTCGCTGCCGCCAATGCCCTGGACACCCATCGACGCCAGCATTAATTGTAAATGAATGGCAGCTGGTTGCCAAGGACGCCCAGGACACTTTTGGTGCGAATGCACAGTTAGGCATCTGATTAAGTTTGTTCACTCCGTCACTTGTAAGACTTAATAAAATGTAAACATATAAGAAATGTAACTATATAAAACTATATAAAAATTCACCCTGCGTACAGTTTTCATGCTGCAGAGACCTCATCTGTTTATTGTACCAGGCTCTAAACATCTTTATTTCTGCTCTAAAGTTGAACGTTTTAACACTGGAGTCTAAAGGGACTGACTCACTATTGGAGCTACACTCTAGTGGTCAGTAGAGGAACTGCTGTTTTTGACACTTTTGTGTTGGCTTCATTCTTTGCCCCAGAGGTTGATGCTTTGTCCAAGTAGGTCAGCTCAGCAGCTGAGCAGTGCTATTTCAGAATGAAACAACAGTTTGGGCCAATGTTTGTCAAAGTTGTAAGACTGACATTAAAACTGTTCTAAAGTACCAGCATAACAGGGAAGAGCATTAGAACAAGACACACAGCACATCCAATCACAGTGGACATCACTGCTGTAGTTTTGCTATAGAAGTATAAACACAATGAAGAACAAGGAAACAGACAGATCAGACAGAGACAGATTCTCGGCATGTGAGCAAATAGAGACGCCAACACGAGGTTTTTTGTGAATGTTAAAGACTACAAATAGTATTTGGATGAGAAAGATAAATATAACAGGTGTTAAAGTTGAAGTCAGATTTAATTGAGGCTTTCTCACTCTGATTATCTCTCTTTCCTCTTCCCGTTTCTTTCTCTCAGTTTCCCAGTAACGGACTATTTCCCACATCCTCGTTATCCCATTTTCTCTCACCTTGGCTTGTCTCCACTTTCCCAAAGAGAAAAAAAGAGAGAGACAGAGATGGGTGTGGATATGAAATGGCAGTAGTCCTTGGCAGTCGCCTTGGCTCCCTGTTTCCAAGTGTGTTCACACCTCAGATTGTGTGAAAGTGAGTGAAAGAGGAATTAGAGAAAACACAGCCGTGGCCTCCCACCCTCCGTCCTCTTCCTCCTCCTCCATCTGCTCTGTCTACAGATATTGGATTCAGCCGGGGAAGTTTGCTCTCGCGTTTAATCCCGTCAGCTCTACTCCTGGGATTGAGTGACAGGTCCTGTGTGTGTGGGTGTGTATGGGTTGCGTGTGCGCGGATGCTCCTGCCCATCAAACGCTTTTCCACAGCAGTGTCTCAGTAAGGTTTAGCAGGTATGGTGTGGACGGTGAGGTTCAGGGGAACCGTTAGCCCATGGCCTCAAAGTAAACCGTCCATCGGTGGCTGACTTTAATGAGCCGGGTAGGACGGTGGGGCTTGATGGAGGCCTGTCATGAAGTGATAGCAGAGCAGCTCCCAGAGGAGCTGAGGGACACACTGATATGTTGGGAGAGTGACAGGAAAAATGACAGATTGATAAATGACTGAAATGTTCTCAGTTAACAACCTTTTAAATATGGATCTAAATAAAGCCTGGCTAATAATTACCTACATGTGATATGTATGTCTTCTGTCCTAACATGGTTTATGCAGCTTACAGTGATGAGGTGGAAGATTTACCAAAAACGATTCTGAGGAATTCATGAAACAGTGTGTCCATGAAGTCAGAGAGAGGAGGACAAAAGCAGGACTTACAGGTTCTGTCCAGCATCTGTTCAGCTGCCTTAAATGACAGGTGACATATTCTAACAGCTCGAGCTAACTAATGTGGCTAACGTTAGCTTTATTAGTTCACTGACAGCAACATCTCTGTCTGACTTGTTTTAAAAAGAGAATATGATTATCAAATGTAATCATTACAAGAATCGTCCTAATGCAGGTCTGACTGAGCCTGCTGTGCTGGTGTCACATGTTCATGGAAAATGCTGAGGTTGTACCACAAAAGCACATTTCAAAATAAAATTTAAAGTAAAGTTTTTAAATGCTTTCTCCAGAGATTTATTACTCCACCTCTAGGGCTGCTTGATTATGGAAAAAATTGCACATGCGATTCTTTCAGAATAAAATCCCTATAGTCTAGGCTTACTCGTAAAAAAGAAAGTACAAAATAATTGTTTTTCCCCTGATTATATTACTTTGAAGATCATTTAGAGTCAAAGTCAAAATCCTGACCAAAATTCAATTAATTGCAAAGCTCTACCCACACCAACCAAAAAAGGGTGTAGGCCAGATCTCCTGCAAGGATCGGCATTTATCACACCTGAATGTGAGCGCAGCGTGCACCAGACCAGGTGCACACTGAGGCAGCATAGAACACGCAGGACAGAGGCTGTGCTGGACAATTTGATGCAGCGATGAAGACTTATAAATAAACATAAGTATACAGCCACATGTTCATCAAGTCTGTGCTGAAAACCGAACTGCATTTTTATTTTTGGCAACGGAGGTGAATTCAAAGCCATGTGTAGACAGACAGATATACAGTGTGATAGGACAGATGCTCATTAATCAGCTGTGTAAACAGAAACAGTCAGTGAGTGACCTGTTATTGTTAGAGCAGTAACATCACCGACACAAACCTCCTCCAGCAGGAGAGTGATGAACGGCTGCTCAGTAAAACAGAGCTCTGACTGAGGAGGGAGACGGGCTGGTGTGGTGTGACACCTGCTCAGGTGCAGGTGCTCTCTGGCCACTGGGACCTGTCAGTGGGAGGTCTGGGATTGAGCTGGTGTTTCACATCACATCAGTGCTGACAGTTACGAAGTGGCATTCGCAGCAGAAATGATAATTTCTCAAACACTGATGTTCAGCAAACTGTGATTAAAAGAGCATTTTATGAGATCGTGATCAATGCGACCGATTGTACACATGTGCTCCGTGCGTCTGAAGCCTCCATCCACCAATGATGACGCTTATTAATCAAAAAACTGTCACTCTATTTATGTTCAGATAATTTATGGTGCTGCTGTCCCCTGCTGAATGTGGTAATGTCAGTGACTGGCCATCAGCCATGTCTCCATGTGAAGTGGGCAGGACGAGGCCTCTAAAGCAGGAGTACATCGGGGCATGCCTTTTAAATTGTGATTGTTTTCAGCCGCCAGATTTATCAACACCAAGCCAGTTTTACACCGAAATCTGCTGGATCTCCAGGATCTACACCAGACCCTTTGATAAATGAGAGCCAGTGTCTCCACTAACTAACTGAACCACATCAGACTATAGGAGGAGGGTCGACGGTTCCTGGTGAGCAGGGACCTGTGAGACATCTTTGCCTCAGGCCCCTATAGGTAGTTAGTCTGACAAGTTATACACTGTAACAGTAGCTACTTAATCTTTCCAGGGATGTGGGAACACTGCTGCTTATCCCAGCATGCACTGGGACATAAGGACCCACACAGACACAGTTGAGTCCACATCAAGCTACTGCTGCAGAGTATAAACAGTTTTTAAGCTATAAATTACCTGGCATCAGCTCCACTGGCTCCAGCACCATCACCACTAATATGAAAACACAGCAACCAATCATCAAGACAGAGCAGCAGTGCTCTCACACATAACCAGCACCAGCTTGCACGGTACATGGAATACATTTCCATGCATAGCTAAAATTTACCACCCTCCTAATCACTTACAGTATATGCATCAGCACAGACCTCAGCCTGCCTGTGTGTGGCAGAGAGACAGAGTATGTAAACAGTCTATCAGGGGCTGAGTCTGCACAGTGCATACATCACAGACAAAAGACGCCAAAAACACTGACAGGTCCAGTAATTGCGTTCAGTGGATCATAAAATTGCACAAATTGCATCATTCTTGCCCCGATGACAGAGGGAGGAGGTGAGGGGCTGCGGTTCGGCCTGGGTTTGAATGCACCCCGCGTTCCAATGCAGTTTAGTTAATTAAAAACCAAGGAGCGCCGAGCGCATAGCAATGTGTGGCGTCGGCTCTGGCCTTCATCGAGAAGAGGAGTTCCATGGGAGTGATTCAAACCCACGACCACAGACTCCATAAAAGCCTGAGCCTCATTTGTGTAAACACAGTGGACACACATGGATGTTGACAATGCAAGATCATTTTGTAGACTGCAAGTGTATCCACAGAGAGAGACAAACCTGTGTGTGCGTGTGTGTGTGTGTGTGTGTGTGCATGTGTGTAATTAGAAGGTGACACAGCAGTTTACCTTGACCCAGAAACCAATTGCAATTACACTCCTCAAGAACAGATTCTCATTAATGCTCCACAGAACATGTGTTTGCTTTCTCAGCTGAGCATCTTCATCAACACAACAACCACACACAGCGTGGAATACCAATAGGACATTGATCCTTGTATCGATCAGGGAATATACTCTACAGACCCATTAGCACTCGCAGCATGCTGCCACCATCTTATCTTTGATTGTAGCTGATGACTGTGGATGAGTGTGTGAGTGTGTGATGGTCGTGCATAGGATGAGTGAGTGAGAGGAGAGTAATTACCAGAGGGAAGAGCCTCTGAAGTCCTGTGACTCCACTTACACAACTGTTGTTGCTTTAATGAATGAATATTGTGCATTTGACCTCAGAGTTTAACATCAATCGATACAGTGAGTCAGATTTACATTTGTGTGTGTGTGTGTGTGTGTGTGTATGTGTGTACACACTGGTTTCATTTGTTTCGAGATGGGGGGGATAAGAAGAGGTCTGATAACTCCACCAAATGTCAGATATTTTACATTCATAAACAAGAACATAAGCAAGATAAAGCACAACATGACTGAGAGAAATAACCTACAGATACACACACGCACACACACGCACACACAGAGTTATACACAGATAATAAAGCCATAAACACATGGTGCACTTCCCACAAAGCGCCAGGAAAGGTCAGCTTAAATAAGACTGCCCATGTTGCTTCTTGGTGCAGCATACCAGAGATTAGGGCCAGATACACTTACTTACACCCTGACACCCTGTCAGGAGGGGGGTAGGGGGGTGGAGCTGCTAAGCTTCACAGAAACATAACAGGGATGGAGAAGACTGTATAGGTATGGAGGCACCAAGCCACAGAGAGACGTGTCATTCTTGCAGCCAAGTGTTGGACACGCCAACGTCTACTCCTCTCCTCATGGAGAGGAGCATGTAATCAACTGTAGATTGAACACAGGCACGAATGAGGGTCTGTGCAAAAGATACGGAAAGACTGAAGTGATGTTTTTCAGGAAGAACAATGTTTTTGATGAGTCAGAACAGAGGGTGGAGTCCAGAGTTACATCAGGAATCAGGGTATTTAACATCAGTAACACATGATGTCATGAGCCCAGGAACGCTCAGGTTTAGATGTGGGACTTTGTGAAATGGCACAGTGTCTGTGGGTGTTGTTGAGTGGATGTAGAGTTGTGTGTCATCAGTGGAAACAGTGGAAACGGAGGCCATGTTGACTATGTGTCCTAAAGACAGAATGTAAATCATAAGTAGGAAACAACAAGGTAGAGAATGTTAACCATTAAATAGAGATGAATGGTGATCTTTCAGTCACTGCTGCACAGATAATCCTGTCCCACATCAGAAGCACATGTGGTTTTCATTGCAGAGCTGTGTGAATGTGCATGACAGGACCACTGCACCTTCTGTTACTGGCAGTATGACTCTTCCTCTACCACCCAACCACTGCTGCAGCTGTGTGTCACACGATGTCCAGTCACCTACTGATGCTCTTTGTAAAGTCCCACATTCTGGTTTCTTAGTGCACAGGCAGGGTCTCACTATGTGGAGCCTTACTGCATTAAACACTGCCCATGACCCAAACTGAGGAAGCTGTGGTGTTCATACAATCCTTAAGATGGAATCACTTGGTTTGGTCATACATATTTTGGGGCCTTAATGTTTTCTGTTGCTTTCTATTTTGCTGATTCTGCAGAGTAAATGCAGACTATCTGTGATAACCAGGGAATATAATTATATATATTTAATTTTTCCTGTATTTCATTCTATGCTGCCTCTCTCTCTGAAGTGTCCTTACCCAGCATGCTCTACATATTTTATTCAACACTGAACCACAGGAGGAGAAAAAGCAGAAGGCTTGTGTTGTAGTACTGCACACGTATGTGTCTGTGTGTGTGTGTGTTTGTGTGTTTGTGTGTGTAGTTGCTCCAGTCAGTAACACATAGCATGTCATGCTTTGTCGGTTTCTATGACGATTCCTAAAGAAAGCTCCTTCCTGACCTTTTATTTCTTTTCTTCTCATGTGGTATTTACATGGAACAGAATGATTCACGGTGAATAATGATTGTATAAAACTCTTATTATGTTGGAGGAGGTTGAAAACCGTGATTATAGTACGTCACTGTTCGAGACATTAGATGGTGATTCAAAAAAAAACAAAGCTGTGTCTAACATTGTGTCCCTGACTGGGAATCAGATGTGTATTGTGCTACAGCAGAAGAAGACGTCTGGCATGACAGTAGCTGGAGAGTCTGAACTGTCTGCTCGCTGCTTACAAAACAAATCAACTGTCACTTTTCCTTCAGTTTAGCAAAGTATGAGTTTGTCCAACGGGAACAATATGTTTAACTCTTTATACCATTTATTTAAATTTCTTAATGTTGATGAACGTTGATGTTTTTGAACCTTAATTGGTGTCAGTTCAGTCCTGAACCGAAACATGTACACCTTCATTTATCTGAGTTCACTTCATACTGACACCAGCCTTCTTCTCAGCGGAGGAGTGTACAGTGTCTCATCACAGGCTCCAGGGGAGGAGACACTTTTTAACATCAATAGTCAATTAACATAGACTTCATAGCAGGCTGCTATTTTTCTTGCCAGTGCCAGTCTTTCTCTGCCGTGGCGCAGATAACGGGAAAACAAATGGGCTGCCGAACAAAAGCAATTGCTCTCTTTTTATTCGGCGAGGAAGACAAAAGTGTTATTGACAGGCGCAGACAAACGGCCAGGGCTTTACTGCTGCACGGGGCTCCAGGTCTTCGAGCAAGACTGTGTACAGGCGGCGCACTGCAGGCAGGAAGCCTCTGGCAGCCATCTGCTTTTTCATGAATTTATCTAATGTTGCAGCTTTCGGAGGTAATGAAAGCGGCGGCCGTGTCCGTGAAAAGGACGGACTCTTGGGAAGACACACGCAACAACCACGTTCTGAGCAATTTGTCTCCATTTAAGAGACAAAAAATGTCCTCAACGGGAGGCTCTGTGAATAAATCAAAACCTGATTCGACAACCTTCATGCCAGACGCCCACGTGCGTTTTTTTTTTTTTTTTGGTCATCCCTCGCAGCCATTTAATAAAACAAAGTGTTGTGATTTCCATGGTAACCACATGCACCACAGCCATAAGGTCTCTGAATGCAGCCCTGTTTTCTTCAGGGGCAAGCATGTAAAAAAACAACATGCTTCAGATTTCAAAGGCAGATGAGACACGTTTTAAAGAATCACTATTTATACTCTTTAATGATGCAGATGCAGACACTTCAACTTATTTCAGAAGAGCCTGAAAAAATGCATCTCAGTCTTTTATTTTGTAATCTTAACATCTATGTGGATGTGTACTTTTTAAAATAACATGCAGAGCTAATTAAAACAGATTTAATGGGTCACAGCATGATCAAGAGGCCTTCATCTGCTCTGTGACAAACACAATGCTGGCTGTTAAGAGGCCGAGTGACCATGTTGGCCCACAAGTCATTTCCCACAGCAAATGTCTAATGCATGACTAATTTCCCCAGCAGCACAATTACCATATTTATATGAAAAATCTCTGTCAGATAAAAACACAATGATCCTATGTAAAGACAATGTGGTCCACAGCCGGTAGATTCAATTACTATGGATTAGTAGATGGCTGCATTTAAGCGAACATGAATGTAATCCTGGAGTCACGACCTGAGATCAATATTTAGGGAAAAGAGATGCTTTTCTCAATTGATTACATCCAGCAGAGTGGACTGAGAGGAAACATGCAGGGACACAGATTTATCTGTAAAGTGATTACGTCCATCACACAGGATTCACTCTGACCACAGAGCAGATAAAACCCAGACTTTGAGAAACAAAAGAGCATTACCTCATCTCTTTATTTATAAAGTAGATAGTCTGCTCCATGACAGAGTCACCTTCTAACTCAGTTATATCATATTCAGCAGCTGGGCAGGTCCCTCACTGCGCTGCTCTGATACTGTACTTCAGCCAGGCAGGAAGATGTAGAACATATGTAACATGAGATATGTCACCATCAAGGAGGTATCTCATTACCACATTCATACATCTTCCGGATATATGAGGACATAGGTTACATGAAAGCAACATTTGTATATGTGCACATATTAAGAATGAATATGATCATTTTTAAATATTTTATAACATATAATAATATATCTCATTTACATACAACATACATATCTGTATGTGATGTCAACATATTGACAGGTTCTGTGGTGGATACACAGATGGATATAATAAAGTTAATGATAATATTAAAGATTATTTATATCGCACTTTTCACAAAGTGATTTACAAGAGAAAATATGAAAGGTGTCTCAGCAGTCCACACAAAACAGACACACACTATGATACTGTGTACAGAGACACAATCAAGACAGAGACAATATTCAAAGATGAAAAGCTAAGAGCATAATGACAAAGGTTAAAGGTCACCCAAACGCCTGCGTCAAAGGATGTGTTTTGAGTTTCAAAGGAAGGAGCAGACCATGAGGACGCAGACCGAGCAACCCCGAGATTTGGTGCTACAGCCTCAAACGCTTGATCACCACCAGTCTTCAGGTGGGTGCGTGGTATAGAGAGAAGATTTTGCATGATAGATCTGAGGGAGCGAACTGATGAGTGGGGGTGTAAGTGGTCAGCCACATAAGGGGGGAGCCTAACCATGTAGGGCTTTGAAGGTGAGTATGAGGATCTTAAACTGAAATCTGTATACTACTGGAAGCCAGTGAAGAGACTTTAACACAGGTGTGATCTGAGGCCTTCTATGTGTCCTGGTTAGAAGTCTTGCTGCCGCATTTTGGATCATTTGAAGACGACCGAGGGCAGAAACACTCAGGGAGTCGTAGTGATCGATATGTGAGGATATGAACACGTGAATAATCATCTCCAGCTTGGTTTTTGAGACTGTTGATCTTAGTTTACTGATATTTCTCAGGTGGAAAAAACTTGATTTGGGTATCAAATGATGTTGATTGGTCAAAAATGAATGTACAGTATTACATGTTAGATGTATGTATTCAAACCACTTTTTTTGTACTAAACTGCAACCAAGACGTGACAATTATTGTAACCTTGGCAACAGAGGTCCGCTGTGCTGCTGTCAGAACACTTTGTGGTTGTGCCTAAAATCACCCACTCATTCACTACTCCCTACTCACTCTATAGTGAATTCTATACAGAGGACTATATAGTGAGCTCACTGGTAAAATGAAAAACACTTTGGGACACTACTCTGCCGCGCAGTTAATTACATTATTATGTTGCATAATTAAAACGTTCCAGATCAATGCCGACTGCAATCATGACAGCGATGCATGACCGCGATGCATTATGGGATATATTATATATATATTGCTTGGTTAGTGACCATCAGTTGTACACCTCTTTTCACGCTGCATTGTGGGATACTAGAAGTCCACTATATAGGGTACATTCATTCTCACTACACATTCGGACAGCACTACAAAAAGAACCACTGTAACCATAATATCCACACCAGCCAAGTCAACCACAGCTAGTCACAAGTCAGTGAGTGAACAAGCCATCCAACTGTCTAAAACATCTTCTTTCTGTCTGAGGACAAATTTAGACTCAAGACGTTCAGACGAAGTCTCAGTGTTTCATGTTAGTGAAGCTCGGCCTTTTAACATATGGACGCTATCTGAAGGTTTTTAAAATATATATATATATTCCAGTATGCCTTAATGATAACTGCACAGTGTTTTGAAGTGAACTGAGAGCATTTGATAAAGGATTGGGAAAGGGGTGTGTGTGTGTGTGTGTTGGGGGGTGATTGAGGGAGAGGGGTGCCCACTGAGAAAAGCCCTGACGTAAACTTTTAATTACCATAAAAGCAATATCTGCAGATGATAAAGCTGTCTCATATCATGAAATGAAAACATCAAACCCATGTATTACTTCTCATTACCCAGCGGGGCACAACCAGGGCCCAAGGACACAATTAAGAGAGGACGGAAAAGGACCTGTCGCACATGAATCAGACTGAGCAGTGAGAGCTTCCACTAACAAAGATGACTTTACCCTTTGCAAGACGCCACACAGCTGATTTTGTATTCTCTTTGAGGAAATAATAGGGAATAATCTGCCGTGGCTGGGAGTTTCTTTTCTAAAGTGAGGCAGTCTCTGAAGTGTGTTGTGAAGTGCGGCCAAATGCTCAGTGGGAGCAGGCGGTGCAGAGGTCCAGGCCCGCAGCCCCTCGCATCATTAGTTAAAGTGAATAAACAAGCAGCATTGGATATCTGATTCTGTTCAAAGACTAATTTCACTTCCTTGATGAAATGTGTAGGCACATATTCAGTCTGTTTGGTCTCTGAGTTTGTAGTCCACAGAGAGAGGAGCAGGCTGCATCAAACATTGATAGCTGGCAGTTTGCACCTGAAATAAGCAGGAAGTAAACAGCCTCACTACAAACTGCAGAGTGGAGAACTTGAGCCAAGTCAGAGCAGAGGCTGAGTAGAGGTTAAATGATGAATGTGGTCCCAGAGTTCTGCCCAAGGAAAGCTTCTTCATTTTTAACTGTGCAAAAAAGATGCACACAGAGTTAACAGAGTAAACCCTGACTGTCTTCCTGTCAAAAAGAGCCCACAGGTCGTCTCTGTGCAGCAGCTCCTCAGATACATTCTGTCGCTATGCGACATATAGTGGTTGTAGTAATTAGTGTATATCCCCTGTTAAGCGTGTATCATAGACTGTATGTAAAAAGGTGTGTATGCACAATCGCTCTTATATAGTGGTAGAGGCAGAGTGATGCTGTTAGGGGCAGGGTCATAGCTAGCTGGAAGCTTATCTACGTCACTCGGCTTCCTCTTAGTCCCCCCCCCCCCAAAAAAAAGAAAACAGAGAAATCCTTGTTCTCAAAAACAGTTTTACCTTCAAACTCCACAGTTCAGTACTGTATAGTTATCAAACATTTCACATGTTCTGCAACTATGTTCTAACTTATTTAATATGTTTCCAATCGAATCTCATATTTCACTTTACACATACTTTAAAGGAGACATATTCTGCCCCTTTTCCACAAATTAAAATAGTTCCCAGACATGTCTGTGACCTGCTTCAGTCAAAATACCCCAAGGATCAAACAGCTCTTTTCATCTGCTCAAGACAGCCCTGTTCAGAACAGTTTCAGTGCCCGTCTCTTTAAATGCAGATTAACCACTGCTAGCCCCGCCCCACCCCTTCTACCGGTACCAGGTAGGGGTGGTATAATGCAAATTCGAAAACTAATGACATCATTACTGGACAACTGAGGGAACAGCTCAAAAACCACATGGATTTCAACCTGTGGAGCAAATTACAGATTATTTTTGTCAATTCTCACATTTGGGGCCAGAAGGCAAGACACACACCAAATATATGTTAAAGAGCCTTCAAGAAGTGATATTTCCATAATACGTCCCCTTTAATGTAGAGGTCCTTGTTTTAATCACAGTCTCACAATCCATGGGAGTGGGAGTCTGTTCTGTTAAGCTGCCTGTTCAAGCCATAACAAAATGGGAGGTCCAGCGTATATGTACGGTGTTTACTCACTGTTGATGCACAGAGCAGCCATCTTGGATTGTGGATCACTTAAGTACTTCTGAGTTGGTTTTCCAACATCAGGAAGTGTTTCTGCTGACGTAGCCGACTGGGGAAGTTGGAAAATCCGACTTCCAAGGAGAAGTCTCTATGAAGGAAGATTAATCAGGCATTAGCAACCATTAGTCCAGATGATCAGCATCCTTTAACTGTATTAGACAGCTGCTCTGTGCTCTACCACTTCTGGTCCACTGCCTCTTTATTCAGGGAAGGCAGTGATGCACAGAAGAGGCTGAAATGTTAATGTTTGGACTGATCGGACCTGCTGACTTTATACTCCAGACCAGTGACCACAGGGTGGAATCACAGAGTAGAGCAGCAGTAACACAAAACACCACTAGGGCCTAATTCACTGCAGGGGGGCCAGGTTTGCATAGCTCCATCACTGTATCTTCCACAGTAAGGTCACATATGGTTTCTGTCAGTTGCTGTGTATAAATCACCTGCCTGTCTATCTACTACATCTACTTCTGACAGTGCTCCTACCTTTCTCTTATGTGTATCATATTAGACTCTTAACCCTTCAGAGTCAGGCATTCTCGTCTGTATTTCTCTCGCCTGGTCTCCTTGTAGATTAGCTCTGTAATACACAATCAAGTAACTGACATCCTTTTTCAGGACAACCTGGGCTTTCAGAATGGGATGCACTGGATTTTTTGTGTTTTCCTGCAGTGAAAAAACTTTCTCCTTCCATACGAGGCCATCTTGGTCATAGCTCGTGTAAAATGTGTAAATGGTAATCTATGCATTATTTACTGCATTTATGGCTGATTTTCCAGGGCAACAGGGCAACAGAGCAACCCCCTTGATGTAAATAAACACTCTTCGGCACATCATGTGAAGGCGCACGGGTCTCCTGTAGGACTTTGGCCCATCCTGTGATGGGACAGGAGTCTCCTATTGGACACGGATGTTTGAGGCAGGACTACTACACTTCTGGGTAAGCAACAGACACACAGTGGACTCTTCGTAAAGACTGAAGAGTCACTTTCAATAAAAAAAGAATTATGTCACTATCATTTGCCAGTCCGGAGATACTCGCAAAGAGGAAAACAATACCGCCGCCATCCTATACGATGGCACCGACCTCAGAGGTTTAAATATGAAAGGAGGCTCCCACATGCTTAAGTTTTACACTGACCTGTATCACCTGTATGACTGACCTGGGGGTTCATCCTGATAGCTGAGAATATTACTGTCAGATACCACCTCCATCTATTAAATGCACTGCTGATCACCAAACTGCTCTTGGTACAGTCCTCTCTGATCGTTTGAAATGTTCATTCCAAGGTGAAATCAGGTGGTAGAATTTCACTGAGTGATTAGTAAGGGATGAGAAATGCATTCAAAAGGCTGGGGGTGGGGGTGAGGGGTGAGAGGGTGAGGCGACCACATTCTCCTGCCTTTTGATGCACGTCTGCTTGAGCCAGGACGCAGAACAACTCGCTTCCGAGTGCTTCCTTGTGTTTTGTGCTATTTTTGTCAGCGTATTGCACACCCGCACACATTTCTCCACAGTGAGACAAAATGAAGCAAAGCCTGCGAGCTAGCTGAGGCAGCCACTGTGCGCTCCCTGCTGTGCTGAGCTCCGTGTTCCCTTGTTAAGAGCGACAAGCTGAGAGCACAGACGCCACATATCAACAACGTACATGTTTTACTGAGACAATTCACAATTCACATATACTGGCCATGCTACAGCCTGCAGCATATAAACAGCAGTGCTACACAGCTAGTCTGGCCTTGTGCAAACTTTAAAACAATCCACCTACCAGCACTTTTGAAACTCGCTGTGTAATTAACATGCTGAATCCTGTTTGTTTAATTTGCCAGTCAAATAAGTGATTTCCTCAAAATGTCAAACAAATGTCACAAACACCTCAAATCACTTCTGAAGAGAGGGTGACAATAATAGCAGTGATTCAGAATGTAGATTAACAGGCGCAACAACATCTGTCATCCACATCTGCTTGAAGACTGCATGAAGGACAGAGAACGGTGTGATTAACACACAGCAGATGTATTGTGGGTAGAACGCCATCATTATCATTCTCTGTTGAAATGTCCACATTGTACATTTACAAACATAATCAGCCACTCGCCAATACGGCTGCCAAAAGGCCTGTTACGCCACCTGACAGCCTGCTTAGTGCCTCCGTCACTTTAGCATCTAATAATTGCTGTGTAAGTTAGCATGCCGACTGTTTTCATCACCTCGTCAGGATGTTTTGAGGGATGCCTCCCCCTCAGAGTGTGGAGGGAGCTCCGGAGCAGGCTCGTGAATGAAATGTAGTGGAGTGGAAGTATTGACATTATGTGGGATTTGTGCTGTGTTATTTCCCCGGAGGTACTCGCCGTGTTTACTCTGCAGCAAACATAAGCTCAGAGATTGAAGGTCTTTTGACATCACCAATACCTCCTGACACACACCAGGCACGCTCCACCAATTCATAGACTGGACCATAACCTTGGAGGAATGGAGAGAGTGTAAGGGTGTGTGTGAGAGAGAGCAGAGAGAGGAAGCTGTGGGGGAAAATACTGTTTGTCCACATAAAGATGATGATATACAATAATACAATAATCAAGATCCTGTGCGTATCTATGTGCATACTGTGTGTGTGTGTGTGTGTCTAAAATCACCCCTGCATACAGAGCAGCCTGCAAAGCTATAATGCACCACAGCACTGTCTAAAGTTCTGCACATCTGAAGTTTCCTCCCTCATGCAAAGAGAATATTTGATTTCCAAACACTGTCAGCTGGTAATGAGGGAATAGTCCTCTGCTGCTCTCAGGGTAAAACCAGCTTTCTATTACAAGCAGGAAAAAAAAATCAGGAAATTGTTACCACACAATTCAGTTACTGGATCAAAAACTCACAGTTTTGCTGCACAGGTTCCTTTTTGTGGCCCAGGTGAATTAGTGGTTGAACATGCAGAGAAAATGTTACAACAGACTGCGAACCCAACTGCACGAGATTCAAATGAGTCACGTGAGAGAAGATCATCAGAGATAGACTGGTGGTCAGTATGGTGACGATGCTGGATATTTCCACGGCACATGAATGTACCACAGCTCAAGAGCCAGAGCTGATCAAGCCACCGAAACTGCAGTTCCTCTAATGACCACTAGAGTGTGACTCCAGCAGTGAGTCAGTCCCCATAGACTTTATAGCGACTGTACACTACGTCTTTATGTTATATATTATACAGTTGATGGTGCTGACCAAACAAACCCAATCCACAGGAATGGATCCTGAGCTTTTTATGCTGTCATTCAATGGCTTTACGGATGTTACAAGGGTTTTTCTCTCTTTATCCCATTTATATCCAATACAACACATTCAAGTGCTGTGGGATTCTCCAGACTCATTCATATTTTAATGAATGTAGCTCCCAAATTCGCTTTTTTCTTTTATCCTTTATCAATATTTAAATTGTGTTTTGAGCCTCGGTTTGATTTTCTGAAAGCACAACTTATAAAAGCAAATATCTCGACATGATTTCCACACAAAGGCCTGCTCATCAGATACACATCTCTTCATGTGTGTAACACACTCAGATCAGGCCTCCTGGAAACCTGCCAACGGTCATTACTCATTTCACATCCACTAACTGCCTCAATCCACTTGTTTCAAACAGACTGATGTCACTGTTACTGTAACTGTCAAAAAGAGTTCCTAATAAAACAAAGGTAGAAACTTTTATGCCCCCATGGCCTCAGAGGAGTATAATATTGCAAACAGTGACCCTGCAAAATCCCAAATCGTTACATCATCTTACAGTATGAATCACATCATGCTCTATTTTAACAGGCCAAAAGCACATGGCCTAAAGCACATGGTGTCTTTACAACATTTTCTATTTGACATATGGAAAAAGGTAAGTGTCTTAGAGAGGACCCTTAATTATTCATGGGAGTATTTTGGCGTCAAATCCAATACACCAATCACAGTGCCATCTTCCAGGTGCACCTGCACCTTGATGCATTGCTCTTATAATGGCACAGTGTTTCACACAGTGTTAGATTCTACTTGTAGTGGTTGGTTTTATATTGTGAGTGTGACCAGTGAGCCCAGTGCAGCAGCTCATTTGTTCTGAGGACAAAGGCAGTGAATCAGTTCACTGCACACAACTCTACAAAGAAACAGAAATCACTACATTAGACCTATTTTATGTTATAAGATGAGAAGTGCGAATAAATCTTCAGTTCATTATCAATCTGGGCTTCAGAGGATTTAACGGGTATTTAGAGAGAGTGTTAGGATAGAATGAGTCACACTGGACATCTGTAACGTAGAGTATGGTATGATCCAAACATCTGAAGCACATGTGTAACAGACCCTGTGTCGATGTGAAACAATTCTGTTTCAGTTTCAAATCCAACATAGTTAACATATTTAACAACACAGACACAGCGCCACCGTGGTGCTGGTGCACCACAGATTGCTAAACTCCAGAGACTGAGCTCAAGCCCAGTCTCGTTGCTCCTCTCACACACACATGAACGTCCTGTGCTAGGCTGCATGGCCAGCCAGCCTTCCCACCAGAGCTCCAGCCACACACAAAACTCCTTGCTCAGCACTGGTACTGGCAAGGGCGATGGCAACGGCAACAGTACCGACAATGGCACTGGCACCGGTACCAGCAGAGGTGACGCCACCAGTACCAGCAACAGCAAAGGTACCGACAACAGCACTGGTACCAGCAACGGCATCGGTACCGGCAACGGCAACAAATTCATGTGGGCTACTGTGCTTCTCCGAGGACGACACAGGTAGCAGACAGTTGCCCTTCTCAACCAGAGTACCAGTTCCAGTAACCAGCCTAAATCTTACATTGTGCTGCTTTAATCAATGCAATTTACATGTATGACTTTGGTCTATGACAGTAAACAATTGCAAAGTCTTTGGTGTAACCTCAACATTACGGTCCTAGTTTGAGAGAACAGTTCTGCAACATCAGTGACATTTATATAGTATCACAGTTACATGGTAGTCATCATCTCATTGACAATACACTCAGTGTGTGTTGCAGCCTGAGAGTATAACTGGTGTAGCAAAAGAGCTTACTGATAACTAAAGGAAATTTTAGGAACCTAGATATATCAGCTTGTCTATGTGTTGCTTGTATTCCTAGATATCATAAGGAGCCAGTTGCTCCATTGTGGATGGACAAAGTCTTCCAAATATATTCATTCATCCTGAAGTGGGTATCGTGAAGAGCTGAGGACTTTTGATGGTCCATTTCACAAGAGTTTGCTAATGCACTCACAGAATAGAAGAACAATGTTAATCTAGATATCTTTATGTGTGTCTCACGGAAAACACTCCACACACACACACACACATGCTCCACACTGGCATGCACACTTGAAGCCCTTGGGAGATGGAAATAGTCAAGCAAGATATAAATGCAATCCATTATTCATAATGTATCTGAGAGATGTGGCATGGAGAAAAAAAGTGCTATATTTTTAGGTCAGCGTGTGGAACCACAAAATGTACAATCACAAAAAGCTGCAAAATATGTTGAATCCCACTCATCTTTAACCAGAGAGAGAGACTGGAAACCCATTTCTAAAAAGCGAGCGTGTTCTGGCTTTACAAGTACCAGCCCAGTCCATTACCAAGTCTCTGAGTGTCTGCGTTTATAGCAGAGAGAGAAACGCAGAGAGCATCTTATTGGCATCATAAAACACCATCACTGTCACATTGATCCAGTTTCATCCACTGGCTGACTGGTCCAGGCAGCGGCAGCCTCTATCAATCAGAGAGCGGGGACTTCACAGAGGCCATCGCCGCCTGGGGAGAGACACATTCAGATGTTTTCATCTTCGTTTGCTAAGTTAACACATTTTGCAGGTTTTGGCAGCAGATGTTCACAAAGAATTAATTTTATAATATTTATTTATCCACTGAGGGTGAACAGAAAGCATATGCTCTTTTCAGCAGCTCCTCTACACTGGATTTAACTGTCGTGCTCCAGAGCATTGCAGCAGGGAGCATCTGCCCTGCCATGACTACTGCATGTCTCTTCTTCTGACCAGCACTGTTGTTGCTTCTTTTTGTGATCAATTTTTAAAAATGAATTTCTGTTTTGTTCTCAGTTTTTTTTTTTTTTTTTTTAAATAACAACGACTTAAAGGAGACATATTACATATTACAAATTACTTTATTAATCCCAAAGGGATATTCCCCCCCTTTTCCACAAATTAAAACAGTTCCCAGGTGTCTTAAAGACATGTCTGTGACCTTCTTCGGTCAAAATACCCCAAGGATCAAACATCACAGCTCTTTTCATCTGCTCAAAACAGCCCTGTTCAGAACAGTCTGTTTCAGAGCCCTGTCCCTTTAAATGCAAACGAACCACTGCCAGCCTTCTACCAGTACCAGTACTCACAGGTAGGGGTGGTGTTATGCAAATTCAAAAACTAATGACATAATTGTATGACAACCGAGGGAGCAGCACATACAACCACATGGATTTCAACCTGTGGAGCAAATTACAGATTCATTTTGTCAATCCTCACATTTTGGGGCCAGAAGGCAAGACACACACCAAATATATGTTAAAGAGCCTTCAAGAAGTGATATTTCCATAATAGGTGTCCTTTAAGTTCTCATTTCTTAACACCATTTACTAAGGACTAAAAACCATCTCAATGTAGATTTACATCTCTCTCTCAGGCTTCTCTATGAAGCTCTAGTAACAACAGGTCAGTGAGCCAATGAGAAGAAAGGCTCAGTTTCTGAATACAGATTCAAAATGAACAATTGGGACTTCTCATTGTCCAGCTTGTAGGATTTGGTTCCTCTATTTACCTCTAATCTGCTATATTTTATTTATTCACTGTCAATCAATGAGAAGAGAGGAGGCTCTGAGCCTGATTGGCTGACTCACACAGCAGAGCTCAAAAGAGAGGCCTGAGACTGAAAATGTAAAAACTACAATGCAAAACTGCACTGAGATGATTTTGAAAACATAAATATATCTTTTGATGGATCAATATAAGAGTTATGATAAGAATTACTTCAACATTTAAAAGATATAACACACGAAAAGTGTAAAATATGAGACTTTTAAAACAGAACCTGGACCTCACTGATAATTAAAACCCACATGGACGTCTCATATTATACAATATGGGACCTTTAAAGCGTCCACTGCTCATCGGGTTTGAAGTCTCAGCTAGGTGCTGCAATAATAAGTGGTACAAAAAGGCACTCTGCTCATTAGTTTGCAGAGTCTATTCATTACATCTGCAAGCTGTCGGTCGTAGACCTTTTGCAGGGATACAGGGCGAACAGATCGCTTGAATACTTAGGCCCCATTTACACTTCATTTCTCATTTGAAGTGTCTCGTATCTGTTGTAGTGAAGAGGCCGATCAATTAGTGTTCACTAAAGCTGTAAAAAGTGGTAGAAAGGCTGAACCACTCGGTCATTTGTGCCATTACCTCCACTCCACAGGCTTGTGTCATTAAAAGCAGCATGTGTAAATATCCCCCATCACTAAGCAGCCACTGTATGTCTCTATTAATCCTGCATGTCATGTAACAGACTGTGTTATGAGCTTCAATGCTCCAAAGAGACACTGTTTTTCTTCATCTGTTCATTTTATGTTGTATTCCAGCCTCTGTGTGAAAGCTCTGTTAGAGCTCAGGGCTCGTTTAAAGCCCCCCCCCCCCCCCGGAAGCTCTGATTGGTCAGCTTGCCAACTACTACCATGGCAACTACATGTTCCACGACGTCTTGTTTTAAACAAACAGGTGTGGCTGTTACGGCTTCGGTTCTGCCTAATCAGCCAAGACGAAAGATCTGATCCAACTTCACAATCTGGACTGGAGGCGAGCAAACCCACTGTCAGTGGAGTTGGAAGGAGGGAAGAAGCAGAAATAATGGAGGAACAGACTGACAGTTAGACTTTATGACCATTTCAAGTTTCCACCACTTCACTGTCCTCCTGGTTTACAACGCTGGTCACTCTGAATAAATCACACTTTAATGGACAGTCACTGGAAAATTAACTGAGCAGTCGAATTATGGGTGACATTCAGGCTAGAAAGGTAGAGAACCTCAATACTCAAACATTGTTGCATTAACATCTTTATTGACTGCTTATTATTTTCACATTTAGATCATCAGCAACTCTGTTAAACACGCTGACAGTGATACTGCAGACTGACAGACTGTGAACCTGAGTGCCCAATAAATGTGAACTCCAGACACAAGTGTGACAATATAGCACCTAACTGTGCATGGTTCCTGCAGCAGCCCTCCTTGAAGTGCAGGCTCTCACTCTAATGTTTGAAGCAGCGGAGCTACGCATGGAAAAAATAAAGTAGGTAAAATAAAGTAGTAGTACATGTAAGGGAACGTGGGTGTCTTTTCAACAGGACAACATAACTACAGAAAACTCCACATTATAAATTGTTATGTGCTGTGCGTTGGGTGGGGGCGGCCAAGCTTGATGGGCGTGTCCAGCTTACAGGTAGGCAGCACAGATGTATGTATTGATATTAATAGTTCTAGGACTGAAGGCCTGGACCCTCGACAAAGGAGAAAATTGGTTTTTGCCGTGACAGAGTTCCTCCCTTTTGTTAAAACCTTGAGCTTGACCTTGTGACTGCGTGGACCATTTACATGCATAAAACCTATATAAATCACAATCAGAGAGGGAAAACTTAGACAAGCATGGTAGGTCCTCTTTAAGACCCAGTTTCTGAGGCTGTGTGCATTTCTCTCTGGACACCACTGTTTGATAGTCCTTTACTTTCACGATGTTACAGTATTATAAAACCTGGATGTGTCAAAGCAGACATGGAACTCTACCCTTATACTATACACAACCATCACATACACTGTTTCAAATCAGTACCCTCTCATTTAGAAATATTCAGGGATGATTAGTTCAGGGTTAGACTGTGTCACACCTTCTAGCCTCCCCACAGATCCACAGCTCTTTGTGTGTAGGAGAAAGTTGTCAGGGCACAGCGTCCGACACCAGACACAGAAGATGGAGTCATGTTGTGACTGTGCCTCAACAAAACAAAGAACAAAACCTTATTTCAGCACTTCAACACAATAAAAACCTTATTTTTTCACATTCTTGAAAAGGTCAGAAATGTTCAATACTAGGTGTTAATATTCTGAAGTGTCCTTGAGACAAAGTGTATGTGAGGCAGTTTCACATTCATATTCCAGGTCTTACCTCAGTTTTTAACATTTTTTCATTTCTCTGTTACAATGAAAATACAGGAGTATTTTGCACAGACGATCAATCTAACAGCCAATAAATTATCTGCCCTTGTTGAGAAAAATTAAAGTCCACACATGAATATGAATGAAGCCGAGGGCCGGTTTAATATTTCCGAAGCTCTGCAGTTGAGACCTCTTGTAGAGGGTAGGTCAAGATTTTCAGCAGGGAATACTCTGTACGGGAGCTAAATGAGATGCTGCATGGCAGGAATACAGAGGACAGGCTTAGGCTCTGTTAATATATTGGCCCTTGTGCCAGCAGGAAGCTTGACAAGGTGAGAGAAGGCTGGGAGAATTTATTTAACTGGAAATGATGAGTCCCTGCTCCTCTGTGAATATCTGACATTTTCTAATAAGTATCTTAACACCTTTTTCCTTTAATTCCACTTGATTGTCTTCTGAGCATAAGGAGGTTACCAGGTTCACAGCTTTTACTTTTTATCCACTCAGTCCAGTCCAGTCTCTCTTCTGATGTAGATGACATTTATCTGACAGTATGTTGATATAATTATTTTCATGTCCATGTGTGCATCTGTATTTGTTTGTTTGTGTGTATCACATTCACATTTATGGAGATACTCCGAAGTGCTTTTTCTACATAGCCATCATTCACATGAACAGCTGTTGACTGACCAGTCAAGAAATGTCATCAGACACGGAACTGAAACCTGCTGACAATACACTGAAACCTCACTTGACTGAATGCTACTGTAATACAGCGTGCAGGTTTACAGTGGTTCAGCAACAGTACGTCCTCAACTTTACACCTTGATCTCATCTTATTAATTATTCTGAAGAAATAAAGGAGGCTTTGCTCAAACACTGATTTTCATATACACTGACTTCATATACAAAGAAAAAATAAAGGAGAAGTCTGTTCCCATGATACTATTTGATGCTTGTTGTTTTTTCCAGCAACATACTATTAATGTGTTTAAATCTAGTAATTGTTTCTCTAGAGTAAACAGAGATTTTACTCCAGCACTGCCATACCAGATTCAGATTCTCCAAGAACAAGGGATTAAGGGAGAAACACCGGGGTACTATGGGCATGAAGATCTTGGCATCGAGCTGCTACTCCCTCCTGAAAGTACAGCTTGTTAGCCGATCCCTCAAAGATGTCTGGGCATCTGATTATGACGCCCCCTGGATGCCTCCCCATGGAGGCTTTCAGACACACTGACTGGAAGGAGACCCTGCAGCAGGCCCAGAATACGCCCGAGGGATTAGATATCCCATCTGCCCAGGGAATGCCTCAGAATCTCCAATGAGGCTCTTGAGGTTGTAGCCAAGGAGAGAAGTGTTGGTGTGTGTTGTGCAAAAATGCAAAAAAACACACACACACACCAGGCAAAGCACAATGATGCTGTAATATATACAGACTGAACTCTGTGCTTCATGTTATGTAAATGATTCCTGCCTTAATAAGGTTTAATAAGGATTGAAGGTCTACTTGACCGAAAATGAATTTGTGTCAAATGTTGTTTAAGAGGCTCCACGCTGAACTGGGATAAAGATGCAATTGAAAAAACTTGAAAAATAGACACAATCAACTCTGCAGCTCAGAGAACCAAACTGAAATCCAGTAGATATACAGTAGGACTACAGAAAAGAGAGAGATGAAATAACTCGGCGTGTGTGTGTTTGTGGGTGTGAGTGTGATCCTTTTCCAAGACACAACAACCCTCTTCAGTGCAGCTCATCAACAGTTCTTCACAGATTGTAATGTGTTGTGGCAGGAGATGAGCTCTGCTGTCTATAAAAAGCAGAATTCTGCCACATGCTTGAGGTCTGCGGCACATCAGACGGACACACAGCAGACAGCGGGGACTGTGTGAGGCTGGAAGGATCAAACCCAGATGGTCCATTTCTTTGTGAACTGGCACAGAGTATCCTAATTATTATTCGTGTGAAGAGAGGCCCCTCTTTGAGTCTGATAGCATTGGCCGACATGGCCCGAGGCGAGGCCAAGGCTGACCCCGAAAACACTGCAAAACAACAGCGCCATTCTGCCTGCTGGAGACGTACACACACACACAGATTCTCTGGTCTGATCATTAAGTCGAATTTAGAAAGGTGGAACATCACCGGTGCTGACTGCAGCCTCAACACACTGCCATCAACCTCTAACACCTTCTGGGTGAAGCTGCTCACACAGAAACACATACACACCTAAATACACACACACACACCCAGACCAATCTACAGGAATACAGACAACTCCTACACATAAACACACACACGCCCACACAACAGCACACTGTCACATGTTGGGACTGAAATAGCAGCAGTTAATTATGTCAGTGTGAATGAAACTTTTATAGTCCACTATCTTTTTATGGTGTTGACTGTGCTGCTCTTTAGTGCCTTTGTTCACTTACACTACTAAAACACAGTTTGGTCTACAATGAACAGACTGTGTAAGCTGTGATACACACAAACACACACGCGCACACACACACACTCTGTACAGTGTAATTATCTGCTGGTGTCCTCTCAGTTTTCAAATGAACACACTTGCTGGGGGTGTACTGTAGGTCTTGTGACTCGACTGAATTCAGACCGGGAAGCTGGAGACTCTTTTCTGTTGTTAGCTCTTGTGTGTGCTTGTTGCTGAATGACTGACTGTACAGTAAATGTGTGATTTGGACCGTCTGTGTTTGTATATCAGCTATTTGACTGGAGCACTGCAACTCAGGCTCAACCTTCATGACTCACACTTGGACTCACGTAACAGGAACTTGATTTGAACTCAGACTCAAGGTTGGGGACTCTACAAAAATAAATTCATAAATCTACATCAGCTTGACACAGTGGAGTTAGAGTTGAATTTATTCTGGAGACATATTCCAAATGTTGCCTGTCTTTGCTCAATTTAAGTTAAGTTTAAGTCGAGTTGGGAGCCAGAAGAAGACGACCTGCTGATTCCAGGACTTTTCTCTCCTCACTCTGACTTCCTATTTTAAATGTATATTTTAATGATCTCCTCAGAATCGTGGGACTCTTCCACATATTGCAACAGTTCTGGAGCTTAACATCACACTGTGGGTTTTAATTATTTTCAAACTTGGTTTAGTTTTTCCATCAGTTTTGCAGAGCAGATTATTCTTAATACTACAATACCCATGATCCTCAACTTGATTAAAACTGTACAATAGTCTACTGAAGTTGGGAAAATGCCAGGCTAAAGCTAAAACAGAGAGTCAGATGAGAGGACTGAATCTGCCTCATGTTTGCTGGTTAAGAGTTGGAGCTAAAAGTTGATTTGTTAGCTTAGCATAAAGGCTGGAGGCAGGAGGAAACAGCTAGCCTGCATAACAACCAGTTCACTGACGTGATATGCTGCTGTTGCCACACACAGTTACACTGCTCAGACGGTGATGGTACAAGCTGCAGGTGTTAATGCTACGCTAAGACCCATCTCCTCATTTCCTCCAGCTTAACAGCTAGCTGTGAGATTTATATCTCAACACAACTTCCACCACACAATCGTCTTTACACTATCAGGATTTCTGGGGCCGATCACTGATCAGTGAGTTTAAATAAACCGATAACCGATCACGATCCGATCACATGAAGGAGCAATATGTCTAAATAACATGTTTATAGCTTGTGTTTTATCTGTCTCATTCACTTTGAAGACGTTTCATGCCACCAACATGTTTGCATTTGACATCTAATGATTCAAGATTCAAAAACTTTATTGTCCAGAGCTCAAAACAAAAACACCACAAAGACATAAAAAACACATTTAAACTAATGAGATGTGTCTATTTCGCAAAACAAACACATCTCGTTGGTTTAAATGTGTGTTTTATGTCTTTGTGGTGCCTATACTGCCAGAAAAACAACAACATCAAGAGCAGTAAAAAATAAATAGAACGCAATGATCAAAACTGTTGCACGTCGCCTGGAGTCCGGTGGGTCCTGGTCTGCCATGGAGACACGGCAGCTGAGAGGGCCGAGTGAGAGGATGGCTCCTCTGAAGTTCCTACCTCCTTCTCTTTACCAGGAACTCCCGCAGTGGAAACGCAGCTAAACATGTCGGTGCGTGGAACTTATGCAGAGTAAATGAGACAGATAAACACAAGCCATCTGCAATCTATGCAACAGGAGCATCTGCAAAACGTTTCAACACGACAGTGATGTCATTGATCAGATCGATGAATTAAGACATTGTGGCTGATCTCACAAATTGCATAAAATGCAGCATATTGGCTGATCAGATATAGCCAATCAGATCGGCAGAAAGCCTACTACACAACCCTATGGACTTTCTCAAAAAACAAATATGAATGAAAGAGACAATAAACAAAATTTCAACCCACCCACTAGTGTTTACTAATGGTTTTCATTCGGATGCTGCTACTGCAGAAAAGTCACTGCTAGAAAAATGTATTAGCAAACACATAATCAATCACAGATGTTTGTTCCTGGCCTTTAGTGTTTAGCATTAGCAGCATCACCACCACTTACAGTCCCACTGCACTGTAACAATCCCATTTCAACTAGAAATCCTGCTCTCAGTGCCACAGTACAGGCAGAGTAAAACACCAGCTTGGATTAATAGGCAGATTGTGTAGAAATGATTCCAGCTCATCATCAGTGTTGAGCTTTCTATAGTCACACTGGTCATCTGTACAAATCCCAGTGTTCCATAAAAATAAATCCATCACATTAATGACATTGTCAGTCTATTCACTGGCCCTCTCTCACTCCTCCCTGGTGGACTTTCTTCCCCAGTCCAACCACAGCTATTTCCATCGACTGAATGCTCAAGGTTCACTCTGGTGTTACCTGGGTTTCTGTCCGTCTGTGCCATCTTGGACTCCTCTAACCACCAGGCTGCTGTGCTTCTGCCTGTAGACTTTCCACACATACTCTAGTGTTGTTTCACAGTCCACCATTTCCATTACCTGGGGAAAACACAAAGCACGCCACTATCAGAGGCACAAAGAATAGAACAGAGGAACACAGGAAACCAATCAACCAAACCAAATCAAACCATTGTGAAATCAACATTTATTTCATAATGATACAATTTCCACTTAAAGCGAAACACAGTATAAACACAAAGACTGATGAATAGAAAATGAATGAGTGAAGGGGAAAGTCAAGGACATGGCAAAAGGTGGCATTAAAAAGGGCACAGTTATCCATCCAATTAAATTTATAACCCACGTTAAGCACATTTGGCAGTCTGGATTGCAGAAATTGAAAAATGGGGGACGCGTGTCCTCAGGCATGCCCCTCCAACAGACACACACACACACACACTATACCCCTCAATCAAAGCACCGGCAGCTGTAAGCACCATTTCAGGGGACGCCATTATGCAAGGAAAATGTCATTAGCGATTTTACAATTTCACGCGTCAGTGCCACTAACATGTCTCTGGAAGACGGCAGGGCACAGACGAAAGGTAAGGGCCACAAACTTTGAAAGCAAACCCTTGACTGAGATGGAGGGAAGTGAATTCTCCACAGCAGGCCCACCCCTCCTCTGGACTACGGTGGTGCATCACTCAGCCTGCTGGTTCTGCTGGAACCACCACCTGCAGGGTGTTTGCCTCTGGGCACAGCCCCCCTTTCTGAGTTACAGCACTGGCAGTGTGTCAGCAGTGAAGCTGACCTTTGACCTTTTACATATAAAATGTTATCTCATCCCATTAGGCATTTCTCTGTTGTGTCATAATAGGGTGTACTGTACATTTGTGTTTTATATCCTAATCTGCATTTTGTCAGATAACAGCAGCCTTGACCACTGACATTTGACCAATCATTTCAACTGTCTGTTTAAGATATATCTCTTTCACAAGAATGAGATGTCATCATAACCTTGAACTTTGACCTCTGTCCATCAAAATATATCTATGTGTCTATCTTTGGGTGAATTTTTGTACCAAATCTGAAGAAGTTCTTCTGAGGCCTTACTGAGATACTCCATCAACAAGAATGGGATGGACGGACAGGTGAGCAGAAGGACAGGACGGATGTCACATCCAAGGGACCAAAAACACGTTTTGTAAACTCACATGATTTTGACGCCAGACATTTGACCATCAAAATCTAATAACTTCATTCATTCAAGACATTCATACCAATTTTAGAGGAATTCCCCTGAGTTATCTCCTGCATGAGAGAGGGATGGATGGACAACTGGAAGGGTCATCATGACAGCAATGATTGTGGAGTGCTGTCCACGCAGAGGCATTTTGACCAAATGTTTTTGCTGCAGTCTTGTACAGATATGTTTTCTTGTGCAATGAGAAATGATCACCAACACTTCTAATGGGCTACAGTTCTACTGGTGAATTGAGGGGTTTAAAGTCATCCTGTGCAACATGGTCTTCATAAAGAATGAGCCTGAGGTCATGACCTCTAGGTCACTCCTGACTGGCTGGATGCCTGGGCCTGGATCGAGTAGTACCGGCTGATAGTTAGCTGCTTAGCAACATCCTGCAATTCAAAGTGCTGGACCTCCAAACTGACCATGATCCTTTGTTAGTTGTGTGGTCACTGTGACTTTTTGTTTCGCCCAGTACCAGTGGGAGCGTTGTAAACAGACTGTGGACTTTTGGTTTATTTTATAGATTGATGCACTAAATTATAAATGCCACTGAAGCTGTGGGGATGAACTTCCATTTCCTTTTTCATTTGTTTCCCCCTGCTTTTTGTGTTACCTTAGGGAGTCAGGTTTAGTCAGTTTGCTTTGTTTCATTTGTTTTCACCGAGAGTTAGTCAGCACTTTCTCTAGAGATAGACTCTTTGCAGTTTTGGCCTTCAGTTCACCCTGAACTTGTTGCTTCTATAGATATTTTTCTGGTACTAAAATGTGACCACATTTTACACTTTTTGGGGACCCGGGGAACACCTCCTTGTACCATCATGCTGTGCTTCTATTCCCACAGAAAAGAAGAGTAAGTAAGCCATTAATCATGAGAACAAAAGATGAGTGGAACCTAATCTCATGCTCCTGGGTTTTTTCATAATCTGGCACCTGTTGGCTTGTTGCTGCACCAGACTTTCCATTTGGCACTGGTTCTCTGTGGAGCCTCACAAACTAATATAAGCATTCATTGGTTGAGTTGTTCCACAGATGTTACATGGCTGCACTTGGAATTAAACCAAGTACGGCCTAAGTTTACAACTGTGTTTTTTGTTTCACGTCTATGCATCTGTTGTAACTTACATCGGAAACACCAAGGAGGAAGAAGAAAAAAATCTGCAAGTCAAATTGTGGGCAGAGAGGATGGATGACTCTCCCTCCACAGAAAGAGCATCTCTGGCAGAGTTTGGCAGATCAAAAGAGGTTATAATTACGTCACATCCTCGGAGAGATCTAGTAGGATCAACCAACAAGCTGACAGCTCTGTCAGTCTTCAGGAGGAAAAACACAGTACCATAATTGAGTGGAGCTACTGTAGATGTGTACACTAGAGGCAGTTTTGATCAGCAGCAACAAAGTAAATATAATATACGAAAGCTTTGTGTGAAGGAAACATGGAGCACAGGCTGAGGTAAGAAGTTTTATAGTGTAAGTCTTTAATGTATAAACCAAAAAATCAGTAAAGCACTGACACCATACACACAATATAATGTAATATAACGGTTGTTTCTACTCCTGTCCTACTCATACTTGTCGTTAAATGTAGTTTTCATTCTAAGCATGCTTTTACTTTAAAAGCAATCAACATACATCCTCGAAAAAATCTATTTCATTCAACAAAAAGCATCTGGAATAATGTTACTTTGCTCGTATTTTATTGATTGATCAGATCAAAGGGCGAACCTTCAGCAATAGCCATCAGTTGAAACAGGCAACAAGCGTTGCAGTGTTCACACATCATCAGTCATGTCCTGTGTTTTAAATGATACACATTAGTATGCGAAGCCTCAACCTCTCATAACATCAGCATCACAGCTGTCCTTAGAAAACCTTAGCTATTCTGTTTCACTTGGATCAAGATCATCACCATAATTCATATTTATCTATTCTTATTATTTTCTTCCGCATAGAAAAAGACTTCCTTCAACTCTGTTCACAATATCAGGCGAGAAAAATATCAAATATATCACTGTTTTTTTTTTTTTTAAATAGTTTTTCATAATTTCTTACACACAGAATTTAAAAATATTACCCAGTTATAGAAACTCCACACACAAAGGCCAGACCTCATCCCAGACGTGTACAACTGTCAGCACATCCGCAGTCTTGCAAAACACCAAACACACTTCTCTCCATTAGACACATTATTCAAACCTGAAAGACTGTGTGTGTTGATTGCTAAACACTCCCAATGAAACACCACACTCAATTAGCAATCACCTGCACTCAGAATACACATGATGACAAGATGACACAGGAATCAGAGCCTGATCACCATAAACAGAAGTTGGAGGAAGAGGAGGAGAGACAGGAGGAAGAGGAAAAGGAGGAAGAGAACCTCCTGATGTTTGGCCAGAGAGGTTGTTGCTTGTGATGTTGACCAGGTGACCAGGTGCATCACAGGCAGGATGTGCAGTAAGTGTAACACTGTGACACTGGATGCTGCTGAACTGTATTCTGTTTGTGTTGTTTGCTCATGTAATCTTCACTCACTGAGAATAAACCAATTTTGTTTCCCCGTTGTGTTTGTGCTCACTGTTACAGCACGCTATGAATGAAAATGACATGTAGCCATACTGTTTTACACTTGGCTCATATCATTACAAAAGTAAGAAGTGTTTTAAATTTTGCACAGCAGCGTGCGTCTAATCAATCGACATCTGTGTGTGAAGCTTTGATGCATTGTTGTGTTTACTTTTGCAAGACATGGGAGACGTTTTGTATTTTGTGTATCTGATTTAGGTTTTTGTGTGGAATTCTGACAAACAGCACCTGAGTCTGAGGAGTTGAGTTTCTGAAATAGTGAAAAATGTAAATACAAAAGCAAGGTGAGGTGTGTGTGGTGGGATTGAGGCCATTTGAACTCGTTCAGAACGGTTATAAACATGTTTTCCTGACTTTGTTTTTATCTCTGTGCTTCAGGATGACTTCGCTGACTGACTTTATATTTTGCTCCAGGTAGAAGTGAAACTCCCTCTGGTTTCATCCTCATAAATGCAGCCCAGCATCCATCAAGCAGAATTCCTTCAGAGCATTTTTATTAACAGTATCTATTTTTACCACTGAGTTGTCACTCTTCTGTCCAAATGACAAACCCTCAGCCATTTGTTAAACTGTGGCAAGTCAGCAGGGGCAGAAAAAAATCCAATAATTCATAATATATCAAAGATAATTATTGCTGCATATCAGAAGAATACACACACACACACGCAGCGTATTCTCAGCCTGGAATTCGAAGAAGAAAAACGAAGCAGAGACAAACACAACGAGCGTTCTGTCGGTTTCCCAAGTCTGCCTTTAATTGATGTTCATGTTACTTTAATTTTATCAAATTTATTCCCCACTCTGGCAGACTGCCATTTTGCAGCTGTGTTAACAGCTCCACTAAATCAAATTTGAACTTGAAAACAGGCCTGTGTTTGTGTCATGGCACGGAGGGGGAAAAAAGGCCTTGATAAAGCTACTGTATCATGGCTCCCCTCAGGCTGTTTTACAACAAGAGCGCATTGAGGGAGAGTGTTTCCATAAGCGTGTATCCCAGAGGTCGCACATGATCAGTGTGATGCGAAAGCCCACAGCTACGGTGCAATGTGGAAGGCATCGGCACAAAATCCTCTGCTGGCTTGGAAAACATCACTGAAGGAGAGGCCAGAGTCTGCGCAACACCCCTGGGTGACAGTGTGACCTCTGACGAGAGAAACGTCCAGGATACAGGAACTCACAGAGAGTTCTCTTTATCTCCTCTCTCACTGGAGACCGGAGATGTTCACAGGAGAGGTGAGGACGCCATGTAAAGAGTGTTACACCAAACACAGTGAACACAGCAGCTCGGAGCGTATGTGCGGCACGTGCTGTGCTGAGAGGGCATCAGCACTCCAGTCTGCTGCTCCCAGGGCCACGGTGCTGCGTAGCTGCTGACCAAAAAACAGTCAAAAAACATGGTGACAGTGAGGCTCAGTGCTCTAGTGGTTTATAGAAAGGCATGTTCAGTCTACGACCAATCAGCTGTCTGAAGACTGAGATCAGTTGATTAACTGAGTCAAGTCTGGTGTGCTGCTGCTTGGTTGGAAAGAAAACCTGCATCCACTCGGCCCTTTGTGGAATAGTTTGGACCTGCCTGGGTTAGAACATGTCCCATATGGAAAGCAGTCGATCACCGGTTTGACTCCCGACTGAGACAATCTTTAGTGGATGTCATTCCCCTGTCTCTCTTCCTGCTTTCCTGTCTCTCTTCGCTGTCCAATCAAATAAAGGCCTAAAAAAAGAAGGGGCAGACAGATGTAAACAGTGCTGCCCCCAAACATTTCACAAACAAGTAAAAGACCATTTGTTGGACTGATATTTACACTGAATGTAAATACGACTGTGTTTAGGGAGAGCTCCACAGGGCACCTTTGCACCTGCTAAACCAAACCTTGTTTTGATTGTGCAGTGTTCATGCAGGAAAATGACGAAATAAATCATAATTAAAGCACCAACGGGAACCGAGCAACAGTGATGATGTGATATTTGTACTAAATGAAGCAAACAGAGAAAAACACCGGAGCTGGAGAAGAAGCTGAATCCACACTGAACAATGTGAGGTTTCAGCTCCACTGACTCCTGTCAGCTCACATCAAACAATCTGCTACAAATGATATATTAATTAGTCATTTTCTAACTGTGCCTTATGAAGATGAAAAGCCCACATGTTGTGTGGGCTTCCTCTGGATGCTGTTAAAAACAAAGCTACAGGATATTTTTCAGTTGGCATGACTTCCTCATCACTCTTGTTCCAGAAGCTGCAGCCACTGAGGTTTGACTTTAGCTGTCATCTGCACCTCCTCCATTAATTTGTTGACCAAACTTCTCCCTGTTAAGCCTGATAAAAGCATCATACCTCACACAGGGGCAATAAAAGCCCTTTGCTGAGCTGTGGTCTCCAAAAGCTGCCTTTTAGAGAACCTCACTCAGCTACACTGTGCTCTGAGGACGTCAGCACTCTTATCTGCAGGCCGATCAACTGCGCTGGCAGATGGGCCAAACGCCGAGCTGCACTCAGGAGCTGCCCTTCAAACCAGAGCAGGCTGCTGAATACAGTTAGAGGAGTACAAATGCCATCTGCTCAGATGATTACAGGTCTGACCAAAGAGAGGCAATAATTCAGCAACCCGGAGAAAAATGGGATGCTGCCCCCGACACGCCGACCTCAAGAGTAATAGCCTGTGTACACACACCTGTGGTGAGCCACCTCAGCTCTGACCTTGCACTTGTAAGCATTCACCCCAGGGTCACCACGCTGACCCCAGATAAATTACACTTCCTGTGTTGTTTGTAAAAAATGTAAATTGAGGCAGCTGAGCTGACCGCTGGATCAGAACACATACAGCATTAAGTCAGCTGAGGTGGTTGGGGTTAAAGAAAGTAAACTGATCTATTATTTATCAGTGATTTATTTATTTATCGGTATAATGCAGCAGAACTCAATCTGAGGTGTCTGCAGCAGTGGAGACCCTCCACCACAGCAGAGTCAGAAATTCAAATCCATTCAGACCACGGACAGTGATTTGTTCGCTACAGACCAGCTGAGCTGCCTAATTGGAGGCCCAGAGCGAGGGTTTTCTTCTAAACAGCAGATTGGATTAAGGCACGGCTGTGGAGAAGAGATTCTAAAGATACTGTTCAGAGGATTACTCTTAGCAGATGTGAATATCACATCAAAAGGGATTTGAAAGTGTCAGTCTGTGGTGGATTTGTGTGAGCAGTGGGGGAGAGGATCTGCAGCACAGGCGTGTTTGTTTTGGAGGGAAAGGAGCAGCAGAGCTTCCTCCACAATGTCACCGGTAAACATGAGCAGGAATATCAGGGAGGAAACTGTGCCATGACCTACTACTATAAACTAATTACTGAACCTCAGCTCAGGAAGTGCACGTAACACTGGCATCGCATAAAATGGCTGACTTCAGTCTAATATTTTAACAATCGAGCCCGACATGTTGCCTGATTACAGACGTCTGAACCATCGAGCACATCTCACATTTGTTCAAACGGGACCAGGCTGCTTCCCTCAGAGAAACTGTTTGCAAATGAGAGCTCATGAGAGCAAGCAGACTGAAGAACAGGGGAGTCATCTTCCTACACAGTGAACTGGCTGTGAAGCTGTGATTAATAACAACAGATAAACCACTTCTTTTATATGTTGAGCCCTTAATATGAAAAACACTGAGTTAACTGTTTTTCACCACAGCGTAGAGTTTACATTCTTTACCTGAGTCTTAAGGTCCTTTTCCATCACACAGTTACAGCTCCACTCAGCCCTACTCAATTACACTCCTTTTTTTTTTCCAATCGATGTGATGTCAATGTGAGCCAACTGATCCTAGACCTGCCCCTGGTGCAGGACAGAGGCAGTGGTGCTGTCAGGGTTAATTCAGTATGAGCCTGGAGATATTTTGTTCACAGAAAAATGGCTGATGCAGGATCCAGTGGTTTTATAACTTGACCAAAGGGCAACATGTCACTCGTCCTCAGCTGCCTCAGCTCTGACCGTCTTTGTAAATGCCCTAATTTGATGGAAGAGCAGTATTGAATCTCTGCAGCTCTGTCTCTGACAGTGAGTCACAACCTGCGTCATGGAGCCTGGTGAAAAAAAAAACATATTTTCTCTGCAATTAAAGAAGTTACACCCTAGTTCTTCTTTTGAAATGGAAAATTTATGGTGCTGTCAACAAGCACGAGCTGATGCCTACCTTTCATTTATTCTCATTCGCACCATACTTCCATCCTTAATTAGCCAGCTCTGAAAATAATTAAAGACCTGTTTCCAAGCCTAATGAGTGAGTCAGTAGAATTAAATAAGCTGACAGACACACACATTCCAACATCAATCCAATTATCCCAGTGCCCTTGTCTGTGTTGTCCCTGCGTGGACGGACAGACAATCTGAGACCACTCAGAAACACATCAAAGTGTGGGAACTGCTACTTTACGGGATCACCTGCCAAGTCCACCGGATGTGCCTCCGGTCCCCTCGGAGCGGACGGGTTTCGATCGCAGTGGGAGGGAGCAGGTTATTAGATTTTATCGGTATGCGTGCTGTGTTGGAGGGATTTCCATCCTGAGCACAGAGCAGCAGCAGCAGACACAGACCGTGAATCTGCAAGCTGCACAATGACCTGCATTCAAATTCAGCCCTCGCTCTCCTGTCACTCCTCTGGGACACACACTCTCCAAACTCAAATACACTGCACACATCGAATCTATATGAACAGTCATGCGCACACACTGAAAATAGGTGGGTCCCTGGTCCCTGACCTTATGCTGCATATAGTCAAGATGGCAACAGTTGAGGGTGAGAAGTGTTCATCATTCTGAGTGGAGCAGTACGGTTTCTATGGTGCATGTCGTTGCCATATTTGTCACTGAGATGCACGATTTTAAGGGTTGAGTTGAGTTATACCCCTGTAAAATATGTGACAGTAACATCATTTTTTAATCTATCTTATGGGAAAATGGAAAAAAAAAAATGCAAGTGGAACCTTGGTGACCAGAGCTGTTGTCGTTCAGGTGGTCTCAGGTGTGGCCTTCTGCCCACATGTCAGATGGAACCTGAAGATCAGAAAGAGCACTCCATGTCCTCGTTGATGCGGCACTGTATCTGTTCCTACAGATCTGTATTTGTATTGAGGTACCACAGTGTGGGACCTTTAACAACAATGGACAAAGGTTCTTCCTTTAACCCACATTATAGCATGTTGATGAGATTGGGAGAGGTCATGTCAGGATGCTGGGTCCTGATTGACCTTTTATGTTCAATTGTTTCCTCTTTTCTAAAGATGAGATAAGCAGCAGTTCAAACACACAGGGCAGTAGCAATAAGCATCAGTGGAAACCACAGAAAATACATTTGGATATGCATTAGCACTGTATGATATGACTGCTGTGTCTAAGTTGAAGGAAGACATCTACATAAAGTAGAATGCAGGACACTGTAGGTTGAGTATTCACAACTGTACTTGGATATTAAGGCTCTAAGACATTTCCAATTCCACCTGTGAAGACCAACACTAGATTCAGGATAACAAAGACCAACACAAGAGGCAGGACAACGAAGAGATGTCTTCCTAATGTTGAAGACTTGAAGACGGCTCCATGCAGACTTTACAGACTAATTCAACCAGATGAAAACTCCCTATAGGAGGCCAAGAGGCAAGATGGAGACAGTCTGTCCCGTGTATTGTTCTATTTTAAATGTTAACTTTGTGTATTTTCTAGTCATCTTCTGTGAAAATAAAAGAAATGTGTGAATCAGCTGGAGGCCACTGTTGTTTGTTTCCATATGTAGTGTTTGTTCAAGAGCCACAGTAGCTACATTTGGAAGAAATGTAAGTAAACCAGAATGATCCTTCAGAAATCAAGTCAGTCAAGTCACCAGTGTCGGAGCTGCTACTGAGTGGAGAACGAGTGAAACTTCAGTTAATACACAACACACATTCATATACTGACACAGATTCCTCTCAGTGTGCATCATCACCTCCTCAACAGTCAACATCCCACGCTGCAGCCACACACACTGAGCAGAGGATGGCACACAGATCATACACACACAGGCTCAGGGAGACCCTGAACCACATCTCCATATGGTCCATATAGATCCTTCCATACATGTGCACAGGATGAATACTCGAACATGATCACACACCAGCTCATATACATACACACATATGTATATAATTGCTTGTGCAGAAAACTTAGCATATCCACATATATAGGCTCCTCTCAAATACATAACTACTGTATCTGCATATTCTCACCCTGTTGTATCAGCAAATACAAGGTGATCTTTTATTCATTCTTCTAAAGAAGATAAAACAGTGTTTGGCCACGCAGCCTCTGGTCGGACATATTCCTCAACAGTGGAGGACTGACACCAGACAGCCAGCACCACTGACATCATACTGTATGTGATTCATGTCTTTATTCCATTTAGTGATGAACATGTAGCAGGATAGACGTCTATGTCTTCACAGCTTTCAGCTTCTGAGAAAATCCACTGCACAGTTAAATGGGAGTCACTTGGTTGATAGTGTGAATCTGGTCAGTGGAGAGTGGAAAGTTTACCTGGTCCAGGTAATCACTGATTCCCACTCAATGTTTCTGTCCTCTCTTTCCACACCTGCTAAATTGTGTAACATGAGGTTTGGGTATGTGGTGGTGTGGAACATCTGGATTAGATAAACAGCTTAGATGGAGACGGATCAACTTTTTTTTTTTTTTTTTTTTTAGCAGCTTTTACTTTGCTTCACACTTCATCACTTCACAATATCAACTTCTTGTCTCAACTGGTCACATGTCAGGGTAAGGGTTACCTACATCCGATAAGTTGTTATTGGTCACCTGACCAATAGCAGGCAGGGAGGATGTAAACCCATGTAAATAAAGGTAACGCTGAATACACTTCACCTTGTGAATATGTTGACAATAAATGTACATTCCTAAATATAATATATAAACATTAAAGGGGAACAAGGCAAGTCCTGTCACTTTTTTGCTGTTTCCCTAACCTGGATTGCAGGTGCTGATCTTGGAGTTTGGTTTTCAGCCAAGAGACACTAGGTTGAAGGCAGAAAGCCTCCTTTCTCCCTCTAACAAGTCATTTAACACACAATCAAACGTAAAAGCCATTAACTGTATGGACACTATACATATTTCTGAAGGGGAGGAGGTAGCTCACATTAGAGGGAGATTCCTGTCCGACCCCACTCTGCACACAGAGACGCCTCTAGCCCACATCAGTCACCGCAGCAGAGCACAGACTGGTCAGGAGTGTGGTCAAAACTTATTTAAATGACTCCAGTGTAAGAAGGAGCAGCCTCTTTGATTTTTGGTGGCTACACCATCGTCCCATTGTCGATCCACGCCAACAGAGACGTGAACATTGTTCCAATGCATGTAACTGATGTGCTGGGCAGAGAGTTGATAGCTGTTCCACACTGTTGTTCATTGTTGGGATCTTACATGTACAGTGAAATGTCATTAGGATATAGTAAATCAATGCATTCTCCAGAGGCTTTGGCTCAGCGATCACAGTCATCAGTGGTGCAACTCAGCTGTGACTGAGAGATATTTCCTTCTGATCCTGGCAACAAAGGCTCCAATGGGTGGATCCTTTGTAATGACAACAATATGGCAGCAAGCAACACCAAGAGAGAGGCTGAGCATTATACCTTTAAATCTAAGTGTTGGGCTTCAGCTCAGTGTGACTGTTAAAAACTAAGGGTTATATGTTGTCAAGGTTGCTAAGCAGCAAGCGGGGTTTGTGACAGTGATACAAAGCAGAGATCCCCATAGGTCAGACCGTCTCTTTTTGTTTTGGCGTTTGCGTTCTATCATGGCTAAAAGAGCGACGAGGGCTCCTTCTCCACTGGTGGTTACACTCTCTTTCATCTTCACTAGACGAGTGGAAACTGTGCTTGTGTGCGTGTGATGGAGAGAGAGAGCGATAGGTGGGGGTTGCACTGATCGTAAACAACAGCAGCAGGGAGATAAATGGGAGGTCCCCCAACAGCTTCATCCCTGCGCCCAATCGATGATGCACGATAACGCAGCAGCGAGGCCTTGGGAGAGATGGATGGAGTCCCGCGTCTGTAACGGAAAGCTGCTGTCAAACACACCAGCAGCTGAGCAGCATGCCGCTTTGCATTCCTAATGAGGAAATGTTGCAGAAACCTAAAAAGCCGGGAGGTGTGGGCCGGGCAGGATGAACGTTACAGAAGATCCAGTGTTGATTCGAGTATTTCTGAAATCTCTGCAAGACTTTTTATGGGTGACTTTCAAAACAGCTGGGCTCTTTGCTTGGTTTGTTGTTCTCTCACTGCGCTGGGGGGGTAAAGCAGCAGGAAACACGTTCTCCCAAAGGAATGATGAATCCCCCATCAGAGCCAATCAGCTACAAATATGTCTCCTTGTTGTGTGCCTCTGCCTCGGGGCACTCTGTGCATGTTCAAACACCAGGGAGCAGCAGGAAATGCAGAATCTCAGCATCCACCTGATGCATGATTAGTTCAATTCAAATTTTAACTGAGTTTGTGATAAATCATTGCGTAAGTAAAGCACACGGGCATAATGATAGTGGTTGTCTGTGTTCATGTGTGAGTAGGAGGGAGATGACAGGTGATGGGGATGTGTTGACTTTAATTTATCTTTACTCACCCGATCAACACTCTCAGTGTCACAGTGCATAATCAGAAATCACTGTTACTGCTCTCTCTCTCACACACACACACCTCTTCAATAATACGCTGTGTTCAGATACACACTGAAAATCACACAATCTGTCACACTTGCCATCCCAGATGCAATCTTTAGAGACCATGAAATGAGGGGGTGGCCCCCACGGCAAAATCATGAGGTTCAAAAAGGCCTATGCTGCTCTTGGTCTGGTAAGACGTGTCAGTCTACATGATGTACAGAGGGAGCGTCACTGAAATGGTAAAGATTTCCTGCAGGCACGTTTAGAGAAATATTAAAATCATATATGCTGACTGCAGTTATAATATGTGTCTAACTTTTACTGGGGTTTCTACAGAAAAGTAGAAAATTGATGTTACTGCCCTCAGTGAAAGATCTCATCTAGGAATGAGAAAATATGGATATATATACCAACATGAAATGCTGGTTACCTGAGGTGGATAATATACATCACATGACTTCACTTAATTCAGACCTGAATCACAAATCTGACGACCTGAGACTTGTTTGACTAACACTGATAAAAAAAATCTATTTGACTTGATGTTCATAGATGTGACTTGAAACGTCCATCCATTGTCTGCTTATCTGTGTAGGGTCACTGGGGGGGGTGGAGCCAATCCCAACTGACATTAGGCAAACCAGGGGATACGTCGCCAGTCTATTACAGGGCCCCACACACAACCACACACACACACGCGCGCACACACACACACAAAAAAGTCCACTGGAGGTTCAGTAACATCACAAATGCTGCTTGAGGGACCATAAGGTGAAAACAGAGGAACTTTCCTCCAGGTGAAGGAAGAAAAGAAACACACACAATCCATCCAGGAGTGGCTCTAACCTGCACCTGGAAACATCACTAAGCCTTTGAAACAACATCCAACAAACCTTCAGATCAAAATAACAGTAACCAACATAAAAAAACATAAACACAGCCAGTTCAAGAGAATAATCGCTTCCAAATTCCACCAAAAACCTGATATAATCAAGATTATCATTAGCAGAATCTATTCTCTGTGGTCTCTTTTTAAACTGCAAACAGCCATGACAACAAGAGCCAGGAGTGAAACACAGCCTTTGAAGTGTAGCCCAGGTTAACAAAGGCTTCAACATAGGAACTCCATTTTTAATAACTGAAGCAGCTTCAACATTTACATCTACTCAGATGTATAACTGTGTGTTAGGAGACACAGTGATAACAACCACAAACTATAAACGTGACCAAAAGAAGATTGTGAAAAGTGAGAGGGCGCCCCCAGTGGAAATGACACTCTTGTGGATGACACCATGAAAATGAAATAAAGGAGTGCACAGTTATAAGCTAATGAGAAAACACGTAAAGCCCTATTATATAACATGGAGATAACACCACAGTGTCCTCAGGAGTGTACTGTATAGGGTAAATTAACTCTTCAAGAAGAATCCATAGGCTGAAGTACTTGGAGCAGTATAATAAATAAAGCCATGCAAATGTGGCTTTGAACCAGCACATCAACAGTCATGTTGGGCACTAAACGCTAAAGCTTTATTTCACTGGTTCATTGTTTCTTTGTAATGCTCTACTATAGTTCCTGGAAAGAATTATGCAGTCTGGCACTAATTATAGAGAGAAAGAGAAAAGTTCTTAGAGATTAATTTTTAGTTAGTTAGTTGATTTCCATAATTTACTTGAAAGAGCTGCACAGTTTAAATGAGATGTTCAGTAAATATAATTGAACAGTTAACTGAATAGAAATCTTTTTGGTGTCTGGGGGCTCAGTTAATACTCAGTAAAATCCTGGCTACTGCCTTGACCTAATTCTTGTACACAACTAAGCAGCAAGTGCATTATGGTTGGGATGATTGCAACCTATCTTTGATTTAAGCAGGGAAATGGAAACCGTCTCCATCAGTAACCACAGGGCCTGGCCGAGCTTACATTTTTCAAATATCCCACTTGAAATTCAGTTTGAACAGGAAAAGTGTATAAAAACAACACTGGAAGAAATATTGCTAACTCTCCTCCACTGACAGCTCAGAGCCAGAAAAAACGATCCCCTCAGGTGACAGGCTGATAAGAGCAGAAACTGTGAGGCGGGGTCACCTTCAGACAAACTGAGCTCCGTGAGATCATTCATCACACAATATGATAGATGGGGAGGCCAAACTTCGACATCAGGAGTCACGGGACGCGACTGGAAAAAAAAAAATAATAAAAAATCTGATGAGAGGTCTGACGCAGCTGGAGCTCTGGGCCGAGGGCAAACAAGTCGAGGCTGAAATCAGACAACAGATCACACTGAGCTTAAGTGACATGGATTTTGATTATGTTTCCTGCTTTCATTTGTAGTTTGGCAATGATTAACCCAAAGGAACACGTGATGCAGAATAAAAACCACCTCAATACAAATGAACTCAATGAATAAGGAAGCTCTGGCCACTGAGAACAAATGAGAGATGAAGTTGTTTTGCTTAATACCCAGCTGTAGAGGACTGAACTGTATGTTTCACAGCCTGCACAACGAAAGTTGTCTATTCATAACTGTTTGAGGCAGAATGCACTGTACGTATGGTTAAGTGGTCGTTTTTCACTGTTGCCCAAGGTCACTTCCTATACACACTTGACCTCCAACAAGATATATTGGTGTTTTTAAAGGAGCTATTTACAAGTTTTCTGTTGCTACAAAGCATTAAGACATCAGCCTTAAGAACACATTATTCTTAAGCCATCACTGCATTTACAGTGCATGAGATTAAAATGTATTCTTTTCCTCAGGGCAAACTGGACCCTGAGGTAAGTAGCTGTCAAAGCGACAAGACAAGCTTGCAGGGCCAAAGTAGGCTGTCAACGTGCAAGCTGAGCTTTAGAACTTCAGAAGAAGTGACAGAAATAGAAATAAAGCAATTCTTAGTGAGTAAAGGAGTGACGTTCAAGGCTTAACATGCAAAGTTTCAGATGGGCAGGGCCAGAGGCATGGCTGAGGGTGTGGACTGCTTTGTGACATCACTAAGTTACAGAAGTCCTAATGACTGGTTTTAAGGCTCAGTTTCTCGGTACAGGATGTGTGTATTTATCTGTGTACACATATGGAACCTGAACCTGCTTTATAATGAAAAGAAAGAAATGAAAAGAAATGGAAGTCCACCTTCATACAATACACTTAAATTAAAGGTCACAGGTCGGCAGGGGAAGACTGGGGAAGTTGAATGGAGGCCAAGTGACACAGACACATATGCATATTATGTACCTAAACTAGCCTAACCTTTCTGATGTTTTTTCACGGTGAGAAAGCAACCATGTGGATATCACACGTGTGGTCAGTTTGAAATGTGTTTTTAGAGATGTGAGGGCTCCCTTCCAGGTTGATACCTCAGTAGCTCACAGTCCAGCTCCAGAGATAACCAGCCTGTGATGTCCTCCGTAATCCTACAGAGAACAGTCTTCTGAGGAAGCCCTTTGGTAATTTACACCTGACTCTGTTTTGAGTAACAGTTTAGAACATAATTCTTTTCAGAAGATGAAATTTACATTGAAATGCAATATCTATTGCATCCAGTTCTTTGAAGGTAAAGCTCAATTCATAATGACATGTTTTCATAAACAGCTTAACAAAATGTGTGGGATTCTTTTATTAAACAATAAATATACGAATACAGTAACCAGAGGAACAGAGGGGGTGCTGTCTACACTGAACTTTTTAAAAAGGAAAACAGGACTTTCTTCTTCACCAACAGGCTGTTGGTTGCTGTTTATCTGAAAAAACCCACCAGGTGACTCAGAATACATGTAGTGTAGCAACTCATGATTTTTTAACCCATGAAATGCTTTTGGGAAACAAGACCTTTTGGGATAGTAGCATTTTGGTACAATGTTAAACTATAGTTTAACACTATGATACCACAGGTCCCTAACCCTTTTTCTTCCTCACTTCAGTATGTTTTGACTTTGATCCAGTGAGCAGAGGTGCTAAAACTGAGATACTGTATTAAGCCTGGCTTTTCCTCCAGGGCAACATTTCACCATCTATTTAGGAAAGTCTCTAATGATGTTTTTCTGGACTGTTCAGTTTGCACGAGATGATTTTCAGCAGCGAGTTCTCTTCATCCTCCTTTAGTTTCATTTTGTTCTTCTCTATTCTTTGTCAGTGAAGAAGTGTTTGGACTTCATTACAGCTGCAGCGAGGTCTCCACAGATCATTTTTGCCCTGAGCGCTAGCCGCTGATGCTAGGGAAATGTTAATTACCTTGCCAACCATTCAACATTCATACACCCTCACCACACACACACACACACACACACACACACACACAGATGCTGGTGTCTGCTTTGACTGTAGATCTTGGAGGGAGTGATACACCAACCAGACACAGAAACGGCGAGGCTCATCCCACAGGCACGAAATGTTCTAGAAACTTCCACAGTCTTTCATCACGCCTGCTGTTAGATGAATGTGTTCAGATGAGAAAACAGAAGCTACACAAACTGTATCATTATGGGATTTTAGTTTAGCCAAAACTGGCACTCTACAATTAAAAAAACACACGCACTTAGCCAGCATTAGCGTTCTCTGGGAAAATGTCTCTGATTGCACACCAGTATAAATGTTACTCCTGCAGCTGTTCGCTACATGATGGACTTCATCATAATCACACTAATTAAAATCATTGCTGTTAAAATGCCAGCATATTATCATGAAAAGGGCATGGTGCCAATTTTGGACATAAAGGTCAGTAAACTACTCATGAGTGTAATACTTGACCCATTAGATGGCACTGAGAGCTGTGGAAACAGACCTTGATGATGTCATCAGATACCCCTTTTCCACCCAGCTGGCTCCAGCGCTAGTTCAGTGCCAGTGCTTGATTTGGCACTGGTTCTTTGCTTTTCCACCACCAAGGACTGACTCCTGGCTCTCAAAACTGGTTCCAAGCTGGACTGAGATTTCACTAGTTAGACGGACCACGTCGGTCAGAGCGGGTTTTAATTTTCAGGTCCGTTTATAACTGTAGTAGGCAGCAAAGACAGGAGCAGCTCCTGCATGGGAAGCGTGGCTCTGGCTTAGCTCCTGACCAGTGGAAAAGCAAACTGGTTCTTTGGACGCACAAGAGTTGAACCAGTTAAGCACTGGCACTGGCACCAGCACGGAACTAGCTCCAGGTTCTTTTTGGGGGTAACTGTTCTCTTTGGCAATGTATTAGGGGTGTCATTATATTTCTCACCTCCAAAAACACTTGTGCAGTTCTACTTGGGGACGGACAGACACATTGAGGTGGTGAATTTTGAGCATCTCGGTACAATGTACACTAACCCTTCTGCTGTATGATCAACTTTTTGGTTGATTTATAACAGAGCAGTTACCAATCTGGCAGGGTCATAAAATCTGTTCTAAAAGATATCCACCAAAAAATATCAGTACTGTTTTTACATAAACATCACAATTGCATGTTATTACAGGAGAGAGTACATGTGGATTAAAAAGACGTAGCAGAAACCCCATGTAATCTACAATCATGTTATGTCAATAAGTTAATAACGCAGGCTCTGTCTCATACACACACGCACACACACACACACTAAATGAGGGTAAACAGTGATGTTATGACTGTTGTTTTTTTTTCCACTTTTCCACCCAACAGTGGATAACTGGGCCATTATCAAAGTAAACTGTGACGAAGCTGCAGCAACGTGTGAATACACACTGCAAACTGTCACACACAGTAAATAAGTATATTTTATTCATATAGCACCTTTCAAAGTTACAAAGTGCTGTACAGAACAAAAGAAAATAAAACACAACACAAAAACCCACAAGCAATGGAAGAAGAAGAACTACACAACAACAATGGAACCAGGAGATCTAAACAGGCTCAAAAGGCAAGCTGAGAGAGGTGAGTTTACAACTTCTTCAAACACTTCTTACAACTAAAGAAAGAGGGATGGAGCCATGACTGGCCGCCTTTGGAGGACCGAGTGGTGTACGGCGTTGAAACTACACTAAGGTCAAGCATCAAGAAATGCAAGAGTTCTACTGAGTCATTGCGGTTATATTCTAACAGGTCATATCGACTGGGCACAGCACAGGACAAATCCCTCCACTTCAGCACCACCGACTCATCCTCTTGACCATTTCCACTGCATTGATTTGCACATGACAACCCAGCACAATCACTTTGACAACCACATGTTGGCCACATTGATTCCCCGCCCTCTGCTGCCGTAGTCACAGATGCGTGTAGCGAAGAGCAGAGCTCACAGGCTGCTGACACAGTGAAATAAGCAGCATCTACACGCACTGCCATGAATCCAAGACAGGATGAAACCTAATAAGCACTTTATCAAACCATCTGTTCAACAAGCACCTACAGAAGAGATGTTTTCATCTGTTCTGACCTCAGTCTTCCAACATGTGTGACAAGGCCACAGTGCTGTGGTGGAGCCAACAGAAAAGAGTTATGAAGCTAAAAGGAGTTATCTCTGGGTCACCTCACTGATTATCCTGGTTCACCACGACTCTTAAAATGTGTCATGTTGTTGGAACTGAGCTCCAGGCTGCGATGAACCAGGCTCTCCTTCTATCAGCAGTTACTTCAGGCAGTGAGGAGGAGGACGGAGGACAGGAGGAACTGACACTGACTGACGTCTTCAGTCTGACTGAACTTCACTGAGTATTGTGATGTCAGATTTATTATTCATTTGACTGACATTTTCCATTTCTTTCCAGTGAGATTATTGAGTTTATAGTGACTTTGTTGAGATGAATGTTACTGTTGCAGGTCTGGAAACAGCTTTTAACTTGTATTTAAATGATGTCAGTCACTCTCCCTAATGCATTACATTCTCCTGCGCCTTCTGCATCTACAAGTAGATTTTAATCCTGTCAGAAACACTTGAGTCAGAACTAAAGGCAGGAGGGCAACAAACCAGCATCTGGAGACAAAGGAGAAAATGAGTGGTGTGTGTCTCTGACATGACAAACTTTATCTGCCTCATGATCATTATCACCACTAGTGTTGTCACGATTCTCGATACTTCGGTACCAAGTCGATGCCAACGCACAAAATATACGTTGGTACCTGCTTTTTCCCAGTACCGTTAGTACCATATAACAGAGATGGGACTGTGGCTTCAACAAGTCATCTCCATGTATTTGTTCTGCTCAGTCACTGAACCAGGTGCATTTACTAATGAGCTCATCTTCCTGGCTGTAGAGCTGTGCTGATTGGAATCAGCTGGTTCAGTCACTGAGCAGAACAAATACATGGAGATGACTTGTTGAAGCCACAATTCCCATCTCTGCCGTATATACAACTTTCCCTGGGTGGGTCGTGTTGATTCCTGTCGGGACAGACGCGGGCAGTATACACACGTGAGTCTGAGCACGCGCCTGGTCTCGGTGCGGCTACAGTTATGTGATCGCGGCCGGAACTTGTTCCACTCCAATTGCTCGGTGTGTGCCACAAGTTTGAGCTCACGTAGACATGACGAGCCTTGAGTGTCCTTTTCCGGTCAGTCGTCATGGAAACACGATGCTCTGCCAGTAGTGCTGCATTTGGGCTGGAGTGAAAACAAACTTATTCTTCTTAACATTATGTTGCAGTTTAAGAGGCTGTTGAATCACAGTGAAGATTAAATAAAAGAAAGTTTGATGTGAAACAGTAGTGAATCTAGTGAATTTAGAAGCACGTGGCTTCTGTGTTGTTTTAAAATCATGGTATCAAGTATCAAGAATCGTAAATTCACTGGTATTGGTACCAACTACTGAAATTCTGGTATCATGACAACCCTAATCACCACATTTGACAACAGGTAATATACCCATACGCAAATTTAACATATAATGACTTCCACATATGAAATACATGTGTATAATCTAAAAACAAACAACAAAACAAACAGATTTGTATCTTCATATATCCAGTGGATGTATGTATGTGACAATAATAGTTTCTCCTTACATATGACATGTATGCCAGCATCTTCCCTGTGTGTATGTACACATTTCTGTATGGGTCCTGTTCTTACTGTTGCTGTGTGTTGATATCACACACATGCAACATATTGTTTATAACTTATTTAGGATTCAAAACTCAGAACGCGACACTGGATCTGAGGGTAAAAGATTACAGATATTCTAGAGACTTACAAAAAGATGAAGCCACCTACAAGTACATAAACACTAACACTGACATATACTGTTCATTGTCTTAATATGGCATGTTAGCATGCTAATAGAAAACACAGAGCTGAGGTCGATGGAAATACCATTAAATTCGAATTCTACTGTAGTGGGGCAGAGGTGCAGGAGGTGGTACAGTGGATCATCTCTGAGTGGTTCAATTCCGTGCAGCTCCAGGCAGCCTGAGCATGTTAGTGTCTTCAGTGTGTAAAGTGTGTGTCAATACAAGAGAACTGTTTCCTCCATTGTAAAACACTTTGAGTGCGACTTGGTGCGACTAGACAAGTGTCATATAAGTGGAGTCCACTTTATGTGGGTCACTTGCCAAAATCCTGGATATCATCTCATTATTCTCTTCCAGTGTGGGGGCTGGGGGTGGGAACATGATGTTCTATACAGTCTATATAAAGTAATGTAAGTCACATAGAAATAGAGATTTTGTGTGTATAAATGTGCAAATCCACAGAACCACAGTACTGGTGTGTATGTGCCAGTGTTGTGTGTGTCTGCTCAGCACAGCAGCACATCATATATGACCTGTCTTGGTCACCTCATTTTCTCAAGTTGCCCTTTAACCTCTCGCAGGAAATATGGTTTGACCAGATCGCTGCTCTTTATTGAGGCCAAACTGATAGCCGGCCGCTCGCTGTCCACTGCAGTCAATCATAAACCGTTAGCGTGTCTCCCACTGCAGCAGGAATTTTGCCACACAAGTTACAGCAGCGACCACATCCCCGTAAGTCATCGCCCTCCCTGTAATTCCATTGCGGGGTAAAATGGCGGATTTATTGCTGCCGTGTCTGATAAGAAATTAATGAGGGTGATAAAGCAACTGTAGGCCTCCATACTTCCTGAGTGATCAAAGCGGGGTGAGATGACTGCTGTGATGAGTCAGATGAAGCCTTCATCCTCACAGTGCGGCACACTCAGCGTTTCTATGTACATGTCGGCCGTGCCTGCTCATTTAGGGGGAATTTGTCTCATTAAAAACAGTTCTGGGGAAGAGCTGCCACTGATAACAAAAGAGTCACACACACACACACACCCTGGTACTCTAATCTTAAGAATCTTCAGACTACATTCATTTCAGTCATTTCTAAGTATAAGTAGGTTTTATGTATATTGTGACCAATGATATTCCTCTCTGTAAACATTTGTACCCACACCACAACAACGTGGCACCCAGTCCTCTGTCCTTGTGGTGTGTGATGCATTGCTGGTGGTGGGTGTAGACGCCTGCTGTCCACATGTTTTAAGACCCGGCTGACAGTAAGTGTAAGCACATGCTGCTGCTGCCTTTATGGATTCACAGACAGACAAACAGACTGATACTAGTTTAAACAACAAGCAATTCTCACCTCTAGTAACAGTCTAGCTAGTTCACAAGAAAGACTGCGAGCTGACGGTGATCTGACAATGCTGGTGCATAGTGAGCTCAGAGCAGACTACACTGTCAGGTCCTTGTCTTACATCAGGTGAAATGGATCTGAAGTTCTGTGACAGCTCCTTTGATACTCGCTGATTAATGTTTATGTTGCGTGTATGTTGCACATTTCAAGTTCAATATCAAAGATGAGAATAAAGATTTGTAAAGTAATTCATATTTGATATTGTGATCAAAGCCTGTGCCCTGCCTGTTGGTCCTATGAGACAGTTGTATTGTGTCCTATTGTATAATGTGACATTTACGTTTTGATCATAAAGCAGCTCTAGGTTCTGTATTAACCCTGTGAAAGTATCAAAGCCTCAGTCCACAGAGAAATGGACCCAGCCTATTCAGAAAGTGAGCCTTAAAACCAGCTGTCAGGACTTCTGTGACTTTGTGATGTCATAACAAAGCAGCTCACCTCCGCCCACCTGAACCCTGAATCTTGCAGGATTTAGTTTTTCTGAGCGTTTTACCTGAAGTCTGCTGAATATTTAATGGCAGAGACGTAAAATCAACTTCTTATGGATCAAATCTTCAAAGTGGAAAATATGGAGCTTTATGTTATGTGACTGTCCACACTAACCCGCCTTCAACGCCCCGAATCTCATTTAAATTCAATACTAAAAGATCGAACAAAAGGGGATTTGACAAAGATTTGGATTTTTCTGTAAGGATTGTGAACTGGTTATAAACCCTGCTGAAGATGTCAATATTCAAAAACAAAACAAGAACAGCAAGGATCTTATAGTTAAAAAAAGTGCATGTATCTCAAACAGCTGTGTGCTGTAGATTTTACCAAATGCTTCTCCAACAGCAATAAACAGTGTGTTTGTTTGGGGCTATTCAACAGCAGAGCAATACACACTGCATGTGCAAGTGAGTATTTCTGGCATCGTGATGGTGTGTGTGTGGGAGTCAAAATAAAATACAGTGTGTGTGTACACAGTAATAAAAGAGCACGTCACCCAGTGTATCGCTGTGGCTCACTGATGTGTTTTAAATAGTTTTTGGACAATGGAGCTCTGCGGCACAGAGGAATAGGATATATCAGGTTTCATCCACACTCACAGAGCATGAGGCAGAGTTTAGACATGGCATAACATGAGTAGGTGGCAAAGAACCGCATAGGGCAGAGTGAAGACACATCTGGAGTGCTTCAACATGTCAGCCTTTCCTCGAGCTTCATCAGTCTGAGGCTGTATGAATGAGCAGAGGCCAAGCTGTGCACAGCTCACGTGAACAACCTGAGGCAAACATTCAGCACTAAACACACTTTCAGAAAGATATATGGTTTTCATTGGTTTTCCCTTAAAATCCATTCGTCTTTATTGCTGTGAGACACTTCAGTCTAGTTGCTGTCAGGTCGCTGTGTTGTGATGATGCACAGCTGCAGCTGGGACACACTGGCTGCTCAGCCTGAGCTGGACATTCACTTGTTTTTCCACAGATGACACATAGCTCCCAGACACGATGTTGGATTTTTCAACCATTTTATCTGTTGAATTGACTGTGACAACTTAGTGGCATTATTTGTCAGCAAGGAATAAAAACATAGAAATGAAAAGTAAATCGAACAATCAAGTGTTCTGCTGACGGACATGATCCAAGACAAGCCCGACGTAGACAGACAGAGCCGTCACCAGCAGACTCTCTGATAAGCTCTGGAATATTTGCCTCACACCCACAACCTCTGCATCTTTCCAATATTTCAAATTGTGACTGATGTTTGAACTCCTCTCCACTGCTGTCACTTGGTGCGAGGATAAAACCATGAATGCTGTAGAAGCAATCCTGTCATCCACACCTGCCTTGAAGCTCCACCTACGATGCGTGCAGACACGCTCAACAGGGAAACAAGCACACCCAGCACTGAGATTATGATTATTATGAAAACAGTGTATGTTTCACCACAGCAGCCATGAATAGTTGCTATTACTAAAACATGATCAATAAAAACTATCAGCCTTCAAAAGAACGCAGCACCAGGCGCTCCAGTGGCTCACCCAGTGGAGTGCAGCCTGTGCAGGCACAGGCCTAACCACAGAGGCTCTGGACTCACAGCCGCTTGCTGCATGTTATTCTCATCTCTCCTGGTCCCCTGGACTCCCCTGGTTTCCTGTCTCTTACACTGTCCTGTCACAACAAAGGCAATAAAAGCTCATAAATATATCTTGAAAAAAGGGGGAGGGGTCCAGACTCCATATTCTGTCTGTTAATCACAAAGCACACTTCCATTCACATATTGAATACGTTACCATATGGAGCAACTTAGCATCTGCATGAGAACCTGACATTAAAACTCAGCCTCCTACAACACCTTCCAGTTGAGGATCTATTCACACTGTGACCATTGTGAACAGCTATAAACACTTTGGCTGTGGATGTACAAATGATTATGGTTCAAACAAATCTCAGCCTCAGCACTGAACTGTGCAGCAGGACTGTAAAGATCCAAAAGCCAGACACTGTTGTACGCGAGCCACACACGAGGAGGATGTTCTTTATGCGCAGAAGATGTGAATGGATCCAGCAGCCAGCTCCCCAGCTCCACTGCTGTCTCCCCCTCACTGCTCTGCTCCGGATCCTCTCTCTGTGCACCGTCCTGCTTCTGATCACAATCGCGTTTGACAAAAGCAAAGACGAAACATTCGACAAGCTGCCTCTTTATTAAATTACCCGGCTTGGCTCATCTCAGCCCCTTTTGCTTCATGGTGAGCAGTGGTGAAATATCGATCGGCGCGAGGCCTCAGATGACCGCTGCACAGATAACAGTAGCTAAATGATGGATCTTTCAATAGGTTCCCTGAAGAGGGCCTTTAAAACACAGCTCTGCTGTCTTCCAGCCAGAACTAACAGCCTCGGGGATGTTAACTCTTATCTATGATGTATCAAGCTGTATTCGTGACTGTTAGCAAAGTGCTATAGCCTGTGTTCTGACGCCCCAGGGTTATATTCTTGCCAACTGTTCAGGCTGCAGATGGGCTCAGATCTGCCTTTTTCTTCCTCCTCTTCTTCGTCTCTCCTCTTCCTCTCTACCTGTCAAACACTGCGAGCTCCTGAGCTTCCAGCCAACACAAATGCCTCCTTCGTGCTGATGGATAGAGACAGCTGTAGTGGGATACAAAAAGTTTGCGTCTGGCACACACACCGACACACTCAGACACACACACCAGACTGTGTAGAGAGGGTGCGACCAGAGCTACAGAGCAGGTTAACAACTTTACTTCCCAATTAGCCCACTCAGCAGAGGAAATGGCTCTAACTGGCCTCCTGCATCCTTCTTCTGTGTGTGTGTGTGTGTGTGTGCGCGCATTCATAGGAGAGAGTGCTGGCTCCCTCTGATCTAATTCTGTAGTGTTCAGCACCGCTGTTTGACAGCTGCCCACTGACTGTCACATGTTGCCTTCACTTCCTGTTCATATAAATGCTCCTCAGAGAACTAACACAGGCCTGGGGGCCTGGATGGAGGCTAGAAGTGTGTATAACCTGCCATACACAGTCACACAGTCGTAGTCTTAGATTTTAAATAACTCACATAAAAACTCTCATAGCCTGACATTTATTTTATAATGACACATGAGTGTTGATTTTCCAAACCCCCACAGGCTCAGCCAGTCACATGTCCCCAGCAGGCGCAGCTGCAGGCACCAGACCAGCTCCTGTTAGCTTTTCAAAGCTAATGTCAGTAAGCAAAGAGTCAATGCAACTTCATTCAAACCACCACCTAGGGGTCTGTATCTTACATTCTGACATGTTTTATTAGTGTTGATCCATAAGAATGTGGATAGACTAATATGATTTTGGTTTTAAGTGGATTTACATCTCTCTCGGCTCTCTGATTCACTGACTTTGTGGTGGGTCTAGAGGGGCGGGGCTTGGGCCATGGCTGAGAGCAGTGACTGTTTTGTCGTGACATTAAAAAGTGACAGGAAGTCCTGACAGCTGGTTTTAAGGCTCAGTTTCTGAATACAGGCTGTGTGTATTTCTCTGTGGACTGAGGCTTTATACTTTCACAGTGTTAAAGAACTTAGAGCTGCTTTATAATCACACTACACATGGACATAATCAGTTATACAATATGGGACCTTTGAACCTGTGCCAAAATGTACGACATGACAGGGCAAAGGCAAACTGATGTCTTGCTAGACTGGTAAACAGCAGCTTCCATCTCGAGACCAAACAGTTTCTGTTTTCACGCATCAAAACACAGAAGACAGACCAGCCTGCCATGTGAGAGAGCTTCAAGTCTGCACCTGTTGAGGTATGAGTGGTCTGAGTGGCACTGATTAACAACACCCCCACAGTGCTGCAGCCTCTGGTGGAACACTTACATCAGTCTCCTCTCTTTGCAACTCAAGTGTCATCACCGTCAGACAGAAGTCTTTCAGATGAAGGTAAATTATGCGTGTGTTGGTGTGTTCACTTCAGACTCATGGTCATTGGTTTTAAGTGGCACATGCATAAAGCTTGCAGGTCACAAAATGAGAGGGAGGTGGAGGAACTGATCGAGTTTTCTGAGTTTATCTACTTCAGAGAGGTGATTACACAGACTGGAGGAGACGCTGTCATACAAGTATGGAGCAACAGTCTCCTGTATATACATATTCACTGAGGCTGAATGATTTGGGAAATTAATTGCAATTTTGTTTGGCCAATATTGTGATTTAATATGAAATTACTTTCATCTGTGTTATTCAGCAGATACAAGCGATATCTGTTCCACATTATGACCCTTTCCTATAGGATTTACTCAACTCACAGGCTTGTTCCTCAGCATGTATTATCATGACAACATAACAAAGCACTGATAAAAAAAAAGCACTGATCAGCCTGATAAATAGAAATATTAATAGAAAACTCAGTAACCAATCACACAAGCCAGCTACATGTTGCAGAATAGTTCCACAGCTGACGTACTGCTCCTCTTGGAAATCAAAATGTCCGTAGTGCCACGTCCAGCCGAGGTGGAGGTGTTGCTTCTTTTCATCCACAGCTCCACCCTCCCTAACTTGACCATAACTGCAGCCTGTGCATTACAGAATTGCGTTTTATCATATTGCAATTACAATTAATGGTTCAGCTCTAACATACACACATAAATACATATCCATATGGACAGTGAAACAGGTTTTTCTTGCTGTAAACTTTCCTCATGTTCATCTCTACCATTAACAGATATGTTCCCAGATCAATTCCAGTATAAGAGATGGACTGGAAACAGAAACCAGTTCCTCGCTTTGTGTAACAATACATTTCATAGATCATGTTTTATCTTCCAAAGTTAGCCTTTTTAGTTCAAAACTCCTTCTTTGTGTTATTATTCCTCACTCAGCAGGAAGAGACTGTGCAGGAACAGAGGAGCTGGACTTATGGTGGTGAGGGATTTCCCTCAGTGAGAGTTCTCAGGATCCCAACATGGGTCAGACCCTTAAAAAATCCTGGAATCAAACACTTATCTGCTAAATTCTGTTCAGTCAATATCTCTATTGAACCTGTTGAACCTTTGAAAATTACAAAACAGGCCAGAAACAGAGGGGTGTAACTCCATCAAAGAGAGTGCTGTGCAGTTCTGCTCCTTCCAACATGCAGCACATCACACACACACACACACACACACGAAGCAAAGTCACAGCAGACACAAAAATAAACCCTTTCAACTTTAACAAAAAAAGTGGGAGAACCATGTCACATCACAACCAAACACAAACCCATGGAGGCTCTATATACACAGGAGCCACCTTTTTCATCCACACCACCGCAAATACTCCCAAGTACATCTGACTGCCTGTAGTACATGCTGCTGTAAACACCACCTCCACCTGGAAAACCCACGATGCCAGCAGTTTATGCACGAACTAACCATGAAGTGTCACACCCACGCATCCACACTGACGTCAGGAGTGAATGGTGAATGGAATGAATACACAATCAGTGTGAAGGACTGAACGGGGTAATTTGAGGCCTGTGCGTCTGCATTAAAACGCAGCTGCTGTTCTGCTGCTGGTGCTGTGGGCGCTCCTCCCACCAGACAGGCTGCAACGACCTGCAACCTCCGTCCCAGCCACCACAACAATTTAAGACCATTTTGTCGGAAGTGATGAGTCATTTGAAGTCACAGAGTGATTCAATTCAAATGCACAAATTATTAATTTGAATAAACAAACCACTAGTTTGTGCACACTAATTATCCGAGATTGGACCCTTGATACCAGCTGGGCTGTGTGGTCCCGCCTCCCCTCCATGATTAATTAAATGAAAATGGGATGAAAGTGATCAAACCTGAGCCACAGTGCTTTGATTAATTTGATCTGAGTGACAGATGTGCTGGTGGCTCTGCACCTAAAAGGTGTGGTGGAAACACTGGTGTAAGTCGTCACATTCACACTGATATTTCATCCTGTAGAGCTCTCTGTAGGAAGTCTGGACTCAGGACCAATCAGATTGAGAAACTCACACACTGAGAATAAGCTTGAATCATTTAACAGAGCAGTTTTGTTCCTGCTGAACTCTCCCTCCCTGTTTTCTTCCTCTCTTCCCTCTGGGTATTCTCCCACCTCGTGAGGATCCCAGCCGCCCCTGTGCTGTCTGCTTGACAGTGTTCTGTCAAGCCCAAGCCTCCTCTTCCTCCTCTTTTGTTGCCATAGAAACCGGCGGCCGTGGAAAAGTACAAGTGAGTGGATTGTCTGGGAAAAGAACAGTGAGAGGTAGCGGCAGTCTGCCACTCCACACCACGAGACAGCTGCCAAAACAAATAAAAAGAAATGGTTTTGAGGATGGCCTGTGTTATCTGAGAGACCAAAGAAAATTCTGTTTTACGCTGCCGAGCTCGGGTTTTATGGGATGGTGTCAGATTGGAATATTTCTGCTGGTTTTAGCACATTGAGGCATGAAGTAATAGCAGTGGACAGTAGATTCATTAGTCATGCAACTTCCCAAAGTCACAAACAGCAAAAAGAAAAACAGCCACAACTACAGGGCTTTTTTTTCTTTTCTTCAGCAAAACATCCAGGAACCGTGTGAAGTGGAGAAACCACATGTGCAATTTTAAAGTTCCGAACACATCCACACTTGTTTTGTCGCTGCAGCTATGAAAAACACACGGCAAATTAGGAGAGACCTGTCAGCATACAACACAGTGATTGTGGAAGATTATTGAAGATTTGCATGTTCAGCCTCTCAGACTCAAACGTCTCTGGTGCATCGATGATGAGAGTGAGACAAAAGAGACACAAGATCCAGGTCTGTCTCAGTCTGATGTCATGAGACTAACATGACTGCAGCTCAAGCTGGAAACCCTCAGTCATGGCACTGACTGGTCCTGTTTGCAGTATGTAACAACATCATGGACCTCAACAAGGTTGGTTTTCACTGAAGGAGATGTTTAAACCCAGCCCTCGAGGACACAAGACTTTTAAACGCTGTCAACTGATTTATTACAGAAAAACCAAACAAACACACATCAAAGACCTGCACTGAACTTTAAGAAATGATCTTTTACATCCAGCAGGCCTCAGGTCAGTTCACCAGCCCTGAGCCAGGTTACCAGCAGGGACATCTGATCCACTCCACGCTCAGCCCTCTCCCCCTCCTGTTCAGCTCCAGCTGCCGGCCCCCTCTGCCCTGTGGCTGCTGTCTGCTGGTCTTTCTCTTTGCTCCTCCGCAGCACGATAATACGAGTCCAGAATTAAAGACTTAACACTGCAGACAATTTCAAGCTGTTTTAACTCTCTCACTCACTCATACTTCTGACTGGTAGTTTATGTGACCAACACATTTTAACACAAGGACTCACAACTTCAAAGTGTCACGTTCTGTGAGAGCAGCAGTGGATAAAGAAGTAGCAGCAGATGGGGTTCATTTTTTATCTTCTGGTGAACATCATGGGATTCTGATAGTGGTTATAATAAACTCTCTAAATGTGTTTTTGAAAAGCTGTGCCAGAGTTTCATCACTGTGTTCATCAGAGAGGACACATGCAGGTAAGTTTTAGTTATGTGTATGAATTCCCAAATCCTGACGATTACATTAGCCAGTCTTCACTCACAAGTGTAAATCAGTCTCACCCATACTGGGCTGTATTAGCAGCAGCTGTGCCCATGCTAAGACACTCAGGAGACGCAGCACTAAACACTGTTACAGGTCTGAGAAACAGATTAAGCAGACTGTGAGAAGAAGCAGATTAAAGGCACATTGCAGAGTGAGATGGGAAGACACCAGTCTCACCTGTACCTGTTAGATGTATGGTAATACCCTACAGTCAGTTAGCTTCAAGGCAGCTCCACTGATTCTACATGCCACAGTGTGTTGGGAAGTATGTAAAAAAAAAAAAAAAAAAAGTTGTACAACGTCTGTAGTGTTTACAGGGGAGCTGTGTGTAGTCTCACTATGGCCCTCAAGTGATGTGGCTCGACTCAGCGCTGGTTTGGGCTGAAGACTGCAAGATGGAGGATGACAAAAAAAAAAAAAAGAAAAAAAGTGAGGTGTGAAGTCACAAGACCTCTGCAGCTCGATATCCATCACTGCTGGAGGGTGATGGCTCAAGGCTGCATTAGCCACATGAGTCAATGACGCAGCACACTGCTTCAGACAGCTACCCTGACTCTGTGTGACGGTAATCAAACCATAACTAAATAAAGATTAGATTATGTTAGGACAGAGTGATTATTTGTGATCTTTTGATATTTTAGATGAGTTTAGATTAGATTATTAAAGGTCGGGTTGGAGATCCTGGAAAAACAGGCCACATTTTGAAAATACACAAGTCAAAAGTCCCAGCCCCTTTCCTCAGACTTCTCTCTGAAGCCACACCCCCACCTTCCAGCAGACGTAGGTGAAGACACTGATCACACACGCCAGAGGAGGGAGAGAGGGAGAGAGACGGCAGCTTGATTGGGCGTAGGCAGAACTAGACATGATTGGTGTTTGCTTTTCGGAGCATAAAGCATGGATTGGTCAGTTCTGTCAGTCCTGCAGCTGCCACAGAGCTCTGATTATTTCCATTCCTTTGTCTGAATACATGTATGTATTGACTGCTCTCAGGATAGAAGGACCATTTCACCCAGTGTAACAAAAAGTGTTTCTGAACATAATGACCAACCATAACTTTAATGACAAAATAATTGTTACTGTCACATTAATAATGTAGGTTAGAAATCATAAGTGTGCATTATAACATGAGTAACAATCTTCTGCTTCAGCTCCATAAACATCAACATGATCCATTTTCTGCTTATTGCCTTGTTACCTGTATTGGTTATTGTACAATGTAGGCTAATATCAACTGTATTATATGCTGTAGTTGGCAATAGACAATGAATTCAATAATGGGCTATATAAATATACAAAGAGTCACAGCTTGGACTCAAACCTGGACCACCACAGTCAGCATTAAGCCTTTATGTCTGGGCACAGTGCTGTTTTTCTCACAGGGCAGTCTACAGCTCACTGATACACTTCTCCGGTCGACTAGAAAAGCAACATGTCATTCTGCTGCTGATCAACCTCCTGGATACTCACAACCACATGAGTCATATTTAGTCAACGCTGCTGCCTTCAGAACAACTTCAGGGTCTTCTCCACCTCTAAACTCAGTCACCCAGCTTCATGCTCCTCAGCCACCGTGTTCCTCCACACCTGCACATGAGACAGTCTCAGTCCAGACTGTTCTGCTCTGTGGTTGTTCGACGGTGGAACAACCCCCCAGATGCTCGGGCGGTCTGTCTATCTAAGAACCTCTTAAATACTCATCTCCTCTGAGAGCATCTTCTCTCCTAACACCTCGAACACCCTGAGGCTGGGAACACAGTGGATGCATGGCATGATGAGCATGACAGCTACAGAACATGTTGGTTTTCATTCTGGCCTAAATTCTAACAGATTATAACACACTCACTTCCTGAGAGATATTTTGCTTCTCGTCTATTTTTCACATGCTGCAAGGGTCAAAGTCCAGAACAGACACAGGTCACAGATGATCTCCTTTCATTCACTGATGTAGCACTTACAGCACAGTCTCCTACTGCTTTCTGTTAGTGATATCCCTCACTTGTAAGTCTCTGACAAATGAGTAAATGTAAACTTCAGCTGACAGGTTGATGGCTGCAGCAGGAGGGTTAGGGTTAACTATGGACAAACTTTACTTTACTTTGTTCTCCACAGTGTTACAGTTTGACACCCTCACTAAAAGCCATTAGAAGCCTGTCTTGTTGTCCATTAACCACAATCCAAACGGGAGAAGCTTTGAGTTGATCAAAAGCTTAAAAAGCTCATCTAAGTTGCCTTCAGCTATGACTATGCACTTGTGGTATTTAAGTTTTATAGACAGTAGTGAATCATTTCCTTTTAATCTGCCGAGCAACGTGAAGGTTTCCTGGCTCCTGAAAGAACAAAAGCTGTTTACATTTGCAGATTATCTCCTAAAAAGTCACCAGAACATTCATGATTTTATTACTGGTCCTTCGCTTCTGAAACTCACACATTCTCCAGAGGGCAAAGTGTTCCAAAAAAAAAAAAAAAAAAACTCTGACTATTGATTTAACATTTGCAGCAATTTCAGACCCACTTGTTTGAAGAGTGTACATCTCTTCCATCAACTTTCAGCCACAGAAGCCTTTGTAACTCAGTGTTAGTCATTACAGTTGCTGTACACACATCGATCCTCACAGTTGCCTCCATGAAGCCCTTTCTTGGGAAGTATGCAGTAAAATTGAAGTTCAAGTATTTAGCAACCTGTCAGCAAGCGCAGTGAGCTGAGTGCTGCTGAGAGGAGAGCAAAGACTTTTTTCATTTTTATTTTTCCTTACAAAAATGTAATGATTTGATATCCTGGTTTGAGCATTAGCAAAAAAGCTCATTTAAAACACATCCCAATGAGGAGCTAATGAGCTCACACCTACAGCTTAAAAGAACCATCACTTATAAATAAATCAGCTCTTTCTTTAAACACAAAGTCATCAGGCGAGAGAGCTACCTGACTGGAGCTAGGTGTAACCTACAAGTCTACAAGTCGCTCTCATTCATAAAAGCCAGTGATGACAGAGAGGTCTCATCAGAGGCTCACAAGCTACACACACGTTATGCAACCACACAAGTCTATTTAGGGCATCTTCAGAGAGATTTGTTCATCAATAATGAATGGCTTGCCCCTGTTTCAGAGTGGGGCTGGTTTAATCTTGATCACACGTTCACAGTGAGGAGTGTAGCTAGCCTGAAAGCTAATTTACCAATCACTGACAGTACCATATAAACTAACTGTACTTGTGCCCAGAGTGCACACAGGCTACCATCCTCTGTGGAGCTGTATTTACAAATGTGTGAAGCTGCAACACAACCAACGCTCGGCCTATTTTTTATAATGAGCATCATCATTTTGCAGTGCTCTCATATCACAGGGATAAAGTGGTACAGCTCTTTGGTTAAAGTAACCACTCATAGACAATGAGATGGTGTAACTGGATACTTCCAGCAAATAAAGGGTAAGAGATGTGTCATTCAATAATGAATCAATGCCTGTGGTAATTGAGGTTCCACCTAATATGAAGGTAGATGTCCATGTGTTGTTAATTATAAAGCAGCTCTGGGTATATTAATAAGGTGACAGTCTCAAAGACTCACTGCAGAGAAATGCACACAGCCTGTATTCAGAAACTGCTGTCTGTTTTTCTGTAATTTTGTGATGTCACAACAAAGCAATATAATGCTGCTATGTTTTTAATTTATTACCCTGAAAACTGTCCCTGACCTGTAAAACTACACCAACAAAGTTTTTGGTTAAATATATCAATAAAAACATAAAATATGGAACCTTTTTAAATCACCAATCATTTGACATGAGACCAAGCGCCAAGAGTTATTTTGCACAGTACAGGGAACGGGTTTATCAAAAGGTGCATTTCCTTCATGTGGACACATTTAGTCTGATACATTTTATGTAGGGACACTGGTGCACAGACCAGATCCAGTGTGTCGACCACATTCCTCCTCCATCAGGGATAAGAGATGGCGACAGTCTGCTATGACATCAGATGTCCAGAACCTCTGGAGATACCCAGAGTCTGATAGAAAGTAAATTACCACAATTAATAACAGATTTTATTGATCACATGAGGGAAAAATTAAAGTATATGGTATATAGTAAATGTAAACTTATATGATCAGAATCTAAAGGGCACATCTGAATTTTCCAGCCAGTTTGACAGGTTGGTTTCATAAACTGCTGATCTCCAGGATTTTCACACTCAGCTGTCTCTAGAGTCTCTCCTCAGGATGCAGCAACAACTAAAAAAACAGAAAGTAGAAAAGTCTTAGAGTGAACAGCATGTCCAACCTTGAGGTGGACAGACCACAACAGCAGAGACCATGTCAGGTTCCACTTTCTGTGGCTGCAGAGGACACAGACTCAACAGTGTTGAAGACCTGGTCTGATGGATCAGGATCTGTGCTGAGGCAGCAGATGGTCTGCGCTTAAATCCATGGACACAACCTATCAAGTGTCAGAAATCCAGCTGCTGGCGGTGTGATGGTGTGGGAACCAATCAATCGTGGTTTGAATCCCCTTAGAGACTATTTTTGCTGACCACATGTTTCCCTTTATGTCCACAGTTCACCATCTTCTCACAGCTACTTCCTGCCAGATAATAAAGCGTAAGCTGTCAAGTAGGTTTTAGAGTAACTTGTTATCACTGCTACATCTTTTATAATTAAGGATGAGTTTAAAGATCTTATGTGTAGTCAGATATTTCTGTGTTAATACACATGCAGAAAAGACTTCAGAGGAGATGATAAATTATACATCCAGCGTGTGTGCACTGACTGACTGCAGACTACATCTCAGCGCGTCTCAGGCTCCCCAGCGATTCATATTTTGTGAGAAAATGCCATTACCATTTGCAGTGATTATGATTTTAGAAAGTTACAGCATGTGCAAAGCCTGAGCTTTAGATTTATTCAAGATGTAAATGTGGACTGCTGCTCTTCTGTATTTCGTTAAGGAACTTCCACTCTGTCTCAATCTGTGGTGATGATGGCCTCAAAGCAGCCAAAACACATGATGTTCCCAGTGGTGGCCATCTTGGCTACACGAGAGAAGGGGGAAAGTCAATATATTTTGACAGTGGAGAAAATGGCTGCTGAGCAGAGCAGAGTCAACTTCTGTACGTGCAGGTTAAAACGACAGTGTGCACTGAGATACTGAAAATGATGAATTCAGTTTACTCGTGTTTTACTGTGAAGTTATTCTTGATTGTGTCTGAAAAGTTGATGACTGGATTGGTAATTCTGCAAAACTTTAAGCCTCAATAAGACGATAACTAGTGACTTACATAAGCACCAGCAGTCATGGAGGAAAGGAGGAGGAAATTAGCTTTAGAGACCAAAACGGTCCTTGTACCTGGATGTAAACATGTTCATGGCTGCTGTAAAGTTGGACATTTTAAGATTGGAGTCTATGGAGACTGACTCGCTGTTAGAGCCTGAGTCAAGTGGTCAGTAGAGGAACTGTAGTTTTTGGTACTCAAATGTTGGCTTTGTTGTGACATCACAAAGATAAGGAAGTCCTGACAGCTGGTTTAAGGTTTCTGAATTCAGGTTGTGTGTATTGTTCTGTGGACTGAGGCTCTGATACTTTCACAGTGTTAGAACGTCATCTTACCTACACAGACCTGATTTAAAGCTAGCGTCACACCACACGTCTGTGGAAGCTTTAATAGAGGGACATTAATTAGTGCAACTTCTGAACTCACTTGCCCGGTGCATGTTTCCCTATTTCAAATTCATTTCCCTCGTTCTGCACAGGTGGCTTTAATTTATCCTGTCGCCGCTCCTCTTCGTCACACTGGACAGACAGCTTCAGCTCACCAACTGTTCAGCGCAATTAAAAACTTAATGATACACTCCAGTTCAGTCTGTCTGTGCCTCCTGCACAAATTATTGCTCTGACTAACCAATTAGCCTTGTGGAGAATCGCAAGGAAAACGGGCAAAAGAGGAGCATTCAGAGGCGACTGCTCTGGAGCTACGACTCAATCGCCGGTGGCAGCAACCCTCCAAGTGACAACCACAACATTTAAATTCACATGGTCTCTCATAACCCCTCTGCAGCCCCTGGAACCTTCATAAATGTGACAGCGTCGTTCCTGGGGGAAAAATGCATGTACCTGCCTGTGAGACAGAATATTAAGCAGCAGGGGGTAAGAGAGTGGAAGGGAGAGATGAAGAGAGGAGAGGAAAATACCGGAGGGGCGGAGGGATGGATGACAGAGAGAGGAAGTGATGAAGTGTGTTGGATTACAGGGTGACATTGAAAAGAAGCCGCTCTGTCCCTTTTTATACCATTCCCCCTCTTCCAATATTCACTGTTCACTTCCCACACATCATCCACCAACTTCCACATCCACCCCACCAGTCACCCTCCCGTCCCTGGGAGTGTCCCCCGGCCGCCTGGTGGCATCGCACGACTGCCTGTCAACGCTCTGGAGTGTCACAAACATTTTCCCAAGGCGGGCTTGAATGAGATCATTGTCCTTCACCGCAACGCTGCACGGCAGAATGCAAGAGCAGGAGGGGGAGGGGGAGGGGGGAGGGGAGAGGGGAGGGGAATAAAAAAAAGGAGGTGAAATGAAAATGAGAGGAGAGCTGTCGGGAGACGAGGAGAGTGGAGGAATGGAGGAGACAGGGAGGAAATAAGAGCAGAGAGGAGAAAAGGAGGGAGGAGGAAATTAGAAAACAGAGGAAGTACAAAAGGTAAGAGGATAAACATTACATGCTTGACTCAAAAGATAAGAGGACAGGGAAGGAGGCAGCGGAGAGAGATAGCATTGAGAGGAAAATGAAGGGTGGGGAAAAGAGGGTGAGAAACAGAAGGCGAGGCAAGAGGAGGAAAAAGACATCAGAGACAGTAGGAAATGGGAGATAAAAGGAGGGGAGGAAAGGAAACATGAGAAGAAAGGAGGCTGTGAAGAGGAGAGAAGGGAACAGGGAGGGTGAGTGAGAAATCCAAGGAAAATTACAGGTGAGATCAGAGCAGGGTGATGAAAGGTGCACACTTGATTCTGAGATGGAGAGAAAAAGTGGAGAGAGGAGAGGAGAGAATACACACACACACACACACACACACACACACGATAATAAAACATTATTGCAAATTCTTTCTAAATCCCGTTTTTTCATGTACAATTAACACACATTGTCCTTTGACCTGATCCATAGTTTGAGTCACTTCTCATTTGGCCCCAGTGAACAATAAAAACACAGTAAATTCAGCTACAAAGTCCTGCCAGATAGGTCTGTCAACAGAACCAAGGTTATTATGAGTTACTATGGAGGTGAAAGGACAAACCACCACAACAATGTGCAATTAATCATGATCATCTAAGGACACTCATGAGATTAACTACATATTTGAGTCGACTGACAGCCCTGGTATATGTATATACATTGATGTGTGGGTGTGTCCATATATTTAAACAGAAAGACTTCCTTACGGGCCAATAAGAAATAAACGTGGGCTGGGCTCGCGGGCAGTGTCTTTTGAAAGCTAAACACACATTACCAGACGGAAACAGCACAAAGACTGATATCAGCATTACAGCCCCTGATATCAAATATAACGTCAAACAATAAACAGCTGAATCGAGCAGTCTGACCTTCTGTGTGTCTTTGCCACTGAAAGACCTTCATTGTTCCCAAATGATCAGATAAGTGGCAGAGGGGAGGCGGTGCCAGCGTTACCACAAAACCCCACCCTCAGGAAATCAACTCATCAACTCAACTCAACCACATGACTCAGATATGTGGTTTGATAAGATGTGACTGATCCCTCTGGACGCCCCCACTCTCCCTTTCATGTCAGTCAACACTGCATGGGTGTGAGGAGACAGCACCTGACCACCCCTGCTCCTGCTCCTCACCTACTAACATTAGTTTTCTGTTAGAGTGCAGCAGAGACTTTAAAGCCTCTGTAAACCCAAATCCACAAAAGTCTTCCATGTCATTTAGGGTCTTATGTACATAATATTTAACATGTGAAATAATTACAAATCAGTTTCCATCCAAATTCAAAATATTTGTCTTTGTTTTTGTACATTTTGGAAATTGGGTTTGAATTGGGCCTCTGAGATTTATAACGCAATAAATCCAAACCAATCACAAATCATCCACGTCGGTTGACTCATCCCGGCCCCCAGTGGCAGCGCAACAAAACCTTTCTGCTGCCGCTGGCCGCTGCCTCTCTGAATCTGAACCAACTCGTCTCTACAGCCTTTTGCAAACCCCTAGCGTAAAGGCAGAGTCTGCTGGTGTGTTCGTTGCAGTTGGTAAACGCAACATTCAAACTGGGCCCGTCGTCTCGGGCTGAACTGTGCACGCCTCCTGCCCCTGACAGCAGCGGTGGTTGTCAGGACAAATTGATCGATCGATCGATTTGTGCCGTCCCCGTATGCGTGTCCTCCGGTGTCTTTTTTTTTTTCCCCTAACAGAGGCGGAGATGTCAATCAAAACGAGGGAGCTGTCAATCAGAGCGTTATCTGCCACGCCCACTCAGTCCTGACAAGTGGTCTGAATAACAAAATGAGGTTTTCCAGTAGTTGTGAACAGTCATTTTCACTCAGACTTTTGTGGATGTTCAATGAGACACGACTTTGATATAATATAAGCATTTTTACTATTTAAAGCCATGTTTACAGAGGCTTTCACCCAGTATTGCACAGTTAGTTTCTCCTGAATGGTTTGGGTCAAAGGTTATTTACAGTATAGACACAAACTAATATCTGAGGATGGAGGTTATTGTTTATCCATATTATCCAGTAGCCCTGGATGATACATAAGGTGATCTGGCGTTCCCCTCCTTACTGGTCCAGCCTTGAATGCTTGTGTTATGTGTATAGGATGTGTGTGTCCTGTAATGTGGCGTGAGATTTCTTCCTGAAAGGCCTGAACACAAACGAACCACATCCTGATGTTTGAAGCCTAAATGTTATGTATATACTGTATACTTGAGAAATAAGGGGCTAGATGTGGGAGACAAAAGGAAATCAGACCTGGGGCTGTTCTCTTTCTTCACATTGTTTAGCCCTGAAACAGGCACATGGCACGGTCAAAAGGAGGCGTCCCGCTTTGAATACACACACACAAAACCAAACACACCCATATCACAGTTGATCCCTGTATGCAGTGAAAAGCCGCAGCCTTACACCAGCTCAGGTGCTGACTCACTGTGTCGTGGCTCATTCACATTCCATGAGACTGAACAATGTGTGCGTCTGTCCTGAGGACACGCAAACTGGACAGGAGCCTCCTGCTGGGTAGGACAATAAAAGATTGGGTGAAACTGGAGAGGACCGATGGGGAAATGTCAGCTCTGTTGTTGCCTTTCAAGGACAAAAGGTTGTGTATGCATACAGATTTTGCAAATGTCAGGTCAGTGTTGTGACCGAGCCAGCCTCGCCTAAAGGACACATCACCACATGATGTCCTGCTGTCTGACTGTCTTATCTGACACACATGCACAACACCAGGCCACAGCTTGGCCATTTCTGTGTATCTTGCAGTCGCATCAGTGACATCATCATTCTCAGAGAAGAACGTGAATAAAGCTGGATAAGTAATTAGACACAGAGGGGAATAAATGCACCTGTGTTTTTATAAACAGTCTGTCACTACACACACTCCTGTCCTGCTTCCTTAAATGACCCCGGTCACAGCAGGACATGTGGCCTACAGGAACTGTAACAGTTGCACATTCATGCTGCTCTATGAAGTGAAACTGGAGCAAAACACAAAGAACTCCAGAGACAAAAAAGACCAGGTCCAAACCTGTATCTGATTGGACTGTACATGGGCAGTGTGCGAAATTGAGGACATAGTTGAAACCTGTTGTCAAACTACTGTACACGACTGATTTTACTTCTCTGTGTTCACATGTACAGTATTTAAATAAATCTGGATTCACACCAAATCTGTCATTATGGACATGTTTTTGACTGGTCTGCAGACTGACTGACTGACTGACTGAGAGCAGAGCCACAGCCTGCTAATGCTCTGGTTTCCCTGCTCCTCAGGAACTGCAGTGAAGAGGAGGAGAGCGTACAACACAAGCCCGTACAATACAGTGAAGGCAGTGCTCACTGTCTTTACATTCATTATTACTGCAGGAGGCAGAGGACGAGCTAGCCCTGAAACACACTGAGCAGAGAGAGGAGAGTTCAGACTGACCTCTATGACCATCTCTACATATCAAACAGAGGGAGTGAGACATGAAGACCTGCCTCTGATAATAGTCTGTTACGTTCTGGAGCTCAAGTAAATTAAAGCTAAACTACAGTGAATCCCAGGTGAAGGCTGTTTTGTTTGAGAAGCAAAAAAGGAAATGTGTGTGTCCCAGTAGCTCGCCTCTCCCACTGCCTGCTTAGTGTTTAGTGGATTACATCCAGTCTGTAGCCCACTGCTGTGGCATGTTCTTTGTCTCTCTTTCCATTTTTCTGTCTGTGACTGTGATAAAGGCAAAAGCCTGAAAAATAACTTAAAAAAGTATATATATATATATATATATATATATAAATAAATGAAATAAGGTCCTGGTCATACCTGGTATTAACATTCATGTCAGTTGATCCAATCACAAGTGCACAGCTCTGAGTTCAGGTGTCAACAAGGCACATTGAGGACACAATCACTCAGACCACACTCAGAGATGGACTCTGAATGATCCATTTTCCATCAGTGTACTTGTCTTGCACCCAAGTACACTGACAACAGACCTGTCGCAGAACAACATGAGACTTAATGCAAATTCATCTATTTCCTGCACACCTGCAGCAAGTTATGAATCTTAAAAGCAAAACAATTTTTTTTTTTTTTTTTTTTTTTTTTTTTTACTTCATCTCAGTGTCCGTTTCCTCACAGAAATCATCCAGTTCCAAGACCAAGCAGCAGACTCCACAAACAAACCTCCCCAGCTCCAGTACAAAGAACTTTGCCTCTCTACAGTAAGTCTTCTCAGGGACCGCTCGCCCGCAGGCTAGTTCTCACTGCAACCAAGTTTGTGAAGCTTGTTAACAGGGCTGCACAGCATGCTGGGAAAGACTTACATTACAGGCTCAATTTTGGACACCACATGTATCATAATCCCATTCATTACCCTTTTTCCCATTATATTCCTCTTTGTATGGCTATTGTCTAATATACCAAATGAATTCAGTTAATAACGATTCTTATTTTTGCACACTTGAAAAATTAGTTACAATAAGCATAAAAACACGCACGCGCACACACACATACACACACACGCACACACACCAGTTATCACATCTATTGTGACTCCAGGTGTCTCCTGACTCCAGGTGCAGCCCAGACAAACATGTGCTGCTGCTGAAAGTCCACAGCTGTGCAACATGTCCTGTTTGTTCTGAATATGCAGAACAACAGCTTTACAAATGAGGCAGTACCTCCTCAACTGTCACACACATAAAGACCTCAGTAACATCTCTCACTTGTGCTTTAGTTTACAGCCTTTTACAGGGAATAAATTCCTGTAAAATAAACTGAAGTGGCAGCTGAGGTCATTTGACATGGGGTCATGTGAGGTAGCCTTCTTATCTATAGTCAACATTACCTGTAGTAGGTTCAGATCAGCTCCCAGTTTAAAACCGCACATCAAACAACCTCAGCTATCACCGATCACTGTTGTTATCACCTGCACTGTCACTTTCAGGGCAGCTGGCCCATCCCCGTTATGTTCAGTGGCATGTTCAACAGTCCTCATGAATGGCAATATTTAAATATCACATGGAGGGTAAAAACACTAAGCTGTGTTGTATGGTCAGTAAGGAGAAGTCAGCAATGGAGTTTCTCACCCGCACATTTCCAGTCACTTTTAATGCAGTGTACAGTAAAATGTGTTTTTATATCAGAGCACTTTTTGCTTTGTATCTGTGTCCAATATGTAAATTAGCATGTTTTCTACAATCCATCATGTTTACATGTGTACTATACTAGTGTTCATTGATATGCACTGCCCTCATTAAATAAATCAATAAACCTAAGTGCATGCAGGGACAAACAGTGAAAGTTTGACAGAAAGGTTTTTTGTGACCTGAAGTTTCGTGATAATGATAATTTGCTGTTCTGATAACATTCAGATTGACTGCACTCTGTCAGACAGCAGACAGCACAGAGGCAGACTGAGGCCAGCTGTGGCTCAACCATCACATCTCATGCATAGCTCCCGCCTCTGGCCGATCATTCACACTTAAGTTAACAGCACCTCAGAGCTCACTCCCTCCTCTCACAGTGACAGATCCAACATCATGACAGCGGCTGGGAGCTGGAGTCTGTCTCTGTTGCATCTCCACACACCTGATCCACTGAGAGAGATTTCATGAAGAGTTTTGCAGGCTTCATGTTATTTTATTTTTAATGTGAAAGGTGTTATATTGACTGACTCAAAGAAGCTGAGACATCTGGCTAAAGGACGACTGAACAATATGGAGCACAGGAAACTTATAGAGCTACAACAACAACAACAACAACAAAAAACTTAATTGTGAACACTTAACAAAACCAGAGGAAGAATGAATATCTTTTAAAATTCATTTATTTCCTCTGCAGCAGCTGGCACTTCACAGGAAAATGAATTCTACAGCTGTCGACTAAAAAAGAGCAAAAAAAAGCTGCATTGTTAGTTGCCAAACCAGTCCTGGCTAACTCTATATTTTCCAGAGCAGTTTGCCTGCAAAATGGTCCATTTGCATTGTTTTTAACTGCTGTTTGGCTCCTGCGGGAGAAGATAATCCCAGTGTAACAACAGCATTATCTCATGCAAAAGAGGAACCAAGCTTTTCACACAAACAGAGGGAGGTCGGCAATTGGCTGAGAGACAGCTGTCGCCGCTGCCGCCGGCCTATCAGTGACCTGAGGGAAGAGAGGAGGAGGCTGAGTCCGCTCTGCTCCCTTACTGCTGTTATCACTGGCAGACACCTATCACCTATGTGTGTGTGTGTGTGTGTGTGTGTATTCAGGAGTCAGCAGCTCACACCACCTGCATATTCCAACTGATAGGGGAGAGGATATTTACATTGTCAGTGGGCAACAGAGAGACGGGAAAGAACGTGAGGTTCATAAACACACATTTGTTCCCTGCTCTGCTGATTTCATGTTTTCTTACTGCTGACAGCAGAGGAAATTTCCAGAGAAAAAAAATGTGTCGAAGGTGTTTCTTGTTCCTGCTGTGCTTACTTAAAGTCTCACAAACAGCCCGAGGACTGCATGCATATCCACACCCACTTTGCAAATGAAATGAGATGTTTTCTGTGCTGTTATGTGCTAGATAATAAACTCTTTAGCACAAGCTGTCCTCCAGCTTTACACACTTGCATGGTTTTTTTTAATGGCTCTTACCCTGGGTAGGTTCAGGCTGGTCTCTTTAACCTGTTCAGGGAACAGAGCCATAATTTTCATTTTTGCAAACGTTAAAAGGTTCCTGTGGAGACAGGACGGCTAAGTGGCTCCCCCACTCCCAGTCTTTGTACCAAGCTAAACTGAGCTAACTCTCCTGGATCTGGATGTAGCTCCATGCACAGATAATGAGCAGACTTCGCAAAATGTTCAACTATTTCTTTAAATGGTCCACAATTTACAAATGTCCTGTTTTATTTATTAGCAGATTTTTTTTTTTTTTTTTTGAAAGATTTTTGGCTTTCAGTATCAGAACCCCTCTCAGTGTAGTTTAATAAGAGCTCCAGTAACAACAGGTCACAGTACTAACACACAACCTGAACCTGATTTATATTCAGACTACATATGGACATCTACCTTTACACTGGACCTTTCAAATCAGTTTTTCTGGCAAAGGCAGAATTATAATGAATCCTGAAACTCATGTGAAATTCAATGTGACGTACTGAACCCATAATGTAAACTGTAAAACCCTGGAGGACTGGCTCGGCAGATCTGTTGAGTTTTGATGTAGATCAGAAAAAAGCATATTCAGTATGTGGAGTCAGTGTGTAATTTAAAACCCTTCTGCAGCACTGAGCCAGATAAAGATGATCAGCTCTGCCAGCAACAGTTGTCAGTGCAGCCAGCACAATAAACCATCACCCAGCCAGACAGGAGAAGTCCTCCTTTGTCTGCTTCTGTCTGAAACCAAGCACCCGCTGTTGGTGAGTGGTATATCTGCCAGCCACACTGTAAACTGCTGCAGTGTAAAGCCTGACAGGTGAGGGCTGACTGCAGAAGGTACAGGTAGTGAGGTGGTTCCAGGAAATGGAGGCAAAGGCAGGAGCCTCCAGCCTAAAAGGATTTCCAGCTCACACTAATACGAGGAGTGTTCATATACATATAGAGGGGGCGATAAAGATGCATTCTTATAAAGCCCAATTTTACAGTCAGCACAGCAGTGTGTGTGTGTGGGAGAGGGAGAAAGCCAGAGAGAGAGCTCTCAGACAGGGTTTTATGGAGTTTTCAGAAGCTGCAGAGACCAAGGTGACATTTCTGCTCTTATGACCAACTTCCTGCTCCGATCGCTCAGAGCGGCTGAGCTGAGCCAGCTGACCAGCTCGGCCTCTGCTGGCCGGTTTGGCAACAGGTGCTGTAGTGTGTGTGTGTGTGTGTGCGTGTGTGCGTGTGTGCGTGTGTGTGTGGAGAAAGGGAGGGGGGATGTGGTCTAGGCCTAAAGCCAACGAGCACAGAGAGGGTCAAAGGGCAGTGAGAGCTTTGAGAGCCAAATTTACAACCACTTCACAAACACTCCAGACTGTCGTGTACGCACACACACACACAGACATAAAAACACTGCACTAATTAATGGACAGAAATCACATTTTTGGGGTAGATGTACTCTCGTAAACTGGCAGGATTGAATGGCTGACGGCTGAAAATTGGTGTCAGTGACTTTGTTTCTCCTCTGGACTCAGTCAGTGGTCGGCAGCTACTCACCAACATCCTGTGTTTAGCTGTTGTGCTGCTCCTGCACATCAGCAAAATAAGTAGCTATATAAATAAACACACGAATAACAAACTGTTTGTTTCAAGTGTCTGTCAGAGTCAAATATCAGCTAGAGCAACTTTAAAGAAACCCTGAGGCCACCAGGGTCGAACGTGGAAATCTCCTGTCACACAATATGGGACCTTTAACTCAGTCGAGGAGATTACATCTGACACACATCCATTTGAATCTGCAGAGAAGACTAAACCCAAAACAAGACTCTGCATCTCTGCATCAGAGATGGAAAGTGATGACCTTGTAGCAGCTTTGCCTGCAAGACATGTTTGCATAACTGAATATCCAGTCACACTCACACACACACACACACACACACAGTGAAATGGGCAAAATGACAAGATGACATAGTTTCTCAAAGCCGGCTTGCCTTGCTCATCATTTTCAGTTCTTTCTTATCATTTGGGTCATTTACACAGAAAATATAAAACACACATTTTCTGTACCACTGAGCAGATGGCTAAGTATTCCTGAATTTTTATGTCCCAACACCACACTGCACAGCCTGCTAACGGCTAAGAACATAAAGTATAATGGTTTAATGATGCTGAATAGTTAGACTAAAGATCTGAAGTATGGGATTATTCATTTTATGGGCCTCATAACTCTCTACTGCAGAATGATGACACTTTCAGTTAAACAAAAACCATGTATTGGAGCTCTCATGACTATCCAAACTTTATCAGAAATCCACACAAAGCCACAAACGAGTTGGCTTTAATTCTGACGCACAGCTTGAATAAAGCCCCATAAAGCAATCTTACACCTATCTGTCTTCCGCCTCCACAGTTGGAAGAAAACAAAACAGCGAGTGTGTGAACAATCTGCTCTCCGCTCTGTGTGCTGATGAGCTGTTTCAGTGTCTGATGGAGCCTGTGGAGCCGGGCTGACGCCAGATGTCCTGGAATAATGGGCCTTTCTTTGTGTACCTGTTATCTCTTCGCCTGGCACTTTGAATAACGAAGCGACGTGAGGGCCCGCTACATCCACAGCTGAGTGATCTGTGATTACGGCTATGACGGGGATGTGGCATGATAAAGAGCGGCTGCTCCTGTAGTATCAGTAATGAACATCCTGAAGATGATTACGACTTTTATACAGCAGTTAACGACGATTGTGTGCTGTCTGAAAAGTTTTCAAAGATGGAGGCAACAAATACAACAAGGTAGCATCAGAGAAGCTACCGCGTTGCTCCCCAGGCACGTCTAAACCTTAAATGCTCCCATGTGACGTCTCGTACCTGTCCCTCTGCTGCAGCGGGGCAGGCTGGGAAGCACGCAGCAGGTGACAGCGACAGAGGAGGGGGGAGAGAAGTGTATTCAGAGTTCATCTCGTGAATCATGGCCGTATCTTGACAAGTTCATGTTTCTAATCGAGTCCTCAGAGAACAATTACACGTTCTGATGCTTAAAAACAAAGCTGCTCTCAACATCCAAGACAATGTCAAACAGGAAATTAAGGACACACACACATTCAGGTATTTCCCGAAGCTAACAGAACAGTCGCCAGCTAAGCAGTCACACCACAACTAGACGTAGCTGCTGACTAGAGAAATCTAACTATTTAGATTTTATTGGACTTTTCTTTTATCAGCTCATCTATGTAATTTCACTATGTATCTCTTATTTATTTATTTGCCTACTTTATGTTATGATCGTATTGTATTATGTTGAAAAACTGACGTTATCAAATGGGGAGTGATTCTGGATGAATCCAGTTTGGTCGTGGTGTATCAAAGCCAGGAGGTGTTTTTCTAATCCTACAGATAATATTTGAAAGAATATTTTAGAATCTGTAGATAAAAGTGGAATCGGTCTGTATGAACTGCATATGTTTGGGTCCTTCCTGGTTCAGGAATTAGCGCCAATTCCAGAGATTCTGATACTTTCCATTTTTTATAGCATGATTATACATCAATAGTAGAGGATTAAGCAGTTTGGAGAAAAGCATTTAACATCCATGTTTCATGTTCCCTGACAGTTCCATATGCCCCAGTAAAAGCCAAATAAAAATCATATACAGTTCTACCCCCCCCCCCCCCCCCCCCCCCCACACCCCCCCACACACACACACACACACACACACACACTTCCATCTCTTCATCTCGTTAGTTTGATTGATAGTGGAACAAAGGCAAACTTGTCTGTGTTCAGCTGTTAACAACAGTCAGGCTCTCTGTAGTTCCTGCCCACAGGCATCAGCAGATACTCTTTGTGAGGGATGTAGTTTGGGTCACAGGTGATTTTAAGGCCCTGCTTTCTCACTGTCTCTTCAAATATCTCTTGAAGGGAAGCTGGGGGCAGCATACCAATTATTTTTTCCAGCCCTTTTGATCAGGTGTTGGACTTGTAATTTGACTTTAACAGACAGGTTGCCAAAGCACATAATGATGCCGGAGCAGACAACAAGTTCAGTGGTTACCTTGTAGAACAAAGACACGAGGCCTCTGTCCACTCCATGGCCCCGAGTCTTCACAAAAAGTGCAGATGCTCACTCACTAATATGTTGTTATCTGCTCAGCTCTCTCCTCATTAATTAAAACTCTTTTCTTTTTCAGGTTATGCCCCTCTCATCACTGCACCACATCCTCTATGTCTGAGCACTATCTGGATCTTTCATAACTAAACTAAGTATGGCTGTACCATCCAAAAACTTACATGATGTAGTTGTTTGTGTAATGCTTTCTGTAATCGTTTGTATATAATGTGAACAGAGGGAAGAGCTGACATGGCCTTCATGAACTCCAGTGCTTTCACCCGCTGTACGTATGGTACCATCTGATATAGGAGCTTGCTTCAATCTATTTCATCTTATTTGCAGGATCTGAGTAGTGTATGGAGTATGGTATTATACAGAACATATCTTTACCACAGGGCTACTTAACATAGTTAATCCAAACATGGCCCTGTACATACTGCTGGACAAATGGATCATCAAGTGTTTAGCCTGTATCAAATGACCTCTATGACAAATTTGACCCGAATGTTAAATGCAACCAAGAAGCTCAGATAACAACACACAGAGTTGAGCTGTGGCTGTCTCCTGTGCTCAGGGTGCCATTACGCCGCCATGTCTTTCTATTTCAGTGTTTACCATTTCATTTACAGAACCTTTAAAGCTGCTCTCACTGACATTCACAGCATTTAATTTGCCTTTAAATGTGAAAAATTAAGCTACATGAAGAACTATATGACACAGCATATGGCCGGTGATGACAGAACCCAGCAGCCTGGTCTCTCTGTCGGCTCTGACACTGTCATTTAGGAGTTTAATTTTGCAGGCCAATACATGTTTAAAATGTATCAAATTCACATTGGTGTAATGATGAATAAATGAATGCATAATGAAAACAACTAAAACTCTCGATTCCCTCTTCACTGACCTCCACCATGTGAGCTGCAATTAGTCAAACCCGCCCTCGCATTACCTTTACTGTACATAGTAAACTGTAACTAGTTCAAATGCTTCAAATGATCTTGGACAGTAACACATTAAAGGTTTGCTCAAAACTACACAGAACTGCATGTCTGATGGCAGCACTATGTGTTATGCTATGTAGCATTAAACCGGCCTGGACAACAGACAAGATATGAAGTAAAAAGCTACTTCACAGTTTAAGTGATGTACAGTTTATGGATCATTAATCCTTGGAGGCATTCTGATACTGCAGTCATCATGGTGTCTTTCAGCCTAATCAAATACAGTGGATCCTGGGAAGGCGATTGATTACTAGGAATATCTTGGGATTTACAAACACATGAATGCAGTCCTATAAAATCAACAAAGCGAGACAACTTTCATGCACTGCTTGACAGGCAGCGCCATGCTGTACATACAAATGGTCTGTTTAAGGCCCAGAATGTTTTTCCTCACTCCAGAGATAAAGACCAGGCACGCATACCGGTCTGCTCCGGTTCTGTTTTCAGAGAACACTTCTGAGGGGGTTTGTCTGAAGAAGTCATTTTCAACACATCAAGTGTTGGATATAAAAAAAAAAGCTAAAATAGTGTTTGACAGAGGCTTTGTGTTATGTCACTGACAAAATGCCACAGGGAAGAGAAAACAAGTCAGTGAGGAGTTTATGCAGCCCACTATGTGTTTGTGTCTGGAGAAGAGGAGGACATAGGCATGGAGGAGGGAGACTTGTCTGTCAGTACAACTGCATCATAATCATCTACTGGTGCCCAGATTGGCCACAGCTACATTAACATGAGCCAGTGCCTGCCATCCAGACAGACTGCTATCACGCAGTGTGGATGGAAGTTGCACGTTGTGGTCCTCTCACCTAAAAGTCATCAGTTAACAATCAAACACCATATTTCTATCCACAAATCTCAAAACCAGTCCTTGGTGTATCTAATCCTCTGTGCCACAGAGCTTCATTGTTGAGCAAGCCACACTGCTGCACTGGATGAGTGTATGTCCTGCTGCCAGAAACACTCACTGCAACACCAAATGTGGATTAATCTGCAACACAAAACAGACCCCAACAAATGCACTGTTCGGTCCTGCTTAAAGGTCCTCTGAGCTTTTAGCATCTTACACGCTAAAACCTGCCCAGCAGCACAGACAAATTATACTGACTACATGATGAACAGCATGCATCTGGAGCATTTAGCAGAGAAATACCAAGATATTTTTGTCAGGACACTGTGGCAACCTGTTGTTCCTAGAGGTCCAGAGAGGAGACGTCACGTTTTGGTTCTTAAAGCTACAAATATAACATTAAAAAAACATTGTTAACCTTTAAGTAGATTTATTAAAGAACTGACTGTAAATTTGAAAGTTATCTTTAAAGTTGTTTTACAACTTACCTATACAAAATAGGTACAGGAGAGACAGAGAGACAGTGAAAGATGGAGGCTGAAGAGACAGGACCCGGGGGGACAGGAGGGAGGACACTTGTGAACCCACTGCATGCATGTCTCCCTCTCCAGGGTCTGTGGTGATCATCACCAGGAGGAGAGGACCTGGAGCTGGGCAAGTTGGTCGTTACCAACCGACTAAAACCAGACTCGGTGTTGGGTTTCGCTGCCTACCTCCTCTACTGATGCCCACATATTCAAACTGTGATAAAACACATCAGTCCACCGCAGGGAAACACAGTACCTGTCCATACATTCACCAACACGTCATAGAAACATACAGCAGCGGTCAGCACATGCACTTAATCTCACCCTGCACCACACGTTTGATTCCTCAGCAGGAGGCCACCACTGATGCAAACCCCCCACACTTCTACCTTAACTCCTGGTGTCCCAAAACAGTGAGCCGGCATCAGTCATCCAGCACTCCAACAGTTAGATGGTCCTCAGATGTTGTCCTCGTGTCCATCACGTGCCACGCTGCCATCGTTTCATCCATTTGCATTGCTTGCAAAAACGGGTTTAGCTGCTTTAGCTTCGCACATCCTCGCAATTATAAAGCCGCCAGACCAAGAAAATTCTATGTATATTTATCTTATCATTTGGGAACCAACCTACGGGGAAATGATTTCCTTTATTAATTTATCGGACAAATATCTTCTCAAACTTCTCTCAAAGTGCCAACCGTCTCTGCAGGAACTGCTGCACACGTGACTTTAATTATGTGGCGTACCCGCCTGGGACTGGGTCACAGCAGTGCTTCTGATTGGCCGGTGTCAGTGGAGTGTACAAGCTAACTGTCAACAACTATAACAAGAAAGAATGTGCGAGGTAGTGCAATAGTAAAAAAAATAAAATAAAATAAAATAAAGGGGATAAGAGAAAAAAATGTATAGGCCTGTACAAAATACAGAAATCATAAGGACCAAAGCAAACAACCAACCCCATATGTAGACATGACATGACGTAACTTCAAAATGGCGACTCGCTAGCTAGTTAGCCAGGTAGAAATTCTGAAAACAAAGCTCTCATATCTATGGTTTTCTCAACTTATGAGATGTGTGTGTGTGTTTTTTTTTTCAGCTACAGTGTTTTTTCTAATGTGTTGTGACACCAGTATTTCAATATGCTTGTTTCATTTCCCCTCAATTTCTGAATTCAGGCTGTGTATTTCTCTGTGAGACTTTGGTATAATCACAGTATTGATATAGAACCTAGACCTGATTTATAGTCAAAAAACACATCAACTGCCTTTATACTGTAACATTCACACTTTGAATTACACAGTTAAACAATCCTATTCAATAGCTCTGCTCAGTACACTCAGAGGTTTACTGTCACATCCTGACTTCTGCTCTGGTATGAGCAGAAGCTTATGGCTAATATTTACAAACTCTAAATAGACATTGCTGTACAGACTGTTTGCTAATTATACGACTCCTCTCTGTGTGCTGTTAGTTTTCACACTTACTTCAGTATTATGTAGTTGCCACGTGGCAGCTGAAGTCTCTGAATAATCTTAATAATCATAAAAATGGTCCTCAAGGACTTGAAACATTTTACTTTGCACATTCAGAACATTTATTAAATGTATTATGTAAATGCATTTCCTTTTTCTTTTTTTATGTAAATGCATTTTCATTGTGGATAAAATTACTCCTGTGTGTCAAAAGTCGATGTCCCCGAGGCACAGAAAAGAGGAGAAGCCGTGTTCAAGGCCTAGGATATCAGGTGACTCCGGTCCAGACTTTATAACCAGAGAGAGGGGATGCTTCTTTACACAACAAGGTTCCTCTCGCAGCAGTCAAGCCTTCATGTGTCAAAAAGGATGCCATCATGTGCCCCAGGTTTAATTGAATTAGCTTGGCTTTAGACAGGAGAGTAGCCAGAGCCATGTGTGCTTTTGACATTACAGACTGGCAGTTTATCTGAGCGGCAACAACTGGCAGTGAAACCTAATTCTCCACACAGCCTCTACTTTTAGACCAGGAAACCAGGGGGTGAAAGGTTCAGTGGTTTTAAAGCATGAAAGGCTGGAGACCGACAAAGCAGCAGATAGTTAAACAGGTCGTTGAAATGACCCCAGAGAACTGGAGAGCGAGGCTCTGACATTCATCTGCTGCTGTGGGAGAAGGTAGAGAGAAACCACACAAGACACCAGTGCTGTTTGTTTTTGTTTTTTTAATGGAATGTATCTTCTCAAGGTATGAAAATAGATCTCACATTGAAATAAGAAATTGGACAGTGGCTACAAACGGTGCAGCTGTATGTGTAATGATGGCAACAGGAAGGTATGTGAGCAAAGCATCACACCATTTGCATTAGATAAAGGGCACAGCTATTACCCTGTGTGCGAGATGACAGCAGCACAGAGGCATGTGTTGGCGGCGAAACACTGGCAAGACGGGAGAAGCGGTGGGAAACTCTTCCAGCAAACAGGAAACAACATGAGCCACAATGAAATGAAATGTTTCCTGACAGCAAGACAACCCTCCATCATGAAATGTACAACAGAGAAGCCATTTTTGAGGCTGTTAGCTGTCATGTCCCACTAGAAACCTTGTCATGTGTATCACCACCTTCAGAAGCTTCACATCAGCCATGTTCTTCAGCCTGTTCATTTCTCATGGAAAATCATTTCACAGCTTAAAATATGTTAATTGCAGATTAGAGAGAGATTCATTATCACTTGGCAGAGGTGGAGCTGCAGCAGAGACAGACATACACTGGTTGCAGTAAAGGTCACTTCATTTAGCCAAAGAGTGTGCTGTAGCCTAGCCTACCTAAGCCTAGTTAACTATGACCAGCTAAGTGTTTATTCTGTAAGCAAAACTTTCCTGCCCTGACAGTTTTGTGGCCAAAGGACATTCAAATCTATTGGAGAGACCAATTCTTCACAACATGAGTCATTGTTTTTAAGAGATAGACAAGATATAAAGCCTTACAACAGTGCCAGGCTATTTGGTGTTGTGATTTCACCATAGCCGGTTTTACAAGATATACGTTGATGGCTCACATATAACAAATACTTGGTTTAGTTTTTGACTGTTTTAAGCAACACTCTGGCTTATATTATAATAAACAATGAGAAAAATTGACTGCTGCTTATGAGTCACGCAAGGGCCCCAAAGTAGGCCTACTTCCCAGCTCACAAGCGTTACAACATCTCTTAAAGTGGCTCTCTTATGACAGTTTAAGTCGTAGCATACAGAGCCAGGCATGTGTGCAGGAAGCTAGTCAGCTTACCAAAGAACAGTTCTAACACAATTTAGGCCTAAAAAACATTTTCAGTGAAACCTCCAGGAAAACACTGAGCATTGTAAGCAGCTCTACTTCAGTCCAACGTGCAAACTATGTCTGCACATTTTCACAAAAGAGCTAAATGCTAAGATGCAGAGACTGAACTGTCTGCCAGAAGGACAGTTAGCCTGTACCATGACTCCGAGGCAGTTATATAGTTTACACTCAGTATCACATCTAATCAAGTGTTATATCCTGTTTTGACCAAGAGGAAAGAAGATGGAAATGTTTCCCCTCTTTGTTTTTGCCTGTCAGTTTTCATTTCCTTCAGGATTAATTCTCTGATTCAGTCAAATGTTTGTGATCATTTGGTGCCATTTATTAGGACCTAATGCAACCAGAGGAACTGTCCCTCGTGCAGCTCAGCCTCTGAAAAACTTTAGCGTGTGTGTGTCCTCTATTCACTACAACTAAGCTTTCCTCTGTAACCACTGGAAACGAACAACCCAGTATCTTACTCAGATTTAAGATTCACAAGACAGCAACAGATCACTTTGTATTAAATGAATGAGGCCAAGAAAATACTAAGTTATACTGTAGAAAATCAAGCACTTAAAACAAACCATGTACAGGTGGAGCAGGTATCCCATCATATACAGTATCTATGGTATTTTAGGTTACTATATTCTGAGGTGTAACACTGCACGAGAGAGAGAGAGAGAGAGAGAGAGAGAGAGAGAGAGAGAGAGAGAGAGAGAGAAGTAATGAAATGAAATGATTCTTTGGTTCAGTTGAAAAATGAAAACATGGACTTCGAGACATTTTACCAGCAATGAACTGATTCAACTAACCTACAGCAAACATCCTAGGATAACTACATATGAAAGCTTATTCCCAATGGACTCATGAACCTCCGCGCGAGTATTTCCTGTTCCACTCCAGCAACAACCACACTGAACATTCATCAACAACATAACATTTTTTATAGAAAAGATATATACACGTCTAATAAATAAGGGAAATACCCATCGCACGGTAGAATACAGCCGTTTTCTCACATGCTTTTTGTCCATCAGTCTTTTGTGAAACAAGTCTCTGTATTGAAAAGGGTCGGGGCTCTGGTCGGTGGAAACCACTACATGGAAGAAGGGGTTCTCCTGGAGAATGGAGTTCGATGGTGAAACAGCAGGGGGAGGTGCAGCAGCCCGGGTCGATATTCATCCTCCAGCTGAGTGTCCAATTAACCTGCGGATGCAATCAATTAGACAGACTGCAGACTGATGTTGCCTGACAGTGGAGGCAAAGGAAATCTGAAGTCTCTCGAAACGCGGACCTGAGGCTGCTTACTTCCATTTATGACTGGATAAATAAAATCACTCTGACAGTGGGAAAGCTGCTTTCCCCTCACTTTATATTAACTTTTCACTGAGGGCATGTTCAGTTTTATATATGAGACAGACATTTTACCACTCCTCTGCAGACTGAGACAAATTTTTAGAAATACTGAGGTCATGAGTCAAATAGCCCCCAGCCTGAGTTTTTATTATGCATTACTACATTTTCAGATAATGATATTCCCCAGAGCACAGGAATAAAATCCAGGTGGGAGAACTTCTGAATTATTTACATAACTGATACCCTTTTGCACTTCAAAATTAAAACTAACCACACTAAGCTGATACACTGCAGATATCAGTGTAAAAGGAGCCGGTCGTGTCTCTTTTTAAAGATGAGCACAGCACTTTTGCTTAGATCCTACAATTCTTAGACAAATGCAGAGGTCCTGGCCTCTGACCTGCTGACAGAGGGCCAACACCATAGGTTTTGGGCTGTCTGATATATTAGTTGAATGTATAAGCGTCTTTCAATAGTTCAGTGAATCTGTTTTTGAGCAAAGGCAGTAAAAACCATTGGAGAGGATGTGAGGAGCTGCTGCACTTCACATCAGGGGAGCGTTCAGGGCCAGTGCTCTGTGATTTATGTCTGTAATGAATTACTATGACGAATTTACAGCAGTGAAATCCTATTTGCACACGTGCGCGCGCACACACACACACACACACACACACAGTGCTTTCCTGGGCTGAAGCCACTTTGTGGCAACAGTCACCATGAGGCTCAGGGAACCACGTGTATGGAAATCTGCTGTCCAGCCACCACACACTGCTGCAGCTCATTTCACTTCACACAACCTGAGCCGGGACGAGGAGGTGAGACGAGCTGCTGGAGCTGTGTGTGTGTGTGTGTGGCAGCACACACTCGGCTCTGCTGTGACACTCAGAGCGGAGACTGCGCTCCAGTGCAGATTGGAGTGTGTGAGTACATTAGGACGCCGGTCTGTGTGTGTGTGTTGCGCAATTTGTGCGTCTTTACGCTTAATTTGGAGTCACTGACACACATTAGAGCTTCTCAAGCACCAGACTTCAGCACTCAAACATATTCTGCGTCGATTCGTCTGAGTCAGATTGTAAATAGAGTCTAGTAACACAGAGCTTGTTCTGGCTCTGCCACAGGCCAAATAATCATATCGTGCGTAATGTAGCTCTATTTATCGCCGCGCGTAAAGTCACAGCTGTGATTTGTATCAAACAGCAGACCTGCCTGTTAGTGATCACCCATGTTTCCTGGGGGGTGGGGGGTTAGACAGGCCTACAGCTGGATCTCAAACTTTTCTTTATGGTAGAATAAATCCTCATTAGTGTGATTCTGTCTCCTCCTGGAACAATATTCTCATGGTTTGATGTGTGGGGGAGAACTGACACCTATGCTGCACAGAGACGTCCTCGCTCAAGGTATGGATATCCAGGGAATAAAACACAACCGAGAAACGCGTCCTTAATCTGCAAAGGGGTCCCCAGGTGGTCCCCGGACCTGGGGAGCCCCCATGTTAGTCACTCTCTGAAGCCGTCTTACCGCTAATGGCGCACCAATGTCCGCGGGACTCGCCGCAGGTCACGCAACGTTTGGTGAGCTGCGGACCGTCTTCTGGCCGGGCATCTGCACCACGAGCAGCTGCTGCTTCTGCCGGGTGGACTTGACGGCCAGGATCGCCTGCCGGTTCTTGTACTGGACCATCTGCAAGGTGATCTCCGCGTTCCAGCCCTCGTCCTGGGGGCACCTGAAGTCGATCTCCTTCCCCTCCGTCATGACCACCGTGAAGTAGACGTACTTGCCCTTCCGCTCCACGCAGTCCACCGTCTTCATGTTCGCGAAGTGCAGCTCCTTGACTTTGCCCGTGTCCCCGCCGCCGTGGTGCGGCTGGTGGTGCTGCGGGTGGTCGTGCTGCTTGGGCGGCAGCAGCAGCACGCCGTCCTCGGTCAGGACGCAGTGCTTCTTCTTCCAGAGCTGCAGCAGCCCGTCGCTCCGCTTCTCCAGCAGACCCTCCTTGAACACCTTCCTTCCGTTTTCCAGCATCTTCTCCCGGACGCTTCAGGCTCCCACCTTCCCGACGGCTTGGCTCGACTGCGCGGACGGACAGAGGGACGGCTGTCTATCCCGGAGCTGGTGAAGGCATGAGATGGTGCCGTGACTGCGGTGATGTGAGGTGTCGGTTGTAGTGAGGAGGCTGCCTGTCTGCCTCCTGGTCACAGTGTGTGAGGGGGGTTTGGAGGCGGGAGGGGTCTGAGGAGGTGCACCGCCCCCCTGAGTGGCGCCAGCTCCCGAGACCAGGAAAGCAGAAACAACCAACTATGAATCAATTCAGACACTTTATCACTTGAATCTTTAAAAGCAGACTCACGATACGATGAAAGACAAATATGATCACACACAGGTCTTTACACCGTGAAGTGCTTCAAGTCTGTGAACTACACTAATCTGGATACATCAGTCATGTGCATAGTGTTGTATAGTGACCTGTGGGTGACACTGGGCTACGTGAATAAAGCGGGAGCTCCACGTGAGTCTGTGTCCACTTGTCTCACATCACTGTGAAACGTGAGACTGCTACACTGCAGAGTGATGCGTGTTTTCTTAAGGATTAATATGAACCTGCTTAACTGACAGTTATATTACAATGAGCACTGAATACAGGCTGATGTACCTGAACAGTCCATTCTGTACAGTCCTGTCACCAGAACTATCATGGAGCATTTTACTGACTTTACTCTTAAGGGAAATATGGAAATACTTTGGAGAACCGTGGTTATCAGAATAAACTGATTTCACGTCATGACTGTTCACAGTCTGAGTCTAATGCAAAGTGTGAACAGGACCAGCCTTGTTCACACTCACATTGTAGATGTTATGGTCTGAGTAACAACCATTTGTAACGCTGGAGTGTGAAATTTTAATTTATCCACACAACTGTTGATGAAAACTTATATTTGAGTACCATTTGATATGTTTTTGTATAATTTCACTGTAAAACACATTCAACATGAAGTCTTAGTCAACATCACACCAATGGCGCCCTCTGCTGACATAAGGTTTCCTGTAAGCCCATCTGTCCATCCCACCTCTCCAAGGACAGCAGTGTGCTAGCAGTCAGTTATTGGAAATACAGTACTTTGGATCAATGTGTCAGTCGATGTCAGTGACTGCCTTCAAAGTAGGCCTACACAAAGAAAGAACAAGTCGACCATATCAGACATGTTTAACCAATTTATTCATGAACATACACGTACAGTTATTGAGTACATTAGTATTTTTGTAGCATAGCATTTTGCCTTGACAACAGCTGCTCAGAAGGACCCTACAGAACCCTGTCATGTCCTTTTCCAAGAACATGATTTGAATACTCCCTGCAGAATGAGAAGTACCCTGGCTCTCCACAGCGGACACGTTGCTGCCCAACACAACCAACACTTGGCTGTTTTCACAACTAAAAAAGGCATTAAGAATGGACTGGGAAGGAGGCAGGCTACGTTTCGTCTTGGTCCCCCTCCTGGCTTTAAATATTGCTCTGACATGCTTCTCTGTGGCCTTCTGGGTAACAAAGGAAGGAGGGTTTGGGTGTGGGGAGGGCAGTGGGTCATTGGCCACACGATGGCCTTATCACACTTCCCCTCTTTCTTTTCACAGTGATAAAAGTGAGCAGAGACCTCAAGAGCTAAGGTCCACGAGAGTCACCTGACCAGTCACAAATTGGCGACACGAGAGGTAAATGTCATGAACTGAAGAGGGGAAAAAGGGAGTTTTTATGAACCTGACACATCACTACACTTTAAAACCTGGTTTGGCCTTTCTTCGTCATCCCCTCTGCTACATCTGCCCAACCCTTTTCCTCTCTGAAGTGTCCCTCCCTCTGCAAAGGTAACACACTTAAAACACCAGATGGCACAAGTTGAACCCTTCACGAAGCGGGATGACAGCACCATCCCTGGGCCACTTAAGGCAGAGGGGGGCGTCAAAGTGCTGCTTACAAGGAATACTCAGATAACCGATGACAGACGTCACTGGTACACCACACACTAGTACAAAGTGCTATAGAAATGACAGTCATGCCACTGCGAGCCTACAAGGAGCCTGAAGCACTGCATTACTAGGGCTAGGAGGTCCAAACTGGCCATCGTGTCCAACTCTCTCATGGTCTTCTAAGGAATTTCTCTGGAATGTTCAAGAGACTCGACCAGGCTGCACCAAGCCCTGGGAGCGACCCATTATGTGATGAAAGTCAAACTTCAAGAGGCATCACTTTTATTCGATCGAGAAGAGTCCGTCCAGTTGAAGAGAGGTGGGCTCTTTTTGAGAGAAGTACACCAATGGTGCCAGCCAGTCTGCTTACTGGAATGTATCAAGAGTGGAAAGTAGTTGAGCACAAATGGCACAGGAAGTGGCCAGAAACACCAACTCCAGATCTCATGCTCAGCAAGATTGGATAAACTGGAATGGACACTCGGCTGCCGGTCACCCATATGTCCTCCATCTCTGGAGCTGGAAATGCTACAGTGCTTTTACAAGTGCTAAAGGCCCCACTAAGAATAAAAAAAGATTCACCTGGGACAACCGGAACTTACGAACCTGGAACTTTGGTAGGAGAAAGAGGAGGAAGGGGTGGGGGTGGGTTATTCATAAACCGACGCCACCGTGATGCAGTCTAAACCACAGCTGTTGTCTAAGAGCAAATACAACAAAAGACTTCACAAGAACCCAAACTAGTTTAAGCAGTGAAGAAACAAGTTCATGCTTTTTGAGGGAGATTTTTTCCTGTATTCTATCTATTTTACAGAGAAGGAGGAAGAGAAGGAAAAAACAGGTCTAGTAAAATACTATGTATATTGAGCCTCTCAGCTCCCAGTATATTACCATGAGTTTTTGTAACAAAAATCTTGAAACCTTTTTTCTTCAAATTCTCTACCAAGAAAAATACAAAACATTATAAGGCGGTAAGTAACTATTTTTTTTAACTTTTTTTTTTTTTTTTCTGTTTTCCATTTTTTAATTTGAGAAGCCGTTACAGTGCAGTTGATCCTCAAGGCAGCCAGGCCAGGCTTCACTGCTGCTTGCACTCAGCTGGGGGGCTGCATCCTTCTGTAAGAAATCACAGGGATGGGGAGGAGGAAGTGATAAGACGTCTGTCACTCAAAAAACAGGCACAAACTTAAATCTGTTCTACACACAGTCAAACCACTTCAAGACCTCACACATTCAAGTTTCTAAAACTCTAAGTACGGCTGGCAAAGTTTCACAACTGTTGTGAACACACACAGACACACACACACACAAAAGGACAAACCACATATGAACAAGATGACTAGCGGGTTCAGGACAGGACAGGATCACTACGGTTCATCTTAGCAGCACACTCATTGTTTTAGGTCAATATCCCCTTAGTTGGTCCACGACCTGGTGGAGATGCTTTGGGGTAAGGAGACTCAGCAGGACTCCAAGGTGTCCTGACTGGGTCAAGGCCATGAAAGGGAGGCCATACATAAAAGCCTCATCCCTGGGTTTTCTTCCATCTGTCCCTTACTTACATTTGCCATCTACCAAGGCAGTTTCCCTATAAAATTAACAGTTAGGCCGGGGTTGACTGAGCCAAAGCCAACCGCTATGTGGTGTGCCTCTTAAAAACTAGGCTTCTAGGGGGTCAGACTGTAGGCGTTTTTAAAATACCAAGTCATTAGAAGGAATGACTGGGATGTAGAACAGTGTCTTGGGCTGCACCATGTTAGTGTTCAGACAGTGATGACAATACACCACCAGGACGCTCTAGAGACATTTGAAGATCTTGGGCTGCATACAGGCTAATGGGACTATGGTGTTATGTAGCACTGTGCTCAACTTAGGCCTGTCACAGTTTTTACATAATCGCCTCTTTGCAATTATTTGAGCTGATTGCGATCGTTTTTTATAACCGTTCAAATGGTTTCCATTCATCAGTATACAACACCTGGATGAAACCAACAGAAAAGTCAGATTTCATCACTATTTACTCGTCCTTTTCCACCGTGTGAGGTTTGAGTGGTCCTCTTAATGACATCATCATGTTGCAGCCCCTTCTTCTTCAATGGTTTAATGACATGAGTGGAGAACTCTCAAGGGGCTTAATTTCTAATATTCAACAACTGTATTTTGATGAGCATCTATTGACATCAGCATCATGGATTTAGCTGGAAGGCCAGTGAACAGCTCTTGTGTATTATTAAACTATGTTCAGGTTTATACTGCACAGTGGCATGAAATGATCAGACACACACATTGTTAATCGCAAATATTTGAATGGCAATTAATCCTCACCTAAAATTTCATGATTGTGACAGCCCAAGCTCAACCTAGTTAAGACATCTTTGAGGCCATAAAATGGTTGATTTAGGGCGCGCAAGAAGCAACTACACCTCCAGTATTTTCAAGAATTTTCTCAATAAGATGCAAACTAACAGTGGATTTTGTTTGTAATGAATGTAAACTGAGACAGAGAAGACAATAAAACTGACAGCAGACTTTATGCAGCCCTTTGTAGAGTATACATGAGATGAGCTTTGAAACACTGGTATCTGTCAGGTGCTCACTTCTTTTGATGTTGCTTTATGATAATACATGTCAATATTTTAAAAATGTAACCTCAGGTCTGAGCTCCAATTAATTATCTGTCATGAAAATAGTCGACACTGCGCTTAATAGAGATAAAAGAGCACAGATAGATAACCAAGGGCCATCACACGTGAAGCAGGGCAACCTTCCAGCTGACATTAGACACTTCTGGAGGTGATGGCACACTGCAGCTGCTCAGGCTGCTCTCCATGGCCTGAAGCCACACCGACTGCATGATGCAAGGTCATACGAGCCATTGTGTGATACACTTGGCCTTGCTGAACTACTGAAAAAGTTTGCCATCTCTGCTACTACTGCAGACTAAATCTTTGAAAAGTTTAACTCTATGTAGACTTCCTCTTTTTCTTTGCTGCAAGCAGTCATGCTGCTAATGAAAACAGGCTGTTACTGCTGACAATGATGCCACCCTCAGAAGTCCTACACTTTGTTGGCATTTCTTGTATTCATGAAATCTGCCAACTGTAGGTTAGGCCTCATTCCAAACTGAAACATCTATGGATATTATCCCAGCTTTACCAACAAATCTATAAGGAAGTAAGTGAGCTAATGTAAATAAGAAAATAAGAGGATAAAACCATGGACAAATGGACAAAATGATGTTTCGATGCATATCAAAACAAACATCCACAAATAAAGCACAGAGTTCATAGCAGACAACTCCTCATCCTGACAAAAACTCAAAACTAGCTTGAATTTGTGGACGGGACGAGTTTAACATGGAGGAAAAAAAAGAAAAAAGGGAGGACTGGACTATCTTCAACATACAGAAATGATACAGGTGCAAATGCAGAACTCACTATGGGTGTAAGTTCAAAAACCAACAACAAACCAGTGGGTTAGTAAATCGGGAGGGTGCAGCACGGCGGCAAAGGAGGAGAGGGTGCTAATGTGTGGGGCGGGGGATGCAGAGAGCCGGATGGACAATTAGAAGAACAGGAGGAAAAGGAAACTTAAAACCAAGACTGACAGGGGTGGGGGTGAAAGGTGGGGGTGTGATGGTAGTAAGCTGACAATTCATAAGCTTTACCTACCAGGATAGGGTTATTTTTCTACTGTCACCACTTAAACCTAGTGAGGAAAAATTTAAAGAGTAGCTGACAATAGATGCCAAAGTGACCGGAGATGAAGAAACATTAATGAATAGGAGAAAAAAAAAAAGCAAAAACTAGCAGAATACAGAATGTCAAAGACGTTTTCTTTTTGTTGTTTTTTTTTTTGTCTAGCAAAGAAGCAGAGATCATGCTGGTTCACATCAGGTAGAGTCAAACTTACAAGCTCCAGGCTGAAAAAGCCACTGAACAGACCAAATTAAGAGACACTTAAAGGGATAGTTCAGGTTATTTGACATGCGGTTGTCTTTGCGGTGGCTATCTTCAAACATCCTGTGCAGTGGACTCATGACATTCCACAGTGCATTATAAAAAAGCCTAACCCTCAATAACCAAGCAATGTGCATTGTGGTCTCATTCAGTGCTCTACATAGGATTACCAAGCTGATGAGTGGGGAGTTGTGAATGAGCAAATGATTTTGGATACATCTGTGTTTTTCATCCTGCAGTAGATTCAGATCGGTGTTGTCCTTATTGAAGTAGCAGCCAGTGGCACTGGCACCGGAGCTGGTCAATGCACAGCTGTGGACCAGGTCACCTGCAGGCCCCCGATCAGAATCTACTACAGACTGGGAGAGTGCAGCAAGGCACTAACAGCACTGACTATAGAAGCTCATAACAACCCCACGTTAAACATCCCAAACTATCACTGACAAAAGCCCTAGAGTTATGTTGCCTAAACCTTCAAATATAAAATGTACAAAATCTGTAGCTACCAGACTTTTGACACCTGGAGCATCAAGAGATTTCGATTTGTGTGGTGTTACTTTGGATATTGTGCTGCTTTTGTTGTGTACACTCTACTTACTCACAGATCTACAGCCAAATTACTTCTATCAGGAGAGCAGTGATGCAGAGAATCAGTGAATAAACAGAGCCGACAGGAGAGGATCTGGGATTTGTCTCAGTGGAGTTACAGTAAGCCTCTGCAGGTTTGCACTCCTTTCACTCAAACCAACTACACTTCCAGAATACTTTCCTACACAAGTGCATCTAATTGAGGCAAAACTCTAATTAACCGGTCTCTTAATGTATCCTCATAGTGCTGTTAAAGGTTAATTTACAGGATTTAGTAACAGCATGCCACAGTCAGACTGTACTGACTGGTGATAAATAAAAGTTCAAGATCTGTTAGGACAATGGTGAAGAGAAGAGCAGTGTTTTTTTCCATCTTAGTCTAGGAGCCAAATTAAGATCACAACGACAAAATTAAAGCTGAAGCAAACCAAAAGCTGGTGTAAAATGAGATGCATTTGACAGTATGTATTCTGTATGTTGAGATCAGACAAGTCATGTAGCACAACTGTTGTCAACCTTCAGCTCAGGACACCCAGAGGGCACTGCATGGTGGACTTGTGAACGTTTCTCACTCTAGTAACAAAATCTGCTCATGAACTGAACTGGACAGTTCAGAGAGATCGCTGCAGGTATTCGTGGCTTCAGGTCTGAGCTGGGGAAGAGGATCCTGAGCCAACACAGTTGAGAACAGCTGAGTAAGGTCTTTCTCAGGACACCACAGATCTTTAGAGGGAGTGTGTGTGTGTGCCTGTGTGTGGGTAAAGAGGGGTGAGCTCACCTTGGGATCATAGTCAGGGTCGTTTTCCTCATCAGCCTCCTCCTCGCCTTCCTGAACACAGAGCACACAGCAACTTCAGTCTATGGGGTTCCCTCAATACAACCACCATAAACCATTATACATTCAAGTTTTTTCATTAGAACTCTGGACACTGTCCAGAAAATCAGCAGCATCATCTGGGTGGGAAAAAGGTCCTAGCTCTTATGCCAGGCTTAGCTGTGCTGTTATCAAACCTGTGTTTGTTAATCAGCCTGAGTGACCACAGTTATATCTTACAATATGTATCTGTGAGAAAACTTGCAAACACTGGTCACTGCTGAACATGTCTACCTCTGTTAAAGCTGGAACAGGACAGGGCCTGCTGCAGCTGAGGGAGAGCTGCCTGTATAAGCAAAACCTTTACAGATGTCCAGTCAGTCTGTTGTCAGGTGATTGTTATCTTTATGCTCTTATTGATATTTCAACTGTGAACAAGAGGCACTACTATCACTGGCTTTTCTCCTGACTCATCATTACCACAGATAATGGTCTGACTTTCTCTCACCTGAACCATACTAAAAGTTAAACGTAGCTTTACTCGCTTAAATTTAAGTTGGTAGTGACTGAGTTTGAGGTCAGACAACACTGGACTGAGGCTTGTGTGCAACTGGTGAAAAAGACTTGAAATCCTCTGATTCAGGCGAGAGGTGGCACCTGGGTAGAGACGCAAACATTTCCCAGGAGAAATAAGTTTTGTTGTCTATTCACATGTTCTCCATCTGACCCCTGTTGTATAGTGTCAATTTTGCTATCCATAGGTGGCAGGAAGGTTAATTTAAGAAGCTGTCCAAAATGTAACTAGGAGCCAGTTATGGTTCATATGTACTGCTGTGGCTCAATCAAATATCAGATATCAGTTTGATTTATTTTGCTCATATTACAGCTGCTTTTTAAGAGGTTTGTCAAGCACGCAACATCACCTTTGATCTTCCGGTTAGAACATCTTGGAATAAAAGCTTACAGTTTGAAATAAAGAACTGCTGTAGGAAAAAAAACGTCAACTTTTATTTTGACAGCGACATTTCTAACCGGAAGTGATTCTGTTACTGTTGCTCTGATGACAGATCTGCTTTCACAGCAGGCGCCATCCACCGACAGTGCAGCCCACAGACTGATGCAACTATCGCTCATTCACTCTCAATGTGGATAAAAGTATAATAAGCAACATCAGGTGGGAGTAGACCCGCTATTTGGACATTAGAGCTTGATGTGGGAGTGATATTGTAATATAAAAAGAAAAAAAAACATAAAAAATAATATGGTGAGCCAATTTTGGCCTGAGGAAGACCAACCACCCACATAGAGAGTACAATTGCGAATACAGGCAGTTACAGCCTCACACACAATTCCTCCTGAAAATAGACATGGGTTAGGTTCAGGGTTGCAGAGCACACCACTGGAGCCATACAACTTCTGGTACGCCGTGGTCCTGCATTGTCACTAATTAACAGCCGAGAGCCTTAAACAATCTTACCTCATCATCTGCTTCCTCCCCCTCTTCATCGTACTGTAAAACACAGGGAGACATGGCCATTAGCTACAAAACAGACGAGTTTCACTGGACTTCAAATGTGGAATATTGGAAAAAAAAATAAATCGGTGCCCAGTCCAGTATGATCCAGTTTAAAGACAGTGAGACAACCAAAACATCAGTCACTGATACTCACGTCGTCATCATCATCCTCAATGGCCTCTCCTGTGAAGTAGAGCACGGCCCGAGGTACGATACGCTCACGGATGAAGTGGCCGATTTCAAAGTCAGCAGCCAGAACTGCCTCCGAGTCCTCATCCTGGAGAGAGAGAGAGAGAGAGATTTCATTCATTTATTCTTGCTTTCTCCCTTAAAACAACATGGCCTAAAATCTTATTACAAATCAACCAGGCCTGAATGTGAAAGTCAAATCAGTCGGTGCATTTCCAACAACAATGAGGTGAGACTTTTTAAACAGTCACTGCTCTTACAGGCAGAGTCATGCCATCTCGACATGTCGATTTGCACATTGCACTTAATTTAATTTAAACCTCTGGTTGTTGTTAATGTAAGTTTTGTTCTAAGGTCAAGAGAGTCTGTATCTGGGGCAAAACTTGGACCTGCCCTGAGCCTCTGAAACCAGTTTAGACAATAAAACCCAGCCAGCGCTTTAATCTTTTCAGCATTGTTCTATGAACAATGATGCAACAGCATAAAAGGAAAAATAATCTTACAATTTGATAGGGTTCTCTGAAAGATTAGAATCATTCTTGTAAATCTCATCAAATTCAATCATGGAAATCAAATTTAAGAGATAGGGAAACGAGTGCTTCCACACAATTAACATAAATAATTGGTATTTGTACTGTTCATGTGAAGCATCACAGAGCAGCCATGGGTTTTCAACTCTGAATTTGGGGCTTCCTAATAGTTCACAATAACAACACCTCAAATCAAGAAGTATTTCACTTTTATGTTGCAGGCTTGTGCTTAAATAAAATTATTATCCTCAGTCTACATCCAATATCCCATGATGACAGTAAGAGTTTGCAAAATATATTAAGGTTCATCCTTCAAGACAACGCCTCAAAGCACAGGGGACTTTATACACTGAGGTACTGGTATTGTACTAAGGTTCGTCCATCAGCTGAAGCCATAGCAGTCAGCTAGTCTGACTACGATCCACATTAAAATATATCACACACAGACATCACCATTCAAGTAGAAATAGGGGTGCAACCGATCAGAAACCTCACGGATTGGAACGGTTTGGAGGTCACGGTTGGGATCATTTTCGGATCAGTGGAGTGTTGGGTGCGACGTAGAGCTGCAGCTTCAAATATACGAGCTGACTTTCTTTTAAATTTCCTGTTTGTTCGACTGGGGCGGTGCACCTACGTGTTCCCACATTACACACACAACTTTTACTTTTTTTTTCATCGATCGATCCGTGGACCACTTGTGTACCGATCCATGGAGAGTGATTGGTTCGGATCACGTTGCACCACTACATAGAAATATAAAATCTAAAGCTGTGGAGCTGTGGATCAGGTTTTAAGGACATCTGCCTACTCTGCTCTGTCAGCAGCAGGAACAGGGGAGCGGGTCAAGGTTGAGGGATAACTGAACAAACACCCCCACAGCACGATGCTGCTTCTCCTGTGCTCCACTGTTGGGATGGCGATGAGCAGGTGATGAGCAGTGTCTGTTTCTCCCAGATATGATGCTTTAGAGCTGAGGCCATACTGTTTAGTTTTGGTTTATCAGAGTCCTTTAGCTGCTTGTGTATTTTAGGTGGAGCTAAAATTTTGGTTGTATTTCTTTCATTTGATTTTATTAAAGCACTTTGTTACCAGTGTCTGTAAAAAGTGCTATATCAATAAGCTTTGCTTGCTTTAATGGTCTTTGAGAGCATTTCACTGAGGCAAGGCGTCAGCAGGCAGTGATGGTTGTCCTTCGAGATGTTTCTTCATCTGCATCTAGATTGACTCTCCTTTCTTAAAAAGGCTCTTCTCCCCTGACTGTCCTCCAGACTTTGTCCATGCAAAAATGGAGGGCACCGTGCTCCTGGGAACCTTCACTGCAGCAGGAATGTTTTTGCATCCTTAAGATCTGAGCCTCAACACACTCCTGTCCTGTCTGGGCTGTGAGCAGCTCCTTCGTCCTGATCTGCATTAGTCAGCTGTGAGACCTTCTCTAGACAGATGTGTCCAATCAGCTGGATTTACTACAGGTGGACACCAATCAAAGTGAAGAAACATCAAGATGATTGTGAGAAATTAGTTTCAGCTGAATCACAAGTTTCTCACTTTTTCCTTCATTATTTGATATTGGATTCAGATTAATGACTTATTTTAGCATCAGGCAGCAACATTAACTGTTAAAAACCCAACATGGACTGAACACTGAATGAATGAACTGCATACAACACAGACATCCCACGGGCTAATTAATAAAACTATGAAATGCACAGTAGAGGAAGTACAATAACTTACCAACTCTCCATTCTCTGGGACTGTGAACAGAAAAATGGATGAAGTCCGTTAGAGCACACAGCTGATACGTTATAAATGGCACAAAGATCTCACTGATCATTCCAATAAACAGAACAGACTAAACCCTCATTTCTGCCCCGTCATTCTTACCCTCTGGTGGGGTGAAGAAGTTGAAGAAGGAGTCGTTGGGGACCGTCTTGGTGACCGTCCTGACCGTGCCGCGGCCCTTGTGCTTCTGTTTCTTCTTAATCGTTTTCAACGTGACGTTCTTGCCCTTTGTCCAGTCAATCGTGCAACTGTGGTGAAACACGAGGAGGAGGGGGCGGCAGAACGCCAGGTCAGTATCCAACATTTTAAATGTCAAATCTAAATGACATCTTTGGATTTATTTTAGGAGAGAAAGCAGTGAGGTCCTCTGTGGTCACTCAGAAATGATTCAGAGAGGAGAGAGGTGGCGAGAGAAAATGTTTGGTGCAGGTCACGTTGGCTGCATTTATTAAATAACAGAGCGTGAGAGAAATGAGGCTGACATTATAAACAGTAACATTTTGACAGCATGACAGTCTAAATCACACTAGTCAAAGTTTGACTTTAATTTTCTTACCAGGAAGAAACAAAAGAGTTCTGTCTTTTTAGTTTGATTCCCTTTGATGACTGTATTAACAGACAGTGTCTCCATAAGTCAAAAATAATACCTCAATAACAAGAAACATGAACATCCTTATCACTCATAATGAGGCTCCAATACAAAGCAACCCCTACTACACACACTACACATAATCTACTCAAATCTAACACATGATGGCTCCTTAACAACAAACTTCAACAATTCAATATGCTTAGTCACAAAAAAAGAGTAAAGTAAGAAAGATGAAATGGCTGAATCCATTTCACATCTTCGGAAGACTGGCAAAGACTGGCACACAAGGAGCTGGACTCACCCTGTGCAGCACATGATCTCTGGACCGTCGAAGGAGAAGGGGTCGTTCTCGTCGGGCTCTGATCTCATCTTGTAGGTTTTCGTCAACACTGTGTTTGTGAAGAAGTCGTTGGGCTCAAAGTGGAACTCTAACGTGAAGCTCTGGGGGAAACCAGATTAGGGGGGTTTACACACAGTTCATGGATTAAATCAAAACAGAGAGGCGTGTCACGGTGTCCACTGAACTCACCATGGGCTGTCCTGGATCTGAGAATTTTACTTTAATATCTTGTAAATGTTTAAGGATGGGTTCATCATGTTCCTGGGGAAGACAACACCACAGTTAGGATCGCTCAAGACACACAGAGGCACAATGTATTATTGTTTTAGGATCTTGCTCTTCACAGCTTTGACCAGCAGGTGGAGGCAAACCCTGAGTTTTTCCACTGCTGTAAGCAAAAATCGTTTGTGACCCATTTTCTCTGGCTCTCCAGGAGACGTCTGGACGGGGCCTACCTGCAGCATGTCGCTGAGCAGGTCCACGTTCTTGAAAACCGTTAACCAGAACTCAGGGATGCCTTTGGGGTCCTCCTTCTCCTCGTCCTTCTTCTCCTCCTCTAACTTGGCCTTCTCCTTCATTTCGTCCTGAGCCAGGGAGACATTTTCTCTTCAAAAAACAAGCCTTGCTCAACCATTTTCTCTTTTCACAGATACTATACAAAAAGCTTTTCACCACCTACATCCACTAAGACAGCAGACAGCACCAGAGACCAGATGAAGACAAATTATTCAAGTGTTAGCTTGCAGTTACAGATTCAATAGATAACTAGATTGATTTCATCTGCTCCGATGCTCTGCAGCTGAAATCGGGGGGGTGGGGGGTGTTTGAATTTAAATCCATTGCGGTTATTATCTGCATGCATTAGCTCCCATTTTGGGGAGTGAAGATTATGAAATTCTGGGTGAGCATGTGAGATAGATGCATGCAATGAAAGCAGGAGAAACATTCAGTCAGACAGGAAGCATGCAGGTGTATACGTCACCTGTACCTGCTTACTTACTGTCAGCTCTTCCTCCTCATCTGCCTTCCATTCACATTCCTCATCTGTGGGCTCATAAGCTGCTTTCACTATGTCACTTCTCTGTAAAGGAGATGAAGAAAGTTAAAGTTTGATCCCGTGGTTCTTGGGTTAAGGGCAGTTATAAAACTTCAGATACAAACAATATAAATAAGCCTGTTGAATCAAGTGCAAGTCATTTTCACTTGAGGGGAAAGACGTGATGACACTGGCCACCGTGGTAAAGCAGCTGCTTCCATCCTGGGTTTGTTTACGTGGAAACAAATACGCCCATGAACCTGCATCAAGCAGCTGGGAAACATGAGGGCTGAGCGTCTAGAAAATGGCTCCTCGCTCCAAGAACTGATCAGGATCAAGGTCAGCCTCACTTGGAAAGAAAATCATGTTTTGATCCATCACACTGAGCAACTTTCTGCTGAGTCATGTGGCCTCTGCTTCTATAGCCAGTGCCTGGTTTACTTTCAAGTCCTCCTCCACATATCAGACCAATGACGAGGCATTTATTATGATCATACAATGAGCCTCAGGGTTAAGAGGCTAACACAACCTAGCTAAAGGTCTCACTGAAGCAAGGCCTGGTATTGACATGAGCTGAAATATCATCACTAACAGTGAAGGAATCCATCACATCAGCCTGACAAGTTCTCTCAGGAGTAACTCGTTTCATTGGGGGCCCTGAGAGAGCGTGGCCCATGTTCCACAATGACTAGGGGTGCTCAGATTGCTGTCAATTTGCATAGTATCAGAATTGATTGGATTTGTCATGACGGCCAAACAAAAGAGCCGATCGTATGACGCAAAACACACAACACATTTAGCACGACACAATTACAACTAGGGATGGGCAATGATTTTCGAAAAAATGTAAACGTTCCCTATTTACTGTGGCAGAAGGACACAAACAAGTGAAACTAGTGCAAACTCTGCACGGTGCGGACTCTGATGAGAAGCGGTACCGGAGAATATGGACGTAGTTTTACGCCGTGAGAGGAGACTTTGCTCTCATTCAGAGAGGAGGACTTAACTGAAGGGTACTGCCATGATGAGAAGCGGTGTCGTTAAATATTCTCTGGTACCGATTCTCATTACAGTCCAAGATTATATTTAACGGATGGCTGTTTTCCAGTCAGGGATTTCAAACAGTGTGTGTGTGTGTGCATGTGCGGCGGGGGGCGGGGGTTCGGATATTCGAAAAATAATCAATTAGTTCCCAACAATTATCGAATAGTGCTTTTGCTTGAAATGCCCATTCCATTACAACAGGCTCTAGAGAGAGTATAATGTTGCACATGGTGGTGCACATAGAGCTGTTTCATTTTTTTTTTTTTTAAATAAAACGTTATTTGTTCTCCCACAGGAAGACAACATTTCAAGCTGAGTCTTGAGCTGAGCCTCAACCATGTGGAATGTTCCATATTCCTGCCAATAAAAGAGGTGTCAATTCATGATACTCTCTAATCTCTTTAATTTAATAACGCTTAATATACAGTGTTAAGAATAACTTAAATAAATAAATGAATAATTAATGCTACACTATAAAAAGCAAGCTACAATTTCTAATAGAGGCTGTGTGATCTGTATCGGTAATACTGATTTCAGCGATCAGTGATCGGCCCAAAAACCCTGATCGGAGCACCCCTAACAACGACTTCTTGATTTAGCCACTGTTACACAAAATTTATCTGCAACACATCTGCTGATTATTCAACTCATTTTAAGCAAAATGGTGAAACATGTTCTTAATCTCCTCCTACTCTTAATCTCACTTTTCTTAATCTGCTGTGACTTGACTTTGGGACACATTTCTTCATTTCTTCAGGCCCCTTTGCTTCAACACGTACGGTTGGGGATAAAACAGCGGCTCTCATGTTGAAGTCTCTGCTTTAGTTTCCACATGTTCACATCAGTATTGGGGATAAAATCAACTGCACACATATCAGAGGTCGTCATTTTGCCAGAATCAGCAGCTGGGTATGTTCTAAACCAGATTACCAGATTTAATGCCTCAAGGTTGCATGTCTCTGCCAACGAGTCAAGTTGCAGGAAACATGGTCACATTCTCTCCTTCCTAAGCTACAGCATCAATAGTGAAGACAGATTAGATTCATTAGTTTGACTTTAATGTCCAATTGCTCTCTCCCAAAGACTGTACAATAAAAAGACATACGGCCCACATAACAAAGCACACTATAAAACACATACAACAGGGCAGATGAGCAGGGAGCAGCAGATTAGTGAAATAAATACCAGAGAGCTAATCTTTTAAAATAACATGACGACCGACCAAAATAAAAGACTTCTTACACACGCTCCTGCTGGCCCTTGGACCTGAATCAACGACCAGAGAGAAACGGTTCGATGACAGCAGTGAGAGTGAGGCATCAACAGCCATGAGTCATCTGACCATTACCCCAAGAGACTAGTGTATGAATTCAAGAGTTATGTCAAAAATATCTGACCATTTTTGAGTCAAAGCGAATGCTGCCTCAGTGCATCTGAAATATGAACTTCATTAGAATTAGATGGACAGACTTGCCAACAGCTTTTCGTGCATGGAAGCATCAAAAGAAAAAAGAAAGAAAAAAAAAGGGCAAAGAAACACATACAATTTATCATTTACCACTCTGTGACTTTCCTTTGAATGCTTTTGTAGTTGTGTTGTACCCAACTGCTGATTTGGAAAACCAACTGCCTTTGAACATAAAGCTTAGCCTTGGCACTTTAAATGTAGTGACTGTTATTTTATTTCCAGTGATTAAGTGTCCAAATACTTATGGTTGGACTGTTCAGAAAAAAAAACAAAAAAAAAACTATTACGGTACTTCATAACAAACACCCAAATGCATTTCTGTGATGTGCATAAAAATCTAAATGGCTGCAGAAACAGCATTAATGGTCAAAGTTGGGATAAAGAGAGTGTACGAGTGACTTACTTTGTCAAAGAGGGGCTGGTAGAGGGCTGCGTACTTTCTCTCCAGTTCATGTACTTCTTCATAGAACTTGGCCTCAATGTGGGCACATTTCACCTGTAGGTTCTTCAGGGCATTTACACGTCTCTTTACAACCTTTGGTAAACTGGAGGGACAGACACCAACAGTACAATGCTGTGAGTACAATGCTGGAGAACTCCTGACAGACTGTGAATGTTTTCACTACACAACCACTGCAGTTCTGGACCATCATGAATAAGTAATCTAAACTCAAGCTATGCTCACAGTATCAAGCAAAAAAAAAAAAACAAAAAAACAAAAAAAACAACTGGAATGCTATTTTTGTAGGGTTTGTGCAGCTCTTTATGGAATCTAAAGATAGAAGTATTAATCATTTTGCCTCCAGTCTTCTAAATTTAAAAAAAACAAAAAAACAACACAGGACAAAATGTGCTTAATGGGGAGCAAGTGGTAGCAGAGAGGACCCTGCCTCTGAAGTTAATCTGCTGAGAGCTTTAGAGCACAGCAGCACACTGCAGAGGAGCACACTCCCCAGAGGATCTCCAGTAAGTCAGGGTGGCCTTCCAAGTACGCTCCTTTAAACAAACTGAAACTACGCCAAGAACAGGTTTTATTGAGCTCTGCTTCATTTAACAGCACAGGGAAGAAATGATGTTGTATTTGTACACAGATTTATTGGTTTAAGCTTCAGGGAATCGTGGCCTGATTCCTGCTCTGTATAATGTAGGTTCCCCAAATATTAGAGCATTTCAAATCTTTAAATAACATGTTGATGAGCTCAGCTAAACAGCCAGGGATTACAGTGATTCACATGCATGCTCAACCATCATCACTTAACAAACTGGCTGCTTCATATCTCAGCCCTCTGAGCCGCAGCAGAATGAACGTTATGGCGATTAGATAATACTTGCACACATCTTACAGCATATGCTTCACAAACTGCTTACAAGTAGGGCTGATGCTTATAATTTATTCATTCAGATTCTTTTTTTTTTTTTTTTTTTTTAACTAATCATTTTGGTCTGAAAATGTCACATTGTTTTGTCCAAAGAGGATAAATTATAATTATATCAGACAAAAGAGCAAAGTCTCTCAAGCTGCACTGAAATTCTGTTTGAAAAACTATACATATGATTAAAGTATCAATAATATCCAGCCATCAATCCATCAATCATTTTGGCCCAAACAGGATGAGACTGTTTAAGAATCAGAGTCAATTCAACTTATCGCTCATAGGAGTTATGTCCCAAATCTTTGGATTTAATAAATACTAGTAGGGGTGATGACATAACAAATCTTACTTGGCACATAATCTAACTTTCAGATGATAAAAGTTATGTCATTAAAAAGTTTCCATCTTTAAAAACTTAAAATATTGAAAGTGTCAATCAGACCATGCAAACTGCTAAACAGCTAGCTTGCTAACTGCAGCTGGTGACAGCAGTTTGTGGCAGTAGCTCTACATGAACTAGTTCTTCACCTGAGCACAAGAACCACCGTCACCAGCTGCAGTCCAATGTGGTGGAGCTACAGTCTGTCCATGAGAGGGAGACATGAGGCAGATGAGATGGTGTTTCCTGGTTAACGGTTGACTTGACGATCAAAAATTAAAACCATTACATATAGCTCCTTGTGAATAACAGCACTGCCTCGACACATAATCCACATGAACTACTCACAAAGACATTTTGTAAACAACACTGTCAGAAGAGCAGCAGCGAGCAGGAAATCATTCAAAAAGACGGCATAAACTTCAAGTCAGGACTTTGACAATAAAAACTGAGAAGAGTTTCCCAGATTGGAGATCTACCTAAAAAGACTATCATTGAATCATTTCATCCTTTCTGCTTTTGAGCTTTTGAATGTTTTCTAGCCATTATTCTGTTGTTGTAGTTTAAGGTTGTATTGGCAGTTCTCCATCTCCACATGAATGTGTAAGGTTTAATGGGATGTGGTGAGAAATGTTTCCAGCAGGCTGGCTCCCATTTCTAAAAATAGAAATGCCAAACAAATTAATATATGAAATGAAGTTTAATATGACAATGAACCTTGTAAACTCTGCAGTCCCACTAAAGCTCAACGTCCAATGTTGACATCAAGACTCAAGTGCAGTGTCAAATTTCTCTGCAGTATGGTAAAAACCTGCACTACCCTGCCAAAGCCATACATGTTTGGTCTCCAGTGCTTAAGACTGTCAAACTGGTGAGTTTGACAGTGACTGCCAAACATTTGACAAGTTGATCAAAGAGCTGCTTGCTGATGGTTTAGTGGAGAAGAGAAACAGTGGGTGGCAAAACCCTGCAGCCAAGACACACGGCCACATTCATGCAGCATCTGAGCTCTGACTGTACCTCTGCTCTTATGGATTAGAATAAAATAACCTGAGCTGCATCTGTCAGCTCAACCAGCACATCGACACACTCACGGCTATAAAAAGTATTCACCCCCACCAACCTAGATCTGAGTCACAGCTGATGTGACAGATTGACACAGACCAAATACACTGATGCAAATTAACTGATTCATACACTACTATTGTAGGCATCCTGTGCCGCAAGAATTTGAAGTCAAACTAAATATTGTAAATTCATTGTAAAAATAGCTTGTGTCTGGAGAATGTCCACAGCATTAAACAAGTTCCCTGTGGAGCCCCATGTAGCTCCTTAACAAACTCAACTAACAAATTCAATTTAAAGGCTTTTAATCCACACACGACATAATTAGATGATCTCAGCCATGTTCCTGCTCCTGTAGTATTTTGCAAAATTTGTTTTTAGGACTATTGTTGACAAAGATATTTGACAAGAGAAGAGTCTTAATTTCCGACCTGCTGCAAAATGCAGGTAAAATTTGTACGTTAACTTCACCGCCTCGCATCTTCAGGCCTTTAACTCAGCCAACCAAAGTCAAAGTAAACAATGGCTATGTATCACACAGTGTGCTGGTGATGTCTGTGAAGATGCGCCAGTTTTCCCTCTTTGCTTCTCAGCTATTGAGCAACTCAGCAGCAGCAGCACAATGACACCAGCCTGCGGCCTTGGTTTGAGCTCAGCCGTTCAGCAGCAGGTTCAATTGTCGGCTCTTTGGTGTCTTGTCGCCTCTGGATTCACGTCGCTGCTAAAAGATGAGTGCGGCTGAACTTAACATGAACTTGGTTCATATGAAAACATCTCTACTCGGCTTAATCAGTGCTTGGAAAACTAATTAGCATGTAAGCATGAGCAAAAACATCCACCTATCATCCGAGTGAGTAATATTACAACTTCTGACTGATAGCCCACAGCAGCAGGATTAAACATGATCAACAGTTACTGGGGAAGATGTTGTGCTTTATCCTGCATTCAGTTAAAAGCATCTCTCCTGTACAGAGAAGAGCAGCAGTGCTGGACACACAACCAGGTGGAGGAAAGTGGCCGATATAAACTTTGCCACCATCACCTGTTCAGCAAGAATCAAACATGAGGCACTTTCAGCCATTCTGTCGCTGTCTCACGTCACACTCGTTAAGCCAATGATGAATTGTTAGAAAAACCTAAAACAAGGGGCGTCGTTTAGGTTGGTGGGTAAAGCAGACGCCCCATATGTGGTGGCTGTAGTCCTCACCGCAGTGGCCCCAGTTCGATTCCACCGGAGGCCCTTTGCTGCATGTCATTCTGCCTCTCTCCATATCCCCATTTCCTGTCTCTCTACAGCTGTCCTATCAATTAAAGGCCTAAAAACCCCAAAAATACTTAAAAAGAAGAACCGAAAACAAAAGCCGTCTATTTAACAGTTCATCTGGATCAATAAAGGACATGGACAAGATCAAACTCTTACAATACCCATCTCTACAGCTTGTTAATGCAACTGTGGAAGGATGGCAGTTAATCCCTTCGCTGCAAGTGCTGTTCAGACAGTGTTATTCTGTGGTTATCCTATTTTCTCAAACACACGAGCATGTGAGGGATTATTTCATTTTTAAGTGTTGTCCAGATCCTTTTAGTCAAGTCATGAAGCTGTCTGTGTTAGAGTGAGTACACGCTCAGGGCTGAACATGGACTTGTTGACCATGTCAGTCTGTCATTTATGTTTTCTAGAGGAGGATTTATTGTTTAGATTAACTGACTGATTAACAAAATAACTGATGCAGAATAAATGTGTTGAGAACTGATTCCTCACCTCTCCATGTACCCTGACGGCGAGCCGTTCAGGCCGTCCAGCCTCTCCTGCAGCGCAGCAAGGATCTGTGGGTTCTGCATCATCTGCACAGTCAGCTGACGAGCTGAGGATAAACACATACGCAGTCATGAGTGAAATGTGAAGACAAGAGAATCAGTTTAGAAGAATGAAAACAACACGTTTTGGGACGCGGTCACCAGCTGCACAAAGACATGGTGTTCAGTAAGTCATTTGATCTTTGCTGTAATATCTGCGTCATCCTGTGGTTTATGACAAATCTCAGAAGTGTGAACATTTTCCTATTCAAATCATCTCGTCATCTTTCCACTACCTGGTGTGTCTTTACCGATATGGATTTTTTGGGGCTGATATCAAGGTTAGGGAATAAAAAATTACAGATATATCAGCCGATTAAATTGTCTAAGGAGGTTGTCAGTGAGTGTATTTACAAATAGTTAATTTATTATCATCATTTGTAGGTAAGAGGTAGGTGAATAAGCAATGTAAGAAAAGTCAAAAGTGGTAAAACATGATTCATCCTCTGAACGTGTTCATATTTTCTTTCCTCCATCATTCTGAACAATGAAGTTATTATGAATCAAACTTCAAGAAACACCTCTACCTGCTCAGCGTTTACTACTGGATGAAAAATAGCACAAGGACATCATTTGTAAGTAAAACCAAGTCATATTATTAGTGAAAATATAAGTATTAAAAATGGTGTCTATAGGCAAACTTCTGGCTGATTAATGATTATCTCTAATGGGCAATAAATCGGTCAGGCCCTAGTGTTTACCTTTATGTCAATATGTTTTCTTCCTTGATGTAAGGAGGTAAAATTGAAGTGAAAAAGAAGGAACAGACTGAATCAAGTCTGGTTTTTAATGTCCATACTGCCGGTGCTGCACAGGCACAAGAGGAGGCAGTCAGCAATAACGGGTGTTCTCCTTTTGTGAAACCAGACAGGTGACAGATGGTACAATCCAAGTGGCCAACGCTTTGCTTGCACCTATCAAAGCTCAGTCAGATTGCTGCTGGCAGGTGAGAAGATTAAAGAGATTGGAAGTCACTTTTCACCGTTGGCACATCCTGGGCGTTTTGCTCGTGATGTGTTACCAGCTACAATAGATGGACTGTCCGAGACGCTGCGGCCAGTCAAATAAATACAACCACACTTGTCACAAATCACACTAGATACTGGATGGATGTCCTGACACAAAAAGCTCCTTTAGGTGGATAAATCAGTGGGTCATTCAGATGTGGGTTCACCTTCTGGGAGGAAATACACTTTCTAACTTCGACCATTTGCTTCTCCAAAAAGAGACTATAAAATTACTCACTATGCCACAGTTTTCCATTTCAAGAGCTTTAGTGTGTATGATCAGTAAAAACATTATTATGCACTGGGGCAGGGTGACACAGTGAATATACTGATATGTTGGGGCTTGTTCCATATGGGACGCAGTGAATGACACAAACATGTACAGGTTGCCCCATAATTGCTTAAAGCCACCAGCACAAAATTCCCTCCAGTATTTCATTTTGGGTACATGGCTGTGTGACACATGTCTCCAAGGTGTGTGAGAGGGAAGTGCAGAGAAAGAAATTCTATGTCCCAGAAACAGATGATAATCCTGTGACACGAGTTTAACACATGAGAACATGAAGAGAGTAAGAGCTCATGGTTAACATGTTCAGTGATATATAGGTTAGATTAATTACATCACTCTAAGTCATCAGTGCTTTTATTCTGCTCTGACTAGTGTTTAAGGTTTTCACTTTTTTCAAACGAGACAATTAACAGTAACTTAGTTGAGACTGGGACTCATTTCATTATTTGAACATGTTTTCACCTTTTGTTTTGTTCACTTTGACAAACCTTGATGGCTGAGATCTGTGGCTCTTCTGAGTTTGTTACTGGTGTCTCGCAGCAGCCTTGAGGCATGAAGTGAGGTTTCTTAACAAGAGTTTGCGCTGAATGTAAATGTTGCCAAGCTGTAACTGTGTATTACTCATGCATTTCTAATCTCCCCTCAGCTTCCAGACCTCATGTACGGCTTTCCTCAGAGTGTGGCCGCTATGACAGATCAGTCGTAGGCAGCCGGAATGAGCCGTCTTCTTTCAAGTCTGGCTTTTTGTAAAACATTTTCACTCTTGCTATAAATAGAAAAAAGGCCAAAGAGCCATCTATATCTATCCACAATGAGGCAGGAGTAGGCCAGTGTATGAGAGGCCGTCTGAATCATTTATTGAGCATCAAAGCACGCATAAACAGCATCCAGATCCTAAAATAAAACGGATTAGAGCCTCCCAGCTCTTAACTACAATTCAAAATCATGTCTTGCAAATAACTCTGCTCAGTTTAAAACCCAGGCAGAGACACACGGTTCAAAGAGCTATCCTAGGATTGGAATGCCATTTTTATACAACAGAGTGATTCAACAGTTCTTCTAAACTCTGTACTCCACATTTAAACACTTAAAAAAATTGCCTTTTGATTGGTCACAATGACACCATGTTGCATTTATTTCTCACGAAGAGGCTTACCTTTGCTGTTTTCATCTTCTCCGGTCTCCTCCTCTTCTACTTCCTCCACATCCTCCATATCTGCCGGGTCCATCTCAGCCTGGTCTTTGCTGCTCGGGGAGGCAGGGAAGGGGGCGGAAGGCAGAGGAGAAGGTCAGCCAAAACACAGACACTTCAGACTGTTTGTGAGCACACAGCATTAACACTAACCACCAAACCACTTCTGGCATGTTTAGAGTGAGGAAACTAGATATTCAGCGCCTCTTTGACTGCAAAAACTGATTGTGGGGACTGGGAAAGTCCTTAGGTATCCATGTAAAAATCACATAACCACACCTAGTGTTTTCCTGAATAAACAAGAGAATATGAAAATGAGCAGCCACAGCCACAGCCCTACATGAGTACACTGCTGAAGGGCATATTCAAAAGTTACCGAGTAAAGGACAAAACAATTCTCTGCTGTTTCTAATACTGGATGCAGTGCAGCTCTTCCATCAGTAATCAAAACTCCAGAGTCCTTTTTACCCATAATGCCTTTCTAAGCACTGAAACATGACACCACCTTTAAGATGCAGTGCAGAGGAGCTCAATACTGAACCCTACTCTCATTCTCCCGTCTGTCTCCAGCACGATTTGAAAATCAATGGCCAACAGCAGCGAGGGGAGTGTGTGTGTGTTGGCATCAACTCTCGTGTTTGACAACCACTTCAGCATTATTCCAGTTAGACTGTGGTTCAGGTCCATGGCGTGGTGTTGCGAGTTGTCTTGTGTGTGTGCTTGGACATCCCTAGGCGACGTAAACAAATGTCCACACTGAAGCCTGCTGCACTGCCCTCATGTTGGGTATCTGACCACAGCATTATCAGTGATGTCACAGCAGGTGCATCCCTTTTAACTGCCAAAGACTCCTGGAGTCTACTTCAGGGACCACAGACCACAAGAGGAAGAGGAGACAGGTGTTTGTAGCAGCAGCTGATGGAGGATATACTTACTTGTCGATGTCTGCCATTTTAGCTGAGTCTTAAGTGATGCTGAAAAACAAGAGAAAATAATTAGCTTCACAGTACTGGAGGACACAAGCTAATTAATGTTGAGTAACATTTGCCTGTCACCAGATCTGGGTCAAACAGCATTTACAAATAACTTCTGATGCTAATTTTAAGCTGCTTAGAGCGCGACAGGGCTGGTGTTAAATAATGAATGACAGTTAAAACAGCTACAACTTTTTAAGCATAGTGCCACTGCAACTTCAGAGATTAGTTCATTTGATTTTACGCATAAACACTAATAAACGTTTCCCTCTTTCTAAATCACACCCCACTTCTACATAACCTGAGTCAACTCTGAGGTAACTGTAAGACCAGATGCTGCTGTACACAGCACATGAGTTCGATGTAGAAAGAAAAAGTGAAGAACTTGAATACTGTTAATAAGCATTTTGGTAGCAAAGAACAGCTAAAACTAATACATCATCTGACTGTAGCAGTCAACTGATCCCTATGAGGATTTCATACTTTACATTCAGATATGTGGCAACACACCAGGAAAACAACTGCAGAACAATGGATACTTTACATGATTTTTATTACATAACCTAGATTTTACATAATGGCTTTCAAGATCTTTTCATGTCAACCATTTTGATGGGGAAAAAAATGAAAATGAGCATCATAAGTAATCCTACTGCAAATTACTGGTGTGTGTGCGTGTGTGTCTTCACTATCCCATACAAAAAGAAATGCGCATAAAAATGAATGCTATGCAGTAGGCATCAACACTCAGCCTGAATCCAATGAAAGATCAAAGTAGAGCAGAACCTTTTCTTTATAACCCCCCTTCGACCAGCTGTTCACGATACTTAAAAAAACTAAGTGTGCTGATCTTTTTGATCTGACTGAGGATTTTGTTTCATTTTGTTTGGAGAGCTCCACTTAAAAGTTCCATTACCAACCAAAACAGGTCCCCTGCAATAAGCAGTGAGCCACATGTGTCCACATTCTAAGAGCCACCATCATTTCATCTCATGCATAATGAGAAGTGTACACTGAGGAGGTCATCAGTACACACAGTTAAATGTGTCAAAAGATTTCTCAAGGTCGTTACCAGCTTGGAACTCATCTGCTGAGAAGAAATTGGGCATTTTAAAAGACAACCTGGATTTGTGTGGCCACATGTTTATTAAAAAAAAAAAAAAACGGTCCTCGTCCAGATGGGATCGGCCCAGGCTGTGACTCAGCCACCCATCGTCCCCTCCCAAAGCCTTCTCCCCGCGAGAGAGCTGTGTTACCATGGTGTTTGTTTCAGAGGGGCAGACAGAGGAGACTTGCATTGACAACCGGACCCCATAAGAAAGTAAGGCAGCAGATCATGACCTGGAAGTGCCGGTGTCAAAACTCAACAATAGCTAAGGTGGCTGTAACATAAACCTACACCCTTGTAATGACTTAAAGACTGGGCAGAAACCTGCCTGTCGAATGTAACCGAGCCACATTTGCTCTTCACCTGAGGTGGACAGAGCAAACATTGTGTAACCAGGATGAAAGTAACTAACTCAGTCATGAAACAACAAATGTCCCCCCCCCCACACACACACACACCACACACACACCTCTGTCACTAGTGCAGTGATCCGGGCTTAAGATGACAATCACAGCCATGAAGAACACAACACTGAGGCAAATGAGCACCCACTCCAGAGGAACCACACATTTCTTTGTACTCAAACAGGACTTGGTTTTATCTATTTGATGTTAACCTGATCAAAATTAGCTAGCATCTGTATATAATTATTGTATTAGGATTAATTAAATTCTGATAATTTTTCTGGCTCTTCTGTTACTGATACCAAATATTGGTAACTGATAAACACAGTCACTAGTGGCATGAGCAAACCAGTGAGGCACCGGCCAATGTATATCAACCACTTAGTTCACTGGAATGGCAGGTGGTCTGCCAATAAATATACTGTGGTCCAATCTTTACAAGATATTCAAGGCTGTCAGACAGTAATCATAAGCATGATAAAGAACAAGTACTGACACTCTCCCAAACACTAGAGAACTTCTTGTAGTGCCATGAGCAGCAGCAGCAGCTCTCACGAGCCCATAAATGTGCTCCGTGTGTGTCAAAGCCCTGCCAGGAGAGAGTCTGACAGGAGCTTCTCACGGCTGGTTAGCTGTGACTACCTGCTTTGTGTCACTGCCCTTGCTAAACTGAACAGTGGTCAGTCGATCTCCTGTGTCCTCCGGCTCCCCCTGTCACATACTGCGTAACCATACCTCCTTTCGTCTTGTCTGTCTTGTGTCCTTTTAAGATGTGCTGGGAGAAAAGATCGAAGGCATGTTTAAAGCCAGCTGGTCATCAGTCCACTACATGTGTACATACATATTTCCTTCCTGACATAAATGCATAACGTTTGTCCATTTCCACACTCTGAATTTCATCATTCTTCCAAACAATATATATGTTCATGATTATCTAAATTACTTATTTCCCACATTTAGCTTTTAAATTAAGACTGATGGCTGTACAATTCAAAGGCCTTGACCGATCATGTTGTTACGAGCTGTGTTTGACAGATGGAGAACTGAAAGAACACGGTACAATTGGTCGGTTAACATTAAGTGAATCAAGTTGAGTCTATATTGCCTACAGAAAGTCCTCCCTTCGACTTCCAAGTGCTTAAGTATGCAAATGTCACAACTAATTATATGCTGCAGTGCTTTAGCTATCAAAAAGGTTTGTGTGTCAAATGTGTGTCATTATAGCTACAGTTCACGTCCAGCTTTATTATATGAAATTCAGCTGTTTAAGCCCTACCAGCAAGAGTGGTCACGTATCAGCCTGGCTGTTAGCGAATGATAATATCTATCAACTTTTATTAGAGGTGTATGGGGATGATCGATCATTTCCAAAATTAAGAGTCAGACACATGACACATTTCTTATTGAATACTTCATGTATTAAACAAATTTATCATAGTTCCTTGCACCACATGGTGGGGAAACTCATAACAATAACTATGTGTAAGCATGATCTGACCAAAATAACTTGAAGAATACATGAAAGGCAGTTTCAGTATGATTAGATTAGACAAAGTTTCTTAATCCTCCTGTCTAGTCCTTCCTATTGTACTGACCTGTCCACAAGTAGATCCGGCCCTAAATAAGATAGGCCTAACTCACAAAGCCCAGAACTGGAACAAGCTCAGCCACAGATCAAACAGAGTTTACATAAGACTTACCATTTCAACCAAAATGGAGAAATCTAAAGGTCATAAGAAGTTACAAAATGAGTAGGACAAATATCCACTCAGAAGAGACATTGTCTCCACATACATTCAGCTACAATCAGCTCAATTAAATTTATTCATCTACAGAGTTGACGTGACAGTTCAGAATAAATTCACATGACAGATCAAATTGTTTCCTTCCTCATAAGGGGAGAACTGATAAAGAGAGCAGGCTAGTTCACCCAGATTTCTGGCATTCGTTAAGTCTCATTTCTCAACTGAGAGCTGTCACTTGAAGACTGTGGTACATTGTGAAGCTTCCACTCCTAAGTCAACAAAAGATATGCAGATATATAGATGTGCACAACTACACATGTGCTCCATGACACGCTACAATATCTAAAGTAAGATGAGACCCACCACCCCAGTGATCTTGTATTCTCTATAATGTCAAATTATTGATGGGAAAGAACTGCAGAAAGCTCTTAGCAGCAGCACGCATTTTTCAGATATACTGATGTTGCATAAAATGCCATGACAGAGTTTGCCCAGTTGAGGTCAAAGCCTTATTTTATATAATTGACAAAAATACATACACAGAGCTAGGCCATAAAATGTGGAGAACCTACTCTTTCTGGGAGACCAGGACCAATCTCTAATGCATAGAGCTGATCATTGAGTTATTGATTCAAATATTTTTTGTTTAATGTCTGAAGATGCTTTAATATCTCCTCAATCGTGAATATAACTCTGAGCCCCCATCCCGAGAAAACAACATCTGGTCTATCCAGATGATGACGACGACTCGTAATGTGAGACACAATATTAAGCAACATTGCAGCTCGGAGCATGTTTAACAGTGTTGCTGCTATCCATACACATACATGGGGAACTTAGAGTCACCTCACCCCATGTCATCAAATAACAAGCGGCCAGTAGATGATAAATGTCACATTATATCTGTATAGAAACACGTCAAACAACATATATAACACTGGACTATCACACTGATCATACACACTTCTTCCTTTCTGGGACAAGCCTTTCTCTTAATCCAGCCCAGCGACCACGTGTTGCATGCTCAAGTCTAGCAAACCATCAATGACTAACAAAAAGCCCAGGGTGGGTGCCTGTCTGCTCACTCCGAGAGCCACATTTTTAACTTCGATTGACCCAGGCAAGACAGCGAACCTGTTGAAAAGACGACTGCTCGACGTCTGATAGCAAATGCCCGCTCCCTTCCTCCACATATAAGCCGGCCCCTGGCTAGTAAACAGGCTAACTTTAGCCGGCCTGCCCGGTCTTGTCACAGCACCGCCTCGGTGTGTCCGGCTAGTTAAGCTAGCTTGTGTGCTGCTAGCTTGATGCGCACTACTTGGGCAGAGCAAGTGGGAGGAACAGCTTCGACAAACACGGTGCTGTAGCTACAAAATATGGGCCAGTCAAGAAGTGTTGCCAGCGCACCGGTGCCATGTTTTAACCAGCCCTTCGTTGCAAAAATGTGACCGGCTAATACAGTTCACCCAGCCGCAGTAGGTTGTCTCCTAAAGTCCAGACTCCCATCCCCAGTTCCCCACCCAGAGTATCATCCTCCAAAAAATAAGGTCAAGTCCAAAAATACAAGATACAAGACACGTGTCAACAAATATCGAAAAACGCCGACAGTTACGGGGATTATCCGACGTTTTGTTGTTTCTACCAGTGCCGCTAGTGTCGGAACAATCCAGGGGACACGGGCAGAGCTGATAATCGTTGTTTTATTTTTTTTTTAATCGCGTGTAACGTTAACACACATCATGGTGGAGCCAGTCTCAATGGCTGCTGCCGCTGTCTGACTTGACTGGTAGCATTAGCAAAGCGGAGCCGTCCCCTTCTGTCGTCTGTTACAACACCAGAAATTGAATCTAACTTCTGAAACGACGCATAAGTTTGGGGCGTTGGCGCCGGAGCCATTCCCCAGTCTCGTCCCTTACCTTCGCTCTCTGGCCGGAGGCTGGACAGGTTAGGCGGCGCTGCGCAGTGAAGCGGTCCCGTGGAAGAAAGAGACTCCGCTCCGATGGCGGTAAAAGGGAGAGAGATCCCGCCGCCTGCGCTCATATACATCCGACGTCATCACGTAAACTGGCAGTCACCGAGGCAACGCTGCTCATGGGAGGGGCAGCGGCGAGGGTGCCCCTCGGGGGCGTAGGGGATGAGGGATCATGATCATCTCCACCGCCATCATCATCTTCCTCCTCTAATCATTTTGATAATCCTCCTCATCACCTTCTTCCCCACTCTCATTATCATCCTCTTCCTCTGCTCCCATCCCCTGACTTCATCATCAGTTCCCTCATCAGTTTCATTTATAACAACCATCTGTGTTCTTATGATGATTTACATTTATAATCATCATTATCAGCAGCAGCAGCAGCAGCAGCAGCAGGATTTTCATTGTTAACATGACATTATCACCATCTTCATCATCCTGAGTCATCGTCACCATCATATGAGAATTTATTGATCCTTGCAAGAGACCAGAAACTTCACTGTTGAAACCTTACTGTCTTTGACAGTGATCCCTTTGTTTTCCAACAAAGGGGCCTTTTAAAAAAAACAAATAAAACCCTTTTCTCATCAAAGCTGTAATGATGAAGTTGCATCAAAAATTGAGTTTAAAGGTTCATCTGTGACAATGAAATAGCAGTTCACAGGATGTCTTTCAGCTCTTTTTCAAAGACCTTCATCAGTCGTTTATAGATTAAATATTCAAATTTAAGATGCCATTATATAGTTGCATAATTGCATCAAATTGCAAATCCTAGTTGACTTGCATTTCCCTGTAATTCATCCTGACATATATGATAATAAACTGCAGCAGACCTGCCAAAGAGTCCATGTGACTGAAAATGTAAAATATCATCCAATATTTGCATTCTATACCAATGCAGTCACAGCCTAGATATATGAGGTCCTGTCAGTATGTGAGAAACCCCAGCCCCTCTCCTGCCAACACATATTAGAGCTGTCGAACTGGCACCTGTCTTAATGCTGTGCCACCTGTTAACAGCCGTCCTGGTGATCAACATGGGTGTGATCGCACTTACAGATCACTTTCCTCTTTAATTTGTTTACAGTATCAGAGCTAAAATATTTCTATCCTCCTCTTTGGTTCACAGGATCACAAGCAGCTTTCACTGGTGTTCATGCCAGTTAAACGACACAAAGAAACATAAGAGCATCAGTCAGATTCACTTCATATTATTCAACTGCTTCTCCAGCATGCACTTACCAGCTGCAAGTTGTCACCATCCATCCCACATCCACAAAGCTCTCTCTCTCTTTAGGAGGAATTTCTTGTGGCTGCTGAAGATGAAACTCCCTATGAAAATGGCTGACACTTTCAGGCATGTCACAGCTATCATCTGGTGCCACCAGAGTTTAAATTGCATTTTTCTCACTTGTCAAATCTAACAAAAACATATGGAGGAGATGTTTCAGTGTGTGAATAAACTGCTTCAAAGTGTGTGGTATGAATGTCTTTCATAGGGAGTCAAATGATCCACAACAACCATTTATGTTTAATATTTAACAGTATGAGAGAAAAACATTCTCACAATGTTTCCAGGATAATACACATAGACTGATTTGTTTATAAATTTGGAAAAATCTGAATATAAATGACAGTAGAAATCCTCAGTGATGAGACATCTCACTCACAAAATTTCTTTTGCTGTTGACCCTGGACGAAGCCAGAGGCACAGACTGTGAGGATTTCAGTGTGATTCATCCATCAGGCAGCACCAGCCAGAGTGTTACTAACACCAGGCGCGCTGCTCAGCATCAACTCTCTCTGAGCAATATCTGGCACAAGCCCAAAGGTCAGATCTGTCATCCAACACTTTCCAACAAGAGGAAGCCTTCCCACGTGTGCCATCCATGTCAGAAACTCATGAGTGAATATTTCCCTGAGTCATGCAGGCCAGTAGGAACAGACAGTGGACCAGGTGACTGGAGGGATGGTTTTCTAATCCTGTAATGTTTCATTACTGTTCATTACAACTACACCTGAGGGCTGCCAGGTAGAACCACAGTGTGATACTGGTAGCTGGTGAGCAGTTTCTGGGCCAGCTGGGAGGGAGGCTGATCAGTGGAACCCTGATTAGAGTTGCTGATGAAGGCAAAGGGTTTTTGTTCACAGGGACTTACATTTATTATTTACCTCCTTTGAAAAGAAAAATGTAATTTACAACAAAGAACAAGGAAAAAAAACAAGAAAAATCTGAATCATCCACTCAGAATCAGTAAAAACAAGCTTTGTGGTGCACAGCTCATGTTCACAATGGCTCTTATTAAACACAATATTTGTTGCTGAGAAATTCCTTGTGTTTTTTATTGTCATTAACACTGTGTTTTTATTGTTTTTCTAATTGTCATTTTCACATTAGCCTATCAGCCCAGTGGCACACCAATTTCCCCTTAGTGTCACAATGTTCTCTTCAGTCAGCTGCAGCAGGGACATCAAGTACGATCACAGACACCCGACAGCCCACACTGTACTTTATTCTAGTGCTCATTAGCACATGTTAGCCAACACACTAAAATAAGGCAGTGAATAGGGTGAATATCTGCCTACATGTTAGCATTGTCTCTATGAAAATATTAGCATGCACATGCTAACATGTAGCTCAAAGCACTGGTGAGCCCATAGAGCTACTAGCATAGCTGTAGGCCTGTTTCTGTTTGAAATACTTCAGATGTGGTGAAGTATTTTGACTTGACCACATGTCATTTGTGTTCAACTGAAAGTTTGACAATGAAACTAAATCTAAGAGTTCAAAGAAGAGGGATAGGCTAGCCTATATCCTGCTTTCACCACTGCTTGAAGCTAATGTACAGCCCATGGTAGTCTGCTAATAGCATAAGACATGAATCTATTGAAAAAGACACCCAAAACAGTTAGATTGCATTGTAGATAACACAGTCAGCAGTTTTTGACATTGAAGAGGACCAACTGGAATAAAAAACAACATCTTGTGGTCTGTAATTTCAATCCATGTTTCAGTGTTATAGGAGGGAAATGCTAAATGAGCACTGAGTAGGCTACTGTTTTTAAATTGTGAGATGCAGCCTTTTTAAGTTATTTTAGGCTGCAGCTACAACTAAACACGATTTAACAATAATCACTCTGTCAGTTCCTTCAACACAGGTTGTTGTCTCTAGACACAATGAGAACATAGATTGATCTGAGAGGAGAAAAGAAAAAGAGAGAATTAGTAGTTACTAAGAAAAGAATGTCAGTCAAACTATGTCAGCATAATGTGATGCTGGGCGTTAGCTCACTGTTACCTTTTTGCTCTCTGACTATGAAAACCTGCATTTGGTCATGCATGTGAATCAAACTAATCTTCTTCTGGCATAAATAGAGTCCTAACCTTAGATATCCATACCCGTATCTCTTCTCTGTAAAATGCCCTGATAGCAATAAGTAGCCTACAGACAGTTGCGTCACACCTTTTGTTAGTTTGCTTTGGCTCAAAACATCACAAAAGTCAAATCTCTGAATAATGAGTTAGTTATTCACAACAGATCAGAATTTCTTATTCATTCACAAATGCAAACTGAGTGTTTTGGGAGATATGTGAAGAGAGTGAAGTAGGCTACAATACTCAATACAAATATCTCTCCAAATCTGTCATACATACAGATGCTATAGATATCTACCACACCTGTGCACATATCTATGCCTCATGCAATGAGATTTTTCCAGAGTATAACTATAATCCATAACATAATGCATACAACGTGAGTGCACCACAGTTTAGAGAATGTTCAGACTGTTTCAGAAAATAAAATATGATCATCAAACTCCAGTCAAGCCGAGCATAGTTCAATTGGTTTCAGTCTTTTAAAATTCACATTTTCATCTCAGCTTTCTTTAGTGACTTATTGCCACAGACACCAAGTTATACTGTCAAATAACATTTGACACCTTTCCTCCATCAATGACATTCATGAGACCTTGGGCCTCATGTACCATGTTTCACTCCAAGACATTGCACAGCTCATCAGTAGTGTATAATTGACAAAATGTCAGATGATAATGTGAAAAAATATATTTTGTATAAAAAAGTGGGACTCTTCATTATTCTCTTATTTATCTTACTTTCAGTCAGTTGTTTTGTGAAAGCAGCTGTCAGCTGTGGACTTAAATGTTTCAAATAACAGGGAAGCACCTTCTCTAAACAGAACTCTCACTGCTGAGTTTGCATTTATGGAGGGCAGTCTAGGCTGTCAGCAGGATATCTGATAAGCTTCAGACTGCACTGGATTTTGGGAGCAACGGTGTGGGTGACGTAACTCTATTTAAATTACATTGAAGTGCACCAAGCAGAAGACACGGCAGTTTTAAAGGATATAGTCACTTCTCAGAGTCCTGCTGCATGGTAATGAGAGCTGGGTGCATGCTAAAATGCAGAACATACCAGCCTCAAAATGTCAAGGTGGGTTTGTGTTTGGAGCCATAACACTGGCACCATGTTCTTCACTGCTGCTGTGGAGAATTATCCTCTGGTTTGAATGTTCCAGCTTGGATAAAGGGAAATGAGAGGCTGAAAAGATATTGTCAGTGAGCTGGGTATTAAAGCAGAGTTATTCAGGTGTCTGTGACCATTACCGGAGGCTGTAGAAGTAGTGGGAAAGGAAAAAGCCATAGTTTTATTAAGTTGTATTTTTTTCTTTTGTCATATATTCTGTTTCAACTAAGGATAGATAGATAGATAGATAGATAGATAGATAGATAGATAGATAGATAGATAGATAGATAGATAGATGTTGTTAAGTCTGACAGCTTTGAGATGAGTCTGGTGTTAAAGTCAGAGTAGTAATCAACAAACAGTAGCAGTGCTTCTGCTCCTCATAGAGCAGGAGAGAGTGGAGGGCAGTGGCAGTGTTGTCATCTGTTGGCTCTGGAAAGGCGTTGGTGTGGCTCCAGGGTGAGCTTTGATGTGCTGAAGGACCACTCTCTCCAGCCACTTCATGATTATTGGTGTTAATGAAACTGGCCTGTTGTTGTTGGGGCAGGTTATGGCTGTCTGCTTCAGGACTAGCACTATTGTGGACTATTTTAGGGGTGGTGGCACACTGTGCATTGACTAAAAATATTTGTGAACACTTCACTAGATTCTCTCCTGACTGTCCATCCAGACCAGCTGCTCTCTGTACGCTGACACCACAGCGTGTGAGTGATATCAGCGCTCTCCTGTTGGAAGCTGGAGCTGATAGCAGACTGCTCATCTCGGTCCTTTCTACCTCATGCTGGATGTGATTTAGCCGCTGGTTGTACTGGTGTTGAGGGCTTAGGGGCCCTTGAGGGTCTTGGGTTTTAACAATTGTGCTGTTTGTTAGCTGTTAAAGTGTATTCCTAGGGCTCCTTGTCAATGTTGCTTGCTTTCATTACTGGCACACAATCACTCTTGAGATAGTTTGGGCCACAGAGGCTCCACCCATAGGATCCCTGAATGGGTCCCTGAATTGGGATAGAGCTGCTGTCCACACTAACTTGTGTGGGTCAGGGACCTTGGCTGGAGGAATATTAGACATAAAATTTTAAGTGCAATGGGCGCCTTAGAGCTCAGTGGGTTGAGCGGGCAGCCCATATACAGAGGCTACAGTCCTCGTTGCAGCTGGCCCTGGTTCGAATCCCAACTCTGGGGGCCCTTTGCTGCATGTTATTCCCTCTCTCGTTGTCTCTTCATTGCCTGTCTCTCTCAACTATCCTGTCAATTGAAGGCAAACAACCCCAAAAATATACTATGAAAAAAAAATTCTCAGTGCAGGTAAGAGAATATCATGTCTAACATTCTGTAGTCTTAAGTTTTTTTTTTTTAATCAGCTATTACTTCATTTAGAGGTTAGCTCCCGGCTGGTGACTTTTCCAACTGTAGCTCTGTTTATCAGTGGCACTGCAGCAGCATCATGTTGTATTTCTAGCTATAAATAGATATGGCAGATGTCTATGTGTGTAGGTATGTTTCATATGGAACAGCTTTGCAGCCAGAATTTCAGTGACGTTCCTGCTGAAACTTATTTGCAGTAATTCTATCCTGCTGGCTGGAGAGGAATAATGTCACCATTTCTTCACACTGTCAACACGTTGGTCTTCATTTGATGCATAATTAGCTGCAAGAGCTGGCGGGCGTGTCACCCCTCAGACGCACAGTGTCCTTTCTCTGTTAATAATGCAAGGGGATGGTGAAACTTTAATTTTCAACTTGAATGCATTTGCAGGAACTATCTGGTGTGCATTTTCCCCCTCCTCGCACAGCCGGGCCACTGTCACTGTGTGCAAACAAAGCGACACTTAAAACTTGATAGCTCCTGTGAATTGCCACGAACAATGCAATGGCGGATCCCACAATGAGACGTCCTGACTGAAATACTATGCTCAGGGAGGGCTGTGACATTTCAGATAACATTTAGAGGCCCCGCCTAATTAACATGAGCAAGGGTGTGTTTCCGAACCTTGTCCACTTAGCAAATTCAAATTTATTTCCCAATTAGTTCAAAACAACTCCTCTCTTAGAACGCTTGACTTACTCTTTTGTCTGAGAACTTACAGCTTTACTTCCCAGCATGGCTCCTGTCACAGGCCCACACAGTCCCCTTAAAGCTAAAATGCTGCTTGATTACTATGGACTCTGGTGTGATGCATGGGTTTGTGGGTTCCTCAAGCATTGCTTAGTTTTGTTTTGTGGATATTTGATACAGTACGTTGAAAATGACACTCAGAAATCAAATTGAATATTTTCAAATGTTGATGCATTGTTACTCTTTTATTTCATGGACTTTAATGCAGATCCATTTATGCATCAGTGCTGCACAGTGGAACAGTGCAGCACCACTCCTGTGTCAGCTGAACCTTCCTGCAGCTCTTTTACAGTCACACTGGGTTTCTGCTTTGCCTTTCTGTCCAGTGTGATGTGTTATTTTATCAGACAGTTTTCTCTGTCTTCCAGATCTTGTCTTGACTTCCACAGTTCCCTTTAAACTGTCATTTTAATGATATCTCAGACAGCAGACACTTCAAGCTGAAAGCACTTTGATGTCTTTTTATAGCCAAACCTGCTTTGTAGGCATCAGTTAGCTTCATTTTCACATCCTCATTTTAAGTTGCAAGGTTTGAAGAGTCAGGGAATCGATCATTCCAGTTCTTCGTAAAGTACTGAGGACATTTTGCACAACCCACAATAAGCTAGAATTTGCTTTCTGTTTAACTAACAGCACATTTAAAGATTACATTTTTATTCAAAATATTTAATTTGTCCCACAGGACCCAAATTTTGCATACAACTACATGTCACATGTTGTTTCACTAACAGTGACAGCATGGTGATTTAGTTGCTCCAGCACTGTGATCCAGACTGTGACAAAGTTTTAAACGATTCCCATAAAATGTGTAAAGTTCCTAGCAGTTTGTTCCTCCCTTTAAGAGTACTTCATTCAAAAAAGTCAGTCTCCTGATGTGAACTTTGACTCTTGACTGAACTTTGCCCCTTTTTGGATGCATCAGCAGCCCCTGAATCCAGTGGAACGCGATGACCCGGAAGAAAGAGGTGACGCATTGTTATCGGAGATCTCCACCAGTGAATGCAGAGTATCTGACGTTGCTGCCCACACTGAGAAGTTCTCCTTTCATCACCCTCTCCCATGGGTGTGCATCCGAAATACCACAGTAAGCTCATAATCGACTCCTGACATTACATTCATTAATTTCAAACAAGGGGAATCCATTATGCTCAAGATGTATTATGTAGCATTTAAATGACTGCATGTGTTGGCCTGACTCGGCTTTAGCTCAGATGAACTACAGTTGTTATACAAGTTTTACATGACATCCTTGCTCACCCCCGTGTAAAACTCGACACAAACATAAACTTATGGACCACACAGCCTCAACCAGTATTAGAGTAAACACATGCACAAACAACCATGAGCTAATCTGATGAGTGTTATAATGTTTAAGGAACTGGTCCAGTGAACAAACCAGATGTTTCTGTGGATGGTTTTAGGTGTTTTTGATGATCACATCAACATCTACTCTATAAAAGACCAAATTACAAACATTTTTACAGTATGTAATAACAAAATGCAACAAAATGCCACTTTTTCTGAGATTTCAACCAGTTCTCCAGTGTGAATGGAGTTGTCATGGAGATAGTTAAGTTCAATTTGGATCATCTCTGCCTGTAGATGTCTGATAACCTAAAACCTCTATAGAGGTGATAGCCAGGAGGTGGATTTCTCTTTTTAGCATCAAAAGTCTATAGAAAAGATAATCCAGAGCCCCCGAAATAGCTATGAAATAGTCAGATATTTATTACTGTGAGTTGTTAGAGCTTGATTTGTGTGTGTGTGTGTGTTATGATTAGGGCCTGATAGCTCATCAGACTAAACAGTGTTTCTAAAACTAACTGCAGAGCCTCCATTAATAGCAGAAATGCCACATACTTCTCAAGGGCACCTGGCAGGGCAGCACAGGAACGCATCTCGTGGCCATCAAACTGCAAATTGCCACACAGAGCCTCCCATCCACACTGTGAGGCTCCCTAATGGGCTGTTTAATGAGACCATCAAATGCAAATGGGACCTTAGTTGTGACTCCTGAGCACCCAGGTAAGGTACTCAGCTCCAGAGGGTGTGGGGGTGAATATTCCACCTCAGCAATTTTCCATTCAAGAGCAGACATGGTACGCAGCTCCAGCGTGATCACCGTGGGAAGCACAGTGATGTTATTGCACATTGATAAGCACTGATGTCACACTTGTCGTGATTTAAACTCACAGGCCTGTTGATCAGTAGCTTGCATCTTTCACAGACTAAATAATGTTTGTCTCTTTATCTCTCTCTCTCTCTCTCTCTCTCTTGCTCTCTTTCTGTATGTGTGTGTGTGTGTGTGTGTGTGTGTGTATGTGTGTGTGTATGTGTGTTGTATCTCATTTGTAATATTTAGCAGTACTAATTCTTGACACAGTAATCCGCCATCTGCTCACAATCTGCTCACAGATCCAGCCTCTGATTTCTCTTACCTGGGAAAATATACCTCCAAATTCTCCCTGGGAGAAACAAGTGCATTTGATGTGTTTTAATTGGTTGTGAAACCCTGTCAATCTGATCAATGGGTGTGACAAAAAAAACACAAGATGAATTTTGGGAAAAAACTTAAGAATCTAGTCATGCCAGGCTAAATGCGAACACAGATATGCTAACATGCTAACATGTTAACCAGGTGTAATGTTTACCACATTTATCTTTATGTAATAGGATGCTAGCATACTAATGCTTTGTTGACAGGGAATGGGCTCACCAAGCACATTGTCACGCTGCTACATGGCTAATGCTTAGCTAAGAACTGTGTTGGTGGGACTGGATTAAATTTGAGCCTATTTTACAAGATTACTTCATTTTGATTGGTCCACAAAACAAATGGCATCACAATTTTGTAACAAAGCGAGTAAAAAGAAGGATTTTTTTTCTGGAATTACACATGATTAAGGTTTACAGGTCACTAGTGTACAAACAGGCCACTTTTTAAGTCATAACTCTCAGTTTCAGTGGTTTCTGTTGTGTTGGCTCTGCAGGATGAAACTGATGACAGCACTGTCATCAACTGCAAAGATGTGACTTGACATCCTCTTAGACGCTGTAAGCAGAGAAGGCCAGCTGATGTGCCAAATTTAAATATTAATGGCAGCTACCGGCTTCCTTTAACCCTTCACTGGTAGGTGGATACTCCCCAGCTTTCTTTCTCACCTCTCTCTTTCCCACAGAAAAATGGCGATCACACTCTGACTGGACACCGCGGGTGGGCAGCGAGGTGTTGTCTCACAGACTCACTTTCACCATTAATATTAGCTGTAGGGCTGAAGTTAGCTCAGCAGCTGCTCTGTAGTTTAGGGATGCTTTTTAAGCAAGAAGATGCTCCTATTGATCTAAATGTTCTAAATACTTACACAGTAATTTTGGGAGAAATACAAGAGGGTATGTTCTAGATTAAAAACCATGATCATGAACAAAGTTGGAGATTGGTCCAGTGTTGTCACCAACGCTGGCAACACTACTGCATATGTGAGATAAGTTATATAAAGATTTACTGGCTCCACGGGGAGCTGCACTAAATCTGAAATACTGCCTTGAGTGATTTCACTCAGCGTCAGTTGTGTTTGAAGACTACAAGTCTGAAAAAGTTAACTGAGCAGACCCCAGTGGTCCTCTTCCCTGCATGAGCCACTATACCAACATTATCAAACTGTAAGCAGCTGAGTTCTGGGTAATGTAGGCAGCTGAGTTTTACAAGGAAGATGAATTCCTGGAATACAGATCCAATGTCTGGTGTCACTACATCAGTTTAAACTTCTTTTCTTTAACAGCCCATGATGAGTCTGATGACACTATTGGGCTGCAATGCTAAATTAGAGGCATAGTCTTCTAAGTAGCTGGAAAACTCATCTTATTCCACACTGTCTAACTGTGAGAGAAATAGTAAATGTACAATTCAATAACATATGAGCAGCGGATGTGTCTGTCTACATCCTGTTTCCTAAAATCATGATGTCTTGTTCCATACAAAGACTCTTTGATGCATGATCACAGTCAACACTAGATGCCTACAAACCCACTGCATTGTCCTGCTACTGCTTCACAATTACAGTCTTCCTATTTTTAGCCAGTTGAATGCTTTTAATGTGAAGCAGCAGCAATCGGAAATGTGTGGTCTGAATTAGCATTGATTTGATACAGCTCTGCCACAGTGGAACAAGGGTCAACAGTAAACTATAAGGCTGCTGTCAGTGAGAAACACAAACAGTAACACTGGGCTGGTATATCCTGTCGATCTCTGTGTGTGAAGCAATCTGAATCTAAGGTACTGCAGACTTCTTCACAAAGACAGTGGTATTTACGGGATGTTAATATTCTGAATAGAGACCATAAATAGCATCAAAACAAAATTTGGTTTCATTGAATTCTTTAGGATTATATAGGATTAGAAACAGTATTCAATATGTCCTGCATGTATGGGTCTGGACAGAGTATTCTCATCACTTGTCCAGTCGGCAGCAGCTCATCTAATTCAAATGTTCAAATAAGGTCAATCATGCACTCAATGCTTTACTCAAACACTAGCTGAGCGCTTCCTTATTAGACATGTTGCACATTGCTGTAATTCCAGTAACAAATAACACAGACAATAGAGGAAAACCCCACACAATTCTAAAGAGCCGCTCAGGAGTAAAGTAAATAAAGGGAAATTGGTGAAACACCTGTGGGAGCTTTATTGTATGCCCTCAGTCCAGTATACTATAAAGATATGTCCATATGTTCTTTGATTATGAATCAGGTCTAGTTACATATTAATACTAGGAAAGTATCAAAGCCTCAGTCCACAGAGAAATGCGCACCACCTGTATTCAGAAAATGAGCCTTAAAAGCAGCCATCAGGACTTCCTGTGACATTGTGATGTCACAACAAAGCCGTCATTGCTCTCAGCCATGACCCAAGCCCCGACCTCCTGGGGTCACCATCCAGCCCTGCAGGATTTGGTTTCGCTGGGTGTTTCACCTGAAGCCCACTCTATATTTATTGCACCACTCAGAAAACATTCAGCCAATCAGAAAAGAAACTCAGAGCCTCCTCTCTTCTGATTGGCTTTCTGGCCTGTTGTAAAGCTTCTGAGAGTAGCCTGAGAGAGGAGATGTAAAACTACAATGTTTTATTAAACCACAAAGAGTAAAGTCTGGGACCTTTAAAGATCATTTGTTGTGTTCTCTGTGATGCCTTGTTTACAGGGCCTCAGGTCAGCCCTGGGATCTTATGAGCTCATTTTGTATGCATCATTAGCCAACCAGGAGATATCAAGACAAACCAGTGTAACCCACACTTTTCAAATGTAATTATTCCCTCCTCAAATTTGTCCTTCAGGACAACATTTGTCCTCTCATGTCTTGACAGCTCATCCTCAGCCTGTGCTGCTGCAGCCACAAACAGAGCCCCGCAGGCGACGGCTTTTACCTTTTCACTCACTGCTCTGTCCTCCTGCAAATGGCTCTGCTGACAAGACTGTGATGGGTGTAATCCACCGGGCTCCTGACAGACTGGATCCTGGCCCGCGCTCTCTGTCTGCTACCATGGAGCTCAATGGGAATTTCAGTTTGATCTGCCAGATGGGATATTTGTCACAAACTGCCTGTGTAAAACTAGTGACAATGACTTGTGACCATAGAGGGACTCAATCACTGCACCTTTGATTTTCCATCTCAGCCTCTCCCTGTCCTGGTGTGATGTAGGTTAGCACTCTTGTTTCTAAGCGAGGGAGAGTGTGGCTCATCCCTCAGCAAACTACAGGACTTTAACTTATGATGCTGCATTAGAATTGAGTATTATAACAAAATAATATATCTGAAAGGTTCCCATGTACACACATGGTGGCTGTGTCTGCTGAACTAGAGGGATGGTTTGTGACATCGGGGTATCCTGAGAGCACACACTCAGTAAATGGGAGGAAAAATAGATCAAGTTGGCAGGAGAGCGAGAAAGAGGAAGAGGGAGAGGCAACTGGCAGCCGCACGCCGTCCCCAGCTTACACAAGGGGCTTGATAAATACTTAACTAGCCTGTAGCACATGGCATAAACCCCTGTTGCATAACAAGCAATGAATAAGGTTTGGGAGGCTGACAGCAGGGTGCAGGTCAGAGGGGAGGGATAGGGGTGGAAGAGGTGGGGGTAATGCTTTCCTAGGGTTTACAACAACTGTGTTACACCCCACACCCCCCCATCCTCCCATGCCTCCTCCTCGCTTTCACTGCCTCTGTAGGAAGCACCCAGCAGCGATCTTCTGGATATTATTCTGATGTTGCGTCACAGCCTCATGTTTGCTCCTGGTGATGTGGCACTTACATCAAATTCTCTCCTGCAGCAGACACGTCGTCAATGACAAAAATAGAACAACAGATCTAATGTTGGATTTACAACACAAGAAACTACCACTGTAGAGTGACAAGACCGAATGACATTTTCCTAAATAACAATGAGAAAGCTGGTAAAATGGAGATTCAACAGATTCTAGAGAGGAGCAATGACATGATGTCAGTGATCAGTGATGTCAGATATCAATGACACGTTTCAATCCATGTGAATACACTGTGGGAAAAGTATTTGCACAGTGAATAATATCTAATGAAACTGAACTGGATTCAGAAGCAGGTAGAACGGAGCACAGCTTTTATGTTGAGATAACTGGTGTCATCATTAACTTATGGTTTGTATCTTAAAATTACAACTGGACATGAGACAGATGAAGACTGGGAATGATTGGAGTTGCACCTTGAAGTCCCCCTCTGAGGGGAATCAAGTGTTTATCCCTCTTACCGCTCCATATGATGTTTTGATGAAATGCCAGACATGTCATGTCTCTAATATAAACCTAATGCCTGACCTGCATTACTTTGCACTTTGAACTGCAATGAACCAATGACAGTCGCTGTCATGTGTCACAAACTCAAAGAACCAATTCTGTCAACTTGTGGGGGCAGGGGCGGGGCTAAACAAAACTGAGACTTTGTTAGTACAGACACAGCTACAGTAGCATTAGCACAACTGCTAACACTGTGTCAGCCATTACCATTTGCAAGCTAACAAACATCCAAATAACCACACACACGGTGCCAACCATGCTAACTGCTCTGATCCATCTGTTAGCCTCTCGTTCTGAGTCTCTCTGATGTCTCCTCCTCTGTCCAACTTGATGCCCTCTGCTCTTTCTCTTGGAGTGAGCAGGTGGTGGGCGGGACTTAAGGCCTGATCAGTTCTTATCAATATGAAAGTGAGAGTAGATGCAACCCCAACCGCAGCTCTCCATTATTTTATGTGGGACGACAATGTCAACCAAAATATCACTGCATTTTTTAAATAGATTTTATGTGGTATTTTGTGATATCTGTATCTTCAAGTGGCAATAATCTATTCATCTATAATCCTGTAGGTTTGTTAAACTGCTCAGTTATTAAGTCTTGTCTTTGTGAAAACTTACACAATGTCAGCTACATGACATGTAAGTAACATCACTATAATATAGTATGTATCAAAACATTTCAATGCTTCTTTATAGAACTAATTCCAGTTTCTTTCCTAAGGCTGAAGGACTCCTGGATTCATCTTCCACACTTCAAAATCGTTTTATTTTTATGACTTCATTATTTATTCATTCATTTATATAACTTTTGTTTTCTCTGACTAGTATAAAGGCCGTTGTTACACAAGCCGGTGTTGCATAATGATCATTAAATTGAATCTTGAATGACAGAATCCCTAAAATTCTGCTGGATGACACTTGCGGTTGTGTGTGAGTCTGACATCTAACAAGGTCCTCTGTCTTGTGTTTTCAGATCTTTACAAATGAACCTCAAATATAATGTTTGCCACTGAATTTGATTTAGTTGCGGTGTTTCCGGAGCAGTCAGTCCACATAAGGACGCCACAGGAACCCTGCAACAACACAGACAGTTTTGTTTACATTAGCAAAGCTTTGGGGAATGAGCCCACAGACTCCAGCTGACTTAATGAGGAAATAAAAGACTGTGCTGCATCCAGAAAAGTGACATACTGGTAATAGAGAAAAAGAAAAAACAATAACAATCAATACTTCACTGTCATCACTACAAAATTAGGGTGTTTCCACTGTCATTAAAAGACTCATCTCTCCCTCTCTCCCTCTCTCTCTGTCTCTCTCTGAGGGCCGGTTTGACGTCGCTTAAAAATAGTTCTACAGTGAAATGAAAAGCCTTCACTTCCAGAGCTCTGGTTTGTGCCGTCAAGCTGCTCTGTAATCCTATTCACCACTGTCACTACAATGTGTCGCCACACTCGCTGGGCAGTAGAATAACAGGCCCGCTCGCCTGCTAGCCGGCATCATTCCTGTAAGCCCTGACATTAATCTGTGACACACGTTGGCGGGGGTGACTCCGAAAATATTACGAAGCCTGGAGAGTTCATATTTGAAATGTGAAGTCATGATTGAAATCTCTGCATGTGACTCCCTAACTTCACTAGGAATTATAAAACTGGGACTCAATGCAAGAAAAGAAGAAAAAAAAAAGATTTCCAGCTGCAGTGTGAACACAGCCTGCGGGACATCAAGTACAGAACATGATGAAAACATTATACAACTGCTTGGGAAAGGAAAATAACTTTAATTAATTATGATGCACAAAATGTATCGTCACTGGGGATTCGTAAGAAAACTGTCGAGTCATAATAATCAGAGAGGATTAAAAAAGCTTTGGAGGTTCAGTCTCTGTCGTGCCCTCCAGCTTTCATGCGTCAGTTTACATAGAGAACAGAGGTAAAACAAAGCCAAGGAGAATGTGTTGATGATTCAAAGCAGGGAGGCATGTTGCACAAACTGCTGGAGAGACAGAGGAGCTTCAATATGTTCTGAACAAAAATATTTCAGCTTTTGTGAAAAAAAAAAACCTTGGAGGGTCTGCCTGTGACTTTCTCCAAAAGCACAGTTTCAGTGAAGCCTCCTTGAAGCCGGAAGTCATTTTTGAATATACCTCCATGCATTATTCATGGCCTGGCTGCTGCCGTTGGCCTGCTCGTGTGCCATGGCCTATTTACAGAGCCACTCGTGAATCCATTAGCCGTGAACAGTGGAGTGCCAAGGCTCATCTATAAGCAGCTTCACAGGCACATGAATCCATTCATAAACATAATAAATCTTAGACAACAGCAGCAGCAGCTGGGCTTTTTTAACCTGGTTGTGGCCACAGGTTAAAGGGACAATACATGTCAACACCCTGATGACAAGCAAACACAAAAGAAAATGGTCACAAATCATAGAAAATTTGAAAGATTCCAGTCTAAACGTTGTTGACTTCATTTCCCTGTTCGTGTTCTGTCAGTCAGTTTGCAAATATTCATGGTCCTTATTTTATCTTTATAACTGACTTTATCACCATCATTAGCAAACGTTAAGGGGGGCATATTATGGAAATATCACTTTCCATCATCAGTCATACACAACTCTCCTATGATCATGAGCTGTAGTGACCAAAAGAATGAGTTTGTGGCTGAAATTAGATTCCTTGCAGGAAAGCTGGGTTGAGGGTGAAGAGCTTGGACATCTGGGTGGGCTTCAGAGAGTCACTACTGCTTTGCATCAAAGGGAGACAGGTGATAGGCCAGTTCATAGGTGCTGTCCTTTGGAGGCTCTTCTGACACCACCAACTGGGAGAAGACCCTCAGGCGGACCCAGAGTTTGCTTGGGGGGTTATATAATCCACCTGGTCTCTGGAGGAGCTGGAAAGCTTTGCTGCAGAGTGTGACATCTGGAATGACCTGCTCAGCCTGTTGCCACCGCCACCTGACCCCGGGTAAGAGGAGGAAAATGCACGGATGGTCTGTCAAGTGTCTACACCAACTCCAAGATGGTTACCTCCCCTGACAGTTTTAATCACATGCTTTAAACAGTGTTAAATAGTAAATGTTGTGGTGTTGCACAGATGAGTAGGAGGCGAGTTTATGTTGATATAAAAGTAAATGTTGAAATGTTGAAAGATTTGTTGACACTTTTGCAGTTTTTTCATACTAAGTGGGAGATCCTTGTTGTTACAGATTTACATCATCTCTTTTTTCCCACTCAGCTGCTTGTGATTACAGTTTAAACACTGCAGATGTACCAGGCTCACAGAGCAGCTAGTTTGGCTTTGGACTCTCAGTCTTATCTGCACACGCTGCTTTTCACAGCTTTTATCTGAAATGATCTGCACGGGCAACGCTGCACCTGCGTGGCACTTTTGCGCGGATGTTGCGTGAATGTAAGTGTGTGAGTAATATCCCACAGGGGGAGCAGACTGGGCCTCTGAGGAGACAAGGAACGACCGGCGTCTAATCCTCAGGTTCAATGAAAAGCGCCACATCGGCTGGTTTGGCCAGAGCGAGGTCATTGTCAGCGGCTGTTTGCAGGCATGTGCTCGGCTGGCTCTGGTCTTCAGAGCTCTCTCACGCTACACCCAGTCACTGTGCTGCAAACCTGCAGGCTGCTGGATGGAGCATCAAAGCTGGGTAAAGTACACGAACACGCATCTGGACAAAAATAGTTAAGAATGGCGAGCTACACTCTTGGAACCAGGCTGACTGAATAATGTGCACAATAAACAATAAAGTTATGTAACGCAGGCAGTGATACTGATCTCCAGGCCAGTGTCACAGTGGGAAATATGAGTCACTGTTTTTACACAGATGGCACAGCTGCCCACCAAGGCTTTTTCTTTTATGAAAAACATCACTCATCATTTCAGTAATAACGCCTGAGAGGACATTCATCTGTTATTATTGGTACTGTATTTCACTGTGGGTCAAAGTGTCTTGCCTGGATCCAGCCACAGCCAGAAATACAGAAGAAAATGTGATAACTAGCTCCATCACAGCAGTTCAATAGAGACTAGTCTAGGTTTGTGAAAACATTTTCCTGAGCAGACACTGGACAGCTGCTGAACGTCCACTAAAAGACAGAACATAGACTACACACTGTGCTTACACAACACTTGTTGTACTGATACTTTGCAACATTAAGCTGGCTGTGGTTGACATCTTTTGTTCTGTACACGCACATGGGTGTACGTTTCAAAAATACAAAAGCATTATAAGAAAATAACAGAAAAATTCCTTCAGCCAAGCACCCACATATTCATCTGCTGCATGGGGATTTTTTAGCCGTGCACACATCACCCACTACACTAAAAATAGTCCCTGCTATTCCAAAACAATATGTCATGTTTTGTTTCCTTTCCTCCTCGAGCTGCTGCTGGCGTGTTCGGTCCAAATTTTAACATAAACGCTGGTCACGCTGGTGTTTGCTGTGTTGAGAGGATCAGCAGATCCAACTATCCAATAGTGACACATCATGCACAGTGCTGGGGTCTATGTTGTCTTGCAGAGGAGGCCAACCTTTCCTTTAATCAGTTCTCTCTTGAGGCACCAATTTCCTCTGTTTTAATTCAGCCTACTCTCGACCTCCTCTCACACTAATCCTGACGTTGGTGCTGACGTCTTTTATTCTAAAACCTCCCAAAACAAAACTGTCACCTCTAGAAACACAGTCTCTGAGTGTATAGCATCACCTATATGTTTCCAAAGGGGCCTGTCCGGGATGTGGGTTCACTGATCAGAACCATTTCACAATTTGTTTGAAGACGGAAAATTAGCATTTCAAGAAGTTTGGGTGGAGACAGGGTGGAGCTGAGGTTGGATGAGCAAGCAGCAGAGAGCGGTTTAATGAGGCACCTGCGACTGCAGAACATACTTCTGTGTATGGCCTTACATCTTTTCAACTGAGTTTACACATCCAGATCAGTTGGCTTGTCATCATGGGGAGAAGACGGTGATAACTGTCTGAGTGCTAATGGTCCGCTGCAGCTCGTAAGCTCTGAACCTTGTTAGTCTGATGTCCAAAAACACAAACTGATGATTAAAAAAACCCTGTGGTACACACCAGAGGTGAGGAGTGGTCCTGACTCTAACGAAGACATGCTGTTGACTGCATTAAAAAAAAATCTGTCTCTTCTGAGACAACAAAGGTAATGGGGGAGCATTTCTAAATCATTCGAGACCCAAACAAAAAAACACACATTCTAAATAAAGTTAGCAAGAGACCAACCAAGTCCTGTGATTGCAAGTCACTATTGCCACTGAGAGGACTTATAATCAAGTCTATTATAACCTCTTGCTGTGCACCACATGTGGGGGGTAAAGATATCACACATACAAGAGCTCTAAGAAAAGTTTGGGGAATACAGCCATAGACAACAAGAGTAATACTTTTCTCATACATGAAAAACAAGAAGTAGAACTGAGGAACAATGCACTTAGCTTAGCATAAAGAGTGTAAACAGCAGACGTCGTTCTGTGCAGTCGTTGGTTAAACCATGCAAAAACAGTGACGCAAATGAGTGAATAATCAGCTGTCTGCTCTACTTGTCTCTGTGCAGCATTTTTACTTGTTTCCTGGCAGCTTCATGCTGTTGACAAGACACCAGGTCATGACTGTACACAGCTGTTGTTTGCCAAGAAATTGTAACAGCCTGCATCTTCCTGTAAAAAGTTAGTTCTATATTTCTCCTCATGTATGAATTATACAGAGGAGAAGCAGTGTTTTAATTAGTGAGTAGGTGTATTTGAGAACTTTGGAGAGAGCAAAGCAAAGTGCCTCCCCCACCTCCAGTCTTTTTGCTAAGACAAGCTAAAGTAATCTCTTCTTGGCTCTCGCTCCATGCACAGACACACGAGTGAAGTTAATGAACAAATGTTAATCCTTTAAAAGGTCCCATGTTTTGCATTTTTCTTGTTGATCCATAAGAAGATATATTTGTGCTTTTAAGAACCAAAAACCATCTCAGTGTAGTTTTCCATCTCCTCTCTCAGGCTTCTCTCTAGAGCTCTAGTAACAACAGGTCAGTCAGCCAATCAGAAGACAGGAGGGTTTGATCTTCTCTTCTGATTGGTTGACTGATTGGTTTCAGAGACCTCCAATTATAATATAGGAGATTTCAGGTAAAACGTGTAGAGACATCAAATCCTGCAATGTTCCATATTGGGTGGGCAGGGCTTGGAACATCTCTGAGGGTGCTCCCTGCTTTGCTGTGACATCACAAAGTCACAGGAGTCCTGACAGCTGGTTTTACAGCTCAGTTTCTGAATACAGGCTGAGTGTATTTCTCTGTGGACTGAGGCTTTGATACTTTCAGAACACAGAGCTGATCTATAATGATAAAACACATCGATGTCTCCTCTTATACTATAAGGACCTTTAAAAGTCACTCTTGGGAATTTTGCTTGTGACAAGTGATGGCTGAACTGATTTCTGTAATGGTATGATAAATATATAAACTCTCGATATTTCTGCATTTATGAAGATATAACAAACACCCAAACTGGTCTAAATGCCAATCTATCAGACATGTTTTTGTCTGGGTCAGGACAGAGCACAACCACACCGAGCAGAGACCAACAGAGGTGTCTGATAAGGCGATGAGGAGTCAGCAGATTGGCGGCCACACAGACAGGCAGGCTGGCAACCAGAGGAGGCAGCGCTTCAAAATCTCTGAGTCATCGCCTGGCTTCCTTTGATTGCTGCCCCCCTCCTCCTCCTCAACCACCACCACTTCTCCTCTGTTGTTTCAGCCATCAGTCTCAGTGACAGCACATGCAAATAGAGCTGTTAAGAGTCAGGCAGCAGTCGCACATGGAGGCTAAGTGGGAGAAATCCTTGGCCGCCATGAGAACAGGAGGGAATCCAGTGACGACTCAGACAATTCAGGGAGTTCATTAGCGGGTTGAGAGTGGGCAGGAGCAGAGAGCTTTGAAAGGACACAGTGGGGATTTGATAGGAACAAGTATGTAGTGATTGTTCTATCTGCGGTCAAATGACAGAACAACTCTCTGTAGTCTGAAAAATTAAGTTCCTTGCAGCTAAATATGAAGAAGAGCACCCTGACCTTTCTGACATCAAGCTGTTTGTTGGCAGGTTCAGATTATTTTCTGGATAATAAGAGATGATGCTTTGGGGGGGGGGAGATGAAATTAATAGAGAGAAGAACCACAAACTGTCAAAAAGATGTCAACAACTTCAACACAAAGGGGATCAGTTTTCACCAGTGATGTGAAAGTGATTTGTCTATTTATAGCAGCCTGCTCCACTAATGCAGCCTGAGATTGCCAGTGAGAAGAAAGACGATAAAGGGAGAGCGACAGAGAGAGAGGCTGTTTACTTGGACTAATATTTCCCCTTCAAACCTGGTTTAACCCTCTGAGGCCCACATGAAGCCTTGGACTTTTTTTTTCTATATCTTTCGTGTTTACCTATTGTTCAGGTGTGACTTTTAAAAGTTTCACACATCAGCACAACCTTGGCTGAATGTGTCACTCAGAAAACCTCTGAGGACTGTAACAGAGGAGAATAGACCAAAAAATAAGAAGAGACGAATCATCACCATCAGTTTTTCTTATTTCATAAATACAAACTGTAATAACAGAGGAGAGCTTCAACACAGGAAGTCGCACGCGTGTGTCTGTAGAGGTTTCTGATAGAGAGTTACACTCATTCTTTTGGCCAGTATTTTTTTCATTCACCTTGAAAATTGAAAATCAGCTTCAAAGCTTCTGCTGCAGTAAACATCTGACTGGTCACATCCTCCTCTTGGTTTTCTGTCACTACAATACAATACAATACAATACATCTCCTCACACTCAGCTCAGAATAAAACAGCACTGCTCCCATTTAATTTGGATACACAACCAACTGACACCCAAGCTACTGGCTGTCATGACAGGAATGTCCAACACAGTGACAGGACTCTAGACATCAAAAGCAAAGATGGTGCCATTACATAATGTGACTGTAATGATCGCAATGTCAGGCTTAATGAATAAGACGAAACAAAACAGCAGCTTAGTGCGATGGCACCAACCTTCAGTACTTCAACTTTTTAAACGTATTAGTTTTAAGTCCTTTTCATACAATGTTCAGAGCACATGTTGGTTTACAGGGATCAGATGGTGCTCTGCAGCCTCAGACAGGTCAGAGAGAACAGATGGTTTTGTGATTAGTTCTCTGTGAAACATGTGATGGGAGCTCCACTTGTTTTACTCATTGATACATTACATGTTTCTTAGTCATGTGGAGCAGCACTCAGCCTGTGAAAACAGGTGCTGAATGCCCTCTGAGCTTTGTCGAGTTTGGCAACATTGTTTCAGCCAAGTGATGTGGATTATGGGCTGGAGACAACATTTTCTTAACAGAAAGCCTTTGCCGTGGGCGTGACGGGTGAAGTCTGGAGGACTGAACGTCTGGGTGTTTATCAGGCAGGAAGCGTCTGCTGAGAGGATAATGCTGAGCTGCATGATGGGAAATGTAGTAACCAGTGTTTTTGGAATTTGCTTGTATTAGGCAAAAGTGAGGATATTCAAGGTTTTGATTTTGACCATTTTATAAAAGGTGTCCACTGTTACTGGAAGTGTGATAAAATTATATATATTTGATACGTTTAAAATATATTTGATTATTTGGAGGAAACAGTGAAGCTGAAGTGCATATAACACATCCAGCAGATGTGGAGGAGCATTAACCTTCATTATTTTAGCTCTCTTGTTGGTTTCTATCAACTCCAGAGTGTTCTATGTTCACCACTGATCACTTTGTGTGTTACAGCACAGCGAGTTATCAGAGCTTCTCACTGAAAACTGCTGTCTGTCGACAATCCTGTTGGAGATCTTCCAACTGTTTAGAGCAGTGAGAGTGAACCAAAAATAATAATCTTAAAGACTCTAAAAGGGAAAAACAGTGATGTCTGGTGATGATTCTCTGCAGGTGTATGTAGGACTGACCATTACAGATGGTCATTTCACAAGCTGATTGATAAGTGTAGATTTTAATCTTATCAAGGAGCTGAATGATCCTTTCAAAGGGTCACTACTGTGCTTTACAATATCAAGATGATACAGTGTTACAGCAATATCGCAGTGACCACATTCTGAGGGTGATGGGAACTTTGTTTGCACGTGCAAAAAAACATTGTCTTACCTGTGGAAAGTTTGTGCTATAGATTTGGGCGACAATATCTGGATTCTGTGCTGACACAATGCTGGAGCATCTTTCACAGACCGTGAACATGCAGTATGACGTCCACATGGAGTCTGTAATCTATTGATGCTGCAGATTGCTGCAAGAAAGCAAAGAGACAACAGGTGAGAGACAGAGCAGGACATCACTGATACCTGATTTAGTTTGTCACTGACCTGCATGTGACATAAATGAGGAGTCAATACATGCAGCTGTCCTAACAGTTTGACTCTGAGCTTATGAGTCTCAGCCTCCTTCAGAAGTCATCAAGCCACACATACAGTGTCCTGGCTATGGACCTGCAGACCCGCAGTAATCGCTGTCTGGAGCGGCCTCTGTTAAAAATGCTGCAGTGGTGAAACTCAATCTGAACACACTGTGCAGTGTTGATGATCTCCCCCGCTACGCTGCCGTCAGATCAGCTTTTGTTTTTATGGCATTGCAAAGCTAAATGAGAGAAACCTGAGACAGGCCTGGGAGTCTATTAGTGAAACAGAGAGGGACGATGTATGCAAAGAATTTGTCTTTGGTAATGTTTCTGGAGCAGGGGGAGAGTGACAGGTGTAGTTCACAACCAACAGACCTGGGTCACTCAACAAATGACTACATATTCGTAGTCATGCCAGCAACATGGCTCTGGGAACATGGTGAAAAGTCCATTATATTGGTCCCGCCTAATGGATGGTCATGAACAAATTTGCACAGAGATTCATGACCCTCGGAGGACGAATCCTAATGACTTGATCCCCTGAGGTTTTATCAAGTACACAAAGTCAAAATATTCAGTGACCTTTTTTGAGTGGACCGTTCACAAACATTTTGTACAGACATTCATGGTCCCTGGAGGATAAAATCTACTGATTTAGGTGATCCAGTGACTTTTCCTTGAGTGCCACCATGAGGCTGACATTAGCTACTGATGAATGAATGAAGAAATGTCTAAACAAATATTGGGTGATTTGCCATGAAATTTGATGCAGACATTCATGCTCCCCTCAAGATGAATTGTAATAACTTTGGTGATCCATTAACCTTCAACCTTGTACCATCATAAGACAAAAAATGATCTGGGTTTAATGCTAATTAATTAGCAAAAATAAGCATGCGGAGAAGTCAGACTAGGGTTTTGAACCTTAGATGTCATACCTACCAAACATAAGAATGTAAACTTCCATCACGTTGTTTAGCTATGGGGATTTCAGTGAATCTGGTTGTTCATTAAAAATGTGTGTAATATCATCTGTGTGTGAATCCTCTTCAAGAAATAAAAACTAAATTGATTGTCTCAGAGGTTCAACAACGTGAATCAAAGCCACATAATGAACTGATAACATTGTGATCTAAATTGTTGAGTTTTGACAAAAAGTCTCGACAAACATAAGGCAAAGGTTGTATCACACATTTTCTGTCAGTTAGTGGTAAAAAAAAGAAACTCTAAATACATCATCTTGACTTTCCATCACACTTGCAAATGAATGAAACGAAAAGGTGATTCATTTGCTGTTACCCATCATGGGCATGTTTGCAGCCAAAGACTAACTGAGTGAAGAACTGATGTGGATATCAGAGCTCCTCCTCAGCCCCTCTATGTACCAGGAAGCTCATCTCCTGTCTTTGCTATTGCCAGCTAAAAGTGTCACCTCTAAAGAATAAATATCTCCATGGTTGTGAACAAATGCTTGTAATGGATATCTTTCCCAAAACATATAAACCTGTCCAGACTGTCTTTTGTTAGCCATGTTGTCCCCAGGTTTTTCAATAGAAAACGAACATTTTCATTGGATTTTAGTCTGACAGGATGAAATAAACCCAGAAGATCCAGGGAGGAATCACTCTGAGCAGCATCACATCTGCATTTGAGCTGTGCTCAGAGAGACAGCAGAGGCAGAGAGGGAGGCAGCTGTACTTATAGGGGTTCCCCAAAGCAATTCCTCTTTCTAAAAATAGCTGCAGCTCTGCCAACCTGGACAAGAGTTAAACAAAAAAAACAAAAAAAAACCCATCACTATCCAAGGCATGCATTTAAATGAATAGAGAGAGAGAGAAAGGGGGGGGGTGGGGGACAGGCATCTCAGCACAATGATTTGAAATCCATCTAAAAAGCTCATACAGTGTTTGATGGTCATAAAATGTCCAAAGAGACAAAATGCAAAAATTACAGATTAACCAAAAGCAAAGGCAACCTCCAGAGGAAATGATGGTGAACAGGCTTTTGCTCTTCAAATGTACTTCGTAAGCGTTGCTTCAATTACATGTCACACTTTTCTTATCTCTGACCCAGATGTTAGGAAGCTGGAGAGGAGAGGGCAGGGATGACGTGCAAAGAGCTGATTATATGGACCGCACTGCCCTGAGAGTCAGCTAGGTCGCTGGATAGTGTGTTCGTGTCTGTGTTGTCAGGGGCAGGCAGGGTAAAAAAGAAAAGAGGAAAAAAAACATCATAATAAAAAGACGACTAAATGCTCCACTAATCCGGCTGTGAATAAGAGCGGCTCGCTGCAGCAGTTCTTTTATGCTCTGTCGATTCCACAGGGGGATAAACACAATGCTGAGCCAGCACCCAGCACAACCTCACCAACCCCGCTGTACTGCAAGCACTGCGGATTACCTCATTTTATGTCTGTTAACCCATTTAAGCCTGTCGGCAACTAGAGCTGCCAAAGTGGGCAGAGGGCTCTCAGGTGACGTAACACACGCTCCGGCGGCCATATTTAAGGTCCACCACTTTGGCTGACTAACCACCAAGTCTGAGCTAGCCTGTTAAACAGTAAATGTTTATATAAATATATATCAATTTATATATATAAAATATCTAAAAAAAAAAAAAAAAAAGTGTAGGCTACATACGTGTACAAAATTGAAGCAGAGGTGAACCACACCCAAAATGGCGATGGGTAGTAGAAGCTAGAGTAACTTACTGCTATCGCTAGGCTACATAGACAACATTAGCTTGAAGAAACTTTGCAGGTTCAACATCATTCCATAACCCACTGCCTCTGTAGCGCTGGTCAAACACTGTGTTAAACCCTCTTGTCTTGTAAACACAACAGTAGTTGAAGTTCGTGGTAAGACTGTTTAAGCAGCTGTTAATGCTAATGTTTGCTATGTAGCAAAACTTACATAATGTCACTCTTTTAAAGGGGTCATCTTATGTAACTATCACTTCTTGAAGGCTCTTTAACATATATTTGGTGTGTGTCTTGCCTTCTGGCCCCAAAATGTGAGGATTGACAAAATAATCTGTAATTAACTCCACAGGTTGAAATCCATGTGGTTTTATGAGCTGTTCCTTCAGTTGTCAGACAATGATGTCATTAGTTTTCGAATTTGCATAATACCACCCCTACCTGGTACTGGTAGAAGGGGTGGGGCGGGGCTAGCAGTGGTTCATTTGCATTTAATGGGACAGGCACTTTTGAGCGGATGAAAAGTGCTGTGATGTTTGATCCTTGGGGCAGAATATGTCTCCTTTAAAAGGGGAACTATGCAAGTCCAGTTGCCTTTCAGCTCTTTTGCTAACCCTCCTCCCAGCCATGTGCATTTGTTCTTAACGAAGCCAGCCAGAAAGCAATCCATGGAGCGCTGTGCTATGCTATGTTACAATGTGTATATTTGTGTAGTCTTATCTGTCATAAACGAGAGCTTTGTGTCATGGTACTGCCTAGACAAGAGCTGGGACACCAGGTCAGAGGCTCTGATCTTGCAAAGTTGGTTTTTGGCCAAGAGACAGAAGGTGGAAGACAGAGAGCCTCCATTCTCCCTGTAACTAGTTACAAGTCATGTATTTAACCATCACAATTACTGAAGCTGTTTGATTAAGGTAAAAATGTAGCATAGTTAAAGTAAAATGTTTTGAAGCATAAACCTCTCCTCTTCATTCAAGATCACAAACAAGCCTACAACACATACACTGCATCCTCCCCCCTTATCTCTCTGTATGTTTCTATTTTTGCCCAGATAGAACTCTGCTGTCATAGATCTTGATGCATCAGGAGATCCTTATCATACAATGTAGTTTTCAGGTAGCAATGTATATTGTTACACATGTAAAATAGCATTAATGGCAGATCAGTTTTTGGAACAACTCAAGTGACTCTACCACCAACTACAGTATGGCTCTGTAAATATTAATAAGTGCTCTCCAATAAATAAGTAAAAAGGTTGAGTGAATAACTGAACAACTTCTCCCTATGAAGCTAAAGTGCAGTGTGTGTGTGTGTGTGTGTGCGTGTGTGTGTAGGCTTTGTACCATGCCAGCATTTTTCTCTGACCTCTTTCGTACACTTTAAAGTATTTTTCTATGTCCACTGATGCAAAGTGTAACTGTTGAGTCACACCCAGCAGCATCGGGTGGACCGCCGCCTGTTGCCAGGACGATGCCAAGAGGGGCGGAACATGCGTGTAGGCCCAAGGAGAAGGATGATGATTGCAAAGAGAGGTAAGCAGATTACATAATGATCAACAAAACATGAGGTGTTTCCTTTACCATCCACCTGCTCTCCTTCCTTTAGTTGCTCTTCATCTCTTTCAAGTTCTGTTTCCTTCCCTCCTCCTTTCACACACACCACCTGTCATTTATCTTTTTCACCCTTTTTTATTCCCTTTCTCCCCCATTTCATCACCTTTCTCTCGCTTTCTTTCCTTCCTCGTGCTCTCCTTTCTTTTCTACTGCCTCCCTCACTCTTTTTGTCTTCCTTTCATACTCCTTCTTTTTCCACCTCAGGATCCCTCCTACCTTCCTTTTCTTTTTTCTCACCCCTACATCTTCTCCTTCCCTTGCGACGCTCCCTGCTTTTTATCCTTGGTCCATCCCTCCTACATCCTTCCTCATTCCCTCCTCCCTGGTTTCCTGTCTAGCCTTGAAGGAAAGCCAGCCAGTCGTCAGGATGATGTATCCTAGCAACAGTGACATCCCACCCATTCAGCATCAGGATGAACCAAATTTAATTTTTGGATGAAGAGAAAGAGGCTGTGATTGGTGGGAGTGGAGGAGGGAGGAGGGAGCTTATATCAGACATTGAAAAGAGTACAATTTTGTATCTACTGTCCATAACAGCATTAATTCAAACATCAAACCCTGACTGTACTGAACTGATGGCAGCTTCACTCTGGTCCACATGTCCTTGGTTAAACATTTTGCATATTCAGGAAACACCATATGAGAGTTTCTCTGAGCAGGAACAGAGGCCTGAGACTCTTAACAGAGATGCTGGAGAGACCACGAGCATGACAGGTTAAGTTATGCTGGTAAAAATAACAGCTACAACAACAATGGGGCTTCTAGTGTTGCTCTTCAAGACGACTGTAAGTTAAGCTCAAAATCCAGACAAACAGAAGACAGGTTTAGTAGAATGAAGAAATGATGTACAGACTTACAGGAGCTGACAGGAACACACAGGTGACACTGAGAACCAACGCAGTCCATCCAACAGAGGGCAAAGAGAAAACACAGGGAGAGACCAGACACAGGTGGGACAATCACACACAGGTGAGACACATGAGGTAATCAGAGCGGGGGAGCACAGGAAGACATGACAAGACACAGGGCATTTCAAAATAAAACAGGAAACAAGAGTCAAACTGTGCCAGTCCTGTGTTTCTATGAGAGCTTATCAAACCTGCTGAGATAACTGTGCAAACCTGAGATCACTTCCACCGCACAGCATTCATTCATGAGCCATCTATGATTATGATTATGGTTATTTTACATGGATGGATTATATGGACTAATTTACTAGTGTTTTATCAAAATGTGTCAATATTTTCAAATATCTTTTTTTAAGTCAGTTCTGTATGTCTTTGTATGTGTTTAGTATATGATATGTCATGACCCGGCTCTTATGGCCGTGACAAACACAAGGGAGACGTGACTTGGAGCACCAGAAAAACTATATTTATAGGGTAGAACTCATGAAACTGAAACAATGAGGTGTGAGGGTCAGTGAAGTCAGTAGTGTCTGTATATGCTTGGCTGTGTGAGAGGTCGGATGTATGCATGTGTGTAGGGTGCCAGATGAACAAAAGGAATAAACATGCCGGGGATGCCCAGAAGGATGATGGGAGAGAGAGAGGTCAGGTGAAAATGCTGGGGTTTTATAGCAGCAGGGAGGACTGGACCCAGGTGCTTCCAACTAGATGGACACCAGCTCCGCCCGCCAGATACCTGCTACAGAAGAGCACACACAGACACATGCAGCACAGAAGCTGGAGACGGACCAGGGGACTGTCACAGATACCATTTTATTAGCATCAGTCAACAGTAAAATTACCACTGGCGGTTAATATTTAATTTAATTCATATCTGGGTTTGATCCATGGGGGAGTCTGGGGCCCTCCTGGGTGGAGGTTCTCCATCTTCCTCCCTCCATCCAAACACATGCACAGTAGATTGATTGGTGATTCTAAAATACCATTTAGGTTTGAATGAGCATGTGAGGTTGTCCACTGAAAAGCAGTTTTATTTTGGACGTACAGTTTTACTTTATGTGTACAAACAGTATTGTTGCATGTTGTTGTGCTGCCTCCTGTCTCTGTATGATTTGTGCTTTTGTGTCAAAACAGCATCTTAGTATCTTCTGTTTGTATTTGACTGTGCTGCTTTCAGAACATATTGCCACAGGACTGAGGCTGAAAATGAGCCAGCTGGCCACTTTAGCAGAAATGTTGATCAGAGTGTGCTGCCTTAATAAATACAGGGATGAAATGAACCTTGAAAGAGGAACTCTGTAGGAACAACACAGCACTTCACCTCCAAACTTGTGGAAACCACAAAACACCAGCAGCCTCACTTCAGTGACAGGTGACGCAACACAGGAAGGAGAGGCTTCATGGGTTTGCTCAACTGATATTAATTCAGATTCTCATTAACTCAGAGCAAAGTCAGAGCAGTGAGGAAGTTTCACTCTGTTCCTCTTTACAGCAAACTAAGACACAGACATTCAGTCAACACTACAGCCTGAGAGCAGCACAGCAACAACACAGTTACAACCATTAACATGTAGTGGAAGTGTGTCCACAAAAGAAGTTCCCTCTTTTTGCAAAACTATAAAACACTGTTAACATAACTTGCTGTACAATTCAGAATCATTCTAGCTCACATTCATGACCCTTGATATAATGTTGTATTTAAACAAACCAAGTTCACTGATCCTGTATCCTTCACCAAACCACCTGGGCACAACCTCTACAAGAGCAGCATCACAGGCACTGGAATATTAATGTCCAGTGTCAGTGTCCCCTGTGTAATGGGCCTTTTGACAGACAACCTGAGCTGCATGTCGACACTGTCACATCTAAGAAGGCTGCTCAGAGGACCAGAAGAAGTTCTCTGTAGCATCTGCACTGACAAAAAGCTGAAGACCCTGAAGAACCAGTGGAGAACCTTGAAAACTGGATGTGTAGGAAGTCTGAGAGACCTCTGGAGCTGTTCACTGCACTAAAGCCACAGAAACATCAGATCATTCCTCTGAAGATGAACACAAAGGAGTGACAACTAGAGGCTTAAATTCTACAGATGATCCAGGACAGACGATTGAAAGCTCTGGAGCAACAGTCAGTGGGGCTCAGTAGAAGATGGTAGAAATGGACGTCTCACAATGAAGACCGCCTCTACGACCTCCAACGCCTCCAACGCCTCCAACACCTCCTTGGATATTGCTGAGATCAGAGTCCTCTGACAAAGACAGAGACATGAACAGTAACAATACATTGTTGTAATGCAATGAGGTGGAACAAAGTGAAAACAAAGACAGGAAGGAAGACATGCATGAAAAGAGAGTCCAGGGACGGCAACAGGTTAGATCATGACACATTCAGTCCAGTTTAATCCATCATTTGTTCAAAAAAAAATCTTAAGATTCACCAGGGCAACAAAAATAGTAAGTGTAACAAGTTATGTACATAAGAGCTGATGTCAATATTTGTGTCAATCATCTGTTCCCAGCTGTGACATCTACCAGCTGGGTGTTTGTTACTAAGCAGGTCGTCTCCAACCACTTGTCACAACAGCAACATTAGGTGACAGGCAAGGTAAAGTAAAGTAAAACTTTAACAATATAACAAAATCAATCAGTACTCACAGCACAGGACACACTCAAGGGAAGCAAAAGCAAATGGCTTTGAGCAATGAACTCATTTTTGTGTAAATAACATTTGTATCAACAATAATTCAATCACACTCACTGTTCTCTGCCACGTCTGGTTTTGTATTCCAGTTTAAATGTGTACATGTTGATGAAGTTCAAATCTTGAGGAGGACATAAAAGATGGCAACAAAGGACAGGATTGGTTCACATGATCTTATCTGAAACAGGAAGTAAACCTTACACAAACACAGTGTGTAGGTAAATGGAATAACCTGTGTGAATAACAAACATCAACACATCATTTCTGTGGGGAACTCCCATCAGCACTGACAGCACTGACAGGTCTGTCATTAATATTTCAAAGGTTTTAAATGAATAAATCATTCAAAATGACTGTTGTGAATTAATGCTAATGTTTAAATAATGTTGTTTTACACTTTCACTTTTGTTCTCAGTGAGGAGACATGGCAGCTGCCTGCAGGTTCCAGTCTGAGGAGCTTTTCTCCAGAGGTCAACGCCTTCATCTCTGAGACACGTGTCTTAGGTGTGAGGCGGCAGCTGGTCGGAGAAACATCATGCCAACTTCCTCAGAGGAAGTTCTATGATGCACCTGAACCACTGAAGATCCTGAGGTCCTGTCTGAGGACCTGCCAGTCTCCTGCTGGAGACTCACCTGGAGCTGGATCACAGGTCTGAGGAGGCAGATGGTGATTGAGCCAGTGGAGAACCTTCAAGGCAGAATGTGTAAGGATCCTGAGAGACGACTGGAGATGATCTGTGAGACTGGCCAAATGTGTGTGTGTGTGTGTGTGTGTGTGTGTGTGTGTGTGTGTTTGTGTGTGACAGGTTTGCACTGAAACTCATCAGGCTATTCATGCTGAAGAAGAACGTGAAGTTCAGCAGATGATCCTGCAGAGATAAGTGAAGAACCAGAAGATTGAATCGTGAGTGAAGCTCAACATGAAGATGCAGATAAAGACAGCAGTAGATGTGCAGGTCTGTACTGCTCTGAAACAGTCTGCAGAGAGACATGTGGGAAGAAGCAGAAAGGGGGAAAAGAAGCTTTCATCAACTTCAGATTCTCCAGAACTTCCAAGCTTTGAACCTTCATACCAAGGAGGGGAACAAGATCCAAGTCCACTCATTCTGTGAGGTTCGGCTGCAGGAGACACTCAGTGAGGAGATGAAGAGCTGTTATGTGAACAGAAGAGGCTCCAGCTGTGGAAGTGATGCTTGATCTTCACACTTCTGTGATGATGAAGGAAAAGAAGGTTTTCCCAGGGAGACCATCCACTTGTAAAGCTTCTTGTTATGAAGATGATTTTCAGGTGGAAGTGAAAAATGGATGAATCCTGAGCTGTTCATCAGAAGAGGAAACCTCACTGTGATAAACCATCATGTGATGTTCAGGTGTCTGTCAGACCATCATGAACCACTGATGCTCTACACAGGTTTTTAGTCTCATTTAGCAAACAGATGTTTTCCACAGAGTAGCTCTGACAAAGCATCATGGGATACCACTGACCTTTGACCTCCACAGTGTAAAAGAGGTACACACAGAGGCAACAGTAAAAACCACTGTCACATCTTGGCCAATGATGAGGGAAATTAATTCATCATTGTAACAAAAACAGCTGTTCCAGTTGTGTCAGAACCTTATTTACCTCTCCTCCTCTCCTCGCACTCGTCCTCTCACCCTGTATCCCTCCCTCCCTGATCGACTCGCCCTCTGCCACTCTGCTTCACTGCCTCTCTTTTTGTTCCTCCTTGCAAATCAGTCTTTTCCCCTCTGTCCCTCCTCTCAGGCTTCTCTCCCCCCGTCCTCTCCCCACAGCAGCACCAGTGAGGTGTTGATGCAAAGCAGCCGTGCAGAGGAGAAGAGGGCTGGAGTGGGGATTGATATCAGATGTTCAGTTGTTATCTGAGAGGGACAGGAAGGACTGTTCTGCTCCCTCAACCTTCGTCAGCGTCCTTGGCTGAGGAACAGACACCGGGGACAATCGGCCTCTGGAATCAAACAACTGTTCAGATGCATCAGAGTCTGGAGAAGTGCTGTCATATAGTTTTCTTCATTCTCATCAATTTCTATCATTTCTTTGCCAATTCTATTCATTTTTAACATTAATAATTGATAATCTCAAATATCTGGCTATTAAGCAATGCTGATCATATAAATCTGAAAATAAAATAAGAGTTTTACAAAAGAAGCTTATAAACATGTCTCTAATGGCCTGATTAGCGCGTCATGGACAACACTCTGAGACAAAGACATTTCCTGGTAAAAATCCTGCATCTCTTTCACGCCTTAATGTTGCTGCAGAACATTTGTGGTCTTTAACCGCTGGTTGACGTCTTGCTCAAGGGCAGCAGTTGCTTTAAGAGATGATTGCTTCATATGAAACTGCATCAGTTGGGCTTCAACCCTCTGTGACCTCCAGGCTGCTAAGAAGTGGAAGATTATTAGAAACCCCGACACACCAGGGTTACAGCTGGATGTAGACGTGCGGCTGAGGAGATCACACTGTCAGCTCTGATCACTTCAAACCAGCGGCTGCTCTGCTGGAAAGAAGACTCTACATCCCCCTCTAATGGTAAATGAAACCAGTATTTCAAACAGTGGAAGCTGCTCTGCTGATTCTGTCAGCAGGAACATCGAACTATCACATTGTCATTCATTCATCAAATGAATTATTACCATTCTTTCTATTGGTGATTTAAACATCTCAGCTTTCTCGTTACTGTGCTCAGGTAGTCATGTATTGCTGTTATCATTACTACTGACTAGTCTTTCACTAAACTATAGACGGGCCAGTCTGCATTAGACAAGATACAAATTGAACCTTGCCCTGAAGGAGGGAGGATCACAGGACAACATTACTGTTAGCCACGTGTTCCTAATAATGTGCATTTTAGCTTCTAAGTGTCACCAGCTAGTTGCTACATTCTCATACTGGTTCATACTTCTCACATGAATAAAATGAGAGGAAGGAAAGAAGAGTTTATTTTTCTTGTCGAGTTGTGCTCAGGTTTATCAGACTTGTGTGAAGAGTGTGATGTGGGTGGAAAAATGAAAATGAAATTAGGATGAAAAATAAAAATAAATCTGCTGTTGTTAAATAATAAAAAATAAAGATACAATAGTTTATTTGAGGAGAAGAAGCCAAACTAAATTAAATCTGATTTCCACCAAAAACCAATTCTCCTTCTCCATCACACAAGCTGTGATTGTTCTTCACCTATCAGCTTCTTTCAGCCTGTTTCCATTTTACAAGTCTTATTGCTATTCATTCACTTTCCACCAGTTTGTCTGTCTCGTGTTATTCTGATTCTTTTCTCCGATGCAGCTGAGCATTACTCTGCACTGATTTGAACCTCTGTTCACTTCACACTGTCCCATGTTTCCTAATCAACTTTTGCAGAACGATGCCTTGTTCACGTTTCACCTGGCTGCAGTTACACAGTGACACATGACTGGACTCAGTGACAGGATCAACACAGTGAAGAAGAAACACCAGACCCAGTTAGTTCATGTCTAATGAAGACAGAAGACCCCGAGTGTCATTTGTTTTTATTCTGTTATGTTACATGTGACCATGAACTTCTAAGAAGTTATAGTTGCCATGGAGATACATTAAATATATTCAGGTACTCAGATAGGAAAAAGAGTATGTATGTGTGTGTGTGTGTGTGTGTGTGTGTGGAGGGGAGTGTTGCGGGGCAGTTGTCAGTGTGCACAGATTGAGGACAGTTGCTTGTGTGTGGTGTCAAGTAAGGAGGAGTGGAATAAAAGCAACTGTACATCGTTTTAAAATCATCTTTGAAAAACATGAAAGACGGAGAGAATCTAATGCTACGGCAGAAAAGTCAAACATAAACCCACATAGAAAAGAGTCATAAATAAAATGGATTATTTTACAGAGACAGCAGTAACAACAACAACAACAACAACAACAACAGAACAGCCGAGATGTTAGTTTCCCTCTGAATTGTGTGTTGCGAGAGAGAGCGAGAGAGACGAGGACAAAGGAGAGGAGAGGTCTCTCTCCCTCCCTCTCTCTCCTGTGGCAGGAATCAGCATCCGGAAAAACCTACAGGTGCGTTACTATGGCAACGCTTGAGGAGAGGAGGCGGGAGCTGGGCGCGGTGGCGAGCTGCGGAGCCGGAGTCAGACTCGTTTCTAAGGCTTCATATGGCACGTCCGCTCGACAGCACTACAGAGACCCAGACACACTCGCCCCCTCAACACCTGGACTCTGGCCACATCTGTACGCTCCACACCACACCCGCCCACATCCAGCCATCCTCGACTACACCCCCCCATCTACCCCTCCCCAGTCTGACTCTAGAAGGCACTGGTATAAACTTATTTCTCCACATTCTAATATCTGGATCAAGATGAGAGATTGAGGCAATGAGGATACACAAACATACATGTACAGATACACACGGGCCAGCCGGGTAACTTACAGGGGTACAGCTGGCTCCCGACGATGCTACCAGTTTGTCTTTAAACCTGTGTTAGCGTTACAGAGTTTGCATCGCTTAACAGTCTGCTGACGGCGGAGGCAATTGGATATGTAAACATTGACAAGGCTAACATCATGACAGGCGAAGAGAAATACAAAATCAATGTTCCAATATCTGTTGGGTCTGATCTTTCTGAATGGCCTCGATGAGTAGCTTCTTACTTGCATCTTTGAGGAAAACCCTGACTGGGTGGTAGAATGGTCAGGTAGGGGTTCTCATGTGCTGCCTTCAAAGTGAAAACACACTCGAGTGAAGTTCAGTCACTTTCCAAACTAAATCTGCAGGAAAAAAATCTGATTTCTGACAGTTTGTCTTTCTGGGAAGCAGGAGGACAAACAGTCAAATCACGGGGTTGAAAATGGACAGGGTTTCTGGACTTTATCAAACAGTGAACAGCTTCTGAATTTTCAGTGTTGAATCTGCCTTAGTGCTCATGAGCCTGCTAACCGTCAGGGTGCATCAGCCGCTTATATCTGAGAGTTGAACTGTTTTGAAGCTGCAGGTAACCACTGCTGAGAGACAGCGACATGTCGAGGACGTGAGTTTTCAGTGGGAATCTGATGGATGTCCATGTGTATCTACAGAGCAGTGGACAGAAGGACACACAAGGTTAAAGACTGGCTTGTGCACAGAGCGCAGGAGTGTCTGTATTGCGAAAAACCTTGGTGCTGAGACGCCGCGCGCTACTCGCAAGGAACGAGCCGTCCCATTGAATATTTACACAGTGAACGGGGCCGACTCCTACTCTACACACTGAGTTTGGCTGGTACTTGCGTACATTTGGAATGGTATACTATGGTGATAGTAGTACGTAGAAAAGGTCTATCTCCTCTCACTTGGAGCTCACTAAAGTGTCTATCTCTAGTTTTCCTGGTTTACATCAGAGGCACAAAAGCACTGGAAGTCACGCCTGATGCTCTGAACTCGGTCCTGATGATGAGTGGAGTGTTACGGCTTCTCTCCTCTGTCGCTCGGTCTGGAGGCCTTCAGTTAGTATATGCACCATTGTCTATCTCTATGTGCTTCCACAAATTAACTCTGTTATTTGAATAAATCGTCTTAAAGAAACTGTTTGAATTGATCTTTTTACACTTCCTCACTTTCTTGCAGACAGATGAGAGGATCGATAAAGCTCATGGAAAGTAAATAAAGACTTAAAGCAGCCATGGTTGAAGGGGTGGTGATGATGTGAAGTGATGATGTAGCTGGAAAACAACTGGTCTGTAACCAGGAGTCTAATTCCTCCCTCTGGTCATGATGCCCCCCAAACACTTGTGGCCACTGTCACCTTGATACAGTCAAAATCAAAGGTTGCTTCAGAGCGTCACTGCAGCGTTCCTTGCAGTTTGGACTGGTTTAACCTGTATACTGTGCTGCTAACTTCTAACTAGCTACTGGTGGACTCCTCTTCTCCTTCAATATTCTTTCTGAAACTCATCACACACAGAGCTGATGAATCAGTGCCATTGGCTTGTTGACTTCCTACTGCTGCCTCTTAGTCTGCGAGGTTAGTGCAGTTTTAGTGCATGAGGATAATGCTGTGATGTCATTACTGACCTCAGAGCAGTGGAGGAGTCAAGGACAGCTCGACAAGCCCAAGTCTTTGTCAACAGGATGCGATAATAACTTCACTGTACAAGATGATTTTGACACTGATGTTCACCTGCTGATAGTCTGTATAAAATTAAGTATTACATTTTGTGTTATAGTGATGATTGGATGATGGTGAATCACAGCCTCGCCTCTAAAAGGCTGAACTTCCTGTCCTGGCTGCAGCAGTAGAAGTGTTGAGTCATTCTGTGGCTGTCCCTTCAACCTCCACTGCTTGAAGTCACTGTTATGAAGCTGAACAGTTACAGAAGCTGGTCAGAACACATTCACCCTCACACTGATAAAACAATGTGGACACATGTGGAGCAGACCACCTCTGAATATGGTGTGTCCTCAGCACTTACACCTGAAGCTGTGTCACCTCTTGGGACTGGGTCACCTGAGCTGGATGTCAGTGACTCAGTCTAAGGTCCTGGTTGATATCATGTTGTGTGTTTCTAAAGTCTCTTTACAAACACGTACTGTCTTCACCTGAAACTCGGGCAGTGGTCACTGAGCTCTTTGGCCCCTGTTGACGCTCCAGACCTCGTCAGAGCAGAAATATAAAAGTTCAGAGACGTCCCCTTGAGAACAAGTTGAATTAATAAAATGAATACAAACATTTCCAGTGCATTTGTGCCTTAAAACAAAACACTGTACAGCGGGCTAATGTCCTACCCTCGCTCCCGTCTGTACATATGCTACCTACAGTTTACAATGACGTGTTTTTTCTTGTTTTTTTTAACATTGACTTTGTATGAAAAAGGTGAAGTTTTATTATACAGCAGAAATTATAGCTTCTGTTCCTTTTGACAGTATCACTTTGTTATTTGTCTTTCCGGTCTGTTTCCATGTATTTAAAAACCCAGACGATATGAAAGTATGTGATAATAAAAAAATAAAACTCACAGAGATTTGGACCACTTTTTCTCCCTTATCAACGCTTTTTGTTCCAAGCAGACCCCTGTCCACGCAGGACACACCGAGCAAAGAAACAAAACATTAAGAAAACATTTAAATTAAAGGTTGTTTTTAGTTTTTTTTTTTATATATATCTTTGTTACCATCTGAGACGTGGGACTTGTCTCCATGTTAAAAGGTTCCCTGTCATTTGAGGTGAAATGTGAATCGACAGAGTAGTTTCACTCCATCAGAAAAAACAAACAAACAAAAACAAAGAACAGCTAAAAACATGGCTGCTGTCTTTGCCTCTTATATCAAGGCAAATCAGAACGCTCCAGAGAGGACGTCGAGACTTCATCACACCAGAATCTCACCTCCGACAGCTTCTCCTCTCCGCTTTGAAATCTGTGGATCCCTCAAGAGTTTTGGAATGGACTGGTTCAAAATAAATACGAGTTTTTAAAAAGTCTCCTTTGATGTGTTGAAGTCTCCACTGTTCTGGACGTGTGCAGTTGGATTTAATAAAGACAGAGAAGAAGAGAAGTGGAGGACGCTGTTGCAGTCACTTATTATGGGAGGTCAAAGTTCATGTCTCTTAGTACCCCATCGTGACGCCTAAGGCTCAAAGAGTGTGAGACTGCATCTGTGTGAGTGTGTGTGTCTGTGTGTGTGTGTGTAAGGGCACCACTCTCTCTGCGGGGTTATGGCTGCTACTTGAACACATAGTTGATCAGGACCTGAAGGAGGATGAGGAAAACAATGATGATGTAGTCGCGCTGCTGGAGGAAGGAGCCACCCTCTACCCGGCCCACTGCACGACTCCGCAGGACGCTGATGCTCCTGCAAACACACACACACACACACAGGGTGTCGGAGGTGAAGAGGCAGGCAACATTACCAGCTCACAGTACAGTCAGAGATACTTATAACAAAAAGATGTATTACAGTTAGTTTTTAGTAGATAGGACAGTGGAGGTCTGACAGGAAACAGGAGAGAGAGGACAGGGGAACAGACACACAGCAAATGATCGTCTTCGTTGGGAGTCAAACTAGCGATCTCCTGCACAAGGGCCAGAGCCCATATGGGATATGTTCTCTAACCACTCACTAATATCAAATCAGTAAGAGTCTAAGAGCACCCTGTCGTTTTTTTTAACTTCACTTAATTCATGTTTTCACCTCCTGTGAACTTGTTCTCTGTTGGGAGGCGTTGTCTGCAGCAGTGGCACCAGAACCAGAACCAACAGAGAGAGTGTTTGTCGTGAGACAGAGGCAGAATGAAGAAGATCTGTGACTTTCCCACTGGAGAACCTGAGACCTGCTGCTGTCTCCTAAAGTGAAGCTGGACAAAACCCACCTGACCCAGAAACAGGAAATGACTGGAGGTGTGTGGTCTCACCTGTTGATGTCCTCCTGCGTCTGCTTTATAGATTCAATGGCACTTTGAAGTTCACTGAGGTCGGCTCCTTTTTTCCTCAGACGACTGTTGTGTTTACTTTTGTGTCCTGCAACAAAATGAGACACATGAAGTTAGTGACATTTACATCACAGCCTGTTCAGCTGTGTCATCTCTGATGATATAATACACTGTGACTCTAACAATATAATTCATTTAATATATGTTGTTAAAAAAGCTGACACATGGACATTATGACCCTGCTGTAGTTGCCATAGCAACATTGTTAAGGTAAAGGCCTGGCTGCACCGACTGTGAGTTTAAATGCCTCCTGAAGACACGTTGTACAACATCTCTGAGTATAAGCAACATTGCTGTGTGAGGTGAGCCAGGAGGAAACATTCAGAGCTCTGTAAATGAAATATAAGACATAACAGTGACATGTTCAAGCAAATCTTACTTTTCTCAATGAAAATAACCTTCTTCAGCTGGGAGTTTATTCGTAAAGTTTAGATTCTACAGTTGGTTATGGACTAAATTAAACATGAAGTACCAGCAAGTTCCTACTTCATCACCCCTACAGGAAACACAGAGGAAATAACTGACACCATAACAGTATAATAGTAGTATAATTTTTTTCTTGTTGAAGTGAACATTGAAGAAAAAGTAGTCAGATGACCACAAACATTAAGGTAAATATTTCAGAATAAAAGCCTAACATCCCCTCGATGAAGACTAATGTTATGCAAACACAGATGGATACAGATTGTTGTTTTGTATTTAGCCACTGTATGGACTAACTGTGGACTTTGTGGTGTTTCCCAGAAAATGCTGACTCAGTGACCAGCAGAGGTCTCCATTGATCCCAGATCGTTGTTCATCCTTTCACAAATGATTTCATATTCAACCTCCTGATCAAGCTAATGTCCACTTTTATAGCTGCTGCTCTACACTTCAACATGAACAGTCAAATATCAGTTTACTCCTAAGTGCCACTTATTTGCTGTTTGGAGGATTTACACAACTAGATTCAGTTTGGACAGGTCCATGATGATCTCAACATGTAGTCAGGACCTGCTCCATACATAAGATCAGCGATAGTTAGGCTGATGTTAATATCAGCAGTGATTATAATGTTAATGACTCACGTTCGCTGCCAGATGAGTCTTGACGGTCGGGTTCAGGTGACGAGCAGCCGCTCTCTGGGCTTTTGGGCTTGTCACTCTTGTGTTTCCTCTTTGGCACCGTTACCTGTCCACACACCCACACACACAAACACACACACAAACACGCAAAGATAAACAAGTTATAATACAGGCCACACACACAGAGCAGCTACATGAGGACAAAAACAAGAAAACAGAAAATGAACAGTATAAATATAATTAACACCACAAATAAATGCTGTGATACAAGACTCCCTCCCACACACATGCTAGTCGGCGCAGTAATGACAACTGTGCAATGCATGCATATCAATAGGTTACATCCAACTTAAACACTAGATGACACAGCCAGCATCCAAAATAAACCAAACCTGCCAAGAGCCAGGACATTAAAATGATTCAAGAGGATTAAACTCTGACTGGATTACAGCTTTTTTAATGTGGTGCACTAAGACAGAGTTTGTTGATTCAATGTTGGCAGCATAAAAACATTTTGGATGACAAACATCATAAGGTCAAACAGATGGAGGTCTGTTCCAAATAAGACAACGCTATATAGAATTTGATTTTTTCCAATATCAGATTTCAGGAAGCATGAGGAGTTAAAGAAAGAAACCAAGGTGTGTGTGGCTTGCTACTAGATGTTACTGTGTGTGTGGAGCAGCCAATCACAGACCTATGTGATGTGGAGACACTGTTTTACTTTATCTGACACATTTGACCTACACACAGTGTCTGTGATGTTGTGCACAGTGGAGAAAAAAGTACTGATGGTGGCAGACAACTATCCACCTGAGTGAAACTTCATTGGCGTTGGCTCTTACCAGGAGGTTACTTTAAAAACACGCACGCAAACACACACACGCAGGCACCAAAAAAGCAGCCAGTGGTTTTAATGGCTGCACCAGAGCAGCCTGTAGCCTCTGAACAGAACGAGAAACTGTGATTCAAGTCACAGTGAAAAGCCAATTAGTGAACACAACATAGAAACCAACGCGATGAAGACGAGGACAGGTGGAAGGTCAGGAGGGCATGGTGGCTGCCAGCCACTGGTGATGGGGGGAGCAGAGGAGGAACTTTTCTCTTTTCTTTCTCATTTCTTTCTCTTTCCTTTTTTTTTAAATTGTGTTTTGGTTTCCTGAGGGAAATAATTAGACTCTGAGCTGCTGAAAACTTGACTGTGGTCTCCAGCTAGCTCTAACTTTCTCTGTGAGATCTGATGCTGGACTGGAAGAGTACAGAGAGTTTATTAGAACTGTTTTATTACCTGTGTAGAAGGATGCTGAAACATTTGTGGAGCAAAGGGGAACAGCAGAGTTTGTCACTATGAGCGACAACATTTATGTTACACATGCTATTAGATTTAGAGCAAACTGAGTGCAGCATCTAGTGGTGGTAGTACAGTGGCTGAGGAGAGGCTCTAATCCTCACTGTGCTCTTAATCACTCATAATCTAACAACAGCTTCATAACCTCATTGTTACAGGTAGGTCTGGAACAATGTCTCCATCAGCTGCCAGTGTGGTACGTGTGCTCCTTTGTGTTGCATTGTTATTTTCCTCCCTATAAAGGCAGGAGAGGGAAGGAAAAACATTGCTGTTCACTTACTGATGCAGTGTGACATGCCCTTCCCTCCCATACAGAGAGAGCAGCAGGTGTCAGAGCGAGAAATGAAAAAACAGAGGTAGAGACACAAAAGGAGCAGAGGCGATGACGGCGGTGTCAGCACAGCGATGACGACACAAAGAGAAGAAGCGACAATGAAGACGGTGCAACGGGTGCTGCGGTGAAGGTGGCTGAGGCGGCGAGATGCTTTGTTTTTTCGATCGGGACGACCTACCTGGCACTTGCAATTGTCCCTCCGCGGCCCCTGGTTACTCAGACTAATAAGACTGCCAGAACGTACCATAGGGGTGCGGTGTCGGACCTTGGTCTGGATACAGCCGTCTTTCTCAAACTGGATCAGGTCGTTGAGTGGATCCCAGGGCCTCGTGCTGGGGAGGGGGGATGAGAGACACAGAGACACAGATGTGGAGTTAGAGAGAGAGACAGAGAGAGAGAGAGAGAGAGAGAGACAGAGAGAGAGAGAGAGAGGAGAAAAGATAGCAAAGAAATACATCAACCCCCACCTGCATTTCTTACCAGTGAAAACATTTTCATTACAATGCCAGACAGAGTGGTAAAAACAGAGTCTATTGATATACACCTCCAGGGAGCAGGCTTGAAAACAACTGTGCAGTTAGAGGGAGTCACCACTAGATGGCACCATGTTCTATCGGACAACTAATATGGAGGATGTGGCAGCACCAGTTTTACAGTGATCAAGAAACTGGAAGACCTGAGGACAGTACAGGTCCTAGAATAGAACAGGGTTTTTATGATATATTTAGTAGATCAGATTTTTATATTATCGATTTCATTGTTACCCAGCTTTATATTTTTTAGCATTATTATTAAATATTTACTTGTTACCTGATATGAGAAAACCAACCAATAAATGTTAGTGGCTACTATTATCTTCAATTGCATCAGCACTTTGTGTCCCAGTGAGCCACTGACAGGTCTCTTGTTCAAATGACTCACTGAGTACGAATACGAATTACTTTATTAATGCCCAAAGGGAATTCATTAGTCTGTCAGCTCATCTACCATTTGGGAAGAATTAAAAGCCTGATGTCTGAAGGTACAAAGGATCTTCTATATTTCTCCATCCTGCAGTGAAGAGAGAGGAGCTGTCCACCACCACTCTTTTCTTGGTCCATCAAGGTGTTATGAGGTGTATAAGGTGTTATTACATCCTGTGTCTCACTACTTTAGTGGCTACTTTTAAAGAAAAAATAGAAATCAAGCAGGATTACAGGAAAATATATTGCTGTCAAGTATATCAACCATCAGATATTGATTGTACCAGACTGATAAACTGAGTATCAGTCTGTCTGTACTTGTACATACTGTAGAATTACTACAGTGAGACCCTCCCTACCTATTTTTTAGTACTACACTGGAGAACTGAGGTATGGATTCATTGTCAAACACAGTTTGATTTTCAGTGAGTCACAGCACGAAGGTCATTAGAGCTGCAGCAGTTGTACTGCAGTAGATGTGATCTGTTCTATACTGAGAGCTCACAGGCAGTAGAGTCACTCACTCAGCATATCTGTAATGCCACTCTCCAGTGACGGAGTCCTGCTCAAACAGGGCAGGGATCCACTCTTCACACTTGGCTTTCCGCTCACGGGCCGACTTCCTCTGAGCTTCTTCCAGGATGAACTTCTCATTGGTGGCCTCCGTCTGGTCCTTGTTGTTGATGGCCCGGGTCACGTGCTGCCACAGTCTGACGGACACAGGGAGAACGAGCTCAATGAGATCAGCTTAGACAGCAACAGAATGCAAACAGTGTACGTGCAGGCAGCAGTGAAGATAGTAGGTACCTCTCTGACTCGTACTCTCCCTGCTCCTCTGGGGGCACGGTGCAGCGGGTCAGCCGACTCTGTCTCAGATCCGGTGTCGGGTTCCAGAAAGTGTCCACTGTCCCTGTCTTCTTGTCATTGATGAAGATCTCACTGTCCTGTGAGTGGAGTCAGAACCTCTCATTGAAGACACACTCTACCAAAAGCCTCCCACTGTTTTCTTCACCTCTAATAAAACTGTGTTTAGTGAGAAACTCTCACAGACAAGATGCATGTAGCTGGGCTATTAGACTACATCAACTACCTTCAAGTTTGTCTATGCAACACTGTTTACATGACTAAGAGTTTTTATATTTGGTGTGAGCTTGTCATCATCATAGATCAGGAACTATATGACTCACTATTTTAATCTTAATCTTATTTTAATCTTCACAATTTCATGTTAAAGTTTTTAAAAATAAGGTTTTCATTCCAACAAAAATCTCACAAGAAAGAAAGTTTACAGAAAGCAACACAACAGAATGAATGAACCTATGAAAAACTCCTACCCACAGGAGTGTTTTGTTACTTCAATGACAAACAAGCACTCAGTAGAAAGTGTGTCTCACCCAGTGTCCTTCTAGCGTAGCTAACACCTCCTTCCCCAGCTTGATCTTTCCAGAGATCTGGTTGACACTGTCGCTGCTGCCCAGGAATGGCTAGAGGAGAGAAAAGAGAGAGACGAGGCAGCAGGGAGGAGGAGGGGAGGGGGTAAAGGAGGCGAAGAGTGAGAAAAAGCCAGGTACAGAGGAACAGAGGTGAAGAGGAGGAGAGGAAGGAAGGAGGAAAGAGGAGGGAAAGTGAGGGAGGGTTTTAAAGGGGAGGAGAAGGAGAGATATCCACACACAAAGTTTACATGCTGGCGTTACTGTGGAAATCCTCCTGTGCTTTGCTGTGTCTCACTGTCTCTGCACTGTGTCTGTGTCTATGTTAAAATGTTGTTGTGTTTCAACTCTGCACCTTACACCTATTTAAAACCATTTATCAACAAAAGAATAAACTTTTACAGCTCCTGCCACCACCCTTCAAATAAACATGATCCAAACATAGCATTTCCATCACATCCAGACTGCACTCTATGCTGCTCTACAGTATGAACTGCATGAGGATGCATGACTGAAGGGTGAAAGTCCCAACATGTCTGGTAGCTTTTATAATAATAAAAGATATTTTTTATCAGACTACCTCAACTAAGGAGCCAAACTTGTCCTCATTAGGAGTAACAGGTTAAATAGACGTGTGTGTGTCTGTTTGTGCTCTCTGTACCTGCCGCTGGTTCATGACAGGAGAACACAGCAGGTGAATAAAGGTACAGGGGATGTTTTTCAGGGAGGGTGTGGGAGTGGAATGGTGGGGTTGTTGGTGATGGCATAGAGGAATGAGACATTCAGAAGTCATGTGAGAACCTGTGAGTTCCCCTCACCAACAGGTTTATCACTGTACACCTCTAAACGTCTACATGTCCCATTCTACCACAGCTGCAGAACTCTGTCTTATATCAGTGCACAGGAAAACACAGTTGTACCTTCAGTTTGAACTCCAGCTGAGCGCTGTAGCCTGTCTTCTCACACGCAATGGTGATCTGGCCACCCAGCTCCAGGGTCATGGTGCCATACAGGATCCCTATCAGATGAACACCAGGAGAAATGTCAGTCAGCTCAGATAACTGAGGGACTCAGACACACACTGAAACTTTAATGCCAGAATTGTTTCTTATTCTGTCTTTTTCCACAAAAGCAAACAGTGGACTTCAGGGCCTGTCAGAGAAATAGAATGAATGGCAGAATAACATCCAAGTTGGTCTATGTACAGTAGATAGACCTTGGTATGGATGTTAATACTGTTTTATTTCACTCTACAGGCAAAGTGCTATAACACATATGTTGCATGATTGGTTTGACCTCTGGATAAGTTTAGTGTGGGTGCACAGTGTGCTCTCTGACCTTTGCAGTGGGCATAGGGCATGTTCATCACATAGTCCTCTCCTCGATTGAGAAAATTGAGCCGAGCCTCCCCGTCCAATATGGCCGACAGCGAGTTTCCTGAAATATAAAAACACAGAGCTAGAACATCAGCGACCAAAGCCAATATTTCAACCTTCCCCAGGGTGAGATATTAATTGGATTTTAGACGTGTGTGTGTTTGTACCGTAAAACTTGGACTTGGCCAGGATGCTGCCACTGAGGCAGAATCCATCCTTCCTGTTGCTCACATAGAAGGCTGAGACAGGGGGATGATGGGATACCTGAGAACACAGAGTGAGCCAGTCAGCTTGAATTCTAATGAGGTAGATGTCTGAAACTCATCTTAGCCATGAACAGCTGATAGCTGTCGCCCAATCAGATTGCTCGGGCATTGTTGGTGCAGAGCTGCTGTTACCTGCTCTGCGATGTAGAAGGTCTTGCTGTTGGTCTTCTGGTGGAGCCACATGCAGCGAAATGTCTCCCCTATAATAGGATTGTAAGGCTTCTTCAACCCCTGAGGATTAAAAAGCAACAATGATGTGATGCTAGGAAAGCATACTGAATACTCAAGAGTCCATTGAAGGATCAGTGTAACAAGAAGTCAGATGTGTGTGCTTATTCTGTGCACCTTTGGCTTTTTGTAAAATCCAGAGATGTACCACTTCACCACCTTCTTCATGCGGTTATAGGCGTTCTCTTCGATTGCAGCCCTGACAAGAAAATAAACAGTCAGTCTTAGACTGACGCTACACTAGAACACATAGTGTAACACAGTAGGTACAACTTTGCTCCATCTGTTATAGGATCTCTTTATTATCGTCCCACATGTTCGAGTGTCCACAGAGCCTTTTCATAGGTAGCAAATACAGCAAATGTCCATCTGTTCTTCTGACAGTAAAACAGTGAATTAAAGTGACATGTCACATGAAATTACAATAGGTCAAGCTCTCACATCTTCAACTATGAATACACTTTGCATACCTACTCTGACAGAAAACTTACTCTGACAGGAAGTCTGCGTGGTAGTAGTAGTCGGAGAGTTTGTCCAGGAAGGATCTTGGCTCCAGGATGAAGGTGGGTAACACCACCTTGGACAGGTCCATGCCAGGCCGGACCTGCTTCAGCAAAGTCCAGATCAGAGATTTATTCTCTTCTGATACTGTCTCTGTCTGGGCAGCCTCACCTGCCTGAAGAAAGGAGAACACACAATCAGAGAGGGGTCATGGAAAACACTGCAGACATATTTTATATTCACTCACTCCTATTGGATCTCAGTTGGTGGCTTATTCTATGCCGACTGCAGGCTTTGAACCTGTTATGCCCCCCCCCCCCCCCCCCCCCCCACACACACACACACACACAGCTCCTCACCCCTCCACCCACTGCCTTGGCCTCAGTAAGCATTAAAATAATGAGCTGTCAAACTCAGATTTCATCAGTATGGAAATGCATATTAGCACTTTCACACTTGTTGTCATACCACTGCAGTCCCTAGCAGAAACCCACGCACACCAACCCACATGCTGATCAAAGCCTGTCTGTGATACAGTTTTCTTAATCGCCACAGCAGTGGAATGTGCTAATTTCTTCTCATTAACAAGAAACTTTGTAAGAAATAAGCAATTTGCTCAAGTGTTATTTCAAACTAAATTGTTGCTGAAAATCTTATGAAAACATGTCATAATGCTGCAAACATGACTGAGCTACTTTTTAGATTAAAGCGTCCGTAAGGGAACAGTGGACCTAATCTCCCACCTCTCCCAGTTCCTCATGGGACTGTTCCAGATACGGAGTTTCCCGAAGATGTTCGTTAGGATCCAGGTCAATGTACGAGTCATCCTGACGCTCTGACGTGTCGCTGTCGCTCTCTTCACTCTTCTCCAGGCCTTCTGGGTCTGACTCCTCGTGGTCCTGCTCCCCTTCCCGGTCTGACTTATCTGAGTAGAGGTCCGGGTCTTTCAGATGGTCACTGTCATTGAACCTGGAGATAAGTGAGGAGAAGGTTGAGGAAGTTTCCAGGGAAGATGACTGAGCTTTGAGTACAGGTTTAATTTTACAACTCACTGGAAGCCGTGCATGTTGTGGGCTCGGAGGAGACTGTAGAAGTTGATGGAGTGTTCTCCACCAGTGGCCACCGTGCTCATGTCCTCCTTCCCCTCGCGGATCATAGTCCTCTTCAGCAGACTGGAGCACTTCAGGGCCAGCTCTAAGGCGTCCATCCAGCATCGACCTGAGAGGGATTGAAATTCATCATTAACCTGCAGATTGTTGACTTTCCCAGCACCATGGAGAGAGACTGGAGGGACGTGGGAAGCACAAGGCGACAGGGCTGGATGATTCAGCACCATGGACAGAGACACAGAGCTGGGCTGTGTCTGAAACCTCTCGCTCACCTTTATACAAAGCTTCCGTCGCCAAAACTCAAACATCCATTTCAAACAGAACTCAGGTCTTATTATCCTATTAATTTTCTTTTACATTATCTCTTGATTTTGCCTCAACTTCTCTCTTTTCAACCTCACATGCTGGGAGACCGAAATATAATCCAAGTCTTTATCTAAACACAACCAGCTGAGAGTCACTGGAATTAACAGAAATTGTCTTGAATTAGTTTTTATTCCACATCACATTGAACATTTCTCTTTTGTGAAACCGACTTACTGAGGATTTTATTTGTAATATATCTACACACATACATTATATAGATACAGTCTCTACAGCTCATTCTAATATCAGCCTTGAAGAGTTTGTACCCTTCTCTGATACATATTTTAAGAAACTGCACAGATTTCCTTTTTTTAAATAACAAAGATCAGGATTAGTTTCATTTCAACAAAAGGCCACACAGCATCAGTTAATGCAGCACTGAGCTTATGATTATTGCTATAGAAGTTGATACAGAAAATGGTTGCCAACGTGATGCCAACAAATGTCACACAATGCAAGCCAGCTATGAAAACTTAGAGAAGACGGATATTTTGAGTGTGAGAGCCTCTTTCTTACCATCAGACTCAGAGGCAGCACGGAAGATGAGGTGGCTGCTGGGCAATGGCTGCGTGATGGAGCCCACTGCTTCTCCTTTAGGACCCTGTATGGTGGAACAAGAACCAGGGTTTTAGTGTTTTAATGCTCAGAGCAGGAGTGTGTGTGTGTGTGTGTGTGTGTGTGTGTGTGTGTGTGTTACTGAGTCAGTGTCTTGGTTGCTGGATTTTGATCTGTGTCTCTTTTTTTTAGATGGTCTCCTTAAGTGTATTTAATCCTTTGTATGCGCAAACAAAGGAAATCTGGACCCATGAGTACGTGATTATGTGGATGAGCCAAGAGAGGAGACAGAGACTGAACAAGTGAAGTGTTTCCACACAGTGAAGAGGACAGCAAGGAGAGAAGGAACGCTGTACTCGAACGCACAGACTGCTAATTGTGATTCAAGCTTTTTTCATATCACACACAAAGGGACAAACACTTGAAATGCGAATTTGGTGATGAAAACCAAATCAGAGTTGGAGTGGACGACTGAACAGAACTGTAAACACAGGAACAAACGGACAAATGTGCACTGCCAAATATGGAAATGACTGGATGGATGCATAATTGTCTTTGTCTTGTCCTAAATTAAACAAATAAGAGCTCTTAACTCCTTTCACATCTACGTCCGTGTAAATATTTGTTCTAGCTTCAGGGAACAAAGGATTTGTCTCTAATGGAAAATCTTGATGATCTGTTTGTGTTCATTTGGTTTCATTCATCACTGGAAAGCAAAACTAGCTGCACTCATCTACATAACAAACCATCAGTGTTATTGTTCCTCCCCTGCTTTCCAATGATCCATTTACTGTGATTAATAACAGAAACAGACTGATTTGCTGTTTTAGTTAGATGAGGAGTTTGATGTCACTGTGGCTGTACAATATGACTGTACAAAGACATGACAGAGCGCTTTCATAAGGGGCTGTGCGTGTGACAGTGTGATGTGAATGCAACTGGCCAACTAACTATCCAACATATAACACATGTAACACTGGAGCGCAGATGTGCTTTAGGGTGTATTCAGACCTGGCTTGCTTGGAGCAGTTGTTCCAATACAGAAAGATGGTCTGGTTTGTGGAGACACACAACAATCGCGCTTGAATGTGGAATAAAACAAGCGGGCTGAGATCACTTAGAAGAAGTGGTCTTGGCTCACTTCCTGTCAAGCCCTGGAGCAGTTCTTGACCAGTGAGAACATAATCAACTCAGCGACTGACAAAACACACCACACACTGTTGATGCTCCATGGTTCTCAACGTGTGGTTCGGTCAGGCCCCATGGTTTTTGTTTTTCCTGGGTAACCTCCTCCTCCTTCTGGGTAAGATTTCTGACCAGTGAGAGAACAGTTGGTTCGTGTATGGCATTTGTTTACAACTTTGGACCGCTTGGGACTGTTATCGTGTGAACACAAAAAACCCTAAAGAAAAATGCAACTATTGTATCAATTTAGCCGCAAAGCAAAGGAGCCACAGGTCTGAATACACCCTAAAACTTCTCTTCATTCAAACATATTCTTAAGACCAACAGAGCCCAGTCTTAGACTTCAGGCATTACTTCTTCACTCTTTCATAAGTCTATGTCCAAGAAAGTGCAGAGGGGAGTCCCTTACTGTTCTTACATGGCTGATACTAAAGTACCAGCCATGTAAGAACCAGTTTTGAACCAGTATGAATTATTCTTTCATTTCCTTTTAGATGCAGGATTTTCTCCTTTGGAGTAACAACCTCTCAGATTCCTTCACTCATTGGGCATAATTTAAAAAGTAACTGCATACTATCATGATGGGGGTAGAACTCATTTTTAGAAGGTGCAGTTTTCCCAGTAGTGAAACTGGTTACAGTGTTACTGGTAGTAATGGAAAAGATTTAACCCTTTACAAGCCTGTGATTTATACATGTTTTACTCTGTTCAGAGGATAAAATGTCACTTGTCTGTCTCTGTTGCACTGACCAAGTGTATCTGCAGCTTCCAACTTTTGCCATAAGTCAGACTGCTTGGATTAACCTTTTCATGTTCATTGTTTATTAAAATTTGTCATGAACAGTCTCATCCATACTGAAATGTTCTGAAATGTTTTGAAGGTTCAGTATATTCTGACCTTGACAGCCCAGATGGACTGCTCCAGTGGGTGGAAGAGCTTGAAGCAGAAGCCGTCCTTCTTGGAGGGCCTCTCGATCAGCTCACAGGCGTTGAGCAGCACCGTTCCCACCCACTGGCCGTTCTTGTGAGTTTTGTAGATGAGCAGGACACCTGGCTTCAGCACACACCACAGCTTGGTCCAGCTCTTCAGAGTGCCACGGATCTGAGAGTGAAAACACAAACACATGGATATCAGATGGTATAAGGCCTCACCTGACTAAATCTGGTACATCAAGAGACAAATCATAAACACATTCACACCTTTTTGTCTTTCTCTGAAACAACTGCTTTGTTTCTTTGTGTCACATGAAGTCATGTCATCTCATGTTCTATCATGTTATGCCACATCACATTCCCAGCACAGGTAATGTGAACTGTATGTTTGACAAAGGGTCAGGAAGTTGCCAGGTTGAGCCACAGGCCTGGTGCCTGGTTGTATATTTATGAGTCATGTAATCATTTCTTTATCAAAGAAAATCCTGATGTCTTGCTTTGATTGGGCAAGATCATTTTGAAGCAATTAGCTGAAATAAACTGAAAAATCATTCTTGATTATTAATCTGTATATTAAATTTAGGCATCTGTAATTTCCCAGACCTTTGTGTCAACTGTTAGACCTGGCATGAAATCCAATCATCATTAATACAGAGACCCCAAACACAACAGGAATAAACTAACACTTGCTCTCACCTTCAGCCAGTCGGCCATGACAATGACAGAGGGATCAGTGATGGTGCTGAGCAGCTCCTTGGTTGCCCTCTTCTTTTCCTCCCTGTAGTTTTTCTTTTGCACCTGCAGTAACAACAGAGATGTGGACAAAGCTCAGAGAGCGTCAATCTGCGTGATGGTGAATAATAATATTCCACACTTTCTTTATCACTGAATTACATTTGGCTGCAAATAAGAGTGGAGTCACACTCCTCAGTGTCTCTGTTAATATAACACCTGGGAGCTTTCAACTGCAGTGTGAGGTTTCTGTCACATCTCAGTGGAACGTCATGTATCTTGGCAGCTCTCTATTGTTATGATGTGAGGGAAGAGTAAACTAGTATGCAGGATTTTATTCACCATGACTGATGGAGTGAGATGACAGTCGTGAGAGGCTTCAGTGATTAGACCACACGTAACACTCTCCATTATTAGAATATTTTTAGGACTCATTTTGTCTGTGTGGAGAAATAGCTGTCCGGATATTGGAGACTTAAGCTGATTTAATCTGTTTTACCTTGAGGGACTCCTTCTTGGTGAGCTTTCCTCCAGACGTGGACACATCCTTGTCTGAGCCATTGTACAGCTTAGTTTCAGACTGTCAGTGCAGAGAAAAGAGAGGGTTAATAGCAGAAAATTGACAAAAGATTATTTTTCCCCAAACTATTGATCTAATTTATTATATATATATGAATATACAGTTTAAATTTCATGTGAGGATTTGTGTTTTAAAATGTCTGCAAGCTATGTAACAATTGTCAGCTAAATGATCTACTGCAATCTAAGCCTGCTTCCTATGAGTAATTCAGTCTGTTGACACAAATGACACAATCAACACAGACTCCACTGAAATGAGGACATAATATTAGATGATTAGATGTTTACCAACAGCAACATCACTGGAAAACATAATCTCAAAATGATTTTTTATTTCCCTCTGGAGCCCTTCTGATTTGCAGCAGCTCAAACTTAGCCCAGTGGAATGAAGCCTATAAATGGCAGTGCAGGTGCAACTCTGCCAGGTCCCTTTGCAAGCCAATTGGAGTAATTTAAAGAGGAGAGGCAGACAGGGATGTGTGGCATTCTTAAAACAGGGCTACTTAAGGCCTTAAACGCCCACAGATGGGGCTGGAGAGATCAGCGGTACATGAACAAGTCGCGAAGCTAAAGCCGTCCCCAGAGACTGCACTGATTCCTGTGAAGACTGATGGGACACACCACTATGGCTCAACTCCACTTCTCCGCAGATGTTCTAAGACGGTAGAGTCCATAGATAAAGATTCATCAAAGCTCTAGGAGAGAGCTCTTTGAAGCAGGCCAACCTCCATAATCACCATCCTGTCATATGTTTTTATGCTTCCGAATCATAACAAAAAACCGAAAGGGATCCCTGTCTGATGCAAACCTCTCTGCTGTGACTCAAACGCCCACGTCTGCGTTGACAAACCTGTTTGATGTGGACCTTGTCAGATAAAGCAGACGGGCCTCCTCCACATTCAGTTGGAAGAACAACAGAGTTTGAATTTTAGCAGATAAATGTTTGATGTGCACAGTGTGTATGATGTGCGACTCATCTCAATGTAGGCTATCTGACGCTGGGGGCAAAACCATGAAGAGAAGAAGAATGTGCACTAATTCCCAAATTCTCTTGTCTCATTACAACACACACACCAAACCACCAAGTCATTCCTACCCCACCATCGCAGTGGAGCATTCGATCTTACCTTGCTCTTAGATATGGAATGTGAGTCCTCTTTCAAAGGCAGAGGCAGGAGGTCCTCCTTCCCTCTCTCAAAACCTGCAACAGAAAAACACAACAGCATGAGGTCGGCTCAGTCCATCAGTGTCATTGCAAACCACGAATCTGATCTCATCTCTTTTCAGAGCCTGGTCTAGTCAGGTGTCAAGACTGGACTCAGGTCCTGTCACCAGATTCACTGAACACAACTCACGTGCCATGAACTCTAGTACAACAGAATTAACCAATTAGTCAAACAACATGAAATTTAATTATCAGCAATTTTGATAATTGACTAAGAGCTGGGATCAACAGGTGGCAGCCAGCAGCTCATACACAGGTTGAGAACATAGTATGTACAAACCATGGATGTCTAGTTCAAACCTGAAGCAACACAACTTCACTCAGAAAATCTGCACCACAAAACCAAAATCAAATCAAAATCAAACAGAAACACTGTTGTGAGTTTCAGATGTTTTTAATACAAAACATGAGCTCTGGATATTGATATTTGACGCCTCAATAAAAGATCTGATTTGCTTTGGAGATCAGTTTGAGTGTTTTCATATGATATGTGAATCATTTTTCAATTCTTGGATTTACTCATTAATTGAAAAATGATTAATTATCAGTTAGTGATGAAATGCAACCCTGGTTTGCTCTATGCAACATTCTAATTGTTTCCTGTTGTTTTGTGATTCCTTCAGCTCTCACTGGCTCAGGCAGTTACAGGAAATCAAGTGCGTTTGAAAATAGCCTCATGTCCACATGTCTGAGTCTCCAATGTGAATCCTGTTACATAATGCCAGTCACGGGAGCAACTGGAGGCGAGCCAAAGAATCTGGCTGGCAACAAGGTGGCACCTGCTGCAAGTCAGCTAATCTGAACTGAGCTCTGAACTTAGAGAACATGGCTCCATGTTTTAATCCACAGTTTGGCTGGGACTGGCTGGATGTGGGCAGCAGATGTGAAACTGATAAACCTCAGGTAAGCTCCACCTTAGCATTTCCCATCTTGTGTCTATTAATTACTACAGTTTCCCCCGCTGAGATCCTGACACCGGTGGTCTCAAGGTGACAGAGGGCCTGTAAATATTTTATAGTTTCCGTCTCATATCCACAGGCCATCAGTCGTCAGCCAGGAGAGTGATGGAGCCGCTGCTGCTGCTGAGTCACATTTGAACAACAAATTGCTATAATAACAAATGTGTGTATGTTGCAGAAGGAGAGGCATTCATGTTAGGTGTTAAATGTATGTTTTAATGTTGTCCTGACTGTTCATAGAAAACACAAAGTTTTACACCCTTTGATGTGATGTAGAGAATTGAAGGAATAAGTTTCTGGAGAAATGTTTTTGTTTTCGAACTAGCCAGCTTGCTGGAGGTGCTTTTAGTGTGTCGCAAAGAGAGAGTAATAACAAACTCCTACCTAAAGACACCTAGTGAAGTGAAGACAGTGCCAGTGTGAGTGTTTCACACTGGAGGTGGATACTTGCTGTAACTAGATAATTAACACAAACATCTCATGGAGGGAAATAGTGGAACTAAATAAAACCTCCTGGGAATGAAACAAACTGCGGCAGCAGGTCAACCATCCTGCTGCAGAAGTACTACTTGAGCACAAGGCAGCAGCTGCATTCGTGTTCAAGAACACTTTATCCACCATCATGTCACAGAAGCATCACAACTCTTTCTGTACCAAACATCTTCTCATTTAGCTGATCAACATCGGAGCTGCAATTAAGCAACTGCAAAGACATACATCAAGAAATGAAGGCAGACAATTGTCTGTGCTGCCTTAGATTCAGTCTAGGCTCAGTGGTATACTGGACGTCCCACAAGACCATCTGTGCCCACTTGACAGGCATCTCCATGCCAACTTCAGCTGGAAAACAACTCAAGGGCAATTCAACCACACAAGGGTATAACAGGGCATAAGAGGTTATGTAGCTGATCGTCCTATTCCTTTCATTTATGCATTTAAACAGAGAAAACTGGACAATCATGGAATAATTACATTCATTAAAATATAATTAAGTTAGAAAGTTGCCCTGAGAGGAATAGACAAACTAGTTTTAAAGCTACAGTAATGCAGCTTTCATAGGTCAGACTGCATCCAGCAGCCTCTGTCTCATGATAACACTATAATAAACATCAGTCTCCACAGAGGCAACAGTCCAGTGTTAATCCGCATACTTGATATCCACCCAATCTGCAATCAGGCGGTCTGACTTAAGTGAATGTTGTCCACAGAGAGTCCCATATCAACACTAGAATGCCACTTCTCCACATCCATACGCCTTGAGGCAGCCTGTTAAATAATTACAGCTACGTGACATGAGAGACAATGATGAGAGCTTAGTTTCCAAAAGGAAGAATCGCTTTAGGTCTGTGTGTTGCTGTGTTTTAAATATGAAAGTAGTGTGTGGTGTGTAGATGATATTCTTTTTAAAGCATCAATCTATATAAAAGACGAGCTTCTGAAATAATCCACCTGGCAGTTTTAACCCTCCTTATGAATTTGTCAAATATCTTTCTTATGCTGAGTGATCAGGACAATGACAATGACTGGGCTTAGAAATGGGCTTTACATCAAGGTCTTATGAAAAGAATGTGACAAGCATTCCCTCTGCTAAGGACAATTCTGTGAGTGTGTGAAGCCACCTGCAGATTTGACTGGTGTGTGTGAACATCCTGTGATTTTTCAGAAAAGGTGCAATTTGTTTCTGAGCTGGGCTCTGCGGCAAGGACTGCTTTTATATGAATATGTATTTATAGACCATTCATCAAACACAGCAAAATAACAGGAAGTGCTCCATGTATTATAATTCACTGAAAACCGACAGTAGAACTGCAATGATTTGTTTATTGACAGAAAACTACTGAGAACTATTAATTATTAACTATTGAGAACTATTGAGATGATTTTTCCTTATTTATCACTCAGTGGCTCCAGATTCTCAAAAGTGTGTTTCTTGACTTCTAATACATTTGATGACACTGATTAGTTGTGTTTGTGATGGAGAGCCTTTACTTTTAATAGGAAGGCTTCAAGGAATCACTCTGAGGTGCAAACATCAGCTGGCAAAGATGTTTCTGTTTTTCATTACCCTGTCACAAAGATAATGGAGAAAGTGCTGACAAGAACAGAGGTCAGAGTCCAGTCTTCCTCAGACTTCAAAGATGCTGCTGTCCCCTGTCTGCTTTATTTTGAAGGATGGAGAGACATCATTTTGAATTGTTAAGAACAATGTTGCATGTTTTTTTTTTTTTTTATCTTTTTTTCTATTTTGTCACATATACGGTGCTGACAGGCTTCTGTGGCACTGACCCCGGATTGCTTTGAATTACTGACCTTTGATCCAACATTTCTGAGGTTTACCTCTCTCTCCTGCCCAGTGGGCTGCTGGGAAAATACAGTGGTCTGATGTGAGGTGAGGCTTCACAAAGGAGTTGGAGCTCTGCCACGCCCACTTTGGAGCCAAACCCCTGCTGCAGCCTCCAGGGCTGAAAAAAATGATGTTGCAAAAGATGCAGTTCTTCTTATGACCACTAGAGTGTGGCTCAACATGAGGCTTAACATCATACATAACTGAGGGCCATCACCTCTGTAACTCACAGGTGTGTGCTTACAAAAAAAATAATGAAATGAAACAGCATGCACCAAAGCCTCAGCTCCACACATACATACATATATGCACCCTGTCTGACATAGAGTTAAAGGCGGAGTCAGTGGCGGGAGTGGAGCTGTTCACTCTCAGCATCAGAACTACTCTTCAGCAATGTATGTGTGATGTCACTGAGGCTACGTCAGCCTATATCTGTGATGTCAATGAACTATCTAATTAGGATCCAGTCTATTATTAAACCATTCAGAATATCAGTCTAATTTGAATAGGCTGTGACATGGAAAGCCTACAAATGCACAAAAATTGACACTGACCATTGACCTAGAATGAAAAGGAGGACAGGGATGAAAATTCTTGTGCTGCATTACTAATATATTTTACTGAGATTTCACTGTACATTCAATGTGCAGCCTGGCAACATCCAGCCCTTCCTGTGTGTGTTTTTGTGTAAGGTTGAAGTAGTAAGAGACTCACGCCCCACTGCAGACTGACTGGGGAATTTTTCCTGTAAAAAATGGAGCTGCAGTGATCTCACTCTGCATCAAACATCATGGAGAGAGGAGAACAGATCAGAGCTGTGTGCTGCTACTACGATGAATGTCTCTCTATGGCAATGCTCTGCCTCACCAGACAAATTACACCAATATGCGTCAGACAACATGCACAACAGTTCAGAGGATGATAAAGGGGAAACCATGAAGACACTGAGGAATGTACTGCTGGGTATCTGACTGTAAACAACAAGTAAGAGTGGTCATTGTCTGTGTATGAGTGTGGTTGAGCTGGCTTCTTCACAACACATATTAGTTCATTTATATGTCTCTATATCTGAAAGAGATGGTTCATCCAAATACACTGAATACCCCAGCTACAGCTGCCTGTCTTTAAACTCTGCTGAAAAGCAAGAACAGGTATTATTAATGCTGCTGTATTTTGAGGGAAGTGTGACGGTTACCATAGCAACAACTGACCTGACAACAACAAATAGAGGTAAAAGCTAGCAGCCCACTTACTCCTCAGAATAATCCATTTTAGGGAGCAAATTGCCTGTGGGAAACGTGCCATGGCACAATGTCTGTACTAGTTTGGCTCCAGATTCACAACAACTGAAAGATGGCTGGCCCAGTTAAGGGAGAAGAGATACAAATGGGAACATTTCACTGGCACTGCATTTTTCACTTGATTTTTGATGTCTTCCCAATTAGTAGCCACACTCTGAATCCCTTTATTCACACAGTAAGAGTGTAAGTCTGCCAAGTACAAAGTACAGACATCTGTCGATAAAGGAATCAGTTCAGATGACACAGAAAAACTGTCACACTTAATCTAAACTATTAACTATACAGTATGTGAACTTCTCTGTAGAGTAAATGATCCTACATTTCCCATAATGCAATTCTGTGGAATTGGACACTGAAGTAAAACTATTATTTCAAATACTCAAAGGTCTCACATGGTATAAAGGTAGATTTCCATCTGTGTTTTAATTATAAATCAGGCCTGGGTTCAATATTAATACAATGTAAGTAGCCTCAGTTCACAGAGAAATGCACATAGACTGTATCCAGAAACTGAACTCTGCAACTTTGTGATGTCACAACAAAGCACTTGCCACTGTTAGATGTGCTGCAAGCCCCGCCTACCTGAACCCATCATCCAACCTTGCAGGGTTTAGTTTTTTACCTGAAATTTTCTACATTTTTACTAAATCACTAAGAAAACAGTCAGCCAATCAAAAGAGAGTTTCAGAGCCTCCTCTATCCTGATTGGCTCAGTGACCTGTTGTTACTAGGGCTCTAGAGTGATGTCTGAGAGAGAAGATGTAAAACTGCAGGGCTTTTGGCTCTTCAAACCACCAATATATCTTCTTATGGATCAATGCTTCAATAAAACAGAGGAGCAGTGGACAATATAAAACCTTTGAATATCCTTGAAGGTCTTTAATATCCAGCCCACAGCCCACCTCTGTCCTTTGCTACAGTTGTGCACCACTTCCTCTTGGTAATCAAAAGCTCATCTTATCTTCATGGTCAGAGATTCCACCCAGTGTTCCAACATGCCGTTTGCCAAGTCATGCTGACCTCAGGATGAACTGGGATTCCATCTAATTACCGACCACTAGGGTATGGCTTTTTCCACTCTCCTATTAGCTTTATAAGGGTCCCATTTCAAACTCCAAACCAATTTCCCTTGCTGCTACTCTCTGGCTACAGGAAACAGTAAACAAAACAGCTGAGAGTGCACACACCATATAAAAGGGTGTATTCTCTCACTTAATGTTAAAATATTAAGCAGTAATTCCACTGATGAATAATGCATTGTCTGAGTGTATTTGAGGGAGTAGGCTTTTAACAGATAAAAATTAGAGTTTCACTCAGAGCTGCACAACCTGTCCTTGCCCTTCACCATTTTAATCTCCAGGTCTCCATCACAACCTTCAAACCTTCTTATGCAGTCTATCTGAGTGTTTCACAAACAAAAACACATCACATCATTACATCAGCTGGTCCCAATCCACATTAAAAAAAGGTTGTACTTTATTCTGTCTGCACACCGGCAGCTTGACGACACAAAAGCATGTTATCTCTTGGAGGGGATGATATTTCAAACAGGATGTGTCTGGATGAGAGTGGGGGCATTAGTCTGGTTGTATTACCATGGCTGTTATATATTTATAGTTCACCTGGGTTCGTGTGCACTACCAGGTCCTGGAGTCTCCCTCAGTCCTTGGTAAAGGCTGCAGACAACGACCTATTGACCTGTCTTCTCATATTTTAGGGTGAAATTTAGATTAATGAAGCTGCAGTGTTTTGTTAATAAAAAAAGAAATGAAGTCACACTTAATAAATGTTTGACCAAACTACTTTAAATGAAATGTATATTAAACACTGAAAAGGAGTGGAGTAGCAGTATATTGCAAATACTAGTATTTGAGTAGTTGGAACCAACAAATGCATGGCAAAGATAATTATCTGTTGATAGACTAGTATAGTGGTGTTTTGTAAAGAACGAAGAAGTGCATATGTTGTCATAGAGACTCAATGAAGCAGGCACTGGTGATGGTGATGGCTACAGACATACCCAGGTTGATACCCTGCACCAGTCAGGTTAGGAAATTAAATGCCTGAGGACAGTTGACTGGTAAGTATGTCCACAATGTGGAGCTTCTGACATCACTCACCTTAGCAGCATACCAATGAAAACTGAGTCATCAAGCATCCGTGAGCTGTTTTCTAAGAGAAACAGCCTCAAAGAGAAAAAACCCTGAATGTAATAGCTACGCAGGAGCAAACACGACCATGTGAGAAGACTCCTCTGTGAAGGCTTTGTCAGTGTAAAAGAAAAAAAGTGACAGAGGAACAGAAAACAGGAGAAGATACAAAACACGGAAGGTGAGCAAATGCAACATGCCTGCACCGGCTGTCTCTGCAGTTTGTCTTACAGCGGGCGCCTGTTAGCAGAGTGTCTCAAATAAGGATGAATGGCACTGAGACTAGGAGCTGACTGAGAGAAAAACACCATGACTCAGACGATGTCTCGCAGCTCCAGCTATTTGCGTAGCTGGAGGCAGTGTTGTTTCAGAGGGGAAGGAAGAGGGCTTATGGCCAAAAGGTCACTTGCCCAAATCCCAGGAGGTGGAAAGGTCTGAGCAGGAAAAAAACAAACAACATGACAAACAACTGCTGTTGCCCTTGAGCTAAGCGGTGTCTTGACGGAGCTGCACCGTGGTAAACAGCAGAAGACTAAGTTAGCACCAGGTCGGATAAGTTTCAATTACAACACCAAAGTGTGGCTGTGCTGAAAAAACAGAATTAGTGCCCGCTCAGCCTTCCCTGGATTAATAACAGTCATCTGCAAAGGTGGAACAGAACATCCTCTCTCAGAGCTCCAGGGGCTGCCAGCTGTCTGCCTGCAGGTCCGTGTCCTTTTCAGCAGGACAAACAAAGAGACAGAGACTTTACAAATGAACACTAAACTGATTTAATCCTAAGTGTTTTGCGGGATTCGGTGTTCTTTTAAAAAATAAGGATTATCAATGCACTCTGAGAGAGGAACTGGAACAGCAAACCCCCCGCGTTTTACAAAGAATTAACCACTCCGCGTCTGATTGGCCCTGACGCTGAGATTCGTTCTCAGGGAATATCACCACAACCCTGTGCAACATCAACACCTTAAAAGCTTTAAAACCTAGAGGAAAAATGCTGCCCCAACATCTTCAGTGGAGACGACCTCATTAGAGTCAGCAACATACTAACTAAAGTATCTACCTTCTGCAAAAAAGGCCCTTTCATCCACTTTCTGTTACTAATGTTTGATAAATGTTCCTTATGATATAAAGTTCTGGGTTTAATTAAATTGAATATCGCACCAGTGCACAGGTGAAGCTAATGTGATGAATTAGTCAACAGTGCTGTTGCAACAACATCCATGAACAGTTTCTGTTTGGTTGTTCTAACCATATTTCTAAATAGACAGGGGAGAGTCCTTGAAGTGCACGCTCACTAACAACATCTCATCTTTGACCATGACAAAATGTCAAATAACTTCAGCTGCATGATTCAGTTTTTGTTTATGAAGGTCTAATCTAGCATCAATAGGACTGACACCAGTTTCTTAAACTGGACAAGAAATATCTATGCAAACAATGTTCTGTTGTGTTAAACACAAATACATGCACTTACTCTTTGTCACTGCTGTCATATCATGCACACTTGAACACAAACCAGTGTGCACAGTGCACATGCACCGCTCTGAAACATAAGCACAAATATGGAGAACCTCTGTGCTTCACCTGGTTAGCTGCTCTGTCTGCCCAAACTCTCCCATCTCTCTCTGACTGTCCCCATAGATATAGTTAGAAACAGGCACAAAATGCACGAGGACTGACTTAAAAAATACCTGCAAGACCCTGTCCTGAATGCAGCTTTTTGCTTTCCTTAAACTCTCTCAATCTCAGGTCTCTCAGGAAACAGGTGTAAATTCTTTCATACTTGAAATGATTGCTAACATTTGCCCAGTCAGTTAGTGGCCATTAAAGGAGAACTATGCAAGTCTTGTTGCTTTTCCACTGTTTTGCTAACCCTCCTCTGGGCCATGTGCCTTTGTTTTTAACAAAGCCGGCGAAAAAAGCAATCCATGGAGCGCTGATAACATTACAATGATAAGACATTTATATTTGTGTAGTCTATACTGTCATAAATGAAAGATTATGGGTTATAGAGCAAGTTTGTGTCATGGTGCGCAGAGACAAGAGCTGGGACACCGGGGCGGAGGCCAAGTGCTGCACTGATGTTACAAGGTTGCAGCCTAGAAACGCCAGGTGGAGGGCAGAGAGCCTCCATTCTCCCTCATAACAAGTTATAAGTCATGTATGTGACCATCACAATTACTGAAGCTGTTTAATTAAGGTAAAAATGTAGCATAGCCACAGGGAAAGTCTGCAAAGTTCCTCTTTAAAATACATTTTTTAAGCCAGTTGAAGATGTAACATGGGGGATATATGAGCATTTCATGTTATATTTACATTTACCACATTCTCAGCAAAGCAAATTGTGTGTCCACAAAAACACTGTGAAATATGCTTTTTGTATTTGTTTTTAATATTTCAAATTTGGCATTGTTTACATCAAACTCAGAGTCTTCCTCTTTACAGCCTTAATGGCTCAGCACTTCACTTCTCTGTCTGTTATCTCCTCCCACTCTGAGTTTGCAGAAGGTAAAACAGACCACAGGAAAGAGTCAGGCATGTCCGATACAAACAACCATCTCATCCCCTCTGTCTCTGTGATGACAGATTTCCTCCCTGGCCTTATAAAGCATGGACATTAGGAACAGCTAGAAACACTTCTGTATTTAAAGGGGCAAAGTTTCAATGTCATTTTAACACGTTCATTTTGAGAACACCTTTATCTTTACACTGACATTATAAACTATGGCCTCCTGACTGTGATGCATTCTGATGCACTGATTTCTAAGTTCAACCTGTTTGATGCCAATATAGGAGTTTTGCCTTTACATGAATAGACTGGAGTAAATGTCAACACAGGTGAATGTTATTCAAACACAGTCACAATCCTTGATGAGATCCAAGACTGAGCAGCCCTAAATCAGACGAGTCCAAACAGCTTCTACTGATCACAGCATCTCACTTCATTTCCATTTTGAAAGAGAGAAAAATCTAATGCAACAGTGCATCTGAGGAAAACTCTACAGCACTCCTCACAGCTATCCTGAGACACTACTACAGAAGCACTTGTCAGTCACAGGGTAAAACTACAGGGTACAGTAATAGGCCAGCAACACTTCCCAATGTGGAGCTCCATCTCAGCCTCCACACCATGGTGCACCAACCTGGCAGTGAGATGGGTGACAGCTCGTTATAGCCCCCAAAGGAGGCATTGCGGATGAGTTTGCGTCCGTCTGGATGTGGAGGTCGAAGCGATGCTGTCCCGCCGCACGTGGAGAAACGGCGACGACTCAGCAGGCCCTCCTCCTTCATCATGGGGTCGGCCGGAGCTCCCACGCCGGGGTGGTGGGGCAAGAGGGGCGGTAAGGAAACTCAAGGGTAGAGGGTCAAAGAGGGTCGGGAAACAGTCCGATCTGTCCCACGCGGCTAGTGTACGAGTGAAGAAACCACCACAGACACACACATACACACACACACACACACAGAGTAGCTCAGACACCAGGCACTGAACCGGTGCAGTATGCTGCTCGCTTCTTCAGCCAACTGCTCCCTTCCTCCCACACACACAGTCTCCCTCTCTGCTCCGCTCTGAGTGTGTGTGAAAGCAGCAGCCTGTAAGTACTTAATAACGAATAAGCTGAGCCCCTCCTACTCTCTCTCCTCTGGATGGGTAGAAGAGCTGCATCTTAGCTGGAAAACAACTCTTGTGTTCCACATCTCATCTTTCTCATCAGCTCAATCTCTCGCTACATTCTGAATTCATTATTCCTGATACAAAAGGCACACTTCACTGCTTTTCAACCTTATCTCAAAGGAATCATCATAGGGATGGGCAGGTCTATGACATGGAGAACACCTGTTTATATTTCTACATATTACTCCAGATGGATTTAATTTCACCATTCACGTTGTTGACATCAGTGTATGACGGACACAAATGCGGGGAGGGACTGGTTGAGATAAGTGTCTTTTTCCTTTTTCACAACAGCTATGGAAAATGAAAAACACTTGTTGACATTAGTGCTGCACGATTAATCGAATCTCAATCGCAACATCAGGCTGTGCAATTACATAATCGCACAAAAGGCTGCATTTTGCGATTTAATGTAAATAAATGTGCATGATACGTGTGTGTGCCTGTGACTATCGTGTAGTGTGTGGAGTCCCGTAACGTGTGTATCGTTTCCGAACCAACTGTGTGCAGCAGGTATGGTCACATGACGACCTGGCATACAGCAGACCGGTCCAGGACCCTCTCCCCATGTTACCATGATCACAGAGCATTTGGAGCGCTACACGGCGCTAACCGTGCTTTCCTCCTCGACATGTATGGTGCATTTCAAAATCGAATGGCCAGGGAAGCTCCGGCTTCATTTACATGGTTTTGTTTAGTTTACTTTTTTGACCATAACGGCAACACTCATCTGTCGTCTCCTCTCTTCTCCTCTGTTGTCTAGTGTGGGTGGGTGTGTCTGTGTTACCGGTGTGAGTGCAGCACCTGACACTGTGTGAGCTGTGAGAGAAGAGGGAGGGGGGAGCCCCTCCCATTGAAGAGGAGAGAAATGCATTGTAAAAAATGTAATGAAATCATAGCAATGCATTAGACTATGAAACTGCACAAAAAGTTAGTTTTTTTCTCCATATTTAATAAAAAGAACAGCCAAAATAAACCGTAAGGGAAATACAATGTGTATGTTTTAAGTTGACAAATACACTCTTCAAATCTATTGTTATTCTCTGTGTTGTTCTTGATAACCAAGCAAGTAGACTCATGACACCAATCATTTACAATATTGTAATCGCAATCGCATATTGCAATATTGTCCACCATAATCGCTCATTTTTGTCAAATCGTGCAGCACTAGTTGACATCTTATAGGGATTCAACACATCCATGGCGCCTGTCACAGTTAACACATTTTTATTGTGTAAGTCACAAATAAAAGATGGGTGAATGCAACAAGCAGAAGCATTAGCTTGAACTGCTGCTGACAATCTAACCCCCAGGTAATAGATGACCAGGCCAGGTAACCGTTTAATCCAGTTACCCACCAGTGTGATATCTTTTAGCTTTTGACTATTTATTCTTGCTGAGTGTTGCCACAACAGCAGTTTGTGCTGTTGTGGCATTGTCATACAAAGAGCTGCTATGTATGACAATGTAGGGTCATTGACTACTTCTCTGCTACTGAACATTGTTTCCTGTTAAGAGTGACTTTTGGTGATGCTCATTTGACAAGACCTTCTGTTTTCTTCATAAAAACAGAACTTCTGAGCAGCTATGTCATCAGGGCAGACTGGAGGCTACAGCTGTTGGTGGGTAAAAGAATTAAGCCTGATGATGAACTCTTCCTCTTGTAGTAATTGCTAAAGTTACTGTAAGGTTTTCAATGAATTGGAGTACAGCATGATGTCTATTACATTTAGCTCTCAAAAACTTAAGGCAGTAATCAAAACACAATCAAAAGGCAATATGTTTAGGAAGCTGATGAAGATTATATATCATGACCAAAAGCTGAGGAACAGCTTGTGGGAGTCTGTAAGAGGCACTGAGTTTGATAAGATATCAATTTGGATTTGGACCTGGATCCAGGATGTGTTGGTCTACCAGAACCCAATCCTGCCAAACAATGTGTGCACCCGACCAGAAGCCTGATTTATGTGTTAAATGCACATTCTCTCTGCTGTGGTCAGCCAAGCAGGAATGTGTGATTGTTGCTGGTGAACAGGATTAAGTAATACATATCAGTACATGAGGACAATGTCAGATCGTTGGTATTTAATAACATGCACATTACCAGCAGTGAAATGTCCCTTTAAGATGCCCGTCTGCTCATCCTCTTTCTCTTCTTGACAACCACTCTACGTATCCCCTGCAGCCTGTCAACTGTGAGTGCTATGCTGACCAGACTACCAAACACACACACACACACATACCCACAAGCACATACAATCACAAAACATAACCTCTCCTGAGGACAGAAGGAAGCACTTTTTTCACACCACTGGCCATATTCAAGATGTAGATCAATACATTCATTTACCTCTTACTACAGGCAACTGATCTGGCCAACATGACTGACTGAAATTTACATGTAATCCGATAAAAACAGATACTTACTGTACTCAGCTTTTAAAGCTGGAGAGTCACTACCCAGCTCCACAGTGGTGAGAAGGCGTCACTGTGTTCTTATCCTGACTACATTTAAATAGTGCTGAGAACAAATACATGTCACTGTATATAGCTTTGGTGGTTTCTGAGCTGGACTCTCATGGACAAATGTGATTAAAAAAAAAAAAAGAAAACTTGTTTAGTCAGCTGAAGGCCATGGGAGATAATTAAAGTAATCAGGAAGTCTCATACAAAGTGCTTTGAAAAAAGATTGTGCAAGGAGACGAGTGGTTAATGTATCTGAGCAGGAATGAATAGACTTGGCACTGGGCCTTTTCTTTGAAACTGAGTCTGGGAGGCTCATTGTCTGCTGCTGATCCTTCCACAGTCCACTGGCATCTTGCTTTCAGCTCACCTGCACTCTTTTTACTCTTTAAAACACCACCAGCGTTCTGCTGGCATCATGTGACTCCTCTCTAACCAACTACCCATGCAGGCATTTCATCTAAGACAGCTTGGAGAGGTTAACTGCCCCTCAGCTGACTGATGAATCTAAAACTGATAAATCTGCAGCTCCGCCCGTCTGACTCAAATGTGCTTTAATTAACACAGGTAATTAGGATGTTCCGTATGTATAATTCAGGTCCCAGAGCTAATTAACCTGCTTACTGAGAAGAAGTCCATTTCTGCTGGTTCCAATGGCATTTGAGAGGCACTTGAGAAAAAAAATCTGCTAAGTATAGTCACTATGTGGGTCATTTTTCTAGTCACTTCAAGTGTAGCTGCTGAATCCAAAAGCAAGTATGGCTTTAACCTACTGGAAACATTCAGTCTGCTATCAATCTGTCATTCACCCCCAGCTTTTTCTTACTATGGCCTCAAGTCTTTCATGGTAAGTACATGTTTTATATTTCTGTTTCAAACAGACAGCAATAAAATCAGGTGTAAGTTTTAGCCACCCTTCTTCACCCCATCTCCTTGTGTCTCATGTGTCTCAGGTGAGCTGGTATCAGATATAGGGAGTGCTGCTGTGCCCAACAGGCCAACAGAGGGTTGACTCAGGATCTATAGCTGCCCTGTGGAACAGTCAGGATTACCTGATTTCAGGCACAGCACTGTTTCTATTAGGCCTGAGAATGAGCCATGTTGTCAAGATAGTAATGTCTGAAATAATTCAGCAGCTACTGCATGGACTGCCATTAGTTTTGATACAGATTGCCATGGTATCTGAGAGATGAATCAACATGATTTCAGTGATCCCCTGAATTTTCTACTGATGAGTGACAGTGACATTTGTGGTTTTGGTGAAATGTCAGCTACTGGATGGACTGACATGAAACTTATATCCAATCAGATGACTTTTTATGATATTGGTGATCTCATGAGCACAATTTGATCACAATCATCAGGGCAACTTTTTAATTTGACCACTGCTTTTGCTTTCTAGCCAAATAATATTACAAGACATTAAACTACTGTGACAGTATTAAAGTAAACCTGCACAAAATCTGTATTCAGAAACAGAGCTTTAAAAAGTAAGCAGTCTTTGGTCTCAGCTCTGCCCATCTGGACCCTCCAAGCTCCCTGACATGGTGTTTCTAGAGCTCCAGTGAGAAGCCTGAGAGAGGAGATGTAAAACTACACTGAGGTGGTTTTGGTTCTTAAAACACTAATTTATCTTATCGGGATTAAGGCCAAAACAGGAGAAGTGTAAAATATGGGATGTTTGATATCATATCATCATCATTTGTACTGTGAGCTTAATGCTAATAAGCAAATGTTAGCAGGCTAGCAAGCTATAAGACTGTGAACCATAAACATTATACATGCTGAACATTAGCTCATTAGCATTGTCATTTTGAGCATGTTAGTTCAAACCTCTGCTGTCTTAAAGATGCTAGAGTTGCTGTAGATAGCTAAAAAATGTTAAAGCAAGTAAATCCTTTCAGAGAAGCTAGCATCAGATACAGAGTGCTGGTTGACTGAGAACAAATCAAAGCTTTGTGTGCTGATTATCTGTATGAATTCTCTTCTCTTCAGCTGACCAGAGAAACTTTGTCATCATGATGACACTGACAAAAGCACTTGATCTTGCGACAGTCACGAAAGACATACTGCCAGAACGGTGAAGCTTTATGAGTCACATGCAGACCAACTATGACACAGTGACCCACGAGCTGCAATTCATTGGATACCTTGCAATTCAAGTGATACATACGGTGCAGACAGTAGGTCACATGCACACAAACAACTCTAGTCTTACATAAAGGCTCCAAGGAAACCCTGTAAGCCTGGGATTATCTTTAGAACAAAGAGGCTTTTTGAACACAGTCCTGCAGACATCTTCTGCTGGACTCCTCTCCTCTCAGACTCAGGTTGTGACAGTCAGGCCTTTGAAGAATCAACTCTTTTCTTCCTTTCCATATTACAACTTTAGCGAGTAAAAGCAATTTTACTGTAAGTTGGTGTGGTCTTCCTTCTGTCCTTCTGAGAGCTGCATCACACAGAAAAAGCGCACACATGCAGAAGCATGACACAGAGATAAACAATACACCACAGATCAGGGATCTTCAAGAGTGGGTTTGATGAGAGCAGGCACGAAGACAACAGAGGCGTCAAGGTGTTGCTCTAGCCCAAACGCTAACCAAGCACTACATGGCAAACTGGTACTTCATACTGTACCTTGTTTCCTCTCAGGCTAGAACTTAAAGAAATGTGCACCAAGGTCAAGACATGGACATGTCCTGAAGCGCGCTGAAATCAGTCGTACTTTAGATCCACATGGTGTCAGTCCAGACAAGCCTTCGGCCATCTGAGCAGAGCTCAGGCCCCAAAGCCATGATATCCTCCATCACGTCTTCCTGTCCTGCTTTACCTCCACACACTCTCCCGTTATCTATGGTGCATATCACCGCTGTCAAGCCGTGTCGCTCTTAGTGCTCAAGCTCCCAGGGCTCAGCCACTGATTGGACGAGGGCGTAGGCGGAAGAAGGGACGCTGGATTGGCAGTGGCTAAGGGTGCAACAAACCCGCCCCCTCCATGTCATTAACTTCGTCTGACAGGGTATAATCCCTGAGGCTGAGCTTAAATCCATGCTGACCCCACCTGCTCCCTAGCTCTTGCACTCCTTTGCTTTCCATCTCCCCCTCTGTTCATCTCAGTTCCCTTCCATTTACACATTCATCATCTCTCGATCATCGTTTTTTTTGGTTTGTTTTTTAATCTCTCACTCAATTCTCCCACTATCTCATCCTCTTCCATAAAATCACTCCTGTGTCACCGTCATTCTCCAGCTCTCCAGTACAGGTAGACTTTGCCTTTACCTTGAAAGAGGACAGCAAGTCAGCAAAAGGCTTTTAAAGTGAGAGTGGCTTCAAAACCGATCAAACAAGCCTGTGGGTTTATTTTTGTTCTCCGTGAATCATAAAGACCAGCAGGACCACAGACACCTGAGTCTGTCTGTGCGTATGTGATGATGCAGCCCATCTCAGATTAAACTGAATAACCCAAACAACACTCCGACCACATAATGAAAGCAGTTCAAGTCATCCACAAGGAGGTTACTATAAATAGAGACCAGTGTGTCTCGATGAAGGAAAATAGCTGTTAAACAAGGGAGGTGGATGAAAGTCATCTTTAAAAATGAGCTTAAAAAATCTTGATGTTGAACTATAAAAAAATATTGTTCAGGGTTGAGGGTTAATATTTAGATCAGATCAATATCAATAACAAGTAAAAGGGAATGAAATAAACTTTTCCAATGTTTGTCATCCATTCAGTCAGGTAGTAATCTGGTTATCATTCACATTGCTTCCATCTGAATTTATAATCAGGTTTACCTCACTTAAAAACTATTTCAGGTCCATACAGGGGCTCAGCAGAGTTTAAATCAGTGTTGTGTTTGAATCAGTACTGCCAATATCAGTTTGTCACAAATACAATGTGTTAGTCAAAACAGAGACATAGTGAGGACATGTATGAGGTAGTTTTGAAACTATGTTGCAAATATGAACTCTAGTGAACTTTTCAATTGTAAAATGTCATGTTCAGGACAGATGTAAAGGCCCATCTGGCCTGGATGTCTGCATCTGAGGAAGGTGGGTAAATGTAATGCCACCCTGCCCAGGGCAGTCTACTGTGAATCCAGCTGGGATGAGAATGTGTGTAAAGTCACAACGGAAATGATCTCAAAGCAGATCAAATACAGTGATGACCAAAACAGTTCAGTAGCAGCGCCAAAGTCCTAAAAGTGTCTTTATGTTACATGGAAAAAAAGAAAAAGAGACAGTTGGATATTTGATCAGATTTTCACCATCAAGTTCTAGTAGTGGTTAAGCTGTCATGATCGTCAGAGGAGAGCGTCAGCCTGATATAAATACAGTGGTATATGACCATGTCAAATGGACAATAATCTACATACTTCATTGATGTGAACATGCAAATTAAAGAACAATGAAGAGAGTAAAAACGTTGACATTGACAAATCCACAAGACAGTTTCACATTCTGCATTGAGAGGACAGCTACAGTTCTGTCGCAGGTATAAGTCAGAGGTGACTCACTTCAAATGTAATTATGTTTCAACCGACCTTGAGAAAACCATCCTCTATGGATTGTGCTTATTGTTTACTGAGCCGCACAGACTTACTAACATCAGCCATGGAAATGAAAAAGGAGAGAGAACTGTCATTCTTCCCACTTTAGCTGTGAATAATCACACACCTCCTCCAACCTTCTTCTCAAATTCAGAAATAACTCTGTGGGAGCAGCAGTGATCAGTCGTCACCCTCCGACTCTGATATTCTTGACTTTGTGATGAAATATACAAGTGAAGGCCTCATGAAGCATTTACAGTCATGACTGCAAAATATCTCACAGAATATTTTAACACGGGTCAAGATAAACAAATCCATGCACGCTGTGATTGCTTTGACGCAAGACTGAGGGCTAGTTGAATTGAAATCAGTTGCCATGGATACCAATGTTCGGGCTTCACAGAATCGATGAACAGGGAAAGCTTTTAGCTTTTGTTTCCCAGATGCAACCATAGTTAGAAGGTGGTGATGCTGGTTTCCTGTTGTCATCTCACCTTTACATTCATTTGCTCTTTTTTGCACATTCTTCTCATTATATTCCATAAATGTGTTTCACATGGAGGTGCAATTACACAGGTAACAACATGCGCAGCTCTGACTGTGTATGTGAGACGAGGAAATCAGCACACGTCTGAATGCTGGACAGCAGTGATGCAGAGCATCTGGTTGTTTGTGTAATGACCACACATGTGCACACAATGACACTTAACTGCTCATTGAGTGGAAAGTAGCTCATGTACATGATGTAGCTGAGCTGGAAAACAAAATGAACAGCCAGTCAATTTCCTGTTCTGCCTGCTCCCTCTTGTGGTGGGAAAGTGACTCACAACCTTCAAGAAAACTGGAAAAAACTGGACACAGCCTGAGCTGCTCCTGCTGCTGCAATGATACAACCAGATTCAACTTCTCATGCAGAAGCTGAATACATAACAACAGATTTGTTCAAAATATTTTCAATATAATTAAAATGGTGACAGTTGAGCATTTATGTCACAGAAACAAAACACCCACATCATGGGTCTACAACCATGTTTGACCTGCCACCTTGAGGTGATCAATACCAAGACCATCAGCAGTCAGTCCAATGACATGTTTAATGACAGATACTCTTCCAGGGCTGATATGCAGTAGTGCTCTCTGAAGGCAACTGAACAACCACAGCTGGACAATAAACTTCCTTCCTTCCTTCCATGGATTTAATGATCACCACTGGTTTCTGTAGTCACCACAAAATAAACCCCTTCCCTGTCCATCACCAGCAAAATCCAACTGAGATTATACACCGCTCAGACATAACAATCTGAGCACTGACAGGTCAAGTGAAAAACAGTGAATAACACTTCATCATGGCACCTGTTAGTGGGTGGGATATATTAGGCAGCAAGTGAACATTTAGTCCTTACAGTTGGTGTGTTAGAAGCAGAAAAATGGACAGTGTAAGGATTTGATCCAGTTTGACAAGGACGACTGGGTCAGAGCATCTGAAAAGCTGCAGCTCTTCTGAGCTGTTCCTGGTCTGCAGTGGTCAGGATCTATCAAAAGTGGTCCAAGGAAGGAACAGTGGAGAACCAGACACAGGCTCATTGATACATGTGGGGAGAGAAGGCTGGCCTGTGTGGTCCCATCCAACCGACCAGCACCAGAAGGGACCAACACAACATGTATGTCTGTATATATACAATTAAGTGCAAGTGTCTAACCACAGCAAATTATCCACAAGAGGGCACTGTAACACAGGGTATACACTAGACAGTGTGGAGGGTGATGTAAGACCCTGACCAAATCTACCCTTGAGCCTTTTTTCTGCACGGCCACTCACACATCGTCTCTTTGATTTGCTCCTTCTTTGATGTAAGAGGACCTCCATCAGAGTGTAGTGTGTAATCAGTCTCAACAGAGCCAGATTCAGCCAGATTCAGATGACCTCTCGAAAGCTAAAGGTTGAGGATAACAGGGTTTTCAATCGAAGAACACCAAGACTCCAGGGAGCATGCAGCTAACCTGGTCGACTATTCACAGCTGATTCACATTATTTTTTCACTTTAGGTCCCACATGTCCACATCAGCTCAGTAAATCACTTCTATGTCACAGAAACACAAAACCAGCAGATATAAACCACACCACACTGCAGGATTACAGCTGCAGATGTGTGGGCTGAGAACCAGTCATCAAGTCAGTATGAGTCATTGTTCTTCACCTGGAGTTCCTGGAAAGGTAAAAACTAAACTTAACAGTGAAGGCTGTAAGGGCTTTAAATATCCAGTGTCACCTCCTGTGTGTGTGTGTGTGTGTGTGTGTGTGTGTGTGTGTGTGTGTTTTTGTTTTTTTTTTAAATCTAAGGAAACACAAACCAAAGAAAAGAGACAGGCAGAGCAGGATTATACCAGTTAAGAGGCTCAGGGTCTATGTAGGTCTGCTCAGTGATGCATACAGAGTGATACAGTCTGTTTACATGTGGTTAGTGCTCTTATCTGGATCGTCGGACATTCAGTGAGCAAGTGGGTGTTCAGCTTGCCCACACTCACAGTGAGATACGTGGCTGCTGCTGCTGCTGCGCTGATCCACTCTGTGACCTTTCTGTTATGAGACAGCCATTCTGATTATTCAGCAACCAATTAATATTCATGCCTTTTTAATCACAACTGAGGAGTTCAGCCTTCAGCCGCATTAAACAGAACCAGCAGCAGCAGGAACTGTGAGGTGACTCGAGTGTATGAAATCTGTCATGTAAGACATTCCTCTCTGAATCGCTGGTACATTTTTAAAGCAACTCCATGCAAATTATGCTAAACTGTGGCAGTGAGTGGAAATTATAAGATGACGCTGAGAGTCGTCTGAGGAGTCATGAGAAATGTACGTAACACTGCAGTGTCTTCCTAAAGTTCGCTCACATCAGCTGTCATCAGCAAGTGGTCACACCAGGCTAAGGCAACACCTTAACCCTGAGCAACAGCGTGGTTTCTCACTTCATACATACATGTCCTCGAGGGTGATCATGTTAGTTCTGGTTCTCACCTCTGTGTGAAACTTCTGCAGGATGCGTTAGAAGCTTAATACAGAGAAAAAGAATGACTAAATCAAACACATTTTGTTCATTTTCTCGGTCTGACTGTTGAGTACGTTAATGACTACTATGGAAATATATAGTGCATGAGTTGATTCCCAGAGGAACAGCTGAAGTTTCCATCAGAAGCAAACAATGGTAAATTAACAAGGCAAACTGAGCTTTCTCACTAATCTGTGGTTAATTTATGCTCATAAAATGGTGAATTACAAAACACAGGCCTGGTTCTTCTCAGTGAGATAGATAAAGGCTGTGTTAACTTCTGTTTGTTTGAAAAATTGTTTTTCCTTCCCATCATCTGCAAATGAGACAGATGAGCTATAAAAATGCAATGACTGGTGTGTATGCAGGCCATAAAACACAATTAACCGGATAATTCATTTCTAATATGATGTCATGAGATTGCTCAAGTCTTGTTTGAACAGGGATGAAGTCTGATTGTCAAACCAGGGTCACTGTAAATACTCTACTAGCGATTTTATAGTTACATTTTCATATCAGATAACTCTTGTGTCTGTCATTCACTGTGATACTGCCATAGTTCTAGGCCGATTTAGTTCTTTTTCCTCTATTTTTCTTCTTTTTTCTATAAAGGAAGTTGTCTTTTATGTTATTTAAATTCAGGTTTTATGTGCTGCTGCCCGACCTGAAAATTTCCTGTGCTCCAGTTCAAAACAAGCCTTCAGTGCAGATAGACTATGGTCTTACCGTGGCTGTAGCTGATCCCCGGGCTGAGGGTGGAAGGAGTGGCAATGTGCTCCCTGTTGGGCGTCTGGAGGCCCGCCTCCTTCTCCCTCTCTTTGTCCCGCTCTTTCACCTGGCGCTGGCTCATCCTGCCTGGGGTCAGAAGGACGGTGTCATCACTGCACACTACAGCAGCTGGGGAGGGAGAGAGAGCCAGGGACATAACAGGGAGAGAGAGAGATCAGACATGAGTCCGTCTTCTACTCCAGATCACAGAAACTCTACTGACAGCCTGTCCAGCATCTGCAACCCAACATATATAATGTTTTCATCCAGGCCTCATGATAATGGAGAATAGCACTGATAACCTCAGTATGTGTGTTTATCCCTTATCACTCCACCTTGTTTACCAGGTGCTAATGAAGCAAGCAGGTTGCTGTTGCTGTTATTTTGCAATGTGAACTATGCTTGTTTGACCGAGGACCAAAATAAACCCATGAAATTAAAAAACTCTTTTTATCTTTGTTTGTCGAGACTCTCTGAGTTTGTTATGTGGTGGTCATTAACACCACTCTTATTCAACTCCAGTGAATACAGATTACATATGGGACTGTGTGGGGCTCTCACTGGACAGATTTTTAACTTCTGTTTCACAGCTGATTTTCAAAATACTTCCTGTGTGTACAAATATCTAAAAACACAACTGATTAATCTGTAAAATTTGCCTGTGGGATTTTGAGCTTCTCTTCCTGGTGTTCAGTTAAGTGCTGATGGCAAACTGCAACATACAGTGCTGTGCAACAGTTTGAGCCGGTGTGTACTCTAATCGAAGGCTGACAAGCTACTCTGCTACATTTTCCTACTTTGAAAATACACATGAATTAATTGAAAGCCCAGATGTCCCTGTTTCCCACCAACACTTTTTAACAACCTATTTAAGCGCAATCTGTATGTAAAAGATGAATATTTGTTCAGGCTGTGATGTCAGTACACATTTCACATGTTCAGATTGCTTGGTACTGGTGTGTAAGATATTCTTCTTCAAATATATTCTATTATCCAAATCATAATCCTGCCACGTCAGCTCCTGTCTGTGTTGAGCGGGTGAGTTGTTGTGGATGTGTAAATGCAGCTGTGCACATGCACAGTGTGTGTGCTCTATCATCTGTGTGAGAAGACTATATTTACACCCTGACACACTTGCCAGTACCAGACAGCAACAGACAGTGTTTAAGAGAAATACACACAAACAGGAGCAAACATAGGTGTGTAACCCATATGAAGCCACACACTTTTTCCAAACATGTGGTCATATAGGCTCAAATTCAGGTCAAATAGGTTCTGAAACTTGTCAAGTGACATGTTAGTGAGGTTTTCTGTCAAAAATGAATCAGCAATTAATTTATAATGAAAATAATGAGATACTTGAGTAGCCTGCTGGTGGTCATGATCCAAAGGCCTAGAGAAGCAGCATAGCTGCAGACACACAGCTGGCATGAACATACACCCATGTGTCAGCCTCACTAGCTCATCCACCACACACACATACACACACACACAATGCAAGCAGTGTGCAGTGTGTAAGTAATAGTTTTTAGATGTAGATTATTATCTTTTTTAAACCTGCAAATCTAAATAAATCTGCATAAGAAATAGACATAGAATAAAAGTAGCAGTACCACCAGTCCTCTGAGTTTTACACAGATGTTCACCCATCTCTCTCATAGTGACTTTGTGAAACCTCATCACAGACATCAACAGTTTATTCAAAGTCTGTTTTCTGCACCTGCAAAAACTCCAGTTTCTCTGGAGACTTATTTTACATAATTATCACTACAAACTTTGGAATAATTTATAAAGTTTAAAGAGATTAAAGGTCTGAGACTTTAAATTGGCAGTGAGAAACAAGACGATAAAATACTGAGGTGAAGGCATGTTTTTAAATGAGCCAGTGGCGCAAAAACAGACAAACAGGCTGCACAACAAAGAAAGCAAAGTTAATGTCACGAGAAGAGACTGTATGCAAATTTTGCTCTGTGACAAACTGCAGTTAATGGTTTATTAATGAGACTGGACCTTTGATGGAGAAATTATGGTGCTGGACAAGACTACAACAAAATAAACAAACTTTTAATAAGCATTTGCTAGGACATTATGTGCATTACTGTATGTACTTTAAGCCCTACATGAAACACACACACTCTCCCTTATCTTCAATCACCCCCTGGCCCTTCCCCTGACTGTGTGCACTGGCCCTTAGCCCTTCCTCTGAAAGGTCACTGGCTTACCGGAGGTGGCATGGTGCTCTCTCAACTCTGCGTGGTGCTAGCAGGGGAAAAGGGTGGAGACAATGAAAGAAAAAGAACAAGAGGAGGGACGGAAAATAAAAGTAGGTAGTAACAGAAAGAGCAAGACAGAAAGTGAAAGGGATTGAAAAAGTGTGTCAGAGATTTTGGATGAGGATTTATGAGGCGGGGTGGCAGGGGGGGGTTGGGGGAGACGGACGTCCATCGTGTGTTGTTGACCAGATGTTGGCAGTGGTGGGTTTGCGTGCAGCAGGGTTGGCAGCAGCAGCAACAGCAGCAGCAGCAGCAGTGGAAGAAGCCGCAGCCACACAGGACGACAACAAATAATATATGTAGAAAACAAAAAGAGGAGACAAGAGACAGAAAACAAAAGAACAAAAACACACATTAGTTTAAACTAAACTAAACAGACACAACTTGACACAAAACTGGAAACAGATCAAGGCAGTGGGAGGGGATGAGGACAGAGGTCATATAAGAGGGAAACATCAACTTAGCACACAGCACACACACTTATAATAATTTACCTGAAGACAGATAATGAATGCTGTCGACTGGTATATCCACTCAATATAACAATATAAGCAACTAAACAATCAGAATAATTACAGAGCATTTAATGTAGTGTTACAGCACACTATTATTGTCAGGAGTTGTTCACCTCAGTATGATTCCCAGGTATGTTGACTGAATTGACTGAAATGAAATGAAATGACTGAACTGGCTCTAGACTGATGCTAATGGACTTTCCCTTAAATGACTTGGTTTATCTGGAAACTACTTCATCTCCAGTTTAAACTGAACTTAATAAGTAGCTTAGCTTAATGTGGACATTAAGCATGCATTAAATCTGCAGCCATGCTAGCAGCTCTGTGAGGCTGTATTTACAGCACTTACAATATGCTATTAGCAAAATGCTAACATCAACATGCTTAACCCTCACTTGCACTCCCTTACAGATGAGCACATGGGCAGTTGCAGACACCACAGACACGTAGTTGTTGTTATTATACTATTTTCTAGTCTGCTTGAATGACACATGCACAGCACACCCAGCCATCACTTGGACCACTGTGTATGTACTTGTAATTGTAGAAAGTATAACAGCAGCCATGCTCCATTTGTTCTGCAGTCAGTTTAAGGTCACTGTGTGATAAGACACTGCCAGCACACTGACAGCCAAGACAGAGCAACAGTGAGATGTGTCATCAGTAGTAGATGTCACCTAATTATGTAATGTGGTCCAATTCACAGAGCAGCAACAGTGTCTGTGATTGGCCAGATGTTAGGTTCAGGCCACAGACATCCCTCCCTCCACCTGCTCCTGTACACAGCAGAGGGCAGGACACAGCTAAACAGGCTACAATCAGGCAGCAGGAACTGCACTGTTTCTGTTCAATCACACCCACAACTCTCCTTCCTCAAAAACACACCAGACTCATGAAACCGTCCATTCAACAAGGTCTTAATTTACGCCTGGGGACAATCCGTAGGGAACCCTGACGTCACAGTTCTACCCAGAAGGGCGGATCCGCTAATCCCCACCCAGGCCAAACACAAGCACCAGGTTCTCAGTGAGGTGAAAGAGAAAACAATGCCAGTGATTGGATATTGCTCAGTTAATCAGGAAGGGGAAATCAAACGGCCTCGTTCTGATTGGTTAGGACCTTGAGAGCCCCTGGCTGAGAGGATAGACAACAGTAAGAGCTGCTTACAACAATAAGGCCAACGGATTAGAAGCAGTCACAGAACGTCAGAGGTCACTTAACAAGGCTTTGTGGAGAAGAGTGCTTTTCTAATTTAATCTTGGCTCAGTCCATTGTCTCGCAGTGGGACAGCTCAAGTTTCACTTTGGCCACGCCCTCTTTTGTTGCAAAACACTGAACTACAGTCAGGAGAGCACAGAGGTCAGAGGAGTTTTAGGCAGGAAGGGGGGGGGGGGGTCCTACTGTAGATAGTTCCCTATTAATACTCCGGGGATTCAAACTCTTTCTAATAGTGCTTCCCTCCATGACCAGTCTAATCTAATCCCGAAATAAACCATCTTTCCCCAGTCACAATCTCTGGTCCGGTTCAACAAGAGGTCAACCTCTCTGAATGACAGACTGACGAGTGATTCCAGGGTATAAAAGCCTTACCTGATGATTAGAGCTGATTAATTATGCAGATGAGTGTGCGGAGTGGGACAGAGACTCACAGTGAGACAAAGTAAAGGGCAATGAATCATCTCCAAGTGTCACTGGCAAAAAATAGAAATTATGAGTACGTGGGGATCGGGGGCAGATCTACATGCATGACAGACCAAGCAAAGGGGGTAATAATAAGTGGTTCAACTGACGAATAACAGCACTGGCAATGTTTCACTGACTTTTTTATGCTTTGTACAATCTGACAGTGTATGATGGGAACTTTCTGTGTGTCCTTTAATAAGTTAAGTCAAAGTTATTTCCCCTGAAAGTAATCAAGTGAAGAAAGAAAAGAAAAAAAAAGTCAAATATAGAAATGTTTAGTGGTGTGACTTGGATATTGATTGGACTACAGAGATTTTCTAAAGGTCAGTGGATGCGACATGCTTTCACAGCAACAATTAAGTCCCTTTCCTCTGGTTAGAAACCTACAAAGACCCGCCACTTCTGTCTGCAATGGAAAAGGTTCAATCAGCATTCTCACCCAAGTCAACGTCAATCAAGTATTTATGTGGTATGGTTACGACCGGCAGGGATGTTACGCTGATTTTCAGAGTAGGGACGCTGTAAACACACCCGACACCTGTCCAGCATGGTGCTGCTAAACCACAGGTGCTGTGACGACGCAGTGTTCTGCAGGAGAGGAGTGAGCTGCAGCCCTAAACTTTAAAACAATCCAGACTCTAGTCAACGCATCTCACACAGAGGCTCTGACACCTTTACAGGAGCACCGAGGTGGGATGGATCTGTTTTACCAGTTTGCACAGTGGCTGGTAGTCAGCTCTCTCCCCTGTGTGTGTGTAAAGTGCATGCGATATGTTAATCCCTCCAGTTGTGTGTGCACACAGTCCGAACAGAAACTTGACTGCTGGTGGAAAAAGTGGTCAAACACCTTTTATCAGCAGGTTTGCCTGCATTAGAACAGGCAACTGCTTAGAAATGCTAATTTATCAAGTTTAGTGAAGACACATGAAGGGAATCTGTTAATTTTAGTAATTTTCTGGACAGGAAAGTGCAGCTTCACATCACCCTGTAAAATGCAAGTAATAATGCTGAATGGAAAATATGACATTACCAGGAAGTGGTGAAGTATTGCAATTATTTTAGTTGGAAAGATAACAGATGTATTTTATTTGAGGTGAAATACCTATTGATTTCACTTTACTAATTCAAAAAGCTTTTTCATTTAAAATGTACTGACTGAAATAGTACACACAGATAAACACACACACAGGAGAGGTGGAGAGTGCTGATAAGAACAGTGCGGGGTGATGAGACAGCTCAGGTGCTTCCTGTTAATGATTCTCTTCCTTTTTAACGCAGTAGTGTGTTAGAGCATGGAGAACTGAAGCAGAGAAGACCTCCACTGTGAGCTATCAGACACAGCTGACGGAATAAGACAGGCAAGAGTGTGTGCAAACAAAGATGTAAGATAAGTTCAAGATGAAACTGTGTGTGTTCCCGTTAAAAAAATCATTGTTGTCCGCAATAGTCCAGTCATTGTGTGTGTGCTGGAGGAACTCAAGGTGGCACTAGAACAAACAGTCCTGAGCTCTGTGGAAAAAGATATACTGCACAGGAGAGAACAGTGCATATACATTTAGAAATGTCAGTGATAAGAGCTGGCAGTGTGAACTAGACATGTATTCTAAAGCTGTAAACAAGTGTAAATGCCTGGTGATACTATCCTCTGACATACTGCTGCCCACAGCAAATGCTTTATTATAACAGCTGCAGTATTTGCTGTAGGTACTTTAAAAGTGTGCAGGGTTTAAGTGTAAACTACACAGTAGAGTTGAGCAGCGGTAACAAGATGTTATTGAATATGGTCACACATCTGAGAAGTTATGTCAGACAGAGAAGGTATTATGATACGAGAAGGTGAGCAAATCTGAACCTTCTGTGTTTGATTAAGGTCAAGTCAGAAAATAGACTCAAAGCAAAAAGACTGACGGTGGAGGCTCACACATCCGCTCCACCATGTGGGACTAAACATCATAGATATGTAAGTGAAGTGGATCCTGGATGACAGCGGCCCACCAGGATCTGTCTGACTGTAAGGCTTGTGTTGTACCTGGGAGCTGATGTGGATGCATTAGTACACTGGCAGTTGTAAAAGAGAAGTGCAGAGTATTGGTGTTAAGTCATCTCTGTGTTGCTAGATTTCTTCTTCTTGAGAGAAGCCGGTTTCTTTTTTCAAGTTTGGCCATAGAAATAATTTTACCATCATTATCTGTGCTTTTGTCATTGTATTGTGCAGCTATGATGTTTCTGCCTTTCTTGGGTGTTTGGCACCTTGTAAATCAGCTGGAAAAAGTCATAAGAGTCAGTCAGAGTCACGTGTTATAGGACACACTAAATTGACAGATCTGTGTTTGACCAATAGCGACAGACCCTCAGTGAGTCTCAATAACAGCTATAGGAATCTGTGCATCTTGACAAAGTATTTGGTTGTAGAGACATGGTGAACTTTGGAGTATTTGCAGTAGTCAGTGAAACACTAGAAACAGTCATAACTGCTCCTACAACTTCTTTGTCATTGTCACCACTCACACCCACCCCGACATCTGATTCTTAAGACTGAACATCATTCATCCAGTAAGGAAATACTGAAGAAAGTGCTTCCCCGTCAGCTTGGTTACTACAGGACAATAAGTTCATGATGAGTCCTTTAAAGACAGACTTCACTAAAACTGTGGTGGACAGGTAGTAGTACAGGTAGTTTCGAGCCAGCTCACGCTGTCCTCTGAACACTGCAGGCTCAGTATTTGACATGCATTTGCAGTTTCAGTCTGGTCAGCGGTGAGTCTCTGTTCCTGATCCTTTACAGCTGATCAAACTGATAAAATCCTGTATTGACACAGATCATCAGGAGTGAAGCTCTGACTGTTTACACTGCTGTGGCCTCTGAATTTCTTCATCAGCATTGCACATCTGACAGAAATCTAGTGTGTGGTATATTCTGAAGAACCAGCAGGAAGTAACATTAGAATATTTTGTGCTAACCTTAGCAGGCCTCTCTCTTCTCATGTCACTCACTTCATGTAAAGTTTGTTCAGCATCATCATTGCTGCTAGCTGCCGTCTCTCACTGGAACCCCATCATGTGAGCTGCCACAGCTAACGTCTATCAAAGGTGCCTGTGGATTTAAAAAACTACATAATGCGCATTATGGCTGTTGCATACAAACTGAAGTCCACAAAGTGTATAAGCTATTGTGACATAGTAGGAACATGTTTTCTATGCCACTGATATGTGTGTGCCATTTAGACTAGCTCCTCCATTTTGGATCTCTGGCTCTTTATGCCCTTAAAGGTCAACACTGTTCAAACAGATCTGTCCTGTAAAGGCTATCCCTATATAAAAAACAACATGAAGTGTAATATTCAAATCATGCACAGGAACATGAACATTCATAAGGAAACTATCTGCTTAAAAGCTTCCACCTTCCACAGGAAACACTGCCTTAAACACAGCTCACGCTCTCTGCCCCTGAAAAGATGAAGAGTGCTTACGCTGGATAAAATGCCGTGACATATTACATAATGTTTAAACATCACTTGCAGCAGATCCCTGACCCAGTTTCTTTTCACTAGCAGGGAAAGAAGAGATAATAACAACTGCTTTTTCTTCTTTTTTCCCCCAATATCTGAAAGGCACTTTTTGCCATTTGTTGAGCTCGGAATCAAAACACTTTGTTCAAATACTGAGGGGACTGTCCTGTGTTTTCAATCCAGAAATATCTGAAAACTTCTAGCGTCTGACAAATCCCCCACCACGATCTGTGAGGAAGTTGACGGAAGAGGTCATACTGTCATAAGAATATCTCATAGAGATTGAAGAGACGAAAAAAAAGATAAAGCACGTGGAAGAAGAAGGAGAGAGATGTCTTTGTAGGTGCGAGACAGCTGATGAGCTGCTGAGTCATCACCGGCAGCTGTTTGTTATTTCACAATACAACAGAACAATGAAGTAAATGGAAATGAAGTAATCCTTCACATGCTTGTGACTGATCTCGTGGTGCGCCATTTTAAACAATCATCTCAAAATAGCTTGGTCTCAGCCAGCTGCTCAGTTTAGAACAATGTGGCAAATTCTACGGTTTGGAACTTAGATAATCAGTTACACTCACATGCTGATGGCTGTTGTTTTAAACTTTATCTTTTAACTATTTGCTATTAGCTCTGCTCAACCACTGTGACCTCGTTGTGTACAAGCCACCAGGAGATGCAAAGTACGGATGGAAAACTTTTTTCTGTTGCTAGCTGAGCAGGTGGTTGGATAAAGTTCTTGTTGGCCTTTGACTTTTTGTTCTTTCCAGCATCGTCTACTCCAGTGATCACAGTTTTCCTTACTTCACCATTTTCTTAGTCAGTGTCATCGATTGTGGCATCTAATCATGGCTGCCCTAGCACAGACCTCAGCAACAACTACTTCATCATCATTTTCCAGTGAAAATCAAATACAAAAACTCTTATTCCAAGTGAAAGTGGAACTCATAAAACAATCACAGTATCTGCCCAAATAATCACAATCTGCAGAATGTTCAGTCCTGACACCCACTCCTCTTTGAGCTCTGTTTAACTCCACATAAACTCCTGGAAAAGATATGTTGAGCTTTAGCTACTTAAAGTTATTGTTGGGCATCATGTTCAGAAACACTTTTTGTTACACTGGGTGAAATGGTCCTTCTATCCTGAGAGCAGTCAACACATACATGTATTCAGACAAAGGAATGGAAATAATCAGAGCTCTGTGGCAGCTGCAGCACTGACAGAACTGACCAATCCATGCTTTATGCTCCCAAAAGCAAACACCAATCAGATGCCTTCATGTCTAGTTCTGCCTACGCCCAATCAAGCTGCCGTCTCTCTCCCTCTGTCCGTCCTCTGGCGTGTGTGATCAGTGTCTTCACCTACGTCCGCAGAAAAGCCACACTCCATTGGTGGGTGGCAATGTAGCTCTGGCAACGCATGTTGAATGTCTTCACCTACGTCCACTGGAAGGTGGAGGCGTGGCTTCAGAGAGAAGTCTGAGGAAAGGGGCTGGGACTTTTCACTTGTGTATTTTCAAAATGTAGCCAGAACCGTTTTAACAGGATCTCCAACCCTTCCTTTAACAGCTGCAAACTCTGAGCTCTTTTAGCTTCGAGCAGCTGTGTGATGCATCTGAATGCAGCACTGATGAGAGTGAACAATGAGCTCAAAGATACTGAAACAATGTAAAAGTGAACCAACTGATAGGTGTCTATAGGTTTGTCACTCAGTCAATGATGCACAGTTAATATGAAAATATTGATTAGAGCAGCGTCAAATGTGTGTGTCAAAAATGTGTATTTAAACTCCTCAGATTTAAATAGATGAATGTAAAATGTCGTGTTGGTATTGTTAGTGTGCTTGTGCCTCTCTGGGAGTGACTGTGCAGCCTCGTAGGTTAATGAGAAAGTCTCTTGCCTTAAACACACTGTAATGAAGTTTCCCACAGCAGCTGTTCAGTGTTTACAGAGACCAGCTAAGAGCTTTGATATTTCTGAGGCTAAATGACTGCTGCATATGTGATGGGATTTTTAAGGCTATACACAGTATATTGTCTATACTAAATAAGCAACAGGATTTACAGGGGTAAGGCTCTGAGGTCTGAATATTTCAAAGAACTTTATTCAAATTAAAAAAAAAAAAAGACACAAACTCCCATCATTTATGCTAATTCTAATTAGTCTGTTGGGTGGAGCTGTATTCTCTGAAATAAAACCCACAACTTGCATATAAATTGAAGATCCTCTTTTTATAGTTTCCAGGAAGCACACAGCACAGCATGCTATCCTCTTTCATTCTCTGAGGCCACATTAAGCAACCTGATAGTCGCTGGGTCTGGTCAGGACGCCCCGATCCGAAGCTTTCTGGCCCAGATGCTGATCTGGTCAGTAGCCACCAACTGTTTAATTTAACGACTAATTCTCTAAAAGGGAGAGTCACCACAGACTGCAGACTGATTTCAAGGAGGCAGTGACTGAAAGGAATACACAAGCCTCAGCTGGCAGCAACAGGGAAGCTTCCATACTTTCCAGGAGAACAGGAATTAGACTGCCCCGAATTCAGCCAACAACCAGCTAACTGAGAGCTAATGTCATGTTTCAATAAGATAACATAAGACAAGTCTTTAACCAGTCCCCCACAGAGGAAATCTGGAGTGGATAACCTAAAAATATTCAAGATAAATAATAATTATATACTGTAACAGTGCAGCAATATAACATTTAATGAAAACATAAAGATAACATAAAGGTGATGAAAAAAGTTTGAAATGCTATGATAAAGTAATGCACAATACTGACATAAAATACAGAGCACACTGGACTAAGAAATGTCTCAACATATTTCCTTCACTCCATAATTTAGTGGATTGTCATGGAAGTAATAGAATATGGAAAACAAATTATATTCATTAAGAAAAAGGAGTAATACAAAAAATATTAAAAAGTAATGTCTCTGCACAGCTATTTTTACAGGATTTGCCAAAGTACCACAGCTCAGCTCTCTTCTCTGCAGCACACTGTTGAGCCAGAGCAGGTCCATCCATCACAGAACCGACACATCTGTCAGCAGGAGGTGGGTCAAGGCCAAAGCCTGGGTTCAGACAGGCAGAGATCTACAGTGTGGTGCCCATATGGCGCCTGATTTACAACGAGAGTGGAACTGCAGCAGGCACAATAAATATAACGTCCAATCACATGGGCCCTGAGAGAGCAGCTAGAGTCGACTCTGTTCGCCAAGACGCCGTCCAAAGTAAAAGTGGAGCCAAGGAAACTAAAACAATTCACTGAGAACCAAATTTCAAGAGTTGGCAGGAGGGTTGGAGTGACAGTCTGTGAGGAGTGACAAACAGACGAGAAGCAAACAGGCGGATGCAGGCAAGGTGAGGACAGAGTTCACACTTTCTGGTCACTGTTAAAGCTGAAGTGACACTGAGCAGGTCTGACATCAGTAGCACCTTTAAGGAAAGGTTCATACACGTGTGTATAAAAGTGTGAACAAGGCAGTGGCGTTTCCTCTTCTGGTTCAGCTGAAGATTCCCCACCAGCAGAGATTAACCATGAGAACAGAACCAGTGAGTGAATCAGCGAAGCTTTTCCAAACACTGGTTGGAGCAGCAGTGGAGAACATGTCAGCTGTCTGGAATTAGCCATCAGCTATCAGTTCCTTCCACTCTTAAATATTCTTCTGATCCATTCTTATATACTGTATTTCTCTTATAATGGCTGGGGGAGGGGGGCTTACATGAACAAATAAAGGCCAGCCCCAAAAACAGGCCATCGCAAACAATAAACCCACTGCCTGGGACAGTCGCCACTGGACTGCCAGAGTGGTGACGGACACGAGACGGACCGCAACGTAAACTGTAAAAATACAATGATTGTCTCAACTGGGAGAGAACTGCACTGGTGTGTGAAATGTGGAAACTGGGGGTGAACCAGCTCCGACAGCACAGTGAGGAGAACAGGTGCCAAGTAGCCAAGGAGAAGATGAAGATGAGCTGCTGAACAAGGAGCTTGTTGTTGCATATTGTCGCTAATATGTAAGAATTAACAGAGCAAATGGGAGGAAAACAGAAAAAAGAAGGCTTCATATCAAAATATGAGGAGTTAGTAATAAAGGCCTCTCTCTAATAAAAGCCTGCCTCCGATAAGGGCAGGGTACTCTTATTAAGGTCTATCACTGTGATAAGACAATGATTGGGATGTTTATGTTGTTGTACATCCATGACAGGGCTTGGAGTATCAAAAAAAATAGCTGGTTAGCAACAAGAAAAATTAAAAAGAGAGAGAGTCAAGAGACAGATGGTGAATCTCTCCCTGTCAAACAAAAAGGAAAACTGAGCTTCTCCAGCTTCCAGTTCAGTCCTGAATGTGAAGTGCTCTAAAAAGGATTAACTGCCCTCCATGTTGTTATGGGGTCAAATGTGAGCCAATAGCCATGAGCTGGTTGGGAAGTGACAACAACAACCTGCTTAACGTTATATTAATGAGCCAAATGAGCAGAACTGATGTGATTCAGAGCACGTGTTAAAATCCATGACACACCATGGTACATTTTCTGAGAGTATTTGGAAATGTGATGACTGAGATGTTCACTTTGAATAAACACTGAGAGTCTGAGAGTCACAATTGATCTCACACTGAAATAAATAACACCTACATTGAAATAAATAGTATAAAAGGTGTTAAGCGATGCTCAACTCAAATTTAGCAGTGTCTAATGTCTTTCAGTGAAAAGGTCAGAGGATGATAGAGAGGAAACTGGACGCCTTAAATGGTCAGACAGGAAATCCATACAGAGATCATTTACAGAGCAAATTCCAACACTGAAGCCAACAGGAGCAATCCCACTGGAGTTTTGTTTCCCACCCTTTAAGTCTACTGCTTACATTAAACTCAATAAAGAGCCCTCGCTGGGAAGCAGGAGAGGAAGAAGATTAAAAAGGCAGACGCCTGTTGGTTTAGGCTCTACAGCAGGCCAATCATATTTTGTCTGTGTTTTATCTTTCACGGGCAGGGAGGTGTGGAGGGGATCGACACTCAAGCTCACAGAGGCAGCTTTTCATTAGACGGTAGCGTTTCAACACGTCACTCTTCAAAACAGGGCAGCTGGGTGGGTCCGGTGGCCTCACGCAGAGCCGAGTCTCGGTTTCATCACTGCAGGGGGGCTGAGGGTTCAGGGACAGTGGGGAGGAGATGAGGAAGAGTGGCAGTAATGCTGATGATCTAAAATGATCATGAGGTAAGACTGTGGTCGGTCGCTACAGTTCAACTGATGACTAATGAGGTCAAAACCTGTTTTTACAGAGTCCTTGATATTCACAAAACACAGAAACAGCAGAAGATGCAGCGTCTGTACAGACTGTGTACAGAGGCTGCACACGGTGGAGATCACCTGCCCTGTATTATATTTTGGAAAATGCTCTGCTCATTGATCAAACGCAGCAGCAGCACAGTAAAAAAAAGTTGAGCCAGGCTCAGCGTGGCAAAGCTGTGAGGTAGATCATTAGCGCTGTAAAATTTCAAACCTTACAGCGCCATCGAGGATTGGCTCAGCAACCAGGAAGCTAAACCAGTGGTGGAGAACAGCTGGATTTCTCTCTGTCTTCACACTGGGAATACATCCTTGTATCTTAATTGCATATTAGGCTACATGTTAATACCCTGGTTACACCGCTTTAGGCCAAGGTAAGACTGGTCTAGACATCGCTGAGGCCACTCTCCTCAAGCCAATCAGCTGTGAGCAAGTGAGGGAAGGATGGAGAAAGACTGGGGATGTTAGCTTCACAACATGACAGTATAGTCTATTGACATCATTGTTGCTGCCCTCTTTTGTGGATTTGTTGTGAAATTGGAGAAAAAAAATACAACAGGCCAATATATGTTACCCCAGCAACAGATACAGCTAAGTGCTTCTCTGCAGGAGAGAATGGCAACAGGATCACTTGCTACATGACTGACCTCACAAATAGAACAACCATTGTTAGACTGCAACTATTTTTGACTTAAGTGTAATTCTGTGTTAATAATTGGGTACTTCCTTTTTATGCAGCCATACACTTCTAGTCCACAACATCTCAGAGCTACACAGTCAGACATTGTATACAAACTAGAGCAAACCTATACACTGAGCAAATATACAGATGAAACACTTGCTTTCTAAAATCATAGACTTAGATCTTTTTCTTGGCGTCCTCCTCCCAAATGTGTCTGAATCCATGTTACTGAGCAACAGACATCCCTCCACCTGACAGGTGTGACAAATCAAGATGCTAATTACACTGCCTGATTACTACACAGGTGCACTCTAGGCTATTCATGGTATGAGAGCACTTTAAACTGTGCACTTTTATTTTGAAAGGCAGACTTTGGCTACACATGTGAAAGTTTTTAGGGAAAGTGGATCAGAAATGGAGTCTGCGTCAACATCTGCCTCCTCCAGTGCAACACATCTCATTTGCACAGAGTTTATTAGCTGATGTGGGACCTCTCCTCTTTAACGGCTGTGAACCTGCTGGATACTGGCAGAAAGTGGAGCATGCTGTCCTACATGCAGATCCAGATCATCCCAGACCTGCTCAGTGGGTGACATGTCTGCTGACGACACAGGTCGTGCAGGAACGGGAATGTTTGGACTTGTTTTTGAGTTGTTTTTTTTTTTTTCCAAGCTTCAATTCACTTTTCATTTTATGTTTTCATTTAAAAACAACCTGTGATCAGCAGATTTGCAGTAATGCTTCTAATCACTGATCACCTTGATGAGCTGTGGTGTCTGGGGCTGACAGGAGCTCTGTGTGTTGTGTCGTGTAGCCCTCAAGATCAGAAACAAAATGAAAATCATGACTATAAGGCGTTTTAACACCTGGCTTGTATAGATCACTTGAAACAAACTTCGAACCTTTTGACCATTGGTGCACATGAGAACGCACTCTCCCCTTCACAGCCGTCTTGCAGCAGGTCTTCTTCAGTGTAAGATAATGAGAGCAGCATTGTAAAACTGATGTTGTATTAGAGTGCAGTGTGCAGGCTCTCCATGATTGTTTACTTCCACTTAGCGCTCCCTGCTTTGCCCCGCCCCAGACGTTTCTGACCAATGACTGAACAACCTCAGCGTCTATGTGGCTTTGTTTACAAATTCTGGTCCACATGCAAAAAGTGCAGTGTGAAAGTGAACCGCACCAAAAAAAACCATTGCATTTGGTCCGGACCAAACAAGTGAACTAGCGGACTTTCCTGGTGTGAAAACACATCTGTGTTGTGATTCTAGCCAAAAGGATTGTGATGTGACCTTTTTACCGGATCACTCAGACCTAGGATCAGCTCTGGATTGGCTGATCAAACTCATACAGTAGATGATCAGTATCTGTATCAGCAGCAACAGACATGATGGCAGCATCCCTAATGAACATACCGGCACTGTGAGGCTGAATAATGAAATCATCCAGTAATAATTATTACAATATTTATCACAATTACAATTTAGATGCTTGAACTAAATGGTTCCATGTTTTGAAGCAGCATCAAGCCAGTGAAGTGAATGAACACAGGCCTTGGCTAGTACTATCTATCTGATTAGGCTCACTTCAGCCCAGCTGCCTGCACCCCTGAGCTGCAGCCAAGAGTCCTGCAGAGCCGCTTTTATGGGGGGGGAAATGAAAAACACAACCAATTCCTGGAAAACTGCTGTTACGTAACGGCATCCCAGCAATAGATAACTGGTTAATTTGTCCTCATTCAAGTGAACCGCGCACATGGTCACACATTAGGTGGCAATTTAGAATTTTGATTGCCATTTTTCTCTGTTAATTCATGTGATTGCCAAAATGAATGTAGAAGCACATCATGGTGTTTTTGTTCGAAGCCCCATCGGGGTTTTAATTGGACTTGAGTGTGGCATTCAGGAGCTATCATGTTTCTATAATGCACTCGATGAGGCTCTTGCGAGCAACCAGAGACAGACCTCCCCTCCCTGTCATCAGGCCTGATTAGACCCATGCTCTGGGTATCAGCCTGCAGCAGCCTTCCCCATTTGCACACATGCAAGAGAACTCTGCGAAGACACTTTAAACAGCAAATACTCAGCCCTCCAACTCAGCTCTACCAGGCTAAGAGAAACTGCATGATCTGTGTTAGCTGCACACGTAGCTCCTGAGCAGAGCGTGGCAGCGAGCCTTCATTCAGTGACAACACACTGAGCAAACAACGAGCCAGAGTGGAAACAACACAGTGCTCTCTGTGTGAAACCGTACCACAAAGACAAGTCTCGAGCTTTGATGGCAACTCCACATGACTGCAAGACTGAAAGGTTTTAAATACGTCTCCATCTTGATTTAGAGCAGACTATGTTCTTGAAACATGGCTTCACATATTTTGGTCCATTTCACCCCGGCCTGATTCAGCAGCCCCTGCTTTACCTGTTCTGACAGTTTGACAGTGAAATGCTTCGCTTACAGAAAAAGAGGAAATGCATACCGTGTTGTCACTCAGTCGAGGGAGGCGAGCTCGTCGCTGCTACTGCTTCTTGGTCAGACTGAAGCTGGTACGACAAGCCACTGAGCTCAGCCCCGTCTCTCTCTCCCACACACACACACACACACACACACTGAACACTGGAGGGAGGAGAAAAGGAAGAGAGAACAAGCATGCAAGAGAATTCAAACCACCCTCTCTCTCTCTCTCTCTCTCTCTCTCACTATCCTGATCTTTTTCTTCTCATCTCATCACTCAGATCCTTCAGTATCTTTCTTCCTGTCCTCCTCTGTAAATTTGTTATATCACTACATCATTTGTTTATTCTCTTTCTCTGCTTTTATCTGCCCACCAACTGCTCATAATTTTCTCTTTCACTATCTCCCCATCCACCCATCTCTTTCCTTCTTCTGGTTCCTTTACTTCTGCGTCTCTTTGATCTTCCTGTTAACAGGCATTTTGACATCAGCGCAGCTTTCTTAATAATGTATGTCAGTATCATCGGAAACGCGAACCAACAAAACACCACGTGACCACAGAAACACGGAAGTCGGCTGTCATTGTTTATAAAGGGTTGAACTTAAAGCTCTGATGAAACAGAGGCAGTTCAACAGTGCCAGTCAGAGCTGCGTGCATGCCCTCGAGCACAGCTATTGTAACCACATGGCTCTTCCTCGTGCTCTTGTTGACTGAGGCCCTTCTGCACCAATAAACCAGAGCCACCAAGCCAATCTCCCCAGCCATCATGGAAAATCACCCCAGAGGAAGACGTGCACACGCCGCAGCCACCCTCTGACCTTATTATGGGTCCAATAATTCAAGCTTTAATGCATTTTCCTCTGCTACAGTTTCCATTTACCTGCTCAGCTGTTTTCCACACACCACGGAGCAGGGGGTCATTTAAAGACACAACCGCACAGAGATGAACACAAACACATGTTGAAGAGTTTGTCATTACTGCAGATGCAGTAACCAAAGGTCATTTATAGAAGCAGCAGCGTGCCCGGGATTCGGTTTGATTTCAGCCTCATCTTCCAAAAGTGAAAATCATTTGCAAAGCAACAGCTCTGCATGTTTTCTGTACCGGTCTCTTCAACAAACACATTAATCCTCCTCAGGCAAGGTCAAACTGAGGTCCTCTGTGTTTACACCACATAATGTTTCAACATTCTTGCCAGTACTCTGCAATTAGGATAAGAAGAGAGCAGGAAATGATGCTGCTTGGCCCTGCCCCAGTTCTCACCAAATTTGCCACCAGCTCATTTGAAGTATGATTTAGATCTTGGTAACAAGATTAGTGACAATGCTGAGAAAATACTGGTGTGAAACCTAGACATGACAACTGGAAAACCACTTCAAAGTCGATATCTACCCATTTTGAATGTATGCATGGAAGGAACAGGTTGACCTTTTGATGCTGATGTGACGTATTATTTGACACAGTCTTGTCGTCACCTTCAGGTTGCTCAGGGAACTGACTGCAGCAGACTACCCCTCACTATGTTGACTTAAAGGGGCTGCATGTGAGTTCAGTACATATGTGTGCCACCAAACATGGGGAAATAATAATACAGGAGGTATACAATGCATACACTGTGAGTCCCATTTTCGACCTCTGAATACAAGGTTAATAGTTTACCACTGTTCTCAGTCTTTATGCTAAGCTATGCTAACCGACTGCTAGCCATAGCTTTGAACAGTGTCATATGACAGTGGTGTCAATCTAGTTTTGGCAAGATGGCAAACACAAGTCTCCACTTGCATGTCCAGTGGCCACTTGGTGAATGGATCAGATTGTTTTTCAGCCAGTCTGACAGGTCCACTCTCAATTCGCTCTGATCTCACATGAACCTCAAACAAATTTAACTGGACAACAGCTGCTGGCAAAAACAACAACGTCAGTAACACTTTGATTTCATTATCTGTGCTGCTTTCACGACTGGTTGTCAAGGCAGATACAACCAGATCAGGGAGCACCTGGGTGTGATGACATCATCATTCCCAAAGGTCTCAGTTTTTCTTCGTCCACACTACAACACACCGTGGAGTTTTTAAACTAAACCAGGGTCAGCAGCGTTTACCGCTCCACCCTCATCAACCCGAGGTCGTGTGTTTGTCAGCATTGGAAGACCATGTTTTTGAAGATACAGGAGGTTCTGGAAACACTCTTTCAGGGAAGTGCAGTGGTGCACAAAAAATGCTCTGTCCTGGCTAATTGGCTAATTCCTCCCCAACAGGCCTACAAAGGAGCAGTTGTAATGGAGCAGTCTACAGTCTGCTGAGAGAGATGACCATGATTCACATCATGGGGTTAGATTAGAGCAACGATTTTGCTCTTGACAAAAAAGAACTGTTCGGCACGTTGTTCTAAAGTAGAACAAGCCTGCGAGGAGTTTGAAAAGAGCAGATTGACCCTAAAAAAAACCTGTATCCATCATGCTCAGAAATGTAAAGCTTATTTGCAATGGAACAGTGGCTATTTTAATTAGACTAAAGAGCTCAGCTGCAGGAAGGAATCCCCTGCTGAGTGTGATTCAGTCTGCGACTTTGATAATGTTTTCTCAAAGAAAAAAGGAGAAACAAAGCATCCGTTTATGGTAATTACCATGGCAGCAGCACAAAATCCATAACAGCAAGTGTGGTGTTGGTGTGGTAAATTTATTTTTTGTTCTCGAATCTCATTTTTACGGAGGGAGAGCCTTCAAAAACTCTATTCATGGGCTCCTAGTCAGTTGTTAGTGAGATAAATTTAAAAGAGGTATTAATAAGCACCCAGATGGGAATCGGGCTAAACCCACTGTGTTGTTTGTCTTACTTTGGTTTGTGTTGTTTTAGGCCTTTCTGTACTAATCCCTGTTGATAATTAGTTTTTCAATGAACTGTGTTCCTCCACTGCATGTACTGCGTTGTCTTTCTGTTTCTTTGAACTTGTTGGTTTTCTATTTTTTCATTCATTGTAATTTTCTTTTTCTCTTTTCCTGCTTTTTTCTTCCAATGAGTTGAAGTTATAACATGAAGCCTTGATGGTTTTCTGACCTCACCTGCACAGCCACTTCCTAAAGAAACCATACATTACTTTATGTGTGAAATAAAAACTGGAATTATTGTACCACCTGAAAAACTGACTTCCACATGATTCAAATATTACAAGAAAAAAGATTTCATTGACAACAGTGGTATAACAGAGGTATAACACTAGCTGCACTGCTACTGAGAGCTCTATAGTGTCTTACCCATTTGTCTTTCATAGTGAGTATGTGTGGGTAGCAGTATTAATGCTGAACATGACAGCAAAGTTCAATAAATAAAGAGTAAACATGATAAAAGTTTAACCATGCCACAACATTATGTGTAAACACTGTATTTTAGGAATACACCACCTGAATCCAGCAGGACTGGTGAAGTTGCTAAACTTGCTGTCATCATGTTTTTCTATAATAATGAACATTATTAGGTTATTTCCAATAAAAAATGAAATAGTATGATATCAGAGAATCTATCAATAGCTGAATTCAGTACTTAGGTTTTCAGCTGTTGTTTAAAGGAGACCAAGTCTCTTATAACTCTTGGCAGGAAATTCAGTGTACTCCATGTTTTGGTAGCAAAGTCTACAGGAGAGGTCAGCACGCCTCAGACTAACTCATGTCAGCACAGGAAACAGTCACAAGAAGCTCATGTAGATGTATGAGGAAAGAATATGTGTGCTCATTCAGGTCACTTTGGTTACTTGAAGCCTTTTTGGCCATGAACTGGATGAGATGAGCCTGAAACAGTGCTTACTTTAATTATTTAATCCAAACACCCAGTGCCAACATACTGTAGACAGGAAACACCACAAACAGAGAAAAAACTCCTCAAGCTTCGTCATCCAACAAACCACACACACACTGTTACTCTTACACTCTCCAGCAACTAGACACATCCTCAACAAACGAACAATGAAATGCCAAAAGAAATACCCTCCAATATTATCAGCCATTTCTCCCAGGTTAAACACCAGAAGGCATGGTGCAGTTAGGTACTGTAAAAAAAGAATGGAGATTTCAACTACTGAACCTCTGCACTTTCTGTATGTGTACCACTCCATCAATATATGGCACTGTGTCTACCTGGAGGATAATAAATAGAGGATACATAATGAATGCTTTGATGAATTAACATTTGATCCTACTGTGTATTGAGTTGTATAAAACTATCAGTGTATGATAGCTATAGGAAGAGGACAAGAGCTGTGCCCATCTTCAGCAGCACACGGAGGCTGTCCCATTTCAAAGACAGCAAATTGATGGATCGCCTTCTGGCCCAATATATCCCAAGATTCACTGGTGAATAAAATAATAGGGCCACAAACAGCACTGACAGAGAGCCCTGGGATTACCCTGAGAAATGTAAGTGCTGGGTTTCAGTTTGGTTGGTACGACTGTTAAAACCAAGAGCCTTAAGACCTCAAAATTGTCAAGGCTGTCAAGGTTGCTATAGGCAACATGACCCGTTTGCTCCGAAGGGCACGGCCTCTGATGGGGACACAGCTATGTGTGATAGTCTCTGCTGTGTAACTGTAAGAAGGGCGGACACTTGTCTCACCTCTCTGCACTGAAGTTAACAGAATATGCATGTTATTGTAATAGCAAGTCATGTCCTCATACACGACACATGATCTTCCTTGAGACAGAGGAGGTGGATATGTGTGTGTGTGTCTCTGTGTGTTCATAGTGCACTGGTCAATTCTCACCAGTAGATAAACAGCAAAATATCTCTTTCTCATAGGGTTCTGTAGGTTTTATAGTTAAGACTTGGGCACACACACACACACACACACACACACACTGCAGTTGTGTGATGCTATGCCTTGGCCTTTGTCTCTCCACAGTGTTAATAAATCAATTTTGTATTGACCAGTGCCCTCAGATCAACAGCCAACCCGACACCTTCACACAGCTGAAAGGCTCATTTTCCTGTCAGAGAGGGACCGAACAAATCTTGGCAGAAGACACAGATCCTTTGATGCACTCAGTCCAATCCAGTATGCTAAAAAGAATGCTACTTCCCCCACATCATTTTGAAGTTCACTTTGTTGAGTCTTCTTGACAAAATTTGTAAAGTTTTCAGACTTTCATTTGCAGTTTTTCCACATCTGAAGCCAAGCTAAAGCTGTGGAGGATAAGCTTGCTTTTCCTGTTTACTTCAGAGGTGAGAATGTGTCTCGTGTGCCTGGGCTGTCAGCTCGGCTCTGTCAACAGCTCTATGGGTCCAATCACTGATGTACAATAGCTGATGCAGCCTCAGCTTCTCGCTCCCTGAGAGCAGCCTTGAGCCAATTTTCACCTCTGGCTTCTTGCTGCCTCCTGTAGCGTATTCCTGTCACATTAAGAGGAATTGTAGGCCTGAGTACCAGGACCCTGTGTCTCGCTCTGCCAGTTAGAAATTACTTTAAAACAGCAGAGGCGTCAGAGGAGAGGCTCAGAGCCTCTCACTGACCTGCTGTTACTGGAGCTGCAGAGAGAAGCCTGAGAGAAGAGATGTCACTGAGATGGTTTTCTGGTCTTAAAGCAACAAATATATCTTCTTATATATCAACACTTCAAATCAAAGTTTAAAATATGGGAAGTCAGTGAATCCCCAAGATCAAATTTCATGACAAAAGAAACATTTCCTGCGACTCTGCCATCTCCAAGTCAAACTGCTGGCATGGCTGAAAAGTTAAAATGCCTCCTGGGTAAACCTTCAAGTTAGTAATCTTTAATATCAGTCTAGATTTTCCCAGTGATGATCAATTGAACAGTGGAGGGCTTTCTGCCACGCATGAGAGGAGTCCATTAAAAAGCTGCACCATTGGTCGATTTTTATTATTGAAGTGATCTCTGTGCACCCAGATGGTTCCATATCAGTATTTATAGGCAGTAAACAAGAAGAAATGCACACTTCTGCACACTCCAAACTCCCAGTTCTGCTCTCCTATAGCTAAAATGCCAGGTTGATTGAGATGCAGTGTACTGGTCATGGGGTTGATACGTGGTGCAGCTGCACCAGATGAGCATGGTCAACTTCAGTAGAAGAGTATTTAAGGGGAACTATGCAAGTCTGGTCACTTTTTTCTCTGCAGAGCTCCCCCTAAAGATTCGGAGTGCATATTTTTAACACTGCTGTAAAAACTCACCACTAACCCTCCTCCCTCCCCCACTGGCTATGTGCATTTGTTTTCACCGAAGCCAGCGAGAAGGCAATCCAAGGAGCGATGTCTTCCAAGCAGGGTAACGTTACATATCATACAAGTTTTTAAGATGGGTATATTTGTGTAGTCTTTTCTGCCATAAACAAGAGATTACAGATTACAGGGTGTGTTTGTGTCGTAGTGCCGTAAAGCAGTCCATGTTTCTGGCAAGACCAGATCTGGGACACCGGGTCGGAGGCACTGATCTTGCAAGGTTGGTTTACAGCCATGAGACATTAGGTGGAAGGCAGAGAGCCTCCAATCTCCCAGTAACAAGCCATTTAACCATCACAATTACCCCAAAGCTGTTTAATTAAGGTAAAAATCTTACATAGTTTATATGACTCATGTCTTGCATTAACATTTGGGGACTTCTGAGTACAAACAGCCTTTTTCTGCTCTGGAACTAAAAGGGAAATTCAACAGCAATGAGGAATAAAAGTTATTTTTTCTCATTCATTTCAGCTGCTGAAATCCCCCAGTCATAGATCCTCTTCTCTTGGCTCTGAGCTATCTCAAAGCCATTGTTGAAGAGCGTAATGCTCTTCTTTGTGGCTTTTCAGTTCTACTTATTCTGAACAGCAGGTCACCAGCGCTTTCATTACAGTATGTACAATGCAAATGACAGGGGAGTGAATGGTGGTGGGTGTTTGAAACAGGACTGCGGGAGGGAGGGGCTGCTGCCATAACCCCTTCCTGAAGCGTCTCCTGACTCTGAGGATGTGAGAGCGAGGGGAGAAGCTGCAGACACCTGGCGCGCTTCCCAGAGCCTTTCATGTCGTGTTGGGAACCATCCTCTCTACCAACGGGCTCTTTCAGCAAACAGCAGGACATGCCAGCAACACAATACGTCCCACAGCCTGAGTCTCACACCATCCTGGCAATCGCAGTCGCTCATAATCTGTGATCAAGTGATAACACACTGTCCAGAAACCTCCACAGTGGAGGCTGTATTGCAAAAATTGCCAAGAGGTACGCGTTCATCAAATTCAATTCAGTCAAACAGAAAGCATTCAAAAGGAAGAGTAAACACACAGACTTGGCTTTTAAACTAATTTATGCACCAGCAGCTCCATTATGGGGAAACTACAATGGGCTCCAGAGAAGGTGGGGGGAGAAATTAGCTCACACTAATAACAGATATTGAAGGTTATTAAAAGTCACTCCCACTCTACGAGGCAAAAAGGAGGGAAGGGACTTTTCGCTCTGCTCTCATACAATCCAATCATGTGTCATTGTGTGTGGAGGCCTGAGGGAGCGATGGCCAGCACTATTATCAGCCAGGTTATCAGCTGTTATAATTGCCCTCCCACTCACTGCAAAAATGGAGACTGAGGATTATGATTAAGGTGAAATGAAAGGGCAGAATAACAGACCTGGGATCTGACAGCAGGGAGGTGGTATTTTATGTGTGGCTGTGCCAATCTGAGTGTGAACGTCACATTAGAGAAAGTACTATACACTTGGCTGCTCTTACTTAGAGCTGGTGATAGAACACAGGCTAATCTGTTCTGATGGTCTCAGACTGACCCCCATGTAATAAATCAGAGGATGCATGAGGATCTACAGTACATATAATAAACATTTTTACTACAATGCTAAATACATGTTCATGCAGATGATAAAAATGTGTATGTGCATATGGCTCTCATGATGTTTTTACACTACAGTCCACTTATAATACTTTTCTTTACATAACATTAATTTGTGGCGAATAAAGCCAGGACAAAATATTTTATTCCCAAAAGAAACAATCCCATTTTAACATGTCCTGCAGTTTGTAGTTTTGTGTATTATCTTCCTGGTAGCAACTAAATCCAGTGAAGAAAGCCACAGTAAAGTAAGTGGGCTCCTCACTGACTTCATTTTCTGATAAGCAATTGTGGTGTTAAAAATGAAGACGTGGCTCACTCACCATCTCTGTCTAAGTCCTGCCACATATATGACCTAGTAAACAGAGTTAAACCACACCTCTGTGCCCCCTGAGAGAAGTCATAATCAAATGAATGTGCCCCTAACCCTCAGTGGTCATTACGACTAGAAAAAAGCTATATCAATGCGATCCATTTATATTCTCAATTTACTGGTAAATCGTTTGGTCAAAAAAGTTCCATAAAAATGTCATCACAACTTTGTAAATTACAAAAGGACTTTTGATCCAACCAACCACACACAGACAGACTCTGCCTCATGTCTCAACAAACCTGACACCCAGCACCAGCACCCCCCAGGCCCCTCCTTTTTTCCCTTCATCCACACGGCTGCATCCCTTCACATCATTCACCTTTACAGATGACACAATGGTTTTTCTTTCATTGAATATCTCTAAACAGAATTAAATGTGCTGTCACTGACGTCAGACTTACTTACTGTTCTTACAGCTCATTATTGGCTTTTTGGCACCCAGAAGGAGAGCCACCAGATTTTATTATGCTGTGCTGTGAGCCAAAGAGAACATCTTTCATAATGTATGTGCTCAATTGAAGAACACAACCTGGTGTGTGGTTTATTTGGTAAAAACACTTATACAAGGAGACCTGACTGATAAGGAACTGAGAAACTTGGGAAACAACAACTTAATACTTTAGCGCACAAAAATGAGAGCTGTGGTCGACCACTTCTTTTTTTTATTCTCAGTGGCCTGTTCCAGAGTGGGAACAAAACACACACACCCACACCTCGTGACCTTTAACGGTCTTGTATTCCCACTGACACATACCCTGACAGCAGTTTAATTACTCGCAGCAAAGTGCAGAGTCTGCCACAGCCAGCCTGACAAAGCCGTGGCAGGTTAGCAACATTAGCACTTTAAGCTAATGATTACAGTTCAGAGAGTGTGCTGTGGGGCAAACCATCCTGTCATTGATGCCAGTGGGAAACAGGAACCACTTGCGACTCAAGACTATCTAGCAGTTAAATTAAGAAAAAGACCAATTATTAGAGACTATTAAGAGGCAATGACGCACAATGGGTGGATTCAAGATAACTTACTTGATCTTAGCTGAAACCTACAGATTATAGTGTATTCTTTGTGTACAGTAAATGTGGACTTCATCAATGAGAATCTTTAAACATAGTAGCTGAATGGACAGAAGTTATCTAATAGTCTTTAAGGAGGATTTAGGAACAACTATCTTCATCGGCATGTTGAGGTGCAACTGTCCCCACAAAACCGGCGTGCTGACTCACCAAAGTTTTCTCAGGCTCCTGTTGGGACTCAGAGGAGGACTCCATGGTCAGGTCAAACCAGAGTCAGGCCTGTCAGCGCTGCTCTGACAACTGCATATCTGTCAGGAGGAGAAGCAGTGTGTTACCACAACAGGACAACATGAGGGCATTTATCTTTCTTTGAAAATTGGAAGAGCACTGAATTTCCCAGAGTGCTCTTTAATCTCATGTGGGATGTGTACTTCGCAAGATTGGACTTCTCTGTAACATCATGCCTACTCATCTATTACATTTCTGAAGAAACAGGCTGACGCAGACATACGACACACACTCTCTCTCCCTCCAGCCATAGAAGCAGCAGAAGCCCTCTCACTATCCCCTACTGTCTTTTCCCACCCAAACAAAAGGTGTTAGTAAACAGCCTGTTTCTAATGCAAGCAGGGGTGAGCAGAGGATCAGCCACTCCCCAGTCTCCCTTCCCGGGAGTCCTGGAAATTCATTCTTTAAATCTCTCTTCCCTCTGCCTGCCCTCAGCTCCTCTCCCTATAGAAATGTTGGAGCATGACACTGTTTTTAACCTTTATCTATCCAGGGAAGGTTTCTGCCAGCTGCCACTTACCTAGTTCACTGGACCAGAGAGAGAGGACACCTGTTGTAGGTCTCTTTATGGAGCCACAGGAATGTGACCAAACTGCCCTCTTGTATATGTGAGGCAGGGATGTAACAAGAAAAGGTTCAGATCACGTCTGGTCTTTCAAACCTGATTCTGATCTAACTCCAGAAAACACTTAATTCTGCTGAACAACAGCACTGATGACAGTGTGGAGAATGTTGCTTGTGTGGAGGAGAAAAATACAGTTAGTCTGGAGAAAGGTTCTTGGCCTCATTTTAGAATTGACAGTGGACTGTTGACTGTGAACCATCAAACCGCACAAAGTTACAGTATATGTTAGGTTTGATAAGATGCATTGTCATAATGATACCACGTGCCCTGATGTTCTTGGCCTATGAACTGCTTTGTGAGAAAATCTGGTCCCCGCTCATCCTCTTTCTGCTGTTTATGAAGGAAAAAAAGTGGATTGCTGAGCCGATACTGAATGGTTCCTGTTTCACTCCTTTGCCTTTCCCACTTCCCCATCTCAAGTTGTTCATTGTGCTTCAGTGGCTAGCTCAGTCATCACACAGACCTGTGTGGAGCTAGAATGTTTTCTCTGTACCTGTGTCTGTAAAGTGTAACTATGGATGTGATCCGATCTGGCTTTTTAGTCCCAACAATGGGCTGCAGGATTAATCTTATTTTCATTGTCATCGTGATGTCAACATGCACGATAAACACATGAACAGATCAGCGTCATGGATCAGCCCCATTATCCAACACCTGATCCAGCTATTTAGTCAATATCTGGGTCGATAACTGATCTTAATATCGGATCGGTGCATCCCTAAGTGTAACATGGCCGTCGGTGTGAAAACGAGTGAGACTGGTTTTCTATTGCCCTGTGATAGACAGGGTGAAAATCCATGCTCAGCCTTCGTCAGCTGGGAGAGGCTCCAGTCCCCTGGTGACCCTAACAGGATAAGCAGTACAGCTAATGGATGAATGTTCAGGTGAAGAGTTGAGCCCTGGCCTCTGCCTCCGGTCCATGATGACCACATAAAAATTATAAACGTTGTGCAGACTGATTCTGGCATGCCCTGGCTTAGGTTGTAAGAAAAAACAAAACATTAGTATCACTTGGAAAACTGTTCAGACTGTAATATGTACTGAACTGTCTGGGCAGAGGTTCACACAGGGATGACAAGAATACACACAAAATCAGATTCTGCTCAGTCAACTGGAAGAAAACAAAACAAACCCTGAGCCCAAAAACAAACTCCACACTTCCAATAAAAGATAAACCTCTGATCCAAAAACTAGAAAGGTTTACCCAACACCAATTATCAAAACTTCACAGTTGCCTGCTAAAACAAATTGTTACCAGTGGGAAAATGGAGCAAACAGAGGCTGGGACGTGCTGCACACAGAATCGTCTGTCTGTCCACATTAGCTGGCCCTGCTCCACATCTGTTCACCACCACACTCACTGCACCTGTCTGGTTTTTGCCTCTATAGTCGCGTCATGTGCACACAATAAGACACAGGCTTAACCCCACTGTCCGCAGCAGGGACACCACTGTCAGCAAGTCCTTGAAATGACTTCGTGATCAAGAGGGGCCATCTGTTAATTACACTCTCTGCTTTACTGGAGATTATTTTGTGTGGAGCAGCTGCTTGCTGACCAACACGTGGTTGTCCTGAAAATGCTTTCAAGATTAGGGCAGGCAGCCACTTATGCTGATTGCTGTTTTGGGTGAATTTTTTTTTTAAGGCTGTGGCCCCACCTGAGATTACACCTGATCAGCCTATCAGAGGCTGTAGAAGCCAGGAGCCCAAATATAAAAAAGAAGCTGCATTGTGTTTTGACCTGACACCGCAGATCCAGGGATTGTTTGCAGAATAACGTGATGCCTCATTAAACAGGTGTACACACACTGATGAGCTACAGCACCGTGACAGCTACACCACCCCATTCACAGCACGGTGCCATGCACTGTGTGCTGTGACACATTCCTCCTATAACCGTAAAATGTTATGTGACTTGTGACACAGCAGCCCTTCTGTTGATGTGGAGCAGATGGAGTTGCCTCCACAGCCCTTATGTATCAATGAAGTGCCAGTATGTGGGTTTTTATCTCCTCAGGTCGCTGCATGTAGCTGCTCATCACTGCTGACCGGGCGATGCTCTGACCACATCATCTGGCCAAGTTATGCATGAAGGGGTGCTCTGGTGGGTGAGTGGTTACAGAGCATGCCCATATGGGCTCTGGCCCTTGTGCAGAGCCCATATGCAGTAAATGATCATTTCTTCCCACATTCTCCCTCCTCATTTCCTGTCATACCTCCACTGTCCTATCTAATAAAGGCAAAAATGCCCAAAAAATAACTAAAAGAAAAGTTATGCATGATTGAGACATGGTGTCTGAGTGACAGGCAGGGCTCCAAACATGCCCCTCTCTGTTTCTGTTTTTGTATTAGCCAGGAGTGCAACAGGGTCATGTATGGGTAAGCTGGTGATAAGAAGGTTATGTGCATCCTTATTCAGAGTCTACAGTAGTAATGCAGTAGTTAAGTGGTTAGAAAAAATGAAAAAGGACTGTTGAAAAGCAGATGGAAATGGACAAAGACACTTGATGTCTGTGAACATTTTTAAAGTGGCTCCAACATGATTCTGTCCTCTGACTCTGTCCACAGCAGCTTCTGTGCTGGTGCTCCTGCTGCTTCCCTAAACTCTCCCACATCTGGATCAACTGCAAAAGATACAGATTATAGACAAGTGCCTCACACGACCTCAAGTCATATGACACAAACTATTATTTCAATAACTGAGATGATCCAAAGGTAACACTGCACATCTCTCTGCGGGGGAGAGAGTTTAGCTTTACCTACTCGCACAGTGTTTCTCTTCGTTACCTGCCAATAACAGCCTCAGCCTGCTGACTTTGGCTTTTGTGGTTGATTTGTGATACAAAGCACAATGTGTTTAGTCACCCTGAAAATAAAGGTTAAACATACACCATTTGATTTACCAATTGTCCTGTATTCACAGTGCTGAGACCAGTAATTTGAGCATGAGCTCATCCAAACCAGTCAGAGCTCTAAACAGCGACATGAAATGCCTCCTAGGAACAGGGCATGAAATCCACAAAAAAGAAAATAGGGTGCAGGTTTTAGGATTTAACAGTGGGCTGAGATCGTATTGTACAGAGAAGCAGCACTAAGTAACACTGTGAGAATAATGAAATAGTGCAGGTGCTGTTCTGTTCGGGGTGATGTTGACTGTAGTGTGAAGATCACGTTTTGTTGCTGCTGATACCGACCATCTATAAGTGAGATTGATTGATTCCTGCCTGATATTGATCATTTTGGCTTGCTCTGCAGATCTCACACACTTTGTTTGAATTCCTCACAGCTGACATGTTGTTTTGTTTTGGTGGTCTGTCGTGTTAGTCACATACTCTTAATGAGAACATGAGTGAATCAGCCTGGACTGATTGGCAGCCAATCAATCTGGCCATCCTGTTGATATAAATAAAGTGAATCTCTCTGACACTGTTTGACAGCAGGTTTATGAGACAAACAGACAGAGGACAAGAGGACAGGAGGACATCCTGACAGTAAGACGCTCACTAAACCCGTCGCCCTCCCCCTCCATCATTCATTCTGCTAATGTAACGCTCCGGCGCTCCGACAGCCTCTTGGCTCCAGCCAGCACACACACTTCATCTAAACCTTGGCTCTCAAGGACCCGTCACACTGAGACAGATGCTTTCCACTCTTTCTCAAGCCTAGCTTTAGCAATCAGCTCATGACTCAGCCTGGAGCAGCAGTCACACAGCTGAGGTGAGAAATAAGAAGGAAAAAAAATCAGGGCCTGTAACAATGGGGAATGTTTTGTCACAGTATGTGGGAGGTCAACATATTTTATTTGGTACGGTTTTGATCCCACTGCAGCTTCGCTTTGACTGACCAAAGTCACATCAGCTTTGAAGGTGCCCTCTATTTGCAGCTGCCTCTGTGAAGATAAAGCTAGAATTTGTTTTCTGAATGAAATCTTTCAGTGTCTACTTTGGTGATGCCTTCCATCACTTTTCCTCTAGAACCACCAGCAGCAGCAGCACAAATGTGTCTTATGTAATACTTTGCTATGACCAGCTCCATACACACTGTGACAGATAATCCCCAGTAGCTTTAGCTGTGTTTGTCTTAAGTGCTAATCAGGAAATATCAAAGCTCTCAAGACGTGCTTTAAATTATGTAAAAACATTCACATAATTAATATTTTCTTTGGCAAAACAAAGATAAACTTATTTTCTGAGAGAGAATTTAGTCTGTGCCCAATATCACCCTTCTACTTCCTGTATAGTCCACTATATAGTGAGTTTGCCTATTTATGGTTAAGTCCAAATGCATAGAATTATTATACCCTATATCAGGGCTGTCAAACTCAATCACACAAGGGGCCAAAAGTTAAGACATATAGTATGTCGCAGGCCAGCAGACTAAAACTGACATTGTTTATTAGAAATGTGAATTTGAACATCCAGCATACTGTACACTTTCTCAAAAAAAGAATATAATGAATGAAAATAAAAATTACTTTTCAAAATGAAATATCAGATATGAACAAGCTGGTGAAAACTGTATTGTAGACTGTATAAGGGAGTGAAAAAAAACAAAAACAAAAGCAGAGCAAAACACATATTTAGCCTATAGTTTCCTCTCCTATGCCAGTTTTCCATACTCAGCAGCTTTTCCGTTTGGGGTTCGGTCCTGAGCTGAGTGGAGGTGTGCATCAGTGAGATGACTTCTGCGTGCCGCTTTGTTGTCAACAGAACAGCAGGCAGGGCTTGGCGCTTGTCAATATACTGCTTGGTCTTGGCCATACGGTAGCTGTTGCAGTGTGTTATGGGATTTGTAGTGTGAGTAGTGTGAGCGCTATGCTGGCAGGCCATTAATAATAGAAACATGAAATTTTCTATTATTGTATTGAAATGTATTGTGCTTGTGTTGAAACTAAAACTGATGGGGATTATGACACTTAATAAGTATGCATCCTAGTGTTTTTCATTTTGCATATGAGCTCTATATTGTCCTCTGACTGGAGTAGTGAATGATTTCAGACACAACACTGGATCAGGCCTCAAGCCCTGCCCACCACCAGGTACTCCAGGTGCTCCTGGTAAAAATCAAAGAGCATCAGGATGGTTAGATGAGACATCACAGACTGAGCCACATGTTTAAGCCTCAGACATGATGATGATAATGATGGTGTTAGCATTTAGCACACTGTACACTGCACTCAGTTACACAGATCCACAAGTGTAACTATAGACTCTTAAATTAGTTTTTTGTAGTCTAATTATTATTGCACCGTTTTTCTGAATCAACACCAGACACTACTTATAGGGCGTGTTGGAGTCTTCACTGTCCAAACAAAGGACAAGTCAGTGACAGACAATCCCCTCTGCTGTGGCTCTATTGTGTTCGCTCTCTCCTACACTTCACTGACACTCTGCCCCTTCACACAAGCCGCTACATAACAATCTGTTTTAGTTGCAGTGCAGCTGCTTGTGAACTAAGAGCTGTGAATCATTGCCAAAGATAGAGGGCAAACGCACCGGGAATCCTAAACTAGTGGCTTGGCAGTGGCCCCAAAGCAAGGCTACAATCAGACTGAGGGGTTTTTCCACAGAGCCAAAAGATAACAGGGAACCTCTGGGAATTATTTCACTAAGACCTCACAAACAAGCAGAGCAATGTGTGTTTTCAGTTCAGACTCCAATGCAACATCACAAATACCAGGTATGTGACTGAGTGTCACTGGCTCATTGGATTTACAAATGAGCAAATGGGCAGATCACACAGTGCCGAGCAGCACAAGTCAGTGCAATAGTAGCAACCAGAGTTGCTGTGACTAATGGACACCAATGCTTTTTCTACTCCTCTTTGTTCTGCATCATTTACCAGACAAAAGGATGGAGGTGGTGAGAGTGGTTTTATGACATAATGTACACAGGTCTGAGCCATGTAAAAGTTTCCATACGAGGGCAGACCAATACAAACAGAGACACAAGCATTTGCATAGGTGCTCATTAGGGTGTCTGTAGTTGAAAATGCAGCCCAAGGTTGCTGGTGCAGCTGGACTGGCAGGCTAGGCTAACCAACTGTGGCTAAAAAGCTTCATTTATAGGTTCTACTCATCTCCCAACTACGGGATGATACCCAAAGTGTTTCTGTAGAGGGCTTTTTACATTAAACTCTCAGCCATCATTATTACAAGGTTGTCTGTTTGTTTCAGCTTGACCCACATTTCATTTTCAATCAGTCAGCATGACATCATGCCACTCCTGCCTGTTATCTGATAAAGCCCAGGCTGCTGTAGTGCTGCTTTTTTCACAATCCAGTATTCATTTTCATAATCTAATGTCTTTTTGTTTCATTCTTACAATTCAATTACACAATTGAATTCAGAGCAATCATTGCTAGTTGTAATACTGGTATGACCAGTGCAAAAAGGTTGAACTCAAAGGTTATTTCAGTCCCTCTGGATCTTCCTTCTGTTTCCAGCTATCTACTGGTTACCTTTACTGTCTTGAATGCATCTTGTAACATTGTTTCACTCACATAAACTTCATCAGTTATGAATAGGAATAGGAATAGGAGTTGATAAATAATTATGGTGACAGTTTGTTTAATTAAACTTCACAAAAGTGACTGTATTCAGTTAAGTAATATGACTCATAAAGAGTTAGTAAAACCAGAGTGTTTTGCCAGAGTATGTATGACAGAAATTAATATGAAATTGGAAGAGAATGAAATTAAATCCCAATATTTAGTTTGGATTGCTTGTTGTATTTTATTTTACGATCTGCTGCACTATGACTGTGATTGTTTTTAGATTAACAGTGGCGCCCTGCTCAAGGGCAGGCAAGGACAGCAATCATTTCAGGATGCTAAGCTGATTGTAGTGATGTTACTGTCTGCTCTCAAGAGAGTCAGGCAGCTCTGTGACAGCCCAACAAGCAGATCTATAATGGACCATCACTGCTGAGTGTTTGGAAAATGATTACCAGTGGTTAAGTGAGACATACAGGGCTACAGTGCCACGAGAGAGAGGGGACAGCAAAGGAGGTCACAGGTTGGGCCCTGATATTTTTACCAATTGCAACAATAAAACTCAAACATCAAACTGATGCTGAGACAATCTGTGCTTTTGATACCTTTGTCTCTTTCATCACAACCGCCAGCCACTACGATATCTTTGAGCCAGGCCTCCACTTCTGCTCAGTGATAGTGATATAGGATTATTGCACCAACAACCCTTCCTTCCATCCATCCATCCATGCAGAGTCATAGGGAGCTAGAGCCAATCCCATCTGACACAGGCCAAGGGCAGAGTTCACCTGGACATGCCACCTGACAGAACTGATACACCGATCAGGCAAAACATTATGAGCACTGACAGGTGAAGTGAAAAACAGTGAATAACACTTCATCATGGCACCTGTTAGTGGGTGGGATATATTAGGCAGCAAGTGAACATTTTCTCCTCAAAAACTGATGTGTTAGAGGCAGGAAAAATGCAGGGTCAGAGCATCTGAAAAGCTGCAGCTCTTGTGGGCTGTTCCCGGAAGTTCATGCTGGTTCTGAGCAGAATACACAGTGCATCACAGTTTGTTGAGTATTTTGCAGCAAAAAGGGACCAACACAATATTAGGCAGGTGGTCAGAATGTCTTGCCTGATCGGTGCATGTTCTTCCTTTAGAAAAGGAAAAGATGTGCTGCTATGCATTTGCTTACTAGAGGCAGCAATGACTAATTGTTGAAGAGCACTTTCAGTTCCATTGACGTAAATATATATAATCAGTGAGTGATCCTATGTACATTCTGAACTCATCTGTTTGAATCAGGCCTTTTAATGGTGCTGCTCATACTACCACACCAACAGTAAATAGCAGCTGTGTTTGCTAATAAATGACTGACTGTCAGCTCATTGACACCTGCGCTGGCTCCAGAGCCAGTTACTGCAGCTTCAGGCTAACATTCATCAAGACTCATTAAGATCACTGACAAGGGCAGGGACACGAACTTGATGAACTACAGGGAGGAAGCGTTGGAGTAAATACATACGTTTCTCATGGATTCAGCCTACAAGCTTTTGAGCATCCTAATGCCTCCACAGCTTGAGGGAAGAAGCTGGTGCCCAGGCTGACAGATGATATCACCATACTCCAGTATCAGCAGCTACCAGAAGCTACCGGCAACTTTTAAGGTGGAGTGTTTTCTTGTGTGTGCATGACCACAGCCTCCAGGAATTGATTGATCCACCTCAAACCTCAATGACAACCATGAAAATGTCTTTCATTTTTATAACAGATCTCTACATGACGTGGGGTTTAGTGATGATTAGATCTCCAAGGGTGTGTGTATGAAGCCTGCAGACAATGTGAGTCTGAAAGAGCTGCCTCTTCCCTTTCCCCTCTCTCCTTATGAAATTTGAGATGTGTCCAAACGCTGCCTTCAGAGAAGCTGGAGCAGGGTGAATTACTTTTTCCATCTTCCACCGCTCACTGCACTTTCTTCTCACTCGAAGCCACAGAGGGATACTTTGCCAGAAACTGTCATGGAGCCATTTCTTGGACTGACGAGCTAAACTCGCTGTGAAATGAGCACTGCTACAAGACAGACAAATATTAATCCATTGTATCTGTAGAGACCGAATTTAAATTCTAATGTAATTCTAATGTGATAATTGACTGTTTTGCAAGACCCAGCTGCAGATTGACCTGTATTTGTTTTATGTCTTGGACTGAGTTGAGCTGTATTTTCAAGGTAGGACAGGTGAAAGGCAGATGTTGATGCAGGGGCTCAAGGGTGATGGGAGGAGTCTGGACTTAATGTGCTACCAGACGTTCCTCATGATGATAGGTATGAACTGAGGTGGTAAATGTTCAGACAGCACACAGGACAGGAGATGGTGTTGGTTGACACGTGCTGAGAGAGATATTTAAGATGTGTTCAGGATTTGATGACAACACTGGATGCTGCCTCATCCTGCTGTTTTGTGAGGGTTAACACAGGAGAAGCTCCAGTCCCTACATTATTGTCTACATGGTTCTCATCGCTGTCATGAGTCTGTGGTTGTGTCGTGTCACCTGTGATGATGGCCTGGATTAGTGGTGCAACGGATCACGGATCAACCATGAACCGATCGATCTCCACGGATCGGTATGCAAGTGGTCCGCGGATCGATTGATGAAAAAAAAAGTTGTGTGTGTAATGTGGGAACACGTAGGCGCGCCGCCCCAGCTGAATAAATAGGCAATTTAAAAAAGTCTGTTTGTGTATTTGAAGCTGCAGCTCTACATCACACACAACAATAACAAAAATATTCGTTTTATCAACATGTTTGAAAACCGCCACAGACCCTCCCCACTGATCCGAAAATGATCCAAACCGTGACCCCCAAACCGCGGTCCGGTCGGATCCGTGAGGTTTCTGATCCGTTGCACCCCTACCCTGGATGCACCTCCAGTGCTGTGTCTCTGTTTTCAGCAAAGTGGCTGCTGCTTCTCTGCAGATTACTCTCTTCCCTCTCTGAAGTCATGTAACATGTCAGCTCTTGCTGCTTTGAGCTGCCTTTGCACATCTGAATACAATAACTCAGACTCTCAGCAATTTCCAAACCTCTGCTGTCAGCCACAGCTTCAGGTTCAAACATGACGTGACTGTTTTAGTGACTGTGACATCATGAGTACACTGACTACATAATACAGATATGTGGAGCTACTGAGCTACTGAATCTACTGAGCCAACACAGAGCTGAGTCAAATCAGACATGCGGCTCAGGACTGAGGAACTGAAGTGTTTTCACCCTAACCCTAATACTCTCTATGAAAAAAACTCAACAAAGACAAGGGGAACAGGTGAATCCAAAGTTGCTCAGTCAAATGTAATCTTCTGCCTGTCCCACTTTGGTGCTGTGCTCACGGAGAGACATCTTTAAACAGAATTAATCCATGTAGGTCAGGGAGCCAGGAATATTAATCAAGCATGTAAGCAGAGGAAGAGGATTGCCTTGCTAGACCGCAGAGAATCCAGCACTGTAAGAATGACTTTTCAGCCCCTGTGACGAGGATAGAAATATCTAAGCGATGATACTGTACACGCAGGAACACAGAGTCTCAGAGGTAGGATAGCATGACGATGCTGGAGAGAACAGATACGTGTTCTGTGGGAGACTTGCAGATTGTTGCACAATTAAACATTATCTGGCAGCCACTTCACTCAGATCAAATCTCATCCCTCTGTAGATCCTGTTTTCATAAGTACAAGATGACTTTACATATCTCTGTCCCTGCCACATTAAAGCAGCTGTGAGCACCGTGAAGGTCTGGTTAGAGACAGTGTCCATCTCATAAAACAGAATTCGCTCAGGAACCTTCACTTGCCTTTAGTTATGCCAAATCTCAGTTCCCAGTTCTCTGTTTCCCAAGTTCCTGTTTCAGTAATATTGGCAACACACCCTCCCCTGTTGGACAGTGCATTTGTCAACACAATACAAATGTCAAAAAACCAGAATGGCCTGAATAATAGCTGCAAAGGTTAACAGACAGACATGGTGGCTACACACTCAGAGAGGTCTGTCAGTTGTGTAGAATATTAGCACAACAATGCATTTCACACATTGTTCAAGCATTAATTCTAAGTAACCTGGTTTAACAGTTTTACTGTCCAGTGGTGTGGTCAAATGAAGAATTGGAAATATTTTCATGACTTAAACTACTACTACTGTTTGTTATTACCTGATAATATGACCACTAATGAGCTGCTGTACATTCATCACCCCAAGGAAACAAATAAAATACATCTATTTACAATTTCATCATTAGTTGTTGGAAATGCTGTGTCATATGATCAGCTCATGTGCCTCATTAAAGCTGATTTCTACTGCTGTGTCAAAACAGGTACCACTGTCAAAAGTAGGTTTGCTGAGGAAGAGATTAAATTCAGAATGTACATAAAGGATATCATTATTAGTTTCACGTGCCTCTGTGGGGACACCCAAATACCCCAATGACACAGACTCTCTTTTCTTTCTATCATATCCCCCTCTCATGTGGGAGAAAGGAATGTGGAGCACCACGTGTGTCACCTCCAAAATTAAAACTGTACTATGCTTTCAAATTCTACAAGGTGACTCAGCACTCACTGACATCCATTTATCTGATCCATCAGGACGACGCCTGGATGCGAATGCTAATGAGGAGGAGAAGATTGAGAAGGGCTGAACTCCTGCGGTGTCAAGGAGAATGTGGTGACCTCAGACGATTGATTCCCCCTTGGAGGAGGAGAACAGCAGCTTCGTGGTTTAACCAACTGTTGACTAGAATGGACTGCATGAACCCATCACTGCCACAGAGACAGAACAAAAGACACAGCTCCACTACAGAGCTGCACGCTGAGAATGTGTATGACGCACACAGCCTGAGCTGAATAATATGTGTCTGTGTATGTGATGGTTCTTGCATAACAGAGAAGGGAGGCAGATTGTGAGGCTGAGATGGAGACACATCCAGTCTACAGGTGCGATCCATCATTTTTCATATTTTAAAGAATTTGCAGATGTCACATGGAAGGTAAGAGAGCAAAGGTCATCGAAGCAGGTGATATTCATGTGACCCAGCAACAACCTCTGAAGAGAAGGGCACGTGGGAAAAAACATGGAGGTGGAAGACATCATCTCTACATGAGAAGAGCTGTCAGCGGCTGCACCTTCTCCTCTCAGCCTGGGATTTTGACAGCTATCTACAGCGTAACACCACTCTAAGGACTAAGCAGCTAGCTCAGGATCAGTATGCATAACCAAGCTACTGTGTGATGTGACTTTTTATTAGCCTCTCTTACCCTAACGGAGTACAAAACATCAAAAATATGCTACAAGAGTTACATCATGAGCCACAGCATCATAAAAAGATGAGATCAAGAGAATTTAAAGTGAAAGACACAAGCACAGAGGCGCGGGGGCAGCCAGACCGACACAGCATGCACGTGTAGAGGAGGAGGACGAGGGGAGTAAATGAAGGACCTACCTCGTGCAGCCCGGGCAGGCAAAAGCACCATTATATTCACAACACAGCCTCTGAGAGAGGAAAAGGGAGAGAGGCAGGGAGAGAGACATAGAGATGACATCACCATATTTTTCTCCCTCCTCCTCTGAAATGTAGGCTAGTGCTGCAGGGCTGCCGGTGTCAGCAGCCGAGCACATTGCGAGCTCGCCTCACGTTCAACAACAGACAAGTGCGTGCTCTATAAGCCTTCCCTCACCGCTGTGACCTCAGTGTTTTGATGTCAACACCCCCAACGGAGTCTCACATACACACATACGCACACACTGAGGGAACGAACTCTTTCCTCACTCCAGTACCAAAAGGTACCATGCAACAACACTTATATAAGTGCTGCAATAAGCTCAAGCCCAACAGAGGGCTCATAGAGTTCTGAGTGATGAACATGTTTTTCTTTGGAGCTCTAGTAAAACACTCAGAGAAACCACATCCTGTCAGGCTGGATGGTATATCCAGGTGGGCGGAGCGTGGGTCATGGCTGAGAGTACTGACATCACAAAGTTACAGATGTCTTGACAGCTGGTTTTAAGACAGTTGGCTCAGTTTCTGAATACAGACTGTGTGTTTATCTCTGTGGACTGAGGCTTAAACAAAAAACACATGAACATCTTCCCTCTTGTCATAGCAAAGACAAGAGAGGGATCAGGTTCTGTCTGATTGTTACACCACTCCTACTCAGATGTGTGCCAACAATGAGGTTACCAAGAGGAATCAACACAATGCAAGTAACTGCATGGTTCAGAACTAATGCTGCTTCCACCCAAACACAGATCATTAACAGTTACTGAAGCCTAGTGCTTTATTCTTTAAAAATGAACACGCTCAAAAAATACTTCACCGACCCTGGTCACTGACCCAGGGACTGTAAACAACTACCCGGTGTTTGAAATAAAAGTAAACCTAGTCATTAAGAGCAGCAGATATGATTTTACTTCTAACAGGGAATGAGGCCAGTGACCTGCCTGAGAGCAACAATTACAACAAAGCAAGACTGATATGGCACAATGGGAAACACTGCCCGTGGCCTATTGTACTGCATGTTAATGGGCATATATGGGCTGCCACTGCAGGGCTTTGATCTTTTAAATTGCTTTTCCTTGGATACTAAAAAAAACATTGGCATTCGAGGTTATCATTGTTCCACACAAAAATGCATTTGTGTTTGTGCTACCAACATTGTCACTGATGATGACACATATTTTTAAACACTTCAATATTGAGATGTGTTCAAGCATTGATTAGCTAAACCTCTCTGAGCCTCATGAAGGAAAAATCATTAAGTCTTACTGTCTCTGTCTCATTGCTGCCCTCCCTATGAGCCTGTCATTCAGGGTGCGCAGAGTGTGCTGCATGCATGTGCCTAGACTGGGCTGGCCAGTCACAATAAGCATTGTGTAATATGTATTTAGCCTACCTTGAGTTATTGGTGTTGAACATATCATTTAGTTCTTTATTTGGCAAGGTTTTAGGTAAATGACATCATAAAATGCAAATCAGCAGATTAAACAACATATTCTTGTGTGTCTGCCATCAGTGCAACAATGACATCAGAATACAAAACACGTTCCCAATAAGACTACATGTTAGCCAGCAGTGCTCTGCAGTCAAAGCCAGACCTCAAGCTTGTGGGGCAGTGATGGAAATGGCGCCCACCATAATTTGCCCAGGCCCCAATGTGATATCTTCAAAATTTCCCGGTTAAGTGGATTCAGGTCCACTGAGACAGCAAGACACAATCGTGTGCCTCATAACATCAAAATGAATCCTCCTCTTCTTTCCCCTTGTCCCATTTCCACACCAACCCTCTATATTGTTATGGTGCAGCACAGCAGGAGTATAATCATGCTCTGACCCTGTCCCAGCGGTTGCTTGTAATACTGTGAGATAACGCTCAAAGTTTATTCCTTTGTGGCATAAAGTGCAACCAAGGTGCTACTTCTGGAATAACTGTGTGGGAGCGTGATGAAGAAGAGGAAACACAGCCCTGTGTTTGTTTTATATTTTAAGATTGAAGACGTGATGTGTCTTTTTCCTCGAGCCGTGGCGTCGCTTCACTAACAGATGTCTCTGTGATTGTGTTGTGTTGTGTGTCTGTCCTGGTCCAGCTGCAGGGGATAACATGCTGCCGACAAAAGCACCCAGCTGTGAGTGTCCTCCTGAGGGAAGAGCAGGCAGGTCAGAGCTGAGTTTGGTGTGTCAGAAAGGCTGGCCGACGATTCTACGCTACACACTTACATAGTATACGCATATGTGCACACACACATACACCATTTTGGTGCAATGCATAGCCATGGGCGTTTGGATAAGGATGAGAAAATGAAAGCACATGACATTAAGGATTTGAAGGGTGATTTTATTTTATAGAATACATGATGCTGAGTGCATCATGTATTCTTAGCCAATGCTGCCCTCACCCATCACCTGACCACTGCTGCCCAGTGGCAGAGATGTTTTATGATTTTTCACTGGATTGCCATAATTGAGTCTGAGATCCTCCATGAACCTACAACCTTCACTGCTCTGTTAGTTGCTCCCCTGAAGAAATAAACAGCCTGGTTTCTGCAACAGCCTAGCATCAAAAACACACATCTATTAGAAAAATCCATCCTGCTGGAACACTTAGCAAAACTCCCAGAACATAACAAAATGTTTGCAGAAGATCTATCAAATGCTGCTTTCAGTATTTATCTGTCAAAAGGGTTTTGGAAAAATATATGCTGGAAACCTTGCTGACCAGAGGGAGAGGATGAAACTCTTCTATTTCACTCTCTTCCTGCATCTCTCCATGGATAGATGCACCGCTCTAAACTGAATTACACAGTTGTATGGAGCTTGAAGCAGCAGTGGAGCATCAGCCCAAACCAGCCAGTGGCAGACAGGCTGTGGAGAGGCTGCAGTGATTTGACTAATCTAAGAGAGCAGCAGATGATAAGGCAGCACACACAGACACCCATCTCCTGCAAAAAATGCATCACGCAGATATTATTAAGCAAAATTTCTGAATGTGAATCACCTTCGGTCAACTTCATCAGGTTCAACTGGTTAAAGTGCTTCTTGTAACTTGTTTGGTGCATCTGCACCAGCACTTTTTCTGACAATTAAAATTCTTGTTCTTAAATGCTTTTATGCTGAGAGACATTTGCCTGCCTCATCACAGCAGCACTTTAACTTTGACCCTCAAATTTGAGCTATTAATCAACAGCCTGACATGTTGCCCTTTCTAACCTCTGAGAGCCACAGAGTTCAAAATGGTGGAAAGTGTTGTAGCTTTTTAGCCATGTGTCATCATCCACTTATCTTTAACTTCCTCTGTCATTACCAGCTCCAGTAATGGTCTGCAGGCAGTTACCAGACAGGACTTAATGGTACAATGTCTTTTGAATAAACTGAGTCAATTTATTGCTTGACTGAGCTATGCTAATGAGCTCATGAGTTCGCTAACTGACCCTTAGCAAGTGTATGTCTCTCTTTTTCCATCATTTATTGAACAAAATGATTTTAAATGGTGAACAAATGGGGAATGCAAGAAGATGGGCACTTTCAGGATATGACCAGCATTATTTAAGTCAATAGGCAATTCATCAACCATCTACTATATATTGAAGAATTTGTCCTCAAATGTGGCCTCAACTTCTTAAGAGTGTGTATTTATCTTCATCTTGGTTTTGGACTTGGTCAGACAAAACAAGATTTTGGAGAAATTACCTTAGGCTTATGAAACGGATTAATCTGTAATCAAGTTTTTTGGCCTGGAAAGCATCAACCCCTCCTCTGGCTCAGCATTAAATTCAACCTAAACCATCTCCCTCAGCAGTTTCCAAGATCTGTCTAAATGTTGCCTGCAAATGAGCTTTTGAATGAGAGGCTAGGGGAGCTCATCTGACCTTGAACAAGTCAGGGCCATGTGAGGAGATTACACCACTGCAAGGAAAAGTCATCTTTAAGGGGATTAATGAGCATCGAGAAAGATGGAAAAAAAAAATACAGAGTTGAGTCAAATTTGTGGAGAGTGTAGAACATTTACTACAGGTTCTGTGAGCCAAAGGCTTCTTCAAAAATACCTCAAAGTTAAACATCTCTTTGTTGAAGGAGGAGGCCCGTCACCTACTGTTATTATCAGACCAAATCTCTCAGTCAAGCCTGCTCAACCTGAACACAAGGTGACGAGATGGGCCTCCGAAGATAACTTATCTGTGAAGTGATAACGCTCAGGGAGGGCTCAGAAAATACTTAGAAGCTGATAAGCATAAACAGAACAAAAGAGAAACAGAGAGATGAAAGTCAAACAGTGCATCTCAAAATAAAAGTTTCCTTTTTTAATCCATGTTCAGTCAAGAGATACAAGAAGAGTCTTAATCGGCATAAAGATGCAAAAACATCTGGCTATTTAAAACTTTTTTTTTTTTTAAAAAAGTGGCCCATTGTTAACAGCTGCTACCACTCAAAATCAAAGAGGTGGCACCTATCACAAATTCCAGTCAGGACTTTCACAATAAAACCAGGGTAGAAATATGATGATGATTCAGATTTTGACTTGTGATTCCACCCTTTTGCCCCTGGATATGTATCTGTGCATGCTACGATGTCAAATTAGGGCTGGGCGATAAAACGATAACGATATGTATCTCAATAGACACGTACTCGATATCAATAGAAAATGCGTTCGATAGAAAGTTTCGATAGAATGTTTTTTTTCCTCAAGAAACGGCGTAAGTTTAGCTCCGCTTGAATCTTTGTTGCGAAGCAATCTTAGTTGCATGAGCAAAGGCACTCGTCCTCTATCTGGTGCCTAGCAACGACGTGAGTGACAGGCTAATAGCCAATCATGTAACAGTATCAGTTTGGTTGCGCCATCTTGTTGTCTCGTGGTCGCAAACGAAAGAAACGAAAGATGAGTGCTGCAACGAGCGAGGAGAAATTGTGGATAAGAACGGAACGGTCAGCTCACCAGTATGGGAGTTTTTTGGATTTTACAAATCTGATCGTAGTCAGACAAATGTTATTTTTTACCGTATTTTCCGCACTATAAGGCGCACTTAAAAGCCTTTATTTTCTCAAAAAACGACAGTGCGCTTTATAATCAGGAGCGCCTTATATATGGATCAATTGGTTAATTGGTTGATCCATACTGGTTGTACACGGCGCTCAACTATCGACTATCCGCCGAATTAGCTATAAAAGCTAACGATCCTCATATTCCCGTTTAAGACACGAAGTCTCATTCACACTTGGTGAATCTCTAATCTCACCAACAAGTACGACTGGTAAACTACAAGGCCGCAGCGCTTGCAGCATTACGGCTACCGTAGTCAGTAAACACCGTACTATGCTTACTCACAGTCCCACACCCACAGCACAGCTCCATCTAGTGGATGCATAGCGCAACCCCAGTCAAACGTTTGACTGCAGTATCTTCTGTTCGATGCGCCTTATAATCCGGTGCGCCCTATATATGAAAAAAGTTCTAAAATAGGCCATTCATTGAAGGTGCCTTTATAATCCGGTGCGCCTATAGTGCGGAAAATACGGTAAATGTTATTCACCAGAGGGTGAACTTTTTTGCACAACTTGCAGTAAAAATATACATATGATGATTCTTCTCTGTGACAGGTTTTGCTATGTTTACATTTAACACTTTGCACGTTTTTATACACTTTAGACTTGTTAAGCACTTTATTATTGATAATTGTACAGTTTTCATTGTGATTGTAACATTGAACAGAAGGTTAAGTTTTAAATAAAAATGTTTAAATTCAGTATTTTTCCATCCTGGACCTTATTTTAAATAGGTCATACAATTTCAGTTTCAATAATTATCGATATCGGCCAATATGAAACACTATATCGTGATACAGATTTCAGCCATATCGCCCAGCCCTAGTCAAAATATTATTACTGCTTTAACATGGGGACAGAAAATCCCTCCTCTCTTCTGATTGGCGTGCTCAGTTTTAAGTGCTGTCTGATATGCTGCATCCTCTTTCAGGAGGAGGAAGACATTAGGCAGCACAACCCCACACTGGGAATGAAACTACAACATCAAAAATCACTGGGAACCTGCTATTTGTCCACAAACTAGAACAGCTTCTGATAAAGCATCCCTCCGAGATGGGTTTTCTTTTCCTTCACTATATACTCTTTGTTTCTGCTCAGGAAAATATTTACAACCGCTCAAAAAAATAAACCTTCAGAACCTTCACTGCCCAGAGCACAAAGGTGGAATAATACAGCAACAGAAAGGTAAACTCTGGTGCCTTTGTTCCCTACTGGTTAAGTAGAAAACGTATTTTGTTAATCCCTTCAGACTGCTGCACGAGTGGATTGTAGTCATTCAACTTCAGTGGTTCACTGGTGTTCATTTGCACCACCTGGCACACATTTTATTTAGTGTTTGTTTTTCCCTGCTGTGACACACCTATGATTGTCCTCTGTATAACTGCAGGTGTGGTCAGAGGCTATAATTAGCTACAGTTCCACACCATGAGCTGAGCACAGCTTCTTTCTCAGTCTGGCAGTCATCACTCATCCCTTGAGTTCAGATGTGAATGAATTTTTGAGGTTGAAGCGCTGTGTTGTGTGGAGGCTGGTAATGACTGTTATGCAGCAAGGCAAGATTCCTCCATGGTGGTAAGGTGAAGCTGTTGTAACTAGTGGCAGTTCTAGCTTGTATGGTCCCGTGGGAATACCAATTATATATATATACACAATCATCAATACCAAGATAAAGTAGCAAGAGTAAAATACAGAATCAAAACTACTACGCCGCACAAATCTTTCAGCTCACATTGCATTATCCCAAATAGGACTTACACAGTTTAAACTGCCCAAGTGTCATGGATGGATGGATGGATGGATGGATGGATGGATGGATGGATGGATGGATGGATAGATGAATGGATTGGTCTCAACACATACTGATAAAATAAATAAATAATTAAATAAATAAATAATAAATGAAAAAATAAAATTCACCTTTTGCCCCTGATGCTTTTATGTATCATCCACACCTTAGTTTGGCCAGTGTCCCTCTGCTAACATAGAGAGCACAAGGTTTATGGACCACATGTCAGTCAGGGACATGGTGCAGAGCAAGTCATTATATTGGCCAGTTGCTGCAGCTGCAGTGCTGCACACTGCTTCAACTTTTCCCACAAGGTTTTACAGCCAAAGTTAATCTAAAGAAAACTTGCAGAGCATTGACATAAAAGTTATGCCAGCCAGAAACCTTCTTACTATTGCCTGATCAAAGAGGAATGAATGAGCAGTTAATTTTGTGTTTCCCAGTCCCAGAGTTATAAAAGTCTGGTTGCCACTGCTGCCAGGACTTCAGGGTTTCCTGCAGTGTTTAATAATGGGATCAGCCCACCTGTGTGGCTTCGATGCCTGCAGATCTGTCTGTGGTGCAGGAAGAGGCAGCAGCTCAGGCGGGCAGTAATATGGTTCCCTCTGAAACGATGCTCTTGGGCCTGACGGGGGTGGACACTCCAGTTAATAGACTCAGACACTCACACAGGGCCTGACGCGCCCCCACTGCTTTATCAAATAAGCAAATATTTCTGCTCTATCTGCTGACATGAGAAGCCATGCTTAACTAAACCCAGTCATTGCTGGAGACAGGTGCAAATTAAAGCTGTGTTTGTTCACTTGTCTGATGTATGAGCCAACAGCAGCAGAGCTCCTCAGAATATTGAACACTGAGACAATGAAACAAAAGTTACACAATAATATGGTCACAGTGGAGTAAAAACAGCTGTTTTCACTGTTAAGCCTTAGCTAACCCTCTCATGGATGGTAACAAAGGCTGCTGAACTACACACTGAGGCAAAGTGGGCCAGAGTTTAACCTGATTGATGTGCCGCTGTTGGATTAATCCCAACTGACAAGAAGTGAGAGTCAACTATCTCACTTCAAGCGCATCTGGCATTTGTCAGAGCAAATGCATCCAATCAGCCAAGCCACAGCCAGTGGCCTGAGTGTCCCAGCTGGGAAGATCAGCCTGCACTGAAGCACTGGCCTTGGCATTTTGATACGTTCGTGAGCAGCACGGTATTTGTTATGGGCTCTGACAGTGTTTCAGTCTGGAGGCACAGAGAGCTGTGGGACTGCTGACTTGCTGACAGGTGAGTATCTGCTCGGTGAGGGAACCAAGATGCTGGGATTGTTTCATTGTTTCATAATGTGGCTGCTGAGAAGCCCTTCAAGGACTGTGACTGTGATTGATGACTATAAATATATTCTTGTCACATGGCTCTGAGCTGATCACCTCTGTTGGTAATACATGGGAAACACTAACTGCGCTCTATCTATTGGTCCTTTCCCAATACACAGTTACAGCTTTGTTTGGCTCTACTTGTTTTGGTCATCTTTAATTACAACTACTTACTACTACATAGTACTTCCTCAACGTGGGCGGGGTTCTCATAGCATGAATGCTATGGCTGCCTTTTGATCCTCTCATCAGCTCCAAACACAGTCGTCTGCACCTGGTCGATGGACCACGGTGTGGTTTTGAAAGAATAAAAACAGCCGCAGTACAGAGCAGTGGGCACTGTTGCTGCTGTGTTATTAAAAATGGCAGGTTTAATTCTTGTGTTAGACGTCGAGTTTGCGACTCTTCCAGTGATGACACTCTGGCCAATCAGTGGCCGGCAGTCAGTTTTAAATCACATTTTGGCACAGCTCACTTCAGCTCCCCTCACCAGAAGCAATGTCAAAAAAAAGTACCAGGTACTGGGTACTACCCCGAGTACAAAATCAAAAAAAAAAAAAAAAAAGAGTCAAGAGGCAAGTCGAGTAATGCTGGTGGAAAAGAGCCATATATTGACAACAGCTGGATTTTCTCAGTCAATTAGTCCTTTTAAAGGTCCACTTCACTGGCACTGCAGCTCACAAGACTCAAACAGCATACATATTGTCTGTATATGAAATTCTGACAGGATGGCACACAGACATGTTGCTGCAAGGCCCAGTCATGTGCGTCTGACAGCAGACCTTTGTATGACTGAGTGACTCATTTCAACTGGAAAACCACGCAGAATGCCTTCACATCTACAATAAACAGATAAAACATTCTTACAATGAATAAGATTTGTCTGAATCAGCTGAACAGCTCAATAAGAATACTGACCATGGAAGATTCAGTTCCAGTGCATCTGTGGCAGCCTATTTAGCATCTAGTTAATATTCTGTAATCTGGAATCTCAGCCAAACAATTAAATGTACACAAGAGAGGAACTGACACTGGACAGTCACAGTCAAAAATACAGTGAAATAGATTTCTCTTTTTGTCATGACAGCAACAGCAGAGGTTTTAAGAAGAAGAAGATGGAGCTGACAAAAAGTTAAATGCTCACCATACCATGACTGAAAGAAAAGCCAGTCATATCCTCCATTTGGTTCAATTCATTTTACTGTCATCTGAGTTCTCATGCATGTGCAAACAGATGAATCATCAACAAACAAATAAAAGCTACTGTAGTGCTGACACGAGGCTGGACCATCCGCTTCTGTAAAAACACGTGTAGTATCTTGTCCCATATGCTTAAGAAATAATTACATCCATGAAACGTGAAGATGCCACCTGCCAACTCTTGAGACACGGCCTTGTATAGAAAGAAACAGCCACACTCCCACAAGTTGGGCACTCAGCATAATTAATCAGCTTCATTAACATAACTGTGTGTCTCAAGGAAAATGTTCCACTGACAGCCTTTCATCCACATACATCTCCATGAATGCTATCAAGCAAGTGGCAATAACAGGAAAAGTTAAATATGCAAGGTTTTTTCTGCAAGACATTTGAACTAGTGAAGTTCCAAAAAGTCAAGACTCACTGTTTCAAACAGTCAACAGTGTGTCACTTAACTAGAATCTGAGCTCTTAGATCTTTAGCCTTGAGGAAGATACTGAACAGAGACCACGACCTCTCTATGCTCACGTTCTTGTGACACACCATCACGCTGGGATTCCACTGGATGCGTGTGTGTCGCGTCTCCACTCCAGCACGGCAGCGGAGCCGATACGTTTCTGTCAACGTGTGTGCTTCCACCGGCTGCGGACGTGCTGTGTCACGGCTCCGGCTCAGCTCTGGCCTTCCGGAGCCCTCCACAACACATACGCAGAGTATGAATTCAGCACAGAGCAGATCATGCGGGACAGGAAACCGTGCACAAAACACAAAACAAAACACCCTGGTTAATTTTCAAAATCATTTAAAATAAGTTCAAAATGTTAACGGCAGATCACTGCACTACACCTTGAAAACGTAATGGGCAGAGGCAGACCTGAAGTCAACAGGTCAGATGTTTTCAGACATTTGACCCCGTTGACACCATGGACAAGGAGAGGCTGACTGTAAATCACAAAACAGGCAGATCAACAGGTCAGCATTGGGTTGTTTTCCTGCTACTCCTCTGGATTAAATGCACTGTTTTTGGTTTTGTGGTTCTACGTCCCGCTGTATTGCACGACTCTACATGAATTTGTATTCGAATTTCGTGGGTCCGTGTGATTCCCACTATCCGGTGGAGCCACAACACACATCACAGACACATTCGGTGGGTGTTGACGGATGGCGGAGCATGGAGCGGACACAAAGTGCAGCCGTTCTGCAGCTGTTCCACATCCAGTGGAATTCCGGCGTCAGCCTCAGCCCATCTGTTCAGATCAAAGTCCACAGCAACCAAAACACAGATTACATATCCGGAAGTGTTCTTGCTCCGCCCCCCTTTATTAAGGTTGCATCAAGGTGTGGACTTAAGACAGCGAAGTACAACAGTAGGGATGCTCAGCCACACACAAAGCTGTAACCAAATTGCACTCCATGACAGCACGCTTCATATTACATTTCATTTGACTCTAATACATTGCATTGGACATACTGTTATACTGTACATTTTCCAGACCTTGTCCATTGTTTGTGGAGATTTGAGTTTAAATGAATTTGTCACAGTAAAGTCAGGCACAGATGTGTTGACGTGTAACACAACAATCATAAAACATTCACATTTTCCTACAATCTATGGAAAATGTATTGATAAATGGAGTCCTGAATAAGACCAACCTATGACAGGCATCCATAGATGCTCAAAATCCCCAACCCTAAACCTTATTTTGGATTCTGCTATGTGCAACCAATATGTTGATTTTTCCATTTCCATTTCTCATTCAGTAGTTCACTTCCATCACTGTGAAATCCAGCCACACAAGAATAACCCAGTTCTGTTTATGTCTGTGTCACTATTAATATATTTCTGATGCTCACTAATATATTCTAAATTTAAATTCAAAGCTAGACATGTCTGCCACAGAGGTGCACACACAGGCGGCAAGCTGTGGTTTCGTGAAGGGCTGAATGGAAACTGCATTTGACTGGCAAATGAGCTGGCCGCTCTTGTGACCCTGGATTGCGCACCTCACCTTAACAAAAGTTTGTCATGGAAAGTTTGGGATTACCCTTCATTTAAATGCAAACACACAAATGGATGGAAAACATGGAAACAATGTGTGACAGGGAGAGAACCTGCGATGACTCCAGCACACAGAGCAGAATATTCTGATGGGTGTTTTCATCTTCTACCTCGAATCACCTGAGGTGCAATGTACTCCCATCATATTTATACTAATGCATTCATACTAATATGTACCTTTAAATGCAGACTTAGCTTTCCATCATAAAAACCTATTCAATGCTGTACATGTTACAAACTGTGCAGAGAGCTGGAAGGAGATAGCATCATACAGCACTATCACAAGATGAGGACATAACAGGCTGGTGTGTGATATCCAATGACAGGCCAGGATCTGCCAGATGCATCAGTTGTTTGACACAATCAGGAACAGGTCCTGATGCCGGTGAGTGTCCTGTTTCTGCTCCTGGCTATACCGCCAAGTGAAAGTGGTAACAGAGCACCGGGGCTGAGGAGGCTGCAGACATGCAACACTGCAGCAGGATCACAGGAACATGTAGAAGGCAGGGGAAGTCAGGATAAAACAACACCTCTTCAGCACTGCCATCCGATCATGTAATGTATCTCTGAACAACAAGGCCAAACAGATTCCAAATCCACATCCTCATCCATACATCAACAAGGTACAATGTTGTTGAAGGATATCGATCATTCACGCTTCACTACTCACCACTTTGCTGCATGAGGTTCTGACCGCACAGATGCAAATATGCCGACACGTACCAGCACTGAGTGAATATAGACTATTCTTCAAAATGTTCCCGCTCCGCTGTGAGCCGGGACAGCCTGCAGAGACGCAGACTGAGATGGAGAAGCTGCCAGACTTGCGCCTCAGCTATCGCTAACCCTGTTTTATTACATAATAGTACGCACTGCTCGACTGCAGAGTCACGGCTGTCAACTCGCCTCAGATACTCACACACAAACCGCGGTAAAGCAATTAAGCTAGCTGCGTTTAATCAACATTTTGTGCTCCTCTTGTTTGTGTGCGGGTGCCACTCACCTTTGCTTCGCTGGAGGTCTGCCGGTGGGTGGGCTGTCTGACTCACGGAAGGAAAACACTCGGCTGCAAATGTTCAGCCAGTCCTCAGAGACGTTTGTCCGTCTGCTAACTGTTAGCTGACGACGTTTTAATGTTTCTTACTAGATAGTCACCGCTTTAGTCGGTAATGGCTGCGGTTCTCCTCGGTCCAGCCGCCTCGTGTAGGTCCAACATTAAAGCCTGGACGGTAAAAACAACTAACTTTACAAGTCCTGCTATATTTTCTATTGGCAATCTGTGACCAATGTTCAGTCAACTTGTTAGCCACTAGCCCGCCTGCACGGTTCTGTCATGGGTTTGAGTGGGAAACGGTCAAGGCAACTGCAACACACGGCATTTCCGGTGTAAGTTTCAAACTAAAAGTCCGAGGACAGGTTTAATTTTAAAGCTGCAACATGTTCTTGTGTAATTTGTTCTTTTGTAATTCACTCAAGGTTGTTTTGCATATAGTCTTTTGTCACAGTGCTCTTAAGTTTAAATCTTAAAAATTCACTAACAAAAGTTGTGATGGAAGTTTTCTGTAAAATTGTTCTACAACTCACCAGTCACAAATCAGATTCTCCATATGTCAACACCCAAAATTGTTCAACCCTGTGAATTAGACTCTCAGTTTGCACCACTTGAAAATAAAGTTGCAAAACCTAACTTTAAAAAGATTATGAAATGCGACATTATTTTGTCCGTTTTACTTGGTGTCTTCAGAGAATGTACAATTTGATTTTCCGGTGTCGGTATGATGGACTGGGTTCATAGAAATATCCAACATATTCTTCTTCTAACATCTTTTCATTAGGTTTTTTTTTTGTGAAATCTGTTTTTGAATTGTGTTTTATTCTTTCTTGTATATCTTAATAACACATCCACTTGGTTTTTCAGATTTTATTGATTTAATTATTTCATTAGATATTAGTTCCATATGAATACATGAATTGTTGTGTATTGTTATTGCAATTTGTAAGAGTACAAATAGTATCAGGTGAAGTCATTTTCTCTTTGGTGTCAGTGTCGTGGTCCTAAATTTATTTTGAAGGTCAAACGTTCAATACCCTGTCTCTGGTTTATGATAAGGTAACTTGATGCACCAACAGTGACTTCCTCTCTTGTTTCTGGTCGGTGATCGTTTGAGTTGCCTGGCTGGACACAGGACATCTCAACCACATCACTCCTTATTTCATATAAAACGCTGTGCAGGCTATACCTGACGTCTTCTATACAGCACACTTAATAAGAGACAGACATTATTACCCTTCTATCTGAATAAACTATTTTATGCCATGTATCGTTTACATCATGATTTAAGTAGGCCTATTATGTGTTGTAAACATCTTTGCCAAAATTATATTTGTGAATTCTTGCATGTGTCACCTGTCGGGGCTAATCGTCAGACCAGTTAATACAGGACTGAGTGTACACATAGGGACAAAGGCTGTGTCTCGAATAGGGGGGATTATATTGGTTGATATTCACTGAACACCTCTGATTATATTGCAAACGCGGAAAAAAAAAAAAAAAAAAAAAAATCTGTGGGTTAGAGAACTCCACAAGATGACTGTGCATGTTTGGGTAAAGGAAGACATCTAGTGGCTGTAGTGGCTGACAGAGGTTAAGGTTTATGTGCGTGATGGGATATTGAGAACATCTAGAGGCACATATTGGTAACTGCAGTGTTGTTGCTGTTTTTTTTTTTGTTTTGTTTTTTGTTTTTGTTTTTTTGCCCCCTAGGCCTTTATGAGATGTCAGATACTGTCCAGTCAATAGTCTGTCTGTCTGTCTGTCTGTCTGGAGGTTTTCACATAGCAAACTGTATTCAACTGGAAATCAAAGCTAGCAATTCTATCCCATATAAATTCAACTCCATTCCGAAAAAACATATATGTAATTGTTTATTAACTTGTTTTGGATTTATTTCATGAATTTCCCCATGTGCATCATGGACATACATGTGTCCCATGGAGCTTCTGTGTTACCAAGAATAAAGTCACCAGTCAAGATCTCTTTGTAGGGTTTCTTTTTTTGTTCCACAATCATAAATGTTGCCAAATATTAGTTTGCAATGCTGCAGTTTAAAATCAAACCATATGACACACATGAATGAACACACTGCACGTGTTATGCATTTAAAATAAATATAATTAGAATAAAAGTATATTCTCTCATCTATAGGTATAGCTGGAACTGAATGATAATTGATTGGTACCAAATAGTGTTTCTACTGTAAATCATTGAGGGTGTATATGAAACTTCATTCATTTAAAACTGAATGAAGCTACATGGGTTTGAACTCTGTCAGGATGAGAGCACATGGCCACTGAATGAATGCAAATGAATGTAAATTGACTGAATTACACAGTAAATAATGAAGGGGTAGCAAAACAATTAAAAATTGCATGGTAACACAGTTAGGCAGAATGAAACTGACATTAATGATTACTACAAACCATAGTACATCTAAAAAAACAGAGGATAAGATGACTCTTTTCCTGGCATGTATTAACACCACAATGTAGAATCGGTCTGGTTGAATCAGCTGTTGTGAAATTACCCAACTACCTAGGAGGCAAAAGTGTACATTGGACTTCCTCGTTGGCCTCCCTGCAGCTGTCCATCTTTCCCTCTCCCTCATGCACTCAACATGAAATATGCCAAATACATAGTGTTACCTGATGGAGAATTGAGGCATGGCAGATGCAAAGGTTTTCAACATAGATAACTGGACAGTGATAGTTAAAACTTACCTTTCTTCAATCCTCCATAGGGTCTAATGTAAAATATCAGGAATAGTATTTGCAGTAATGATAATTATACTACTACATTGTAATGTATTTGATGTTATCTGTCTGTGTATGAGACGCCCTGGCTACATGATGTGATTATATGACCTTCTGTGTGATGGGGCCTGTCCTTCCTGTGTGTGTGTGTGTGTGTGTGTGTGTGTTTTTGACAGCTTCTGTCTTCTCTGTTTGTTTCCCCCCTACACAGCCTCTTGTTTCCCACAATGCTCAGCGAACATCACCACCAAGATGGCCGACGCTATGGAGGAATATGAGAAAGAAGCTGGCTGCGTCCCTATTCTCCATCCCGAGGTAAGGTCCTCGGACTTCACGCCTTCGCACGCACATATGAACACACACAAAACGCATTACAGCAGTCCACGCGCGGGTGTCTGCGTGGTTTTGCCGTGCCTTTATTTTTGGAAACTCCGATGCCCCCTGCAAAACCACCGGTGGGGGGTGGCAGGCAGCTAACGATGCTAAAGGTGCTAACGCTAGCCCCCTCCTCCTGCTGCATAACCAGCAGACGCCAGGCAGATGTTGGTGTTAATGTTAACGATAACCGTGTTGATGCTTCCCGTGTTTATGACGCCGTGCAGCGAGTACACTTGGTTGTAAGCTGCGTGGTTAAGTCTGCAAACGGGGAAAGTAACGTTAATGGTTAATCCTTGCAGTCACCCGATGTTAGCTGTGTAGCTTAACTGGCTGTGCTGGCTGCTTTTAGCTGCGGTGATGAAAACTGTGTCAAATGGGTAACAACACATGAAGCCGTCATGTCCAGTGCGTTAATATTAGGTCACAATAACAACCACCAATGTGATTAAACGTCCCCCTCTTTTTGCTTGAAAACCATGTTGGTTTATTAGCATGAAACCGACAGCAGGTCCTCCTGACTGGGTTGACAGCAACGTTGTCTGTCACTGTGTCAACCAAGATTTGTTGTTTCTATCAACTAATGTCATTTTAAATCTTTCATGTTTCCATTTACAATAATGTGAAAGACTATACACAAATTAGCTGTTTTAAATTAACATTAATTACATTTGTTGTCATATTTAATCAATAATTATTGAAGCAATAATTGAAATTGCATCTGAAATATTCATTTAAACTTTGTTCTGATACAGAAACATGTTAATGTTTAAGTTCAGCTCTTTATTACAGACTGTTTAGGCCTTAGTCACCTATCTTAATTAAAATAACATATATACAATACAGGTGCTATCAGCTCAATAGTACATAGTTGTTACTATCTTGGCTTGGCAGATAATCTAATAATCAAAATCTGTTTGATAATGAACTCAGTTTGTTTAGTGACAGTTGACTTGCTGTTTTCTCAGTCTTGTTTTTCTTGTTGGTTTGTGGCCGGCAGGTCAGATCAGCTGATCTTCCCTCAGGCTTGGTTTCTAACTGTTAAACCTAGCAGTGTGTAGTTCAAATGATTCATGTCTTTTAGTTTATGAATATTCATATTCAGATGCTGACAGATGAGCTAGTCTACCAGGCAAAGACAGGCTGAAATGGGAATAGGCATCTAATAACTGTCTTGAATATCTAGGCAACATATTGGCTGGCACTGAATCAAACACTGAATGTGATGGTCCTGCTCGCACATAATGCCAGTATGAAACATTAGTGGTAATGGTGCTGCATCCTGAGTTGTCAGTGTGTCTCCTATGAATTTTGTCCCTTGGGGATCAATAACATATTCTGATACTGATTCTGATCAGCTACAGTGGCTGCTCTTGTAAAAACATACTGTATGCAAATCTTATCTCCTTTTGTTTTGTTTTGCCCAAAGGAAGTGAAGCAGAAAAAGGAACACAGTAGTCCCTCATCTGATTATTCTGCAAGTCTTTTGCATATGACTTACTGATTAAGGGTCATTTCTCTTAGAGATCATGAGACCTGTTCTCCCTCAGATGCTGCAGCGAAACCTGATATCACTTTGGATCTAAAACAGCTGGCCGATACCCACGCTGACAGCTGATCTGAGTCGGCCAACATATGTCATCTCCCATACTAGGTTTTCATGCAGGTTTGACTCGGCTTAGCTGTGGTGGACCAATGATAATTAGATTTAAAGTATTGTTAATGCACAGGTGTCATTTGACCTGCAACCAGACCCAGACTGAAATCAGCAAAAGAGTGATGGTGTTGAGAGAACTGAACTGTATTGTGTTTAGTGCTTAAGTAATGGATCTCTGTGCCATTCTATGGTTTTGGGTGTGTGGATCAAAGCTGATGACTGTGCAGATTCACATGACTGTGTCAAACATGGGCTGAATATTTATAATGCAATGGAGATCCCTGTTATATGCACATATTCTGTGATGGAGCCCAGTGCACTAGAGGGTTTATTAAAAGGCAGGCTTGATTGACCCGAGTCAAAATTTGCATAGCATCTGGAGGACTACAAACACACTCTTTTACACGCTTGCAGATAGGAGCCTCTCCCAAATAGATAAAATGGAAATCTGAAATTATTTCTCAGTTGTCAGTTAAGTTTATTTCCATTCAACATGTTGAGATCACAAAGGAGCAAAATATGTTAGTCAGGTCCAGCAGTGTACAGGATGATAACATTGACATCATAGACCCTAAAGAAATAATTGTAATGATAAATAATTAAAATAACCTTGAAAGAATAAATAGAAATAGACACATAGTTGCTGAGGACAGACTTATAATAATAGTTCATAACCCTCACAGGCTCTGGGAAGAATTTATTTATTTGTACAGGAGTTTATTACATACGCCTTTCTGATTAAAATTCTCATTAAATCCTTTCACAGTGGTTCCTCCATAGATCTGTGTTGAACAGAATAATGGTTTTCTCTGTTCTCCTCTTGCCCCTATGTATGACAGATAACATGTTCCCTGCCTGTGCTGCAGTAACGCTCCACTAAAAACCATCGGTTTGCTGTTACTCTTAGCTGACTGTCCAAGAACTGTCCTTTTGGACACACTGGAAGCAATCTGCTCTACAGCATTCTCCAACTTATTTCTCCTTTGACAAAATAAGTTGTCAGTAATGCTTGTTTATCTGGATGTCACCTGACGGTGGAGTCTGAAACCTCAGACCGTCTTGGTTGAATAGATGTGGCAGACATGATTCAGTGTTGGAGGAGGCTGAGCTGGAGCCTGACAATGTACCAATGAAAGCTAGCTGAACTTTAATACACACATGGGCCACAGCAGCAGTGATTAATGGCAAAAATGAAAAAAAAAAAAGTTTTGAATACCCCAATGTGTGATTGTTCTGCAGTTGACCTGTTATGCAGCGAGTACTCGATAATAAATCAAACTTTGCATCAGAAGCAGAAGCTGTAAATGACATTGTTGATGTTGACACTGTGCACACAAAGAAATATACACAACACCAAAAATGAACTTGTGCTCCGTTCAAAGGTGAGATAAACCTTCTGCCATGAATTTAGAGGTGCCACCGGCTCTTTAAATCATTGCATAAGAGCGTTCGCGATATGAACTTTCGGCTGCACATCTACCTGTCATATTAAAGAAAGTTGTCCGACAGTAATAGCGTCATTGTAAATTAGGTTTATTTCCTCAGTGTACCCACACAGGCCTGGCTTAAAGTTGCTCCCTCTTTCAGCAGGGTGCTGCCTGGAATCTGGGTCATCGCGTAGATTGTAGTGAGAGCAGAGTGAAGCTGAATGCACGAGGCACCTGAATTAGAGCATCAGAACATTAGTGGCACATTCAGGAAAGCCATGTATATTTTTTCCTTCTTCTTTGAACCAGTTCAGTGCGTTGAATGCAAACATTTCCTCTTTTGTGGAATGTAAGAGATGACTGTCCTTAGCTTCCAGTTTCAGCTGAATATGTGAAGGGCTTTTCGTGCACAAAAGGCACAAACAGGACGAGGAACTGATCAGTTTATTTGTGGTGCAAAGAGGAAAATGCATTCTGTTTCTTCGGAGCATTCCCATCATTTCCGTACAGTGTTTCCCTTCTGCTTCCTCCTGATCCACAGATGTAAACTGTGCCTTGAATATTAAATTAGCCCCTTTAAATGACTCTAATTTCAGACTGGATTTGATTGTGAGCTGTGGCTACAACCAGCACGAGGAGGAACACAATAACGGAACAATTTAATCCAAGAGAGCAGTCACTGCAGAAAATCAATCCTGATATGTTCTTAATTAAAATCTGAATATCACCATCATTGTGCTGTTGCTCCAACTATTTCTCCTACCACTGATGGCTGCACAGTAAATGTTCATTTTCAGAGCTGTTGCTGTCCGACATTTTTAGCTCGTGGCACGTGACCCCTTGCCCCCCAAGGAGTGGTTGCCATATGTCCCACTGACCAGCCCCACTGACAAAAGCCAGGCCTACTGCCTCACTAAAAAGATGAGATTCCATGGTAAAATCAATGGGTGCCATGACATGGATAATATGTTTAATTAATGTCAGCACTGCTGCTTCACATGTATGTGTGCTCTTCAGTGCACAGGTCCAGCTGTCACTGTCATGAAATTTTAGGTGACGATTAATTGCCAAACAAGTTCTGAACATTTTCTGCCACTTGCCTGAACAAGTGTGATGGAAATGTGACATTTCTGTTAGTTTCATCCAGGTGTTTTTATTCAGATGAATGAAACCATTAGAACTATTACACAAAATGATTGAGGTCAGTTCAAATACCTGCGATCAGGTGATTATGTAGTTGTGACAGGCGTATAATGCAGGTACATAGTTAAGAGGCTGTGAATTATCACTGTAGCTACAAATGCCATCATCAGCCTCTCAGATGGCAGGAGGGATAGAGAGAAGGGAGAGGGCTGTCATGATTGGTCAGAGGTTATCTCTGTGGAGGCTGACATGAAGAAAGTTACTTAACATGTGGTGTCTGAGGGTTCAGAGCAGAGCCCTCTCTCCCTGTCCCTTGTTTGACGCAAATCAGATTCCCTGTTGAATTATCCGAGTGCTCTCCCCTCACTTTCCCCTGATTGAATATCCAGATGAAGGAAGAGGCTCCACCTTTGTCCACTTTTGCTCTGAGATTCTATCAGGCGGAAGAAAAAAGCCCTGCACAGTCGCAACCATAATTGAATGACTCCCTTTTTTTTCTCTGGCAGCTAAAATTAGTCCGAATTGGAAAGTTGAAACAAATCATATGGATTTGTAAAATGACCAGAACTTGGCAGTGCAAAGTGCAGACACTTCCTATCAGCTCTGACACTTTTAGAATGCATGGGAATAAAAATACAAGCTGGTCACCTTCACATCTCCTCTGTCTCAGTTTCCTCCTTCAGCCTCCTTTCCAGTCTCATTTACACTCTAGAATAAAATCCATCTGTTGGTTTCACACTCTTGTTTCTGCCTTGTAGAGTGATTGTAATTTCACAGCACCTTTTCCCCTACTGTTGATGATTTGTGTGTGAATGAGGAATCAAAGCTTTTTTCTACTGTTTAAGTGAAAGCATTAGTGTAACAGCAGTGGATGATATGAAGTAATTGTTGTCAGAAGGTCTGGCATCACATTACACTGCACACATGGCACAATGTTCATTCTTATGATTATTTAACACCACATCAGTTGAGGGCTTCTTCAGCTGATCAGATGATTTTCATTAGAAATGACTGATTGGTTGATCTCAGTCATCAATAACATTGATCACCTGTAGTTAACTCTCTGATGCCTGCAGTTGAGAGAAGCACTGTGTGTGGTGTAGTGTATCTCCACCTCCACCTTGCTCACAAGACAACATGTTGTCTGTGTAACGCACGCCATCTGCAGGGCATGTCAAAAATGATCAGTATTGACCATAGATCAGCCAATCAAACTCATAGATGATCTTTATTGGCAGCAAAAAGACATGATCGTGGCATTTTGTGAGAATTGAATTTCAAGAGACCACATAACTCATCACAAAGGAAACTGCAAAGTGCATATTCAGAATGATTACTCTGACCCGTAGTGTGATGAGAGTTAGGCTAAAGGATCGTTTGTTTTTGTAGTTGAAAATTAAATTTTCTAATCAAAGTGTGATTCACATGTGATTTCAAATCACAAATCATTTTAATCAATCACAAATCAATTTAAAGTTACATAATTACTCATTAGATCCCATATTCAGGTGTTTTTTTTATTATTATTATAAAGCAGGTCTAACTTCTGTATCAAAGCCTCAGTCCACAGAGAAATACAGAAATAAGTCAACAGTGGAGGATTGTTTACCAGGAGACGTGGCTATAAACAATCCAGGTTTCACATGTCAAACATCGGCTTTGTAAATGTTGTGTGTTGAAGAAAATGCAGTGAAGTCACTGTGGGGTTCATTTCCATCAGAACTCTGTGGGACACCTTCAGTCTGCTGCTGTTTCCTCCAGCAGGAATGATGAACTAACTGTCACTGACAGATTTACTCAGCTGTACATAATTTGCATTAACTCCATGAGTTAAAAAAACAGAGGACATCTTGGCTTTTGGTTAGCGCTCTCTGAATGCCAGTGTGTTGGCCAGAAATTGCTGTGGGACAGAGGATGCACTACTCCAGGGGGTGGGCTGTGTGTTCTGGCTCACAGCTTTTTTTCATCAATGATGATGTTTGTTATAATTACCACACCTGGACAGTTATACAGCTGGTAAGGTATTGAGTAATAATAGTAAATGAGCCGATGTGAATGCTGATTTTCAGTCCTTTTGTCACTGGACGTGACAGCAAAAATACATAGCCTCATCAGTTAGAAAGAAAACATGCATTTTTTTTTTTTTAACCAATCAACATTTCTGAGCTGGTACAAGAGATAATAAGCTGCTTCTTCTTCATGGACAAATAATGCTTACATGGAAGGACATTGGCATGATCATGTGTGGAGCTGTTTCCACCCACATTTTCATCCTCTATTATTTAATGCCAGTTTGATCCAAGGAAAAATACTGGACAGTGTCACCACGCCTTGTTTTCTACTTTAACATCCTTGTGTTTATACTGGCACAGAATCAATCAAAGAGTGTTTTTGAAGTAAAAATAATGATTGGTATCGTATGGGTTCAGAAATCATTTTTCACTTTCCAACTGCAGGGCTTGTGTTAGGCACACAGAAAACATGTTTGTCTTCCACCCTGCAAAGTTTGGTGAAACTCTGCATAACACTTGTCAAGATATTTAAACATGGCATTGCAGATGAAGCAGGGCTGGGACTTGAAAAATTCAAAACATAGCTTTTGAACAGAAATATTTGACAGGCCTCGGCTCTGGAACTGATTCCTGATTCATGTATGAATCTAAAACACAACCTGTCTGTGTTAGTTTTTCCCATGCACACTCTCCATCTTGTTCCTGTGACAGTGGCAGAGATGCTGTCTCAGCAGATCCCCCGGCGCTGTAGGGAGGCCCAGGCTCAGCTCAGAGAAGAGATGGTACAGCTCGAAGTCTCTGTGGCCCCCAAGCTCAGGATACACTGCAGCTCCCCACAAGCCTGCCACGTCCTGGAACCCCCCCCCCCCCACCCACCCCCCACCCACACAGGCTGCCTCATTATTCCTCATTATTGTACTATGCATATGAGGCTGGAAGGCCTGCGGGAAACCAAAACACTGAGCTGTTAAAGTCAATGCAGGATTCATGATCACAGTGTAGACTCTGAATTAGATACAAACATGATGAAGAAATAACAGAAGAAGAAGAAATAATTCAACTACATGTGTTTTTGTGTCTGTTGCATGTAGTCGGGCTGTGTCACCTCTCCTTCACAAAGTCAAGAGTGAGAATTACATAAGTCAGCGAGGGGGCTCAGTCTGCTAGATGCAGTGCAGACCGTGTTTCTGGGTGACGGAGGCTAATTGTGGTTTCCGTGGCGTTACTATGGAGCTTAATTGAATGCGAGTGGCACAGTCGCCACAGCTGTGTGACAGATTAGATCTCCAGCAGCAGCAGCAGCAGCGGGATTGAACAGGCCTGGTTTTGTCTGTCTCCTGCTGTTTTTCAGCTTTCATAAGTGTCTGCATCACTGTCCTGCTGGTCAGTGGCTCCACACTTGTTTTAAAGAAGCCTGTCCATCTTTTCTAGATTTATTGTTTTGCTAACCAAAATCTTGACATCCTCCTTGGCACTGGAGCATCTTTGATTCCTTTCTGTATTCCCAGATTGATCAGCTAAAAGACATTTTGACCTGTAATAGAAGGAAGTAACAACAGAGAAGAGGGTTGAATTCCACTGATCACTGTGGTGTAATCCAGCTCACAAAAATGATAAAAGTTATAGTGTTTGATAACTCAGAAAAAAGGCCCTCCACACCTACACAGGTGTTTGTGACTGAGCCTCCACTCAGGACTGTGTGGGTTTGTCTGTATGTACACATCGTGCTTGACTGACAGCACTTCAACTCTTGTGTTAGCTTTGTTACAATTAAAGGCAGAACTTAACTGTTGTCATCGTGTTGTCCTAGCTTTTAGTCTTTTATGATATCGTGCAACTTTCCGCTTCTTAGTTCCACTCAGCCTCAACCTGAAGAGGTCTAATCAGCTGCAATCATCAAAATTACCTCTGTGGGATTTTCAGGGCTTTTAAGTTTTAAATTGCACATTATTTAAAAGCACATTTGCTCAGCACGTTGCTGACAATCTACTGAAACACTGAGTCCTTGACTGACTGATCCTAATGTGTGGGTTTGTCATCCCTCTTCTCAGGAAATCAAACCCAGAGCCACTACAACCACGGCTACAGTGAGAACGTCAGCCGTAAAAACCATGTGGACGACTACAGCACCTGGGACATCGTCAAAGCTACACAGTGAGTGGATGCTGTGTGCATTGTTGCTGATTAGGGATGCACCATAATGTTTTTTTTTTCACTGATAACCGAACTGATGCAGACATTGTCAAGTTTTTGTTCTGCCTCAGTATGCCCAAAACTTGAAAAGACCTGGAAACACCAGAGGACGCAGCAGCTAACTCAGATCCTTTTCCCTCTTTTTTTTCTTGTCAGTATTTATTTATGTTGTTGGTTCAGGTGAAGATTCAGATTGATAACCTGAACAAAACCATAAAGAAAACACACATTTCAGTATCAGTAGTATCAATGTGTGATCAAAAATGATTATCACAACTATACAAACTCTTAAACAAAATAGATAAATATGTATTTGCAAACAACAACAATGGAAGTTTCAGCCTAACCTGATAACATTTTTTAATAGTTTATATCCACACCTGAGGTTAAGAAAGGCTAAGATGTAGTGAGTAAAGATGGATTTAACATGATAGCGCTGCCTCTAACTTAACAAGATAATAAACCAACATCACTAGTGTAATCACAGCAAAAACAAGAGCAGTTATGACTCTTCAAAAATCCACATTTATTATTGTTTCAGATCAACTTAGAGGGCAAACAGACATCATGTGAATGTTGGCTGACTATAATTGGCTCTAGTAATCAGCAAAACATTTCATTATCGGACTTATCTGTGTGTTTTGGCCAATAATTGTTTGTACCAATAGTTATTGTGCGTGATCCATGTTGGTGATGTCATAAATCTGGAACTGACACCACTACTGCTTTATGACTGTGCTATAGGAGAAATTCACAAGCTCACATGGGAAAGTCGGCCTGATGAGACAGTAACAGCTTTGTATGACTTGTTACATTTGACAGCAACAGATTTGTGTTGTTTTGGTTTTAAGTGATGAATGTCCATTTAAAGAGTTGGTTGTGCATCAGTGTGGGAGTCGTGTTTGGTCTGAGGGATAATTCAATTTGTGTGTGTGTGTTTTATGTGTCTGCCTCTCATCAGTGTTTCTAGATGTTGTTTACTTAACCCTGTGTTTATCTGTGTTTGCACATGTATTTGACGTTGACCTTCCTCCTCAGGTACGGCATCTTCGAGCGCTGCAGGGAGTTGGTGGAGGCGGGCTTCGACGTTCGGCAGCCAGACAAAGAAAATGTAACCCTCCTCCACTGGGCCGCCATCAACAACAGGATAGACTTGGTCAAGTGAGTCATCTAGTTCCTGCGTGGAGCTGGGGGAGGTCAGAGATTTGAGGTTGTGGTTGGGTGGCTGTGAGTCTGAATCCCAGGGTGGGGAGGAAATGTGTGGTAGTTCTGAGGTGTGAGCTTGAAATGTGAAGCAGACCACTAGCAAAACAAGAAGTGTACCTGGCTGGTTTGCCCAAAATAAAGGTGAAGATGAATAATACACAGACAAAAATAGATGGAGCTGCTGCTTTATGCTATTTTTTTTGCCACTACTTATTTGCTTGCGCAGCTTTTCTAGTGTACATTGTTACTTACTAATGAGCATTTTCACTGTGCTCAGAGGGAAAGTGGGGACCTGGTTCTAGCTGACCAGTTAGACCTGTAGGTCACCAGGTAAATACCACAGATTCAGCAAAGACCCGGCTGATGTTGCAGATGTATGAAGACAGGGAGGACAACATGAATGTGCTCTTCTGTAAAAACTGACCCTTTAAGGCGTCTTCTCTCTGTTCTTCTGCTGAGATTATGTGCCAGTTGTGCCTCTTAACTCTAAACACAGTGTATGTCCACACTGAGTATGAATAAGCAGAAGTGAAGCCAACCAATCATAGGTTATTTTTAAATGAAAACTGAAATATTAAGATGATGACGTAGTGAAGATGTGGCATTGTTTTCTATATCTTCACTATACATTCAGACAGTGTGATGGCTTACTGGTCTTTTTCATCTCAGCATTCTGTGGCACAAAAAGTTATGACTAAAAAAGATGATAAGAACAAGAAGCAGAAGCAACTAAGAACCAATAAAGTACACCAAACCACAGGCATCCAAAATAAATAAGGAAATATATAAATGATACATGAAATACAGAGAAACCAAATAACTAAAACCAAAGTGTGGGGTGGATGATGTTCAGATCTCATCATAAGAAGGGCTAAGAAGATAACATGAGAAACATTATAAAAATAATGTATACACAGGTGTGATGTACAGGATCCATCTTTTCTGTATTTTCATTTAGTCATGTTGCAACCTGATATAAATATAAGTCATTCTTTCCATTGTAAAGGTTTCTTCGATAATGTCAGTCCAGTGCTTCACTGTGGATGTCTCTGGTTTTAACCACTCTCTAGTAACAACTTCCTGCTGGCAGCTCTTAGAATCCAGAGGAGCAGCATGTTGTGGTGGCAGCGTGCCCACAGACACGGTCAGATGGGTCGTCCACCCAGAGTGCTTTTTGCTAAAGGTTTACGAAGCTCCTGCCAGAGCAGAATTAGTAACAGACATGAGCAGAATATTTGATCATTATTGGCCTCGGAAAACCTGCTCTGTGTCCAGCTGGAAGATTTGGTGTAGTGACTGTTTTTAGCTGAATGATGGAGAATCTTCTGCTTGACTGTAGTTTGCTTTCCTTTACATCAGATTCATACTCAAACCAGCCTGTGACCTTTTGTGCTGTGGGACTTCACATTAATTTGCTGCCTGTCTGTAGGACATGATTTATAATTGGCTCCTCGTGGATAGTCATCATTTATTGTCTGCAATTAAAGTAACAACTTCATCAATTATCTCCGAGTAGACTCCAGTTGGTTGTGATGGCAGATGTTTGTGTGTGCTGTGGAATTATGATACAAATGCAAGAAAGGAATTTGTTTGACTTTTTGGTTTTTGGCTCAGCTGATAACAACACAGATCAGTCAGATAAAAAGACCTCATGTCATCTGTTAAAAATGGAAAAGATATGAAATCTTTTGAAAAGTTTGTGTTTTAGATTAGAATCTGTAATTCAAATGTAATTTTGTTTCAAGGTGCAACAGGGTCCACAGCATCTCTGTCATATTTCTCAGCAAAGTGCAGACAGGGTTTTATGCAGCAGACAACCAGTATATTATGCACATGCATATTGTTGTGCACTTTTATTTCTATATAACATTTGGATGTATAAAGTGTATTTTTCCTAAATTCACCACTCAAATGTTCAAGTTTGAGCTCTGTGTTATATTGCTTTTTTATGTCCTTCATATTCTAATTGTATGTCTTTGCTGCCACTGGATACTTGAATTTCCCTTGGGATCAGTAAAGTTTCTGCCTAATCTAATCTAATTTAATATTCTAACATAATCTATATTAACATTTATGTTAGTTTTATAGCCCATATCTGGGTTTGATTAACAAATTGATGTCACATAAGGTCTCACCTGATGACTGTCTGTATGTGCAGGTACTACATATCAAAGGGAGCCATAGTTGACCAGCTGGGAGGAGACCTGAACTCCACACCTCTGCACTGGGCCACCAGGTAACACCAACTCAACACTGATAACATATGTGACATGTGGGTGACACATTTCGCACATGCACATTTCAGACCACTGTGTTGGAGAGCTGCTGGTCATTCCCTCTCATCTCTCTTCATTGCTCCACATAGCTGACCGTCCACACAAATGCAGGTTTAGGAGTACCTGCAATAGTATTTTATCATTTTGGCCCAGAAAACTGTATTTTTTGGAAACAGTGGGAAAATCTCAAAACCCTGCCCCAACGTTTTTGTGAAGACTACTAAAACAAATGTCTTGTGAAATGATGATGTCACAGCTTCAGCTCTAACCTGTAACCTGAGCCACACTGCTGGACATAATGTGACAACAACAGCAGAAGACACTGCGCTTGAAAAGCGTCCATTAAGTCAGACTGGCACGACTCCCAGTTAACATTTATTCGACTTACAATCTTTGGAGTTTGAATACACCGCACAAGCGTTCCATGTCTTCTTCTCTGTTTATGGTGTATTTGTGTGGCAGCGGCACAGTGACACACCAGGGTCTGGCATATGTACTACAGCATTTTGAGTTATTTTCAGTGGATTTGTGTGTACGCGGATATTTCTTGAAACAATGCCGTGTTTATGGAAAACGAACAAGAAAAAGATTGTTTCCAGTTCCATGTGGACAAATATTTTAGCTTCTCTCCTCCACTTCCCAATAACTGTACAATTTAGGACATGTGGTTATGAATTCATTCCTGAACTCTTCACCATCATCACCTCCTTCCTTGGTTTTATATTCCACTGCTTATCAGCGCTGTTGTTTTTGAGTAGATCCTCCGTCTCATCTTGTTTGTTTGAAGGTGTCCCCCTCCATCCTTCCCAAGCAGACGAGGAGAGTCATGGAGCTCTCTCCTCCTGAATTATTGATAGCTTTGACAACAGGCATCTGCACCATCACTGCTACACAGACACATAGGGAGTCCTGTGTCGCCCTACACCTCCCTACCCCCCTCCACCCTCCACCTTCCAATGACCTTTAAAATTCCCCCAGTCCCCTCTGGTCTGCATGACTTCAGCCTTTCACAGACACAGGCACACCACAGCTAAGTGCTGGGTGTTAAAGGCTTCATCTGCTCAGGTTTACAGACACAGCTAATTACTCTTGTGTGGTGAAAATGACGTGTGTGTGTATGTAACATATCTGTCATTTTTACCAATTTCCTGTCAAATCTTTATTGTCCTGTGGGGTGGGGGTGGGGGTCATAATAAAGATACAATTTAAAAACCTGACTCCAATAAAAGCATATTACAAATCACCTGAGAGACATTTAATGATGATCTGGGAGACTGTGACTCAGTCTCTCAATAAAGTGTCAGCTTATGAGTGACTCCAGGTGCAGGTAAAACAGATTTTTTTTTTTTTTTAAGATATTTTTTGGGCATTTATTGCCTTAATTTTGAACAGACAGTGTAGAGAGACAGGAAAGCAGGGACAGGGACTGGGGAATGACATGTGAAAAGGACCAGCGATCAACACCTCAGGTATATGCCAACAAGCAACAAGCACTCAACCACTGAGCTCCCCAGATAAAGCAGTTTAATAGCAGTGAGAGTACAGAGGAGCCTGAACCTGATCTGGACTGTTGGATTCATCATCACCCACTCAGCATCAAAGTGGCTAATCCAGAGAGTGACTTTGTATTTCTTGTACCTCTTGTAAATTATTATCCATCTCCTCCCAGACAAGGCCATCTATCCATGGTGGTGCAGCTCATGAAATATGGTGCAGACCCATCTTTGATCGACGGCGAGGGCTGCAGCTGTGTCCACCTGGCTGCCCAGTTTGGCCACACCTCCATTGTGGCCTACCTTATTGCCAAAGGACAGGTAGGAAACACACCACAGTGCAGACGAGAGCTTTGTCTTATTCCTGAAGAGCAGAGAATAATCTTTACATGCATAAAGGAATCTTTTTCATAACAGCAAATGTGGTTGTAATCTTTCCCTGTTCCCCTAACTTTTGTAAAAACAAAAAACAAAAAAAAACCCAACATGAAACGACATTTTGAACTGTTTTATTGTCTCTTGTCATTTTGGTGTCACTGTCATGTGGGTTTTATACCGGAGCTCTCCATCAGGGGGAGCTCTGCTGCCTCTCATGTCTCTGTCATCTCTTATCGATTCCTCAGCCACATCAGTTTTTTTTTCTGTCCTCCATAACAGGATGTGGATATGATGGATCAGAATGGCATGACTCCTCTGATGTGGGCGGCTTACAGGACACACAGGTGTGTATGCCACCATCACGCATACACACACATCGCTGCTGTTTTGGCTCAGTATACCTTGACAATAAATCCTAATGGCAAACTACAGGAGGAATACAGTGTAATCTTATATTAGGATCCCTGGACTCTATCACTGAGATGGTGTCAAAGCCCAGTGAAACCACTGTGTGCATGTTTCTGCTGACCGCAGCCACACACACTCAGGTCTCATGTGCAAATGATTCGTAATTCATTAGACAGACTGCTAACACAGGGAAACAGCTCCCAGTGTTGCTGCTCAGCTTCATTTGAATATTCCCTGAGCAGCAGTTTCTCTCATGGATCATCTTTGTTTACATATACATTCATTTCATGTATGAATTGAGGGTTCATTATGTCATGGGCAGCATGAAGTAGCAGGATTTATTGGGAAGGACATAAGAATTAAAAAAATGAACTTGTCTACTGATGAACTACTGTTTTTGTTTTCTCTAACACGTCATGGCAACCATTTGTCCACTCATCTTGCCTTGATGTCGTCTTCTGCGCAACAGTGTGGATCCCACCCGGCTGCTACTAACCTTCAACGTGTCCGTAAACCTCGGTGACAAATATCACAAGAACACGGCTCTGCACTGGGCGGTGCTGGCCGGCAACACCACCGTCATCAGCCTGCTGCTGGACGCCAACGCTAATGTCGACGCACAGAACATCAAGGTAAGGATGCTGTCACCAAGAACTGTGGAGATGGTGCCAGAGTTTTCAGAGTCTGTGATGGTGGATGTGCACTGACTGGTCTGGTGCTGTTCATCAGGGGGAAACGCCGCTAGATCTCGCCAAGCAAAGGAAGAACGTTTGGATGATCAATCACCTACAGGAAGCGCGGCAGGCCAAAGGCTACGACAGCCCGTCCTACCTGAAGAGACTGAAGATGGACAAGGTACACACACACACACGTACATCGTAAATCAAAAGAGAAGGACTGGAAGTCATCAGGTGACTGCTGGAAACATTAGAGACGGAACATTTTGAGTGGCTATGAAGTTCACTGACCATGAAACAGACGTGCTGAGACCAGCTGGTCCCAGGTGAACGTGACCCAGGGGTGTGTGGGGCGGTGACCACCTTGTTGTTGATCAGCTGTTTACTGCCTTTCACTGTCTGAGTCAGACAGCCTGACCTGACCTGTCTTAAACAACCTGCTCTATTTTATGTGACTACAGGCAGATATTTGTCTCTGTCCAGTCTGACCACAGTGGGGTGGCTCACAGCTGTGGTGGGTGGTTTCACAGCCTGCTAGAAGGCTCTGTGCATTTGTGAATGTTTCTATGTTGACTGTCTTTGCTGGAGCCTGGAACCTGGAAGTCTTAACTCATCCCAAAATGTGTTGTCGTCTCTCCACCTGTCTGCTGGGACATTATTAGCTAATGAAGGTAAATTTTAGAATGAGACAGATTCAGATTCATTCAGATTCTACATAGAAACATTATAAAATGTGGCCCTGTGTTTTATAGATTTAGTAGATTGTAGACTATTGTGTGTCTCTGTTGTGGTCTCAGTCTTAGTCCAGATACCTAGTGTCAGAGCTGCTGCTGTGCTGAGTTCAGAGTCATAGGCCTTGATTGATTTATTATTTTTTCGCATGTCCTGCATCTCTCAGGCGCCCAGATGTTCTTAAAGACCCTTAACCATAATCATGATACCAGAAAGGAGTCACAGAAAATCTTGTCAAAACAAAAGTCTGTTCATTAAAAAGCCAACTCAACATATCAGATCAGGACTATTCAAATATTTCCGTAAAACAGAATAAAAGAGTAGTCGAATACAAAATGAAGTTTATTCTTAACAGCACTGAGAGAACTAAACACTCCTCAGAAGTATCTTTACATCAGCCTACTTCAGTTTCCAGTGGTAAATTGTGAACTACACTGATCCTACTTTACACTTTGTACCTGCCTCGATGTGTTAAACTGTGAAGGGCAGTGAAACTTAATTTCACTTTAGAATCACAACATTTAACACAGGCAGACTTCAAGTGTATATATCTATAGTACATCTGCTGTCTGTTGTTTATTATCTAGTGTAAGAAGAGCATTAAATGTGAAGTTGCTTGTTTTGAATCATGAGCAATTACACCTTTACCTGTCAGACTTCTCTGTTGAACTCCAGCTTCAAACTGAGTCTATTTTCTACCTCAGTACTGTATACAGGTATTTAGGCTCATGATTCACTACCAACACTGACATGAATTATTGATCTTATCTTAACTTTTACAACAGACTTTAAACCTCCAAAAAGCTCAGCGGGCCTCCTCCTTCCTCCTGAGCACATCTCTGTATTTTCCATTTCAGCTTCTTCTGTCCTCTTTGATCTCTCTTTGATCATTCTTTGCTCCTCTGCCTCCTGTCTGTCTCCTGTCTGTCTCCTGTCTGTCTCCTGTCTGTCTCCTGTCTGTCTTCATGTCTCTTTCTCCATCTCTCTCCTTAAACCTCGTCCTCCTCCATTCCACTTCATATCTACACCCACCCACCTCTCTCTGTTATTTATCCTGCCACCTTTCTCCCTTCACAGGAGTTCAGACAGAAGGTGATGCTGGGAACGCCCTTCGTGGTCATCTGGCTAGTTGGCTTCATCGCCGACCTGGATATCGACTCGTGGCTGATCAAGGGCATCATGTATGCTGGTGTCTGGGTCGCCGTGCAGTTCCTCTCCAAGTACGTCTCAGTCACATAAACACACACTTCATAATCTGTGGAAGTACAGTACTGTGCAAAGCTTTAAGGCACAATAAGCAAAGTGAAGATCCTTTTAAAGATAATGCCATGAATAGTCTTTATTTATATATGGATTAACTTCATCTAAAGTCCAAACAGAAGAAACCTAAATCCGATCATCATTTGGTGTGACCACAGCTCCAGTTCTCCTTCAGACACTTGCACACGGTTTTTCATGGTTCTTGACTGGCAGGTTGTTGAAGCATCTTGGAGAACTTGCCATACAACTTGCCATGCCGTCTCTTCATGTAATCCCAGACTGACTCCATAATGTTGAGATCAGGACTCTGTGGGGGAGTTGTACTGTCTTCTTGTGAATTGAAATAGTTATTTTTGACACTGGCTGTAAAGTTTGGGACCGATCAGAGGCCTCTCAGATGGTACTGCATAATGGATTATAATCTAAACACCTGAAGAGCCTAAAACTATTGCACAGTACTATATATAGTGGATTTTTTTCTTATCCATCACCATTTAAACACTTAAATTGTTAAATATGTTCATGTACTCATGGATAGTTTTGTCAGATTTTACTTGATTAATCTGAAATAACTGTTATTGACAAAAGTTAAAGTTGAAACATTGCCCATAAGAGACCCGAAAAGAATCTGAGCCTCACAGGAAAATGTCAAGATCAAGATTTCTGCTGCATGTTTCTTTTTTAAAAAAATAGTCAGTGGTGCAAAGCCTTGTTATAAGACATATTTGAGTGTATAATGTTTTCCTCTCATCATTTCAGTAGAATGTGTTTAACTGCAGTGTAAGACTCAGATTATTTAGGTTTGTGGACACAGATTTAGAAGTTAATTAGAATTTAATGAGACAGTTTTCAGAATACACCCAATCTCTAAAGAACAAACACATAAACTGTGAGTACCAATATGTACAGTATGTAATTGCCAGCATCTTTCATGCAGTGACTACCACTCTCTTCCTACACACACACACACACACACACACACACACACACACACACACACACACTTGCTTACACCCCATTACTACAGCCATCTGGTCCTGCTGGTACAGTTTGTTGTCACTGCTGTTCGCTATGTGACTACAATAACATACATTAACCGGCGTGTTAGCTTTATAATTACTCACATTCCTGGAATACTCGCTCGGTGAAAAAACAATCAGGATTACGAGCGGTGTCTGAGTCCAGCTGCCGTGTATCATCCAGTCACCGTTCAGTTTGTTTTTGCTGCTGTGTGACTCCAGCCTTCAGAACAAAGCCCCAGGTTTGCGTTTGTCCAGATGTGCTGCAGCGAGCAGGTCTCACATCTGCATCAAGAATGTCTTGATGTGCTGGACGCATGAATTATAAATTAAGCAGCATCTGTTGGTTGAAAAATGAAAAGTCTGGTTTATTGTGTTAGAACTAAACTACAACAATAAGACCAGAGTTGTGTTAAAAAAACGACAGGTTGTGTCCAAGATGACAGCAGGTGACTCTCCTTGACTGACAGGGAGTGCAGAGCAGAACAGAAACAGTGTGGACTTTTAAAACAAAACATAGATAAGACCAATTTCAGAAACACTGCTAACCTCTCCTCTCCTCTCCTCTCCTCTCGTCACAGGGCTTTCTTCGACCACTCCATGCACAGTGCTCTCCCTCTGGGAATCTACCTGGCCACTAAGTTCTGGATGTACACCACCTGGTTCTACTGGTTCTGGAATGATATCCTTTCCTGGTGCAGTCTGTATCAGGCCTCGTACATCAACAGTTTGGAAATACTACGGCTAGGCATTTAGCTGAGTCTGAGGGATGTGCAGTGTGAGAAATGTAGAGGATTTATGTTTTGCAGCTTTCAGATACAGTGAGGATTTGACTGAACAATGACACCTTACCTCTATGTTAAGTGTAACACGCGGCCATGAGTAAAGTTTTAGTCAGATCCTCCGTACGTGTTCCCTGACACTCACTGTGACTTTTGTATCCATTTAAAGTCACTTTTTATTATTTACTCACAGTCCACTAGTGTGTGAAGTAGAATGCCACAGGTTCGAGACCCTGCACATTCGTCATCCTCTAACTGCTCATTAAAATGGGCTATTTATTATTGACTGATTAGAAGTGAAGCCAAGAGCCTTTTTTCATTTATCAGGTCTAGCATTTTATTCGACAAACATCACCTCCAAGCAGGGAGTATCTTTGTAAAATATTGGGTTGTAAAATTATTTTCTGTCCCTGGAATTGTATTTTGCTCAATGAAGACAAAAAAATTACTTGGAAAATCCCCTGTGGAACATTAGTGAGGTAGAGTTACAGCCCAGTTACTGTGGATTACAGGAGGAAGGTTAATTAAAGGAGCAGAAGTTGATGGAAATGTTGAGCAAGTGGAAGCAAAAAGTGACCTAAACTGTCAGGTCTCATTGTGATAAACATGGAAGTAAACTTGAAGAATATGCTGTGTGTTACAGCTGCTGCATGAAACCCTACAGAGCAACTCCATAGAGCTTTTGTCGACCTCAGCATGGCTGCTTTCACGCGTTTCTTTTACTTGTGGAAGAATTGCCCTTTGTTTTTCGAAGCTGCTAATTGCAGGAGGTGAGCGGGGAGTTCTCGTTTGTGGAAGGCATTTAATTTTACGCCTCATCGCTCGACTAATGGGAAGGAAGAGGAAGATGTCTTTGCCCTTAGCTTATTGAGGAAGAAAAGCGTGCCGCAAAGATCTTTTCAGTTGTTTGTAAAATACGGCTGGATGTATAGAGTGTCTGCTCAAAAGTAAATTCACTTCATTGGCCTACAGAAGGAGGAGAGCCTTGAAGAACAAGCAGAGGAACAGGACAGTGTTGTCATCTATAGGGCACAGGAAAGTGATTTTATGTGTGATACCATCTCCACCCTCATCACACAGTGAGGGAATATCTGTTCTACTGTTTACCCTCTAGTAGAGTTTAGAGATGTGGAGAATCACTACCAAGCAGCACTGAAGCTGTTCTTGTGAGTTGTGGTGACTAACTCCATGTTGGTTTTCCCTGTAATCTGTCACTGGTCTCCACTTGCCATTGACCTGCCTCCCTTAGCCAGTTTTTCCACATGCGTATTCATCTTCAAAGTGACATTACATCCCTCACATTGTTAAACATTTGCCCACACATAGATGATTTACCTCACAGAAAGTTGGCCTGACGACTGCGGACAGGTCCATTCTTGTGTGGACATATTGCCTGTTGTCTTTTTCCCTGTAGCTATCAAGGCTGTCATTAAGTCTCTGTCTGCCATGAATTGGTGTCTCTCCTCAGCCTATTCACCTCGTAGACGTGTTGTTTCATGTTCCTGGCCGCACAGGGAGTTCAGCTTCTCTCCTGCAGGGCTGCAGCCGTGAGCCACCCTCTCTGAGTCTGGCCCTGTCACTTATTTTAGGATGTGAGGACAGTGGACAGTTACCGCTTGTCCAGATGTCTACAGACATACAAATTAGTGCATAGTGACAGCAGCAAGCTTTCTAATCGCATACATATATACAAATCCTGTGGCGTCGTATGAAGAGCACAGTGGGATGGATTGTTCTGCGCTGGGTTTAATGAGAGGTTAATGATAAATTAAAGTTAACAAATGAGATGGTGTTCATTCTGCTGGAGCCACAGCCAGGTTTCCCACAAGCAAGAGCAAATGGCCAGTCAAAGTCCAAGTGTGTTTGAAAGCATGATGCACTGACCAAAAGCAGAAAAGCAGCACATGCACATATTTAGTTGCAGAGTCTATGCTTCTGTCAATCGTTAATGTAAAAGTTTTTCAGGAAACTCATCGGTGTACACTACCAGTCAAAAGTCTGGACACACTGTCTCATTCAGTGTTTTTTCTTTATTTTCATTACTTTCTACATTGTAGATTCAAACTGAAGACATCAAAGTTATGAAGGAGCACATAAGGTATTATGTAGGAAACACGAAAGTGTTAAACAAAGTATGTTTCATATGTTTGATTTTTCAGAGTAGCCACCTTTTGCTTTGATGGCAGCATTTTGCACACTTGATTCTGTCATCAGCTTCATGAGGTCGTCACCTGGAACGATTTTCCAACAGTCTTGATGGAGTTCCCAGAGGTGCTGAACACTCTGCGGTCCAGCTCATCCCAAACCATCTCAGGGTTTAGGTCAGGGGACAGATAACACAGTTTTGTGTTTACTATGTAATTCCTCATGTGTTTCTTCATAGTTTTGATGTTTTCAGTATGAATCTACCATGTAGAAAGTAATAAAAATAAAGAAAGACCACTGAATGAGAAGGTGTGTCCAAACTTTTGACTCGTAGTGCCGTTTTCCCTCAGTTGTTAAAGAAGACGTTATGTGAGGAATAAGACAAACAGGAGCTTGAGACAGAAGTTCAGTCTCTGCTGTACTTACTCAACATTTTCCTCTGAGGCGGGCGTGATTGTCAAGTTTCCGAAATTTCGGCCCCTCCCAAACTGGACGTTTCGACACTCTCCCAGCACCTCAGCTGAAGCCTAATAATGATGCTTTTAACCATCCTCCTCTTCAGTCTCCTGTCTGTGGTGTCGATGGAGGAATCAGTTTACTGTGTCTGACCCTTCAAAGCCTGGTTACATAAACTGTAGCTGAGGCCCAGCGCGGGTCGCCGGTTCCCTCGGTTAATGCACTTGAGCAGCTCTAGTGAACCTCTACTGAACTTGGATTGGTAGATGAGAATCTAAACCTTTCATTTGTGCGGAGGGCTGAAAGATTCCAACATCTGGTTTTAAGTGTCCTACACTAAAGAGACATGATGACTGTTTTTACCGATGTTTTCCACTGAATGATTTCTAACAGACAAGCCTGTGTGTGTGTAGCTCACCTCTGTCCTGCCCCCCAGGTGCACCTGGCGTGTCTGCTATTTCTGACCCACTTTCTGATCTTGTGAGCTCGTCATCCTCAGGCCTGCGGTTGAAATCAGATCAAATAACCAGGGTCGGAGCTGCGTGACGATAATTTTTTGTCTCCCCTGGCCCAGATCGTATTCCCCTCACATCTCAGGGGGACAAGGAGGGAAGACTTTGATTATAAATGCATTTCCAGCAGGCAAGCCTTTTGAAAAGTGCACAATGATGATGTTGGATTCAGGATCGGAGCAAAACTGCTGAAAGACGGTTTTGTTTTTGTAGAATCGATAGAGACCGTTGAATAGTTTTATCTTCAAACATCGCCATGATATATCCATCTCTGACCCTCTCATCAGGCCCCTGCTGTCAGCCGTGGGCAGCCCTGTCACCACGCAGCCTTTCAAGAGATAAATAGGCACTAATAGGGAGGTGCTGACTATCACTCCCTGAAGAGGGACTGAGAGCCATTTGTCTGAGGAGTTGCATCGATCACTGGAACTACCTCTGCAGCTCCACTGGTCACTGAGCGAGTCAACCAATGAGCTGCTTCACACACTGTTTTACTTATCAGGTCATTTCAGATGTGGGTTCTGTCAACACCCGCTTCTTTATGGAGATACTTCTTAAAATCAATGACTCGTGTGGTCCTCGGGGGCTTGTAGAGACCGTTCTCACTGTCTGTACAAAGAAAGTGCTTATCAATGAAATCATAGCTGTGCTGCAGGCCTAACCACAGGCGCTACTGGAACACACTCACTGGCAAACCATGGTTGCCGTTGTTGGGGCATGTGATTCCTCCGCCTGTGTCTCGTACAGCTATTAGCAGCTGATTTTCCAACACATCTTCAGGGCTGTAAAGCCTCGCAGATGGTTTCTAGTGTAACTTCTCTTGACTGGTGTTTACATCGAGTGTGTTTTGACAGATCTCATAGTCAGTTTGAAATTTGCAGATTCTATCCACTGTAGCGCCTTTTTTTTTTTTTTTTTTTTAGCTAATTATGCACATTAGATAAAAATCCATTATGGTGGCCTTCTTCATCACAGAGGGGGTATGTATAGATCTTACAGTGAACAGTGAGCCACATGCAATCTTTTTAACTTTACCAACTTTATAGCACCACCATCTGGAGTCATATTTGTTGTGAAGCATTTGAAATCCTTTGTAGTTATGGTGCTAATTTTGTGTTTCTGGCTCCTTTCAGCCCACTTCCAATTGAAAAAGAAAGGGCTTTAGATGACAGATATCGATGAACAGACCACACCCACTAACCCTCAGCAGGTCAGAACCCTGTATGACATAAATAGTGCCAACAGTGGAGGAACATTAAGACTAGTAATGCCAAGTGTGGGCTCCACAGCTCATCTGTAAAGCTACGTTCAAACACTCTATCGGAGTATGACCTGGTTTGGTTGGACATGATATAATAAACCTTCCTTCAAGGTGTTGAACTTTTAGCCAGTTTCAGCAGCAACCTGGGATTTCAGCCTTGGTCACATGGTCAGTTCACCACTTTGGTCCAGACTGAAATATCTCAGCACCTTCTGGAGCAGATGTGCTACAGACATGCATGGTTACTAGAACATGGACTTTTCCTCTACTAGCCTCCATGATCATGTCTGTAGTTTTACTGTAAATGATAAGCCTTGGTGACAGCTCAGCTGCTTGTCATAGTGCTGCTGTGAAAGACAGCACCAGACACAAGACCAGACATTCACACCATCCTCAGCTGTTTATTGTTGTTTATTCAGTTCTGACGATGGGAATGTGCGAAGCTAAGCTGGTGGATGAGATGCTACACATCAGCATGTTACCTTTATGAGCATGTTTGAGCAGCTAGGATGATCACAGAGTTGTTGTCCTGTTTCTGTCTGAGCGCTCTTGGACTCCACATGGTTTCTCACATTGTGGAGATAAAGTTAGCTTCCATATGTATATTTGGCTTGTATTAAACTTGTGTTAGTCACAGTGCAGGTGTTTCATTTTAAGCCTGGCACAGGATCCAGACACATTAAAGCAACACGTCTGCCACAGATGGAAGCTTTGTGCTCTGCCAGCTTCCTTCCTCCAATCTTTTACTTGAAAGAGAATTACAGCGTTCTTTTATTGTACGTCCTTGAAGAAGGTCGACTCACAAAAGACACATGTAAACTGTTGGAACGACCTTTAAAATAGTGAAACCACCTTTTTTGAAGAAAAACACACAATGTCAATTTGTCTAAAGGAAACCACCTATGTGCGTTTGTTTGTGTGACCTTTAAACATCTGACACATTTTTGCATGCAACACAATCCTCAGTTATTTTTCCTTTGATCCATCACTTTGATTGGTTCATTGTTTTTCTTTTTCTTTTTTCCAATATAAAGGCTTTGTGATGCATGTTAGCGCAAGTGTTGGTGTTTTCGCAGTGTGTCAGTGACTCGGCTGCTCTCCTCTGGGATTCAGCTGACTCATGCTCGCCTGCAGGACCGACTCTGCCACTAATCCTCCACAGTCCTCATGAGGCCGGTCCACAGCTGTCACAGCACACACTCTTATCTCCACACAGTTATACACACCAATGTGGAACACACAGCTTCTTTGTTTATTCAGTCAGGAAGAGTGTGTGTGTGTGTCTCCTATAGAAGAGATTTACATATTTAAATTACTTCTCTACAGTTGCAGGCTTTTCCACTTTCTCCTCTACATTTATTCACTGCAAAAACACTTTTGCACAGCTGTCCTCCTTAGAAAAGGAGGAATGGTTTATAGTGTGTGTGTATGTGTGTGTGTGTTTGGAAGGAAGTCATGAGTTGTGACAAGCGGGGATTGGTGGGTGGAGCTAAGTCTCTGCATCCCGACCTGTCTGTCTGTCATGTTGCCATTACAAGAATATCTGATTCATATTGACGTCATTGTAGTAAGAAAACAGGAAGTGACTTTTCTGCATGTTTTGTTCACAAAAGTGTTTGCCTTGCGCAGAGATGACGTTTTGTCTTGGTTCATATAATTTTTCTGAAACATTAGCTGAATATTTAGAGGTAAAACTTTGTAATATTTTCTCACATTGCAGATTTATTTCAGGTCTTTCTTCCCTCTGTAGATAGAAGGCTCAAATGAATGAATAAAACCTGCTTGTGTTGATGAGAAGAACCCATGAGACTAATATACATTTAATGTAAAAGACGAAGGACTTGGGGAAATTACACTTACTTGCTTTCACACAGAGAGTTTGATTAAGAACACCAGCAGTTAAACCACCAGATGGGTTGTGACGTGTGTTTTGATGCAGCTGAGGGACTCTGACCTGAATGATGTCATCAATACATCAGTAGTAGGACTTGTGAGTTGAATGTGGTTTAAATAACCAACCAAAAGGATCCAGAAGAATCTGTCAGTTCACTGTCTTCCTTAACCTCCCTGTACATCTGCCGTTTGCCACCGTCCATGTCCCCTTCCTGATAAACACCCTGGCTCTGTTCTACAACTTTGGGAAGTCATGGAAGTCGGACCCAGGGATAATCAAAGCATCAGAGGAGCAGAAGAAGAAGGTAAAAGCCGACCTGAGTGTGTGATCACCTCACCTTGCTGAGTGTATCTCCAGCTGCAGATGCTCGCAGCACCCGCTTTGTTTTGACATGTAAACATTGTTCCCCAATGTCACGTGTGATGTTACTTCAGCTGTGAATTACAGTGGCTGATTCTCGGGCCTGCTGCCCAGAGTCCGCCCCTCCCCTCCCCTTGGCCCCTCTGTCCCTCATTATCACACTAACGGAGGACAGCGGGGACTCTGCCTCTCACCGGGCCCCCGATTCTCTGTCCTGTGATTGATGAAGAGCTAAATTTACCCTGCATTGTTAGCACAGCGCAGGACTCGCCACAGTTCAGGCCAGTCAGCCCCTTCACATCAAAGGCTTCAAAGCCTTCCTTTTGCTGCAGAGGCTCCTCTTCCTCCTCTTGTTGTCCCCTTTTTGTGTCCTTCGTTTATTTGCACAGAGATGAGCTGTAAAAGAAGCTGATAAGACACACGCCAGAGGGACACATTTTTCATTCATTTGTGCAGATTAGATAAAAGCTAACCCTTCTTTTAAAGGTATTCTTCCCTTTTTTAACAAATAAACCAAAAATGTGCATGAGTCAATTTAACTGTAAATCCCACAGTGGCCTTTGTCCCAGTTCACTGTGAGGCAGCCAAGTCTCCAGTGTGATCATTCAGCTGGAAATCCCAGCTCCAGCTCATACACTGTCAGTAGCTCTTTTGTTGCAGTGCCAAACAGTCCTCAGCAAGACAGGTTTCTCACTTCGTCACTCATTTTTCTGTTGTCTTCTTGTCTGCTTTTCGTTCTTTTTTTAAAAATTCCTGCTTTTGTGTCTTGTTTCCTTCCTGCAGACGATCGTGGAGCTGGCAGAGACAGGCAGTCTGGACCTGAGCATATTCTGCAGCACTTGCTTGGTAAAGTCTGACTCCTGTCTTCCACAACATGACAGCAACAATAAAACATTTTTATTTCAAACATTCCTCATGTGCCTTTTTGTCACAGATACGGAAGCCCATCAGGTCCAAACACTGCGCCGTGTGCAACCGCTGCATCGCCAAGTTCGACCACCACTGTCCCTGGGTGGGGAACTGTGTCGGTACGTCGGCAGCAGCACACTTAGGTTTATGAGGATGTCAACAACCACAGCAGCACATGCATTTCCCAACAAGCAGCTGCTCACAATTTCCCCCCTCAGACTGAGAGCTGTGGCTTTTTATTGTGTTTTATCAGCAACAGATTTCACTGTAAGAAGCAACACATGTCTTCTGCTCTGAATTTATTCTGGTTCTGCTCCAAACCAGACACAAGCTAAGGGGAAAATAAGAGTATTACCTGGCACAGCACAGAGGAGATAGCAGGTGATATGTGACTGATTAAAACATGAAATGGCTCTTTGGAAAGAAAAAAAAAAAACATCCTCAAGATGAAAAGGGAAATAATATTAGACAGTGTTGCTTCAGCGTTGTGTGTCAGTGTGAGTGTGTGTCCAGGCTTGTTGTCTGCAGACTGGAGACAGTGGGGGAAGGAAGGGGGTGCAGGGGGCTCGCTGCACTTCCATTCTGAAAGCAGGTGGTCAGGATGAGGCTTTAAAAGTGAGGAAACTGTCTGAACAAACAACAATCACCATCTCCAGGAGCCTGTGAAAAGACACAAAACGTTTGAAGATGTTTTAAACTCAAACTCTACAACAGGTGCATGTAAATGAAGCAGGCTTTATCTTGACTGATAACATCTGAATAATCAGTCTCCTTATAACAGAGGAGTAAAACCTCTAATGAACAAAAGCTCATTTTATGCAGTTCCTCCAGACTGACACCAAACTGAATGTGGTTAGCATTTAGCTCTTATCCTCTTAATGCTCCATGAAGCTTTCAGCTGTTCCTAAAAGTATTTCTGTTAGAGAGTGAGACTGAGAAAAACTCATCTCACCCTGACTGGAATTGCAGCAGTCACAGCTACAAACTGAGGTGATGAGAGTTGACCGATGTGTTTGTTTTCCTCCGCAGGAAGTGGGAATCACCGCTACTTCATGGGTTATCTGTTCTTCCTGCTCTGCATGATCTGCTGGATGATGTACGGCTGTATCTCCTGTGAGTACAAGAGCCTCATTTTCATTTATTGCTCCAAGTCAAATCCTTCTGTTCCACCTTGAACTTGTGCACTTCGTCCTGTTTGCCCTCAGACTGGAGGATCCACTGTGCCACCAGTTACGCCAAGGACGGTTTCTGGCTCTATCTGACCCAGATCGCCTCCTGTTCCCCCTGGATGTTCTGGATGTTCCTCAACAGCGTCTTCCACTTCATGTGGGTGGCCGTGCTCATCATGTGTCAGCTCTACCAGGTCTGGATTCCCTTTTTATTCACCTGCTTCATCAGGATGAGTCTGTTTAGCTGAAGAATGTGAAGTCTCTGTGAAGCGCTGACCCCTCTGCTCTTCCCTCCTTCAGATCGCTGCTCTAGGAATCACCACCAACGAGAGGATGAACGCTCGGAGATACAAGCACTTTAAAGTCACAGCCACATCCATCGAAAGCCCATTCAAGTGAGGGATGCTTTGTTTTTTGTTTGCTACAGTGGAGTCTCAGAGTCTCAGCAGGGCCGCAGTAGGAACATTTAACAAGGGAAAAAACACTCTGATTTTCAAACTGCACCACAATCGAGTCTTTGAGTTGGTAGCGGGGTTTTAAATGTCTTTGAGATTTCCTCCACCTCAACACAGTGGAGGTGAATAGAAAAAAATGCATTAAAAATCTCCAACAGCTGAGTCTCATACTGGCAACAGTGATGTTGCTTCTAGGTTTGTTCTGTGGAGCTACTTTCTATAGAGGAAATCGTCCCTATGTTGAACACTGAATGCTTGTTCTAGATGAACCAGGGTGATGGAAACAGGTCAGAGGAGGCTTTGGACCTCTCCTCTGATTGGCTGCTTGTTTACTGAGTGATTAAATAAAAATAGAGCAGATTTCAGGTTAAATACTCAGAGCAAATCCAGCAATGTTGAATGGAGTGTTCAGGTGGGCGGGGCTTGGTGACGCCTTGTTGTGACAGCACAAAGTGACAGGAAGTCCTGGCAGCTGGTTTTAAGGCTCAGTTTCTGAATGCAGACTGTGTATTTCTCTGTGGACTGAGGCTTTGATACTTTCACAGTGTTATTCTAGAACCCAGAGCTGCGTTATAATCACACTACACATGAAGATCTACTATTGTACTATATGGACCTTTAACCTCAGATGACCATGTGTCCTTGCTATTACGCAGTTTGCAGAAAATCACATTCAAATCTGTTACATGAACCAAGGTCAATAATGATGGCACCATTTCTAGCATGTGTTGCAGTTGTACCGCTGTATAATGATGTATGAGCTGTTTGTTCACCAGTGGTGACACTGTTCCTCTGACTAATGCCCCTCCCTCTCCACAGCCACGGCTGCATCCGAAACCTCATAGATTTCTTCGAGATCCGCTGCTGCGGTCTGATCCGGCCCGTGACGGTGGACTGGACCACGCAGTACACAATAGAATACGACCAGACGTCTGGCTCGGGCTACCAGCTGGTGTAAAGGGAGGACGAGGAGGAGGATGAAGATGAAGAAGAAGAAGAGGGGGGGAGAAGGGGGGGAGTTGAGTGTTTCTGGGTGGAAGAAAGAGTTTGGAAGGATTTCCCTCCCCCCTCTCCTTCCCCCGGCGTTCATATCGGAGTGATGCTGTTCTTGGGAGCGCTTGCTTGTCTGGACCATCTCTCCTTCACCGATCAAAAGACGTTGGAAAAAAAAATCAGCCAGGACTAGCATGCTGTTACAGGGCAACACCACAGCTACACCCCTCTCTCTCTGCCCTCACCACCACCTTTATTACTATTACTACTACTACTACTACTATTCTACAACATCAAGACTTCATTACTGTACTTTCACACCTACCCAACCCCCTCCACCTCGTCTCTTCTCCTGAGCCCATTGGACGGTGATGTTGCTGCCAGGCACGAACGGAGAGGAGAGAGGCCGATGGACGTGAGGAATTTCAAATTAAAAGCTGTTCTGTTTGTACTGGAGACATGAGGCTGCAGACACAGCAGCACCATGACGTGGCAGTATCCCTCTCTCCCCTTCCCACTTTCTGTCCTTATTTATGGTGTCCCTGTTGATGTGCCCTGTATGTATTTTTTGTTTTTGATTGGTTCAGGAACTCTCTGCTGTTCCTGTGATAATTAACTGTGGTGGCCGTGGAAGCTAAAGGAAACATGTTGTGTTTTTATTTTTTTTCATTTCATTTTTTTTTTGTTTGTTTGTTTTTTTAAACCATTTGTTTCCATGTGAGATAGAGATAAGGGAATGTCTTTTTATGGTCTTGATTTTGCACCAAGATGAATTTTGCATGGAGTTGATGAGGATTTGCCAACATTGTTGAACTTATCAGAGGAAAGTGTTGGGTTACAGGAGCTGCTGGAGGAGTCCCACCTCTCATCTGCTGAAATGAAGCTGCAGAAGCCGACAATGCAATTTCAGGAGATAAAGGAGTGTTATGTTTTTGGCTGAAAAAAAAAATCAGAAATCAGTTGCTGTGCAGTATTAAAGCAGGAGTGAGGGAGTGGGGCTTCTTCAGTCGCCGTTCACTGTAAAGTTGACAGAAGATATCCTACAGACAATGTGATACAGGTATATTTATTTTAAAACTATTTATAGATAAAGTAACTATCGTCTAGCGCCATCGTTTCTACTTTTCACATCATTTTAGCTGAGTAGGTTTTTATGAGGAAAAAATATTGAAGATGTACCTGTAGCTGTTAAACACGGAAGCCCGAGAAATTGACCATCCAACTCTCCGGACAGGTACAGCAGGTGTATTTATTAACAGCAAGAGACGAGTCGAAGAGAAGGAGAGCGCCGCAGAAGGACAGAGGAGTTTACACGAAAGCTTCATTCCATTTGTGTTTTTCTCTTGAGAAGCTGTAAAGTCTTAAATGTTTTATTTGTCTTTGGTCTGCCTACAACATTGCACTGATCCTCTTCTTTTTGTAGTTATTTTTTTTCTTTGGCCGTGACTGAACAGAAGGGCCCAGCAGCGCCGCTTCACGCCGACGCTTCCATTGTTTACAGTGAGGAAGACGAGGGGCCCCATCAGACATGGCCACCTTCCTGTCTCAGACCCCTCCCTGCCACCACCCCTCCCCCCACCCCACCCACCCGCGCGGTCGGCTCCGCAGCAGCAGCAGGATGGACAGAGGTGTAAAGAATGTGCATCTGTACATAAACACGATCTTTCTCTGTAACTTTTTGGTTTTCGTCAGTGTTAGTTGAAGGTGCTCCTGTTCTTTCTTTTTCTTTTGTTTTGGTTTTGTTTTCTTTTTTTTCAGTTGTTTGAGTTTTGGGGGATTTCTTCCAACCACAGGGAGAGAAGAAAACCAAGTGACTATACTCCAAGTGTATGACTGTAGCTTCTAGTGATGTCTGACACTGCTGTCTATAGGCATTTTAACCCCGACACACCCCACCTGACCCCTCCCCCTGCCAAGAACCTCCACTTGCATGTACGATGCTTGGGACAGCTGGGCTCTTGCCGACCCCTCCCACCCCACCCCCCCCCTCCGACCCTCCGCCCTGCCATGTCAATCTGACCCTGTCGTCATCACCATGGTGACAGCCCGGCAAGCCACGTGTCTGTATATAGTGAATGTTAAGTATTTGCAAGAACTTTTCTGCATTCTGTTCATTTGTCTGTTTTTTAATTGTTAGTTTCTTTCTCTCAAATCCAGTGTGTGTAGTGGACGTCGTCTTTCAGGTGGCCCCATCAGTCGGGCCGTCCTGTGCAAGTGTGTACTATATTTGAATGTTCCATGCTTGTGGACTGTAGTCATCCTAAAGGTTTTTTTTTTTGGTTTTTTTTTTATTTCTGTCATATATCGCTGGGTTTGTTATACCACTGGATGTACAAATTGTAAAGCAAAGACACTAGAGAACTAAGGCGGACGCCAATTTGTTTTTGTTTTTTTTTCTAAAAGCTGAAATGTGATCATGCAATAGTTTTAAGGATAGAGGGAGGTTATATTATATTAAGGCCTCCGAAAACTTTTGGGCCTCATGTTTGCATCATCAGAAGGGGACAGTTATGTCATCATTCTGCGTTTCACCACCCCTCCATCCCAGCTCGCTAACCACTGATGTCACTGCCCGACAAAGACGACACACAGCAGCTCCATTGCGGTCAAACGTCATAGATGTCATATCAGTTAACACGAGCCACCAGTCAGTGAAACACCTGTGTTGTAGTACGGCCTCTGAGTGACAGGAGGTCAGTGTGGACTTTTTCTCCCAGCTCATAATGGACATCGACTCAAAGCCATTTCAGTCATCACTAGTTCTTCCAGCTGCCTGCTCTGTCTCCCCTCTCACCACCTCACCACGTGGGATAATAAAAGAGAAAAAAAAGATAAAGCACATAATCATCTTCAGTGCCTCTCTGCCCACCTTCAGACATCACTGTAACTCAGCTTCAGATGTAAACATATGGGCATGGTTCAGTTTTAATGGCTTTAATAATAAAATACAGTCAAATGTGAAAGAGTTTGGTTTGTAAATGTTGTTTTATTCATATTGTTAGCACCTAATATCAAAGCATTTAAAGTAGAAAATATGAGCTGATGTTCACGTATAAGAGGAATGTGTGAAGGCGAGATGGTCCCAGTGGTCCAGGTCATCACTGAGCGTGAACCAGAGCTCCGGCTCCTTGGCCATATCCAAACCCTTTGGGCCCAAAGTTCTTGGCGTAACACGCTGTGAAAAGAGAGAGAGAGGGAATGTCAGAGGTTTAGACACAGGCAGGTTTTACTGACACCGAGACACCAAACTGTATAAATGGAAGGAAACAGATCCACCACTGATGAGGCTGTGTTTAATGATCATCCCTCCACCTGTCAGGTGTCACATCAGGGCACTGGTTACTCACTCACCCACTTTATAATGTGTCATCACAGTTATCACACAGTTGTATAACATTTGGAGGAAGTGCGCAGTCGTCAAGCTGGATTTACACCAGAGCTGTCAAAGGGTCACTGCACTGTAATAAGCTCTCAGCAAAGTTGCCTGATGCTGACCACACACATCTCTGACAGCAAGTTCCACTTCCTGCCAGGATCCAGCAACAGATGAGCCCCAGTCAACGACCTGCACCACTTAGCTCAAGGGACATGTGAGACATGTGGAGGCCACACCACATACTGACTGGTTTAATGATCCAGAAAAAAGCATCTTTAGTCCAAGTCACACAGTTCAGTGCCTAACATATCCCTTCAAAATAAGACTGCATGTTTTAGAGTGGCCTTTTATTTTGAAAAGCCACACGAGATCATGTTATGTAATCAGCACCTCTGAAAAAAACTGTGCAGGAGAGATCCTTTTATTCAATTCATGAAAAATAAAGACAGACTTCACTGAGAAGTATGACAAGCTGAGCCGTCCCATTTAGAGACGAGAAATAGCTTTAATGTTTTTCAAATGATGAATTTCAGTCAGATTTGAGGAGGTGAAATGAGCTGCAGCTCAGTGTAATATTATGTTGATGGGCAGAACAGTGAGTTTAAATGATCCTTTAATCTTGAGCAGTTCCTCAGTGGAACCAGAGTCTGCTGCCACTCCTCACAGCAGAGATAATCACAGGTGACACTAATAACATGACTCTTGTGTTCGCAGTGAATGGTGACAGTGAGTCAGAATGATCAGCACCACGACCAGGAAACTGAGGCAGATCACTCATTCTGTTACATTGAACTGTGCTTTTCCTGCTGTGACACGTTCAATGTGTGGTCTGTTCAAAAAGTAAGGCCGAATCATGTCTTCTCCTGCACTGGAGCCTTTCATCACACAGGTAAGAAAACACCTGTGTGTGTGTACGTGTGGGCAGAGAACCAGTTTCTCAGCTCAGAGCTGTTTATCTCACATCAACATGTAAAGTCTCAGATAAGCTGGTTGCTCAAGTCGTGGTCTTACACCGAGGTGCAGTTCCTGACTCTGGATTTCAACCATTTGGAAACGTGTTTTTATTTTGCAGCTCCTCTGTCCACACGTGTTTGTCCATGATGAGAGTAACGACGTCCAGCTGCTGCTCAGGACGTCTTGAGTGACAGCAGCAGCAACATTCCTGTTCATCAGTACAAGGTTTCATCATGAGACTCAGTAAACATCCCTCTGCTGAGGTCTGTGTGTATTTATGTGTCTGTTCGTGTTCATTAGTGTGTGTGTGTGTGTGTGTCTCATTGTGCTGATGAGGAGGAGGAAACTGCTGCGGAGGTCACACTGCACATGTTTCAGCCCACTTGAGTGTGGTGGACAGTGAGCAGCTCTGTGAGCAGGACCTGTGTCATCCAGCCAAACCAACGCACCACACATGAAATAACAGGATGACACTGAATACAACACTGTGTGTTATTGTTACATAAGAGCCAGCCCCTCCAGTTCTGTTTCTGCTGATACGATGACATCAACAGCAGCTTAGCTCTCAAAGCTGTTCTCTGTAGAACGCTGTGGAACCACAGTCATGGTAAAACTCTCTACGTAATGGTGAATGGTCTTCAGTTATATAAATAGTGCTTTTCTAGTCTCTGGGAACACTGTTGGTCACATTCACACACAATCAAACTGTACTTTTTTGTACAGATTACGTAACCATTCACTCACATTCACATCAATGATACATCAGGGGCGAGTGTGGGTTCAGGGTCTTGCCCAAGGACACTTCCACCATGGACAGACTGGACAAGCCAGAAATCGAACCACCGACCTTCTGGTTAGTGGACGACCTGCTCTACCTCCCACCACCACTATATATAAGATCATTTAACCAGGCACACAGAGGACCGGAGGGGTTCATCATGTTCACACTCAAAGCCTAGCCTGGTAGCATGCTAACATGTATTTATTAGTTGATAAGAGTTTGCAGATATTGCGTCATGAGCCAAAGAAGATGAATGGACACAGTTGGTGCAGTGGAACATGAATGTCAGTTCCAAATACCTGAAGGAATCATGTGGTTGAGTTTTCTGAAGCAGACAGCAACATGTGGACTCCAGTAAAACCTGACTCCAGTTTCTGTACCTGCTGAGCATCAGTTAACACTTGGCTCCCTGTCACATGTCAGACGTCAGCATCTTGTTGTGTCCAGACATTGCTGGTGGACATGTAGTTTAGCTGTCAGTAGATTACAACTCTCCTGAGGTCTGTGCTATGAAAGACTTGAAGTTAGTGAGGAAACTTCAGGTTTAACTGTGTTTTCAGTCCTGTAACAGTCTGACATTAACTTCAGCTGTTTGATCCACTTCACACCACGACCAGTTTGTTCATTATCAGACAAAAGAGCAAAAGTAGTCAACACTTTCTTCATGGCTCTGATAATGTGCTCTGCTTCTTTGACACACACGCACTTGTGGCTAGATTGAAGAATCCGGGGTTTAACTGAACTAACAGTTGATAAGCATTTTTGTAGTTCAGGTTAATTAGGATGGCAATGGGTTCGTATCCTGGATATGTTGACCCTGCTTCATAGCACAGGCCTCAGGACTCTGTTGTGAAACTCGAGCACCGTGTGTTCATGTGTTGAACGTCAGGAGGTGTGTTTCTGTTGGATCCTCTGGAGCAGATTAATTGCACCACTATGTAAGTGCTGCACGGTTGATTTGTCCTCTGGTGTTGCCAGTGTGTGTGCTGGCTAAAGCTAATGTTGTGTTACACTGTGAAATCTCATTAATGACAGTGAGGAAATCAAAGCTGCAGCCGGAGCCGTGCGATGAAAACCCTGCACATGTTCGGCCTCCACTCACCTTTGCAGTAGATTTCTCCGTCTTTCTCAGTCTGGGTGGTCGACTCCAGGCTCTTGCCACATTTCGCACAGCGGAAACAGTTCTTGTGCCATGGCTGTGAGGAGAAAGAATTTTAATTTAATATCCACAGTGGCAGCTGTTCAAGCCTGTCTTCGTGCCTTCATGCTGAATCTACCTTGACTGTAAAAGCTGCAACAGAAAAGCCTTTGTGTTTGCACTTTTTACAGCTGATAACTGCTCCTGTTTGTTGGATGGCGTTCCTTTATTGTTTCCCGTCAGAGCTGTTTTTCCCACAGCTGGAGGCTTTTCTGAATCTCTTCATTAGACATAAAATTACTGGTTATGCTTGAGCTCGTGAGTGGAGCCACAAATTGATTTTGTCCCATTAGAGAAACCCATTAACGGCTTCCCGCACAGTGACATCACCACCTATAAATCAGCTCATGTGTGAATCTTCATGTGATCAGTGACAGGAAACGGTCCACTCCCGTTTTTAGAGGAATCAGAACTCTCTGCTCCCCTCCTTGCAGCGTGAGCCTCATGACTTCATCTACTGTATATCCGCGTCCTCAACATCTGCATCGCTCTATTGACGCCAGCTGCCTGGAAGCTCCCATCCAAACTTTATGGGGAAACTTCCATCAGAAAAACAGGATCTGTGTTCTCTCATTAGGAGCAGCCACACCAAACCTCCAGCGTGTGGTTCAGCACTGTAAAAACACACACACATGTGTATCCAATCCAGTCAAACCAGTTTCACCCGTGTGGTTTGTGATGTCGCCTGTTGTCCTGTGGCGTTCAGGGAACCAGTGCGGCCTGGGTTGGAGCTCTGACTTCTGCTGGGGTTACACCAGCGTGTGGTAATAGCTCTGTGAAGCTGAATTCACGCTACACATCAGAAAGTCCATTTCTAACCTATTAAGTTCACACTGCAGCTTTAAATCACAGGAGTCTAACCCACTGTTGTCATGACAACCCATGTGAATCTCCCCACGAGATTCACATCCATCATTTTTGCAACTTGGCTCAACCAGTGAAAACTAAAGGGTGGAGAGTGTAGAGTGTTGTTCCCTCTGCGATCGTCCACTGTCCTCACTGTTCTCACTGTCCTCACTGTCCTCACTGTGTCCTCATGCTGCTGAATTTATGCTCTTGTAATCATAACCATAAACTATGACCAAACATGAGAGCTGAGGGCGACACCTGAACAGTTTGGTCACACGCCACATGGACTCACAGCCAGTCCTGCAGTCCACCCCTGGTGCATGTCATTCCCCTGCTCTCTTTCCCTGCATTTCCAGTCTGTCTCTATTGTCTCGACCTCATAGAAGCATAAAATTAGCAAAAAATATATATTAATCATTCAACTGAATAGTCAACCATCAAATTAAATGTCAAAAAAAAATCATTAATTGAGTCATTCATCAAGTAAAATAGTCACAAACACTGTCTCTGTCATGTTGTCAAAGGAGGACACACTTTTACAAGTGGCTTAATTGTCCCTGCTCATCAACAGCAGTTGTTGACATTTGTTGATGGACATTTGTTTACATGTGTTTGCTTAAACCTGCACTAACAGAGCTGAGTGGGAACAAACACTGACATATGAAGCTAGTGAATGTTCAGTCAGGAGGACTGTCTCCTGATTGGCTGATCCAACATCAGAGTTTTGTAACATGTTCAACATGAGCGTGTTTACTTCTGTGTGCATGTCCACATGGACCTCTCTCACCTTGCCTGCCCCCATAATCTTCTCTGCTGCATAGACCGAGTCTCCGCACCGGGCACATTTCTCCGAGCCTCCAAACTTCTGGGCAAATTTGGACGGGTTGGGGTTGGTGGTGGGTCTGTGAGCCTGTGTCCTGGAGAAAAAAAGAACACACTAAGGATGAAACATTGTCTCCCACAAACAAGGCTGACTGGGCAATCTGAATCAGTCAGTATTTATAACTGCAGATATCCAGTCTAGACGTGTTGTGTTGTGTGGCTCAGATCCTCTGAACTCATGCTTTGTTAATATTTCCTGACAGCCTTCTTTATTAATGATTATGAGAAGATACATGGGACAAACAGACCAGAAATATAACTGTCACACCGAGCCCCCCCTGCTCCCCCTCTGTCCTCAGCCAGTGGTGGGAAAGTGAGGGAGGCACCTAGGGCCCCGGAGCAGTGCTTATCAAAGGGTGGCTGCCAGCCCCAGTGGCCCCTGAATGAAGCCCTTTGTAGAGGGTGAATTGGCTCCTTCTGGTTACATAATGACCTCTTTCATAACAATGATCACCTGACGTCTGAGGCAGGAATAAACACGAGTGTGTTAGCGTGTGTGTGTGTGTTGTGTGTGTGTGTGTGTGGAGCAGCTGTGTTTTCCTGTTTGTTTTTGGTGCCCACACGGTTACAAGTGTGTGGTCTCTCCCTCAGTTCTCAGAGGTGGGTGTCGCTCTGCAGCTGAAGCAGTCAGCAGTCAGTAGTAGCAGCATCTTATAGATCCTGATATATTAGATTCTGCATTAATCACCTGGATCATCAGACCTGAGCTCTGACTCCTCTCCACTTACACTCTCTACTGACCCAGCTAGGAGCTGCCGCAGCCAAGCTGGATGTGGTCATGAGGCAGGCTGCCAGTCCTCCCGTCAAGGTTCCTTTCCTCTCTTAAAGATCTGTGGTCCAGGAGCAGAAGGTCTGACATCTTTAAACCGGACCACTTGAGCCTGATGTATCGGGCCCCTGAGGCTCCTGATCTTTACTCTAACTGACATCTGACTTGTGTAATAATCTTTCACTGTTGACATTTAGAGACATTTAGATCATTCTCCCATCTGGAGATCCTTACAAAGACCTGGTACAAGTTTACCGTCTTTGTCTGGAGCCCAAAACTTTAAGTGTTCACTTCCTGGACCATCTCTGGAGCGACTGATTCTCCCCTGACTCGCTGCATTTATCCTGTTTGGAGACAACATCGCTGCTGGTCTCCTGCCACATAGTCAATTTGCCCTGAACTCACTGACCCTGTCAACCTCAATTATGCAATCAAGTCAGATGAATGATCCTTTATTTAGACATGTCAAGGCATCATTTGTGTTGGTAAAGCTGTGAAATTGCAAAACTGGCTCTAATTTAATGTTGTTGTCCCAGTTACTGGCAGCAGCACTGTGAGGATGGACCGGATGTCAACACCAGTCTGAACCACAGCAGGCAGGGTGATGAAGGACTGCACGTCAATGACTGTAATTATTCAAACACTCAGGACAAACACACCCACACAGCATCCATTACACAGTGTTTCCAGACATGATCATCACAGCCACTTGCAGGATTTAATGCACCTATGTACAGTGTACAATCATCAGCCAGGCTTACTCTTCAGGTTTGATTCCGAGCCGCTCCCCTCGGTCCATGTTGAGTGTTCCGCCCCCTGTCCGTAGCCGTAGCCCTTGGGGCCGTACTTCTTCCCATAGCACGACTTGCAGTAGATCTCCTGGTCATGAATAGCCAGCGTGGTGCTGTCTAAGCCCTTCCTGCACACCACTGTGGACACACACAAAGTTGTTTCATTCACATGTTTGCTGCTAGAACTTTGCACTTGAAACACAAGACAGAAACTTGATAGAATTAATAAACACCTGAGCTCAAACTTCAGCATCTTATAACTGTGACCTGTAGATGTGTGTTCAGAAAGTTTGTCTGTTCCAGTCCCGTACAGACTGTACATCTGGTTAATGTGACATGTCTTCAGAGAGAAGACGGATTTAAACCCAAACGGAAAATGTGGAATTTCTTTGTCAAGTTCCCTTTGCCCCACTGCATGTGCACATGATTTAAGACCATGAGGTCAAAAACTTTGCAAAGAAGGGAAAAGCATTCAGCAGTGGGACTATATTTTCTTTATCCTAGATCCTTATCTAAACTGGCTCTCCTGATGCCAGTATTGGATTTATTAAAGGTTAAACCCCAGCTACTGTTTGTTGCTGTAGAACTCATTTTTATGGATTATGCATTAAAACAAAAGAGCTGCAGCTGCTTGAGACCTCATACTTACACCCTGCACACTGTTGTTGGGATTAGTCAAATTCTTCACACCCTGGTCTGCACTGTGTGATGCTCTGAAACTGGTTTAAGATTTCACACCGCCCACCGCTCACATCTTGAGTGTTTACATTTCCCTCGCACCGCAGTGACATAATTGATTTGCTGCTGGCATCGAGTGTTAACAGATAACCAAGACAAAAGCTTGATCTCAACTGAGTGACTTTCCTGTCTTTCAAACACTGACAGGAAAGTGGTGAATGTCAAACGGAGGAACTGGAGGAAAGGGCAAACAAGAGCCATGGACACAGAGTCCCCTCACTCATCATCTCGTGGTAAGACAAAGCATCTTTTGTGAAGAAACCACAAGAAAAAATAAACTCCTCTTTTGTAGCTCATGTTGCTTTGGTCTCGTCCTGATGGCAGCGTCAGGTTACATCCTGGTCTCCAGCTCAAAAGACATCTTCACTGACATTTCAAGGACGGTTCAGGAGCGGGACACACCGCCCACTCGTCCGGCAACCTGACAATAATGCAGTGTGAACTCCACCACAACTGATGACCAGTGAGGGAAATGTCAGTACAAGCTCTCTATGATGCACCGTGGAGGGGTGAACCAGAGTTCAACTTTGATGCTGAAGTCTACAAGATGTTTTTTTTTCTTTCTTGTGTGAGACATAAGTGTTCGCTCTCATCTATCAACTCTCAGAGATACTTTCATGTTAACATTCCCATTTGTCTGGTTTGACTTGCTGATGACAGCGGCCAACTCTCAAATCTCTGAATCGCTCTTTTTATTTTAGCTTCCTTCCTTTCGTAAAATTAAAACATCTGCGATCTGACGCCACTGAATGCACCTCAGTGCAGGATCATTGCAGTGTAGGGTAAGTTGAGTAACCAGCTTGCTGTTTTAGGCTTGTGTGTAATGAAAACATTTTGTTCTTGAGGCTTATGAGGCCTGATGAACTGAGTCAATAGTGTAATATACTGTAAGTCAGTGAATGCAACTGAGAGCTGGACTGTACATACTACTGATAGAAACAGAGTTACACATGTGCTTATGTATCAGCACAGATACTGGTATGTCATTCTAGTCCATAGTATAAGGTATATGGGGAGATCCTACACTTCCCACAATGCATCTTAATAGAGTCTCTTCAATAGAGAGGGAATTGTCTGGTTTTCATAACAAAGGTTTCTGTGTTGTGTGTCAGAGATGACCCTGATTCCACTGGCTGCCTGAACGTGGGAAATCAATGGAAGGATGGGTGTAATGTCCTGCAAACAGTGAAGCACCAGCTGCATGGTCTAAATGATGCATAACCACAGATTCTGTGTCTCACACACAAATGATACCGTTGCATCCCGACAGCAACACTTACTGCAGAGGAAACAGCATTTGTGGAAACTCTTCCCGTCACACTGCACTTCCTCGGCGTGGTACACCGTCCCACGGCACGCTGCGCATTTGTTGCCTCCTCCCCAGTTTGGCATTGTGTGTGGTCCTGGCAGGAGACAGGAGAGGAGATCCAAGGTTAGGGTTACTTTGTTCCTCCTCAACATGTTCGTGTACGCCGTCCTCATCCCAACTTTTGGAAACAAAGCAATTTTTCCACTGCCATTCACACGGGGAGGATGACGGTGAAACTGAGCATGAATGGGTTTCAGCAACACCCCTCTCCATTCATGTTCACGTCCAATTCTGCTCGGAGGTTGCTCCATAATAACTGCAACTGATAAGCTCCACTTGACTGATTTGAATTGAAAGGAGCGCCCAGCGTCTTATTTGAAGCATATCAGTATCCAGTAATATCTACATCAATCTCTGCGAACCTGCACTGCTGGATATTTAATCACAGCAGAACACATTTGAAATGAAAACCAACACCCCAGGGCCACAACTGCCACTGTGAAAAAAGAAAAAGAAAAAACACAATGCAAACAAGGCCGGCCTAAACGGCAGGGTAGACTAATAACCAGAGGAATGTTTTAGGGAGCTGTGCTTTGGGGCTTTTGTTGTCTGAGCCTGTACACTACAAAACAGCAAAGAATAAATGTGAGTGTGAAGTAACCTACGTACATGACACACCCAGGCACTCCCTGACTCACATGCACATCTGTCTGTAATTACAAACTCACTCATTTAAGAGTTTAAGATGCCCTGCTCACTAGTGTATCACTCACCACAAAGCCAGCCCGCTGTGATATCATACAGTACTTCAGAGTAAAACAGAAAAGCCCTTTGATTCTTAATTAAGTGAAAAAGAAAACACTTAGTGGTGTAAACTACTAATCTTGTCCTTGTAAATCCTCCTCCCAGCTGGATTAGAGACTGCAGAACAGGTCCAAACATGAGAGGAGGTCAGAGGACCACTAACTACCCTTAAAGCTCCTGCAGGCGTTGGTTGTGATGAGGAAGTCGGTGTTGAAGTGTTCCAGCTGACGGTCCAGCACACTCATTTTAAAGTTTAAGAGTTCAGACTTCGGTCTTTGTTTACTGCTGCTCTGACACTGCCAGAGATTAATCACTTCATTTAAACTTTGCACACTTACAGAGTTCATTGTTTGTGCTTTGAGATCATCGTTGGACACTGAATCATTTCACTGAATGGAGGCTAGTGAAATTTTTATTGTTTGTTGAATTCGTAAACAGTGTGTGTGATTGGTTGAAACTTTTCAATGTGGAACACATTAGTGTTTTTAAATAAATTATATCTGCAATTCAATTCAAGTCCTGTGACAAAGTCTTGGTTCCTTTCTCTAACTTTTCCAGACACTAGGCTCATAATCTTTGCAGAAGACTGCTGTGGGCACACACTGTAACCCCTGTGACCTTTGACAGTGGCTGCTGCACAATCAGTGGTGAATAATTGAGTGCTACCAATGTGTAAAGATGTTGAACCAAACTTCTTAGTATTTCTCACTATAGTTCTGATGCTGTAATATACAAGCACAAGTAAGGCTGAAAACACAGACAGTGAATTATTATTGTTATGTAACACAAAGCAGTGTTAACCCTAAACCCGTTGATATTACATATTTATATTGTTTACAATATTGTAAATGTCATGTATTATCAAACCTAGTGTGTGGATTTGAAGCTATATACCAAAGCTGGCTAGTTTTCATGTTTCCCTTCGATGTCTTGGGCATGTTAGCCTGGTAAGTAGCTCATAGGTGTTTTAACCTGATTTTTAACAGCTGATGAAACGTGTTGAGTGTTTGACTGACACTTTTCACTGTAGAAGTAAATGTAGATATTGTCTCCCTGCAATGACAGCAGCACTGGGCAGAAGTTAGACCAAGTTTAAAAATAGTTTATAAACATATGAACTATCAATACAGCGAATACAGCCAGCAACATAAATAAATAAATACACAAACTTATATTAAACTTGTTTAGTTTTAGTCTGAACTGTACATCAGTATGTTTCAGGGCGATATATGTAAAATAAAAAGTTACCTTAACGTAGGTTTTTGAAAGCAGCAGTGGAGGTGGTTTAACTCCGACACAGAGTGATAACAGTCCACACTTCTACTACACTGACTCTGAAACGCCACATACCCCACATATTTACCGTGGCTGTGGGAGGAGGGATTACGAGGGGCGTGAACTCAACACTGCTGCCTTCGCTGTCGTCGGAAATATGATGAATCTTGTTACTGTTTGAAAGAAACAGAGGAATCTTCTTTTCTGTACACCTGTGGAGGTGTATGTGAGAATGTAAACAGCTTAGGTGAAATGGTTTTATATGAGGGAGCTTCAAATCTAAGAAAAAGAGTTAACTATTGCAGTTTTTGTGAAATGTTTATTATTGTGTGTTTTTACACCGGAGAAACTGCGAGGAAGGTGCCAGTCTAGTGTAAAGTAGAGGGTAACCCTGTGGGCCTTCAAGGTACTCAGTGAAGGCAGATTTTTTTTTTTTTTTTTACTCACTGGAATAATAGTCATAATTTTACACTGCTGTGAAACTTGTCTTGCCAAAAATGGATTAATATGACGAACGGGGAAATGGACCAATCACATTTTTTTCCTCTGGTGGTATCTGGGTGAATCAGACGCCTCCTGGCAGACAGGGCCTGAGGGCCTGTGTAATTCCTAATTCAAGTGAATGTGGACCATATATTGACAAGTGTCTTAGACATATTTTCAGGGCGGAAGTACTTCGCGACATCTTCCGGATATTGGTGTGTAATTAGTCCGGTGGAAAAGCACCTGCAGCGGACAGTCAGTGGGTGAGTTCACGGCTGCAGCTATTCGGGCCTCCTCTTGTCTTAAACTGGGTAAATCAGCTGTGTGTATGGAGTGTGTTCACCTGGACTCCCCTCCTCTTCATGTTCAGTTTACGGACAGCGGTACACCAACACACCGCTGCCTAACTCCTGTGAATTCACCTCCACCTGTCTGACCCACTGTGACTCCGCCTTGACATCGCCATCTGCCTGTCAGAAATGTGTCCATGTGAATTCGGTGACGCTTGAACGTGGACGACTCCAAACCAAACCAACACACCAGGTCTTCCACTCGTCATCCCTCAAAGGAACTCCGGACAGAAGGTTGACCACAGTGTGTTAGCCAGCCTAGCTAGGTCGGCTAACGTCAGCGACAAACACCACAACAACTTCATCTTCGGACTCTTCACCATCCGCTCTCTGACGAGCAGGGCTCCTCTCCTCCAGGACATCCTGACACACCGTGAGTTGAACTTTCCGTGTTTTACAGAAACGTGGCAACAACATCCTAATGACTTTTCCCAGCTGAATGAATGTACTTCTGGGTTTGTTTACGTCTGTCAGCCCCGTGTCTCTGGCTGAGGGGGAGGTCTCGCGATAATTCACCGCGGCAACTTGATAAGATCACTGCGGTGTATTTGGCTGAAGATGTTTCTGATAATAGAAGAATAGAAACTCTACATGTTTGCTTCACCTGACAGGAGGAGGCCTTGACTGCTTCATGGGCACAAGTGTATTGGTCTCATTGTGAGTGATTTTAGGTTGAAATTTGTTCAATTTTGTGTCTATGTATTTGAATTTACGTTGGCTACTGCAGTGTTAATGTGTGATCAGAATGAAATGGATGAATTTCATACTGAAAAACATTTAATATGCTGACCTTGTGACATAGGGCTCTGGCTGATGGCTGATGTTTTTATTGCTCTATTTGATTGTGTATTGCCATGTGTGGTCCCAGAGTCTGGGGCCACCATTCACCACTGGTGTGAAGCTAGGTGTCCATGTGTTTTTTGATCATAAATCAGGTCTAGGTTCTATATTAACACAGTGAAAGTATCAAAGCCTCAGTCCACTCTGTCTGTAACTTTGTGATGTCACAACAAAGTAGTCACCTCCAGCCTTAATTGCCTTTAGGGCAGTTTTAATGTCACAAGCCACGTTTGACATTCACGTATTCTCCTCTAGGAAGAAAGTATTAAGTGAACTGAATGACCCCTCTGTCTCTACACTGTGTGGGCTGATGTGGTGCCAGAAACCTATGATGAGGATATGGTGCATTACCGCTGCACCAAAAGGACATGCCTCATTGTTTTAACTGATTTTTGGACCAATGGCCCTGACTTCAGTTGTAATGGAAGCTTGGGCTGGGAGAGTGTGAATGACTCTGCTACAAACTCAAGGACAGTGGAGGTCAGGATGCATTTGATGGTTGGATCTGTGAGTGCAGGAGCTGATACAGGACCACTGACTGAGTGAAGACTCTGTGGTGTATTCTCTTACAAAGGAGTCTAGTATTTGTTTACTATAAATCTATTGTGAAATAATTAATATTAGAAATACTGTAAACACCACAGTTATATTTCTCCATTCAAATCTTCTGTTATTCTACCCCCTGCTGGACACAGACTGCAATATCTGATGGTTGGGTGACGGGGTTAAGGCTTGCAACACATTTCTGAGCCAAACATGAGTTGCACTGCTTAAAAACCCTACATACTGTTCTGTTACATTGACCCAACACTGACCAGTCTGACCTCTACAGACCGCATCCTGATATTTTCAGCTCTGGTGCACAACAACAACAACAACAACGACAAACAGGATAAATCTATACACACACACACACACACACTGACACAACACACATCACAGACTCTGCTGCTTATGAAACCTGCGACCTTTAGTTTCATGACTGTTCCCAGGGCAACACCACAGTGGAACAGAGAGCAGACAAATGTGATTAATTAAATTTAATTAAAAGGTTAAACAGTAAAGGTACCCCCCCCAACCCCAAGCAGTGTAGTCTTAAATTATACCCAATTAAGGTCTTTAATATGCACAGAGCTGCAGTAAATCTGGTTTTCAGTTGAAATAAGTTGTTTTATCAATCCAAGTCTCCTACTGTTAGAATGTTATCCACTGCTCCATCACCAGCAAACACACAACACAACACTCATTACTTCCCAGTCATGCAGTTTATTTGAAAGTCACATAATAATAGATTGGTTGGTATACTCTCTTTGTTTTAAGCAATAACCTCAGGCACAGTGTTCATCACAGCATCATACTAATCAAAACTGATGATGGTGAGGCCGTTTGTCACAATGTATAATACCGGTTCCCCAGACAAATGTAGTAATACACAAATGGAATCTATTCTAAATGATTACTGATAACTGTATAATAATAGTGTTGAGGTGAATTAGTCAAGGCCAAAGTTTTTGACCAATCAACCATCTCTACCATCTGGTTTCAAATTCCTTCATAGCGATCTCAAAGCCTGATACCAAGTAACAGGAAGCATTAACAATCCTCTTTTTGTTTTAAGGGAAAAAAGTTTTACAAATCTGGCAACACACCTGGGTTTAATAGTGTCATTCAGAAAGAATTTCTTGCAGCAGTAATAAAAAGCAGACTGCAGCAGGTAGAGCTGCCAGCCCTCTGCTGTGGAGGCTGAGGCTTGAGGTGAGGAAATCCCAAAGTGGAGCCTTGACCGATGGAAAGGAAATGAAGTGAGCAGTCTGCACTGGTAAAAGTTAAGTACTTCGAGGTAAATGAATGTTTGCTCTGATGAAACCATAATGAGATAGATTATGGTGAGTACACCAAATTGAATGTTTTTCAGATGTGTTTCTACGTATTTTAAAGACTTTATAACTGAAATTCAGACATTGATATTTCACTAATAAATATGGCCTCCTGTTGTTCCTCTGTAGAAAGAGCAGCAGTAAGAATGGAGTGTAATGTAGAGATAAAGGAGTGGCTGTGGACAGACACTACACACTATTCATAGAAATGCTACTGCATCTGAAACAGCAGCTCTCTGAAAGGTTTGATTAGTGATTATGAAAATGATATGGATGCCATTCTTCCACCACCACCACCACCATCATCATCATCATCATCATCATCATCATTCTTCTTCTCTCCTCTTGAGTCTGGTTTATCTTCCTCTTCTCTCATGTTGTGATTTTGGTTTGTCAAACTCTGTCCTTCCTTGAACATGTGTGTTGTCATGTGTATTTGTTGGTTCAATTGCATTGGAATCTCTGAGCCTTGCAAAGTAACCGTCCTGTACAGGCGACAAGAAAGTGCTAGCTACCTTTGTTAGCAGTGGTAGAGGGAGCAGCAGTAGCATAAATAGTTGTACTACGTGTATAAAACAGCAGCAGTCGGTGAAGTAGTGTTTGGGCACAGCAGAAAGTTGGCTGATCTTTCCATCCATATAAAGTTAATTGTCCCATCTGCTGAGGTTCAGTGACATAAAAGCCTCACAGTGGCCAAACACGTCTGCTGGCAGCTCCCTCAGCTCTGATAGAAAAGCTCTGATTATGTCCTTATGTCCTCTGACAGATGGTGTGTGACTCAATCATCCTGATCTGACCCCGAGATCACACCTGATTGTTATTCACCCCGCGGAATTTCATTCACCTTAAATAACGGTCTCAGTTTACAGAGGAGTTAATTATGTGGTGGCTGATTTGTATTTTAACCAGTGCTCTGCTGTGTCACTGTGAATCATTGTGTATGAGAATGTGGATAATAACTCTGTGGCTTCACCCTGGTAATCATCTCATGTCAGTGTTTAATGTCTGTGACTGCAACAATGCACAGGCGTTGTGTTACAGATGAAGCGTCATCCCACCACATTAACACAGTTTGCCTTCATCCCAGTCCTGGGCCACTCTGAATTATTGATGGCATCTGTAATGTTGGATTGGTAAATCCAAACTGTCTGTATTTTCTTTCTAATGTTGGATGAAATTAAATAGCAACAGTTTTATCATGTTATACAAAAGCATTAATCGTCTCATATAGTCTAAAGGTAGATGTCCATGTGTAGAGTGATTATGAATCAGCTCTAAGTTCTATATTAACACTGTGAAAGTATCAAAGCCTCAGTCCACAGAGAAATGCACACAGCCTGTGTTCAGAAACTGAGCTGTAAAACCAGCTGTCAGAACTTCTGTGACTTTGTGATGTCACAACAAAACAGTCACCACTGTCAGCCATAACCTAAGCCTTGAACTGGACCCATCACCGAACCTTGCAAGATTTTGTGTTTTCAGCATTTGATTTGTTTTACTTGGATTGTTACTAGAGCTCCAGAGAAGCCTGAGAGATGATGATTTTTGGTTCTTAAAAGAACAAATATATCTAATTATGGTTCAACACTTGAAATAAAACACTGGGTACTATTAAATATGTAAAGACATGGTGATGCACTGCCTTAAATACTGTTTTAAAAAACACACATTTCAAAAATGGTTCAGATTCATACATTTTAATTGAAGTGGTACAGACATAAACCAGTTGGACCTTTAACTACAGAGAGCAGAGCTAAAGTGAAGGAACAGCTCCATGTTTCATAAAAGTTAGATCAGCACACAACTACTAAAACTAGCAGTGTAATTACCATTATTTTCAAAAACAATAAAGCAGCATACAACTTTCTGCATGTGGAAGTATTAAATGGCACTATGAATACAATGTACAAAAATAATTACATAAGTAAAACTGTACATTAATAACTACACATCCACTGGCCAGAGTGGATTATCTGTGCAGCCTTTGGCGTGACATAGCTAAACTCTCCTCATTGACTCCCTCACAAAGCACCAATATTTTTGGCCTGGGTCATCTGAAGCAAGTTGGTGGGTCTGTTACCAGAGGATTGTCAACACAAATCCCCACACAGCCTGAGAAAGTCTCTGTTCTCCCAGCAAGGTGCCTTTAAAGCAAGGCACTTAACCCCCAACTGCTCCAGCACAACAGCAAACTGCTTCAGATGCATTGGACTCTATGAATGCTGGAATGGTGTTGCAGCAAGGCTCAGTCTACTGTACCTGGATAAATGAAGGATAAAAACCTTTACAGTACTTAGATATCTCTCCAGAATCTACTTCTAGTAAAGTCACAAGGATTCAAGTACCTGAGAGCATCATGTCATTTTGTCCATTAGTTGCCAGTAACAGTGGAAAGGTTTTGTGTTTAACCATAAATGACCATGGTTCTAAAATCCTCAGTGAAAACATACACAGCACCAGTGAGGTTCATCTTCCTGATGAGTGAATTAATGCATCCATAGTGCATTACGGATATACGGATGTAAGAACTGTTCCTTGAGATGCTTTGTTTGCTTGTAAACATTTAAGGCTTTAGTGATTTTCTCCTCACAGTACTGTCAGAAATGAGCCAAGAGAGGATTGTCTGCTACTGTCAATGTAAACCGGCGATCAGCAGCTAATACATTTCCTATTATAGCTGGACACTGTAACAAAACCTGAAGGGGCCAACTACAGACATAACCTCAACATTCATCAAATACTTAGTGCTAAAACAAGTTTTTTGTTCAATTACAGTCCCTGTAATCAACATATATTAGCTAATATATAAATAGCAATTGGGCTATAATACACAAGTGATGGGGATAAGGTAGCTTGATCACATCTGAGTGGGAAAACAGAAAATACAAAGTAGCGCAGTGGCCGACTCCCACCACAGGAGGGCACTGTTACATAGGCAATACTGGTTCACCTACTCTCAAGTCTAGTGCCAATTGAACCATGAGCACATTTGAACTGTTACTGTAACAACCAACCACTGGAAATTTTCATTTAAAATGAGACATTCGACAATTGGTTAAAATCTACAGTCATTGTCAAAAATGCGACACTCTTAAAAATAATTTCATGCATTTCAGAGGGAAACTCTTATTGTGAATGAATAAACAAGAAAAGCACCAATAATATGGCCTGAAACCATATTCTCCATGTTCAGGACCAACACCTGAATGTTACAATACTACACTGCCCATGAACTCCCTCTTTAACTGGCTGGTGGGTGGCCAACATCCAGTCTCCTCTGTGCAGAGCCTCTTCTTCGAGCAGCTGGCACAGAGCTGACTACATTTCCCAGAGTTCCTGGGGTCTGGAAGAAAGCCTTCGAAGCTGAAGCTGTGGTGTCCTTTGGAGTATGTGGAGTCTGTGGGAAGAGAGAGTGATGTAAGCTGGAGAACGTTTGTGCTACATTGTAATAAAATGTTGGCTGTTCCTGTAGAGCTCAGTGCTTCTGTTTTATTGTGGTCTGAACATCTTACTGCACAGACAATCTTGTGCACTGAAATTGCTTGAGAAATGTAATATATTAATATTTTATCATCTCCATATTCATCTCAATATTTTTTGTTAAAATTGCATTGTTGCCAATGGATTATGGAGAGCAGGGAGCTTTACATACATTTCTTCTGTGATGCCTTCAGGGACCCAAAAATATTAAAAACTGTTAAAAACTTCCATACAGATAATTGGAAAAAAAAAAAAACCCCAACCACATATTGAAGTAATGAAGAAAGTGTGGTTTGGGTTCCTATTGCTATAAATGTGATTGCCAAATCCTCACTATATACTGTGTTCATTAATGTTTAATTCCACTGATTAATCAAAATTACCCAGCTATAGCAGCAATGTTATCAATACCTTTACCAGTTTTGTTTCCAGTCAACAAATAAATCAGCTGGCTCATTGTTTGGTGTGCATTTATACAAGAAAATTATACATGGGGAAAAAAGATAAGAAGAACTCTGGACTTGAGGCTCATTACAACGCAGCCGTCGACTCGTCCTATTGTTTATAAAGCTGCATTAATTTTCCATCCAGAGTTCTGCTAGGCCGCCTAGAAAGGGCTGATTAAGAGGAGCAGAGGCAGCAGAGCAATGCTGGGCCTGCAGACAAGAGCATTAATCCCTGTTTAAAGAACTGGAGATTCATCAGCTCCAAACACACTAAGTGTCTGGATGAATAAATGAGGAGAAACCTCTACAAACTCGCTCTCATGTCAAGCTGTGTTGTGGCATTTTGCAAGTGCCTGATACCGGAGAGGTCATGTATCATTATGAAGGCAAATTATGTCCAAATTAATGTTTCTACAGGGCAAATCTGCTGGGTGCCTTCAGCACAGAGGATTTGTTGCAGCAGTCCTTCTTCCCTTCTGAGGTGGGTTGTTGTTATACAGACTGAACTTCTTACCAGTGGCTCAGGTGTGCTGATGTTGACTGCCTGCCGTGGTCCCGGTGGTGAATGTGGTGTTCCCGCCGCTGACCCGTGCAGCCTGCTTTGTTTTGGAGTGGAGGGCGTCGGAGCCGGCGACCAGCTGATCTCTGACGGCGCCGCTAGGCTGTAAGGTGCCATCACGGTGGGCAGACTGAAGCTAAGTTTGGCGTGGGCGTCGGAGCCTGGCTGTTGCACGCCGCTGGCAACCAGGGGATAGTGAGAGAGGGCGGCAGAGGGCACCAGGACGTAGGGCAAAGCCAGGGTGGGAGGAAGTGCTAAACTGGCTGGTGGCTGGCTGGCAGGAAGGAAGAGGTTGAGGCTGTTCAGACCTGGAGAGGACAGGGGGGGGGGTTAAACCAGAAGGACTGAGATGATTGGCTGTCAGACAGTGTGCAGGGTTATTTCATTGCTGGAAAGCTATATATACCTGCATTGTTGGGGACATAGAGGAAGTGTGATGGCTGTGCAGCCTCACTGCTACTGTTGCAACTCTCATCATGCACTCTGGGGAGTCCTGCTGGGTGAGTGGGAGACGTCCTGGTGGCCCCCATCTGTGAACACTCCCCTGCTTCCCGGTGAGCTTCTGCTCGCACCTGGAGGGAAAACAAATAAGTTAAACAGAGCTGGAGGATGGACACAGACAAGAGAGGCACCAGCAGTTTCATTGCTGTGTCCATGTGATACAGACATTTAGGAGAACTATAAAAAATAAATGTCCAATTCTGCCGTTCATCTAGAATGCCACAGCAAATAGAGTGTTAACACTCCCACATCTGATAACACTGGAGCAGCCAGGTCATTTTCCTGATGTAAAATTTCCTTTCTACAAAATCATGCCTCCATAAAAAATGGGAGTTTTCCAGTTACTAGGACTTTGCAGCTTGATTAATTGCTAAGGTTTTCCAATTATTAAATATCCCCTACATCACTAATATAAGTCTGTAATTACACCAGGGATGAGTTATCCTCATCAGCAAGCGTGTAGTATTTCATATTTTTAATTTAATGCTCTGCTGTGCTGAATTACTAACAGGATCTCCCGATGGTGAGTGAGACGCTGCTCAGAGAATGAGGCTGTGCAATCACATTACTGCACTCAACCAAAATAATTGTGTTGATCCCAGTCGATCTGAATCTGAACCAGAATGAAAAGTGTTGAATGGTATTAAATCACTTCTCAGAACCTCACCTTGTCACAGTCTTCTAACCCAGCTCTTCCCTTCTTTTTCACCACCGTCTCCTCCTCTTCCCTTTCTTCCATCCTCCTCTTCCTCCCCTCCTCAGGCTCCGACCTGGGTGACCTCTGACTTTCAGGTGCCTCGTCGGGCTTGTCCAGAGGCCGGTACAGCATGACCACTGAGGCCTGGGACAGGCTGGGCAGATAGGCCAAGCAGTGGGGCGAGGAGGGGGACGAGGTGAGGAGGTACTCTGGGTGGAGTGGGGGTACCAGTGGGATGGACTGAGAGGATGGAGGCAGCTGGATGTTGGTCTGCAGCGCTGCACCGGGCTTGTTCCTGAGGGGAAACAAGAACAGGCAAGAAATTAGCCACTTTATTAGTTTTCAAATTAGAACTAAAGCTTTAATTCTCAGCTTGGACATGACTGAGAGGTTCAGGCTCCATCCTGCTGTGGACTCAGGATTCATTTGACATAAAATCCAATAAATACTGCAGTGGTCTGGGCTTTGGTCTCTAGTTTTCTAGTTTCAAACCACAGCAGCCTTGTGCACAGTCAGGCAACACTGCCTCCTCAGCTCTGGCTCATATTTTACTTTCCAATCAGCACTTTGACCAAATAGTTTCAGCAACATTACAAATGAACTGAGACTCAACTTGGAGAAATGGTCTGTTTGACAAACATCCACATGTCAACTGACTCAGCAAATTAGTCTGATAACAGAAAAATATCATGTGTTTATTTTGGCAGATATTGTGATCGTTTTATAAATAGTGATTTTCAGTTGGATTTGCTTATTTGCCCCATTTCATTTTCACAGTTAGGGCTTTGCCTTAAAGTCTCTAGTGACACTTTTTTTGCCTTTATGAGAAACATTAAAGCTCCTGCCACTTGGCTTTTGATTTTGTTTTTGAATCGTTGTTCAGCCCTGTTGAAACCCAGCAGTCAAATGACAGTGATGAGTCATGAGTTCTCCAGTTTCAGTGTGCGGACGTATGGAGTGGGTCAGAAGCAGACCATTGTAACTCATTTCAGTCTTCAACAGATGTAATTTGCTCTCTCATCCCCACACTCTCTCTGTGATTGTTTGTAACAATTAGCTTCACACAAAAACAATGACTCTTGCCCCTGTAGATCTCCCAGTGGCTCCCAGTGCTTCTTTACCATCTGAACAAAGCTTTGCACAAACTGTAGCAGCAGTGTGTTTTGGATCCGACCAATCAGCATCGTTGAGCAGGTACCAGTAACAACACGGAGGAACTAACTGTCTGCTGCAGAAACACAGGTAAAGGCCCCCGAACCCCTCACAGGCTCCTGCTCTAGAGAAGGGCCCTGACGTCACTTGAGTCTCTCTCTTGCTGATGTGCAGATTTCTAACTGGCCCCCACCCAGACACAAACCTCCAACAGCCATCCTGTGGGCTCCCGCTGCCCCTGGTGGATTTTCACTAGGCTTTACGTGTAAAATATTCCTTTTCAACACACACTTCCACATCCCATCATCTCACTGCCACCTCCTCCGGAAAACACTTAACAGCCACAGCCATTTGGCCTCAATCAGCAGTAACACGAACCACTGTGTACTGTATCTGAGGAAGCCAACATACACACACACAGGAGACAATAACTATTCATATCCACACAGTCAGCTCCTGTTACATGAAGCCTAAAACTAAGCACGTCGGCCAATGCAAACACTTACAGTGAGTGTGAAATGTTGTGTACGGGAGACTGAGAGTCAACCCACCATCCTCAGTGACTGGGGAGCCGCGGCATCACATAACTGTGACACAATGGAACTGTGAAGCTTTACTTTGAAAGCAGACATAGTTTGAGATTTTATCTACAAAGATGTACTGTTCCATTTGTCTTAGTTATAGACAGCAGATTAATATTGTTTATTCATTACTTATTACCACTGCAAATAAGCAGCTGGAAGTGAATTTCCCCTGATGGATGAATAAAGTCCATATCTATCTATCTGATGTGGATTCTCCTCAGTAACAATGATGTCTCTCTAGACAAAGGTTTGCATCGAGAGCTGCTGTGTGCAGTTAATTGTTTGATTATAAATCTGTGGTGGATGAGATAAATATAAACTGAGGGAAGGTTGCAGTGATTGAGAGCACAGTATGTGTGTGTGTGCGTGTGTGTGTGAACTCACTCAGAGCTGTTTCCAAACTGGAGTCGACACACTGCGCTGTTGCTCGTAGTCTTCCTGGAATAATCCACCGGCTGGTTGGGCAGACCTGCGGTGTGAGGGATATACACATGTTCCACTGATTTGAACGGACTACAAGCACAGACACAGACGTGACGTGTACTGAGAGATTCAAGCATCTCTTACCCGTTAGTTCTCGACGTGGGCTGCTGGGGGCAGAGTTGACCTGCCGTCGGACGGCCACAGAGGTTGGTATGATGTTGAAGGAGGCGTGACGTGTCATCTTGGCTTTCCCATGGTCCTGGCCTGACACCGGCTGAGTGGCCTCAGGTGGAAGGACAGCTGTGGCATTCACAGCAGAGGATAAGTCTGTGTTAGTAGCTTGTTGGATATTTTGCGGACCCTTTACGGGATCACTGTGATGTCACTTCTTCTAGTACGAAATTTGCCTTTACCAGTGTTGCTGAACTCAACCGGGCCAAGCCACTTGAAGGCTGGCTTCCTGCCTCGCTCCTCACGGACGTGCACCTTCTTTATGAGGTCCAGACTGGTCAGGACGTTGGCAATATCATACAATCGCCGCACCTTAGCTGAAGACACAGGGATATTCAGTTTTAATAACAGAATAATACTAAGCCATACTAGCCATACAAAGACATGAATCTTGAATGACGTGTTTGCGGTTGTGCCAGATGTCTTACTTTTGTACTTGCTGTGACTTGATGAGTCCTGGCTCTCCTCGATGAGGATCTTTGCCGCTGTGTCTAGGGTAACGGTCTGAGTTTTGGACACCAGGAACAGCATGACAAACTTCTGGCTCATAATGCGCAGAGACTTGTCTTTCCTGTTGCCACCAGCTGTAAACACCAGGAGCACATAAAACTTGTTTAACGGTCACAGACATCTACATCATGTACAACATTAACCACAATTCACCACTGAAAACTGCAGCAATAAGCTGAATTTTAACTTGTGAAAGAACATATATTAGAATAAACACCTATTATTACTATAAAGTCAGCCTCAGAACTAAATTGCTCCTAACCGATTTATTACATAACAAGTTTCACAAACATTACACCAGGCGTCATCATCTGCATGCTGGTACAGTTAACGTGAACTAATCCTGATTTTCCTGTTTCACAGGCAGCACAGTAACAACAGTAATTACCAAAGGAATATCAACATAGACATTTTCAGTTAGTGTAATGAATATAAAATGCTTTAATCTCGTCAGATAGAGAAAAACAAAATCCTTAAGTTCATCAAACAGATTCTCAAGGTTTATAGCATCAGTATCAGCTTTAATGTCTAACAACATCTCGGTTTTACCAGTCTGCTGCAGTAAAATGAAACCTAAATGTACAGCTAATGTCTGTGACGTCTTCTCTGCTGCAGGTACGTGCTGTTGTATAGTAATGAGAGACGTTGCGTAATATTATTCCATCAGCTGAGGTCACATTCAACCAGCCACCACAACAACAGCAGCAGCAGATTATTAACCACTTAATAAGCACCCAGGCTTAATACCTTTGTCAACTACCTCGTCATAAGTGATGCTGTTATCCAGCCACAAGTCAACACACACACACACACACACACACACCTTCTTTATAAAAAGCCACGTGTGTGTCTATGTGGATGTAGGAGTCCCCAGACTTGTACTCATGAATGATCATTTAGCTGTAGGGTTAATTTGGTGGCAGCTGCTCCTGAAATTAAAGCTGCACTTAAAGTTTTACATGTTTGGTGTTTATCTGATGCTGCTCACTATTAATGTAACAATAAACCTCTTAGATAATAGTAAATACTGTGCAACTTGCAGGGAGTAAATTGGAGGAAATGGGTTTTGTAGATAATTATGTTGAAGAGTGATTTTCATCCAAACCCTTTCAACGAAGCTTAGGTTTTATATCTGTGTTCATTACCAATGCCTGCGTCTCCCTCCCCGCCGTCATCCTCGCGCCCTGGCCCGGCCTCCCTGGCCTCCGCAGCCAGCTCCATCTGGAGGTGGTAGCCCTGCTGCCGGCCCCTCCGCTGCAGCTCCTCCAGCGTGGCCTCCAGCTGCTGACGTCCATACCAGGTGTAGCTGTTTTTGGCTATACGGCCGACAATCATCAGAGACTCCAGCACGTTGACGATGTCGTAGATACGCCGCCGCTCCACCCCTGATGATGAGAACAAGCAGAGACATTACAAACACACACTCACTCTCAGCACACTTGAATGAAAACTGGGGCATCAGAGTGATGTTTGAAAGGCAGTGAGGTCTCCTAGCAACCACTCCTAAATCCAATAACACAAAATCCCTATAATGCTCATGAAATGGGCATGAGCTGCTCCTATTAGGTGTTTACAATAACAGTGCCGCTGTGAGCTGGGACTAGTCATGCTCATCCACCTCCCCTGCCACAACTCCCTTTAGATCACACATTACTGGCTACCTACCCAGACTGGTTGCCACCTCGTCCAGTGAGATCCAGATGGGGTTGTGTGGTGGAGGGTAATCAGGGTAGAGGGCCAAGAACTTTTGGCACAGTAGACCCAGACTCTTCTGCTTCCTGCTCGGCTTTTTCTCTGCCTCATCCTCTTCATCCACGGCTTCAAACTGGACAGACAGACACATACACAAGTAGATAAACATCTAATTTAGATAAATTAAGTTGGCTTTGGTGCTGCCTTCTGCATCTCCATCATCCACACTAACATGCGTCTCAATTCAGACTCTTAAATTACTCTCCTATAATGTCCTCAAGGCCACATATTTCACAGAATTAATTCACACGGTTCCTAAAAAGACATTAAGGCTGGAAAAACTTTCACATTGTCAAATTAAACAAACAAATGTATCAGAAAAGCTCAGGGCGATTTATACTCCATCTGCTGCTTGTACACAAAATGACTTTATGAGGCATAATTGAGAAATTTCCTTTGTGCTTTGGAGAACTCCCTATCTTTACTGTTCAGCTGCTAATATAAATAAAGTGTGGGTAAAAGTGTTCAGTCTGAGGACTTTAAAGATTGTGGAAACCCTGGGCTCCTTCGAGAGCATTACCATAATCAAACCAATTAACAATAACTGCAGTCTAACAGTTTTCTGCCCTGTAGACTTAGAATGTCTATAATTTAATAAAGACTTATTAAACTGCAGATCTTTGGAAGTTATGAGTTTTACTTTTGATGAAAGAGCTGGCAGATGCAAAAATTTCCCATTTTTCATACCTGACAGGAGTCCTCCACCTCCATATCCTCTGTGTCTGGACTTGCTGCCTGGTCCTTCTCATTCTCTATGGGTCTAAACAGAACTTTTTCATCTCTCTGTCTCTGATGTCTGGACTCGCTGCACTGATCAGCATTTTGAGATTGGCCGTGGGTGTCCAGGGCTCGGCCAGGGTCGCCTGTTTGATGGGGGTGATGTGGGCCAGTTCAGGAGTGGAAACTTTTCTGCTTGTTATCAGATTAGGGATGGTGGACTCAGTAGACTTAAGTGGTGTAGATCTTCTCCTCTCTGAGCAGATGTTCTCCTGTGGGGGAGACAGTTGTGTGGATAAGATACATTTGCTTGTGTAAACTTTAAGGTCACATGTATAAAGCATCATTACAACACAATCACCTGTTTAACTCCTTATTTAACCTGTTTCTGTGGGAACTCAAACTGAAGGGACAAGTTCTCATATGTGTAGTATTTTGATTTGATTTGATTTGATACTGACTTTAGACACAGACTTTTCTAGTCTCTCACAGAAAATCTTCATGGCATAGCCCACATCTTCCACCTTTATGTAGGGTTAGTCACTCTCCAGATGCGACCACATTACTCCGGGGTGTTTCTATACATTTAGCCTGACTCTGCAGTTCTTCCTCAATTTCCCTTAAATCAAGCCTGCTAACAGTTAAAATGCTACGACCACTCCTAAGATCAATGTGGTCCACCTTACCTTTTGTTCACTTTGCCCCCCATCCTCCTCCGACCCCACCGTGAAACTTTTCCTGGGACTTGTGAGGTCTTTCAGTGCAAGACATTCAACATCCATCAGGGAAACTGCAGTCCAAAATAAAGTAAGAATGAACAGATAATCAGTGATGAGTCACCGACCACTTTTATGTGGGTGCATGGTAACACTGAGGAAGTTTAAGCCAGTACAGAAAACTTTAAATGAGTGGGCAGCTGATTTTGGCGCAAAGAAGTCCGCTAACTAGCCCTTAGCGAGCTAACTACCTAAATTAGCTAACAGACAGTCTCCAAACTATACACTTTGGTTTAATACTAATATAACACCGGCGGTACAATTGCAGCAGATGTGATAAGATGGTCGCTGAATGTACAGCTCTAACATATTAATTAATTACATTAATTTTAAGTCGTAACATAAGATGTAGCCTGAACTTAGTCAACTTCGTAAAAAGTAAATTCACTGAAATGGCTCCACATTTGCACATAAGCATCGCCTGTGAAAGGCGATTCATATATCGTAGTTTATAGTGGTTTATACCAGTTTTTAATTGACTCATTAGCTAACAGTGCTAACTCAGCTGACCAGCATATCATAACTCAGCGTTACAGCTACCAGGAAACCGCTGGAGGGAAATCACTACTGCTCACCTTTCTCTGCAAATGAATGAATGAATGAACTGTTCTTGTGTGGCTCCGAGTCCGGTATCACAGACTTGACAGCGCGTAGTTTCTTCAGACCGACATAGCAGCTAATTTCCCTCTTTGAAATAAGCGGGCAGTCCTCCTTAGTGCGTACCTCCAGTCTTCTGCTGCTGTCCTGTTAGTGGACACTCTGTACTGTCCCGGGGAGACTTCGGCATCACCCGCTCAAGCTTGTTTTCTGGCGCTCTCAGACATCTGGCTGGCTCCAGCCAATCAGCGCCCAGCTGAGCGGTTTCGTCATTAAACTCCGACCAATCAGCGTTACTGTGCTCGGGTACGCGCTTCAGCTTCGACCAATGGGCGTGAAGAACGACCTCACCTCCGGAGTTGTGTTGGCGGGGCAACCGGCGCGTTCTGTTCAAGACTCTGAGAGGAGTGAAAAGAAGCACAAAGACAGAGGTCTCACTCTGCAGCTGTTTTCAGCTACATGGCCAGAAATGGCGGCAGAGAAAACAGGTCAGCACTTGTAGGTAGTTTATCAACAACAACTCACACATGAACAGGGGGTACTGATAAAACCAGAAGCAGAAAAATAACAGTTTACCACATCATAATCACAACATAAAACACTGTGAGCAACTTTAGAGGTTTGATACTGTTATAACACCATTTAACATAAGTAAATAGGTGATAATCTTAACAGTTGGCCTCATTATAAAGCCACTGATGACTGCTAACCCGCCTCAGTTCAGTGAGAGATATTAATGCATTCTGGGTGTCTTGAAAAGCTAATGAGTACTATTTTCGTTGTACGCTGATTAATTTAATGGAGTGACTCCTCATTTCTAAAGACGATCTTTAACTTTCAGCTGAGACATTTGGCTTGTCCCCTGCCTCTTCTCCCACAGCGACACCAGCGTCTCCCTACACGTAGAAGGGCGCTATTAATACCTTTAACCTAATCACCCAGGCTTTTGTCCCTGCGGCGGGTTATAATTAGCTCTGCGGCCGAAACAGACTGATGGGAGGGCGAGGAGGGGGTGGGGGACAGCACCAGTGGCGCTAATATTACCTGCACCACAGCGCGAAAAGTTGTGGGGAGAGACAGAGGGGAGGGGGGTTCAGTGTTAAGCAGACAGGGACCCGCCCTGAATGCAAACAAGGAGTCTGAAGACTCCCCCAAGTGTTTGCATAATAGTCCGCAATACACCAAATCTGCCGCCAAATGCAGCTCAAATCTTGGCGAGTAGAGATGGATTTATGGAACTCTAACTAATGCTTCAGATGGATTTTGCAATATTTCTTTATGGAAATTGTTTTGAATAAATGCAGTACTGGAGGTCACTGTGAGTGTTGACTTGAAAATTAAACTAATCAGGATTTTGAACCAACCATCATCAGATTTTCATGCTGAAGTCCAAGTTGTGACTGAGGAATGGCTTTGCTTAACACAAGCCAAATGTGACATGCTGGGGTTTCAGACTGATGCCAGACTCATGATAAATAACATGCCAGGAATGGCCTCATTCCAGATGCTAACACTGGTCTAAAGTGCTGCTAACAGGAGCTGGTCCCAGGCCCAAAATCAGGCCATTCAGCCCTCCAGAACAGATCTGGCAGCAGTAACACACTCGACATGTGTGCAGTTTCTTCATTTGACCACACGGGGTCAAATTTCACAGGGCCACAGACAAGTGACTATAATGTTTGAATGTTTTATGTCATTAGCCTTTGCATAGATTCTATTTGCAGCACCCTTTGTACAGATGTTTTGTTATTGTCATTCATTTGACCATGGAAATGTATCACAGCAGATGTGCACATGGCAGCTCTGGCAGACAGCACCTGTGAAACAGTGGTCAGGGGTGTGTTAATAGCTGGTGGCCACTCTGTGTGAGAAGCAAAGAGATTCATGTTTGCATGTAACACATTTTGTTAGAGCCTAGCTGTTAAACTGAATGTTTCTCCCTTTGTTTTTCTGAATGTGGGCTCACGGAGCTTGTTATGTCATTACTCCCCACAATTCCCACTTAAATGGCACTCTTTGTTTCAATCCAGCTGAGACCCAAACTACCCACATCAAGAAGTTTAATAGCCCGAATTGAAAGAAAACTGAAGTGTTAACAGATTTGTTTGTTGTCCAGAGTAATGGAGGCACAGCTCATTTCCAGCAGTATTCTGTTTTACATTTCAGTTGGTTTTGCACTTACATGTCTGACCTGCTAATGCTCTGATCTATTAGTATAGCTCTTTGATGCATGTTTGCACAAGGCCTCAGAATCTGTCAGACAGCCATGAATGGAAATCTGAGGCTGCAGTGGACACAGATTTATAACACTGGACAGTGAAAGAAGAAACAAACTGTTTTTTTGTTTGTTGAATTGTACAAGTTACTTTACATTAACCAAAGCTTTTTAGTTCCAAGTGCATCCACTTTATTCTCATTTGACATAGGTTACATCTGCAGTTATTATTAGAGGAGAGTCAGTGACAGTATGTGTGTATTGCCTTATCTGCTGTCTTATTATTGCTATTTCAGAAGTTTAAACCTAATATACAATTTAGTAACATTTAATAAACCTTTTAAGATTCCTTTCTTGTTCTATAAAGATAAAACCAGTGGTATGATGATCTGAAACACCCTCATTGTTCCTGTTATACTTGCTGTGACCTGTTTAGCCACCAGTGAGAAAACTGTGGCCCAGTGAAGCTGCTTTAGACATCATTAACCCAGTTTTTTTTTAAGCACATGTAGTTGAACAGGGCTTAATTTCAATAGCTTGTTTTGCATAACTTTGTCTTATAAAGAGGATCTGTGGTATTTAGCTTAGTTAAATGTCCGTTCTGTGGCTTTAATCTGTAGAACTCTTCATGCCTGAGACAAACTGAGTGATGTTAAATTCCTTTGTTTAAACACTTGTGGTCTGTATAAAGTGCAAAACACTAAATCACATACTCATTACTCCGAATACAGAAACCTCATCACCAGTTTCAGTGTAAATGTGAGATACTGAGCCACCACTGCCAAATTCAAATGTTAAAGCCTGGCGTGACTGGGACTTACTGACCAGTGGAAAATTAAAGTATTTTTCAAAAGTAGATTTCAAACTTTTTTTCTTTAAGCAATAAATCAAATTTAGTGCACCTCAGCTGGACTTCACCCTTCTCTGTGCTTCTGCTCCCTCACCGCCGCTGTATACACAAACCAAAAGATAACAGCTGAAGAACAAGCTCATGTAAACACAATAAACTCTAAGGTAAGGCTGTCTCAAAGCCATCAAGGACTTACACACAGGAAACAATGACATGTTATAGGAGTGAAGATTCGTGGAAGTCAGTTTAATGAGGTGATGATCCACACACACTAATCTGTTCCATGTTTCAGATCTTATTAGCACTTAATTATCACCCCCTTAAATGTACTTGCCTCTTGAAAATACTCAGTGTTAATTCTGATTTATAATAAGCAGGATTCTCCTCTGCACAAACACACGCCTCTATTTTCTGACAAACAGCTGCTGTGATTAAAACACACTGAGGTATGAGATTGTGTACTGAGACTTGGGAAACTGCCTGTAAACCTATGATATGTGTATTTGGATGTGTCTGTGCATTTTTGTTTATTTGTGGAGTGTGTGAGATTATCCCAGAATACGTACATGTTTGTCTTGTGAGCGTCTGTGCGTTCTTGTGTGTGCTGAGCTGGGCAGGTTGTGACTTGTCCACATCAGGTTGTGTGACGGTCATCTGAAGGTGCTTGGTTGCCACCAGCTCACCGGTCTCTAACATCTGAATGTCACAGCACAGCTTTGTTCACCACTCAGCTGTGATTGGTCCGTGAGAGCTTTGAGTCCTAAGATACAAATCTGTTAGAGAGGGGGCTTTAAGTGTTGTTTACTCTTGGCTACTATACTCTGCTCTATACTGGGTGTGGACTTCGAAATGTGTCAAGTGCTCTAGAGTAGTTTGTGTCCACCTTTTATCCACAACAATCAACTATTACACTTTGCACAAAAAGAGATATGTCCCACTGCAGTCTGTCTGTTTCATATGTCTCCATGCTGCACCTCAGGCCACTGTTGCCATGGTGCTGGTAGCAGAAAGCCCATCTGAGTCCTTCACCTTCAAATAAGTACAGAATCAAACCCAGAACCTTCTTGATGATAGGCAAGAGAGAGAGTCAGGGTGTGTTTAAAGTAAATTAACTCCTGTTGAAGTTTCAAGGTTGACAATACTTGTTTTCATGTCCTTACTTTGGCTTGTCTCCAGAATCAGCCTCCATTTACCTCCACTTTAATCTTCCTAAAGTGAAGTTGTGTTCATCCAGGAGAAGGATGGGGAAGTGAGTCAGTCTGTTGAAAGGCTCAGAGTGCATGTCTCCTCCATGTCTCCTCTTGATGAATGGCACACTTAACAGCACGACTCTCCTGCCCCCTCCCTCCCTCTGCAACCTTGGCTCTTTAACTTTCTCTCCAAAGTGTTTTCTCATAAAGCAGGCAGGAGATCAATAGCTCTCAGAAGCCTCTCATGATGTTTTGATATCCTTATGTAGATTACATGAAGACCGATGTTTGATGAATTCACCTTGTTTTACCATTGTAGTCATTTGAATGGGAAAGAATGCATCTTTTATCTTCTCCAGACATAGGTCTTTGAAGTACTCATCAAGCTCTACATACTGTACATATATTTAAATAGTATAATATATACACTTCAAAATGTGTTTTGCTTTTTGTGCTTCCAAGGAATTTTAATAACATCTGCAGTGCTAAACTGGTCAACCAATCAATGTAAGACAAAGTTTTGGGATCAAATTTTCTAACAATGATGCGTTGTTGAATTTTAATTCAGCTACACTACATCAAAGTTGCAGTGAGTCAGAAGTTTACACAGGTGACTGGGCCTTGGGCCTTGACACTGCTTTATGTCAGCACTTCTGAAGCAGTCTAATAATATACTAATTCAGTGATTCCCAACCAGGGTTACATAAGCACATTGCAGGGGGTACGTGGAAACATTTATAAATCCATTTCCAAGAAGTAAATGTTCCCAGTCATTTCATAAGCCCATGACTAAAATGGTACATGCACGCCAAGACTAGCTCCCCTGGGAGACAATAACCTGTGGCACAAACTTTGTGAAGCCACATGCCAAGGCCACGCCAATCACCAAAACAGCCAGAAAGAAGAAAAATGAAGGAGAATTATTATTTGTCTAAAATGTCTTTGTATAGAGAGAAATTAAAATAATATTCATTTCATACTCAGTTGTATTATGTTTTATATGCATGGATCCCACACATGGAGACTCCATCTATCCCCTTCTGTGTATTTCATCACAACAACACACAGTGGCAGGGAGCAGGTGTGGACTCATCAGACTGAGTTTGGCTCAGGTGTATGGAAACTTCTGACCACAGCAACATCTTTATTCAGTTACGCAAAAAAAAAAAACAAACAAAAAAAAAAAAACATGCTGGATCTGACTCACTGTAGGCTACAAGCACGTTTTCATTTGGAAAGTAAAACTGCTGAAGTGTGAAACTAACATAAATGTGGCTGGTTTAAAATGAAGCCTGTCCTGCTCTCTTTAAATTCATTTGTTCAGCAAAGGTGGAGGAACAAAGGACAAAGCCCCCCTCCTCCAACTCTCTCACCTGGGAACTTCTGACAGTTGAAAAATAAATATCAGCTGGAAATTGATTATCAGAGCTTGAACAATGACCCAGAAATGTAAATCTATTGATTAGGTGTATTGTGATTGGTAAACAAACTTAACACAAACATGGAGATGAGTATTGATCTGAGGCTGGTGGGATGATTAGCCCCACGCTGTCTCTGCACTGTGAAATTGCAAAAGATTCTCTAGATGTGCCAAGGGATGAAAACAGCTTCTAGTTCAGTCCTTTGTGGCCAGTGATGATCAAATGGGCATGTCGTTTTCAGCCAGGGTAATTTCACCTTTATTCAGAATATTCTGTCATGGGGCGTCGGCACAGCGCTGCAGGGATTTCACTACACCGCTGAGCAGTGCATCGAGTGCACCTCACAGATGAATCATTGAACTTGTATGCTGTGAAAAACAGTGTCACTAAGAAAATCTCTTTCTAAAATAACAGTTGTATTTATTTGTGTATTGTTATCTGTTTCGACTCAGTTCTGGATCCTACTATGTGCATCTCAGACAGTAAATCTGGTTATATTCATGAGTCTGTTGCATCTGAAAATATTAGAAATCCACATAAACAACATAACTCTGTGGAGGCCTCAAATGTCAGTCATTGCCTCCTCGGCGTCAGAGCAATACAAACTTCTGTTTGTAGCGATGACAACACAGGGAGGCCAGAGGCTGGATTACTGAGAGATAATACATTACCCAGTATGAATCACCACTGATAATAGTTTGGATGAAAAAAACGTGTTTATATCCGAGAGATGTTTTCTCTCAAATGCCTCCCTCTCTTTAAATGATTGAAAATACCATGTCATATTCGCATACACAGTGAGATGTGATTCAACAATACAGGAAGAAAGCAATTTGATCCAATTCAGCACTGAGCTGTCTGCACCGCCTGCTTGTTAGGATTTACATGTGTGATGAACGGGTGACGGAGAGAGCTGGAGGCTGCAGAGGCTGAATTCATCCTAACGCTGTGGTGGAATTGATCATCAGCTGAGGGAAGCATTTCTCAGCACATTTGTCTCTGTGCTGAGTCCTAAGGAGGGTATGTTTTTACCCTTGTCTTAGTTTGTTTGTTTGCTTATTTGTCAGCAGGGTTATTCCAGATGTATTAGATCAATCTGCAGAACAAACTAGGCAGGTGGGTCAGAGAGGAACACTTATGCTTTGGTGCAGATCCCGGTGTCTTTCTAGTCTGTGTAATTCCCAGTCATTTGTATTGCAGACGTGTGAAACTTCAAATCTTGGGTGTGTGAGAAGAAAACACATCTTCACCTGTTCAGGGGGATTTTTCACCCAGGTGCTTTCAATTATTTGCCTGATTAAATGGGCATGCATAGATGCCCTTTAAAGAGGCTCTGAGAAGATGGCGCTCTGAGAAGATGGCGCTCTGAGAAGATGGCGCTCAGAAGAGGCTCCTGATTGGCTCACTGACCTGTTCTTAAAACCAGAACTATATCTACTTATGGTTTAAGACCTCAAATAAAACACGGTTACGGTCAAGGTTTAATACGTGGGACCTTGAAATCCCAGGTGAAGGTCAGTGTGATGCTGAGTGTGGCCCTGCATGTTTCATTTATTGATTTCATCACTATAATAGTTGCCCACCCCTGCTTTAAGTGTTGGTCTGGGGAAAACAACACTGGGAAGGCACTAGTTAGTTACTGGGCTCCACTGTTCACCCTCTGTACGTGTTGGTGTGTGAGAGTGTTAATTTGATTTCATCTCTCTATTTCAAAATCAAATAAGTCAGGGTCTAGACCAGGGCACAATGCTGATACAGCAGCATCTGATCTCCTTTTTATTGGGTCCAAGGCATTTCATACTGTTGATCATCAGTCTGTTAAGATGCATGGAAGCAGTCGGTTTCGATAGCAAACCATAAGTGGTTTTCTAATTATCTTATTGATAGAATAGTAGTCACTGATGTAAGTCCAGTTTTATGCATCTTTGCAGAGGGATGCAACAGGGCTCTATTTTACATCCACTTCTTTATTTTTTAATTTTTTCAGAGAAACAATTTGAAATAGTTCATTACACCTGAATGTAGGTGGCGCTGTTGTAATGCAAGTGCAACAGGTAGCTCAGCACCTGCAGTCTAAATCTAATGCTGTGCTGTGAGTCTTAATTGGTGCTGAATTAGAGTTAAACTGCATAAAGTGTTTGTTGTTTCCTAGAAGATAAACCAACAGCTCCAGAACAGCAACTGAATCTGTGACTGCTCATAAATGATGATGATGATGTGTTGTGCTTAAAAAACATATTGCCAAGCTGACTAAACTGTTCAAATCAAAACTGGCAATTTTGTCTTTCAGAAATAGGGCCTGTATTACCCAGAGCTGTAGAAATCACCTTATCTTTTATAAACCATGGTGATGTAATTTGTATGCACTCTTCTTCCTCTACACTCAAGCCCCTTAATGCAGTCTATCACTCACTCTACACTTAACTGGGATCATTACATTTTATATCTGAAAGTCTGGTTGCAATCATTGGCAGCAAGAAGATCATTGTATTATTTGTAAAGCACTTCTTGGCAAACTCCCAGTGTTTGTCACAGATCTATTTAACTTTACATCAAAGTCATGTTGCAGAAGGTCCCAAGACTATTTGATTCTCAAGAATCAGAGGCTTGTAAACTTGCTTTTAACTACTTCAGCCCTACACAAACAGAACAACCTGCACAGGCTGAAATTAGACACACTAATCCCCATTGATCAGTTTAAATCTGTTTTGATTGATTTAGGCCATAGTGAATGGATGTGTTTGCACTGAGTGATGTTATCCTATGTGTGTCTGTGTCTGTCTGAATGTGCACTTTGTCTAAAGAATCCTTATACATGTCTTTTATGTTTACTGTAATGTGTTGTTATGTAATGTAATCAGGGCGTCCTTGTAAAAGATAGCGTGCTGTCAACATTCATCAAGTGACTCCAAAGCCACACTGATGTTACTCCAAGTGTGTAAACAGGGAACTGTTAAGTCAGGAGATTCTTTCGGCGCAGTAAAAACTGATGTCATGACCATAATAGGCAGTAACTTGCCTTTTGTGGCACTCATTAATCATGATAGTGTTGTATAAAACTCCAATATGAATCCAAGGCAAATGTCTTAAAAAAATAAAGAGGGGGGAAAGTCATGACTGTCATGGATGAACCTCTTTCTCCAGATTTGTGATGAGCAGCGACACATTCTGCCCTCTGGCGTCTACCTTTCAAAACATTTGACTCTCAGCATCGACTGGAAAAGTGGCAGCCTTGAAACACTGCTATGATTTCACTTGCCCAGTATTTTTACAAGATAGACAGGATATCCAGCACAGAGTCTGAACTGAGCTGACAGCAGTCGATTTTGGTTAAGATTTATAGTCTGCTGCTGGAAGGGGGCTGAAGGTGGTGCTCCTCTGGGTGTTCCTCTGGCGAAGTGTTCCTCCTGTGAGAGGATTCCTTAAACAGCTTCCAAGGCCAAAGCTGTCCTTCCTTCCTTTTTTCCTTCCTCTCCTTCCTGTGACTTCCAGTCAGGAGGTGCATGGTGCTGATAGCAGAAACCTGACCAGAGAATCAGGACCAGTCAGAGAAAAACCTCCTCTTGCTCTCTTTTTTAACACTTCTTATTGCCAGGCCATGATGACCCCTGACCTTCCATGAAAATGTAAATGTAATGTAATTATATTACATGTAATGAAGCTGAGTGTTCTTTTTGTACAGCATCTGTTGGGTTGATTGGATACAAATGAGATGCCTCATGTGCATCCAGAGCCCTTCACCTTCACTTAAAAAAACCTTAAAGCTTTCATCTCGTTATTGCTACAGATGTGTGTGTGTGTGTGTGTGTGTGTGTGTGTGTGTGTGTGTGTGTAGCTGTGGATGCAGTGGGAGATATTCTGCAGAGGTTAATTGGAAATGGCTAACCTGACCTGTGATGTGTAGAAATGAAAAACAACCGGTGTGGTTGAGTGGCTCTGCACAGCTCTGACTGTGACGGCCACAGGGCACATGGTTCTATCATTGTTGCAGGTAAGGCAGGTTTCATTAAACAGGATTGAACTTATATTGTAGCTCCTGCATGTTACTGACACTGAACACAGAAGGAGAACTTCACAGCGGATCATCAAAAGACTCTAAACAGATCGGAGGCTGCTCCCTCGGCATGTAGAAGTCTGCTTTTAATGAACTGCCCTATAAACAAGAAGAACCTTTATTTTGATATTTATTATAGAGTTAGTCATGCATGCAGCGGAGACAACAGCAGCAGCCTGGGAGCTGCAGAACATCTTTTCATGTCAGAGCCATGCAAAGCAAGGGCTTAAGCCTTGCACTTAAAGATGTGATGCACCCTGACACACTCGGTCTTTGTGTGTGTGTACTACAAATCTCTAATATAGATCCAGCTGTATTACAAGCTTCTATGAAAAGTCCCTGTGCTTGTCTGGGTGCTTAACAGGAGATTACAGCTGTCGTGAGCTGCTCTTAATAATGATAACTGTGCCCTTATATACTGCACACTACATATTTACAGTGTGATAATAAGTTCTGCATTTAAATGGTTTCTTCAGTAAAAAGACTTACATTAAGTGTCAAAAGTAAATTATAATTTCCATGACATTAACATGTAGGCATCGGAGTGTTGTGGCATATGCCTGAAGCACTGATCACTGGTTCAACTCCCGACCAAGACAATCTTTAGCGCATTTCATTCCCTCAGTCACTCTCCCTGCTTTCCTGTCTCTCTACACTGTCTTATCAAATAAAGACAAAAATTGCCCCCAAAATATCTTAAAAATAAATAAGATAAATAGATAACATCATCCGATTGCTGGTCACCTGCTGCTGTGTAGCTTCACTTACTGTTGTAGTTTAACCTGTACCAGTGGATTTTACAGAGCTTCAGTATAGAACAGGCTGTATAGCATTTTGTACCTTAATCCACACTGGAAACTACAGAATCCACTTGGTTAAGATTGGCAGTGAGGGGATGTACATATGGTGGTTGTCAGTGAGAAGTCTTTATCCTCAGATTCTGCCTTGAAAATGTCATGTAGTGGGGCACAGCCTCTGCCTCCCATGTAAAACCTGTTCACCATCTGGAGCTGACACACCACTGGAGGGCCCTCTTCCTCTGCCTCACTCTCTCTATTGCATTTGTAAAGGCAAATGAGGCGGTGTCTACTGTCATCTCTCCAGTAGGGTAAACAGATGGTTGTTGGTTTTCAGACTCAACAGAATTGGTATTGTAAAGTTGACAGTCTGTGTCAGCAGAGTTCACACCGCGCACAGTGCCGAGGAGAAAACAATCTGACAAGATATTACAGACAAGAGTGCGGTAAATGAAAATGAGAACATGATGCTGGAAAAGGCAGCGGAGCTACAAACCCATAAACAGTACCTGAGACTGAGAGGAGCATCAATCCAGCAAAACTAGTCCACTTCTCAGATGGCATATTTGCACTGTCAGACTGATGAGAACACGAACTGTGAAAGAAAACCCCAAATGATTTGTGAAACTTAGTAACATAATATATATAGTGTTAAAATATTTGACCATAAAACCACCTGTTTCAATGTCTCTGTGTGAATTAGCTTCTTTATTTCTTTTTTTTTTTACAGTTTGTTACTTTTATCAAGAACTTTCTTCACTAAAAACTTCTGTCAAACTTGTTGTCTTAATTATAAGGAGTTGTCATTAAGATGTAAAAAACTGTATTATAATATAATATAAAAAATAAACAGATAATTAATGAACACATTGGGATGGTAATTGGTAAAAAAAAAATGACATCAAAAATATACTTATATTTCCAATATATTCTATATTTTAGCCTTTATATGAGATTCTCCATGTATAATCTGGTATGGTTTGTCTTCTGGTGAATCAGTCTCAAGAGTCGAGCCAGTTCTTGGTGATGACTGGTCTTTCTGGAGAGTGTGGGGAGAATCTTCATGTATTTCTTTCACTTTTCTCTGGTTCCAGCTGCTCCGCATGTACCAGTTCCAATCATTCATCTGAACTTTGCATATGACTGACAGCATGTTGTCTGATTGGACAGAGGTCTGTGGATGTCAAAGCAGCTCTTTGCTTGAATGTGAATATGCCTCCTGGGGAAAACAGAAGAGTTCAAAACATATCACATCAACCAGATGCATTTCAAAGTAAAATGTTTCAGAGCTATTTAACTTTAGTATTTTCAGAAAAACTCAGCACTTTAGCTCTGAAGAACAAGTCTGTTTAAATAATGAACACAATCTAATTAAGGTTAAAGTGTTCCACTTGATAAATACAGACTGAAGAACATTTGGATCAATACCTCTGCTTCTCTTTGCCAGTGGCAGTGGGGCACAGTTTTAGGGAATCTGCATATCATTAAGACTTAGTCAGTTCACCTGTGTGCACAGTGTTTGTGTTCATATGTGACCTGTGAAGGCTTGTTTCATTAAGGGGGAAGAGAACAGATCAAAAGTAGTTGCCATCACTGATCATCAAGGTATATAAAACAAGAAAACTTCAGTTGATCTTTTCATGGCATTGGGTCATAATGTGACGGCACAACGTTCAAGCTCGAAGGCTGAGAGGTTATAGTGAGTGAGGACTGTGAGATGAAGATGACGAGTGTGGTGAGTGTGTGTTTGTGTGTGTTTGTGTGTGTAATGATGGGGTTGTGTTGATGCTACAGGAGGAAGAGGGGAAATATTGCCTCACCAAGGCCATATTTTAGTTTTGGTAGCCTCCCACTGATCTGGGATCAGAGAGTCCAGAAACCTCTTGGTTCATATCAGTCATCCATGTCACCTCATCTTCACAAAGAGCTCAGTGTCAACGTTTGTCACCACCTCTGGAGTTTCCTTTTGTTATGTATGTTCAATACAAAAGTAGGGATTTGTTGAACCACATCATTGATGACCTCTTGTGGTTGTAAATGATGGGCGCTAATACTGTATCTCCTCATAGGTGACACATGGCAACATCAGTGTTGATATCAGGACATATATGTGACACCTTACATTTCTGTACACACACACACAAAATGTTTATCTGTTTGTAAGCCTCTCCTTTCCCATCCTGCATTTCAAAGACTTGATTTACATTCGGCCTGCGATGCCTGGTGACCCGTCTGTCGTCCGTATAGGTGCTGCAAAGCAGACCTCACAGCAGCTCTGTGTTTGATCTCTGAGAGAGCAGAGAGGATAAACTTCAGGCTGGAAGACGCCGCTTGGGAACAGTAATAGGCAGATTAGATTTGGGAGCCAAACAGCATTTATTCCATTTTATCTCCTGCATTTAAATGTTAAAGGGAACACTGCTTTCCTCTGAACTTTTAAAATGCACCAGGCAGATGTCTCCTGTGTTTTTCAAATAAACAGTAACCCATATATGTCTAACCCACAGACCCACAGACACCTGTAGCAGTGACAAGTTGATGGCCTCTCTGTTCAAGCAAGGAGAGTTAAAGGAACACAGTGATTTCAAATTGCATCAGCATACACAGCACACATCATCTAGCTGTAACATGTTGCCTATGTACACTCTATTTCTGTGGAGCTGTACCTGAGAGACTGTTTTTGGATTCATTCAAGAGGCAATTGTTTACGAGAAGTTATAATACAGATGTTGAAGTTTGCCCAGCTGTGAGTGCAGTCACTGTGTGTCTTATAGAATATGATGAGAGCATCACAGACAAAAAATCGAGATGTGCATTATAGACCATATATATTTTACATTTAATATTACAAAATATCTTTTCTTTTTTTAAGTATTCTGGGGGCTTTTATGCCTTCAATGGACAGGACATTTGGAGAGAGACAGGAAATGGGGAGACAGAGAGAGGGGAATGACATGCAGCAAAGGGCCGCCAGGTGGAAGCAAACCAGGGCCGCTGTGAGGAGGATTATAGCCTCTGTATATGGGGCGCTTGCTCAACCCACTGAGCTATACGACACCCCCAATACAATACAAAATATCTCCATTTTAGAAGGGGAAAGTCAAACAACTTTAGGAAAAATGAAATATCTTCAACAATTCAAGTTTATACTGCTGTGCTTCGTCTCTCCCACAACTATACATTTCTATAGCTTCACAGGGTTAGATATAAGAGCTGACAAAGAAGCCTGAGTGTTAAGGACTCAGGCTGCAGTCGGCACTGTGTGTGGGCATAGTTACATACTTAGCACTGTTAGCCTCTGTGATAGATGGTGTCTGACATTGGAGGGCAGCTGGAAACCTGCGGCACATGGATGAGCAGCTTCTAGTACGTATACAGGTCTGTGCTCGTCCCCCAAGGGCTTTTGCTGGGCCTCGAGTCACGTACGCACTTCCATCAGTCCCTGTCCCCTCAGGACTGTGGCATCCTCTGGGGCTTAGCCATGCGTAAAGTGTCCGCCACCTTTGACTATCACTCTTAAGCTGGGCTGTCACTCTGTCAGAGGAGTGAATTAACCACCAGCTCCAAGAGAGAAATGGTCCTTCAGCTGATATGGGTGTTTGGGAAGTGAGTTACTTTTACACTTAAGCTCCACAGCACACCTTTAAATAACTTACGGTCTGATTAAAATGCAGGGCTGCATTCTGGGGGATTTATGAATTTACACCTAATGCCTCATACCTGCTCAGCAGACTATAAAAAGTGAGGCTGTTTCCCAATAAACAGGATGTAGCTGTGCCTGTGCTGTTTAGGGTCAAGGAGGAAACAGAGCACTCAGTTATTGAGACAGGATGCTCTTTGTACTCGATCCAAGAGGAAGTTGGAATCAACATCTATATCAATATATATCAGAAACCTCTGACACATAGGCTACCTGCATCTTTATTTACAGTCTATAATGATGAGTGAGTGAGTGAGTGAGTGAGTAAGTGATGAGTGAGTGACAGCTACAGTATAAAGCCCCACAACTCTGTATGTTGCCCATAACCCACTTAGCTGATGTGCATTGTAGCTAGGGTCAGCTGATAGCCTGTGTGTTAACCATTGAGGGTGCATGAGCTGTCCACTGACTAAAGGTCAGCTGCTCAATGGGGGATGTTGGTGTATCATATGATGAGCTATACCATTTCAGATGGATGTGCGCTCCTGCAGTTGTCTCTCTTCTCAACAGCCAGCTGCCAGCTAAACTTGATTTCCTCTTTTCTTTGGCTGTGTTTCAAATGAATATGAATCTATAACAGCCTGTGAGTGCTTGGCGTCTGTTTTTTCCCCTGCTTGTTTGTATTTATTTAGAGGATTTGTTTCAGCCCATTACCCTGACCTTCAGCACCCTGCCTTTGGTGCTTTGTGTTTCCAGATGGTGCAACAGCTCAGCTAGATGAGATCATCTTTTTTTTTTTTTCCTTAACATGTTAAATGTGTAAATATGACCCCTGTCTGTCAGAAGGTGCTTCTGTCCATTGTTTATGCTGTGTGCTCAACCTTAACACCTTGCAGGAGGTTCAAATTTTAACTCTTAATCAAACGAATATTGATATTTCCCAGAGACTGTCAATTCAGGTTTACACGGAGGCATGGATTCTGAAACCACCATACCACCTTTGTTTATTTTAGTCACAACTATATTCTTAGTTTGGACTTAAAAATCTGTGTTTCTACCATGACTCATGTCTGAATTTGAATTATGTCAATGTTAAAAGACAGCGCCACCAACTTATCCAACCTTGCAGGATGTAGTTTATATGAATGTTTACACATACATCACCCTGAAAAAAGTCACCCAATCAGAAGAGATACTCAGAGCCCCCTCTCTTCTGACCCACAAAAACACAGTGTAAACATGAAATGCAGTTGACTCATATACAGCTAATACAGTTCAAAGAATCCTGAACAGACAGAAGTCCATTTACAGGTAAGACAGGTAACACAAAGAATGGTGACATAAAACAAGTTTCAGCCATACATAACATTCAGTTCATACTGCCACTCTATCAACTGCTGAGCTACACACAAGTCTGTAAATACACACAGGACAAATACCTGAGCAGATAAAAAACAGACAAACAGAAAAGCAGTAAGTAAAACCACACAACTATGATCCAGGGAGGGACCCACAGCAGAACATCTGTTGTGTGTGTGACACGATGCAGAACTCATGAAAATCATGCCTGAAGCTCAAAACACTATAGCCAACACATCAGACATAACTCATGCTGATCTTTTACTCAATGCCTTGTTTCTATTTACTTATTATTTCAATAGCTCAACTTTCTCCATTTATTTTTCTCTCATGTTCTTTTTTGCTGCTGTTTCTAATATTTCCCTCTGGTGTTGAACTTCATTCAGATCAATCAGACTTTAAGCCATGCCACTGAAACAACTCTATTGTCTTTCAAGTTCCCCAAGGATCATTACTGGGGCCCTCCCTCTTAGCTGTAAACAACACCACCTCCTTGGGTCCAATCATTCACTCACATGTCCTCCCATATCATTGCAATGCCACTTGTAAGTTGATTTGGAAATAAATTTGGACAAAAGCTTCTGCCAAATGAATAAATGAAAAACATTTATCAATAAGTCTTAACATGTTCAGGTCATTAGCTTATTCACTGTTGACAGTTTGATGTCTTTTGTTCTGATGGTCTAAGACCTGTAAATCCAAAAACAGTTTACACCTTCACAAGAATGACCACAACATAAATCATTGGAGAACACAAATGTCAGTCATCCCCTCCTCGGCATCAGACACATTTTCATATCAACTTCTCTTTATGAAGATGACAACACAGGGAAGCCAGAGGTTGGATTACTGAGGTATGATACATTACATGAATGGAAAATAAACTTGTTTATATCTGAGTGGTGTGAGAATGACACCACATCATATTCTCACACACGGTGAGATGTGATTGGATTCCACCAACAATACAAGAAGAACGCTATTTGTTCCATTTTGACATTGAACCGGCCACAGCAGGTGTTCGTTATGATTCGAATGTGTGATGGAGCGAGCTGCAGGCCTGCATAGGCTGCATTCATCCTATCACTGTGGTGGACTGGATCAGCCCTGGTCTCCATTGTCCAGCACATCTTCATGTGGTTGACATGTTGAAATGACAATTAACTACACTGAGAACTGAGATTTTTTTTTTTTAAAAAACCGCTTTGTTGGCCTCCAATTTTACTGTAAGGTCCTATGTAGAAATTCATGTGTAATATTTATTAGATGTTTAGTCAAATGATCTTCTCTGTTCAGTTAAAGCAGCTACATCAGGGTGTCAAACTCATTCCACAAAGAGCAGTGGCTGCAGGTTTTTGTTCCAACCAAGCAGCAGCACACCAGACTGGACTCAGTTAATCAACTGATCTCAGTCTTCAGACAGTTGATTGGTCAAACTGTGTACTCTTGATTTGGTTGGAACAAAAACCTGCAGCCACACGGCCCTTTGTGGAATGAGTTTGACACCCCTGAGCTACATCGACCTCTTGTGAAGCAGATCATCCTTTCTGATAAGCCCCATGCATCAGGAGAAGTTGACCCATGTCTTCTTTCACACATCTTAATTCCTCCCTGTCAGGTAAATGTTCACATGTAGGGCGTAACCAGATTCTCTATTATGAATTTGTCTCCGCTGATGCTTCAATCACTCTCCTGCCCTTGCAAAGATAAATGAGGTGATGTACTGAGACCGAAGTTAATGAGTTTTTCAATGGTCAGTTAGTAAGCTCGTTAGCACAGCTCAGTTGCTAATGGGACCATAATTTCACACAGTTTATTCAAAAGATGGATTTGTATGGACTTGTGTCTGGAATATGTCTGTGAAACATTCCTCTGGTGAGCTGTTTTTACTGAATGAGTGAGTTATGCAACAGGGCTAATACTCTGGGATAGCTTCCTCCTCTCTGGTCCCTTATTATTATTATTATTAAAGGTCGGCCTTGTAAGGATGGCTTGCTTTTGGTCCGTGGTGCAATTTCAGATTGAGCTTTACTTGGAAGAGTTGAATTTTAATCATTTCCTTTAGAAAGAAATGCTCTCAAGGTGTTTCTGAGATGATACCTTCATGAACCAGGATGGATTTTCAGATGTACGAGCTGAAAATGATACATAATCCCCTGGCCCAGCCCTGTTGTTGTCAGTGTGGAGGAATAACAACAGCGCTTATTGTTCTTACTCTGATAGTTACACTTTTTCAGCAGAATTCACATGCACATGTTGCATATGGAGCGTTCAATGTCAGTGTCAGTGTCAAGTTGAAACCATAGTTGGAACACTGATTTAGCAGTAAAATGTGACTATTCATTCTTACCACAGGTGACAGAAATGTCTCCCTAATATGTTCTAACAAATGTGGCCACAGGAGAAAAAGTTTGAAAGAAAATGGTGGTTCACTCCGACAGCTTAGTTAATATATTTACACAAAAACTCACTGACACTGAGAAAAAGACTGATGCTGCTCTCAGGTTTCTGTCACTGCAGTGATGGAAAACCCAGGAACCTTGAATGGCAAAATGTTGCAGAGGAGCCAGTCAGGAGGAAACCAGTCACACCGCAGACAGCAAAACTAGTCTCAGGTACAGGCTTGGGGATGGGCAGGCAGAGGCTTCAGTGAATGGAGCAACAAAGTTTAGGTTCACCCTTCAGTCATTCAGCAAACAAATGAAGGACATGAGGTGGTGCACACTTATACATACCTAGGTGTTCACATGAACTGTAAACTGGACTGGTCCATGACCATTACAAGAAGAGAATTACCAACAGTACCAGTACCATAGTGATTGTTAAGATTATTCAGTATACTAATAATAATAGCGCAGAGATCAGGTCAGAGCAGAGGTGGGGCGTGACAGTGGAAGAGGCCACAGACCATTATAATCCTGATGGCCTGCGGAAAAAACTGTTTAGCATCCTACTGGATCTAGAACAGAGGCTCTGATACCTGTCCCGATGGCAGGAGGGAAAACAGACCATTGGGATGATGATGAGGGCCCTTTATGATGTTGGAGGCCTTACGACACACCATTGGTTGTAGATCTCCAGCAGGGAGCGGAAAGGGGCACTGAAGGGCATGGATGCCAAATACCAGTAGAGGCAGAGCCTGGTGTTTATACTCAGGAGCTCAGGCACTTTGACGTCTGCAGTGAAATGCTGCTCACGTTTTATCGCTCAGTGGTGGCCAGTGAACTGTTTGTCTGCTGGAGCAGCATTTCCATTAAATGTTACTATAACTACACACTGCTCTGTCAACAGATAAAAGCTTCATACCAAGTTATGGCTCCTCAAGGAGACTCTGAGCTGACAGAAACACAACCGTGCCCTTCTCATGATGACCCTGATCATACAAAGTGTGTGCGTAGCTACAGTGCAAATATATGTCCTCTCAGTGTAAGAGGAAATTACAGCTTACTCTGCTTCCTGTTCTTTCCTGTCTTCAGGAGCTGGACCGGACGCTACACCACCAGTGAAATATGGCTGACTATACAGACTATATATGGCCGGGCAAACAAAACAAGACAGCAAATTTGTATTAATACTTGGTAATACCTGTTGCATGTCATTATCTCATGAAATGACTGTTGGTAGCCATAAAAGTCTGGTCATGTGATAGGTGACCTCCCACAATAGTAAGCAGGCAGAGTCATCAGTTTTCATGGCTGTTGGATGAAGACCCAGCAGGGAGTCCTAGAGGCTTTGTGGAGCCTCAAATCACATAAGCACCTCTGTCAGCACCTGTCCCCAAGGACAGTGGTGTCCTGGGGTTTTCAAAGTGTAGAAGGTGCCTATGACCTTCAACCTTCAACCATGTGTCCTGAGCTGCGCTCACAAAGGGTATATGACAACAACTTACCTGATGAATAGAGGAGGAAGAAGAGAGAGAAAATAATATCTGGAAATCCGAGCAGCCAATATATTTCATTTTTCACGTATGTTTGATATTATTTGCACTTATTTTGTGTATTTTCATCATTAATATTTCACAATTTAGTGATATTACTAATTAAGCTGAGGCTAAAGCTGCATGACTGTGAGATGTCAGCATCACACAAACCTTTATGTAACATTCAACTGAAGAATTAATTGATAAGATCAGATAAGATTAGATGATAAAAAGATAAGATTAATTGATAAGAAATTCATATGCTTATTATGACACAGTTTTCTATGAATCAACATTTTTTCAGGATAAACTTCATTGTGACAAAGAAATGTTTCGCAAAAACATTTCTAGGCATCATTCAATGCAATAGAACAGGGAGGAGATACTGTGACTGTATTTCTACCAGACTAGTTACAGACTATGCAGGATTTTAACCTTGCCTATGCTACATTTTTACCTTAATTAAACAGCTTCAGTAATTTTGATGGTGAAATAAATGACTTGTAACAGGTCCCTTGTTACAGGGAGAATGGAGGCTCTCTGTCTTCCACCTTCCCTCTCTTGGCCGAAAACCAGCCTTGCAAGAGCAGTGCCTCCGACCCGGTGTCCCAGCTCTCGTGTCTGCAGCACAGCGATGCAAACACACTCTGTAACCTGTAATCTCTTGTTTATGACAGATAAGACTACACAGACACACATATCATAACACATATATGGTAAATAACGTTGTCCACCACTCCATGGATTACTTCTTGCCGGCTTCGTTAAAACAAATGTACATGGCCGGGAAGAGGGTTAGCAAAACTGCAGAAAAGCAACCAGAACTCTGAGACAGCCTCCCTGATAGACTAATGCAACGAGAATCACAAACACAGAGGAAGATGAAAGCTGTTGCAGCCTTCATGCTGGTGCTGTGTTACCTGGCTGGTAGTCATGGTAAGCCGCTGTTAGATGCACTTTTATTACAGAATTCATTTTTCAAGTAGTATAGAAATTAATGGCAATGTTGTTTCCTCTCACAGCATGGAACTGCAAAGACAGCCCACTGCTGAGTGGTATCAATCAGATCGATGCTGGACTTGGGAGAGTGGTTGCAACAACCAGGTACAATCGGGTGTATATGCTAATTGGCCCAACATGGTACAGTCTTGGCTCCCTCTCACTCAAGCATGTCTCAGTCGGACCAGCAGGATTGTGGAGGGTCAGCAGCACAAACAGAGTGTACAAGAGCATAGGAGGCAACATGCTACAGTCCAGCAGTAACTCTACATGAACAAATATGCAGTCTATGTGGGCCTATCTGCTTTTCATCATGGATTTTATTAAGTTTACTGTATAATACAACAATGCTAGGGCAGCACTGCAATCGAACCCAGAGCAACAGATTCACAACAATTTGCAGTCTGTATTTGATGACTGAATGCCTTGTGCCAAAGTGTTCTTCAGGTCTGAGTCTGCAGCAGGTGGATGCTGGTGGTGATGGTCAGGTTGTTGGAGTAACATCTGGTGGCAGTAGCAGCTACTGTTTGAGAGAGACTTATGCTTTGGCCTACAAGGGAACGGGCTCCCTGTACTGGAACTCCCTGGGAAGGAGACTGATTTACCTCAGCTGTTGCCCCAACAACAGCTGCTGGGGAGTCGACACCAGTTACCGGGTCTACGCCGCACAGGTTTGGATCTGAGGCATCAGTGATATCTCATAATGTCAGCAACCTTCTTCACTCATGGGTCACAGCGTTAACAAAATGCATGTATGTTTCTATGACAGAAAATGACATCAAGATGTAGCGGAAGTAGCTGGTCATATGTGTCAGGGCAATCCATGACAATGATTGAAGTGGGGACAGACGGAAGTGTTTTTGGAGTGAATAGAAGAGGCCAGGTGTACCAAAGGTAAGCCTTACTGTCTAGCATTGATAGCCACATATCTATTTTCATACACTTAATGGAAAACAACATTACAGCTTGTACCTGGGGCATTAAAGTGTGACTCTAAAGTATTGGTTTCAGTTACAGTAAATGTCTGATCATAAATAAATGTACATAAACAACTCCATGTACAATGAAAAAGCTAAAATAGCCTCAAAGAGAATCTTCAGAGGCCTTGAGCAACACTTGTGCTGCTAAAAACAAAAGATGACTTCTCTCTCAACAGAACTGGCATCTCCACCAGGAGCCCCTATGGCAGAACTTGGCAGAACGTCCCAATGTGCATGTCTGTCCCCACGGGCGTACGACCTGGGCCACCTCTGGGCTGTAACCACGTCTGGTCTGCTGATGCATTGCACCCCTAATCTCTAGACAGTCTTGACTGTCATCACTATAATTTCTGGTTCTTATCCCTTGCACATAACTTACAAATAATCAGTAATCAATTATTTTTCTCAGTGTGAAAGCTCTGCTGTAACTTCTTATTCAACTCATGTTTATTCCATTAATTTGTATATGGGAGTTGGGAAAATTCTGCAAGAAGGAACTCATCCAATCTCTTTCACAAAACTGATTTGATTTTTTCAAAGAATTTACAGATGTGTTTACATTTTGTAGCTATGTCCATGTCGATGGACACATTACATTCAAGAAACAAATCTGAATTGAATTGTGAAATAAATAAATGATAATAACAAGTGCATACATGCAATGTTCAGCTAAAAAGATCATTTTAAAACAACCAAAACATTTGAATGTCTTCTTGCTAGATGACATCATTTCTACTATATTAGTAAATTTTATTAGAATTAAGCTGCTGTGAACATGAAAGAGTTACAGGAGCTATCTGTAAGTTAGTTATTACTCTCACTGTATGGTCGATGTTGATCTTAACAGCTATTTACTTACCACACTGGACTTCTACTGAGGTTAGCATACTACAAAGTAGCTCCGGCCCAGTTAGCCTATATCCTCACTTTCCACACATTACTATTTATTGTGAAGAAGTAGTATGATGTTGAATGATGATGTGGGTCTTAACCTTACAGCCATTCCATGTAAACACAGAGATGATTGATGCTCTTGATGAGAACAGCTGTTAACTACAAAAAACTCACAACTAGCTCCTTTAAAGGGGACATATTATGTAAATATCACTTCTTGAAGGCTCTTTAACATATATTTGGTGTGTGTCTTGCCTTGTGGCCCCAAAATGTGAGAATTGGCCAAAAAAAAAAATCTGTGATTTACTCCACAGGTTGAAATCCATGTGGCTTTTCGAGCTGTTCCTTCGGTTGTCTGATAATGATGTCATTAGTTTTTCAAATTTGCATAGTACCACCCATAATTTGTGGAAAAGGGCAGAATATGTTCCTTTAAAGTAGCAAAGGAATTGTAAAGCTTTGTTGATTCTTGTAACATGTTGACATGTGAAAATTGTTCAGTCCCCTTATTTTGGGGGTTCTGTGTGTTTTTAATATACCTATGATTGTATGAAAAACAACAACAAGAACAAGTAGGCTATGTGTATTTTATTTGTACAGTACTTCTAAACTCTAGTAAAAGAATCAAACAAATACAAACAAAGTAGCAAAAACACTTGACATAGTAAACACACTACATAACACTTCATCTGAAGGGAACAAAAAAGGTAGCCCACTACTGCAACTCTGATCGTTTCATGTCTTCATATGTCCTTAATAAATGATATCCAGTCTTACCAATGTTTTGGATCATGATTATTTTAGTGTCCTAAATCATCCATAATGTCCATAACTTGACTTGTACAGATGATCAAAAAAAGCATAAAGTTGCCAGAGCATGGTCATAAACCTGAGATAGTTACTACTATGTGGCTTCAATTTTTTAAAATTTCTGGAACAGCCACAACCCAAGAACCATAGGTAGCCTGTTAAAGTGTATTTAACCAAACTAAGTGCCAGCGGCTGTATTAAGTCCAGTCAGTGGAGACAACTCTTGTAAAATCACCAGAGCATAAGTGTAATAGCAATAAAATACAAGGAAAATAAGTCTGCAGCATTTTCAACCAATCCATTAGTTTAATCAGCTCTCAGATCTGCTACTCACGCAATCAATTTGCTGCTCACTGGGTGGAAATGAGGAAACAAGAAACGCAGAAAGTGGGAGAGACGGCTGAACAAAGACTGTCACTGGTAACATCAAAGTGTAATGAACGTACATTTCTCTCAGCAATTGAAATGTATTTTTCAGGTATGAGGCAAATGACAAATTTAACATTATACCAGCCACTTTTTATTTTAACTTTTAGTTTAATCTCTGTCATGTTAAGTGCTTCAATAGGTTGTCTAATAATCCTGAAGAAGCCTCAATGTCGGGGCTCCTGTGGAGCTCTTTGTTTGGAGGTCTGGCACTTGTCTGCACTCAGGTGAAACAAAACAAAATAGAAGAAGAAAAGAAAGAAAAACCCTTGCCTGTCAAGGCATCCATAGATGATGGTGTCCTCTTACAATACGTAAACCAAACTCTACAACTTGTGTGCTATAAATAATCTCGAGACAATAACTAAAAATTGCATAACTTAACCAACCTATAGTAACAAGTCTCTCCATGACATACAGATAGAGACCTGGAATCTGCAGCAATTAGATTTAACTGAATGGAGAACAAAAGCACCAGTGAAAGGGCTTGTAATAATTAGTCTCAGCAGCAGGCACACACAGCTACGGTGAGCCAGAGCGGGAAGGCGACAGTCAGTCAAGACACAGTATAAATGGAACTGAAGTGTCACACAGCAGTCACATCAGCTTAAACTTACAATATGTCAAATAGCAAGGTGCACTGTTCTAAGCAGCAGTCTGAAGACTGCGCACACACAGCACTTCCTTGGTGGAGTTTAATGTATGTTCATCCAATTTAAATCAATTGCAGCAAAAGTAAAATGTGCACAAGCAAATAGAGCAACACTTGACTGATCAATAATTGATGACATCTTAGACAGCCTCCAACAAGATCACAAACTACATGACCTTTGCCTTCTTGCTGTTGTGAAAGCAGGTTAGACATTACAGGAAAAAGCTTCATACTGTCTGAAACTCACTTTAAAAATGTGTGAAACTCCAAACACACACTACTACAATCCTGATCTTAAAATGTGGCTCAACAACAGCAGCGACAACTGATTCATCTACTTCCTGTATGTGCGTGTGTATTCACTGTAATGATGTTATCATTTTATGCCACAGTGTGCTCCACAGCTGTTGCACACAACTGGATATATACCACTGTAGGAGCACCCCAGTGACCTGATAGAGCACATACTGTTGATGTTATGCTTTGTCTCCTGTTTCCTGATTGTCCTGTTTTATTGTGAAATTCCCTGTATCTTGACTTCCTGTGCTCTCCCTCCCCTGATTACCTCATGTGACTCACCTGTGTGTGATTGCCCCACCTGTGTTTCTCCCTTGTGTATTTTGCCCTCAGTGTTTTGCCATTGCCCTCTGTTTGTTAGTCTGCATCAGTTCCCAGTGTTCCTGTGTGCTCCTGCCAGCTCCTGTGGTCCCCGTGTGTTCCTTCAGGTTCCTGTGACTTCTGGTGAGTCCAAAACTCAGATCATTGCTCTACAGAGTCTGTTCCCAAGTCTCAAGTCTGCATTACAGGAAGCCCTCATTGTGAGGGTCCTCCTAACCCCAATATTTTGTTTTCTGGAAGATTGATCTCATTGTTTCAAGTGAAATATATCGAAAGTGTGAAAGGACTTCTGAACTTTCTCCCATGGTTACCAGACTCATCGCATCGGCAGTCCAGCTCTGCGGAATCTTGCAGAGCATGTGCAGCTGGTACCCAGTCATGAAGCAACCTCCCCACATGCCTCCGCTGCCGGGGAGATCCGGTGTGCAACACCGCCATCTGTGTGTCCGGCCGTGCAGCTGCACTCCCCCGCTGAGCGCTCAGACGGGCTTGGCGCTCTGAGGTCTGCAGGCTGCCGCGGCTGCCGCCTCCTCTCTGTCTCTCAGCCTGCACGGAGCTTTACCTCCCGCTGATCCCCGGGCTGACAGCCGTCCCCTCTGCTCTTCAGGAACATCTTACAGGAGACCTAAAGCAGCTTTCCCTCCACGCCGCTGTGCTTCCTCTTCAAAAAAAGAAAGAAAAAAAAAGCTGCCCTGCGTGTTTGTGTGAATGAAGAGCTGCGGTAAGGAGAGAGAGAGCCTGCCCTCCTCAGCTGCTAGGAACCAGGTGAGACAATCTATCATCAATTTATCAAGAGAAACGTGTGATTTCTGCCACTTGGCATTGTGTTGCTGGGCTGCTCCGCGCTCACAGGTTTGTGGGAATGAACAAAGACAAACACGGGTTGTTCCACAGAGGCTGCACTTGATCCAAATTAGTGAGGCTGCATGTTGGGTGTTAAGATATAAACCACTTCTGCAAAGGTGCTGTCAAATCAACAAGGCGCCTCATTGACCATCATTTATGAAGTCATGCTCAGACGCATCATCCCCAGCCTGTCACACAGCTGGGAATGGAAAGGCAGACTAACTAGAGGAGTTGCAGCTGATGATGATCATCATCAGGCAAACAGCACAAGTCGGTTTTTATACCAGTCACCTTTTCTTTTTTTTTTTTTTTAATAAAACCTCATCTCACTTTCATCAACGTTGTACGTGCCACTGATGTTCTTGTGGAGCCCAGATCACAGTTAGAGGAGAAGAGAAGTAAAACATGGTGCAAACTGAGCTGGAGAATCTTCCCCTCCTCCAGGCTGCATCAACCTGTTCTGGTGGCTGTCTCCCTTGATAATGACAAAGTTTATGTGGAGCTATTGTAGACGTGCACTCCTGGGCTTCCAGACAGCACAGCCAGCTCCATCCTCACACTGCCCTCTGCTCCCTTTACAGCGTCTGGAGGGTGCCTCTACGATGCGGATGCTCCTGGGTTTCAGTGTTTATGTTATGTTGTAATATTACCTTGGGAAAGCATTGTCTGAGGTCTGCATTTTATGAGATACAGATGTTGATTAGGACTCATCTTAAATCTGTTTAGCATCACTCACAGCCTGCTCTCATGGATGCCTGGATCATTTTTAATAATAGATGGCTGAGTAGATTCTCTAGCTTGCAGCATTGATTTTTGTCTGTATGAGGCTGTGAAGAGACTCTGATAAGAAACCAATTGAGGTATATTTCCTTTACCAAAAATCCATATTAACCATACTGGACATTCTTAAATTGATTGCTTATAAATATTATAACAAACCCATCTGAATGTCTTAGGGATTAAAAAAATCCTGAGCCAAGTGTTAACTATCAGGAGACTCTTGGTAAATTACTGTGATTTTTCATCTGGTTGGAAAAGATGAAATCCAAGTTTTTTCTTAAATTGCCTGTGGGTCTGTTCCTTAAGCTTCTTTTGATTTCACGGGTTGCAACAAAATGTCATGTTACCCCCCTTTGTATTTGTTCCAGAGAATAATAAGGCTTCTTTATCGCCCTAATTGAATTACACACCCAAGTCAGGCGCAGCAATTATTTCCTTGATTGTGTAACAAGTGAGATGCCACAGCATGGTATGCTTATCCCACAGGACCGGTGTGAGGCAGAGCTGGCTCTGGGCCCATTGATGGTGTTAACCCCCTCATTCATTCAACCAGAAGCTGCAGAATGAGAGAGGCTCAGGATTTCATCCCCAGGGAATACTAATAACCTTACCAGAGAGATTTGTCTAAGCCTCACTCACCAACAGCCCAGTAGGCAGGAGTGATGGTGTGCCAGCACTCTGCAGTCATGTTGGGGGTGATAGAGTCTGGTAGGGTGAATGGTCCTGCTTAAGTAAGCACTTAAATTAGCCCAGAGAAGTCATTAACTGGTGAATGCTGCTCTGAAGTCCAGCAGGTAGGCTGTGCTGAAGCCAAGTCAGTTTCCCCTCGGTGCTTTTAGCACCACTGTTGTATTTGTGTCCAGTGCTTTTGGACCTGGTTTTGGTCTTTACCAGAATCGGATGATGATTTTTGTCAGTATTTTCCTTCAGCACGTGGTCCTATCTGTGTATACTTACAGCTGCAACCACATTTTATTTCAAAGTATCGATTAACTGGGAGATGAATGTTTAGTCTGTGTTTTTTAGAAATGAAAGCTGGTGTTCAGTTTCTTAGAGATCACACTGATCTCCTCAGTTGTCTGATTTTTTTCCTGACCAATAGCCAAAAGCTAAAGTTTTTTTTTTTTTTTTTTTGATGACTGTCACATACAACAAAAAGCAGTTAATCTTCCCATTTGAGAAGCTGAAAACCAGAGAACGTTCAGTTATGTGCTTGAAAATGACTTAGGTCATTAGTTGATCCACAGGAGTCTGTTGTAATTTCAACAAAGGCAGATCCACAAACAAGTGATTTGATCCACTTAATTCAAGTGCAAGCTGCTTATTTACTAAAACTACCTCATTCTGATCTAAACTGTGACAGAGGAGACTAGTTTAATGTTGGGACAAGAGGTTAATGCATCAGACGGTGAGTGTATTTTATGAATGCCCACTCATTGGTCTTTACTGACTTTGCAGTTAAAACAAAATGTGTCCAGATTGAAGACTCAGTTTAACAACCCCCCCCCCCACTGAAGCAGTTTCAAATCAAAACAACATTTCTACCAAATGGGTTTTTAATTAGTTGTATTTAGTCCTGAGAGCTGTCTCAAAGCTTGAACATTGTTTTACATTACGAGTGGCACAAACTCTTTTTTATTTCCATTGCTGTTTTTGTATCAAGTTTTATTTGCTCTGGTTTCTGTCTTTGTCTTTGTCCTGTTTAGATGTGGCTTTGGCTTTGGACTCCAGTGGAGCTGCTTGTTGTATTGACTTGGATTTGACTAAGGTCATAATCTCTGTTCTCTGCCTTTTTGGCTTTTAATGTACAACATTTTTTGTTTGCCTTCTGCTTAGTATTTATAATGATTAAACTTTGACCAAGTTACTTTCAGATACTTCTTTCCAAACTCTAAGTTGGGTACTGAACTTGAGCACTGACTGAAATGTGTCTGAAGTTCTGACTCCTAAAATACCTGGTTGGATCATCTCTACTAATTCTTTCAAGTCTTAAGGCCAAAAGGCTATTTACATTTGCAGCATCACTTTGAGTAGCTTGTTTGATATGAGTAGAAGATGAGTAGCTGCGGATGAGATGTGGTGCAAATATGTGTTGGGGTTGCACAGTTCACTGAGGTTGATTGTGAGCACTCAGCTGTGCAGGATGGCGCCGACACAGACGGCAGTGAGCCCTGCAGGGCTCGACCCCCATCTCAGCCTTGGTCCCTCCATTCAGCTCTCCATTACCACGGCTGCTCCTGTCGCCGGCTCCTTCCAGGCCTCTGCATGGCTTTGATTGTACTTCCATTCACTGTCCCTCTTCTCTTCTTCTTTTTTTCCTCTCCTCATCCCCCTGTGCTGTGCTGACTACTTGCCTCTCTCTGTATGCATTCCTCACCACATGGACACGTTGGTTATAACTTTCTCTCTGCTCTCCCATCTCCTCCGATCTGTCCTCGCTCCCCTTCTTTCCCTCTCTTTCATGTCACAGCTTTCATTTTTACAACTCTTTTCTGTGCCTGTGGGTCATGTCTGCTTTGGATCACGAGGGTAGTGTTTCACTGAGATCAATGACGGCCAAAGATATTTCATTAAAGTGTCAGAATAAATTAGAGGGAACCTATGCAGACGAGAGTTTAACGGCCTTGATAGAGAGCGGCGACATGCTCTCACATCAGCATCGATTAGCACTATTGCCATTTTAGGGCAGGAGACGCCTTTGATTAATCGGATGCTAAGTAGTACCTGGAGGGATGCCATCTGATACTCTTGGGGATTAATAAGAAGTCTTTCTCAAAAGTGACTAATCAATAGCTGAACATCTCTGCCACATTGCTGCCTGACATAGCAGCGAATCTGAACTAAATCATAAACATCTGCAAAGTCTTTAAGGATGCTCAAAGAGTCGACTGCAAAGTATTTTTGACACCACCAAAGGCACAAGTATTAAAGGCTGTTACAAAAGGAGCATTGAAGACAAAAGCTGCCTGTAATGAAAACACGGAGACGAGAGCGCAGGAAGCAAACGGCTGTTTCGTCTGTTTTCTAGAGGGGGGAAAAGGCTCGCTGTCTCTTCACACAGAGGGAATAGGGAATAATGAGAGGCATAAAGAGGGGAAAGGTGGGGTGGGGGGGGGGTTGTTTGTCACCAGTGAGTGTTCAGGGCAAAGAGCTTCATGACACTGATGGCCTGTGAAGCTGCTCTTTGAGGATGCTGGATGAACTTGTCATGACAGATCGCGCGCAGCCTCCCTGAGCAGCCAGGAGCTGAGGATAGATTCTCCTCCACAGTGAGAAAGGTTGGGGTTGAAAAGGAAAATGTAGTTTCCCTGGAATTAAGATTTGGAGCAGGAGATGGGTAAGAGACAAAACAGGTCGTGGGGCTAAATCAAACATCTTAAGTAGTTAATTCTTTAGGCTTTGTAGCGTCTTCTAGTGGTAGTGTTGGTCAGTCCACCACTTGTACATGTTGAAGTATCTCAACAACTCCTAGATGAATCACCATTAAATTTTCTACAGGAATTACAACCCTTCTCTGTTTGGCATCTTATCCTCCAGTGACCAGCCACCATGTGTTTGACATTTGTGGTTTTGAGTGAAATCCTCTATGGAATGGATTACCATGAAATTTGGTGCAGACATTCATGTTTTCCTTTTTGCTTAATTGTAACTGTGGTGATTTGAACTTTTCATCTGGCACGGTCATGATACAGAACACTCGAACTCATGATAAACTAGTCATCCTCAGTTTACTTTGTGCAAATAAGAGAGAGTTTGTCCCCATTCCATTGAACTACTTGGAGATATCTTCAGATACCTTGGATTTCTCTTAAAGTAAACTGGTTTTAACTCTTTGATAACCTTTTTAAGACTGGATCAGATGCCTAACAGAGAGGTCTTCAGATTGAGATGAATGAAGAGTAGTTAACTCTGCTTGTTTGACAATACCAACCTTTCTAAGAGCTGCTCCAACAACCCACGACTGCACCGGTGCCTGACACGGTCCTATTTTCTCTGCCTTGGCCTCCACTGGCCAGTGTCTCTTTTAACCTTTAATGGTGCAGAGAAATTCAACACGGCATGTTTTTTTTCTTCGCCAGCAACATCCCACTTCACCTTCACCACACAATCCCACACATTGACAGTCTGCTGAGTGTGGAGCTGTTGAGTGCTCTTGTCCTGTTGGTTAGCTGGAGGATAGCTGAGCAGAGAGGAAGTGGCTCCTTCTTTCTCTTCATTTTCTCAGCTGATGTAGAGACTCAAACAACCAGCCTTCAATTTCAATTACTTGTTCTTAACACAAGAGAATGGGTGGGAGTTTGTGGTTATACTTAGATTGGCAATAACTATAACAGAGACTCATTTCTGTTTTGGGCTAAAGTGTCAATGAGTCAAATACAAGCTGTAAATGTTTCAATCATTCAATGGCAAATGGCTGTTTTGATCCAAACCAACTGATCTATGAATAAATCTGATGCTAATCCTTACTGATGTCCAGGAGTGCTGACTACCAGTTTTACATTCCTTCTGATTATCAGAGCTGACAACAGGATATTAAGTTTAATGCCTAAAATACCAGTGATGTGAACACCAGCAACAAGCTAGAGCTGAACAGCTCCAAGAAAGTAAGAGATGAAAATAGATGTGCAGCCTTAACCTGCAGAGGAGGAAGAGATAACGCAGCCTGCATCAACTTCCTCTCGTGTAGTAAGTGTATCAGTGGGCCAAGTGGGCCTTTTTCAGCCCTGGTTCATGCTAATGTGTTAATATGAAACATTGCTGCTGTGCAGCACACAAATGGTATGAATCTGCATGTTTATGCCATTTGCTGCAAGATTGATAACCCATCATTGTGAATGTGGCAGGCTGAGAGCTAGGTAAGGAGAAATATCCGGGCTCGGTTCTTATTTACATGAGGCTCATTCATCTCGGCACTCATTTTAAGCTGAGTTTGACATTGAAATAGGTACGCATTAAACACAGAGAGAGGAGGCTCGGAAATGTTCTGTGCTGTTTTTTTGCTCCCCCCTAGGTGTGAATCAGAAATGATGAATGGCATGGTGGTTTAATGATCTTGTAGCAGAAAGGCAAGTGCTGAATCAGGCGCATTACATGCTAACTGCAGGCAGATGAAGAAAGAAAGCTGCCACCTCAATTAAAGGAATGAGCCTCTTGTTACAGTTACACTTATGGACTCCCTGCACAGCCACATACAAAACAACCCAAACCCTCCCTCGTGATCATCTTTCCTCTTTTTTATTATTTTATTTTTATTTCAAGCAGCAGATTTCAGCACATTTCTGTGACCCCTCAGGGTTCGTCACTCTCAGCTGGCTGTCTAACACACACATACACACATACACCTATTCTGGGAAATTAAGGGAGATAATTTGCATTTTACAGGGTTCCTTTTTGTTTCTGGAAGCCCCATGTATTCACTGTAAAGCACTGCGCTCTTCTTTCCAGGCACAACTACTACCTGATATCACAGACTTTTAAGACATGTCAGCTGGGAGCTTCAGTCCCAATTAGAATTACATCTTCATTGGGATCTTGAACTTGCTTGTTGGTAGCATTCAAAGACCAGTTAACACATTTCATTAACCTAGTAGCTTCCCTCTGCTGTCTGTCTTACTCTGCATGTAAAGGTAGCAAAGGCTGAATACTTCTGGAAGCACTAATCTGCTCCACTTTATTTGTCTGTTGCACAATGCAACATGTTATTATGAAAGTATTAAATCTTCTCTGTGCCTCTGAGGAGCCCTGGAGCTCAGGGTTTGGGATTGTGTTCAGAATTGTTTGTATGTGCAAAAATTAGTGTTTGGATTCATTTCTGCTTAGGCAACTAGCTGTGTGAGTGTGTATGTGTCACAGTACTTGCATAACTGGCCGTGGTGTATGTGTGTGTGCGTGTCTTGGCGAAGATTTGGCCGTAGCCCTGGCCAGGGAATGTTGCTGACACAAAGGGAAGGCAACCGCTTTTTCTCCTCGTACAACAATCAGCATGGCATCAATCGTACCATCAAAGCAGTGGTGGGTTAGCACAAGGGGTTAGCTGCGGGTAAAATGAACAGGGCTTCTATGAGTCATGAGGTTTGGAGGGGGTTATGTGAGTTCACTTTAGCTTAGTAATGCCACATGTTAATGTTTCAATATCCATTTCAAAGCGTGAGATGTGCTGTAGGTGCCAGAAGATGTGAACCGCTCGATGTGCGTTAAGAATTGAACAGCTAGAGGCTACATGGGCAACTACTGATCTCAGAGCACCGCTCAGTCACACATACACACTCTGTGATGTTTTCTACTGTTGCAGTAAAGATTGCTGCGTTTTTTTCAGTGCGGAATAAATGCAGGTAGATGAAATGTAGACTGTCGCCCATGAGACATGGATTGAGGGGCAATTGGCCTCATTCTTAGTGAAGGACTGTGACGGAGGCAATGTACAAAACACATTCCTCAGTTAGTTTAGATATGATGAACATTTCATTGTTTAAGGCAGGATGAGCTTTGTTTATGTTTAGTCTCAGTAGTGTGTCTTTTTGAAGAAGATATATTTGTGGTTTTAATAACAAAAAAACATCTCTTCACAGGCTTCTCTCAGGAGCTCTGGTAACAGCAGGTCAGTGAACCAACCAGAAGAGAGGAGGCTCAGATCTTTGTTCTGGTTGGCTGACTGTTTTCTGAGTGATCCAGGTAAAATATAACAGATTATAGGTAAACAGTCAGAGAAACCAAATCCTGCAAGGCTGGATGGTGGGTCCAGTTGGCGGGGTTTGGCCCATTGCAGCTGCTTTCTTGTGACATCACAAAGTTACAGAGGGCTTGACAGCTGGTTTTAAGGCTCAGTTTCTGAATACAGACTGTGTGTATTTCTCTGTGGACTGAGTCTTTGATATTTTTACAAAACCTAGAGCTGATTTCTAATCGGACATCTACCTTTTACTGTATGGCACCTTTAAACCGAAGTTAGACTGTCCTTATTATCAGTGTAACATATTTCTGAGTGACACTGAGTTTGGGCTAATATTATGACAGCAATTTAAACCAGATCCACAAAATGTGATTGGAATTGATTTGGATTGCTCAAAAGCAGATGGAGCAGGGGGATTTAAATACTGAACTGGAGAGGATCAATACGAATGATGAAGAATCAGAAATTTCACCAGGTTCCTGGCCTCCAAACACAGCTCAGCTGCAATGTGACTCTGAAAACTATTACAATACTTTGCAGTATCCTGGGGGGACCCTGTACACAAGGGCAAAATTAAAATCAAAATGGATTCGTTCGTAAGAGCAACAAAATTACAGGTATACATTTTGGTGACATTGAATTTGGAAGTGTTTACATAGCTGCGTCTATCTGAAACTGTCCACTTGGGTAATGTGGCTGTATTTGCTGAAAAGATGTGAAAATGGAACAAACACAGTATTTCTAAGAGGCCCAGGGGCTCAAACTCATGCATACAGAATGAACTCTAGTTTGTTTATTATTTCCCCTCTCATTTCTGTGGCGTTGCTGCTAATATCCCTTGGGCTGAGATGACACTGCAAAGCCTTTAATCACTGACTGATACACACAAATACATAGGCTCACGTGCGCGCTCATTCACACATCACACAGCAAACATCCCATCCAATTACTGATTCAGCATCAATTATTATTCCAGACTCTGAGCTCGTCAGAAGATACTCATTGCAATTAGACTCCCCAGCATATTTATATGGGTCGGGCAGATTTTGTGTTGACTGACCGATTCAGTTTGAGGTTGTTGTCGTTGGAATTGTCATGCGTGTATTTTCTTGATCAGACAGACTGGTGGTCAGTCTTTGATGTGTGTTGTAAGTTCAGATTACTTTGTTTGATTCGTATGATGTTAGACGTGCTGTAGTTATATGGACGATATGACCATATGGTGACTCATGAGTCAAATTTAGTTTGTTACACTAATTTGCTCCACTGCATTTTAAAAGACAATGACTCATGAATAAACTGATGAAATATGGCAGATTCTCTGATGGCATTTCCTCTGATAATGACAGTAAAAAACAGAGCACGTGGTGCATCTGTTCAGTGAGGCAGGTGTGTAGAGATTGGATGAATGAATCCAAAGTAATAATTAAAAAATCCTGCTGTTGCAATAAACAATTGACTCTACAATTTATTTGCAATTTTTTGGTGTCTGATGAAGGTCAAGTACTAAAAATGTTGCATCAGGCCAGGTGTTTTTTTTTTTGGGGGGGGGGGGGGTAAATGTATTGAGTGACAAAAGCCCTATTTGGGTGGAATTAACATAACAGAGGTGTGCTCCTTCATATTTAGCACAATTTCTGAGCAGTATGTTAACCATTAGAGAATCACAGGATAGTGTTGGTAATAGGAGGAGTTACACAGCACAAAGTCAGGATAGAAGAAAGCCTCACCAGGAGGCAGGGAGGAGAGGGAAAGATACAACTCTGAGTCCAAAATCATACTCAGGTAATGTGAAAATCGCCCCACGTCCTTACAGGAATAAATTAAGAGAGAAGGATCCTGGGAAAAAGGTATCATTTTATATGGAACTTATAATCAATTGTGTGCAGTGCAGCTCTTACACCTTGACAGCATGTTAAGTCAACAATATTAGAATCTTAGCATTATGTCTATATATAAGATAAAATATGTAAAAATGAAACATGCAATACAGAAGAGAAGCAGGAGACATTCATGGTGCCACCACTGTTTTTCTGCCTCCACTGCTGCATCTTTGTTGGTGTTTGGTTGGTTCTAGTTCTTTGCGTGTTTTAAAGCAAGAGGGAAAATTACTGTGTGGTGACAGCATAGTGTAATGGAAAGCATCTCACTCAACCACCCAGTCTCAACGGCAAATTGAAAAAAAGGACAACTGAGAGGCAAGTGAGTGATTCCCAAAACCCACTAAAGACAGAACCACAGAGGCCTGCAGGGGCAGCAGGAGCTAAATGACATCAGCAACCAGCAGCGAGGAGAGCTTTCCATGTTACATTTACATTTTTATGTCTACACAGTCTGCATGACTCACGGCTTGAGCCGACTCAGTAGTCACCTGATTGTCAGTCACAGACCTCTCAGTTGTGTGCATAAAATGTCATCATTGAAATATCTAATATTAAGCTGTAGCCACCATGTCTAACCAGTGCTTGTTGTAGCAATGAATGGATCTGTGCATCAGTAACGTCAACCATCCATGCAGGTGTGTTTGGTCATGCACCAGAAAAACACTGAGACACAGACTGAGAGGGAGTGAGGAGAACATTTGTAGACAGAAGCGTACATACATTTAATGTTTGTTAGAGGTTTTAATGCAAAGAAAAGCACAGAACACCAGTTCATTCACATGATCTCAGCAAGCATTGCATTTGATAATGTGGTGACACTTTATATTAAAGGTCCCATGTTTTACACTTTTACACCTATGTTTTATTAGAAGTAAGAACATATATATATTCTCCATAAGAAGATATATTTGTGGTATTTAGAACCAAAATCCATCTGTGTAATATCAGTATCAGTGTAGTTTTACATCTCCTCTGTCAGGCTTCTCACTGCAAGATGGCTATAATTTCAAGGAGTAGCACTAGTGTTGGGACAACTAACATTAAAGATAATAAAAGATGCCATGGCACTGCATCATTAGCTCAGCACTTGGTATCAACTGATATGAGTTAGCTGGGAAGGACAGTCTGCTGTCTGATGCTCCCTGAAGCTCCTGAACAAGTCTTACCTTTATTTCCCCACTTTCAGCAGGAGACAGCACTGTGTCTAAGAAGCAAATATCGACTTGATATATTTAACCAGGTCACCAGATACAGTCTGTGTAACCAGGTCAGAGTCCTCACAATAAATGGGACATAAGTAAAATATAGAGAGACAGAGAAAGAAAGGAGCGGGGTTAGTAAGATGGGCTTTTATGACAGCTGGAGGTCTGTACCACTGTTTATCAGCTCCCTGACCAAAGAAACATATCACTAGGCCAGATTGTTTAGTGCTGGCATGTACCCACTTGGCAGAGGCCTCCTCTACATCACCCCCACCTCCCTCCCTCTGTTCTCTCTCTGCTGTCCTCAGTTAATGTGCGGTCTTATTCAGTGGTTTACAGGCAAACCGTGGTGTGTTAAGAAACCAAACAGCTCATAATTGCTTCATTATCCATTGTTAGAGGCAATTATTATAAAGGAATCAATCTAAGGGTCTTTTGAAAAGGAAGGAGAGGAAAGTACTAATGTGAAGTGTGGTTAGCGGTTCTATTTCCTTTATAACTACGATAATGGCTTGAGTTAGGGGTTTACTTCTGAGGCCACATGGATTTATGCAAAAGCTCTTTTATGGAGAACTTTCGCATTAAAATTGCACCACACACACACACACACACACACATTATATATATATATAGTGGTAGCTATATTTAAGTCCATAGCATTACATTAGCATTGTTTGCCTTGCCATAAGAGCAGCTGAAAATTGAAGAGGAGCAAGACACTACAGTGATGCATCCATCCCTGTGAGGTTTAGAGGTTAGCAACACATTTTTTCAAGACTGATGGTGATCAGTGGGTGGGACAGAACAGCAGTACCTTCAGCTGACCGATCAACATTCAGACAAAGACATAATGAGTTTGAATGGGTGTACCTAATGACAGGAACTGTCTTTCATGGGTGTTTGACAGGGATCTTGAGTAGCTGTCCTGCCATGCTGCTTCTGAGAGTTGTCCATTGGTTGCTTAAGCATTGTGAGACATTGGTGTGCAGTAAGGTTTGTCAGTCCTCAGCGACCCTCGAACAGCCTGGGGGCCATGCAGTTGGATGCCCTGCTTGTCGACAAGCTGCGACTCTGCTTCCAACTGTGAATCATAGGTTAGTGATTAACCAGTGAAGTATGAAGTATTCAAAGATGAGCTCTATACAATCTGTTACTTAAAATATCAATTTTCTCACTTGTCGCTGTTTTCATACAGTCAGTTTTCTGTCTTCACTCCAGTGTCATACAGGTGAATGGAATCACCTGGAGAAACTGCAGCTTTTCAGTTTCAGTTTTCTTCAGGAGAAATGGTTCCACATTGATTTATCCTCAGTTACCAGGACACCGTGTCTGGAGAGGTATTTTGCTGCCTGCATATTTTTTAAATGTAATTTTAGCAGCACAATTTAAATATTGTTAATATCTATTGTAGAGAAGCAGGAGCATTGGAGGGAGATATCTCTAATTAAAACTTGTGATGTAGCATAATACCATTGTGTGTGCAAGAAAAGAGGCATTAAGAGCCTGGATGAAAAGAGTTTATTATATTTGATATTTATTGGGTGTCTCAGTCAGGCTCTGTCACCATGAACAGCTGCATCATCAGGAGAATCAAGAAAATGAGCACTTTTACTTGGGGGTTAATTTTCTCAGTAAAAGTCAACAAAGATGCAATAACCTTAGAAACGGGTGTGTAATCTTTACCTCCAGCCTGGGGATATACAGTAATGGCTTGTATCATTTTGGAAAGTAGTTGTTTGCGTTCCAAGCCCACTTTTGGAAGTACCACGGGCTGTAGAAATAACAAACCACCCTGTATGTGGATCATCCTTTAGGAAACCCCCTCATTTTGAAACGGAGGATGACTAATTATCCTGGAAAAAGACATTGGCAGTAACCATGTAATTGCAGTGTTATGCAGTTTACTAATGCCAGGTTTGGCCAGAGGTGGAGAATCTCTGACCTAATATCTGCCTGGACGTTCCTACTCATCATGAATCATCATCACATGGATCTGTGGTCGACTCTCTTATCTGTCTCGTTCCACTTCTTGAAGGTAAAGCTCCGCTGTTCTCTCTAATTGTACCTTCTGTCCCTCGGTGCTCTCCACCACTGTTAAGCCTGAGTATTATATCTATTAGTATTGATCTATATACGTCCCAGGAGTTTAGGTTACTTCCTAAAGATGTTGTTGAGCTTTCATCACTCACCCTGCAGGCCTTTGCTGGTTCTTTAACTTCTCATTGAGCACATTGGAGGAACAACAGGGTACTGGAGTATCTTTGATGCATAATGTATTAAAGTCAGAGCGACTGTCAGTCAGATTAGCAGTAGTCTTCTTGTTAGCTTTCATGTACTTTTTAATGTTTCATTTATGGCATTTAACTGGTGCTCTTATCTGGAGAGTGAGGGAGCTGCTGGGGGTTCAGTTAATTAATGAGGCTGCTCAAGGATACGGAGTGTCAGGTTATCAGATCTGTGACCTTTCAGTTGCATGACGGTCTCTACTGCCTTTATAGCATCTTGATGCCCATTTAGAAGGGGATTTGTGAGTGATCCTTCACTCAAGGGGGCATTTCCTTAAACTGCTTGCCATTATATTGCCTGGCCAGATGGAGCTGGAAGCATAATGAGAATGTTTTTCAAAAGAAGCCTTGTTTGTCTTTTACAGCTGTCAATAAGACGGCAAAACCAAGAGCTGGTTTGCGTTCCAGTAGCTTCATTATGGATGCTGGCAAAATACCTGAATCCACTGAGCTTCTTCAGCATTGAAAATGTTTAGGGAACTATTCTTTTACCTGTTGAAATCACTATTAAAAGCAACTTGGCATTAAGAACATTTTAAGCACCAAGAAATCAATGTGTGCTGCATTTAACAATTCTTTTCAATCAATGTGCTAGTTAAACTTTAATAATCATTTTGTGTGATATTGACAATAAAACCTCAATTGCAGCCCCAGATATATCAATAGGTAGTAGGTTTCCTCAATCTTCTGGTTAAGCTTTTATTCATGTGTCAGCAATGTAACTGATCAAATACAACAGGTCCAAATCTGTCAGTGAGAGAGAAGCTCAGGAATAAAATGAGAATAATACATGCAGATGTGGATTTAGACTCAGGAAGGAAAGGATCCAGATTTGATGAATGAATTCAAGACTAAATTCAGTGAAATTCTGAATCATTTTGTTCCCATTTCGCACTCCTCTTCATTCAGGCTGACACCAGGTTCCTGTTCGCTGATGCCTTGTTCAGTAGCTAATGATGGATCCATTGTGCCAGTGTAACAATAACCTCCAGTTCCTACAGTCGTAGCTGCTCAGAGCAGCCTGGGAACATAATGCCTCCAGCCATGGCTGCTGCAGGTGTAGGTGTTGAGGTGTTGTGTTTTCAGGCTGTTCATACATGATATTCTCATGATCAGACAAAAGACTAAAACTCAACGATGAACTAATGAGATCTTGGTGGGCAAAGATCCCTGTGATGTCACAAATCACATATGTGAATTATTGAACAGTAGTTAGGGGTATAGAACCAAATGAGCCAGATACAAAATAGTGCAAAACCAGACATCTCAATCAGTTCTTCTTGGTTTTAGAGATGAAATGCAGATGGAATTTAATAAGAATGCTTTTTGATGAGAGACTTCAGGAAACCTAGTCCTGCTGAGCCTTCACAGTCACATCTCCAGTCCTTTCTCACACTGTCAAAAGTAGCAGACCTTGAGTTTTATTTGTGGGCCTTACATGACACTGTACATCCTCAGTGATTAGCCATGGACCTCATCTGGCAAAGAAACCATCAAGGCAGCTTGCTGTGACCTCAGGTCCACAGCCACAACGTGTGTTGGCACAGTGGGCCGGGCACCATATGTGACAGGATGCTTGTAAGAATGGCGACAAAGCACCTGTCATCTATCTGTGGACACTATAAGGCAGGCCTGTCATTTGGATGCAGGTTAGGAATAGCTGGCATCAAGGGGTGGAGAGATGAAGGCAATTTGTCCTGTTTCCGCCCACTCACCCCACTCTCTTTTTTTTCCACACTGGAAAGACGTGGATGGCAGCCATCTCCTCTTAACAGCCGGTCCAACGTAGGACCTGGGGATCAGAGCGGTCCAAAGTGAAAGCTTTGGTCTAAACTTTCAAGGCAAAGTCCACCCTGCTCTTGACACATCACTGCAGTGCCAGAGTGGGAATCAGACGGGTACTGCTCCACTGGCAGAGGCCTGGCTGCTTTGTTTCTAAGATTAATACACTTTAGAGAGCGTTGGCAGTGTTGGCTACATGTGTTTTTGCTATGTGGCCCCTCAGTGCATTAGAAATGACTGGTTCAATATGTGCTCTCTCCCCCTGAAGTGCGTCAAAGCTGCAGGAAATGTCGTAAAGCCTCCACAGCTAATGTGTACTGATTTTCCAATGAAACAAGAGTAATGATGACATTATCACCTGTCAGTCACGGCGACGCTGTCGTTGGTTTTGCAGCTCTGTGTATTGTGGAATGATTGAACTTTTCACAGAGTTGGAAACACCTGCCACAGTACGAGCAGATTTCTCCTGTCAGTTTGTGAGCTGTTGGTAAAGAGGGTATTACACTTACATGTTGATGTGTTCTGTGCTGAGTGTTGGCTGTGTATTACTTACAGTTTAAAACACTGACATCAAATAATGTTAAGAACTGGAAATAGGATAAACCATTAGCTGTGTTGCTAGTTCTCAGTTTTCAAATTCTCTAAATTCTAGTGTTTCTTTCTTTTTTTTAGCCTTTACAACCTCAGGCTTCTCTGAAATCTCAGCATTGTTTGAAAGCAGCCTCCTAAAACCTGAGGGTGTTCACTAAAACCTTCATTACTCAGCCTCTGACAGAAGATAAAGACATGAAATAAAAAATATGTCACTGGCTATTACTGTAAGTCACTGGCTTTGCCTATCAAACTGGATATGGCTGTTAACATTCTCAATTACATTTTTTAAACATCTGTATTCATTTATTTTTAAATGTTGATGGTGAAAGCAATGACACAACAAATAATAGAGGTTTCATGTCTCCAATGGTCCGAATTTGTCTCCATCTTCTTCAGAGGCTGAGAAAAATGTTTTGTTGACTGCATTACATCAGGTGAATCTTTACCTCTAGCCATCCGTGATACTGGACCCCCAATCCTCCTCCTCCTTTTTCTCCATCTCTTACCCTGAGCCTTAGAGCTGGTTAGCAGCTTAGCAGGTTGAAATCAGTCTGAATCTTCTAAGCTCTTGTCTTTGTTGCTGTCATCCAGGTAACTGCTGTAATCTGTTCTATTGTTGCTGTCTTTCCTTACCAACAAAACACATTTCCCATTATGGATTCACCTAATTCATATTGGTTATGCATTTGAAAATGACAAAACGTATATGTGGTTTTAAAAAGAGATGTGTATTGCAGCTGGTCTTAGTTAAAGCAGCACTGCTATTAGTACTACCTGCCTGTTGTGTAATGCTGTAATGCATTATTTTTTTTTTTTAATAAAGTCAGAAGTAATCTGATAATCAGAAGTTAAAATGTTTTGGGTTCTGCTGCTTTGGAGCTCCATGGCATACTGTCCCTTTAATCCTTATAAGCACTCAGGCTTTTCTTCATTTTTTTTTTTTTTTTTTCGAAAACAAGGAAAAAATACACTGATACACTACATGTCTTAACACTGCTGTCACCAGAATCTGCTGAAACAAAAGTATCTGATAAAACAAAAATGGGACCTTTATATAAACAGTAGAAGTTTCATATACTGACAAATCCACCAGGAATCATCACAATTCAAGGATGTATTTTAACATCTTTTAGCACATTATTGTAGTTTAATGTTGCTCAGTATGACTCTCTGTTGCTGGCAGTCAGCTGGTGAACATAGAGCATTCAGCACCTAAAGGCTCAGATAGTTATTCTTTATCATGTGATGCCAAATAAATTCTGATGTTGCTCTGCGTCTGCTGAATAGTTTGCTAACACATTGTTAGAGTTGTGTTAATAGCGACAAATTAACAAAAGAAATCATATAATGCAGGTTTGAAATAACATTTATGAGGAAATCACATTTTTATCAGTGCTCACCTTTGAGTATTTGTGTATAGGGCTGTAAGATTAGAGCTTCCCAGGCTGCACAAAGCTCAGCATGAAGGCTGGCTCTAGCTAACACTATCCAATTATCTTTCCATTCCTCCCATAAGGAAAAAAAACATGCAATCATAGCACAGTGAGGCGCATGGATAAAGATATCCACCACATGGCGCAGGAGAGGGCGTGTAGCCAGTCTCTGATCAGTCTTGCTGCAAGTCTCTTCTTTTTCCAGCTCATTAATACAAGCCTGTTGACTGAAGAGACAAAAGTCCATCAGCAAATCCAAGACCACGTGACGAGACGATATCTTCCACCCCTCCTCTGATATATCATCTGTCTGTCTCAGCACACTGGTCTGCCTTTTCATTTCTAACGTTGGCCTACTATAACCTTGGGATCCATGTGGAGTGCAGCAGGTTTTGCATTCAAGTAGATTTTTCACACCTGGCAAAGGAGAAGGTGTGTGTGGATTTATTCTGAGTCATGAAATGGTAATGAGGGAAAGAAATGGTGTGTGTGTGTGTGTGTGTGTGTGTGTGTGTGCATGTGCGTGTGCGTGTGCGCATGTCTGTGTGTTTGGGAGAGAGCCTGGTGCTCCATAGCCCCAAGGTAAGCTTTTGTAAGTCTGCAGGTTGCTATGAGACACAGTGATGTAATCGCTGCTCGTGAGTAATTTGCAGTGGGAATGACTTCATCTGTATCTTTTTGGATTGGTTTGTGAGAGCTTCTTGGTACCACTGATGGCACAGACAGAGGAACACTGCTGAGTGCATTCACTTGAGCTAGACAGAAGAATAAAAGCAACACTGATGTTTCTAATGAAACTCAGACTGAAGTAAACACAAATGCAAAGAAAAGGAAGTGAGCATATGATCGGGTGACTTCATGGTTTGGAGAGGCATCACTCCGCCAAACACCACATGTTTAAAGGTTTTTGTGTTTTTGAAGTGAATCCACAGGAAGATGTGTTTATGTTTTAAGAAGGAAAGACTAACTGTTTTTGAGTTATCTAAAATCCTATGAGTTTGGATGGTGGGTACAGGTGATGATGGTGTCATCACAAAGTCAGTCCTGACAGCTGGGTTTAAGGCTCGGTTTCTGAGTGTAGGCTGTGTGCATTTCTCTGTGGACTGAGGCTTTAATACTTTCACAGTATTAATATAAAACATAGCTCTGATGATCAGAGACATCCACTTTAGTAGAGTATGGGGCAATAAGATTTCTTTAAAGGATCCTGGATCAAGACAAAATTCACTCTCCTATAGAAATTGATACTTTCACGTTTGTACGCTAAGAAAAGTATGAAGCTAAAGCCAAGACATGAATGTAATCCAGATATGATCACTGATATCAGCCTGGTTCTTTATGGCTTTATATTTCAATTGTATCAGAGTCAGGATTATGTTTGTGTTTCGCGTACCTGTGAACACGTCCTGCTGCTGCTGCTGCTTCACATCAAAAGCATTAAGCTGGTGAAGCACAGACTGTCTTTTATTGTGAAGCAGTCGCAGGAAATGTCATATGATGTCATGTCAGGAAATGTGATTTTCAATTTAGCCCTGCATATAGTTACTCTTACTCATCAAAAATACTTCAATAGAATGTGTGATCATGTTCAGTATTTGAACTGTGGGTGCAGTTTAATTTTTGACTGACTACTTCATTAAAATGTGTCTGGCTTTACTCTGAACAGATACACACTTGCTTGCAGCTAATTGTAACATATCATGCTGCTCTTTATAAAAAAAAAACACATATGCGTTGTGTTTAACTAATCTGACAGCTCAGTCTGTTTCCAGTGTGTTTGAGAGAGAGTGGGTTGGGAGGGGCTGAGTAAATTATTGCATTGTTGTCAACTCTACAGTGAAATCAGGTTTTATATGTTTGAAATAGTAAAATATGTTCGATTGATTAGGCCGTTGTGTTGGAACTAATCAGTCTGTAGCAGAGGACGTCAGTGGAGTGGATGGTCAGTGTGGCCAGCATGCATTTCTGATGAAGCTGCTAAAAGAATGGGGTGGCTTTGGTTAGTGGGCAACCTGCTGAGCCAGAGGGTCTGTGGTTAGTTCCCCAGCTCCTCCAGTCCACATGCTGAAGTGCCCTTGGGCAAGATACTGAACTTGATGTGTGTGCAAGTGGTTAGTTAGTATAGGTGAATGTGACTGTAGTGTAAAGTGTTTCGGTGGTTCTAGTGACTAAAAAAGTGATAAATACAAGTCCATCCACAAACGTGGCCTAGACCGCCTCTCAATATGGTCTCAGTGATCAGAATGTTTCCTCATTGAGTTTTGGATACATTCACACACCCGTCCTTTTGTGATGAGATCAACTGAGTCAGATGTTCATTCCAGGTTTATTGAACATGTGGTTGGACACTTTTCCAAACTGTGAAGCCACAAGGTCAGAAGACTTCTGTTTAGCAGTTGTGTTCATTTCACTGCAAAACTAATTAAAAACATCAGCACTACATTTATACTTCTTTCTATCTTTAAGTAAAAACATTCAGAAACATTTTTCCTCTTAGAAGCTGTCTCAAATAAAGTACTGCAGTTTTAATTTTCACATTTATTTCATTGCCATACAATATAAACCTCACTGAAACACACATTTAGAGCTGTACTGCTGTACTGTCATGCAAAAGCCAAAATGTGTGGTGAATCCGTATTCATTGTGATTAATAACTAGTCAGTTCTTCATTTTCCATTAGTGCAGTGATGATTATCATTTTTGCCTGGATCTTCAGGCTTAATGTTTCTTCCTGATGAAATAAAATGCTTGGATGGATGCAGTGCAGCCTGGCGGTATCACAGCCCGCAGACTGTGGAGCCTCAGTGTGCAGGATGACATCACAGCAGCAGAGCTCGTTACGCCGTCATGCTCCAGACATGTCATGGGATTATGAGTAATGTGAATTACTTAGCAATGATATTGTGCGCTTGTGCTCCAGCAGTGAGCATTAATACCCTGTAATTGCATTAAGTATGATTTGCATTACAAAAAAAACAGAATGGATTATTTTTGCTATGATATATTTCTTCATGCAGTATTTTTCATGCGTTCATATAGTCCTTGTCAGACTTTATACCATTAATATTTGCAGCTGCAATTACCTCATCTCTTCCAGCAGAACCCGTGGGAAGTCTTACCCAGGGATGTCTGAGCCATGTAACTACTGTATCACTACATAGGTTGATAGAATTACACTCATTTTATCATGTTAACAGTTGCATCTCCAAGTCACATTAAAGCCTATTGTAACAATTTGTGTCAAGTGTTTTGGGATTGTGGAGCTTTGATCTGAAGAAACCAGCAGTCTCTTAAGTTTGCCTGTCACTGACAGAGCGACAGACTCATCTTCTAAGAGGAATTTCTGGGGCATTTCATTTTAAAAGAGTCTACCTAATTACCGCTGTCACACTTCTCCATAATTGACAAATCTAGCTAATTTCAAAGCCTTTTGCCCTCAGATTCTTCTTGTCTAGCCTCATTAGCACCAACTTAGTGATCTCTCTTGCAGATATCACTTTTTTCCTGTGTTTCAGCTACGTTTCTTTAAATTTACTTGTTTATTTTTGTTGATCCAGAGAAGGTATATTTGTGGTTTTAAGAACCAAATAACATCTCAGTGTCTTCTCAGGCTTCTCTCTGGAGCTTAGTAACAACAGGTCAGTTGTCTGTTTTCAGAATGATCAAATAAAGATTTAGTAGATTGACAACCCACGGGTTTCTGAAGAAGCTCAGAGTGAGCTGCTCCACCAGCACATCTTGGCTGACTCTGCCCATTTTGGATTACTTGTGAGTTAGGGGCAAAATAGATGTATGTGGAGCTAAGGCTGATGCCAGACCAGTTTGGGGCAAACCTACCTGCCCATCTTCCTTCACTCAGTCATGTTTTAAAGCTTCAATATAATGTAAACAACAATTCTATCAAAAATTCACCCTGCTGGAGCCACCTTCTAGTGGTTGTTAAAAGGAACTGCAGCTTTTTGGCACTAAAGCATTGCTTAAATTTTCAGCCCTGGAGAAGTAGGTTCCAAACTACACACAGACATTTACCTTTTACAGAATAGTGGCTCTTTAATGTGTCTGCACCTGTCTTTATTTAAGCGAAATAACTGCTGCCAATTATATGGCTAATATGCTTCCAGTCCAATAGTGTGAACATTACATGGCTGTCATCAGCAGCAAACTGGAATTCATGCTGCAATTCCATTTATTCTTAGTTTTTCCAAGGACATTTACAGTCCTTCTGTGGGATTTTCACTAAACATATTACTAATGTCTGCAGCCACAGAGGGGCTTTTAATGGATTTCTCAGCACGTCTCTGCTGCGATCGGAGGCTTGTGTGTCGTCGGTAATGCACTGTGGGAGCCTGGATGCTGAAATCAAATCCACTGATCAAAGTGAAACATTAAGTCACACTCTCAGAAGAAATCATCTTTAACTGTGACCTGCAGTGTCTTTGTGCTGGACTCCAGGTTTTGGATTTCAAAGTGTCTTAAAGCTTTTCATTGATTTCCCCCTTTTTAAAGTAAAACATTTTTGGATTTCTTACATATATGAAGATATACTCTACATGTAAGAAATCCTTCTCTTCCTCTCATGTTTCCTAAACCCAGCCTCCACGCTTGCTTTGCCACTGAAAATCCATACCGGCTTTGTGCCTATGGGAGGTTGGAGCCACTACACTCACATATGAGGATCTGTGTGCCGCCTGCCAAGAGCCCTGAAGCCGGGCCATTGCCTGTTAATGCCAGTCTGCAGAGTATATGTGAGCACATTTCTGTCTATCAATGTGAATGTTTGAGAGTGTGTGTGTGGGATCTGCACTTTCTTTTGGGGTATCTACACAGGTATACGTGTAAGTTCCCAAAGATGCACAGGTGTGCTCCATCCTCCTACAGAGAGGAGAGGGCAGCTCTCCAAACTGTGATAACTCGCTCAAGGCTGTGACTTTGAGCAAGGGCGCTACCCCTGCCACTGAAGGACCCCATTCATCATCACACATGCTGTAGTACAGCAGGTAGACGGACACACACACAGGCACACACAGATGGACGGACAGACAGGCAGACAGAGGCTGGCATGAGCAGATGAGGAAGACGTGTTGTGCCTGCAGCGAGGGGGTCTGCCTATTTGTGGAGCTGACATGTTGTCCCGAAGCCATGAGCCCCAACGGAGAGCTGTCCTTAAAATGACACACATTCATCCACTCAACATGAGGACAATTGACTGGAGAATTAGATGCTGGCTGAGGCATTGCTAAGTTTAGATGCAAATAAGATAACAGTTTTATTCCTTAAATGTGCTAGGAGCTGCTGTTCTACTGTTCTGGGGGCAGTTTGATCTTGGGGTTAGTTTCTTTGGACAGAGTAAGTAAGATTAGACTTTTTTTAAAACAAACTAAAGGAACTGTAGAAAGAAGAAGCCTCATTTTTCCTCAGAAGCCATTAAAACAAGCCAGTCAAGCGTGGACAGTGAATTTAAGATGGGATGCAGAAATGTGACTGACCACTTTCAACATCCCAATGTCCTCCTTTTTGGAAAGCAAATAGTTATGTCCCATGTCTGTGAGGCTTGGAAAACATACAGGAAAGCAAGCAATTATTAAATCCGCCGGCTGAGGCCCGGAGAGCCTTCTCTGATCCCATTCCCCCTCTGGACCTTGATGTGTACAGACCGAGAGCTGCCTCACAACGCTGGCAAGATTTACTGATTTTCTACTGTAATAAAAAACATCTTCAGTATGGTTTTGCCCTTTATTATGCACACCAGAGAGCCAATCAGCAGGGCTGTAGGTTGCAGTAATAAATGTCAGAGCCTGAAATTAGGTTTTAGACACGCCTCTGTGCTGTACAACAGAACTTATGAAAAAGGTCATACCCAAAAGGCTGGGCTCGGGCAATCAAATCAGAATTTCAGCAGGGTGATTAGAGTTTGGAAGGTATTTCAAAAGCAGCTGTGTGCACAAGATGAGCCCGGGTCTTACATCTTCCCTCTCATCTCAAAAACTGTCCTGATCTGGTGCTAAAACAGCGGGCTGGTTCCTGGGAAGAGGGAGGATGAGGGATGAGGGATGAGTGAAAGGGAGTTTGACAGAAAAGATGTAATAGAATCACCATGGTTACTGCCAGTCTCCATAATCTTTTTGTTTCCACCTCCAACTCTCTTTCCTTCTGTCTGTCTCCACACGTCCGTCTGACTCCTTCTCCCCACGCTCGGTGGGCGTGACGTATGGAGCTCATCGAGCGTTGCCGATGATTTACACCGTGACACCCTGCACACTGACGGATAGGCACATTACTGCCAGACGTGTCACATAAGACGAACGGCGATTGCAGCAGTTAACAGATATGGGTTTGGGTGTTGTGGGGTGCAGAGAGGCGGGAGGCAGGAATTGTCTTTCAGAGTGGATGGGTATGATGCGTGCCGTGGTTGGAGGTTGTTCCTGTAGTTATAGGGTATTGCAGCTGGTGCAAAAAAAATAAGGGCTAAATTGGGAAGGAGAGCTGTCATCTCTTCTACTGTGAGTTCCCAGTTCAGCACTTGTTAGGCTTTTTAATATCAGTGATTAGATTTGAAAACAGTGGGGGTGGTGGTGGGGGGGTGTCACATTGCGGGCAGGCAGAATTTCCTCATCAGGGTTTGTTGAAATAACCTGCTTAGGACTGAGGCTCTAACCCTCTCCTTGTCACAGGGAGTTTGCATCATCAGAGACCCCCCTCCCCTGCCTGAGGACAGCCCTCTGTGTGTGATGAATGTGCACAATCATTCATACAATATCAAAAGAATGAGTGTTTTATCACCTGAAACCTGGGCTACAACCATCCACTGAGAGAATTAGGCTGTGAGACGATGCAGCTCCACAGCTATGCAAGTTCCCCATTTGAATTTGGGAAATTAAATCACAGCTGAGATGTGCTGGATCACAACACTATGCTAATTTGTCAGTGTTTATGCTGAGAAGGTCATTAAACTGAATAACTCAAATGCAAATGAGCACTACTGAAACTGAAATCGCTGTGTGTTTGTTTTTTGTTGTTGTTTTTTTGTGAGCTCCATCCAGCGTCTTTCTCCTGCAGTCGTTAGCAGGGCCGACATTTACTACCACAGGAGCTTGAACCTGCACTTTCTCTTGAAGGACGTCAACTGTAATTGCCCTTCCACCCTGCATGCCCCCTCCCCCTCCTGTTTCTGCTTTAAAATCACAACACGCCTCTTCACAGACACCACAGGTAGTGACTATATTGACCTCTGACCTCCAAACACATGACTCCTATCACTCTGTAGGATGTTCATTTCTGATGTGCCTGTGAGGTCACCACTTGGAAGGTCAGAGGTCATTAGTCCTACAGGTCAAATAGGAGGGGGGCAGGGTGATCATATGGACTCCTGCTGAGCGTGCTGCTGGAATTAGCATTGATCTGACTTGCTCACATATAGTTATGGAAACGAATGTGTCATCAGACTGAGTATGGCCTGATAGACTGGACTTGGGGGGGGGGGGGCAGCATAGTCGGGCGGCAGATGGAGGATGAATGTTGAGGGCATTTGGGCACAAATGCAACATTTGGAAGAAAATGATCACCCAGTGCTTTGAAGCGCTTTGCTGCCACTGGACATCTTTCCTCTTTTGGTCAGCTAATGTATGGGGTTGAGGGGCACAACTATCTTTACTGTTGCTCATTCTATTCTCTACAACAAATCTGGACAATTTGCTTCCTCTTTACATTTACGTGCTCAGTATATGTGAATGATCATGATCATATGCATTTTCAGATGTGTTCCTCTGGCTCTCAGCTTTTTTGATACAGAGCTAAAACACTTTTTTTTTTTTGGTTCCTTTTTTAAGTACTGTTTTTAAATGAAAACTTACCAGTCTGTACGTACCCTGATCGGCCCTGCTTCATTACTAATTGATGATTTGAGCAACAAAATCTATGGCCCTTGCAAGTAGTATCACTACTGGGGTTGTGTACTTGCAAGAATCTGGAGATATGATGTGATGACACTGGCATACAGTGGTCAGGATTTTAACCACAGCACATAATGAAACCATGATAGCACCAAAGACAACATAACATACTGATAGTGTAAGTGTATCAATATTATCTTAGATAAATATTCACTGCTAATGGCCAAAAATGGTTAGACTGGAGTGATTGAGAAGAGAAAAAGAAGAGCCTTATTTGAACACTGCTCCATGTGTGTGTTGGAGGGTGTTATCTTCCTCAGTGGCTCCCTCCTGTAAAGTCAGCCTGGTGCTGAGCCCGGTGTCCCGCCAGCTCACACCGAAATTGGATTCTTCTCCAAACAGACAGCTCTGATAAGACGGAGGTCCTGAAACGCTTCTTCTGATAGATAGATTCTGTTTGCTCATGGTTGAAGAACTGTGGGATAAACAACAGATAAGAGAGTGAGGGTGTGAGGCTTTGTTTCAACATGTTTTTCAAGTTTCACCGAGCAGCAGCTGAACTCCTCACAACCAACCAAACAAAAGTGAGTGACATTTCTTATTTGGCATGAGCTCAGGAGGATGTACTGTTTGTCACTGGCTGATGCCCATTTGTACCAAGCGGAGGACAATAAAACCAGTGTCTGACTGACTTCCTGGGTTTGTCTTGTGATTACTTGCAGGCTGGACTTGTGTTGATTTTTGATAAACCATCAAAAACTTGGCTCATTGAGCCGTGCATGTGCTGCCGAGGCTTGGCTTCATCCCACACAATATTTTGGTCGGACTCCCTTTCAGATCACTGTGAGCGGGGCTGGAGTCTCGCCAAGAAACGTCGATACCACACTGGAGCGTTCATAGATTGGTCTCATTGCACTGGAAAACTGTTGATTACAGCAGCGTCATGGCCGTCACACCCCAGCGTCTGTGCACAGACGCCCGCTGAAATGTAAAAATAATGGGAGCAGCTGAAACAAGGGGGTAAAAGCTGTCAAATGAGCTTGCAAAGTTTGGCTCATTCCTCTCTCTGTGTGCATGTCGGTTTAAACAGATTATGCTGGTGCCCACGGCGAGACAAAGTGTTTGTGGATAAGCAGAGTTTTCGGAGATTACATTTACATTTTAGGCATGAAGCTGTGGCTTTTTACTCGCTGCACTGCTCTGAACGATGAGGGTTTACTGTTTCTGTCGAAGACACACGGCTGCTGAGGAAACACACACTGGCCATGGTGGGGAACAAATTGGAAACTTAAGATGATTCTGCACCTTGTGATTTATGCCCAGTGACAATTTTAAGTGTCACTGAAGGAATTAATGAAATGTGCCCTATATACAGAGGGATAGAGTGTAAGGAGTGGAGGCAAAACCTGATCCAACCAAATCCTGCCAGTCTTTGCCTTGTCCAGCCACCGAAGAAGGTCACTGCCAACCTTGATGTGTAGTTACTGTACACGCTTGATCTATATCCAGGATCTTTCCTTATATATGGTTTTTACCATAAAATCACCCTTTAAAAGTGCAGACAGGAAGCAGTTCGTCTACACTGCTGTTGGTTAGTCACACAAAAACCTAAAATGAGGAACACCAGAGACAGCTGTAGTGCGCTGAATTAACTGCAGCATCTACAGTAGCAGAGACAACACGCTCAGTCATAGATGTTGTTTTTTATACACGACTGGTAGTCAAGTCATTGAGTTTCCCTTTTTGTGATTAAAACAATTTGTTGTTTTTTTCCACTTTGCAAACATATACTAAAGATATAAAAGATTTGCACATAATGTAAGAAATGTATGTAATAAGAAAAATAATAAGATATTCCTTTATTCGTCCTATAATGGGGACATTTCCAGTACCTGGATTAAAACACTCAAATAGTAAATACAAAAGTAATATTTGTAAGTAATACGTCAAGTCTAGTAATGAGAGGTGACAATTATTCAGAGAAGTGATTCATTTGTCTATAGATATAATATTACTTGTGTGTGTGACTACATTAAATACAGTCAGATTGTCCTGGTTATGTTGTGGACTGGGAGCAGAGCTGACTGTAAAGTCTGACAGCTGCAGGACCCAGATTTCACTCCTGTACACATTTTTGGGTGAAGGAGCCTGTTTTTGAAGGAGCTCTCCAGTCCAGAGCAGTCAGGATGTTCCTCATGGCGTGGAATTCATTCTCCATCAAAGATGAATGCTTGGCCACCATTCTCCTCTCTCTGGCAGTGCCCACCAGGTGTAGTGCACATGCTAGGACAGAGTTGACCTTCTTGACCAGGTGGTCCAGGAGACTGGACCAAGTGGTGCATGCTGCTCCAGCAGGCCACCCCATAGAAGATGGCTGAACCCACCAGAGTCAATGGAAGACGTAAGGAGTGCCCCCTTCATTCTTAGTATACTGTATATGCTTGGTAGACCTAAAAATAATAGGGAATAGGGATGAGATACTGAATATCAATCATCACCTCTATCCATTGCACTCAAATATGCCCTCCTGCTTTTCTAAATAAGCCAAGACAATATGAACCCAATGGAAACAGTCATTTTAGGTGCTTGAAACTGAAGTAGTGTATAAATGTAGCAAGATGGATGTGTTTTATGGACTAAAAGTAGTAGTGTGCATGTAGCCCTAACTATTGAAGTTGGACAGCACAAACACTGTTGAAAGGGAGAATGGAAATCATTTTGGAGTAATCACGTGTTATTGCTGACGTAGGTTTGACCTTTCTGCTGACCTGTATCTTCTGTATAAGTCTTCAGGAGAACTAACCAATAAATGGTTGTTACACTCAGGTGCCACATCAGACTGCAATCAACTGAGGTTACATTTCCAGAGCGCTTACAGTTTCTGTCCCTTAATAATTGATTTTCGATGGCTCTCGCTGAGCCTCCCCTCTTTCCATAACTGTACACACACACAAGGACATGACTTGATTGGAGCTATAACTGCTACCTCCCCAGCATGCGTTTCAATTGTTGGCTGCAGCTGACACCAGAATGGAAATGTCAAGGCTCTGTCCTTGCCGCTCTTCTGTCTCCTCTCAGGTCCAAGACTGAGCAAACGGTTGTGGATCGTTAAATGGAGCGCTAATTGGATTGTCATATTTTCACATGGGAATACAAGTGAGCAAGAAAGGGGCCTCATGCACTGGCCTTGTTTGACTCCCTTTCTTTTTTTCCTCCTCAATCCCCTTATTTGCCCAGTGAGATTTTTTTTTCCATATGACTACCCGGAGCTTAAGCCCTAATCTCCTCTACAGTACATGAAAAGAAAGCGGCTATCACTCCTTTGGTTCTCTTCCTCCTCCAATTCCAGGCAGATGAATTGTGTTAGGCTGGTCTCTCATCCTAACACCATCCTGAAAGGCTACTGTTGCATCTGGATGGCCATGGTACCATAAGTCATCTTTTACAGCTGCCTGGAGGGTCATATAATCTCAGCCACCGCCCTTCTCACACAAACACACACACAAAGACAACCGGACAGTCGAAGGTCGGGTCAGCAAAGCTCGAGCAAGAAAAAAAAAAAAAAATCAGAGTCCTCTGGGACATGGGCCGGTGCTGGTGTAAATGCTCTGATAAAGGAACAAGAGCACTGAAAGTGGCTGCAAACTGACATTACATTAGTGTAGAAGTCATCAATTTTGGACCAGATCCAATGGACTACATACATAAATGAATAAAAGGAGAGGCCACTCCCAACAGACACTAGGACCCAGACCCAGTCCAAATTATTGTTGATTCATGCAGACCCAGCTGAGGCTTGATGTGTTGCTTGCATTCTATCAAGTAATAGACAGTTTGACTTGTGGTAGAACGGCAGGTCTGAACTGGTTCATTGAGACCCAGCTTGGGTCCGAGGTTGGTTCAGACTTATTAGGGGTAGGACAGTTTTAACAACAAGACAGAGGAACTGGACAGGAAGATGAGAAAAAATGTTCATGAAGATTTTAGGATAAATATTTTAGTATCATTGGTATAAAACAGAATGATGCTGTTTGAAACATATGAAATATTGTACTGATCCAGTGTGGATGGAGTGAAACAGCTGCATTAAGCTGGATCTATGAAACATTTATATTAACAACACATGCCGTGAATGACACCCAGTTCACTGTGAATTGAAATAAAATCATGACATATTCGATCAAACCAACTGTAAATTAGGACTCTAACTGGAGATATAGTGCAGAGTAAAAAGCTCAATGACATGCTGGAGGCTGCTGTCATCTGTGTGAGAGGTATTAGGCTGAATCCAAATCCTCCCTCTGGTGGCACATGAGATCTGCTCTGGGTCTTGTCTGGTTTTGTCCTTCTCAGGATGAAAATGTCTGGGAGGTAGCAGGTGTCCCCATCAAGGTTCACCGGTGGTTCTTTTTAAAAATGTGCTTTAAGGGTAAAAGAGTAAAGGTTTTTGTATTAAGAAAGCACCTTTCAGGTCATGGATCACCAACATGTTGAAGCGGGCACAGAGACAGTCATCATCACATATTGTACCATTCACCTTGTGAGGATTATCAGGTGTCGCCCCCTCCAGCAGCAGCGCTGGAGGTGGAGAGCAGTGGGAGGACACAGCTTTCATCCTGTGTCAGCGAAAGTAGTCCCGGTAAGCCAGACCTGACAGTGACTGCCAGAGGAGGTTAACGGAGGGTGGGTGCAGGAGAATGGAACGATTACGAGCCAAGGAGAGGGAGGAGGGGGGAAGTGTTATGTCTGCCTTTCCACGAGGCTGTTATCAGACAGAAACATGGCTCCTTCAAGTGCTGGGAGATAAAGATTAGGACTCACGAGTGACGAGGACTACTGCTTGAGGCTGGAGGAAACTGCCCAGTTTAAGTGTCCTTGAACACAATATCAAAAGCTCTTAAGTGTCATCTCATTGTTTGACCATTGACCCCTACGGACATGATGCACATAGTTGAGCATCACATAATTTATCAGCTAGAGATAAACCAGGGAGTGCCCTGTAACAGCTGGGCAGTCCTTTTTTGGAGAATGCCTGTGTATGAGTGCACATGACCTCTGACCAGTGTCTTCAGGGAAATCCTGCTACATGATATTCCACAGTCTTTACATGAGCTTATGATAATGGCCACATGGTGGCGATGTGTGCAGCACCAACTCATCACCACTTCCTTAGCCATGACTAAGTAACTTGTGAGAGCTTGTTTAAATTGACAAACTAACACAGATATGCAGTTGTTCAGTAACTAAAGTGTCGAATGCAGAGCGCACACCCCAAAAATTTTCATAACATAGATGACAAAGGTCAGACAAAATACTGCCAGCATCAAACAAATCTGATTTAACAGAGCAATGTTCCCATCCAGTGACATGGACGTATGACACAATTATCTGGCTCTGTCTTGATTGGTCTTGTCTGAGAGTAGATTGGCTTTGAGACATGCCAGATCACAACCACCTGAGGTTAGCTTTATTTGAATTTGTCAACTTAAAAACGAGTAACTGAAATGTTACACACTCGAATGAGGTGGTTGAAGATGAGATAAACTTTGTCCCAGGAGGGAAATTCATTTTGGGCAGGTAGTGTAACATAACTGCAAGGCAGAATCACAATAACACAAGCAGACAACCGTGCAAACACACCACACATCACCAGCATAGCAGTAACTTGGACTGCGTTGATAGGACAGTTTAGTTATCGGAAAGTGAAAAAGTACATGTGTTTGAAAGAAAAAAGATTTCACTTGCCCTAAAACACCCAACTTAGAAAAAATAAAACATACAGAAGACTATTTTTCAAGTCAATAATTTGCTAAATGAAAATGGAAACACTTTCTTTTTGCATTCAATTGGTGGCTGCTGCTGTATCAGGCTGAGGGAGCCAGTTTAAACTGAGAGGCAGACTGCTGGAAACCTGTCATCTTGTGTAATTGGAACAATATTGCATGAGAGGAAAAAAATTCACATAATGAAAACACAGAATATTCAAGTGGGTTTTATCGACTTTTCTGAAGGAATGGCTTCTGTGGAGCTTTGGTCCAATTTGCTTTGTTCTTCTTTGTTTTTTTATTGAATAGTTTGCGACTTGAGATCAATGGTGGGTCAACATGCAGTGTTTCTGTGCCAGAACCTTTGTTTGTCGTCATTAACAACTACCAAACCTTTGCACATTAGAGATTCGCTGTTGGAGAGCATTTACACTTAGACAGTTTGGAAATAGTTCAGTTATCTATTTATTTATTTATCTGCTCATTATACTTGAAATACAACGAAATACAAGTGAAATACAGCCACTTAAAGGAGAAGTGTTGTTTTTTACAACCTGGACCTTATTTCTGGCTCATTCACGGTCAGCTTGTTTACCTGGAATTTGCTTCTGCTAATACATTACCTGGTTTTTACGTGTTTCCACATTGTCCTAACAACATGACCAGTTGGATGAAGTTCAGCTTCCACAGGCTTATTATTGAGAGGCTGCATTCTTGGTTCCACAATCACTCCCACTATATGGATATATGCAACTCTCGAATGGATCTAAATATTGTCTGAATGACTCCTAATGACACCAAAGTTATATGGGTGAGTAAACGACCGTATTTTATGCCAGAAATAAGGTCCAGGTTGTAAAAAACGGCACTTCTCCTTTAAGATTCATGGTGCTGCAGAATTTGAGGCCAAACAGAGTCAATAGTTTGATACAATGTGAAACACAAGTTAAAATCATCAAAGATATTTTATGTTGACAGGGGCTTATGGGACTGCATGATTACTGGTGCAAATTAAGGAAGCAAATTACAGCAGGCATAAATGAGTCCCAGTTCAGGGCACACTTTGAAACAGTGAATGAAACAATATTGCATATCAGACTCACTGGGGGGTTTGTTGTAGCTACATGTTTTTCTATGAAGTGGGGGCACAGCGACAGTAGAATTAACTCACACCAAGCAAAGCTGGTCTTTATGAATGAGAAGACAGGCTAGTGTCTTATTAATGTTTGATCATATATCCTTAATGTACTCTACTTAAATCTGGCCTGTGCGTTGTCAGGGATAAATCAGGTGAACATGCTGTATTGGCAGTTGAGTATGAGAGAGACAGTGGTTCTCTAATGTCCACAGGCCATAGACATGAGTCCTGGCGCTGCACACAGACCCAATCAATGTGCTCATGGCTCCCTGCCTGCTGGCTAATGAACAGCTAATGCGCTTCTCTCCCACTGTTCTCAAAAGCACCCACTTTGAAATTGCCACACTGATGATTAACTCCTCCATATTGCATGAGTTTGGATGTAAATGAATTTGCTTCACCCTTTGTGCACCCGGCTCAGGTCTCTTTTCTTTTTTTCTCCACACAGTTGTGAAACTATGTGTTGTGGATATAATTTCTCTTCGCTACTGACTGATGGGAAGTGTCCCGCTGTGCTCAGTGCATGAGGAGTTTGGGCTTGTAGCAGAATCTGCATCCTCCTCCTCCTTCTCTGTGGATGACACGAGGTCGGAGTGTGAGCCTGTGGGTTCGCTCTCTTTCAAAGCTGCTTTCACACTTACATCAGTGCTGTTTTCCAGCTGCCGCACTTGTTTTAGCATCACCGCAAACAGACTTAACACTGACTCAGCACAGCATCAGCACACTGCTTTTAAAGCGTCTTCAACTCCGAACAACTCTCTGAATAAACACATACAACCACATTGTTTATCCAGTAGGCTAATTAGCTGATTGTTTAACCCCATGCAACTCTGACTGGTGCACTCAGCAATTTCAGTTGTTCATTAATTCTGCCTTTGTGCTCTTTCTTCCCCCCTCTTGCTCTGTGTAATCCACATTTCTGTGTCACTGCCAGCATTATGATAATTGTAGAGCGAGATAATTGTTTACATACTGCAGGACATATGAGCTGACAATAGAGCAGGGCTTGGAGTCTGTGTCACGGAGGAAAAAAGTCATTTTCTTGTGGAAGCCAGGTCCTCAGGCGACCTCTGAGGAAAGCAAAGAGTTCATGGAGCTGCACAGCTTATTGGATTGATGACAGATGATGCATTAATGACTGCAGCATGTGATCTTTTCTCTCTCTCTCCCTATCCCTCTGTGTGCTCATGCTTTATGTAACAGTGACAGCCCCGGACTACAAAGGCAAAGTTACAAGTTTTGCTTTCTGAGGAAATTGGCACAGTGGCACGATGCTGATATGTTTGCAAAACAGCATTTGTCATGACTGAATGTGTTTGACACAGCTCATGTCCTGCTGAACAGGAGAGGAGTGAATACTTTGGCTACTGAGAGAGTTTCCTGATCACAGATATACACAACAAACACAAGACAGTACAGTACAGTACATACTCAGTGGCATTCACTCCCCCACCTGTCACTCAGAGTGGCATACCCACAATTATGCAACACTTTGAGCCTTTGTACAGGTGTGTTGTATAAAAATACATCCCCAAAACCGAGACCAAAACCACTTTTTGTCCCAGGCTGTAAACATATTTATTAGGATGATCTTGGGAGTGGGGATGACTCCCTTCTGGAGCCAGTCACAGATCTGCAGTTTTTGGTACTTTGTTTCATTTTCCAGCTTGGAGTCTGCTTAACCATCACCTGCGATTTCTAATCTATACCTCTTTGAAGGGATGCAGATAAAATATATTCACTGTTTCCGATGCACATTCTGCTGAATGTATTCTGCAGTAATTTGCTGTACTAACTAAATTTAGCTCGTAGGCCAACATGAGTGATGGTGCTGCCCACTTCACTGTAATAACCTACTAATTCTCAAAGCTGCACGCTGAGTGTTTATTAGTGTGTGATAATGTTTTTCAGCTCTCGCAACAAGACCTGAGGATGGACCAGTATGAATTTGGGTAAATTAGGCTGAAGGCAGCATATGCGCCTGGGATCATGGGATCCCTAAATGGTGTTTCCATAGCAACAGTGATATCCGTTCACTGCAGGTGATTATTCTGCCTGGCCATGGCCTACCTGTGGGGGAGATTCGGCAGGGACAGCGAGGGGTTTGTGTGTGGTCATTCACTCTTCCATTAACCTTTGTTTAGTCAGACACTTTTTCAGGCAGCAAAAAAAAAACCTACATCACATAATACATCGTATATAAATACAAAGAACAAGAAGACAGTGAAGAGCTTTAAAAGATCTTAAATAGAATAAAAAAGATTTTAATGTTGGGTTTAACACTAACACTAACAGAAATGAGTATTTCAAAATATTGTTGAGCTGTATGGAGCTTCATTTGAAGCTTTATACTCAGTAGCATTTTTAATTCAAATCTTTTAGGCTTTTAGCCTCAATTAACCAAACTGTGTGAACAGGCAGTGTTCTGCTGTCAGTGAGCAGTGCTGAATCCACCTGAACAACTGGGACACCTCCTCTGTTTTATTGACCTGATAGTGGGAAGAAGCGTGTATGGATTAGTGTGTTCATTATGCGTTGGCTCAGAGCCACAAGAGATAAATTACTCACAAACAAGGACATTTAAGGCGCCAGATTTGGACTTGATTGGAGGAGGTGTACTGGATACCTGGAATACTCTACGCAGCATGCACTTATTAGACTGCCAATGGCTGTCAGGAGCAGCCGAGTGATTGGCTTTGCTTCCTTGTAAACAACACTGTAGATTGGCCCAGACTGTGATTGCAGACCAGTGGAGCTGCCAGCAGGAGAGAATGCATTTCCTTTGTCCCACCGGACATCTCACCTCCGTGGGTTTAATCCAGGCAGGCGTATGAACACAACCTGTGAGTGCTAAATGATAGTATGAGCCACTTGGTGCTTCTGCCTCTCACCATACACAATATACTGTACATATGCAGGGTCCTGAGGAACAGAAGGTTCGGTATACTCTGTGGTATAAATGCACATATAACCATCTCCTTTGATTTCTGGGTCCATTCATTTAGGAAAGTACAGTATGTTTTACAGCAGCGTAGCTCTGAGTAGAAAGAAAATGTCAGTATTTTATATAGTGTCCTTTAATATTCTCCATGCAACCTCTTATTGGAAAAAAAATTCAATAATAATAACTGATCTAAATTGCAAGGCAAATTTTTTTTTCTGATAGAGATAAAAAGTGTCACAACATTGTTATGCACCATGAGTATTATGGGATTACAGAGGCATCCTGGAAATCATATGGTCACTCAAGCTTGCAAAAATCCCAGCATCATTTTAGAAGATTTCTGAAAGTGAGTCACTGCAACTAAGATCATGACTCACATCACAATCACTATCTCATAATATAATCACAGTAAACCCCCCCCTCCCCATTTTCCATAGTGTTCCCAGTGTGTTCAATCACCCCAAATTTGAGATCTAGCTGACTCACACTTACACGTTTCCTTTATGTGTCATTTGTTTGACTGAACTCCAGCAGGCAAATGTCCTTTAACCCCACACATCATGAATACTCTGTGGATTAAAGGTAGTTTTTCTCAGCCAGCAACTTTCCACTCCATCCCTTACACTGTCAGGCAACACAGAAGAGAGCTAAATTAGTTATTTCCCAACCAATTCCTCTTGAGAATGAAGTTCAGCGATCAGACAGTACAAAGTAGGACTCGTATCCTGCTACATCTGTACACCCATGCTGCTAACTGTATGCTCCCTGGCATTGTTTTTAAAGTTCACGTGCTGCCTTCAGGAGCTGCCGAAAGGCTCAGCTCACGGATATGCATTCATCATGTCTGCCATGTCTGTCACTGCCTGTTTGTTATTGTGGCTCTCTGCATCCAGCATGGGGAGGCTGTGCTGCTTACACTCTCCCTGCATCACAGACTCATTCATCACAGGCCTCTTCTGTGCCTCTATGAATCTAGATGTTTTTTTTTTTTTTTTTAACAATGTTAATGTTTTTTTTGTAGGAGCTGGTTCTACTCTGACAGGTGACTGTGCTGAATGATAGAAGATTATGTTGAGTATTTTGGGCTCTCTGAAGTGGGTCGGCCTGCTCCGGAACTGATGGACTGGCCTCCTTTCTCATGTTAACTAGTAACAGTTGTGGAGACGAGCGGTGATACATGTCACCTCTGCACAGTGTGCACTCAGAGCTGATGGCATGAAGACTTGGGTGGGTAGGTGGGTGGATGGATGGATGGATAGATGGATAGATGGATACGTATGACTTTATTTCAGACACAGATCAGGTCCATAGAGAACAAGGCTATAAAACAATACACACTCAGGTGTTAGAAATATCAACATCAGGACTCAAGACAAACACACCTGACCCATTAGTAACTGAGACTTGGTCTGAATTCAGTCTAAGAACATGAGCTGATATTTGATCATGGATGGATTTTACTGCCAGGGGTGTGTGATCTGGCCAAAAGATCACATGGCAGTCCTTCTCAGCAGAATCATGATCTGCATCCTGTTTAATGCTCAGATTTTATTGTGAAAGTCCTGATCAATGATTTGCATCTTTGGGATGTTTCTATCCTTCTTTCACAATCCTGTCTTCTCCAATCACTCTGGAGTTTGAATAAAGACTTTAATTTGAAGAGTAGATGCTATGCTGAAGTAAGATCATATATGATATAAGATCATCAGATCTACCACCCACATTTCCTGTCATATCTGATATCTTTCATTATGTTGAAAAAAATATTTATCTCATTTCAGTATAATCTGTATTTTCTTCTCAGCTGCCCTGCAAGTGAACTATTAGCATGAGCCAGGATAAGCACAGCACACCACAGAAACCTGCTGATGTGAAAATGAGGCAGACTTTGCCTTTGTCTTCCTAACATGAAAATATCACATAATTAACACATGAAAGCAACAGAGAGAAACTGCTGTGAGTGTGAAGAAGCCTTCAAGTGGATTCACTGTAGTAAAACTCAGCAGTCTTTCTTTTTTTTCCCCTCAGTGAAGAGCAGCTTCTCAAAGATGCTCTTCAGAGGAGATGTGTTTCCATCTGGGAGTACAGTGGTTTTCTGTGTGTGAAGTCAAGAGTTCACATTGCGCCCGACCTGCCTCCACCAGTTGGGCCTCCTGACCAGTGACGGTAACAATCTCTCGTCACCTGCCCATCAAAGCTGCTCACTTCCTCCCCTCTTGTCCGCGTGATTCGCTGCCGGGCAGAGCGATGACGGCTCCTCGCCTTCTAATTGGTCGTTTTCCTGCCAACATCCCGGAATGGCTGACTTCATCACTTGGCGCGCCTCAATGTGACTTCTCCCATTCCACTTGTGGTCAGTTCTGAGACCGACCGCATCTCTGCAACTTTGATCTTTTACTTTTTTACATTTTTGTTGTTGTTTCTTTTCCCACCGATCCAAGGGCTCTGCTCGGGTCCAGAGTCCAGAAAGCAATTTATAGAGCTCGGAGATCTTCCAAGGCAAAACAACTCTGTCAGCACGTCTATGTTTGAGTGCTAACTTACTTTGGTAAAGGAAGACAACAGTCATTTGTCATTTCTGCTCTGATAAAGGAAAGTCTGGTTCAAAACTTAAGATTTACAAATGTTTAAATCAGTCCTTTTTTAAAAAATACCTGTAATTAGTTTTCCCTGTGCACTCTTTGTTATCCTGAAGGAGTAGGTTCAAAATGTCCAGGACAAATGACAGGAAGATTTAGAAAGATGAAATATTGTCTCAGCTGTGTGCGTGGTGCAGCAGTGTTTGCACGTTCAGAGCCGACTGTAGCACTTCCCCAGCTTTGATTTGCTTTATGAGAAAGTTCAACAGGTCCCATATTTCTTCCTGTACCTGTGCCTGAGAACAAACGTTTCCCAGAGTGAGCTGGAAATGAACAGTTCCTGCCATTTTACATGCTGTTGACATTAGGTCAGGACCGTCAGGAAGGAGTCGTTTGAATTGTTTCACCTCTGTTGCTGATTAAAAGGCAGGAGAAGTTTAGATGTGGGACGCTTCTGTTTGAATTTACATTCAGTGAGAGCTCTGTTTGTGGTTCAGTTTTACTGCACCACTTGGCTTTATATGGAGCAGATGTGCTTATCTCTGTAATCAGCCTGTAAAACCCAGGGCTGAGATGCTTTGGCACTTTGAGGAGATGGGGATGGGAGTCTGATTTAGTGGGAAATGTCAAACACCTTTGGCCATTACTGCCTTTAATTGAATGAAAACACACAAGCTGAATAAATCAAGTGTGGGCTCCTTATTGTCTTTGTGTGTGTGTGTGTGTGTTGACCTGGGTGGATTGTGTTATTGATTACACCTCTCTTATGTGTTCAGGATGAAAGCTCTTTGCCTGTAATCCTGGATGCCTGCCTCTGATTCTTTAGGCATGTGTCTCCAAACTGTGCTTTTAAGAAAACTTTCTGTAACGCAGCAGTGAAACATAAAAGACATAAACTAAAATCCAGACAGTCTGCTTCCAGACTGAAGCAGACTATGAAGCCTGAACTTTGCCTGATATCAGTGGCCATTGATGTGGTGTCAAAGCTGCATCCATGGATGAAAAATGGTAAATGGACTTGCACTGATATAAAACTAGTCAAGTCTTACTGACCACTCAAAGTGCTGCCACACCCATACACTGATGGAACACCAATGTGGAGTTCAGTATCTTTCCCAAGGACGTAGCCACAGCCGCCCCAACATCTGTCATGGTCCTGGAAGGAATGAGTGCAGGATTAATGTCGGCTCTTAACTGTAATAAAGTGACCCTGAATGTCCAGAATTAGACCATCCCTGCCTTCATCTAATAAGCAATAACAGCCTCTTACAAGCTGCACTGATTGCATTGAAAGTGGAATGCACGTCCTGTCTCCTAGAGGGGTGTGGTCATCTGGTATGAAATGAGACAGTTGCAAATATTAAGAGCTAATTTATTAGTTATCTGTTTGCATCCTTTTGAGTAGAAAAGGATGTTGTTCCTGTTATTACAGCCTATTGCTACACAAAGTTGGGTCATCCCTAAGTATAAATGATGAACTATTGCTCGTCTGTATCAAAAAAGATATCAACCCAGTGCAAGATCATCACAGTCTGAAAAGAGATAATCCCAGTAATAGTGAAAAAACACGTTTCAATACAGTTTAACTCATAATACGTGGTTTTATGTTTATACATTTCTTCTTCTTCTAGTTGGAAAGTGACGTTGGCAGCACCACACTGAAACCAGATCAGAGTCAACAGAGTCTTAACAGACCTTGCAAGTGCATTACTGAGACAGACAGAACAAAAAATAATTAATTTGTTGGAAATATGCACATTTACATTTTCGTGACAAATAGTCTGTAGATTTGTGGCTTGTTAAGAAAAAAAAAAAGGGTCCAGTGTTTATGCAGTGAAAGACTTGGACAGAATTGGAGCGAACAGACTCAGACCTACCGCTGGTCTTCATCTGAGTCTTCGCTTTGCCTTTGTCAAGCTCAAACCAAAATCAGATGTTTTAAGGACAGAAAAATGAAAAGAGAAATAAATCATCCACTAAATTTAGTTTACTAAATGAAGCGGAACACCAGAAACCACCTGTTAATGACATAGCAACTAAACTGAACACCATAGCAAACACCAAGCAACTGCTGAAACAGCCCTGACCTGGCAGGGACAAAGTGACCCGGTGACTCCTTTCACTCTGTTTCTGAAACTCAGCTCCTCTAAGTTCACTCAAGCTAATTCAAGCAACTCCAGTCAGCTCATCTAGATAAAATAACAGGCCAAATTTTTCTCTCTTTTTTGGAATTTCTTTTAAAAGCCAAAATCTTAAAAAAAAAAAAAAGACAGTTTCCCAGGCTAACCACTGCTGAACACACATTTTCCTTTGTATAATGTGCACTATTGAGTTAGATCAGTGTCAAAACAAGCGCCGATGCAGGCTCAGAGGAAGCCTCATGCATAAAACAAAGTAACCAATGTTTATTTTCCACTTATTCCTTCTCGTTTCACAGATATTTCCAGGTCAGTAATCCAAACAGCTGGCCTTCCACCGTCCTTTGTTGGAGCAATGTGTTTACAAATCAAGATGTTTTCTCCTCACCACGTCTCAGTGCTGGAATCAATAAGCAGCGCCCTGCTCTGCCAGTGGCGCTGTATTCACTTTATTCTGATGTAGTGTACAGGGATGTTGCTCTCTGGACGCATCTGATGGTCCTTTTGTTGTCGGCAGAGGATGAGACCCCTCACAGCAAAGGGCTGACACCAGTGCATGCAATATGCATGAAGCTGACGGACAATGAAGGAGGAAGTGAATATGTGTAGTGCAGTCTGAATACAAATGCCCAGAGAGAGTATCATCCCCACATGGAGCACTTAGCAGAACACCTAAGGCTATGGAAGGTACAGCCCAATCAGCTGATTGGGCTAAATGAGGTGGAGTGGAGAAAAGTCTTATATCTATCTTTCTGTTACCACTGTTCCACTTCCTGTTTATTTTATTTTGTTTATTGTGTTGTTTCTTCTTTTAATCTCTGTCATGATTACTTCGTGTTTCACCTGTGTGTGATCTCAACACCTGTGTCTCATTTCTCCTTTGTCTAAGTAACCTCAGTCCCCTGGTCCCTGTTGCACTGTCCGGTGAGTCCTTGTGTGTTCCAGTTACGTCCTCTGAGCTCCTGAGTTCCCTGTATCTGTTCCCTGTGTTCTTCCTGTGAGCCCCTGTGTTTTCCTGAACCTGAACAGCCCACCTGCTGCCAGTTCCCAAGTCTGTGTCTGCCTGGCTGGTGGGTGGGTCATGGTGTGCGGCTGAGAGCCTGAGAGATGTGACGGTTTTGTCGTGACATCACAAAGTTATGCCTGGTTTTTAAAGCTCATTTTCTAAATGCAGGGTATGTGTGTATTTCTGTGTGGACTGAGGCTTTGATACTTTCACAGTGTTAATATAGAACCTAGAGCTGATTTACAATCAAAGAACACATGGACCTTTATCTTTATACAATATAGCACCTTTAGATATTTATATGGGATCTTTAACAGGTGTTGATGAATACTGTGCTTTGGCATAGAGCTTAGCTCTTTTGTCTTTACAGGAAGAAAGTGGAAGTAGACCATTGCCTGTGGTTGCTGGATGTCCCTGTTATTTGTGTGAAAGTAATTAGCCAGTGTTCCTGTCTTAAAATTTTCCCTCACGTGTCCCTTCACCTCTTGACCCCCCACTCCATATTAAAGCTCTGTTCATCTCCTCAGGCACTGAAAGACTGTGAACGCAGCAGTTCATCATACTTTTGAGATGTAGAAGGATAAACAGTATTGGACGACAGGACTGTGAAGCCTGCATGATAAACACTGATCTGTGTTCATGGTGCTCCTGTGATTTGAGTATAATTTTAGCTTCAGCTGTGATACAGTGAGAGCATTGTCAAGCTTCAATTGTTGTATCGTACAGAGGATTTGTATTTGTCGGAATACAAAGCTGTATGTTGGGTTGTTCCCTCTCTACGAGCCGTAGTCTTTGTTTTTCCTCCACCTAGAGCTGCAGTTCCTCGGTAGCGGCTTGCTTACTGCTGCACTGTGTGATCTAATTGGACATCAGGCCTCCAGGGTGAGTGTGAAGCGAGTAGCACCCAGACAGAGAGACATGACCCAGAACTGAACGGCACCGCTGACAGACATATTTGTGTTTGTGTGTGTGTGTTCCCAGCAAAAGGTTGCAGCGTCTAGATTTCTTTCCATTTACATGCTGCCTCCACTGTTCCGATGCTGCGACCCTGATATTCTTGAGGGACTGTCTCTCTTTTAGCAGCACCACCACACCCGCCGCTGTCACCACCCGTTCAATTTATTGCTTTGTCTGCTTGAGGGAATCTTGTCCCCACCACCACCACCACCACCACCATCAGTCAACAAATCAAGCAGGAACCCCACCCCCAGGGAGGTGCAGAGGTCAAACAATGCAGAGCTTTTGTGTCTTTATGAGGGAGGTGCAGGGACACCAGGCGCACTGACGCTGTGGCAGCGACTGCGATGTGATAACGTCTGCCGAGCCGCCTCCAGCTATCTGACATTGTAGAGCAAGATGAGAAATTTCATGCGATGAGATAAGATGCACCTTATTGATCCTTGAGGGGAAACTGGGTCATTTCAGCGGCAAATGATGAAGAGTGGGCTGGAGAGCACGGAGTTAAGAAGTAATGAAGGTGGTAAAGGTGAATTTTACATTACATTGTCAGTCTTCTCAACAGAGGTTGGCGGAGGAGAGCTTCAGCTTCAGCTTCATTAACTGGAGATATTCTGATACCACTTGTTCCTTACTGATACTGAGACCTGAAGCTGTGTATCAGCATAAAGATAGATCTTTATTAGCTTTGTCAGCCTTATACTGCTAACCATTACTGGATGTAATGTGATTGCTGCCGTTGTTGTATGACTCATGTTAAACATTCACCTCTTTACATTTTACTAGGACTTGTGTATAATTGAAGGCTCCAACCCCTCTTTGCTCTTTTTTGGATTAAGTGGGAGTTAGAGGCGGAGTCAGACACTGCCAGCATAGTGAGGGTGGAGCAGCTCCTCATCTTTCGAAACCTGTGGTCGATAATCATTTATGTCATGAGACAACATTTGGACACATAGATACTATTCTTCTTTTGTTTTGAAGTTGTGTCAACTGATTCCAGGGACAACTGGGTCATTTCATCTGGGTGAACCTATAAAGGATATCAATACATTACATTCAGACATCTATAGTATACACATACACTATACGCAATTGCTGATCTCTGAGTGTGCACATGAAATGCACTTGTGCATGGCAATACAGCATTAAACAGCTGACAAACTGTGTCTCCACAGGAAAGGACTTTGTGAAAATATTGAATAAAGAAAACACTTCAACTTAACTGACATGAGCTTTTTGCTGCTCATCACTCAGCTTGATGCTCCTGCTGCCTCTCTAAGCTGGAGGCACGCTGATCTGAACCTACTGCAGGTAACACTAGACTAGAAAAGGCCTAACACCCTCACAACAAACCATCACTTTAAGTGCCAGATTCCATTAACAAAATTTGTCATCAGCAGTGACAATCACTTTGTCTGAGTGAAAAGTTTTTCCTTAGTCAGGGAGCCAGTGTGTAGGATCAGTTGTGCATTTGATGTGTTCACCTTTTAGCCCATTGTTCACCAAACAAGCTTCTGGAAACTTTCATTCTGCCCCTCTGAAAACACTTAGCAGAACTGTAATGAACAGATATCTAAACAACAGCTTATGTAAGTTCCACCTTAATGTGATGGACAGTCGCCCACCAGCAGAACAGAAATGTACTGGAAAGTTCATTTCTCAAAACTCCACTCAAATAATGAATCTGTAAATAGTGTTTAACAAAACCTCACTCTCTGCATTAGTGTTTAGATAGTTAACGTCCCAAACCCTGTGATCCTCTCCAACATTAATGTTAACATGAAACACACACTTCATCAGGACTGTGTAGGTGTGGTTTGAACTAATTTGATTGACAGTCAGGTGGAAACAAACAGTTTCACACCTGCAGTCATATTTGGATTTGAATATTTAGTAGAGAAACACAGAAATCTCTCATGAAGACCTGGACCATCAAATTGTGTGTTATTCAGAGAGTTGTGTATGTGGACTATGACATGTTGTGATGTTTGGTATTTTGAATGGTGAAAAATACTTTAGAGATCTCAACTTTTATTTGTGGCCATTTAGCAGCAGTGCTGTGTCCACTTCTTCCTGCCTCCCTCTTGCAGTGCTGCGTGATCTTTGTATTGCTGTGTCTCATTAAGTGTGCGTCCTCCTGTGTGTACTCCCACACAGCGAGGTGAACACAATCCCGCCCTGCTGATGCAGAGAGCGCAGAGATTTGGCTTCACGGAGGACCGCTGGCTGAAATGTCACATCCCAGAGAAACAGACAGGTTCTATTGAAGAGGCTTGAGCACACATGGGGATCTGTGTTCTGCCTGTTGTTTTCCTTTCCTCCTTGCTGCTTCTATTCTTTCCTGTCCTGTCACTCTTTGTGGTCATGGTGCAGAGGCTGGGTGGGGGAGAGGGGGGGGTGGGAGGGGTTGGTTCAGCCTGAATAGGACACACACGGCTCCAGTAAGCTCATGTTGGCAAACTGGGCAGAAAGTGTCGCCTTTGTCCACCCTAATTCCCTTATCTTGTGGGCAAGGTGTTGTTGATGTGGCTGTGAGCGCGACTGGCAGCAGCAGCACTGATCTCTGCGCATTATTGGAGCTGTGAGTTAATAAGTCAGTAGCCAGCTCCCTTTCAGCTCTGTCCACCATTGTCTCAGTCCTCATGAGGACCCAACTATTTTAGGAACAGCGGGAGCACACAGCAGTGGCTCTTTGTGATGTGCTGTATCTTACCTCCTGCAGGCATACATATCAAATACTACACATGTTCACTTATTATAGACCGACATTACATGAACATAAAAAGAAACACCTCACAACAGCTTTCAGATGTAGTGTTGGTGAGCATTCCACAGACTCTCCGGCCTCTTTGTAAGTTGTTTCCTTGACAACTGACTCACAAATATGGTGATCATCATCATCACCGAAAAAAAGCAGCATTTGCATTTTTTTGCCCCTGAGTCTTAACTCGATGACTAATTAGTATAGGTATTAATATGATTATCTTTTGTGACGCACTGCCATTGCCTGTGGCATCGAGAGCAAACACTGCAAATTTAACACCACGAGGGAAAAGTCTGAGAAGTTGTGTCTGAAGTGTAGTAAACACCTAAAGCTGCACCGACTAAACACAGACTGAAAGACAGAAAGTGGGATGAACGTACAGAGCTGGAGGAGCTTCCTGTGGTGTGGTGAGCTGGGAAGCTCCCTGGACAGAGTTAATCTTGACCTGTGGTCTGCAGAGGGGAGGACGGACGTTCTCCTGCAGGGAGCAGGACCTGTATTAATCAAGCATCGCAGACGAGGAAATCACTCCTACGTCCTCCTCAGTGACCTGCTTTTAATAGAGGAGAGAGAGCAGTTCATTGACTCTTTGTCTCTGGTGTCATGAAGGATTTAAAGTCATTTCAAATAATTATTGGACCTTTTGGGAAATAAATCTGCACATACAACTGTGACTAAAGCAGTGTGTAGTTTTTCAGAGTGCTTCTGAGTCAGTTTCAACATGTTTGCTTTTTGGATATCATATCTTTATATATACAATACATACATGGTCCTGCTCGCTTAGATATTTGCAAGTACACATGAAACATTTTCTGTATTTTGAATCATATTTTTCAGAATACTTCCAAGACACTAGATCATATCATTATGATGTCAAACAATTAATGTTAAGTAATGGTAACAGTTATGATAAGAGAAGCTGTTAGTTAAAAACAAAACTGAGAAATTACTTTAAAAAATCCCAAACAAAAGAAAAACAAATTAAAAGCTACATTGAACAATTATATTTTCAGTTGTCAATTAACAATTCAATATTTTTTTGTGTTTCACATTTCAAGTGCATTATGGGTAAAGGCTACTTCCCTTGACATATTTTGGGGAACATAAGGACAATTAGAAGAGCTGCTGTGGAGGGATTGTGACGAGACATAAAGCGACGTCTGAGAGCTGCAACACCAATTAGAGCTTTGTGTGTGAGTTGAATGGTTCTTGTATCATCAGTTTTAAAGGATATGTGCTGCTAATGTTGTGTAGACAGTGCAGGGGTTGTATGCTCCCTCCTTGTTTTTGTTCACATACCAGCAGCAGAGTTCAGAGTTAGCCTTAGTTACTCTATTGATTTCCTACAGAAGTCTGTATTTGCAGTTGTTTTTGTGTGAGGGCGAAATTATAGTTTCACTTACAGTGGTCGTTTTCTTCATTCGAAGCTGATGATGATGTGATTTTGACTCATTTACCTTCATCAAAAAAATGCAGCTCCTGCAATTTGGAAATTGCAGGAGCTCAATGGAACATATTGATTGTGATAACATTTCCAATCAGAGTTCAGCCTGGCTCTCTCCCTGCTGAGAGTAAGAGTAGGAGGTCTCATAAACTGTGCTTACATGCAGTGTTTTCCTCAATCTGATTGAAAACAACTGGATTAAATGAATCTTATTCTAGCTGTATACATGGAAGCTAAATAAAGCGATCCACATACAATCCTCGTACACATGACCCCAGCTGAAGCCGATCATATAGTTTCATTGACATGCGCAGAAGGTCTCACTCCCACTACCTGCAAAGGTGCAAGAGAAGAAGAGGTGCACTTCTGTGTTTACACTTAGAGTAATGGATCCATGTCGTGTTTTGTGGGGACACTTATTTCATTGTTTTATCATTTATTTGCAGCTCTACAGTCTCAGCAGTTAGTTATCATCAAGAGATATAGTTCGTCTCAACAACTGTCCAGTTTTTTTGATTATTCCCCATGTTTGTTATGACCGGCTTTGACTTTCCTATTTCCTGTTTCCTATTTCCCGCGAATGTCAATATGTGACTCCTACGTACTAGGCGCGCATGTGCAGAATGAATAATCCATTCTATCGACTGAATCCACTCATTCAGCCGTTTATATGCGGCATCAAGCTGATTATCAATCGGCATAATCTACCTCTTTCAATCTGATCTGACATTAATCAGATCCAGGTGAATCAGATCTGCTAAGGTGTTCACATAAGACATTTTGAATCTGACTGACCTATTAATCCGATTACGCATAAATAGGATTTTTGGACCCATGTGAATGCAGCTATAGATTAGTCTCAAATCCAATTCTGAGCAAAGTGTTGTAGTCTGACTTCAACATCATCCCTGACAGTGAATCTGAGAGTTTTACTCAATACAGCTGAGCATTCAAATAAGATGTTGTCTGTGATGAGTGTTTTCATTGGCTGAGAGCCACACAGAAATGAAGTCATCCTACTTGATGGGAAAGTGAAGTCACTTTCCCCACATGGGAGACTACTAGTTACTGCTATACGCTATGCATGCCTCTGTGTGTGTGTGTGTCTGTGTGTGTGTCCATGTGTCTATGTGTGTGTATAGGTGCTTTGCCTGTGTGTGTGCACCTATTGGAGAAAATGTGAGGAAGTGGTGAAGTCATCCAGCTTCTCCAGTCAAGCATGAACACTGCTTGCCTGCAGATGCAGTGCACCAACTGAGCCTGTACCTCAGCCTCCCCCCCTCCTCCATGGAAACACAGCAGTGTCTGATCACTATGACCATGGCAGACAGATCGGCCCAGTGTCTCTCCTGCATCTCTAACTTCATTCTATTGTAATGTTCCCTCTCTAGCAGCATTTTCACTAACCACAGTCATATATAGACACAGATATTTGCCTTCCATTGAGGATCTGAAATGAGTCTGTTTTTTTTTTTTTTTTTTTGTCTGTAGCCTACTTTATAGTGTTTTACTGCTCAATTACATTATGTTAAATTAATTATTTGTTATATCATCATCTGTGTAGTAGAGGGGTGTAAAATGCACAGATTGCTGGCTGCGTCAACTCTCCTCATCTTACTGTTGATAAATGTTTCTGCAGCGTGGTGCCAGCAGTCTGTTCAGAGCAGAACCAAAGCAATGAAAAACTCCCATTTCACTTTATGTTTGCATAAATGCATCATAATCGAGAATTTAGTGGCACGCTTGGCTTCGTTGCACATTTGTAAAATTTGGCAGCAGCTGATTCAAATACACAGAACAAAGAAGAAGAGCTACAAAATATCTGTTTCAATACGAGATTGTATTTGTCAGTTCTGTTTTATCAAATAAACGAGCTGAGGAACAATACTAATAGTAATACTAATTTTTTTTTACTTAAAGGTAATTTAAAGCTTATCATAAAACTTGATCAAATTCAAAGGTCCTGCGAAGCATGAAGGTTGATGTGTTGTGTGATTATAAGGCAAGTCTAGGTTCTATATCAATACGGTGAAAGTATCAGAGACCACAGAGAAATACCGTCAGGACTTCCTCTGACTTTGATTACAAGAAATCATTTTTATTTCTATGGGATCAATTCAGTCAGCTAATCAGAAGAGAGACTCAGAGCTTCCTCACCTCTGACTGGCTCACTGACCTGTCACTGCTAGAGCCTAGCGCCTGATAGGGGAGATGGAAAACTACACTGAAGTGGTTTTTGGTTCTTAAACTAAAAATCCATGAACACAAGAGAATAATTTCAATCCATATCTACAATAATCATTGTGATTCAAAACCGTGTCACATCATCCCATCACTTTGTGCAGACTGACCAAACGTACTGCAATAAAATGAACTAGGCATTTTTATCAATAGCAATGCTCCAGCGCTATATTTTCTGCAGCATGCCAGCAGGGTGGCTCTGTCTATAAATGGCGATACTGCTCTCTTTGTTTCTCCATCCACACCTTGGTCCAGACTGAAATACCAAAAAGACGGGTTGAAAATGCCCTCAGAGCTGGTTCCAGCTTCCCTTGTATTTTCCAGCATTCATTTAGCATTGTTGAATTCAGCTGAGGTTACAGGCCAAGGTAGGCTGACAGTCTGAATGCAGGTTCAAAGGACTATGATGGACCTTGGCCATTAACAGGCTTTTAGTGGCTGAAAACATGCAAGCTTTCCATGCAGCAAAGCAGCACGATCACTGTAAAATATCACATTGGTGGCTTTAAATTAACCTAAGATGGCCCTGTAACTATGAATTCTATATGGAGAAAAGCAGTGGAACAGCCTCATGCTTGAGCCGTCTACTGCCGCTGTCTAGGAACAGCCTGGACGGTCATTTCACTGTCGCCGTGCTCCTCAGTTTCCTTGCCGCAGGCGTTTTCCACCACAGCTGGTTGCTAAGGCGCCCGTCTGAATGCTGGCTGGACTGTTCTGACCCTGCAGCCATCCTTCCTGTCCTCCTCCTCCTGCTATCATCCTCTGGCTGGTCAGTCTGGACAGAGTGAGAGTGAGAGATGAGAGGCGTCTCATTATCGCCCCAGCTTCCTCCTGGATCTTCTCCAAACCGGAGCCAGTTAGGTTTGTCTGGACCTGAGCTGGAAACAGTCAGCTGTCACCCCCCGCTGCATCTGGTTCTCTCTGGCTCACTCCTCTCATCCCTCTTTTACTTTGCATTCTCTGCTATGTAAATGTCCATTTTCCTATCTGTTTCTTAACTTGAGTTATTGAGCATTAGGAGAGTACACTGAAACACTCCTGTTTTTTTTTATTATCCAGAAATGCCCTACTTCACAGTGCATCACACATTCACCTTGGGAGCTGCCCAGTATAATAATATTCTTTTACTCCTGGCCACTGGGAGCTGTCCAGTACAGACCAGTTGGTGCCTCTACCTTAAACCAGTAACCTTCAGGCCAGTGCCACCCTTCTAAGGGTCTGTCTGATTCACTCACCTCTCTACCTGTGAACGTCTGCTCGCTGTTGCCTTTGTCTTCTGTGCGTGTTTCCTCTTGGTCTTTGTGTCTGTCCCGTGTTGTTTTCCTCCTGGCTGTTCCTCGTGGTCTCTATCTCCCCCTCTCTCTCTGTCACTTTGTATAACCCTCTCATCTCTCCCCTTCCTTTTTACTCTCTAAAACCCTCCTTTTTAATTGGTTTTGTTTTCTTTTGGCCTGTCTGGCTCTTTTCTGTTCCCCCTTCTGTCTGTCTGGGTTTTCTCTCTGCGGTGCTGCCAGGCAGAGTCAGATACCTCCTTTTAAACCACGTTATCCCTCTGTGCCCATGTGCTGGCCATCTACCAGGATACTACAAAGGAAGATTCTTCCGCTTTCTTTGATCATGGATTGTAGTGCATCATTAAAGCATTAAAACCTGCGATGATGAGCTTTACAGTGATTATGACACTTTGCAGACCTATATAAAATGGTTCTTTAAAGTAGCAGTAGTGATTAACATCATCTCATTTGATCATGCCTTTGCATGTGCAGTTTTGCCACCAATATGAAATGTGAATTAGTTGTGTGGTAAGATGCATATCTTTATTGTGCATACCTTTTCAAAGGCCTACTCCTTCATTTTCAAAACTTTCTGTTCAAATAGAGACACTTATATGAATTCATAAACTAGATTGTTGCTCTGACAGTTGTCAGTCACCTTTTACACATTATTCTTGATATTAATCACAACTTTAACATTGTTCGGTAGCATAGCTGGTAATTCATGCCTGATGGTATGTTGATATCGTACTGACTGTATCCAAAGGTACAGATCTGTACTTAGCAGCTTTTAGCCAGTATTAGCTGTGACCTCATCATATTTAATGCCATGCAGGCTGATGTTTGGTTGCCACCAGTTGATGTATGACATTGTTAGTCTCATTAAAATTATCTTTTGAAGTGCAAGATGCAGAGTCTTAAATTTAATCACCCAGAGGAGCACTCTGATCTACAGTACTGAGTTTCACTTTGTATTTTAATAGCTCCAGGAATTAAAGTTAACAGATTTTCCAGTCACTGAATTCTCATTAAACTTGAAAATTACTTTTTTTTTTTTTTAATTATTTCTAAAACTGCAGAAAAGATGTAGAAGTTTTTGGAGCTTTCAAATGCATCTTGCAGAGGTGTCAATCACACAGTCTTCAGCACTGACTTTTGGTGGCTGACACCAGGTTCAGCGAGAATATGGCAGGAACCCTGTGTTCATAGAATGAGGTCTTGGTGTTGTGTTAACTCAATAAACTGGACTTTGGTAACTGGAATGCCAGTGGCTGTGACTGAGGTGCCCTTAAGCAAGGCACCAAACCCTGTAAACACTTATGTTGAGCTATGTTGGTTCAGGCATCGGTCTTAAATGTGAATGAGTGTGTGAATCCAAATGCAACTGGTAAGCGAGAGCATACGTGCTGAGTGGATGATTGGCTGAATGAACTCGGACCAAACACACAGATCTGATCTGCTGTTAGCAGACTGCTCTTGATTAATTGAGGCTGCGGCTCATGTTGGTGAATAGTAAACAAAACCTCACTGTTGTTCTGCTGTCTCTGTTTGGCTGTCGACCAGAGCCGTGGATTTATTCGGTGAATATAACTGCAGTGTGTAAACACAGTTAAGTGTATCTGTTGTGAGGTGTGGCAACAAAGACTTTCCCTCCTCAGCATTTCACTTCCTGAATTCTGTTGTTTTTCTGGCTCCCTCGCTCTTTCTCCTTCCATCTCAAAGTTAGCATCCTTCTCTTTTGTCACACTTTCATCATCTCTTATCGTCTCTGCCTCGCTGTTGCTCTCTTTTCTTTCCCACTCCTGCACACATTCTCCGACTCACTCCCTCAGGCCATGAAAACCATGTTGCTAGATGTGTGCATGAAGACAAAAGGGGGTGTTGTTGCATCTCCAGCTGCAGCCAACTGCCACCTCACGCCAACAAAAGCTTATCTGCCTCTCTGCCTGTCCTTGGAGAGCAAGTGAATGGATGTTTATATTTTTTTTTTTGCCAGGGAGAATTTTTTTCCCTCTGTCCTGTTTGGAGGGCAGTCGAGCTGGAGATTGCCCTCTGTGATTTGCTGCCTGTGAAGAATGAAGATGTGTGAGGTTAGGTATGATCAAGGACGAGTCTGGACTCCAGCTGTAAGTGGTGGAGGAGGAGGAGGAGGAGGAGGAGGGCTGCACACACAATTATGTGAGAAGAAAATCCAGCTTTAACTATCTAAAAAGGAATCATGTTAGAATACCTGTGGAAGTGCTAAAAATGACAACAATGGACTTCAATAAAAGTTTTACTTTAATCAGTATTTGGATTAATTACAAATCTGAATTAATGTGGCAAAATCCAATTATTGTAATCATCACTATTTTCAGTTGAACACGATCACAGAGACTGAATGAAGAGGTTCACTGTGCTCTTCACTCACACGTGTTAAGGAGGTCCAGCAGTACATCACAGCCTGGCTAATGGAACACTAAACTCCTGAAGGGTCCTCAGCTCTGTCTCGTCCATCACGGCTCCCTCATCCCTCCACAGGGGATTGTGGGTAGACTGCGACACCTGAGCGCACCCACAGGACTCGACTCCTGTTTGTGTGAGCGCCAGGTCTTTTGCTTGGGTTTGGACTGAGGTGGTGCTGGTGTGGAGAGGATTACAATGGAGCAGGTTGTTTATCACTTCAGTTTTCTTCTCCATAACATGAAATATTCATGTGTAAATAAGCAACAATTAAGTTACAAGCTTTGGGTGATTGATCATCAGTGAACATGCTGCCTTCTTACATTTCAGTGAGGGAATGGTGTCCTTTTATACCACACACAAAGTTAGTTCATTTCCAAATGATGATCAGTTTGCTGTTTGTGTCTGTATCATGATGAAGCGGCCAGTCAGGGTTAGGGTTCAGGTTAAATCATCATCAGAACAAAGAGCAATGAGTGAGGTGAAAAAAGAAAAGAATATCAGTTCTCAGTTTCTCTATCTGAACTTTAAAAAAAAAAATTCTCAGCAGAGAGCCTCAGCCCCACAACACACACCTCTCCAACTGCCCCATCTCCACCTGAATCCAGCTGAGATGTGAATGTGGTACAGTATGATGTTATACCACGTTGTACCTACAGCATATTAACCTGCAATATTGTGTCTGTCATGGCATTTCTATGCCAGCATGTGTGACATTGTGGAACTCCTGCATGATGCATGCTACATTCATTATTACTTGTTTTCCATCCATCCATCCATCCACCCATCCACCCATCCACCCATCCATCTTCCCCACTTCGTCTGTCCGGGGAAGCACTCTAAGCAGGGATACCCTGACTTCCCTCTCCCCGGACACCTCCTCCAGCTCTTCCGGGAGGATCCCAAGGCATTCCCTGGCCAGCTGAGTGACACAGTCTCTCCAGCGTATCTTAGACTTACCCACAGTTTCCTCCTGGTAGGGCATGCCCAGAAAACCTCCCCAGGGAGGCATTCAGAAGGCATCTGAAACAGATGCCCGAGCCACCCCAGCTGACTCCTTTTGATTTGGAGGTGCAGCGGCTCTACTCCAAGATCCGGGTGACAGAGCATCTCACCCTATCTCAAAGGGAGTGCCCTGCCACCCTGCAGAGGAAACTCATTTCAGCTATTTGTATCTGAAATCTAGTTCTTTCAGTCATGACCCAAAGGTCTCACCATACGTGAGAGTAGAAACGTAGATTGACCAGTAAATCAAGAGCTTTGACTTGGCTATGACTTGTTTTGCATGAATTGATCACTGAGTGTGTGCAATTGATGGAAGAATCTGAATCAAAGATCCACATGGGTGAAGTTGAAGCAACATGCTGGCCCAGGAGAGGACTGTGTAATCGTGTGGTGTGAGCTACATCCTGCATGTAGGAATATATCTACAGGTGTTGATGTTGTCCTTCCAGTTGTTGGCTGTCAACCCTGAACATGTTTCCAGCCTCAACTGAGAGCCTGTCATCCAGACCTAGATTACACCGAAGACTGGAGTTTGAGTCCTGTGTGTAGTTACACTGAGACAACCTCATGTTCACCCCAACCCCTCCACATGTTAATACAGAAGTAAACTGTCAGTTCCCCAGCCAGTCGGTGGCAGTGGGGGTTTGAGGGTCTGCAGTAACTGACAAACACAAGCTGTTCCTTTTCCTCTTGCACCCGTAACTGTGGTTTCATGAATTCTAGATGATCACTAGATGGTTAATCTCAACACACCTTATGCATCGAATGCTTAAACAAAAATGTAAAAAACACAATGCTGGCATTGCTAGGAATCAATGTTGGGCTCATTACATCTGTAGGTTTGATCTTTTTATAGGTTTTATGTCATTGATGTTGATGGTTCAGGTGAGCCGGCAATCGAACAAGCAGCCCAGGGACTTGTGTCAGTGATGTCAGAAAACACTGAACATGTTTTCATTGATATGTTCTGTATCAGCATTACCCAACATGTTACATATTAGGAATGTTTTTGAATTAGCTTGGTGAATAGCTAAAGTCAGGCAATGTCCTTTACCCACATCTGCTGTTGATTATTGGCATATAAATATAATTTCAAGAGGTCAGGGTGTCTGTGTACCAACATGAACAAACATCACTATAGCATCACTATCTATCAGTGTAGACTGCTGCACAGAATTATCACCGTCAGTCCAATCTACCTCAAACAAAAGCACTTGTACAGAAATCAGTTGTGAACTTTCCAGGTAATTGTGTGTCTGTGGAGAGCAACTGTGCAAGCTTGAATGAGAAAATAAGTTTTTCACAGCCTTTTAATACAACAAACTGACACTTTTATTTAAGTAATGGCATCCAACGCTTCTTAATTCAATTGAAGGCAAACTGCTCTGAGACAAGGTGCACTACAACATGCTATCGACCACTCTGGGTCACCTCTGTGTTGTTGACTAGCACCATTGAACACTGTGACGTTTGCATGTGTACCGGCTTTAGATTATTGTCGACGCGTGATGAGGACATCTGCATGCCGATCGGTAGATGCCTCTGAGCCTCCATTGATTATCAATGCAGCGCTGCAGTGTAGCAGGTTTGAAAGTCTGATTGCTGGTCTGATGCTGTTTGCTCACAGGATTGTCTGTGTTTGCTGTAATTGCCAATTATGGAGGAAAAATGACAACATTACATGGAGATTGCTGGTGATCTCAGCATCAGTGCTGCAGGTGGATCTAGATAATATGTTTATTGACCTCTTTGCGGTCTTTTCTTCAATGTAGCAATTAAATTATTAACAAATAATGCTGACTGTTATTTACAATATAGATTAATATGCTGGTTTTATCCCCCTGATTAGCTGAGCCTTAATGTTTGATATAAATATTAACATGAAAAGTAAATAATCTGATGAGTGTTGTATGTACGGATTTCAGCCTGGTTTGGTTTTTCATCACATAAACTCACATCATGAACAAAGATAAATAGAGCTTCCATACATCTGAGTATGTGACCAAGATGGTGATGGACAGTATACTGAATATTGCCTGAAGTCAGGCATGTCCAAACTATTCCACAAAGGGCCGTGTGGCTGCAGGTTTTCTTTCCAACCAAGCAGCAGCACACCAGACCTGACTCAATTAATCAGCTGATTTCAGTCTTCAGACAGTTGATTGGTCAAACTGTGTGCTCTTGATTGGTTGGAACAAAAACCTGCAGCACCACGGCCCTTTGTAGAGTAGTTTGCCTGGTATAAGACAACACATTCACCCATCCAGAAAACTGAATGTAGATGAGGAGTGTGTTTTTGTATCTGAAGTTGAGGGTATTAGAAAGAGTGACAAAAGTGAGTTTTTACACTTTTGGGAAAAGTAAGAGAAATTAGCTCAGTGAAGAATTGTCTTTCCCTGGGATCTTTGATTAAAACACTTTATCATTGCTCTCAGTTCTGTTTTTGTAAGTTCCTCTTTAGACAACACCATCTGCTGGTGCTCCAGGTGACAGAGCAGAGAGCATGAAGATGGTCAGAGGAGGAAACATCAGAGACTCAGCTACATGTTTGAGCTTCAGTCAGTTCCAGACACAGAGGAGGAGTCTGAGACCAAAACCAGAGCCAGAGATCAGAACAGCCAGCATAGTTAGCATCTTTTATTTGTTTATGTTGTTTCTTAGCGCATTACTGACTGGCACTGTTTGTGCTAATGCTAACTCTGGCTCTCTGGGCTGATAAGATTTCTGCTTTTTTTTAGTCTCCCATCCCACAAGTTACCAGGACTGGTTCCTTAGATTTGTGATGTATGGGACTTGCTGTGGATGTCTGTGTTTGTGAAACACTCAGTTCTAGTTATTTAAAGAAATGAATCACTTTCGTTTTCTTAGTTCACACTAATTTTGTTCTCTTGGTTGCATTATTTGATGGCAGTTTTCATGAGAACAGTTAGTAATCAGGGTAAGTGAGTTGACAGTACACATGTTACTGTGTGCTGGTGCTCTTAGTCCTCAGGAACCTCCACACTGACTATCCATTGTGAGGAAAAACGATCTGTTTAAATATGTCTCCTCATGATGCATTTTCTGGTCTTTTATAAACTGATGACCTTTTCATGATGGATAGAATTTGGGAAAAAAACATCAGCATCGTCAGATTAATCAATACTGAAGATAGTGTGAACTGTACTCTGACTGTCCTGTACTGCAGTATCTTATTAGGTTTGGTCTGTTGACAATCTACGTGCTGATAATTATCTGTAATAATTAAAGACTAATTAATAATTAATGTAGGTAAATCTACTTATATGTGGATGCCAAACACAAACAGGTCCAACAAACTGTAAGTTCCCTCTTTGGTGTCTCTAAATTGATTATTGAATTTTCTGTTGTGTTGTATGGCTGATTAATCAAACACTCACCACTAATTGCAAATTTAAAGCAAATCAAAGCAGATCCTTCAACATTGATTTAATGTTGATGAATAACTCCAGGCAGCTAGAGTGAGCTGAAATTTCAGCTCAGTTTAAGGAAGAACTAGAATCACCTCAGGTTTGTATCACACTCGAAGTGACTCCCTCAATGACTCCTCAAAATATTTCATATAAGGCCAGTATCATTATTTTGGCACCATGACCTTGACCTTTGACCTTGAAATAAACAATTATCAATTCAATTCATCATTGAGTCCAGGTGAACATGTTTATCAAATTGGATAAAAAAAAAACATCAGTTCAAGGTGGAGTGCAACAGATTCAGTAGCCAGAGTACAGGAATGACATCTGCAACCATGGCCACATGGGAGCACTTATCACCTCAGCTGTGATGGCTCAGAGCTGTCAGCTCTGTCCTGACAGGTCACATTTGGTCCAACGATGAAACCTAACCAGGCAGAACTGGTACCTTTCCAAACTGACCGGCTCGCACTTTTCCTTTAGCCACCGAGAGCGACAGGTGAAAGATCCCGCTCAAAGTCAACAGATTGCAGCAGGTGTGTGGCTGCGGATGGATGAGTGTTTATGGGTTCAGAGCTGATTACCCAGGAGAGCTGGGGAGAGCAGCAGACGGAGGCGGGGGGGGGGGCATGCATATGTCCTTCAGTATGTGTGTGTATTTGAGAGATAAAAGAGAACAGAGAGCAGGTGAGAAGCATTGTGTGAACATGTGTCAGTATGAGACAGTATTCAAGTATTTAATCTTTTGTTATGTACAGAGGAATATTTCTGTGTCTTTAAGTGTGAGTTTTATTCTCACCATTGGTTCATCAGTGTATTTTTATTTTGACCTTGACTCACTCACCAGCTTTTTGCTTTTGGTTATCTTGGTTGTCATGGAGCCCATGGAGACACTGAGTTCTGGATGATCGTTGGGTCAACATTATTCTGTCAAAGCTCTGTTTCCAAGGTTAAAGCTGGAGGACAGGATGCTATAGATAAATGAGAGTTTGTTACATTTGAGCGGTTTCTGAATGAGTTCACCTTTTGTTAATAAACCCTTGGGGAGCATTTACCAGTGTGCAAACATTTCTTTCCTTTTTCACCGTCATTTGCTTTTTGTTTTGCACCTGGACTCACACACTGGATGTGCATGCACTATTTCATTGGTTACCCATCAATAAGGTCATATCCTCTATGATCATGTGTCATTCTAGTGGTTTACATAGAAGCTCAACATCGACTTTTATCCAGTTTTCAGTCAAAAGTTGTTGTTTTTTTACACCTTGGTGGTTTTCAGCTCTTCTCCTGCCTGGATCATCACATTTCCATGACCTCTCTCTCTTTTTGCTCCCTTTCGCTATATGCACCTGACCTGACTACCTTCATGTTTTCCTCCCACCACTGTAACATTACCATTTATTCACAGCCACATTGACCTTGGATTCACTGCTGCATATTACAATTACTCGTCTAAATTACCTGCCTGGGATACATGTTCCTACTAAGTGGTTCTTTCTTATACTTTAACAAGCATACACAGTCAAATTAAAGGGACATTCAACACTAGCTGTGTTTACATGGGTGCAAAAATCCTATTTATAATCGGATTAATAGGTCAGTCAGATTCAAAATGTCTTATGTGAACACCTTAGCAGATTCAATTCACCTGGATCTGATTAAATGTCTGATCGGATTGAAAGAGGTAGTCTACGCCGATTGATAATCAGCTTGATGCTGCATATAAACGGCTGAATGAGTGGAGTGGATTATTCATTCTGCGCATGCATGCCCTAGTACATAGGGGGCACGTATTGACATTTGGGAAATAGGAAACAGGAAATAGGAAATAGGAAAGTCAAAGCCGGTCATAACAAACATGGTGAATAAACAAAAAAACTGGACAGTTGTTGAGACGAACTATATCTCTTGATGATAACTAACTGCTGAGACTGTAGAGCTGCAAATAAATGATAAAACAACGAAATAAGTGTCCCCAACAAAACACGACGTGGATCCATTACTCTAAGTGTTAGCACAGAAGTGCACCTCTTCTTCTCTTGCACTTTTGCAGGTAGTGGGAGTGAGACCTTCTGCGCATGTCAATGAAAGTATATAATCGGCTTCAGCTGGGGTCATGTATACACGGATTGTATGTGGATCGCTTTATTCAGCTTTCATGTATACAGATAGAATAAGATTCATTTAATCCGATTGTTTTCATTTAGCTTGAGGAAAACACTGCATGTAAATGCAGCTAATGTGTGGGCTGCAGAGCATTATAGACTGGACTGAAGGCCTTGAACCAGGAACCTTGGTTCATTCCTCTCCTTGATTTAAGGAGCCGGCAGAGACAGAGGCATCGCAGTGCTGTCTCCAGGCAACAGCAAAGTCAATCACTTAGTTTGCATAGATAATGACATTAGCTAATGTTGTTGCTGAGTAAATAAGAAATAAATTTACAATCAGCAGCAGGCTGGGTGGAAAATGTGATGAGCATCTGTTTCCTTCATTTCCTATTAGCAGAGAGGAAAAAAAAACACACCTCTTGTTTTAAAATCTAATATGATGTAGTGATGTGGGTCATCTTTCCGGCCTCAACTCAAGGGCTCAAGTGCTAATTTCGAATAATACAAATAGGTGTGGAAGCCCGGTGGTAAACAGGAGATGTTGTTTACATGCTTCATGAATCTAGACAGCTCTGTCAGCCAATTACTCTACATACCTCCTCACTCAGCAGCAGTGTCAGGTCGTTCTCACCTTGCATGAAGCACCTTAATATAACACCATTTATTTTTCTATTTATTGTGCGCAGCCTGTTCGCTGTTTGTTGTTTGATAGCTTATTATTGTTCCATATCCATGTAAACAGCAGAGCTATCCCATTACATTGTTTCATGCTTTACTGAAATTTCCACTGTCAGACTGAAGCACAGATTGCGTTCCGCTCTGCTCCTCTGCTCTGGCTTTGTTTGCATCACAAAATGATGTGCAAAATAAAACACGTTGTCTGTCTTTTCAACAGCTGACTCAAAAATATAAATTATACTGTGTCAATTTATGCATATAAACACATGACATGGTGTGTTGTTTGTGTTGGAGTTGTGGCTACTGACAAAATCTAGATTTCTGTCACAAGTTATAATGACAAGCATCGTTAACTCTTAGTGTTACATACAACCATCATGACCATTTAATTGACTGTTTAACAAATGGTCATTTCTGTCCATCCTAATACTGTCATTCATTTTCTTAATGTAGCCCTATGACACAATGCCTGACACAGTAAAATAGTAGTAGGGAACCTAATGAATTTTACTTCTCTTAATGACAACATTAATAGCCTAAAAATGATGTAATATAATGTAATGTAATGTAATATAATAACGTGAATATAAAATTGACAAAGAACATATGCATTAAATGTAAAGACATCAGTGAACACACGAAAAAGAATTTGGGTGGATTTGAGTTATTTGTTTCTTAAAGACCATACTATCTGTGTCATGACAGGTGAGAGAGTGTGAGTCCGTCAGATGAGCTTATTTTCTGCATCAATTGTTCATACAATGTGATCTGATCTTTATTTAAATGACAAGTGCAAATAAACAACATGTAACAAGGGCCACACACTCTAAAAGTAACTGTCCATGTGTAGTATGAGAGCCACTGGTCCTCTCTTCTAATTGGCTCACCAACCTGTTGTTGCCACAGCTCCAGAGAGAAGTCCAGCACCCATAAATAGCAAATAGACTTGTGCCCACCTGTGCACCTATGAGTGTGCTGGTCTTCAAATGAGTTGTGCATTTGAGCAAAGACCTGATCTGGTGTCAGTGTCACAGTATTATATTTAGAGCCTACCCTGTTGTGTCATAACATTCTGAAGAAGAATTTCAGAATATTTCACACAATATGACAGCAATGGTTGTATGGTGATATTCACTAACAACAGTGTGAATGTCTTTTTTTCCAAGCCAGACTGCTATGGTACAGACTCACAAATTTGTGAATCTGCACACAGACACACAGACATTCAGGAGTGCGAGTAATGGACATTTTCAGAACAGCTCTACTGAAGTCGACATGTCAACCGAAGAAAATTTGGGTTAACAGAAATTGGGTAGCCCTTTAATTCACATGCTGTTACCTCTGTAGTGATGACATGGTTACTATGTAGTAATGTGAAAAAATACAGTATTGCTGCAGTCAGCTAAAGTCAGAGTGATGCCAGGTTATTCTAGTGGTAGAATTATTTCTGTATATGCAACCACTATGTTTCTAATATTGTGTTTTTCTAATATGTTTAATTCTGTAAAGCGACTTTGAGTATTTTGAAAAGCGCTGTATTATTATTATTATTACTATACTGATTGCATTAATATCTCACGTTGCATTGTGAAGACAGGTGTTTTAACCAACAGCATGTCAGTGCTGTTGTTGCTCAAAATAACAGCAGCCAGTTTCCTCCACAGCCACATTCTCGCAGTGTAATGAAGCTAATGTATTTGTAATGTCCACAGTGTTACCTTTCAATAAGCCAAGAGCAGTGAGCAGCCAGCAGAGCAACTGGAGGAGGGCACTCAGACTAACCCTAACCCTATTAATTAACTTCCATTTCTAATGATAGAGAGAATAGCATATCCACTGAAGATGAAAGAAGTGTTTCTAGGTAAATGTCAGACGTGTTTTCTGCTGTAAGCAGCCAGAGGTGGTGAGTCAGACACTTGTGTTTCTGGACTTCCTCCTGAGAGGACCTCTCTGTTGATTAGAGATGTCACCTCCATTCTTCACTGTACTGTTCTCTCTCGGTGCACACGCTCTCCCTTCTCTCCCAGCACACTCATGTCCTGTCAAGGTGAACTGATCATAACCGACGCTGAGAGGCACAATTATTTTCCCCTTTTTTGCTGCGCTTATTGATCTTTTCCTGGTCAAAATAGATTACCCATCAGATTGAGTCCAAAAGGCTGCAGCGCGGTCATTCAAAGAGATGAAGGCAGTGCATTTCTTCTTCCTTCAGCTTTCTTTTATTTGATCATCTCCCTCCACCCCTGAGAGAGCAGAGAGTCGAAAAGTGTTTCAGATACCAGCCTTCAGATGCATGTTGGTATCTGTCACGATCTAATCACTCGCAGTGGTTTGCTGTCAGTCAACAGAGCACTCAGCACAGACTCCCTGAGGTAAAGCTCAAACACTAAACTGCAATGCAGAGGTGTCTCTGCTTTGAGATTACCATTAAATGCACTGATAGAATCTACGTTTGTCAAATGAGGGAACTGCTGATACTTGGAAAAGAGAGAAAATTTCAATTAAAGTAGACAGGTCTGGTTTTGTGTTCATATTATCCATCATTTAAGCAAATTTTACCTATCCGTCAGTCAGTGTGGGTGGGACTGTGGGTGGGACAGGAAACCAGACCAGTATTGGTTCCAGTCCAACGCCTGGGAAAGATATTCAGCCTTTTACTGGTCTACTGGGACCGCCCACATGAATGACACTGGTGGTGTCTGTAAGACAAAAAAAATCTTTATGGATGTTTTGACGGACCCCTGGTCCATCAGGATTAGAGCTGGTGCTCCCCATGGCCTGTCCACCTGTGCTCTGGTCTTATGTCCGTTTTTGTTGGAGGCCTTTATTCTGAAAAGTTGTATTCACCTACACGCTGCTTACGGCCCTGTGTGCACTGTCTCACCTGTGCATGGTCCCTGTGAGTTGATTTCTTTCTCTGTTCAGCACATTGGTACATAGAACATGTTTGCTGCTGTACTATTGTTGTAATCATACTTTCAGAAAGGACCTGAGAGTAGCTAGAAGACATGGCATCATTGAATACACATAGTATACACAAGGTTACACAGTCACATTTATACAGTAGATGACAAATTCTTCTCAAATTCTCATGTCAAAAAACAGACAACTGTGCCATCAAACACTTCAGTCATTCACTGTGTTGCTATAACAACACATATGTAGCAGACGGTGCTACAGTACATTACTACGCAGCTGGTATTGTTCCTGGTCAGCCATGAAACTGCCCTAAGGACCTGATGTGTGTGTCAGCTGCAGACAGTACATGGCACAGCTGTCCTCATGCTTCAGCTTACACTGCAGACTCCCCTGCTGAATATGCTCTGCTGTCTCGCTCCATCCTGCTTCCTCCTGGGCCTCCTGGGTCTAACACCACTGACCTCTACATGACTGTCAATACAGTATTTGTCTTTGCAAAACAGGAATCTGGTGTTAAGCATGCTCCTCCAGACAAGGTCTGACTGACCCCAGACTGGGTGCTCCAATCCATGGATGAGAGTCTGGGGACTCTATGGGGGTTCTGTGGCCTGGGTGGGGGCTGTGCTGGGTCTGGATAGAAATGTGAATGGACAGAATCATTACACAGCACTTTACACTGTGCTCCCATTTCCAGCTATACCCTTAGGGAGAGCATGAAGCTTGTAGTGCAGAGACAACCCCACTGGTGCTGAGATCAATGGATGTCAGAGTGGATGGCTCTCCTCCGCTGATGATGTTTCCTCCCTCAGCATGAACACAGAGTGTTACTGTGTAAGGTGCTCTCTTTCCCTCCCCCAGCCTCAGCAAAGAGCACTGCGGCATTGTGTAGTACAATAGCTAGTCACAATCTATAATAGGCGGGTGATTTTCGTATATCAGAGCCAGGGAACTGCACAAGGTGGAAATTACCATTAAGGAGATTCACTTCTCACACCTCTGTGGATTTCAACTACATATTTGAACCAGATGAGGGACTTTAGGCACTGGATGTTTGGATTTGAAGCTATTAGAGAAACAAGCTGAGGGAATGTGAGACAGATCAGCTCCCATCTCTTGTCCTGTGTCCACTGAACTGTCAGTGAATCACACATTTTCAAAGTGAAAGCACTTTCCTCAGTGTTTCAACTGGTTTCAGTCAGCTGCTCTATTTGTTGTGGACACAGGAGACTCTCCTTTGTGGATATTTCAGCTCCAGGTGAAAACCTCCCGAACCACTGACACTGAAGGAATCCAGTTCATGAGAAGCTGATGATCCTATGCTACTTAATGGCATCACCCAGTGCAGTCCTGCGTTACTGTTTTCACCAGGACAACTTTAGAGGCACACGTTACAGATCGTGTGTTAAACACCAGAAAAGAGACACTTGAGTGGGTCAGAGAAAAGTGTAGAGGCTGTGATCTCAAAAGTCTGCAGGTTTTCAATGAAATCAATACAATAAATGTTTTATTACTTGACTTTGGTTGTACTCACTTTACCATTTAAAGGAGTCACTGCTTTTTTAGCAGGTTTATCAACATAATAAGCAGGCCATCCTAATTGTTCGTAGATATCGCCCACAGTATTGCATTTTATACGCGTAGAATATTTGTTTATGATTTAGTTAAATAATGCAGCCAGAGGCCGATGCCCATTAGGACAAAGCCATTAGGCCTGATAATGAAAGACCTGATAGAAGAGCTGGCAGGTCTTAATGTGCCTGTGAAGAAATAACAAGCATCAAATAAGGAGCTTAATGTGTTGTCAGACTGTCTGGACTCCAGAGGAAGGAGGCGTGGCAGGAAGGATCTGGAAAGTGATGCTGGCTTTTCAATAAATTGCCATCTAATGAAAGATTATTGCATTTTTCAGCACTGGTGACCTTGAGACAGTTTAATGAATAGATATCGGTTTGGTCACATTATCTCACCCTCACAAACACCGCTCATCACAGTAAATGCTTCTTCCATATTTTGCCTATGAGCCGTGACATTCTCTCCAGCACTGATATTGATGCTCGTGTCCGTTCATTTGCTCATTTGGAGGCAATTACATCTGATGCCATTTGTCAGAATGCAGACGTGTGCGTTTTGGCGAGTGTGCTGCTGATTTGCGCCGCTGTCCGTCAGGGTAATTAAACCACAACGAGAGGTGGGGCACCTGATTGATTTCTCTGACTCTTTTGTGTATAGCAAAATGGCTCAAATGGAATTCACTGTGACATCAGAAATGCTCACATATGGACTTTCAACACACATGCACACACACACTCACATAAAAACCAGCTGCTGTCTGACCAGCCAGGAGGTTGACATACTGTCAGACCATTAGCAGCTCTTGAGCTGATGGAGTGTTGAAATCTCAAAGACAAGAAAATCTGCTCCATTGTGTGAAAGCATTGGGAAAAAAATCCACCCAGCTCTAAATGAGGCTGTTTAATCACTGCAGCTGATGCACTGTTTCATTTTGCAGCACCTTTTTGCACACACATCCACCTTTCTTTTCCCTCATTGTCTTACCAGCCTGCTGTGGTGCCTGTCTGGCTTCTTTTTGGTGGAATATGAAGTGGTGCAAGGCAGTCACCAGGGAACCAATTACTATTTCAAAGATTGCCTGGTTTTATCTATTTTTTATGGGAGGTGCGGCATGGAGGGGCGCTCTCATACCAATGCACCCCTCCTCATTCCCTCAGACCATCCATTCTGAGACAGCCTTCAGTATCAAGAGTGCCAGTTTTTAACCACACTGGTAAGATGACCATGATATTACTAAGGCTCAGAAATCCATTTAGATGGCCGACACAGTGTTTTACCTTTCCTTCCTCTCCTCACTTTATGATCACAGGAAATGGTTGAATTATATATAGTTTTTGACTCTGCTGGTTATCTGTGAATCTTTAGTTCTTCAGACAGAGAGACTGCTGCTATTTTCAGTCATACAGCCCCTCATTCATTGCCTTTGCTTGCTTACACTGAACCAAAAAAATGTCAGAATATAATACAGAGTAAGGAAGAATAAAGGCCATTAACAGGCTGTTTCAAAGAGGCTTTGGAAAGAAGAAACATGAAAACATAGTTCATGTTTCCTAAAGTGTAAATTCACATGGATTTGAAATGAATTAACTTAAATGGTCACACAAAGATGGGTGAGAGTCTGAGATATTATGATGTTTAGTTCAGGCACTAACAGCACGTGGTTAAGGTTTGGGGAAGATCATGGTCTGGTTAAAAACAGAAAAAAGTCAGTTTTCATTTACAGTAACCCAAATTAATTTGGCTGCAACTCACCCCTGGCCATGTGCATCTCCTACAGAACACATTAGCTGTGCCTGTTAGTTGTATATAAACAGGGTTGATGGGCAGATTCTAGAATTGTGGCAACAATGGTGAGGAGGAAGAATACTAGTTTGAAAACATGGAGATAAACAATGTAGCTTTCAAATTCTGAAGATGAAGTGTTTATAAAGAAAAACCTTAACCCTGATTACATCTTCACCTTTCTCAGATATAAAAAGCCTCTTTAAAGGCACAGAATACATTACATACCGGCACAGTACAGATGTGAACATTTGCAAACCCTCAGGGGCTTACACCAAACTGCTTCCTCAACAGCTCAGATTTTCTGACACATTGACCTCAGATGTGAGCAGGTGTCAGACTTTAGTCTTCTTGTGTGGTCAGCCTTCATTTCTGCACAACTCTGATGTCACTTTTATTATTTAATGTTTTTTTTTTTCAGACTAAATGATTCATTAAGTAATTTAGGAAGAGATTAAATGGGTTGTGGCCTTGAGTGTAAATATTGTGAGAATCAGCATGTTGTTTTATCATCCTAATGTCTCAGGATGTTCTCATCACACACCGGGTGTGTAGTGTTTGACCTGTGGCACAGTGAAATACAGCTCACCAATGTGACCACGCTGCAAACTGGAGTGTAATGCCTGGCGAGGGAGGGGGAAGAAACACGTGTCAGCAAAATGTTAATGTTGTTCCTCATTACCGCTGTGCCGTCGGAAATGGCACATGAAATAAACCATCTCCCTGTATTGTCACAGCATTATGGCTGAAGCACCATGTTGCAGATCACAAGGGGGGAGGATGATGGGGATGGGGGGTGTTGAATTATGGGAATGATCCGGTGGGTACCATAGGTGTGCTCAAGGCTCATGTCCCTCCACTATATATTTCTGCCTCTTTCATCACTGTGCACACCTCATACATGTAAAGCAGCCTTTTGATGGAGAGAGGGGCAGAAAGGAGGAAGAGTGTCAGGGAGGAAGATGAGTGGAGTTAAGCCAGAATGTTAGAGGAGAGCAGTGAAATAGAAAGATTGTTTTCATTAATCTTTATTTATTCACACGAGACTGACTCTCTCTCTCTCTCTCTCTCTCTCTCCCCCTCTCTCTCTCTCCCTCCCTCCCTCCCTCTCTCTCCCCCTCTCTCCCTCTCCTCAGCATCCTGGTTTTTATTCACGTTTGCCCCCATTTACACCTGAGAGCTGCCCAGTCTTTACTGTGGCCACTGTGTAGCTCCCTGGACCTCGTGAGGGTTAAGTGCTTTACACAGGGGCACCTTCGCTTCGATAATTAAGGCGGTAAGTGTTTTATTATTCACTTCCTCTGCCCAGATTTCACAGTAATGTTCATGTCAGAGAGCAGCTTTTCTACACTGTAGACTGGTGCCACATTAAAGGAGCCAGTTTCCTCTATGGCTGAATGTATTTTGAGAGTGACTGATGGTGAAGTTCAGCCATTTACATCACAGAGGGTGTATGAGATCTGCTTTCACCACCATGCCACAGAGGAGACTCTTCTCTGTGGCATTTGCCTCCCTCTACCTGTGGTGTTTTCGCATACTACTGCCACCAACTGGATCACAGTGTCTGATCCATGTCCAGTTTCCAATTTTAGTATGAATGGAATCACACTCAAGTTCCCACAACTGGGGAAACGATGCAGCTGTATGCAAGATATATCCATTCCTTTGCCAGTTAGAATGTGTTTCTGTCTAAGCGTCAGTTTCTTATGTTTGTAACGGATCATGCAGGTTGACAAAATGTCTCTGAGAAATTCTTCTCATACACTATCCATAAACTAATCTGGAAAAAGAAATATGAATCACATTGGAAATCTAATGTCATGTAATGACATTTTGACAACTAAAAGTAACCACCACACCCCAACCATCTCCTAGCAACTGCTGCTGTTAAAAAAGTGCAGCCTCACATATTAAAAACACTGAACATTAACAGTGATTATGTTTCCTATGAACCATCTACAGTGTACTTGACAGTTAGTGAATGCATCCTACTTGTCAACCTTAATCCCCTTCTGTGTAGAATCATTCTGAGTGCACTCAGCCGTCGCACGAACAAGTTAAAGCAGTCGACGACTGTGATTCACAAATTGGGTCATGAGTTTGATGTTTGCCTTTGTTTTCTCTTGTAAATAAATGATAGCAGCTGGGAGTTTGTTTACAACTTGTATAGTCATCTGATCATTTATGTTCCCTCATCATGTTCCTTTGCATATTCTGCTCATGTTGTGATGTTAGTGTTAGAAAACCCTATAAGAATAATGACCTAACCTATGGAAATAGTAATGTATTGTAACATCATTTATATTCATTCACACTGAGTTGCCGGGTGGAAAAAAAAACAAGTAAACCCAGAATAAGAATTGAAACAGGAAGCACTGTGTTATGAGGACAGCACCTGGAACTAGAGTTCCCTGCTTCTAAAAGCCAAAGCATTAAAGTGATAGTTACAGTAGTCAATGTGTTAACTGCAGTATATTCAGATCAGATAGTTGATAGTTAGGGGAGGTGGCCTGGTCAGAGGCATATAGGAACAGGGCAGATAACCTAGGTAATTGCCTAGGGCCTCAAGCTGGAAGGGGGCCCCCAGAGACAGCTGACATGGTCCATATCAATGACAACATGACGTTGCCAATGGCTGTGTACACAGAAAATTGTGCATAGTATGAAAAATGTTATCGTATGCACTGCATACAATGAGTTAGCACTGCCAACGCCAATTCTCCCATTAGCAGTAGCATAATGCATTTGTTGTCAAATGCTAACATTGCTAACTAATTACTAATTACTACTTACTAATTTTTGATTGGAAGGGGAGGCTCTTGCCTGGGCCCCCCCCAGAGTGTCTAGAAACACCCCTGCATGGGCCTGGAGCACCAGTACTGAGGCAGAGTGACGTGCTGCTGTGCACAGGGTCTGCAAAAACTCTGTTTCAGACACTTTTTTAAAAGATGCTCACTGAAATCATCCAATAACCACATACGCTGGTTTAAAATATGTTCAGCACTTTATCTTCAAGTGAAAATATAGTGAGGTTCAGCTCTTTCTGTTCTGCAGCTGTGGCTTGTTACAGTGTGCTCTGTAGGTGTGCTTGTCCATAGTGCCAAAGGTAAGTGCCTTTTGACAGGAGAATAACACACTGGGAATATCCTGCATGTGTACATTTTAATGGATATCTGATTGTTTTGCTGGACCTCTTTTAAAAGGGTCTAAAACACTTATTCAGCTGACCCCGTGTACAGCAGCACATCGCTCTGCTGGTGCAACACATTCTCCATCACCTCTCCTCACCAGCAGTGCACTGATCTGAAAGCTAACATTGCTGTCACTGTCTGACTGATAACGCTAAAAGATGGCGCCCATGGAAAAAAAATGGAGGATGAAAATGAATAGCTGGTTAGTAACAGGAAGAATTAAACGGAAAGAGTCTGGAGACAGATGGTGAATCTACAAATGATCTCTCCTGTCAGACACAGAAGACAAATTGAGCTTTGTACATTTTTCAGTTGCATCTTGAATGTTTGATTTTCATCAGTATAATAAATTATTTTTGAGATTTAAAGTGGGCCCATCATGGGGAACAGAACTTCCCTGTCAGTGACTGTGCACTCCACTGGTGGAAATTAGAGGCAGCACATCTCAGCACAGTTTCCCCCCTCACTCCAGAACCATCTGTAGCTATACAGACGATGTTCAGCCAGTGGTGGTCAGTTAACTACGCTCTGATTGAAGACAAACATGCTTCCAGATTAGAACTGTTAACTCCACTCACTCTCCTCTGCTCTTCTGTTTGATCAGACGCAGCACTGCTGGTTATTTTAATGAGCCAGAAACATGAGTGGATGGTTTGGCAGATAGTGAAATGGACTGAGAGCCTGAAAATATTTCCCCCTATTTTCTATTTACTCAGTCAAGAACCACTTTGAGTTGAAATTATGATGTGTGGTTTTTATACAATATAATTAAGATGTGAGAAGCTGAAACTAAAGCATTAGAGGACGTGCTTCATTAATCCTCAGTCCTGTTCAGTAATGTAAAGTGAGAGCAGAGTAGCCTGAGAGCCAGGAAGGTAAACTAACCACTGCTACAATTCAACATTAGCAGGGTTGCTTATAATATTGATGACAAGGTGGTGAGGGCTGGGGGAGTGTGAGAGATGGGGAGCGGTAGACGCACAGAAAGTGAGAGTGTTAGGGGTCAAGGTTGTGGTTGTGAATTACAGAGGAGGAGCTGGACAGTGGTTCGTGTATTACCTCAAACAAAGGTCACAGACATGTGTGCCTGCTCTGAATGTGAGAGAGGGTGTGTAATTGAGATGTTAATGGAGAGGATAATGATCCAGAGCGTCCCATGTTGCCACCGTAGGGCCCCACCACACACCAGTGCTCTTCAGCTCTCCCGCTCCCCTCCTTTGTTAGAAACGCAGAAAAGTGAGGCCATTATTACATGCAGAGTTAACAGGACCCCGAGCATATCATTATGGTGTGATTGTAGAGAGTTATTACTGTTTGCAGGAGTGCAGCTGACAAGGCTTCTGGCCCATGCTTTCAGACCGCCAATTTACATTTCTGGTCAGCGCTGACCGCCCGCTCCCACTGGCACTGTTCTCAATTCCACGCTCTGTTGCACATGGATCTGCAGAAAAGAATTGACAAATGAAGGCTTTCTTGCCAAAATGCAATTCAGCCATCTCTGTAAAGGACGATCATTTGCTCGATATTTAAAGAACAAGACAAGAGGATGGTATCCTGTGAAATTTTTATAGTTCTTGAGGAGAGGGTTGAAGATGAACAATAACGTGAGCAATATTAAAGCCAGCTATCATTTTCCCTTTTGAATGGTCACAATTTTGAAGCAGTGATTTTGGAATGAGTCCTGCAATATTGATCAGCGTGCTCCATCCCATTCTTATAAATGTAATATCTCACTGATGCCGAGAGGGAATTCTTTTGAGATTGTGTCCAAGTGAATGTTTGGGCACAAAGTGTTGGCTGGAGGTTACCTTATGAAATGTTTGCTAATTACGGATCAGTTTCACATAAATGTCTACAAGGATAAAATGAAGTGATGACATTTTATGTTGAGGTCAACTGCCCTGTGACATAATGTTGCAAGGACACTTTTGTTTAGTGTTGTGACTACATTAGACAGACTGTTATCTGGACCTATGCTTTTTGGACTTTTATAAGTTAGTGATTATCCCATTTTGATGGAGCTTCTATTTTAACAGCCGCATCTTTTCTTGCCTCCATAGCTCTACTCACCAGCCACTGTGGTTCAAGTCAGTAACTTCAGAGATACACACACAGGTGAGAGATGAGACTGTTGGTTTTAGGATCTGTAAATAAGAGCTTACAATAATACACAACTATTTCCTAACATGTAAAGATATATAGTAATGGCTAACCTTCTGTTAAATAGTATGAATGTTGTTCTGGCTATCTGGCTGGTAAGGTGGAACAGAGGTTCACTCTGAGATGTTGTAGCTTACTGTGGCTTCCAGCAGCAGTGAGGATCATTTCTAAAACCTTTAACTATTGGAGTTGATCATAAAGAAAAAGGGGAGTCAAGCTATATGTTCATGAACTTTATTACATTTTTTCAATTATGTAGTTGTGATTTATTGCAGCCAGGAAATGCAGGAAAGTTGTATGAAAGTTATAATTGTAATTAATATTATAGAGGTGGTACAAGATCTTTTGATGTTGCTGCTGCATCCATATTTGAAGCAGTAGTAGTATGTCATGCAGCTTTGTTTTCCATCAGAATCAGCTTTACTGGCCACATACACACACGGGGAACATGACTCTGTTTTATGTTTCTCTGAGTGAACTGACGTTTTACTCTAATATATATAGACATACAGCAGAGCAAGAACAGAGCCTAACAGAGTCAAGTCAAATCATTTTTATTTATATTCATATATCACAAATTAACTTTTTATTAAATTCCTTCCCTACATATATAATGCAGATCTGGACAGATGTGGATGCACTGCTGTGGCATTCAACCACAAATCAGACACATTCACTTTTTTGTTCTTGTCAGTCCAAGAACTGATGCCAGACTTCTTATAAAACATTTCATTTGAGCTCTGCATCATGACAACAACACATCATCTTCTACCTACGACTGTGCTCTCATCTGAATACTATGTAAATACACATACTGTGAATTCACTATCGGTCTGGCAGGTCCAGTTCTTTACTTGGCGAATGACGGGAGCGGGTGATCCATAAATATTCTGATCCAGCAGCCACTGTGGCCTGCAGTTTCCTGGCATGACTGTCAGTTGCCATCTGAGCTCAGCTATCATAGGGTTTCTTTCTAATTTAAATGGCAGTTCAGAGTAATGGCATGTTCACAACAACCATGTTTGGAGCAGATTTCTGGCCTGGTACTGTGTGGCACCAGATAAGAGTAAAGAGATGAGTGGAGGAACACTTTCACTGGGACTGTGGTTTAGTTTAGGAGCAAAGAGTTCACTGTGTTTTTTATGAACCAAAGACAAAAGTGTTTTGCTCATACTGGTAGGTGAGAAGAGCCTGATGAACAGTCTTGTCCTTGCTGGATCTCATCTACCTCCAGCTTTCTATATGCCAGTGGTCAACAGCTAGTGGGCCATGGGCCAAAACTGGCCCACCTGTAGCAATACTTTTTTTTCTTTTCTTTTTACCTCATTTCATTTCACATTATTTTGATGGTCTGATTTTTGTATATCTTACAATATTGGACTGATCATCCCATATTTAGCTGACAGTCTAAATACCCCCACCTGAAGCATGCTTATTATATTATGAGTTTATAGGTTTTATTAAATAAGTTTGTATGTTATACTTTTGTCCATGTTGAGAGCGAATAACATGCACAAAGAATCATGCATCAGTGCAAAGTGCAGTTGCTGATAAAATCACTTCCTGTTTAGCAATTTTGCCAATAAAAGGTTCCAAGAGTTCTGCTGCTTCACAGACCTCTAAAACAGCCAGATGATGTGCCAGATGATATGAAAAACACAAGTTCTGTAAATCTGTAAATGTGACTGTGGGCCACAGCACCACATGTGAACAAAGTTGAATCTTGTTGCATTTATAGTCACTTTCTTAAGTTGGCCTTTGATGATGCTCTGGCTGCCATTAACACAATTAACTGATCAAAGCCAAACTTGTTTGGCGCCCCCTGCTCTGGATGTCTGTGTGTTTACAGTCAGATTAATTGCACAAATGGTGATGCAGAGAGTCTCTTCTTGAATGTGTTCACTGTTTCAGTGTCTTTTTTGTGCGTCTGTACCAAGGCTACATGAAAGATGAAAAAGAGTGTTAAAGGTGTTCTCTGACCTCACCTTCTGTGTGAAGTTTGAGGAGATGATGAACATGGTGGGTTGGGTCCTCACATATCAGCAGCTCTGTGGTGATGATGTCTTGAGCCGTCCTCATAACCCCTGCTGAGTAGCTCTATGGTCCCTCCCGGTGCAATGGGTAGACCATGCTATGGTATAGTGCAGCATGATACCCTCTGATGTGCTCTGGTATCAGGAGCTCTCCTCAGCTTCCTCAGAAAGAAGAGGTATCATTGAAACACCAGGCTGTCAGGTTTCACACCTTCTCCTTGTAAACTGATGGAGATCTGGCCCATGACTGTTGTCCTCTGCAGATATGATGTTTGTTGCACCAACAGAGAGGCAGTTTAGACAGTTGCCTGAACTAGAATAACAATGTGGAAGTTTGAACTGCAACCCAAGGACAGCATCCTGACACACAATATGTGTGTGGTCTACCAGGAGATCCAGAGTGAGACAGAGGACAGGGCTGATGTATATTTCCTGTAATTCAACTTGACGGTGGTCAGAAGTGGCAGAGATGGTGCGTCACCAGGGTGGCTGTGGTCATAGTTATTCAGACAATGTTGTGGATGGACAGGATGGTTGTTGAGCTGAGGCACACTGAGACAACAGAGCAGGTCAGAGAGAGGTTGAAAATGTTGGTCAAGACCTCTGCTAACAGACCCTCACATGGCTAAATCACACGCCCTTGGACACCATTAGATCCAGATGCTTCCACTGACACTGCACAGTGCCCTGCTGACCTCATTAGTCTCTATTGTGGGTCCATGGTGATCTGGTGGCAGTCTGTCCATTTCCCTAATGTTGTTATCTTTGTCGCAGCAGGAAAAGAACATGTTCAGGTCCTCTGCCAGTGAAGAGCTGCTGCTTACAGTCAGGCTGTCCTTCATCTAATACTGTGTGACAGCCTGAATGCTTTGCCACGTGTCGGGGATCATTGATAAAATTGACCCTGATCCCACAGTTTGCAGTTGCTTTTTGCTGCTTTAGTGCTTTGTTCTTGCTGGACCACAGGCTGCAGTATCATTAGCTCTGTAAGCAGCCTCTGTAAGCCTCAGCAGATTCTCTATCCTTTTGTTTATCCAGGGCTTTTTGGGAACACTTTGCCTTACCAGTGATGACATTTTGTGTGTAAAAGTTTATATAAGAACACTGATTACGTATATTGTTCTAAGTCAGCTTTGTCAGAGCTGTCTTGTAATTGTGATACTGCTGCTGAAGGCTAAAATCTAACTGCTCTCCTTTCTTGTTTAACAAAGCTAATGAGTGTTTATAGTCATAAATAAAGAAAGGTGTCCAAACTGTCCTATGTGAGGACACAACTTCATATTCAGTCTATCTTGGTGTTAACATGGTCTAATGTGTTTTCCCCCTGCCTGGGCTGCACATTTAACATTGTGTTTAGATCTGGAGAGAACTGATGTCAGGTTTGTTTTGATAGAAACCCCCCTATTGAATTGCTATTTTCAATTAACTGAGTTAGCAGCTCAGTGCTAACTTGGCATTAGCATGTTGGTATGTAAACTGCCATTGCAGAAATATCAGAGAATTCCCCAGGTGTGTGCAAGGGCCTGCAGTTCAAACCCATGTGTTCTGGATGTACAAAATCTGACAGTTGAACACAACGCAGTGTTTATACACATCATATACATCACATTGTGGCTTAGTCAGGTTTACGTAAGAATCAGGATACAACGGTTCTTTGTACGTCACTGTGACGTCTTAGCCGGTTGGCATTGTTGGAAAAGTGTCCATATTTGGATGACAGATAGTCAGGTTTATGGCTTGTGGTGCAGCTGGTCTTATAGCCCTTCACTTCCCTACTCTCATTAACTCTCTGAGGTTTCATATATTAATATGAAATTACCTGGCTGTAAAGGGCCCATGTTTGACCTGTGTTGACCCACAAGAAGATACTTTTGTGGTCAGAAACCATCTCAGTGTAGTTTTACATCTCTCTCAGGCTTCTCTCTGGAGCTCAGAAGAAAGGAGGCTCTGAGCCTCTCTTCTGATTAGCTGAATGTTTTCTGAGTGTTCCAATAAAGACATACCAGATTTCGAGTAAACACTGAAAGTCTTGCATAGTTTTTAATGCTGGGTTCAACTAGGTGGGGTTTGAAGCATGGCTGAAAGTGGTGTCCTCTTTGTTGTGACATCACACAGTTTCTGTTGAGTTGGTTCTAAGGCTCATTTTCCATCTCTGAATACAGAACTCTTTGATACTTTAGCAGGTATGTGGTCCAATATGTTGAAATGTCTCATTACTTAATGTCCAAAACTGAAGTGAAAAACAATACACACATCCTCTTGCCCAATTCTGGGTGAGTGCTGGACCAAAAAAGAGATACTTAATGTCCAACCATTAACTGCAGCTGTCAGATAAACATAATGCAGTAGTAAGTATAATATTTGTTTCTGGGATGTAGTGAAGGTGTTAAGTAGAAGACAATGAAGTGAACTGGGTGTGTCACATTTTTGCTACATATCAGAATGGTCAAAAATACAAAACCCCAGTGTGAATCTAAGTGCCATGCTTTACACAGACCACCAAAGTTGTGAAGACATGATAGATGGTGAGGAGCTTTGACAGCCTCCCTCCAGTCACAGTGATCTCATTCTTTACTGGGAGTACTGGCAACTTGATCTACAACATGAGAGAGAGAGAAAGAGAGAAGAGATGCCACACACTGCTCAGTTCACTCCCCCCATCCTCCTGAGACCTGCTGTGTGTGATGGTATGCCACTATTTTTAAACATGTCGTCATCGGGATCACTCGTGCGCCCCCCCCCCCCCCCACACACACACACACACACACACACACACACACACACCACCACTACCATCACCACTCTCCCCTCAGTGAGTGTTGCTGTGAATCCTAACCCCACCCTGCTATGCTCAGCAGGGAGTCTGACTACACTTGCATTGAAAAATCAACTCTCCATGAATATTGAAAGGGGTTTTTAGCATGCAACGCATGTGTCTAGAGAAACAGCCTCCATTCTGCTGGTAGAGCAGTTAACATGACGACATGCACCTGCCTGGCTGCTTAAACTGCAAAATCTATGAGGTGCTCTGAACACGACACAGAGGTGAAAGGAAACGAGTTGGTGCTACATGTGTGACTCACCAAGCCTTGACACATGTTGTGTGTGAGAATGAGCTGTGTGTTTGAAGAGGCCTGTGAATGAATGAGAAAACAATACCACATCTGAAAGCCTGTTAATGCAGATACCCAGGCTTGAACTTCCTGCTCTGGCAGTGTTTTGTCCCATCTGAGCTGCCACTGGCTCACTTAAACATTCAGGATGAAACCATTGCACAAGTTGTTTTATTTAATCCACAAGCCACAGATATTCAGAAACAGTCATAATTAGCTCCTATCTCAGCTGATGAAACTTTAAAGAAACAGTTGAATAAGGAATGCCTGTTTGGTTTCCCTATTTGCAGGATGAATGCACAGGGGCCAGCTAATGCAGTGATTTAGTTGTTAATCCAGGATTAAAAAGTGAAGATCATCTGTTCTCCAACATGTAAATAAACCCTCGCTGTGTTGGGAAGTTTGGTAGAGGACTACAGCAGGTAAACCAGCATCTTTATTTGTTTAGTCTGGCTCAGCAGATTTGGATCCTCTGTGATTGGCCAAATGTTGCTTTATTCTTCCCTCCCTTCCAACCTCAAAGCTCCTCCATCTGTAGAAACAACAATAGTAATCACTCCAGCTAACAGGCTACATGCCAAAGATGGATAAACAGATTTTCCACACTTGTGTTTTGAGCAGTATGTTAGATTCTTTTTGAGTACAAGTTGTATGTAAGTTGTACATAAATGTTGTATGTAGATTACAGAACTTTACTTCCCCTTAAATGTCTTGTAGTTGTGGTTGGTGCGACTGGCATGCCATGAGTCTTGGGATAGGCTGGGCCACAAAGGATCCTTCCATTGGTGCGTTCATTGCCCAGAAAAAGAAGGTCATACTTCTCAGATGCATTTGAAGGAGGTTAGTCACTAACTACTGTGACTAACAAATTGAGCCTCTAAAGGATGTGGCTGACACAGCAAGTTAGCTTGAATTAACATTTAACCGGAAGAACTACACCCACAGTGGAACCGCAGACACAATTTTATCGGAAATCCAAAATATTATGACCACTAGACCTGTGTGTGCTGTTCTTCATTTGCATGCCAACAAAAAAGTTCAGACCTGCCAAAGAATGAACAAATAGCATTAGTGCCAAAGCAATAGATCCATCCAATCCTCTAAGCCGCAGCTTACACACAGTTACATCTTGTCACTTGTTTGTTGTTTGTAACTCCTTAAATAATCATTCATTTCCTGGTCCATCGCACAAGCCTGTTGCTACAATGGTTTGACCCTTGTCAGATTTACTGAGGTATGAAACTGCCTGTTTCTGTTTGATCCAACATATTGATGCATCATTGACATCAACATTATTTGCTTTGAGTGAGTGGTCATAACGTTTGTATCCTGTAACCATGGTTGTTGCAACTTGTTTACTGCAGAGAATGAATTCGATAAGAAGATGTTAGCACAGTAGCAGGTCTTTTGAAATATGCTGTACCTCTCTCTCTGTACGGAAGCATGTGCATAGACAAGTTGTTTCAACCATAACCCTGTTCCAGAGATTTCAATGAGAATATTTAACTATTCATTCTGAGTGTGAAGTCAGTGTTTGAGCTAGAAGATGATCAGTTTGTAGATATTTTTGATTTGTGTACAGTTTGTGTAAATAAACAAGTGATCTTGATTTCTGACCTTTGGGTCTGTTGATTGGCAAGCTAGCTATTCCACCCTGCTAATTGTCATGGTAGCTCGTCACCTCCTGGCATTAAGCTCTATATTTAGCACACAGACTTGGGCATGGTATCGATCTTCTCATCAGACTCTACACAAACAAGCATATTTCTGAAAAGGGTTGTAGCATGTGAATCAGCAGCAAACATATTTTGTTGACCTCTGCCATATCACTGGTGGATAGTAAAGCAAACACCAATTTGGTTAGAGAGAAAAAGGATAATAATCTTGGATGGCAGCTTGCTGGTGATCATTAGGCATACTCTTCTTACAGGCAGACAAAAGCAGGAGCTTTGTCTTACAGTACGAGCCATCCAGTCATTAGAATGATATAGATATGGGTCTGAAAGCTGCTGATTCACCTGTTGGTTATCTCAGAGCTTCTGTTTGTTTTTGTTGTCAGTAATCCATTCAGCTGCAGTGCCTGGGGACATGTGTCTGCTTTGAAATTCAGTTTTGCAGCTGCTCTGTGTGAAATGGTGCTTTCAGGATAAAGTTGCTAAAACTTAAAAAAAATTTAATCAAAACTGGACGAGGATTTGTGAAATTCCTCAGGCGCACATTGTAAAATCACCCAGTGTAAAATCACCTCTGTACTCTGCGGCCCTGACCACACACACATGCACACACCTTATGATAGCTGGTGTTCCCACTGCGGCAGGTGTGCAGGAGCTTGTAATGATGCCCTGGCAGCCTGGCTGGTTTTATGAGTGATCCCTGGCACTGAGCATGCACCGAGCCAGGAAACACACCTCTGTTTCCGACTGGACCTTATTAATTAACAACCTGTGACTCTTTCCCCTCCACTTTCACCCAGTGAACAGACCCAACACAGCTGCTCCACAAGTCTGTTACAGCAGGAACAGAGCCTGGTGCTGCTAAACACTGACCAGATATATTGAGCATAGAGTCCATATATTCTATACTATTTTCAATACACAATAAAAATTCTAATGCCTACATTTGATCTAAACTAAACGTGAGCGTAATGGTCTTTGAGAAACAAATATGTCATGCAGGTGTGATTGATGATGTGAAGAAGATTCACATCGATTGGTCTGTAATGTATATGTGACCTGAACAGTCAAGTATATGAAAAGCTGTATGGTTCTTACTCAGTATGTTCTATTAACCTGTCTAGAATCTCAGGCTCTCTCTAAAGCCTCAGCAGTGTTTTGAAATAGGCTCCACAGATGAACCTTGAGAGCAGTGGTTCCCAGTGGACGTGTATATCTGTAAAGACAAACCTCTTCCATTAGCTTGGTCCATTTGGTGAGACAGTGCCATTTAGTCTGAGGATTTACTCTCACCCCACCAACCACCTGCTGGCTCAAGTGCTCCAGGTGAAAGATCAGAGAACTTGGAGATGGTCAGAGGAGGAAACATCAGAAGGACTCAACTACATGTTTCAGACCCAGACTCAGAGGAGGAGTCTGTGGAGACCAGAACCAGAGACTAACAGATGGATCAGAATGGTAACTTATTCATTTATGATGTTTGTGTCCGACAGTGACAGTGTGTTAGTGGTTGTGCTAATGCTAAATGCTAGCCCACTGACAGGGTTTCAGCTTTATTTAGCTCTGCCCCCTTCCCTATAACTTGACAGGATTGGTTCCTTCAGTTTGTGATGTATGAAAAGCTGAATCTGATTAAATGAGGCAGCTTAAGGTGGAAACAGTCAGTCATGACGTTGACTGATGTTGACTCACATGTCTTGTATCATATCAACAGGATTAAACACTTTCATCAAACAGTAACAGTGTGGTTTCATTCAGAATCAGATAAAGTAAGTGTTTTATAACTCTTACCAGAATGTGAATCTAAATGAAGCAGGTGCAGGATGTCAAGTGTCCACAGTGGTTCAGAGCAAATGTGTGTAGTTTCTGTCTGCAGTGACGTGTTCTTAGACTTTTGCTTTTAGTGTGATTATCCTGTCTTCCTGTCTGAGTCTCCTTGGTTTCAGCCTTGTGTCCACACACCTTTGTTGCCTCCCTCCATCTCCTCTGTGAGTCAGATTTAAAAGGCTCAGCAGCTGCATCTGATGGGAACACTCATCCTCCCCCTACGACCAAAGCATAATGGCCCCCCAACCCCTCTTCGTTCCACCTCACCTTCACCTCGCCGCCGACCTCGCCTCCCCCAACATCAAAGCTGTGTGCACAGTGTGGCCTCTCATAATTCAATTCAGTATCAGCTCTGATCCAGCACATCAACAAGTCCACAGCTTCAGGATGTCATTGGCTGAACTCTTGAAATGCTCCTCTCCTCTCCACACCTCCCTCCCCCCTTCACACTTTCTTCCCGGGGTTAAACAGAATTTGATCTCTTGCTTTGTTGTTGAAAAGAGCCATGTTGTCGGATGTGGAAAGAGCTTTAGAAATTAGATTTAGTGCATCATGGACAGGTTGTGTCGGGGGTTATGATACAATACAGAAAAAAAAGATAAACTAGTTTCAATCAAAGGCAAAGCTGTGAAAATGAAATTACTTTCCTGTTTTTTTTTTTCCTTTTTTCTTTAATCTCATCCACATAAGAATGTTCACAGGGTGTTTGCTCATCACATTTTTGTCACTCTCTCTCAAACACCCCAGCAGCCATGTGCTTGAAGTCTGCATCTGGTGTTAGTTTTTCTATATTTGCATGGTGTTGGCATGTAATTTAAGATACATGACCGTGCATGGCACTTTAATTAGATTGCCTTTTTTAATGTGAATTCGCCCCTTGTTGGAATTTAATTTGCACCAAAAACCCCTGGGCTGTTCATTTTGCGTGACAGGAAGACTGACACACATTAGGTGCTGCTCCGTGTAACAGAAGCATGCGTAGCATTATTCGCTTTGTCTTGGCATCCTAATTTCATTAACTGAACCAAAGCTGCGTTTTTGTAATGCATTAAATCCGCATTTTTCAGCTGCTGCTGTCGTCAAGTGCTGTTGTTTATGTTGGGATTGTTTACAGTTCCCAATAATGTCTGTGACAAGCTGTTGTTCTTTCTGTTGCATCACAGTTTCAAGATATTAAGCAGCCGTTGATGAGCTTCAATGCAACATACAACAGCTGCCTATTTAATTTCACCCACCGATATTTTTGGCTTATTGACCGAGGTCGCCCATGGGAGCCAAAGATGTTTTGCTTTGGAATATTGATTTCTCCCTGGTAGGTCAGGCTCCAGCTCCTGCGGCTTCATTATGGGGGTGATCCCATGTGGAAAACATCAGAATCTGTCTTGCTTCATGTCAGCAGAGCAGGCTTTCTGGCAGCCTGACTTGATAATTGAAGGATTTCATTCCAGGAGGCCATTTATCCATTTTTATAGTGGAATTCCTTTTGAAAATCACAACAGATTTGCACCCAAATTACAGCAATTTATGATTGCACCTCCACACACAATACACATACAATGCAGTAAGTTTTATGTACAGATATTGATGTGTGTAGCGTACATATGAAATAAAAATATAAATATAAATATTATAGATAAAACTTGTTCTAAATTGGAACAATTCAATTTATTGACATGCTGTATATCTCTGGCCCATACAAATCAGACTGTATGTAGAACCTTTGTAATCAAAAACATGGAAATGAAGGTATAAAGCTGTAGTCTTATCATCCCTGTGTTGTTATTCACTTTGGTTGACATCCCCATAATGTTCCAACACTTGTCAGTATATTTTCATATTATACTAGGGTCCAAAAATCTGGGGCCACTTTCCCAGAATTGGAAGCTATAAAAAATTGCTAGGAAATCAGACATTTACGTGGATGATTTTTTTTATGTAGCTATGAATTGAATTTATGTGGTTAACATGGGCACAGCATGTTATATCATTAACAAAAAAATCAACATATGTATGTTTTAATAAAATGAATTGGTATGTCATGTTAAAAATGTACATTTTCATATATCCAGAGGAAGAGATACTGTGAGTGACAGTTTGCAGCATGGTTAAAGCCTAAAGTGTCTAATCCAGTATTTCTCATATTGAATTGTATGATGAGAAACATCTTTCATTGTGCTCCAAATGCTCACTCCTGTGAAATTCCATACCTTCACTATTTAGCACAGTCTTTCTGCTAAAAAGAATTGGTTTCAACAAGAAGTCCCTTTCAAGAGAGGAAGGAAAATGTGAAAAAAAAGTCTTTGAATTCTTGAATGAATTTCTTCAGCCTTACATGTCCTGCCTAGAAAACATCCTTCGACTTCTTCCCCTTCCAGCCTGGCTGTCAGGAAAAGATAGCACACAACTTCCACACAGTGCAGCTACCATGTATTGATTGGCTGCTGTGTTTTGAGTGACAGCCAATGTGCTAATGCTTCACAATCTCCCAAGACAAGCGTCTCTCTGTGTTGGTGATAAAGGAGGTCAAAGGGCCCTGAGACATAAATTGAAATGGATCCATGTGTAGTGTACATCAAAAACATAATGCAATGCATGTGACTTGGCAGCAAATGTTCTCTCCTGCTTTGGTTCAAGTTGAGCAGCCAAATTGAGCAACACAATTTTACGCTTGTGGTGTATGAAAGAAAGCCTCATCTACACTGTTGCTATAGTTAATACTAGCATTTCCACAGAAGCTACCTCACTGTAATTGTGATTACAAAGAGATTCTGAGAGCTGGTCATTGTAGGAAAAACAAGCCTCCGTCTGAGTGACTGATTGCTTTAAAGAAGCTCATTTTGCAATTACGACACCCTCCCATCACACAGCTAAGGCATTCAACATCTGACAGGGAGTATTGATTTAAAATTGTCCCATTACAAGCCAGCAAATAAATTACAGGCATCCAATAAAACAGTCCACAAGGAATGTAAACACAGTAGCCAACTCAGACCCAGGCTGATTTTTTAAACATTCCTAAAGAGAATCTAATTGAATATCTACATATGTAACTCAAGGCCAAAGGTCAAACCAGCTCTGAGAAGCGCTTGAATCACGTTGACTTTGCAAATACACAGAGGGAAATTGAGGTTTAATTGTGTTGTTTGTTCTGCAGGAGCATCACATAAGCTAAGCCTGAAGGGCCAAAAAGACCCCCTCCCACCCCACCCCTGCCACACACGCACGCACACACACACACACACACACCTCTCTCTCTACTCCAGAAGGTATTTAGCTGTGTCTTAAATTATTCATAATAGCACTAATCCTCTTGATGTAGCTTTTATTAGCTTGTCTTATTTATTGTTATTTCTCTGTGACTGAGGGAGGAGTTATAAAAGGCCTTCTGTCTCCTGTCTATGATGGGTTGGGTACAATTATTATTTTTTTCATTCAGTATTTTCAGACTTCATTCAGCGTTGCAACATCAAGCTAATTAGCCAACTATCCGCCCTGTCATTAAAAGCATGTTGTCTTATACATGGCTTCATTTGCTCTTACAGGAAATAGCTCTTTCTTCCCCCCTCCCCTCCAGCCATGTGATACGTTCAGCAAAGTAACACTGGTATATGACCCAACCCAGCATTCATTACCAGTTAACGCACAGTCAGTTTTCCATTTTCCTCTTCATTAACTAAAGAGAGTGTGTAATCTGGCTCATAATTTAACATCTTTGCTAATGTTTTACACCAACATTGACAGAATTAACACAGATAATATGATTTCCACTGCCTCTGTGTTGCATCGTGTTAACCTTGCATTCCACTGAGCAATTGCTCACCAGTGGAGCCAATTTACCTAATGTGTATGCATTTATGCACAGGGATACTTGCCAGTATTCTCCATGCATAATGGTGGCATCAAGGTCTCTGGAGAGGGACTGTATGGGATGCAGGTCTCACTGGGAATTAGTCTTCCTGTGCAGCAGACAGGCCAATCAACCATTTAAAATGTTCCAGTGGTCCTCACAGCTACTGAACATCCCCCTTCGCTCATGAATCCACATCTCTCCCACATTTGGTGCAATTACACCATTGTGTTGAAAAGAATAACAGAAGACAAATTACCCATTTTACCTCAATGGACACTCTCTTTTAATCCCATTTTCTCTGCATTCCTGCTCTTGCTTATCCTCATTCTTTATTCTTTAATCCGATCTTTGCCCATATTGTCAGCACACAATGGTGTTGAGTCTCACTCTCCTCCCTGCTGCTTTCATTGATGCACACTCTATCTGCACCTCCTGTAAGAAAATAAACTGCTTGTGGCTGAAATGTAATCCAGTGTAATGTATTTTATCTTGTGGTGTAATATTGTATCTTTGACACAGATGCATATAAAAGAAAAGAGCACCGTGGCTGCTGCTCCAGCTCATCTGCTTCCAGCCTGTGGAAATCCTCAGAGCAGCCACTTAGCTGCCAGGCACAGGTGTAAATGTGCATTAATGGCTGTGCATTATACAGCGTCCCTGGTTTAATTTCCAAATATATTGTAGCACTAACAGGATCTAACCCTTCACTCGACCCTGATTGGCCGACAGCTCCATCTTCTCAAACCTAAATGAGTCCTTTGAGTATCTCTTGTTCAGATTGTGGCTCAGTTAGAGGTCATATACTTTGCAATTCTCCTGTGTTTTATTTGAAGGCTATAAGAAGATCTATTGGTAGTCTACTATGTTGTGACATCACTAACAGCTGGTTTTAAGGCTCAGTTTCGGAATACAGGCTGTGTGTATTTCTCTGTGAATTGAGACTTTGACCCTTTCACAGTATTAATATAGAACCTAGAGCTGCTTTATGGTCCAAGAACGGTATAGTCACATTAACCTTTTGGCCATTCACTGCAGTGATGTCTCTGATCTGCAGCGAGTTTGTGTGCACCATTACACTGTTTAGTCACAAATTACACCACCAGACTACAAACAGCAGCATCATTCTCAAGCACTGTTTGCAGTTTGTAATCACTTTGCTCAATATTAATTATGAAACCAAGACATCACATTCTCCTCGGCAGCTGAGGCCTGGGACATTTTGTTGAAGGGAAAGTTTATGTGAGAGAATCACAGCTTTTCATTTAAACTTAACACAGTCTGTTCATGGACTGAGGAGTTTTTTCCTCATACCTGATATATGGTAGTGACAGATATAAGTGGTTTGCCCATCAGACACTATTGGTGCCTTTAAATACCACACCAGCTTTTGTGTGGATGCAATTGTCCCAACAATTAGCGGTTCTGGAAATCTGTAGCCATGTGCAATTGGAACGATATATATGATATATAATATTTTGTTTTGGACGATGGAGAAACCCCAAATGACCTGGCCAGAGGCAAATCTGGGACCACTACAGTTATTAGAGAACAAGGTGTGGGATCCAGGAGTGTCTGCAACAACTGTTTTGTTGATATTTAACTTGGAAAAAAAAACAAAAACTAATGACCTGTTGATGGTGCTAGATGAAAAGAAGATAGCAAAAATCAATAGCCTTCATTGGCAGGGCACCCTCAACATAAGAGCATAGCAATCCATCAAGTATTTCTATCTGGGTCAAAGAGATGGACTGACAGAGGGAATGACATTGTCATCACTGGAGCCAGTGTTTTTACACTAGTTTTAACAATTAAACAGTATCTACTGTCTTGATTTATTTAATAGGACCCCATTATGCGAATCAGTAACCTGCTAATCAACCCTCCACCCCACACTGTTGACAGTAAGAGGAGTAATCCATCGTCCTCAAGACGCTAATACCATCACACGCCCCTGACCTCGACCTGAGCGTATGCTCACCAATGTCATGAAGATGGATCGGGAGAAAATGAGATGTAACAATACAACAGAGGGGCAGGAGGGGGTGGGGGAGTGAGATGGGCAGGGTGGTGGTGGTGGGAGCTGGTGGAGTGGTTGGAGTTAAGTCATCAATCTCTCTCTCTCTCTCTCCCAGCTTGCTGCTTATGCCTGGCCATTATCAGGGTGGCTGGCCTTCATCATGCAAGCTATCTGTACATGATGAGGTTATTAATGCGTTTGGTTATCACGCCATGCCACCCATCTGCAGCCTGTCTTCATTACAGCAGGGTCCAGAGTGTCATATGTACAGTATGGAAAATCAACTCTAAGATTTGCATGTTGGAAACATCATCTCAAAAGAGCATGGAGGGAATTCATCCCCCTGGTTCACTAGAGTTACAGCCTCATGGATGTTTCCTGCTCCTCCATGCAAGCTGCAGTAATGGCCCAAGGTGTTTTTGCTGAACATGATGATGTCACAGGGACACTGACCTTTGGCTTGATGGTTGAAAGATGTCATCATTTCATTTGACAGATATTTGAGTGGTAATTGTGTCATAATTAGTGTATGAATTGGTGAATTATAGTCAAAAACCATTATTAGTGAGGTCACTGTGACCTTGACCTTTGACCACCAAAATCTAATCAGTTCTTCCAAAAATCCCTCAGGGCGTCACTGAAATGTGGCATTCATGAGAATGGGAATAATTGAAGCTTCCAGCCTGGCCAGCTGCCTGCCCAGAGGCATAAAATTGACAAGAAGAAAGTTAATCAAAAGTTAAATTCAAACGTGTTGGATCCCTGAGTTTCTACAGTGGCACAGAGGAAACCCACTCAGCCAACCAGGATGTTGAGGCAAGCTGTCACTCTCAGCTCCACCTCCCCCAGAGAACATCTTTCCTGGATGTTCACGCTCACACGGAAACAGCTGGGGCCTCGGCGAAGCATGTTGATGGTGGTTAATTAACACAAGAGGTTAGTCATGTCCCAGCCATGTTCTCATTCAAAGAGGATGAATGGACGACACCAGCGGGTGATGGTTCTCTCTGTGGCCCCTGTGCTCTGCGGCAATAACCCCCCAGAGAGCCCTCTGTGCCGTCATTATGAGTCTGATGAAGAAAGAGCACCTTCACTCACTGACTGCGCTGGTAGAGTAGTGTGTGTTGCTGAAGATCAAGCAATGGGGATTCAAATGTTTTCTTTAAAAGTAAACCGTGTTATGAATGAAATCATGGGTGTAATTTCACGTCTGGCTGAATGGATAAAAGCCTGTTTTCAAAAGATTCTGCTGTCATTTCTTAAGTTGCTCCAGTTTCTGTCCTCCATACTCCACAGAGACAAGCCTGCGGTGTGTGTAACCACGGTTGAATCCTAAATGGCACAAATACACACACACACTCATGGCTACATGGCAGCTGTGAAATCTAATACTGACGTTATCCTGTATATTGTCAGAGGATGAAATCTGTCCCTTTTTCCACCCAGATGAGTGTTAATGGAGGCCTGTGAAGACACCAGCACCTGTCATTTTTCACGCTGTATACTGTGTTTGTCTAGAGCGCTGTGTTAAACTGCCTGGAGTTATGATGCTGCCTGTTTTATGCCATAACCATATGGAGCATCCTGGTTTTGCTAATGTAGCACATTGTGAGGACTCCCAGGGAATGGTACAGTGGCCTATATAGAGGAGGGTTTAAGCCATTTTACACATTTTACTCTGCAGCTCACTTCTGTTGTAAACACGGTTGACTGACTGCAGCAGTGAGACAATTTACTACACAGTAAATGTGCTGGGAAAAAAACAAGGAATGAGTTAATTGAATAGAGCACACTTGTCATTTGATTTCCTGCTAATTTCAAACTGATTAATGGCATTTTAAAGTTTGAACCTGTAACCCTCCTACAACAGATTGTCTTCTCTCATCACTACTGTGGTTCAAACCATGTAGCAAGTGAAGATCAAGAAAACAAAACATGTGACCATGAGTGTGACCATTCTGTTTGATCAAAGGGAAATCATCTATCCATCAGCTTACAAACAAAAACTCTGAAAGCTTGGCATACTTTATCATTCTTCTATTAAATACTTAACAAACACTCCCTTCAATACACCTGTTCTCTCTCACTACATACTTGTCCTAACACTCCCAACCTTGGTGGCCAAGCACAATACATGGTCTTCCCCTTTCATCAAAGTAAAAGCCTCTAAATCTAACACATCCTCTGGTCTGTTGTTATTCCAGTATACTCCTACTAATGACAGAGAATTGTTACAAAGACCCTGCAATTGGATAAATTCATATTCAGCCCTACTTTTAAAGGAGACATATTCTGCCCCTTTTCCATAAATTAAAACACAGGTGTCTTAAAGACATGTCTGTGACCTGCTTCAGTCAAGATACCCAAAGGATCAAACATCACAGCTCTTTTCATCTGCTCAAAACAGCCCTGTTCAGAACAGTCTGTTTCAGAGCCCTGTCCCTTTAAATGCAAATGAACCACTGCTAGCCCCGCCCCACCCCTTCTACCAGTACCAGGTAGGGGTGGTATAATGCAAATTCGAAAACTAATGACATCATTATCGGACAACCGAGGGAACAGCTCAAAAAACCACATGGATTTCAACCTGTGGAGTTAATTACGTATTATTTTGTCAATTCTCACATTTTGGGGCCAGAAGGCAAGACACACACCAAATATATGTTAAGGAGCCTTCAAGAAGTGATAGTCACATAATATGTCTCCTTTAAAGGCCTAACCCTGACCCTTTCAGACTTGTTCTTACAATACAGTATGATAACACAATTTGGTTGTTTGATTTTGTTTGAATTTACTACATTGTGATATATATCAATATCACACTATATTTTCCATATCACTGGTCGCAGTTACAGATAAATAAAAAGCTGACAAACTAAACGTTTCTACAAATGAGATTTTCTTGCAATCAGAAAATAATATCCAGTGTTCTTCCTCTGAGAGCCGTATATAAAACGAGTTGTTGGCCCTCTTGTTGGCAGCCTGCCCAGGAAGCCCTTACATTTAATTGGCCTCCCGTTTGTTTTGAGCTGCGCCCACCCATTACAATCTCTCATAAATGTGGTAGTATAAAACCAAACTGCACCTGGGCATCCAGGGGAGAGAGAGAGAGAGAGAGAGAGAGAGAGAGAGAGAGAGAGAGAGAGAGAGCTGGACTGGGTAACAAGTGCTCTGCTGTTAATGTCATTAAAGTCCCTGCAGGAGGGATCCCACATATTTCTCTTAGTTATGGAAACCCTTATCTCCGAACACACACTGCAGCTCACCCGTAACTGCTTTTAATTTGGCGTCTCTTCAAATACCCTCCATCATTGTCACTAAACCTGGAAGCTGGGGAACAGCCAGTAGTGATTATGAAGGAAAAGGTCACATCCAGCATCAACCTTTTAATTGGATTTGGCTCTTTCTGCACCATTCAGACTCCACTGTCCCCGTTTTGAAGGACCTGGCTTTTTGAATATTAATTTTCCACTTCAGACATGTTTTCAACTCTGTGGAAATTGTCTGTTATGATTCATATTTTGTTTAACATGATTTACCCTTATAAAAAGTGGGGAAAATAAGGAACAACAATTCTTAAGCTCATCATGTGGATCAGGCCCTGAGCCCCGCCCAGCACCTGCTGGCTGCAGGTGCTCCAGGTAAAAGAGCAGAGAGCATGAAGGTGGTCAGAGGAGGAAACATCAGAGGGACTCAGCTTCATGTCTGAGCCTGAGACTCAGAAAAGGAGTCTGTGTAGACCATAAGCAGAGACTGTGAGATGTTTTATTTGTTCATATTGTCTGTTAGCTTGTGACTGCCTGACACTGTTTGTCCCAATGCTAAATCTGGCTCTCTGTCTTTAGCCCCACCCCTCATCCCCACACGTTAACAGGATTGGTTCATGAGGTTTGTGACATATGAAAATGGCTAAGAGTCTGTGCTTATGAGACACACAGTCATTCTTATTCAATCTAAGAAATGACTCACTTTATTTTTCTTAGTTCACACTTCATTTTATTCTCCTCTTTGCTCGGTGTTTGACAACATATTTCATGCGTTCAAAATTATGAGTACTGCATTAATTGCCGGTTGCTGATGATCAGTATTTCACATGAATGTGGTACATTCTTTATCTCCAGACAGCCTTCATCGTACTAAGCTGCTGGTTTTCTTCTTGCTTCCCTGTAGGAATACATGTGACTGCAGATCAGCTACAACATCACGATTTCCCATCCAACCTCTGCTTAACATTCCTCCAATCTTTTAATGCACCATGTTTTTAATATCACACTGTGGCATTTTTCATATACCATAAACATTGCCACAGAAAGTGAAGCTCAACTCATCTTCTCTCTAGACAACTTTAACCTTGTAAGCTGTTGTTTTTGCATCCCAGGATGGAGTGTGACTTGCATGTCACACATCACGACTATTCCCATCAATCCACTGCTTGGCTCTTAAGTGCCTTTCAAGCTGCGTCTCCCTGGAATTCCCATTATTATTGACAGACCTCAAACAGCTTCCTTACAGCACTTTTTTTTTTCTCCGGGATTCTCAAGTGTTGTGTTGCTTCAGATAAAAAAAAAAACGAAGAAGAAGAAGAAAAAAAGCTTTAAAGTGGCTCTGCTTGTCTTTGACACCAAGAGGCACGTTGTGAACACTTCTCCTCCCTGACATTGTCTGTAAACTCGGCCTCGGCCTCTTGAGAACATCCAGGAATGGAAGTGGCCTCAGAACTGGAGATTTAAATTATGATTCTCCTCCTTTTTTATCGCTGTTTCAGGGGAAGTGTGTAATCCTCACAGGTAATTGATTTTTCGGGGAACAGTGCAGAGGTGGGATGGAACACCTTGGTGGGGAATATGAGGGATGAGAACAATTTCCACAGCCAAAGAGAGTTGACACAGAGTTTATTGCCTTTTTTTAGGTGCGGGAAAGTTTCCAGAAAAACTGTTTTTGTGCTCAAAGTTGCTTTAATGTCCTACTGCTGCGGGTAAACTTTTGGTCACAGCGTCTTTACAATTCAGGAGGTATCCTCTTTTTTTCGGGGGGCTGCTGGGAGCTGCAGGATGTAGCAGTCGGCATGAAAGTGAATGTGTCTGAGCAAAATCACTAACAGGATCTGCACTAGAAGACATCATAAGCTGTCCATGTATGAGGGATTTAAAACACTGTCTCTTGGTAACCACCTCGTCTTTTTATTTCTCCCAGACTAACAGAGAGGGAGCGAGTGAAAATGGAGGAGAAACACTGAGCTGTGAGATGATGATGTGATCATCTTGTCTTGTGTGTTTTCAGCCCCGACTGCTGTGATGAATGCTGACCTATTGTTTGAGGGCCGACAGTGAAGGAGCCAGAGGAATCCTGGGTCTGACGTAGGTTCATTCCCCTTTTACACTCTAGCTCATTATCTGTCTGCCTTGCTCCACTTCAATCTGATGTTTGTGTCTTTGTCCTGTGATGTGCCAGAGGTTCTTTCTCTGTAGCTGATTTTGGTTCATGATGTGACCTTTGCAACAGTATCACTCTTGAATCACTCAGGATAAAACAGGGTCTGTTCCTGTTTTGGACATGTTTTGCTTTTGAGATAGCATTAGGATTAACAGCTGTTCTCTTACCAGTCTAGATGAAACTGCATTTCTTTACTAACAAGCAATCTAACAAACAATCTACAGAGGTGGAAAGTTACACCAATGTCCTCTTGTCTCCCCCAGTAGCCCCCAGTCTGCACTGAAGATGTAGCTGACACCTTAGAAATAACTCAGGAACTCAGGAATATATGTTAGCTCATATAACTGATGTCTGTAGTTGACTTGTAAAACAGTATGTGGACTCGAAGAATACGAAGTAAATTCAAAAATGGTTACACTGCACTATGATCAGAGGCAAAGTGGTAAAGAGTGTATGGATGTGTGTTCTGCTGTTTATTGAAATCAGCCACTGTAAACCTGTGGAACTTTGCCAGCCAGCTCCCTGCCTGGCCTTTAGATGCTTGACTTTGATGTATGGGGATTAAAGCACAGTATAAGATGTATTGCCTTTATCCCCCCCATGGCTCTGTGTGGAATACACTTTATAATCACTGTCAGTCAAACAGCTGCAAACCAATAAAATCATCAGTATTTCTTAATTGCAGTTTATAGAGATAAGGTGTGTTTTATTTTTGTGCACACATGGGCATGTCACACATGGACTATTACAACAACAAAAAAAATCAGGGTCGTCAGGGTTTGTAAAAACCATTATAGAAGTCCTTAAGATGCTCTAGTTTATAGGTGTGCAAACCTACAAACTAGAGCATCTTAAGGACTTCCTCTTGTGACAGCTCAGAGGAGGTATAGCCTCAGGGACAATGACAGAAAGGCTTTAGTGTCCTCTCGCCCCACATAATCACCCCAGCTGCTATTTAGCTTGCATGGCACCACTGTCTTCAGCCTCAACCTGGAGCAAAGAGCAGAGCCAGATTGTCACATAGCTTGAAGCTTTGGTTTCAGTTTTATTTGGTCCTACATGAATACATTTTCTGCCAAAGGATTTTTCTATTAAGCTTTTTATGGGTGTTCTGTTCCATAGTCTGAAAGGAGCATTGGCTTGTTGACATTGTGGTGACATCTGATTGGTTGAAAACACCTGTAGTCAGCTGATCATAAGACGTGAGGTGGGAGAGGGAGAGAGACCATGAATGAATGAGGCAGGAAGATAGTCTTGCACTGCATTATGTAATCTGTACGGATGTTTTTGTCAGTACTTTATTTGTTGCTCATTTGTCATGTATATTTAATATTCTGAAGAAAAACAAGTTTTGTGGATGTTGACTGCACAGAATGGAGCGTAACTGGAGACACAATTGGATTTAATAATATTTCAGCACACATAGATACAGTACTTCAATATACCAGCTCTGATACATCATAGCACTGCAAACGTATCAATTCAACTGTGCTCAAGGAGACAGAGACTTGTCTTCCTTATTGTCACCTGTAAAGAAGAGCTCTCTTGGCTGTGTGTGCACTGTCACTGTACCAGTCAGTGTGTTACAGGTGTGGACTAGCTCTGAAAGCTCAGATATAAAGGTGATTTTAAAGTGTTATATATTTGTAAAGGCTGGAATCTGTTGCCTGTCACCTGACTGTCAAGTCTTACAATTAGAGCTGTAAACATTTAGTCAGATTTGTCATAAAGAATAATAATGATAATGACTGTATTTGATTAACTGAGATAATAACTGGCCGTTCATTAGAGATCAGTAACATTCATAAAGCAGATTCAAACCACACCTCTGTTTTTTAATGTAAATGAATAAAATCATGTTCATCATTTGTGACATTGTTTCATATGGTCAGTAATTATAAAAAAGCACATTAGCAAGAATTAAATCTACTAAAATCAATGCAAATGTTGCTCCTTTAATTTCCAATTCAATGTACAAATGTTGATATTGAATGATTTTCCTTGAAAAGTATATAGACATTATTAGGTATAACTGATCATATATGCACCACTGCTATAATCCACTGGATTACACTGTAGTTGACTGAAGGTACTTTGAAGACTGTGTGTTTCCTGGTGCTCTTCTCTCCCCATCATGGTGTTCCTACTGGTGCCTCCACATGCTGCCTCTGCGCTCTTTGTTCCACTTCATTTGGGTGTGTGCTCCTCTATGTGTGTGAGTGTGTGTGTGAGTGAGTGTACACCAAGAGAGCTTTTTGAGGATGGGTTGGATCTCTCTGTCTGCTCCCCCACCCCATCTTCCCTGTGCGACTGGAAGGAGTGAGTGTGTGTGTGTGTCTGTCAGTAGCAGTGTTTGATGTTGTTGAGTGTAAGCCTGCATGGCATGTGTATGTCTGTGTGTGTCTCTGTATGTGGTGTGCAAATGAAGAAAAGGGGGAGTGTGTAACAGAGTCTGTGTAGGATTGTGGTGTGTAAGTGGGAGTGGGAGTGCACACTGGTGAATGTGTGTAAAATAGGCGAACAAGAAAAACACACTCGTGTGCTGTGTGTCTGCACACATACACGTTTGTTGCATGTTGCATGCCTCTGTAGGTGTGTGTAGTGCAGAAACCCCCTCAGCCTACCCTCCCACCCACCACCCACTCTTCCACATACATGCACACACACACACACACAGTATACACAACTCCAGAGACTAGCATGTTCATTATTCTTCCTAAAAGAACCATTAAAATTTCATCAGTGCAATGCAATCTGTGGCAGGGCGGGGGGTAGGAGAGTGTGCATGAGCATGTGTGTGTGTGTGTGTGTAGGAGACAGAGGGAGACTCACCAGTGTGAAGGGGAGGGAGCTTGCATCCTCCGCTCATTCACCACTGCCTGCCTTCATGCCTCTGTCCTCCTCCTCTTTTTCTTCCTCGGCTTCATCTTCTTCTCTGGTGACTTGATTCCCTCGCTGAGATGCCAATGCGTAGATTACGACTTCTCTCATGATGTGAGCCGCCGGCATCCCTCCCCTCCTCATCCCTCCATCTGTCCCACCTTGTTCTACTACTACTACTACTACTATTAGACTCACAGAGGCGCTGGAGAGGGATTTCCTCAGGACTTACCATCCAGGACAGAAGGGATAAGAGGGTGTAGTTGGATTTCTTTCAGGTTTGGATATATGAGGTGCAGAACACTGGATTGGACACAATCACCAGATTCAGAGCTGGATCCTGACTGGACTATTTTTCTTTTTGAGTGGAGTCCTTTAAACTAGTGCATGGCTGGAGATTTAAAGGTGAGCCCTGCGTTTGATTCCCTCTGCTGTGTGATTAACTTGTTGATTAGCATGGAGACAAACCATGTGATTGATGTTCCTCTTATGCGACCAACTTTTCTGGAGTTGCATGTTTCAGTGTTTCCTCCTTTTTGTCTCCAATTCCACTGATCACACCGGTGTTTCTCATAAAAGAGTGAGACTCATTAGTGTTGCTGTTTTTCCACATTGATCAGAACGACAGGGAAATTAGCAGCAGGCTTTACAGAGAGCGGGAAGTGGTGAATTTCCTCCACACCCCCGCACCCCCGCACTTCCACCCTCACGATCCCGTACGTTGCTTTGTTTTGCCAGCACGAGTGCGAGGCGCCGTCTCTCAGGTAGATCTGATGATGTTAATTGTGCCATAATTGGGTTTCCCCTCAGCCGTGGAGGTTTTCGGTTCCTGAGCTGCTTAAAGCCCTACATGAAAGAGTTTGCTGGGCATGTGCGTTAAAGTAGGGTGGAGTGTATGTATGAGTGAGGAAGACAGTGTTAAGCCTAGAACTGGTGTGAGTGTGTGTATGCATGACCAACCCTGCAAGGGGTGAGAGAGTGGGTCTAGAGCCTTTTGCGAATGTGTGTGTGTGTTATTGGTGACTGTGTATGTGGAGTGAGTATGGATGGTGTGTATGTGTGGTTTTTGCAGGCCCATCTGTGGAGGTCTTGTGTGATGGATGGTGACTGACGGAGGGTGTGAGGTGTGTGAAGGAGGAGGAGGAGGATGAAGAGAGGAGGCAGTGGGATGGGGGAGGGTGTTGGGAGGAGACTGGGAAACTGGTCTCCCATCTGTGTGTGTGTGTGTGTGTGTGTGTGTGTGTGTGTGTGTGAATTTAGGTGGTAGAGCAGTACATCACAGACTGGCTAATGGAATAGTGGCGACTTGAAGGGTCCTCTCCTGCCTCTCCTCCATCACCACACCACCTCACTACCTCACCCCTCCCTGCACACAGGATTGTGGGTAGTGTGTGACACACCAGAGGGCATTCTGTGTTTTCTTACATTCTACATGTGCACCAAAAGGTTTTTGCAGTGCCTGCATTACTATCACCAGGTTCATTTTACTAACACATCCCAGACTTCACATACTGTATGTGTATGTTAATCTACCTGCTTCATTTAGTACTCTTCTGTCTCCTTTGAGTAAAGCAGCACCTCTCATGTGACGCAGATGGAATGAATGGAATTATTTTTCATTCATTAGCAGTTATCAGTTAGTTAGCCAGCTAGCATACTACCAGCTGTCTTTAGCGTCAGTACAGAGAAGCTGAGAGCCAATGATGTACATGACTGTTGATGCTGCTGCGCTCTCTCTATGAGAGAGTTGTTTTTGTGGTTGCCATGGTCACACAACCAGAAAAACTCCAGCAAGGGAAATGATACAAGGGCTGATTTTTTTTATTTTTATTTTTACAGGTGTCTGTTCTGAGTGACGCATGTTGTCACCTGCAGACACCAGACAGTGAAGACAGACAGTGATGGAGCAGCATCAGCTCATCATCTGCTCTGAGACAAAACACAGAGTTTGTAACAGCAGCTCTTCACATATCAGCCGTGTCACATTACAAGCCCTTTCTGGTGTTTTAAACCACAGCACGGTTTGTTTAGCTGCATGATGAGATTATACTGGTGGATGGTGGATAGCAGTGGCTGTGTTGCACACTCTGTTAAGACTTTAGGGAACTGGGAACCCTGTGGCCAAACTTGGGGTCGTACATCCAGTGCAATTTGTATTTGGTTCCACATTGGCTAAAAACTCAAATTCTCTCATTTCTTATTAGACTTTTGTCCCCCCACCACCGTTTTAGTACACAAATGAAGTCAATCAAATGGATAAAAGTAAAATCTATCCTTAAAAATGTAGTCCACATGTGTCTGATATGTACAATTACTGAATTACTAATACGCTTCCGCTTATAAATATAGTGCAAATGTTTTCATACAGTAGATATCATATTTGGGTTTAGGTATGGAGTCAGATTGGAACCCTAACCTTGGCAAACATGAACTTCACAAACCTTTTTCCCACTTGTAGGTGAATCTGTAAATAGAGATTTCTATCAGTTACATGGAAATGCATACACACACATAGTTCCCTGTGGATTCCTCCCTCCACAGGTTTAGGTAAATCATCCTTTGTAGGAACTCTACTCTTTCTCTACCACCGACAATGATGTTCTCTGGAGAGGTGTCATGTATTTTAAGTGGTTAGTGCAGCAAAAATGAATGTAATGAAACTTCTGCAGGCCATAACTTAAAAACTACCACAGTGAAAAACAACACTTTTCCTTCCTCCTATTTATTTACTTATTTATTCATTCATCATCCTATGATGTTGTCTGTTGTCTGCCACAGATCCTGACTGATATAAGTGAAATATTAGTCTTTTGTATTTGAGTTTTGTATTCTAAAATGTCATTGGACCACTATTGAAGGTAGAGAAAAGTTAAGGAATCTCCAAAGTTATGAGAATGAATGCTTGGACAGACCATCAGGGTAAACCATTCAATATTCTTAAAGACGTTTTACTCCAAACCACAAATGTCAAACTGTTTCTAATGAATATGATGGAAATTCATCCAATGGTTTTAGGGACTTCACTGTAAAACAGGAACTCCATCCTCATGGTAACAAAGAAATCAGTCATCAGGATTTGTCATCAATGGATCATGAATGTCTGTACCAGATTTTATTGCAGTTCATTTTACTGCATACCAACAGTTGGTAATACTTAAACATGAAATAATATACAAAACAAAGTAAACATTAAAAAGCATCAACTGCTGTCAAAAAATTATGTTTATATAAACTTTTATTCAGTAATCATTTGTCCAACTGATTTATACAGAAATAGTTTCACTTTACTCTATAGTATTTGAGTTTAGCAATTACAACCCTGTCTCCTCTGACAGCAAAACATGAATTATAAAGTACATGCTGTTATTTTGTTTTATTGTATAAGTGGGAGAAAATGGATGACTCAGAGAGAACAACAGTAGGTCTGACCAATCAGAGGAGCCTGTGTGTCAGGCAGCCCCTGTTCCATCTTCTCAGTGTCTTCCTGTAGGATGTTATCTAGGCTCATACCCTCTGTGGCCTTCACAATAGGTTTTTCTTTATGGGCCTGAGTGTTCTGCAGTTGTCTTACTTTTCCTTGACCTTTTTTGACACACCAGGTTTTACTGTGCTTTGATGGTCTTGTATCTGCACTACACAACTTCAAGATTTTTATTTTGTAGAGCAAAGTTTTCCTGGCTAACACTGTCTTTATCCAACTTGATTTCATTGTATTTGCTGCTGAAAGCCTTCTGTTGTCTGAGCTTATTTTGAAGCTCTGTGAATTCCTGCGTGAGAGTGGCCCCTTCTCATGGTCAGTGGGCTCCATCTCAGCTTTGATGTTGTAACATTTGTTGAGCCAAGGTTTAATGTTTTAGATTTTTCTCTCAGTTCTTGTATTTTTCTTTGTAGAATCTAATTTAAATCCATTTATTTGGCCCTTTTTTATATTTTATTTTATTTATTTATTTTTATTTACATCTCAGTGGTTTGTACTTTGAGTTTTTTTGGTCAGCTCCTGACTCTTTGGTTGAAGGCTGATGGTGAATGTTTGGTTCTTCTGCTTTGTTTTGCTTCTCTCTTCCAGGTGATCTTGCTGATGTCCTAAACCTTCAGTGTGTTATTTTACCAACTCAAGGTTTTGTTTTCTGCTTACACTTTCTGTATCAGTATCAGTATCTTCTGATCCTGAAGTTTCTTATTTATCTCCACAAGTTCTTGTTGGAGATTCTTATTGTTTTCTTCTGCAGCCCTCCATTTTTTCTCCAAACCTTTTGGGGTCTGCAGTTCACTCAGGTACTTGTGCACTTCATTTTGAAGGTATTTGTTGAGATAACTGACTGCTTTTCTTTCAGCATTTAGCTGTTAGTGTTTGTTTTCCAAGTTCTGGCTGTTTGTAATTTAGCTTTTGAGCTCAGCTATCTGGAGATTTAAGAGGCCATTCTGTTGTTTTATGGCTTCTGTTTCTTCATTCATGGTGAAATGCCTGGGAAGAAGATGGGTGTCGTCCCTCTGGTACTCCTGGGGAACGCCAGTCTTACTCGGAAGCATTTTGTGTCTTGGTTTAAGGCTATATGTCACTGGAAACAAAACAGTCTATGTAGCAAATTGTGCTGTGGGTATCAAAGAGATTATACACTGTGTGGTGAGACTTTGCTCTCAACCTGATGTGTGTAGAACAGAAATACCCTGAGTATTAATACAGTTACAGAGCCTTTCAGGTTGACATCATGTTCTGTGTCTTTCTCTTCCATTAAGATCTCATTTACTCCTCATATGTACTTACACATAATACCACAATGAGAAGACAGGGTTCTTCCCCCCTATACTATACTGTATGTATAGTATATTACAGTTGACAAACACTAGAGAAAGTTTCTCATCCTTACCTCCTCAATAATAAATGTGAATATCCCTCTAATGTATACAGTTCATATCATTATGGTGGGGCCTTTTAAAGAAAAAATAATAATGATATCCACAGGGAAATTTCTAAAATTAACATAAATTTTATATATGAAATAGATATGAATGTATGATGAATATTGATTCATGGCATGATGAGGTTAACTAGCCATTCCTACATGATGGTAATCCACTGGCATTTACAAGGAATTCACACCAGCAGTGCAGCTCTATGATTTACCATCATTAATAATGAAGCCTTTTACTCCTTTGAATAGAGAAGGTTGTCCACTAACCACAGAGTCAGTATTCGAAACATCTACTATATGTATTCACTTATATTCAGTACATTCATGCTTCCCAAATGATAAGTCTAACTTCACATGTATGGCTGTTAGTGACTTACCTCTACCACTTTTAGGTGAACTGTCATGTCATAGTGTGTTACTGTGGAACACTGTATTTGATAGTCTTCCCTCAGTTTAGGTGACAATAGTGCTGCATGATGCAAGACAAATCTTATTGTGATTTTTGTGGCAGGTTTTAGTTGGATAAGTTGGGATGTCATTTAAAATATGATTTGTAGGTGTAGGTGATTCTGCAGCACCACAGCACTTCATTTATTTTACTGTGATCAAAACCACTGCAGCTCTTGCTAGAGGAATAGAAACAGCAACAGGAAAAGAAGTTTATGATTAAAAACATTACACCTACAGAACACAAGTCTGTTCTGCTGGTTTTTGCTATTAGCTCACAGCTCTGCTCTGCTTAAACAGAGCCTCACTGAGCAGCAAACTGACCTAGAGTCAGATTTGTTTCAGTCATTTCTATAAATTTTTCTCCATCCATAACTATTTATGTCGACAAAACACACTTGGAGTACAGAAAAGGTTTTACTAAAACACATTTAAATCTTTAATACATTGTTTGTCACTACTAGCATACGGTGCAGCAGGTTAATGGTGGAAACAGTTTCAATAATAGGTTATCTGTAATAATGAAGATCTTCAGGCTCTTAACAAGAACAAACCACGCAGGATTAGTTTCAAGCCTCTATTATTAACTTCCTGCTGTGGCTTCTTCATGGCTCCATGAGATGGATTAACCAGTGACTGATAAGTGATGGCCACATGTAGTGATGCATGAACTGTGGGAGACCTGTGTAGTACTTGATGACACAGCCACACACACAGCCAAGGAGTAGTGGAGCTGTGCTAGAATGATCCAGAATATCTCAATCTGTGTTTTTGTTTCATTCATTTCCATCCCTTCATCACTGCTGCTTTACCGTCAAAACACCTCCAGTGATGTTAATGCAATTTGATAACTACTACAAGAGCAGATATTCCAAAGCATTGCCTCCATGTAACATGCACACAACCCTCCACCACCTTTTCCCAGTCACTGTTTAGGTGTTCCTCCCCCAACACTTCCCACCCTGTTGTGAATATAAAAAGATGATGCATTCTGCAATCAATGGTTGTAACACTGCTGTGCTGTTATCCCTCATTTCTGCTGGAGCCTCAGTGTGATTTAGTGACACTCCTGAGGCTCAATAACCAGCGCGGGTGCACCACAGGGGGGAGGGGGAATGTGTGTGTGTGTGGATTTGTTTTGTGCATGCATTTCAATGCATGTTTGTTTTCATACAATGTGTGTGTGTTCAGCATGTTCGCAATGTGGAGCAAAGGGAATTATGACTGTATATCTGTATTTGTGTGCACAAAGCCGCCTCCCACTCCCAGCCACCACTCACCCCTCTGGGAATTGGGGTGCATGCGTCGAAACACGATTTTGGCCTAACAATCTGTTTTATTTAACAGGGCTGTGCGCTCCCCCCGAACAGTAGTTTGGTGTTGGTGGCTGTTTAAACGAAGCGAAATTGAGCCGTGTCCCAGTGCCAGCTGTATATCACTTAGGCAATTACAACCTTCACGGATCTATTGCTTGTAAAAGAGAGGTTTATGAAGCATGAGCACGGGGAAAATGCTAACAGAGAAGGGCGAGGCATGGTGAGCTGAGGGAGGAGGGCTAGGCTTTTTGATTTGTTTCGTATTGTGTCATGCTGGGCTGCGACACGGCTCATTTTGACCCCTTAACCTCTGTTGGGTTTGTCTCAGCCAACTGGGCCCTGTGTGTGTGTGTGTGTGTGTGTGTGTGTGCGCATGTGTAAGTGTGTGTTCAACAGTCCCACATGGCAAATTGAGCAACACAGTCCTATGTTTAATAAATCAGCCTCCCAAATGCTATCATGTGTAATCGAAATTTCACAGCCCTGATCTCATCTTGTCCTCTCCTTCATTCTTTGTGTTTCAGCTTTAAAATGAAATAAGAAAAAAGTTGAGATGTAGCCCCCCCATCATACCCCACCACCCCAAGTCCCTCTTCCAACCTCGCCTCCTCCATCCTTTCCTCTCCTGTGATCCACCACAGCCATAATGAGATTTGATGTTAATCCCGACACAATATCACAAGATTACGCGCCGTCATAATGCTCGGCGCAGGCACGGCAGACGGTGGAGAATGGGTTTGGCGCGTGCAGAAGGAGGCTTGGCTGGGTGGAAGCACATTAATGTAATCTAAGTGTAATTGAGTGGTAATGCAGCTTGTATGCAGATGAATGGAAGAAGGGGGAAGGCTTTTTTTTTCTTTTTCATTTCATCTTCTCTGTCAGACGAGCCCAGGGAGAGAGAGAGAGACAGAGAGAGAGAGAGAGAGAGAGAGCAAGGACAATGTGACGACAAGAGAGAGAGGGAGAGAGGCGCTGGAGGTGGCTCAGCCAGACAGAGGAAGAGGAGAGACTGATGGGGCAAGGGCGAGAGACAGCCTGGAGAGTGCGGGGAGCAAAGAGGGAAAGAGATTATTTATCTTCAACCTGATGTCAAATTCTCATAGTGAGAGGGGATGGTGCAGAGACTGTGATTATTCCACAGACAGAGGCAGGAGACGGCGGTACCACACAGAGACCAGGGAAGAGTTCTGCATTTCTAAACTGAGAGATTTAAAAGCTCCCATACAGTATAAAGGCAGATGTCCATGTGTGTTTCACTATAAATCAGCTCTAGGTTCTATATTAATACAGTGAAAGTATCAAAGGCTCAGTCCACAGAGAAATGCACACAGCCTGTATTCAGACAAGGAGCCCCGCCCACCTGGACCCATTCAACCTTGTAAGATTTGGATTCTCTGAGTGTTTACCTGAAACTGTATTTTTATTCAATCATTCAGAAAACAGTCAGCCAATCAAAAGAGAGGCACAGACTCTCCTCTCTTCTGATTGGCTCACTGAACTGTTGTTACTAGAGCTCCAGAGAGAAGCCTGAGGCAGAGGAGGCAGTGAGATGGTTTTTTGTTCTGAAAATCACAGATCTATATTCTTATAGATTTACACTTTAGGTTAAACACAGGAGAACTGTAGATTTTTGTTAACAATGAAGTAGATGTAGTGAATGATTCATGAGTGTTAAGAAGGACAAAAGGAAGAAATGTGACTATAGTATTTCAGAAAATTCAAATGAAAGAGAGGAAGAGTGTAGAATTTGCTATTGAAAGATGAGTTTCAGTCTCAGCAGGATCATCATCACTAATGAACACATACAATCAGCAGAAGTAAAAAACTAAGGTTGGGCTATAAGCCAACTACACCAGTCACATGACTTCAACGCCACCACCAGTGAAGTTCAACTTGTAGTTTGATTCAGCTCTGAGCTCTTCTACTGAAGCTTTTCCTCTGACACAGTTAGTTTGTTAGAGTGTCAGTATAAACAGTGAGGCTGTAAAGGTGACACTGGTTAATAATCGGTATTTATGAGAAATCAAGACTGGGCTATTGACTGATGTGCAACTCATCTCCAGGCTGGAGGAGTCATTTCTGCAGCTCTTGTTTAATGGCATTTATATAACGTTTGAGTCCAAGCCATATCTTTGATTGTAAATTGCTCTCAGTCAAAAAGGTTTTGTTGTTGTTTTGGATGCTTTGCCATTTCTAAGCCAAGTCACATGAGTAATTTATGGACAGTATATATACTCAAAATTGAAACAATGTCCGTAATACCACCTTGATGACGCAAAAATACCTAGAAAAAAGGAGAAAAAAAACAAACAAGAAAAGCTAAAGCACCCTCCCCTATGGTCATGAGCTCTGGGTGGTGACTGAATGAATGAGGATAAAAGTGGCTGAAGTGAGTTTGTCTCACCAGGTGTCAGGGCTCGGCCTCAGAGATAGGGTGACGCACTCTGCTGGACAGAGCTCAGAGTAGAGTTGCTCCTCCCTCACATCAAATGGAGCCAGTTGAGGTGGGTCAGGTGTCTGGTTAGGTTTCCTCCTGGGTGTCTTCCAGGCATGTGCAAGATGAAGAAGTTAGACACAGAACACACATGATATATGTTATTTAACCTGATACTGTGTCCTGGCCCTGGATAAGAGGAATCAAATGCTCACAATAAACTTGTAGTTAGGTTTACTAATAGTTTATCAGAAACGTAAAGTAAATTGTGAAACTCACTCACTGACAACCTGGGCTGTGTTACACTAAAGCAGAAACTCAGAAGTGACTGCAGGGTAAATGGGCAGAGCTTCCCTCCTGACAACATGAGTCAATACAGGATTGAATCAATTTAATCAGCTGTACAGGATCATGACCATCAGAACATCATGACACATTTTCAGCCTAAAGCTCTCAGGCTGCTGCTCTGTCAGCTGGCACCACTGACCAGACTGAAATGCTAAATATACATCAAACAGCTAATTCTACTCTGAGGCAGGTATACTTCTTACTAATGAACCTTTTACACCAGAGTCTGTGCAAATAAAAAAAAGACAGACACATCTCAGTAGTGATGAACATATCTACTGCATTCACAGGCTTATAGCTCTGTTATTAGTTAGTGTAGCTTGTGAGCTACAGGCCATATGTTGTATTTCTCTAATTCGGTGGTGATTAGCTGGTTCCCTGCAGCTGCAAATGTGTTAATAGCTTCCCTTCATATTGTCAAGCAGGCCTACATTTGTTTTAAATGGTTTCATTTTGTTCAATTGAGGAATGCCAGTGTGAGATTTCAAATCCCAAGTGAGCAGGAAGGGCTGTGAGGGTCCTGATATCACCTCTGAATCATTTTGCCGTCTCAGCTGAAACCACTGTGTCATCCCTGAAAACAATAAACAGCAAGATGCCAGGGAAATGTCAGGCTCAGTGTGCGGAACAAAAGAAACGGAGCCAAATTGACACTGCAACATGCATTCTTCAGTCTAATGAGCTGCTGATCCTCATGTCAGTTCTCACCTTCACAATAGTGATTACCCTGTTATAGAAAGCCAAGTTACCTGCAGCCACACACACAAATAAACACGCCTAATGCTGCCGCCTTCTCTCCTCAGTTACCGTGACAACAAAAAAAGCCAGGGTCGAATTTGATGCAGATTGTTGCTCAGCGCCAATTAAACACACTTATCACCTGCAGCTCATCAACACTCCAGTGAGTCCTTAGAATCAGAGAGGTATTAACGTAAGAGCTTATACTTCTATTTACTTGTTGATAAGGTGTTATTAATCTATTGAGGTTTTCACTGTAAAACATGCTTCCAGTCTTTTTGTCGCCTTGACTGTTCTGTTTCTTCACCTCTCCTCTTCCTGTTACTCCACCTTCTATCAGTCTGAATCCTCCTCTTTTAGCCTCGCAGTGTGAAATGATGCTGATGAGGGAACAAAGGTGTGGTTGAGTAAACCTGACGAACAAGTAGCCACGAGCTCTTTTGCACTTTGGCTCTGCACAGAATGGAATAATGAATCTGTTGGGTTTTTTGGAGCTTGAAAGTACTATTTGTTGAAGAGTGTACTTAACCCTGTCTCTGTGTGACTATGTGAAGATACTTTTTGTAAACCTTGGTTGTTTTCAACTTTATATTTTAACCACATTAAGAATTTTAGTCATTGGATGTCTGGATAAGTTGTCAGAGAAAAAAGGTATGTAAATGTCAGACAGCTGAACTCCCAAGTACCTCCAAATCATCCCATGCCCACAGAGCCCTGGTGAACTGCTCATTTTTATTAGGAAACTGCTGTAGTCAAGGAGCCTGGGTCATAAAGTATCAAAGGTTAGCGGCAGTCTCAGCTCACAGGCCTTCCTTGATGCTTTGTGCCTGCTGTACAATATTAGTGAACACTGACTATAAATTTGAAAATGCTTTATTCAGTGTTTCTGCTGGTTTTAATCAGATTGTCTGTTTGTTGTGGGGAGGAGACCTCTGTGGATAATTCAGCTCCAGGTAAAAACCTCCTGATCACTGACACTGAAGGAATCCAAACCAGGATAAGTAGATGACACAACTCCTATGATCCATCATTATCTTGCAATGTCACTTTTTTGTCATAGTTTTGATGAAGAGACACATAGAGACAGGGGTATCATACTAAGCATAAAAACCACAATGAGCATCAGGTACCTGCTTTAGATCTGACCTTGGGTTTTTCTGTCTAAAACCAAAGAAAATAGGCAAAACTAACAGGAGAGAGCAATGTTTGGACTTAATTGTGTATCATTGCTTTTTGTGGTTTTTAACCCTGACGTTCTTTCAGTCATAGGTTCCTTTCATGCACTTAATGGCCTTTCCTGGCCTTCGGATGTCTGCTGAAAGTAATATCACAGGAAGAAGCATTTAGTGGACCAACCACAACAGCGTGTTCAGTAGATGTTCAGTTCGGCTGAGGCAGCAAACTGAAAAGTAAACACACCGCTCTCATTCGGTGCCTGACTGTCCAGGGCCTGGAAAGAAAACCTCCTATCATACATTTGTCCTCCATCAGTGCTCCACACACACCTACACATTCTCCATGCACACATTTGGTTCCTGCAGGCTTGTATATGTTGATGCAATGCTGCACATGTTACACAAGATTAATATTTGCTGCAGCATCTGGTTTCCTTGTTCTCCTATATGGCTCCCATGTTGGGATGTTAACATACTACAGTTATTTATATTTTATTCAGCATTCAATTATTTTATAATGCACTGGTGTATGAAGTGCATGTGCATTCTGTGTAGGTGTTGGATCACACCATATTAGCCCTATTGTCAAATCTTTTGGCTACCTACCTTGCAATATACTTAAGTGTAGAATATCAAATGGCATACATACAAAATTAGCATATTGGGGAATAAAACTCTGGCACCCAGATGTGGATCCCTGTTGCATTTATTGGATTTATCAGTATTATTAATGGCCCATTGTGGAGCCAAGTGAAGTATGGCAAGGCTATTACAAATGCTCTAATTGCTGAGAATATTTCCATTACTCTAATCCTGCCCAGTCGTCACCATATGGTTGATATTAGCTCACTGCTACTATGCTGATATGTATATGAGAAAACCGTTTTCTATTCTCTGTGTAGGAAGAATGTCATAAGTGTGTGTCTGTGTATCTTTGTTGTGTTTGCAAGATTTCAGTTGTACTGTGATGCTATGGCATGCATGACCAAATTCTATGAAATATTATATACAAAGTACATGCCATGTAAAATGTATTAATTAATTTAGGCATAGTATGATATAAACATGTGGCAAAATTTAGTTAATGGATTTAGTAAACATAGCCTGTTAGATGTGATCAGCTGTGCTTCCCACTGAACCGGTAAAGCAAGGTTTACGTTGAAATAATGCCATTAGGACATTATGGCATTTTAATGTGATGTGGGCCATTCTTTATGTTTGACCTCTGACCTATTGAGGTGATAATTTACAGCGCATGCTCCCCCAACCCTCCCTGTGCTCCCTGAGGAAATCAGGCTGGATCTATGGTCATCATTTACATCTCCTCGAATTAAAGCAGCGGTGTATAGTTACAGCCCCAGTCCTCATGAATCAAACTTTATTGACCACTTGGAGAGTTACAGACACCCGTTGAATACCAAGTGCTTGTGAAAGGCCAGTGGGTTGGGGTAGGGAATGTCGACCAGCTGTAAAGATTGAAGGTGGGATTACCAGCACTACACACCAGGCTGTGTCAGCGGCTGTTGCTCATAAATATGGAGATTTTGCTTTTAATAAGATTCTTTACAACCAAAGGGGATTAAAGCACACGCTAACATTCCCTTAAACGATAAATATAGGAACATGTCTGCCAAAGATGCAGGGGTTTATTCCATTTATGATGAATTCGGTAAGTGTTTTGCAACACAGAGCTCTTTCCATTGCCAGCGAACACGTCACATAGATCATATTTCTCAACTTGATTCTGTTTGCTCAAGTCTGATAGCAGCCAAGCTCCACAGATCATCATATAGCTATCACACTGCCACACATAGCTATCACACAGTTATCACTCAGCAATTTGTTGAGCTTTGTAGCAGTTGTAGCAGCATTTTAATTGAAATTAAGGCATGAGACATGCGCCATGCCTCATATTACTAAAGATTTCATGGTGAATTGTGCATCTCTTAAAACAAATTTATATTTACACGTAAAACAGATTGGCATTGTCAAGAAACAAGACTGATGGTCTCAACTGAGTTCAAAATCAATTGTTGTAGGATTGAAACAAAGAGGTGGATGGAGTCATGGATCATATTGATTGGATATATTTTAAGTGATTGCTTGTATGTAAATTTCTATGCCTATATCACAACTGAAAACATAGCACTTCTCTATGGCATCATTTTATTTGTGGTGTAACTTTACATAAAAGAATGTACATTCTAAATGTCTCTTTATTTAGCCAACTCTTACATTGGCAGATTTACTCAGCTGTAACTAATTAACATTAATTCTCTGAGTTGGCCAGAGTACAAGAAAAGAGGACAAAGGAAAGTAGTATTGCTTTCAGGCACCCGTAGAGCACAGGCATCAACAATTAAATCAATTATAACCATAAATTCCATCAAGATGCTTTAGAGTCCTGGTATTGTGCATACTAATTTACTGGCACACCTTAGTATTGTTATTGGTAACACTACAGTTTCTACTCTAACACATCCAATACAGTATCTGCTATGGAAAGAAAGGTATTTTCTTTCATTCCTATTCTAACTTTAAGAAGCAGTAAATATTCACTCTGCTGACAAAGAGCAGTGTCCTCCCTCTTGTGCAGTTTTCTTGAAATTCATAACAATAAAATCACAGCACTGAGCTGTATTATTGATGTTTAGAGAGAGAGAGCAGGACAGTAGGTAAATAACCAAGATACAGGGATGGGTGGAAATTATTGTTAAATTATTGGCGGTAATTATGAGGCCATGAATTATATTATATTATATTATATTATATTATATTATATTATTATTATTATTATATTATATTTATTATATATTATCCAAAGGGATGGTAGTCCAGATATAGATCAGAATACATATTGTAGTTCCATACCTCTAAATTCGTGTTTAAGATTCCTGCATTCCTGCACCGGGTTGCCTTTTATTTATTCATTTGCTCCGTACGTAAATTGCGTGACGCTCATTAGACGCTGATGACGCTGATTATGCATTATGTACTTCACCTGTGTAACCCCTGTGGTAACGGTTGTTAACAGGTGCTAATAGCTGCCACTGTCACGAGTGGAAACAGCAGCTATGTTTTTGGTCACATGAAGAGGCCAGAGCCCAGTGCTCTGAAAGCACTGGAGCAGCAACCTGGTAAACGTAAACTCCTCAAGTTTAATGTAAGGCACAGTGGACTAACGTGTAGCTGCTAGCTTGCAGTGTATGTGTGTGTCGTATCTGGCCAGTGTGGCACTTGACCTGTGTCCTTCTTAACAGCCACTTTTAGGGCTTAGGGCTGTCCTATGATTTTGTACACGTGTGTCAAAGTCAGATTGAAACATAACTATGCATATTTTCAGCGCTGGGTAGCCTATAAAAAAAAAGCTCCCCACCTAGAGGAACAAAACAGAAGATGTTCTGTACGTAAAATTGCGTGATGCTTATTTGACGCTGATGACGCTAATTACCCATTATCTGGTACACCTGTGTAACCCAATAGCTGTTACTTTCATGAGAGGAAATGGAAACTATCTTTCTGGTCGCATAACGTGAATGAAACACTTTGAGAGTGATCTGCGGGAACAGCAACCAGGTAAACGTTTTGTCCGTAAATTACAGCAGGCTAACGTCTAGCTGCTAGCTTACAGTGCACCTCTGTGTAGCCTGTTGACTTGGGCAGTGTGTCTCTTGACCTGTGTCTCTCTTAACAGACACTTCCACAGCTGGTCTGTGACTTGTTCAGAGTCAGAGTGAAATACAGCTATCTTTTTTTTATGATTGGTAAACACCAACGGTAACCATGTTTATAAACTGAGCTAGGAAAGCTAACCATCATATCCATATGTCCATTCAGTAAATGGAAGTACGTTCTAGCAGCAGGAGCAGCAGCAGCAGCAGTCTCTGTGAGGACTAGATGGAGCGGCCGAACAGTATGGGGCACATCCCTATGGGCACATCAAAAAAATACTGTGACTATGGCATATAGTGTACTGATCAAAATTAAAATTAAAATGTTGATTAGCTGGACATACTTTGAAATATGCAGTAAATAGTACAGTAAATAGTGTAAGTAGCATTTCATATTTTAAGTTTTCAAAATAAAATCTGAGTGGATGTGATGAATCTTAGCAAATTAATGATAAACCTGCATTCGTCAAAATAGTCAAGGTCATAGTCAAAGTTTAGCTTTACATTGTAAGATAAATCAGGGAAGACTGTGACTATTTAAACAAACAGTGGGAAGAGAGGACTGACTATGGTATAGGTGTCATTAAGATCTTATAAATTTCTTTCCTCAGTCGTTCATTATGAGAACTTGACGACTGTATGTGTGACACAGTGAGAATATTATTGTCTACATATATGATTGTCTATATGCCTAGGATTAGAATGTTGATGGAAATGTTGGCATTGCTATGTTATGAAATCCCGTCTATGTCAAAATTTCCTATTATATTGTAAAAGAGGGTGTGCACTGTGCAGTAGTCTGTTGTCTAGATTTTTTTTCTACTTCTGGAGAGTCTGCCCTTGTTTCCTTGATAAGGGTGCTCTGTACCTGCTGCTGCTTGTCAGGCAAAGCTGATGGAGAATGACCCCTGACCCCACTGGCCTACATTGGAGGCCATCTTGTCACTATGTGACAGTGAATGCCAGCTAGCCCTTTCTTTGCAGCAAGCATAAAGTATGCCATACCACTCCCTGTGAGGTTCCATTGTTTCTTTTGTAATATTCAAGAAGAAAAAAGGGGTAAATTAGCACTCATGCAGTATGCATTAGTTTAGAAAGCTCCTGATATAATTCCACCACCAAGGGAAATGGGGAAGTCTAGGAGCAATACAGCTGTGCTTTTGGCAAGTTTAGCATTTCTTCTAGCATTTCATTTTAGCAGATAGTGTTATTACAAAACACTGTTGTTTCTAGTCTTAGGACAGCACTGGCTTAATTTCCCTCTTCACCTTTGCTGAGGATATTTCCTCCGTATGGCCTGTTGTTTGAGGCTACCACATAACAGCATCCCCATGATACTTGAAAGGAAAGGTTTTCATAGCCTATTGCTGCTAACGCTGAGTTTCAGTTGGTTCCATCACACGGTTCATGATGTCCTCTAAGAACCAATTTTGAGTTGGCAGTGCTTGACATGATTGGCCTTAAGTAAGTGACAGGTTTACACTCTAACATGGCATGCTGGAGCTGGGTAAGTGTTTAGTGGTAAAGAAAGCTGTTAAGATCTGGCTGGTGCTCAGAGAGGAGACGGAGGTGAACACAAGTCAGGGTCCCTCATTCTCTGGCAGTGGTCTGCTGGGGAGGCTGTTTTCTGCAATGACTTGTCTCACAATGCGTTACCTTGAGGGATTATTGGAGCATTTGATTGGCCAGCTTCTGCAGATGGATGGTGAATCAGTTGCAGTGCAGAAAAGTATTGATTTTAGTGACAGTGCAATAGTGTTTCTGTGTGAATGGAAACTGTATTTGCCCTAGAGTGTGGTGATTGTTCTGTATTTATGTTTAAGCCTGAGGACAAAAATCTGAAACAGTGTGCTGGAGGTACTCTTTGTATCCTTTCTTCCACCAATCTGCCATTTCTGCTTCTAATTAGTGGTGTACAACAGATTAGCAAAACCTCTCTTGATCGCCACTAGCACTATTGTTGTTAATGTCACACTACGTGACTCAGACTTAGAACAGATTCCTGTTACCTTATGTTTATGATTGTGGTGGTCTGGAAGCCATACCCTTTATTATTGTAATGACCAGGCATGGACAGACATTTGTGTTCCCCAGAAGTTGCAAATGAATGATTTTAGTTGTCACCTGTCCTTTCATCTAATGTCACCAGCTGGTTTACAGTTATAGTTCAGAGTGGAACATCCTGGGATGGATTATTGTGCAGTTTCATGCCCACATTCATTATCTTTGTGGACATTATTGAAAAGCTGACTTTTCATGCAGCGCCATCATCTGGCAACAACTCACTGACATCTTTATTGGCTTAGCTTTTCCTGGCCAGATTTTACATGCACATCTATGTTATAATATTACATCGACATTTTTGGGTTGGATTTCCTGTTGCTTAAATGTATATCTATCCTTAAGCCTGTTAGTGTATGTTGATGTTGACTGTATACCATATGGCTAAAAAAATGTAAGATACCGTTCCCAGAGGATGTTTAAAATAGTTGATTTAAAATGAATGAGTAATTGATATGAAAAACATATATCAATCTATAGGAGGAATACACCTGTATAGGACTGTTGCATGCACTTTTTGTTGTTCACATTTATACGTTAAACACATTTTATCATGTATATATTATATTACATAGAAATCCAGCATTTTTAATGTATGTACATGTACAAAAACCCTCATGTCTTACAGCTAAGAAATAACACAAGTCGCTTGTGGAAGTGGACAATTGATGTGATAATAATGTGGCTTTGATAAAAAATTGATAAACAGTTGAATATGTTACATCATTAGAGTCAATGCAAGCTTTTAGGCTTTGCTGCAAAACATTACATCATTTAGCCACACTGGCCCTCTCAAGTTGGAGTGGCAGGTTTGAGTCTCCATTCACAAATCATGTTCTGACTGCAAAGTAGAAAACCTTGTAAATGGCAGATGCTGTGTTATGCAGGATGCTAGTAACCCAAACAGTCAAGTTGACCCCTTGTGCAGTCCACAGAGGGGCCAGCCACCGATCCTGTGGTTATCTTTCCATGCTTGGACCCTTCCTAGGATGCAAGTTTACCCGACCTCAGCATGACTCAGTCCTTCCGCTGCTGCATTTTGGTGGAAAATTGGGTTGAGGAGAAAAAAAGACAACAATCAAAAACAATCACTCAGCACAGAACAAACAGCATGTAGTAGAAGCTTCTGCTTCTCTCTCCCTTTCTGAGCGCCATGGCAACATTCACTTTGATATGCAGATATCCTCGCCATTTGTACAGTGCAGCACCGAGGGGAATGTTGACTTTTTGGAGAGGCAGAGAGCGTGTGCATTAATTGGGAAGCTAAAACTGTACTTTCTGTTGGCTTTTCAATCATACCATGTATTATCTCTCTCCTTTCCACAGTTATGGAGGGAAAACTGTGTGCTGGAGCCAGGGATTACACTCTAAGGAAGAAACCAGCATAACTGTTATCTTCAGACTGAAAATCCTCATCAGTGCTACCATAAAGATGCTCTGCTGGTAGCCCTCTGCTACCTACTTGGCTCTTCTTTTTTACCGAGACCTTCCTGCACTGATAACACTTAAAGACACATTTTACTTTGACCAACCCACCACCTGCCATGGATTGCCTGTGTCCGGGTGAGGGCGTGAGCCGGACACAGGCCCTTGTCAGCAAACTGTAGCTACCTGGATTCTCTTCAGCTGAATTCCTTTATTTTTATTCTGGAGTTATTCTGTACTTGGACCAGGGATGGATGTACCGGAAACCAGCAGGCATGGCAAGAAGTCGTCAAGTCAAAAGCTGGAAGACCAGAAAAAGGTAGGAAAAAGTTGCCCTTCTTTCCTGTGTGAGTGTGTTTGTGATCATGTTTGACTGTTTTGAAGAAAAACCCCCAACTTTGGCTGTTTCTGTTTTCCAGTTGTGGAGGCCATGGGATAAAAGTTTGTTTATTGGCTGGTTTGTCTTTTGACAAAAAGGAGAACATGTTGGTCCAATTGCTGCTGTTGTCTGTATTCCCAGTGGCTTTTTTGCTCCATATCTCCTAATAGCTATTTATAAAGGCAAGGGAGGGTGTGTGTGTGGGGGGGGGGGTGGAATTTCAGCTCCCCTTCAGTGCCTCCAGTCTTTCATCTTGGCTCATGTGGCATGGTGGTGGGCAGGGCCCGCCCCAGCCCCCTCCAGAGAATACATATTTACTCTGTGTTTGAGATGCTTTTTATGTTAGCCCCTTGGAGAATATGAGGAGAAAAATACCCTCAGATATGAAACAAATAATTTTTTTCTGTAAAGTGATATCATATGCTAAAATGATCTGATAATGGTGAGCTTCATGGTGGCTACTTTTGGCTCAGAGCACAGTGCTGTGACCTCGGCAGGGTCAGATTCATGTGTGCTGCCTGGACTGATGAACAGGACTGAGGCGTCAGACTGAGTTCACACTGTCTGTGGGGAATATGGGATTTGTGGACAGTAGGATGAGCCCCTGTCTTTCCAATCAATGAAAAACAATTGCGCAATTCAAAAAATCTATTTAGCAGAGCACATGCTGTATACACATGTCAAAAGGGCCTAGAATTGGTACTTGAAAGAACACACAGAGAAGCTGTTTCTGTGCCTGAATAGTCACCTGCATATAGACTGAGACATACACACACAGTTACCGTATATACACACGCAGGGCCTGTCTGCCTCTCTGACCTGATTCCTCTAATGAAGTGCTTTTGATAAGCGTAATGATTGTCCAGGCGAAGCCCGGGAACATCTGAGCGCAGTGAATGTGCAGTAATACATCAGGCCTGACATTTGTAGCACTATTAGGATCTCATAAAAAAGATGATTGTATTTGATGATTTTTTTTTCTCCTTTTAGACCTGAGTGCCATCTGGGAACACTCGCTTTTTTTTTTTAAACACTTTAAAGCTACACAGAGACATGTTGCTGCCTGTGCTGCCAGGCAACAACATTTTATGTCCTTTCAGAGAAGGTACAGGAAGGAAGGTTGTTCCTGCCTTTGGATGTGATGAATTCTGGATGATTGAAAGGCTCTATAAAAAATATCCATATGAACATGCCAAAATGTGCTTTGTTCAATATCAGTCTCAGTCTCAACCCTTGCACGGGGTTTTCAAAGGACTTTGAGAAGGCTTTAAATCAAATGAATCTGAATTTCACACCACACATTGTGTTAAATATAATGTTGACAGGTCTTAAAATTGACTGAATTACGAAGGTAGTAAAGTTGCAATAACTTCAATGTTGGTTTTTAATGGATTTTTGGAACACATTTGTACTCATTCTTAATAGAAATATTAAACACTATTGCAGTGGTCCAAAAACTGTGGCCCAGTACATCACTTGCAAAAGAGCACAGTTTGGGGGAAAAATATGTATTTATTATTATCAATGTTATGATTAGATTATTAATAATATATCATTAAATTAATTCATTAGATTTTAAATGTTCAAAAAAGTGGCCTCTATACATTTTAAAAACGTTTTTTGATAATGTATTATTGTCTGTCACTGTGATAAGCCAATTTTATGTTGCAACCATTTGCTAAAAGATTGCATCCATGACAAAAAAGTAGGATCAACATCGATAGATGATGTATGATTTGACATTTGTGACAGGGTTGGATGTGTGCCACAAGCATTTTAAAGGTTTAGAACAGTGGTGTCAAACTCATTCCACAAAGGGCCGAGTGGCTGCAGGTTTTTGTTCCAACCAAGCAGCAGCACACCAGACTGGACTCAGTTAATCAACTGATCTCAGTCTTCAGACAGTTGATTGGTCAAACTCTGTGCTCTTGATTGGTTGGAACAAAAACCTGCAGCCACACGGCCCTTTGTGGAATGAGTTTGACACCCCTGGTTTAGAAGGAAGGAAATGTGTCATTAGTTGTGAAAGTCTGGGGACCACTGTAGTGATGCAGACAAAGCAGCATGGTCAAAATGTATTTATCAGTGTACACCTAGAGTAACGTGTGGCCTAACATCCCTCCTTCACAAACATAGTTTCCTCCAGAGGCACTTTTTTTTGATAATGCTACTGTCATCTCACATGTAGGGTTGCAAAGCAGCAGAAAATTTCCAAACTTTCCAAATTTCCTAAATTAGCAACTTGGGTATAAAGACATTATGTTGAGTCAGAAAACCAGTCAAACTCATTGAACGTGAATGAATTCTCCGTACTTTGCAAGTATTTCTGGGACTTTGATGTTCTCTCTCTGTGCTTTTATGTCAGTTGGAGGTAATTGGGCCAGAAATTGAATTTGTTTTCAGTCTTAAAAAGTCTTAGGTCTCCTTTTGTTAAACTACGGATGTTGTTTTTTAGATGCCTACACTTAAAGGGGTTTTCATGATTTACAAAATACTGTATTACGTATGTTTTTGGTAAGGCCACAAAATGGAAGCAGACCTATTGGTATATGTCGACGGCATTGAGACTGGGATGGAGTAAAGACTGACATCAAATATTTATCTGGTAGTGTATTTAATATGTAACACTTAGGTCACTGTTTAGCTTTCCCACCATCTTGACTGTTGCTTTCAGTGAGTTGTAAGATCTCCCTGGAAGCTTTCTAATAGTCATGCTGATGTTCTTGAGTTTTCACTGGGACATTTGCTGTGATTGTCTGAAGTGATGGGTTATGCCTCATCCCCAAAGTCTCTTACTGACTCCACTCTGTCAGCTTTCATAGTTTAACAAAAGAGAAGATAATTGCTGTACTTGCATCATGCCACACACTGGTGCAAAAGAGCAGGACAGATAGTCCAACACATAAAGCCATTATAGATTTTTTTCTCTTGAATTTCTCTACTTATTAAATGAACAGATCAGGGATCATGAATGCAGAGCTAAACTAATTGACTCCTGGCAATAGCTTCATCTTTAGTACTAGAGTTATCAATCTTCTCAGCTTGGGTCACATTGCACTGTCGAGCTGTTAAGAATTATATTTGCTGTTTGAGCTTTAGTTTAATTTCTCTTTGATGTTGCTACACAGTTTGTGTCCTCTATACCTGATTGACCACCTGGATGAGAATCCACAAGTACATACATGAATGTTGTATGTACTGTTCACTGTGGCTCCAGCATCATTGAAGATGTAAACACATATGATCTGCGTGGGTTTGTGTGTAGTTTGTCTGGAATTATCCACAGGGAAAGTTTCTGTAGGGATTTTGTCAAATGTCCAAAAGTTAAAGTTGAGACATTTTAAACCAGAGCAGGAGAAAGTAGTGCTTCTTCTTGCATCAGCCTGGAAGTCTTTCTTTTCCTCCCTCACACTCTTTTCTTTTCTTCCTACGCCTTTCTCTTTTCCTCCCCCGCTCACTCACTGTCTTTTCCCAGATGAATGGTGCTCACCTGACCCAGAGGGGAAATTTGCACATAGTGATTGGTTGTGGATGGTCAGACAGGGGCAGCAACTGTGTTGCTAAGGCTTCTTCCAGGAAGTTTTCTCATCAGCCAATCACCTATGAGCTTTGGGTTTGCTCTGGCAAACCTTTAATTGAGTTTATCTTAACCATTTAGACAACACATCCCTCCAAGGCTGTTGTTTTGCATATGCATCATTTTCATGCTTTAACCATGCATTAAAATCCTTCCACTGAGAGAGAGCTATTGGTGAATTGTGTAAGAATTAACTGGCCCCCTCCCTCCATAGTCTCATATGTGATGGACTGGTTTTAAGCTCCAGGGGGCTTGGCTTGTGAAAGATGAGTGAATAATTTATTACCACATTGGTAAGCGTTGCTGTGATTTAATGCATACCATGGTATCATTGTGCTGATGTCAAAGCAGAGGATGCAATAGGAGTGGGTGATAACATACAGCGTATGTCTTCTAGATAATTTACCTGGCCTGGTCGTATGTAGATGTGCTGCACCCTGTGCTAAACTGTGAGAGGCCATTTGAGAGCTGTCAGATCATCATGAAAGCATGTAGTGAACAATACATAAAAAATGTAGGACTCAGGAACTAGAATGTCTGTCCACCTGTGCTTTTGTCTTGTGTATCAGTGTGGGTCTAACTATATGTTCCAGTTCGGTCCTAATCAACCCCTCAGCAGCATCCATCTCACACAATGGCATAATGGCATTCATGACCATTTGAGAGCTTCCTCTGAAATCATTGTTTGTACAGCTAATAGGGTGCATCCACCATAAAGCACTAGCTTATGTTTTTTCTGTCTTCAATGGTTCAGTGACTCAATACATTGAGGGTGAAAGAAAAACATGACATGACAGTGTGACAGACCTGTGAGGTGTTGTGCACAGGGTCACCAGAAAAACAGTTGACATTTTGTGAAACTGTAACAGAAACACAGTCTTGTGAGTTATCTGCTTGTGGATCTGTTCCTTCAACTCAACCACACAGAAACATTGCCCCTCAAGCTGCCTGCCCAGGAGTTGGACCAGGTAGCAACTTGTGGTTCCCCCAGACACCGGTGGGGAAATCAAGTGTCACAGTGTTGCAGCTGTCTGTCATTTAGAAATAACATCGTGGACTGTAACGAGAATCGGTACTGGAAAATATTGTAACAATACCGCCTCTCATCACAGCGGTACCGTTCAATTAAGTGTTCATTTAAGTCTTCCTCGCTGAATTAGAGAAAGATTCCTCTCATGATGTGAAGGAAATACAAGTCTGCACAGGTTCTACTGGCCCGCCGGCTAATTTTACTTGCCCCAGGCAATTGGGCGACCGTTAATGTCGGACCCTGTAAGTTCTTGAAGAGAAGACAACTAAAAACATTTTTTACCAGAACCCTGCCTGGTTTCATTCTTCACCCCAACTCCATACATTACAGGGCAGGCCTGCAGCTTTTTGCCTATATTAGCTGCAATCTTTAGATTCTGTGAAATTCAAGGAATGAATTGCAAAAAACATCTTAAGCTGGAGGTTTTTATTTCAAATACTTAACTTAAGACCTACCTCAACCAATATCAACCTGTTCTTGTATTGAACTTTTTTGTTGCTGAGATAGAGGCTGGCCCCAAGACTTAAATGAAAAAGCCCAGAATTTCAGCTCAGTGAAGCACTTTAAGCACTTCATTTTTCTTTTTATATATATGATCATGCTTCAAATAAAGACAAGCATTTCTCTACACCTTATTCTTGTTTAAAAATCATTCACAGTAAATGAAATTTATGCTGAGCGATAAAAAGATGACCTTATGGCGTTAAAGGCGACGCAATGAAAAATTTGGGTGCACCTAAGTTTTCTGCTGTTGCACCTAAAAAAAAAAAAAAAAATAAAAAAAAAAAAAAAATAGTTAGGCGCACCAGTACAACCAATGCAAAAAGTTAGTCTGGAGCCCTGAATGTGATGTTGCAGTGTTTATTTATATAACATCCATCCATACCACCTTTGACATTACACTACATTATTTCATTCAAAAGGGGATTTCAGAGTTTTGTTTTAAGAAAATGTTAGACTTGTTAGAAAAGTAAATGTGTGGCCCTTGGCTACAACAAGTAACAAAGGAAAAAAACTAGCAAACATGTACATACATGTAATTGTTTCTGGCGTGTAATGAACACAACATCCTTTGGTGGCTGCTGACAGGGACTCCAACTTTTAGACTCATCAGATAAAATCTTGCTTGGTGTAGCAGAACATCAACACCATGTTTAGCATACATAGATAATAGTAGCCAGAGAGGAGTCTTGCTAAATTGACTCTTCTTCATTCAAATCTCTACATGTCAGTACTCTCAGTAATAGTGCGGTGACTTCGTTAAAGAGTTCCGCCATCCAACTGTCAAATAAACACACACACACACACACACTTGGCTCGAGATGGTACATCAGCAGTTCAATCCACAAGGAATTAGTGGGTTGAGACCACTGAATAAAGTGGAAGGGAAAACATGTCAAAACAAGACAGCGTCACAAGCGCGGCATTCACGGAAACAAGCCTCAGAGGCAAAGTGATGAGAGCGGTGATGTCCAGGTCAGACAGAGTGAGGGAGAGAAAGATAAAAAGAGAGGGGAGAGAGAGGGAGATGATAGACAGAGTTAGACAAAATGACACAAATGGAAGACTGGGAGACTCACAGAGAGCAGAATGGGCAAGAGTGGAAAAACTAAGTCAGGAGAGTGAGTTAAAGTCCAGGCTGAGCGAGATATGAACCCCATGACACCGATCAAAGCCAGCGAACTTCTCCATCAGCACCCTGTGTTATACAGCTACGCATGTACCCTCACCCAGAATCCCAGCTGAGAGGGGAAGTCACACTGACTCACCTGTCAGCCAGCTGTTTGGTGGCCTAGTTCATTGTTTACTCTCGTGTTGAGGCACAAAGACAAAACTGTAACACCTGGCAGGTGGTCACATTGCATTTGTGATGCTTGGATTCAGAATAGACTAGAATAATTAATTCTAGACTCCAGAGCACCAGGACATCTTGTACATGTTCATTTGTATAAATACAGGCTGTAAAATGAGATTTCATGGAGGGAGCTGGACAGTTCACACGTTTACTTCTGATTTTGGTTTTGTATACTTTGGTGTGACTTGAATGACTTGAACTAGAATTAAATCAGATTTTACATGTGCAGAACAAAGACTCCATAATCGAACTACCAACTAAAACTACCAGAGAATTAACTTCCCCTGTGCTACACAAATTAAAGATGAACTGCAGGATGATGTTACAACACTCCACTCATATACATAAGTAATGGAAGCAGGATATGCTGTTTCTTCCTAAAGCACAGCCTGCAGCTGTTTTGTCACTCGCTTGTATTACGCATTGGTTGTGTAGGGGTTTATTTAGAAAGTCTGATGTCAGCTCAGTGAACCAGATATACAGCACTCCGAATGTGTCTGAATGCAGCATGTCTTATGTCACTAATTTGGTCGATAGTTTGATTCCTGGCTCTTTCAGTCTGCATTCCAGTGTCCATGGACAGATAGAGAACCCTGATTGCCTCTGATGGATCATTGGTGTGTTTGTGGTATAATGTGGTTTGCAATTTTGTTGATTCAATTTGGATTTTCTAGTCATGATACCCACAAAAAAAATCCAAAAACCAATGATTTGCTGTTGGAGCTTTCATTCTGCTATATTAATAGACACTGGATCTGGCTATGCCTTCATCATTAATACAGCCATGTAAATTGCAGAGAGGTCCACATCTACAGTAATATGTTGGCTTACTCTCTCGAGTAACACTGTCATGCTGCATCATAGGAGTCAGGAAAAATAGTTGCTAGTGTTTTTTGCTGTTGGTTACAACATTGATCAGTCTCAAATTCACTTGTTTAAATTTACACAGGTGGGATCATTTCCACCTGTGGACACATTTAGCTATTCTGACATCAAGAGGTCCCAAGCTGTTCTCCTCAGTCTGTGGACAACAGTGACCAGGATCACTTTCACTTGCACTTGACTTTGTCCTCTTCATTAGTGAACTCTAATAATAATTGATAATGATGATCATTATAGTATTTAGCTCTCCAAAAAAAAGTAAAAAAAACAACAACAACATTTTGATTAAGTACAGTTGGTTGTCAATACAATATAACCACAGTGAAAGTCAGCCACACAGATGTAAACCAAAAGACTGTGGAAGGTTTCCTGACTCTGACATACATTGCTTTGCATTTACAGTAGTAATAACTGATCTGGTTTAGCACATGTTTGCATTTGAATTTGTTTTGGTGTTCGTTGCAATACAATAAACACAGTCGGAAGACTAAAATATGAGCATAAAGAGGATAATATCAGGTTAGAGTATAGCAGACTTTCTGTCTCACATTATCCCCCTCTGAAGTGCACTTTACCCTGCCCAGGTAACTTGCACAACTCCTGGTAGGGTCAAGATAAATAGTACTGAGTGCTAATGTCCAAAATCCTAGGATACTATCAACAGTGGGATCTATCTCTGCACAGTTAGTGGTAGGACTGGGCGGTATGACCAGATTTTCATATCACATTTTTTTTTCAAATTCATATCGGTTTCATGGTATTTGACGTTTTGTTTTGTTTTTTTTTGTTTTTTTTTTTCCATGCAGAAATGGTCTTACCCATATTCTCCTTATGAGAAAAAAATTACTTAGATCAGCTTTAAATAGCTCATTCTACTGTCATAAGGAGAGTTTTGGTTTCATGCATGTCCTTACACAACAAATGCATCTATTCATCTGCATCTATCTATCTGTCTGTCTGTCTGTCTATCTATCTATCTGTCTGATGTAATCCATCCTGCCTGTGTCGATTATTTTGCTGTCCCCTCTTTACATCTCTCCCTATATGCACAATCCCCTGAAAAACACACTCCTGGCTGTGCAGTCACGTGACACCAGCGTGTCCAGTCCGCTACATGGAAGCGACAGGGAGGAAAACTCAAACACCGGGCCGACTGTGCAAAGTGAGCAGCTTGTACAAAAAAAAGAAAGAAAGAAAAGATAATTAAGGGTTTCTGCCATGTACATTAAGTAGCGGCGTGCTGCCGCTATGTGATTATTTCTCCTGCTGCTTCAGACAGAGCAGACGCACATGAGCTAATGTGTCCTTTTTTCTGTAGAATTTCCTCTCCTTTTGCCTCATGTTCTCACTTCACGCTGAGAACTTTTTCTCTTGGCTCTTGTTCTAGCACCGGCTAGCATGTCTGTTTGGTGAGCAGCGGTAAAATGGGTCCCTGCTGAAACACTATACCGCTGTGCACGTGCCGCTGTTTGGGCTCTTCACCGTTATTGCGGTATATGAAAAATTCATATCATAACAAAAATAAACACATGTATTTGGTATGAACCGGTATACTGCACAACCCTAGTTAATGGCTTTCCTAATTGACTGCTGCGTATCACTGGGATGAGATTGCTCCCCCTGTTTCCACATTGGTTTTCCATGCACCAAAATTGAGCTGCATTATATCTATTAGGGCCCTGTCTTAAATCAAACAGCATTTGGACGTAGTTACAGTCAGTTGGGGAAATCAAATGGATTGCCTTCACCTGCATGCAGCATGTTTACGCCTGACATAAACCACCACTGAAATCCTTTCTACATGATGCCAGGTCTCTTGTAGCACAGGATGCTGAAATATTACCTTGTCGTAAAAGGCAACAAGGCCACAAACAGGGTGCAAGGTGTTCAAATGGAATCCCATTATGCCTGCATGCAGAGCAGCACCCTGTGTCTAAGAGGTCTGCTGTGTAACCGATATGATAAGCTATATAAATGGTAATCATTTCATGGTTTGAAATGTGTGCTGTGTCTCTGGATGTAGTCAAAGTGCAGAATATACTTTGTGAGACTGGCAGAAATGGAGCCATAGAGCAATCACGAAGCAAAGGTGATGCAATAACTTGACAATTTATCTGAACAAAAAAATTGAAACTTAAAATGTAAAATACAGCGTTTGGTTGATGGTTTTATTCAATACTTGCTGTCAAAGTACTACTTATGTATATCTGTATGCAGTTGTGCCGCCAGCAGGAAGCGAAGTCTTGACATTGGCAGTGTTAAAGCTACGAAGGAAAAAAATGCTCTTCTAATGTATATCTGTATGCAGATGTGGCACCAGCAGGAAGCCAAGAGTTAACAGTGGCACTGTTGGAACTACAAAAGAAAATACTTAACATCACAGTGAATATTGTCTTGAAATGCCTCTGCAGCTCCTGTCTGCCTGATGGTTTGAGTTTGTGTGTGTTTGTATTGTTCTCAGCATATGCACATGGGTGAGTTGTGCATGCATATGCTGATGTTTCATACATTATGAATGCTCAATTCACAGCAGGTTGGCATGTAATGAAGAACCCGTTGAGAGTAGAGTAGTATCTTGTGAAGAAGCAAGCTGTCGGCGATAACAATGTGCACCTGTATATATGCGAGTGTGTCTGGATCGCAGCCAAATGGATTTGCTTAGATCTAGTAGTAGCTGTGAGGTTAAAGCCGACACACATGGATGCAGGTGAGGTGTGCTGTATTAACCTGGTGCTCTGGGAAGTCTGCATCAACATTCAGCCTGGATGATGCCCCCCCTGAACCTTTAATGGCAGATAACAGGATTATCACAACAGCTTGGGATCGTAAGAGGGGCCACAGTGCTGGGGGGTTGAGAGACATGGGCACTCACTCATGACTGATGCAGGCTTGTACCAGCCTCATAATGGAACAGGGGATCAGTGTTGCATTTATTCCACTGGTGTCATGTGAATTAAATCGTACAGGCTATATCCTCTGGGTGCTACTTGTAAGTGTTGAAATTTTAAGAGCAGAAGAACCTGAGAATGATGTATCCCCTCTGTGTCTAGCTTGTTTAATTTGCACACGGAATGAGGAAGCATCCAACCGACCTGTAGCTGCATCAAGCTTTAGGTTTATTCAAGGGCTGGGAAATGAAGACAAAAATTCTATCACTATATATTTTTTTATCAAATGAAATGAAATGAGTTCAAATCAAATCAAATCAAACCACTTATTTTGTCAAGCTTAAATGTTCCCTGTTACTCATAATTGGGATTTGAAGTTATCAGAAGGTTCTTTTTGGAAAGGAATAAAATTTAAATAATTTAATAATATAAAATTCTAAAAAGCTCTCCTTCATATAAATTGAAACTGTTTTGAATTGTTTTTAAAGAATAAAAAATAAAATAAGAAGTCACATGTGCCCACAGACGAGTTTTCTGTGGGGAGGGGGAGTGACCCTGAACAGCAGAGAAAAGCTCAACTCCAAAGCTAACATCTTAACATCGATTTGTACTTGATGGAAACGATATGGTCATTTGTTACATCTCATGTTTTCAATTGTGACAGGATTCAGTCAGGATGAACTTGTGTTCAGGAAGGTTCAAGAATTATCTTCATTTAAATTTTAGAAATGGTATGTTTTTCATCATCATTTCCAGTTCACTGCATTTAAGCAGTGTCAAGTTACTGAAGTTTTACTTTGACACGAGCTTATCCTTAGACAATGTGATTTACAGAGACTTTAAAAATGAAAGAAATACAGCCTCGTAAAGAGGTTTTGGTAAGGCACAACACTGATTACATTTTATTGTGATCTTGTTGCACTAAAGTTTAATAACTGAGTTTCTTTTAAGCCTATAACAAAAGTATACTGTTGTCAGTTGCAAAAAGGAAAGATCACAGGATCTGTTCATATAGTTATTGACAAGCACAGTCATCATATAAGCCAGGCTGTTTACATTGTTTCTAATGAGCACTGTAGTAGCACTGAACTTGTATCCCCCAGGCTTTCCTGTGTTTCAAGTCCATGGTAGTACAGTAGTTGTTGATAGCTTTGCCCAGTCTCTAGTCAAGAGAGACTGATGAGACACAGAAAGCTCCTGCAGTAGATTTATTATGTCTGAGCTGGCGAGTATGAGTCCATAAAATCAGCCACACAAAGATGGCAAAGGCACCTCACTGTGCCAGACATCCGCACTCTACTTCCATTTTCATTCACGTCTCATTAACAGTGATTAGGCACATGCCACTTGGTAGCAGTTGGTGCTGACCATCTCAACTGTTTGTCAGCTTTAAAAGTTATCTCACTTTAAATGTAGTCTTTTGGTAGGAGAGCTGACAGCAACTGAAGAAAACCCATGTAAATGACAAAGACAACATCTTTATCAATTTCACAACGCAGGTGCAACAGATAGTGATGAACTGGGAAAAACATGTTGGTTGATGCTGAATTGTGACTGAAGTTAAAGATATAAACACATTTTTTCTTTTCTCTGGATTTTGTGATCACCATGTGCCCGCTGGAAACACTTCTGTTGTCAGTATCTGCAGTCAAATTGATGAAGATGCTGTCTGCATTTCTTTCTCCTTTTTGCATATATTTTCCTAATTTACAGTTTCTAGGTTGTCAGGGCCACTGTGCTTTCCTGCACCACCCGGCCCTTCACCTACAACTTTGTTGAGTACGCTTCCTTTAGCTAATGTAAGAATCTGAAGCGTGATAGCCTGTGAGTCAGCCATATCAACGAGAAAGGCCATGCTGTTCTTCACTGCTGGATCTCAAGAGTCCAGCTTCAGTGTCAATGATGTAATCCAGCAGCTCAGTAAATAAAAACAACAACAACAAAAACACATTTCAAATTGTGGCTGAAAAGATGTTTTTTGCTGAATCATAAATCCATGGGAGATGGATTCCAGAAATGACTATGATAATGCATGGAGCTCAATGCCCCACCAGATGTCAGGCTAACTGGAAACTGTCCTCTGTGGGAGGAATATCATACAAATCAACTCTTCAAAGAAAGGTGCACGCATGCAGGGTGAGGTTCTTGCTCTGTTTTGAAATGAGCCCCAGTTCAGCTTATTGAATTTTACACAGTAGAAGCAAATAGGTGTATTGTAGAACAAAGCTTACTTGATCCAGCTGGCTCCTGTACTTTCACCCAGCCTGCAGTGAATACATATCCATTGGTAAACTCTGAAAGAACAATGAACATTACCATTTTTTATTCCACCTTTACACATCTCTAGCTCTCCTCTCTACATTTTCATGAAAATTAAAATCATAAGAAGAGTGAACAGGGAAGCCCCTTCAGCTTTTTGTTGCTGGGTTATCATATGTTGACAGACCTGAGAAACTGTCCTTTGTCCTGTTGTCAACTGAAACATGTACAAACCTGCATATTGAGTAAACATGTTGGAGAAGTGGCAACAAGGTAAAGAAATGTTTGACAGCCTGACACATGCAGAATGTGTTGACTTTGAGAGGCTCATTGTGAGAAGTGAAGGCAGCAGATTGGTGTTGATATGTTTGAAAGTAGAATCTTTTTTCCTTCAGCCCCTATTGTGTCATGACATCACAGATGCTATGCTTTCGTGTTAGGATTGCCATGATTTTAAACAACACAGGGCCTTAGCACTTCCTTGTCTTGAGACTATTTTGGGCGTTTTGTCTCATGTGGAACTGAATTAATCTTTGTACACCAAGTGAGCCACCAGGATATTCCAACATCACATTTACTTTGAAAATATTCGGGAGGTTGTCAGTTATTGGGTTTGCAGAAACAGTAGAACTTTTGAGAGGCTGCCGCAGGGAGTCTCGCCTAAACTTAGCTGCACATCTGAAGCTCTCAGCCTCTCCTCATACACTTGACACAGCAGCAGTGTAAAGAGCTCCTCTTGTCCTCAGATTAATGTGGAGTCTCTGGTCCAGCGTGTGATAGCAGCAGGCATCTGTTCCTTTCCAAACCACGGCTGCCTATTTGCTTGAAAGGAGTCTTGAAGCCATGTATAGATTTAACTGAGCTGAGTATGTGTACATACATGTGCATATTTCTGACTAAAGTATTTATGTAATAGCTTGCATAAGCCCTGGCTTTGCAATGTATGGTAGCAGGCTGTATAACGAAAGCAAACTGAATCTTGTGGTTTAGCCACAGAAATCACAGAATTGAGATGTGCAGCAAGAGAAGATAAAGACATCCAGATAGATGGAGAAACCGTGTCAAAACCCTGTGAATCTGGGCAAAGTGTTTGTCCAGACTAGACCAGAAGACAGGCGAAAATGCACAGCTTGACGATGTTTGGGTCACTTCTTTTTTTTCCCTCCTGGGGCGGATCCTGTGGTCACTCCTCTCAGTTCGCAGAGCCCCACTATGCCATGGGAAGAACCCTCAAGGTCACAACAAACAAGGCTCGCGCACAACCACATAATAAGCATTTCCTCCGCAACATGGCCGACTGATCACAGAGACCAGAGCTTGGCCTTGGATGAAAACGCTCTCTCTGCCCCTTCAGATAAACACGCTGTCTGGAAGTAAGCAGCATTTCTCATCTTTAATTCTGGTGTTATTTGTGGGTCTCTTGGCTGAGGGATAGTTTGGTTCTGTTCCAGTCAGTTGACAAGATGATGCTGTGGATTGGAAAAGGCCAAAGCAAAGCATTTATTGTTATAATAACTTATTTAATAAAGAGTGAGTAATCCAGCAAATGAATCAAAGATCATTACTGAGACGAGTGAGTAACTGATTTAAAGCCTGATTGTCATGGAGAGTGTTCCTGGGTTTCTCAAGCATAATCTCTCTAAATCCATATAGGAACTTCCGGAGAGCGTCTGATCACACACTCCTACATATTAGTCTTGCTTCATTTTTACTAAGACATAATAAAGCAGAGAGGGAATCATGGTGTGAAAGACATACAGTCTTGTAAGGTTTTTCACCAGTCTTCAGTTGCCTCCAGGACAAGTTGGATTGATTTGCTAACTAGCCACTCTGCTAGAAATTACAGGTTCTGAGCAGATCTGTCAGTTTCTATAATAATGGGCACTGTCTGGGTTTCGGCTCTCTGTTGCACCTTTGTAAGCAAACTCTTTGCAGCTCTTCTTTATGAAGGGGTGTCTCTTGTCTTTTCTTTTAACCCCATGTATTTTTGGCAGCTCACTGACATCAGAGCCTCATTAGTGCTTAATATGCCTGAAGGCTTGATTTGCAAATCATTTTCATAATATTAAAGAAACCCATTGGTGCTCACAAGTGGATGTTGTTACTCAGTCCTCTTTCAGATTAAAGTTGTGTTTAATATTTCTTTTTACCACAAAAAAAAAAAAAAAAAAATAGTAAAAGAGGGGCTCATCTCCTCTTACCTCCTGATTGAGAAGTGTGGCCCCACCCACCACCTGCTTTCTCCAAGTTCACATGTGAAAGAGCACGCTCATACAGACTGTCTCCCTCTGTACAAGGTTTCAGGTGAATTTAGGCCCACCTCCAAGACACAGTTGACACAGTTGGTTAGGGATGTGAATCTTTAGGTGTTTCACGATTCGATTCCGATTCTTAGGGTCACGATTCTCGATCGATGTGCATCACCTGTAACAATGTCGCTGCTAAAAAAAAAAAAAAAAAAGAAAAAAGAAAAAAGGACGGCGCTGTGCTCACCCTCCTTTCACCTGGAGCTCCCCTGCAGCTGACCGAGCTGTCAGAGGAGCGTCTGCTGGCCCTCTCTCTTTAACCTGGTGTTTGGCTGCACTTTGTCCAAAAAGAGTTCCAAACGTAAAGGTCTAACCTCCATCTGAGCACTGATCAGCTGAGCCACAGCACAGTGGATGAGGCTGCTCTGCTGTAGAAGTGTGTGTGTTTTATAAATGTATTTAAAAAAAAAAAAAAAACCCTCAATCATCCTCTCAATTGATGATAGAGGATCGGCTTGCTGATTGGCACAGTCACAGACATTCAACAGAGCATTTTAATCTTATCAGTTAACAGCGAGAGTTGTTTGCAGCAACTTAACTGGCTTTACAACACAGCTTGCTGTGACGCTACGGAAGCCTGTGAGGGCACGCAGAGAGACAGATGGAACGTTAATAACAAATCTATTTTTAAGTTTGTTAAGTTGTTTAAGTTTATGAATCGATCCAGAATCGTAGAGGATAAGGTTCACGATTCTGACATGAATTGATTTTTTCCCCCAACCCTACGATTGGTTCCTTAGTCATAAAAACAGATTCATACATCACAAACTTGTCATTGGTTCACTGCAGTTCGAAGTGGAAACACTCAGTGATGGTGTTGACTGATTATCTTACTCATAACACACTGATGTGTTAAACTCCGTTAACATCCAGATGGTGAACTGTCTCATATGATAAACACCATCTAGATTTTAACAAAGTTTAAACATTTTTAAACTTGTTAGTGAGCTGTAGAGGTGCTTGTAGGTCGGCATTGGACAGAGCAGGGTTCACTTTTGCCCCCAGTAGCTAAGCTAAGCTAATCAGCTGCCAGCCTTTAAGAGATGACAGACATGTTGGAAGTCCTTGTCTCGCGTTCATGCTGTGGAGGCTGCCAGTTCTACTGGTCTCGTTTGACCATGATAATGAGTCTAATGCCTCACATGAATATGTTGATTTATTAGTTAGAACATAAAAGTGGTGAGCATATGAAGTGATTCCATGTGCTGGTGTTTAGATTTCACTTCAGTGGTGAACCAGATGAAAACAAAGGTCTGTGCTTGGAGCAGCTTTGCTCTGCGTGTAATGAAAAATCTTCCCGTGTGTAATTTTCTTTGCCACCCTCGGTTTCAATACCTGCTTATTTAAGAGGCCTTTCCTGAGGACCTTTCTGAAAGAAACATCTCAGGCTGTAGCAACTTGAGACTTTGACTACTTGTGGTGGAATTCAGCTCCACTATTTGGCTGACTCCTCGTCTTAGAACTATATGGTGTGGGAAATCACCTCCTGAAACACTGCCAATGAGATATTACACTGTTTGCACAACAGAATAAAGTGTTATAAATGAGTTCTTATCATGTTGAATCTTCATCACTTGTATGTTTCATAGCAGAAAAGCCATGGTTCTAGTTAAGTGTTGGCAAAAAGAGGAGTTGCAGCCACAGGAGATATTGAAAAATGTATCTGAGAGACTTTGCTGGAATAAAATAACTCATTTTCTAACAGGCATCTGTGTTTTGAAAATTGTTGAATCAGCTCTATCACCTTCCTCTCATAAAGGCACAGGCTATACATGCAAGCGGAAAAGCTTTAATACTGTGAAATCAGGTTGGTAGTCAGATGAGATGAGAGACAAAACTACAGCAGACTAACAACAAAAGTCATCACAGCTAATGAGCCTGACCTGAGGGAACAATGTTCATGTGAAAGCCATGAAAAATTAGAGGTACATAGCTCCTCTTTTCCACAGTAGATATAATCAGATCCAGTTGATCATTCTGTGATATAGTTATTTGATCTCATTGGCCTGATCTTCAGGAGACTTAGTTGGAAGTGTTAATTGGATGTGATTTTCTAATTTAGCCCTTGTGCCATGTTGGCTGCCTCTCCCCATCATCTTTATTTTCATAGTGTGTGGACGGCTTGTGAACTGGCCCTGTGGCCTCAAATTCACAATCATTTAATGAGGTGGACTGTTGTCACTTTCACTGTTCTACACATGATTAAATATTAATGGCTCCTGCAGCTGTTTCCATGGTGCAGCTTTATTGTGATAGAAAAACTCTGCATCTCTTCTGCTGCAGTTTGTTTACTTTGATTTGTTTATCGTTTGCCTGACAGATAACATTCATCAAAAATGACTGAGCTGATTATTGTTCATTGGTCACTTGGTTCACAGCTTACTTCTCCTTCAGGGGAACACCATTTGGTAGTCAAGCTATGCTGTTGCTTCATGAAAGCAACCTTTAAATACAGTGTGGCTGTAGTCCTCACATTTTAACAGGGTATTTGGCCTCACGTATCGCTTGGTATTTGGTCACAGAATTCTGCTGGTTTCTAATATAAACAAATGAAATGGTCAGAGTTGTCAAACTGACATTTAAAGTGCACTGATTGATTGATTGAAATCATTAAAAACACAAACTACTTGTGTTCATTTACCCTCAAGTTAATGTCACTGTGGTTCTACGACCTGCTACATCCACAGTCTGATGTTACTGAGCTGAATGTATGTACACTGTTGTGTCATATTCTCAGCAAAAAACGCTTTATAAGCTCCCTCACTAATATTAGATCATGTGATCATAGTTGACTAATCGATGTACGCTGACACTAAGCATAGTGGCTACGCTACCTACCTGTCAATTTGTTGCAGTTAAATCAGGAGTGTGTGTTGGTGTTTGAGAATGAAAGTGTGGGTCACTTAGCAAGGACAGTTAAGGCCTCCCCCATGCCCTTGTTATTTGTTCTTTTTAGTGTGCTTATAAAATATTAACACACAGCATGAAAGGTGCTGCATGCTGTGGGTGCACCAATGAAAAGTATCCTGGCTACAAATACAATTTAATGCATAACAGTAGCAGTAAAGTGAATGTGTATTTTCTAACTTCTGTTATATTATAAGATTTGTACTGTTTTCATTTAGAAAACAAAATCACTCACTATAATGTAATTACAGTATGTTAAAGAAAAGAGAGAGAAATGATTTGGTCTAATCCTTAAAGTTTCAGCACAGTTACTTTCAGGGATCTTCTGCTTTCATTCACTCAAATTGAGCAAAGTTTGTTATGGCAAGACTTTCCTCTATTGGTCATTAGGGGCCACTTGATCTCAGCTTGAGTTGATCCTTCACCCCTCCTCTCCTGCAGAGGACCAGAGGGGTTTAACTTCTTCCATGTCACAGATTCCGTCATCAGAGGGCTCACTAGGGAAGACATGAAGGGAAGATAATGTGCTATGGAACCCTTCAAATGCCAACTCTGTGTCCAGTGTCCTATGAGAACTAGGACCCAGAGTGTCTTGTGTACTAGTTATCAAATCTGCTGGTTTGACAGGTAGTCCACAGCAACAGATGTGTGTACAGTAATTGCTCTGTGTATTGGCAACCCCCGAGATTGTTCTGCCACTGCTCATCTACCACTAAAGCATGGTTATTCAGACTAAATTGAACCACTTCCCTTGAACATGGCGTGCCAGTTGGCTGAGTGTACAGTTCTGCCTCAGTTGAGCGAGAATGGTACCTCAGACACTTCCAACATCTGGCTGCATTTTAGCGATCACTCGTTTCTCGAAGAGATGGCGAGAGAAAAGCAAAGAAAGAGAAAAAAACATGGCCTGCAATTTCATGGGAAACCACCACTGCATTATGCTGACAAGACAGACAGGGTGAGATTAATAAGTGAGCGTGATTAAATGTCATTGAGAGTTCAACAAAATACCAACTTTTCATAAAGTGGGCACCAAGGGAATTGTGGAAGATGGAAGTTCCTTGGAAGATGTGTTCAGAAATAACTGAAACCACTGAGACAGTAGGGTATGGGAAGAGACAAAAGGTGAAAACTGAGGAGGAAGCTTTTGGAAAAGACATGAACAGCCTTTTGTTTTTCACTGACTGAATGGTGACAAGACTTGGAAGTCTATTCCACAAATGTCTTTCCACTTCACTCGCTAACAGTGTTAATACACTCTTTCATGATTTCTGGCAAACAAGAACAGCTGAAAGTGAAATAAAACGGTGCACTAACTTTATTATCAAAAGGCTTTCGCGGCCTTAGGAGATGTAGCAGATATGTTTTGGAAATGACAATGGGCAGTTGGTGCATGGAAAACAGATTCTCGGCAGTTGTCTTTGTATCTTTTCCCAGGTCAATAACCTCTATGCAGATACCAGACTGCACTGCCTGACAGGCTGTAAGATGGGAAACACAGGAGGAAGAGCATATTTCAGGATCTTTCCAGCAGTGGCTTTAGATCTGCATGAGGATACAAACTGTAGACAGCCTGCTGTGAAGGACATTCTGGAAATAGTTTCCATTTTTTGAAGTCTTGTTTGATGGGATTTATTGGATTATTTTCCCTATAAAGGTGGAATACCAAGTGATAGTCACATCAGAGGAAGCACAACAGGGGATGACTTTAACAGAATTATGACTGCCCTTTTTAATTTAACAGATATAGTGTACCTTTCACAGTGCTTAGAGCCAGTTCTAGTGAATCATGTGCATTAAAGGCCCATATTTTACACTTATCTGCTGTTTTTTTTATTTTGTTTTTTTTTACAGTGTTGATCCATATTGTTATTAAGCTTCCCCCCAATCTCATTACGCTTTCTACGTTGGCTCAGGCTTTGCTACATTACTCATAACCTATACCTGCTTTAACCAAAGAACACATCCCTTTATACTCTATGGGACCTTGTGCCTGTACTGTATACTGTTGCTTCTATGGTGAGTCCTATCTCTAAGGCATCTGACAGTTACAATGGAGCCCTTCCTGGTTTTTCAGCAGCATTCAATACATATAATAATGCTGAGCATTATAACAAAACCAAGCACATGTGGTGACAATAACAACATAATAATCTTGGCCCAACAACCACAGCACTGCATTATTCAACACATCCTGAACAAAATGTGTGCTGAACTATCCAAATCACCACAGCTCTGAATGGATATCCTTTCATTAAACAAAACAACAATGTGCTCTTGCGTTCCTCTGTGATTCCCATGTGTCTATGCAAAAAATTAAGCAAATATTTGCTGTAGTGCAGTTGTTGAGCATGATAATGTAAACACTATGGCTTAGAGGAAATACAGAAACAGTAACAAGGATGTTTTCAAATTTATTTCATTTGCTGCACTATTACTGCTGTTTGTTGTTGGGTGATATCAGCCATGTAAATGGCCCATGTTCCTGGCTGGGAGATGAAACAAAAGTGAGGCAATAAGCCATGAAATGACCCGTTAGAGAAGAAAGTGCTTTATGACATTGAGCTTGCAGTCATCGGGGTGAGGACACACCTCTGTACATCTGTAGAATATTGTTTGTGTCATTTAGGAAGATACAAAGGCCATACTGGTTATCTTTCCATATGTTGAGAGTGTCTGCCAATCCAGAAGATGTAGATGTCTGCTAAGGGTGCAAGGTTTCAGTGTCAAACACCATTACACAGATTTCTTAGCCATGAGTTCCCCAGAAAAATTTCCAGGTTTCCATTGATTTACCAGCTCTTTGTTTAGATCAATCAGTCATGCTCAAGACCACACTGTCACCTTTAATCTGCAGCTGTGGTAGGTAAACCAGACCTCCTTGCAGAGAACACACACTTTGATCCTGGGAATGGTGTTTTCATCTTGGAAATTGCCCTGATTGCTTCCAACAGAGTACCTTGGTCTCGCTTCATCACTTGGGTATTGACTTTGCCAGTGAACTATCAGCTGGTTGGCCTCATTCACCAGCCCCCAGATCAGCAGCAATGCCTCCACTCACTGCTGGAGCAGTCAGTCACAGGGGAAACATGACACTGGTGAAGTGGCACAAACGTGTTGATTCATTGCAGCGCAACCCAACAAAACAACTGCAGTGATTCTTGTGGTGAGGTTGCACACTTTTGACACTGTCTGCTTGGTTCTTTGTTGAGGTGTCATGGTTTTCCTGGGGGTAGACAGGATGCTGCTGGAGCATATGTGCGGGAGACAGACGGTGTTGACAGTGACCCACTTCCCAGCATGCTCTCCTGTGGTGGGTGACAGACCTGCAGTCAGCTGGAAGAGCAAATAATGCTCACCTGCTGTCAGAGAGTGTGGTGACTGACACATGCCCAGACACCAAAACACTAATACTTAAGACACAGAACATAAAGCTTTGCTGTTTTATGATACTTCTCTTTATTTGGCTTTTCATTTCCTGGTGAAGGCATCTAGAAATACAGAGATATGTCTGCTAGAAATTTGACTTTACTCAGCACAATGTCAGTTCACTTTAAATTTCCTGCAATGTCTGGCTACATGTCTAACTAACTTCTTTAGGTTATATATGACTAGGGTATAACACCATTACCTTCACTGCATTTCAACTTATAGCCCATGACTGCTTCACACTGAAATGTAGTTTATTAAAATGCATTGGCAAGCTAGTATGTATTCTACATCCAGATGAGTAGATTATTTTCCACTCTTAGCTGAGGTGTGTCATGTTATTAAATCTTCTAATGAAAGTGTTTGACACCCATAACGTTTTATTTAATAGAGACAGAGAGTGCTGGCAAACACTGAGTCAGCCACAGTGTTACAAACAACATAAAGATACTAACCACGAAGACTCCTCATCCAAGTCTGGGTCCCAAACATGTAGCAGCGACCCTCTGTTTCCTCCTCTGACCACCTTGCTTGCTCTCTGCTCTCTTACCTGGAGCACCTGGAGCAAGCAGGTGGTGGCCGGGCCTCAAGGCCTTGTCCATGGAGGAAGTGAGAAGATGAGCTTCAGGCCCAGTTTTCACAAGGGAAAAATGCAAATTAGAGCAAAGTTTGAATGAAAGGATCCCACAGGAGCAAACTCGAACAAGAGTAAACATGTCTGACAGTAGATCAGATATTTTCTGAACTGCTCATACATAAAAATATTTAGACGTGTTTTAGTCCAAGCAGAAGAAAACACAGTATCTTGTGAGATTGTTGTCAGCTCTTAGCGTTAAAGGCCTGACAGTCAATTAGACAGTTGACAATATGACAGTTTCCCTTGTACATGCCAGTTGGAGAAAAGATTAGACAAAAACAGTGTCTGGTATCAGACCCCAAGATGTCAAAAGTGCAGCAGAAGTTTAACAACATCGCCTAAAATAGTCGACTTCCACAGATAGTCTACTGTAAGATGTCTCTGCAGTCCCCTGCTGCAGGGGCCAGATGAGGAGCCAGGTTTTAGACTGGCAGGGCATCTCATTAGCCTTCTCCTGTAGGCGTCCACTGTGTCACCTGTGTTTTGGCAGAGTGGCACTTGACTTGTGCAAGGACAAACATACAGAGAAACAGAAAGAGGAAACCATAAGGAAAAATACAAACTAAGGGTGTAAACAAACCTTGAAAAGCAGCAGCAGCTGCTGCAGTGGCTTCTGGGTTACAGAGTTCTATCTGATTTCACCTCTGAATGCATTCTGAGGATGATCTCCCACCTGCAGGCATTGGTTGGTCTGAACCAAAGACACTGGAGAAGTTTACTTTGTGTGTTTTTGTGTTCTTTTTCATGTGTTTTGGCCCCACACTGTCCACTTGCAAGTAAAACACAGCCTTCCAACAGAGCTCTGAGCTGCTCATGAGAATGAAGGAATGTGCCTTTCCATGTGACAGACATATGTTGAGACTCTCTGCTGTCTTTGCCCTGACTTAGTGTAGTTTTTCTGCTCTTCACACAGTCAAGAACACATGAATCAGACTTTGTTTTATTTCATTAAACTCAATTAACAGCTGCACATAAGCATAAAATCAGCATAAAACCTTGTTCAGTGGGATTCTTTCATTTCAGATCCGAGCTCTGCTCTAATAGAGACATTGTCTGCTCTTTTGGAGCCACCTCAGGTTTAATGGCACTGGCTGGAAATGCTGAAGTGAAAGTAGTTTAGACCAACATGAGATAAGCGAATACATACACAGTGCAATGAAAGTCAGCTATGCAGGAGTGATCTGATGGCTGAATATTTAGTGTGTGTGTACATCTGAGCTGAAACACCCTCATCAGTGACTCCTGGCCAGCTAGACCAGTGGCTGCATGTCTTTCCCCTCCTCTCTTCGTCTGTGTTGATCGCATAGAGAGAGTCTTATCAGACACTCTGCTCTGACAGCAAACTCTTCCATCTTAATGAGTGGTAAACAGTAAAAATTGTATGTTCACATTTCAGAGCTTCTGCAGTATTCTCACTGAACTCTCTGGACTGGACTCTCATGTATCTGCAGTATACTGTAGCTTCACTGCCGCAGGCTCAGGCTGTTAAAGACACACTGATGATGCTGATCCCTCAGACTTGTATTTCTATGGAATTATGACAAAGATGGCTCAAAACATCTTGCAGTGTAAAAATAAATCTATGAATGGAAAAGCTACTGTAATGTGAAGGAGACACTGTTTCTATTTTCATTTTATTATTATATCATCCCATAGTAGTATAGAGCTTATAAATGCTAGATGCTAGTTAGAATTGTTCTGGCTTGACAGGTAGTTGAGTTTAAGTAACAATAGAAATGCCTGCCGGTCAATTTCAGTTCAGCATCATCAGTTTAATTTTAGACAGCATCATGTAGCACCAATGTTGAAAACTTGATGGGCCACACCTGAACTGGTCAGAGGCTCGGATCAGACTCAGGTTCAGTCTCTTTGTTTACCTCAGTTTACTGCTGTTCCTTTACCCAATACAAAGAGTGTCTTCTTGATCAAATGTATATTAGACAACCACTGTTCACTGACTATTGCCCTCTTCTTCACCTGTAAGGAAGTTAGAGTTAGTAGCTGTTGAGTTCCTCCTCTGGCGGTTTTCTACAGGCACAATAGTGAAAACGTTTGCACAACAGCACCATATTCAGTTTCAACCAAAGATTAGGCTTCCTCAAGCCAAGAAAACACATTGTTGTGGTGGTACAGAAAATATTGTCAGTGAATTTAATCTGGCTGTTGTGAAATGTCCAACCAGTTTGACTGGTTGTGTCTTTTCCATCAGTAGTGTGAAATAAAACTTTCAAACTTGGAATAAATAGGTGCAGATAGTCAGTGCACTCACAGTGGAAAAGTGAGGTGGAAGAACTGTTCGCTCACAATCGTTATGTGATATCTGGTGAAAATTTCACAGCCTGAGGGAGGCAGGGGAGAAAATGACAGTGGCTCACCTTTACGATTTCACACTGATCCCCTGACTGTGGAGAGATGTTAATCCTCGCTCTGTATAATCCAAGGCTGCTCCTCTCACTCCTAATGGAGAGCCACAGTCACACTCCCCTCACTGTCTCTGCTTCAGATCTCATTCAATCACACACAGCCTGGTGTCTCCTCTTCTTCTGACAATTATCCCCCATCCTCCCTCTGCACTCACTCTTACCCTCCACATTCAACCTTCTCTGTCCTCTGCTGACCTCCTCCTTCACACTTCAAGCCAATGAATAAATTTGGAACTTAATTACATTTAAAAGGAGGACACGGAGGTGCAGAGGAACTGTGTGTTCAGACTGTTAAAACAAGACAGTCGTGCTTAAGTTCATTGAGTGTTCCACCTGACTTTCATGTCAGCAGTGGCAACGCTTAGATTTTCTTGGCGATTGCTTAATGTATTCTGGGTCATGAGGTTTTAGAATGTGTTCATACTTAAAGTTCAGAGGTTGTCTGTCCATGCGCCAAGTTCATTTGACTGTAATTATTGTGTGGGGTCTGTTGTAATGTATGCAAATAGCTCTGGCTCTTCCAGGGATTAGTCTTCAAAGACAAATACACAAGTCAGTGAATGTGCGTAGGGATGAATTCAGTAGCTCTGCAGTGCAGCAGAGAGTTAAAGTTACCTTGAAAACTTTTCCTGAGGCTCAGTCAGAGAAAAATGTTTCACCAAGAAGCCCTTTTTAAGACTCTGCCATTGATCTCTCTGCAGCCTTGTGTTCTTATCCTCACTGGTGAGGTAGCCTTTGCCCTGTGTTGTTTTTTTGGGAGGGATAGCGTTGTATGTGAAAAGATAAGTTCACTTTGAATATGTGTGATTTATTGAAGATGTCTGCAGGAATTAGTGCATTCCACATTCCTGGTGTGTCTCTGCGTGTATCCTACCTGCCTTGGATTAGAAAAGGTTAGCTCATTGCTAACTGTGGCCCATCCTGACATAAATACATTCTTATTGCACTGGGTAATTATGTCAGGTGGTGATTCTCTTAGCTGCTGCCTTCCCACAACTCAGACCATCACTGGCAAAAATAGCTCATGTTTGCTTTTGGAATCGGTTGCTAAGCGGGTTTATTTTTGTGACAGGTGTTGCTATTAGATGTCTTTCTCTCTCTGTCTGAATGCTGAGGATGTAATGGATGAAAAAGGTGATTTGACATGTGAAGGCTCTCTTAAGCATCAGTCGGTGCGAGGAGACAGCCTAGCAGCAGGTCCTAGCATCTCATCAACAGTTCAGACGGCGCAGCGGGACAGAGAGAGGGTGAGAGATGTGATGTCAGCTTGGGAGCAGAGCTGATTGTTGTTTTGTGCAGCCGCTGCCTCAGCAAGCTCCTCCCTCCTCCCTCCTCACCCTTCATCAGCTCCACTTCCCCTCACCCAATCCTCAAACACCTCCGGGTTATGTAATACTGCTGGAAGAGCTTGACTTGGATGAGGAACAACTTCAAAATGTAGCCATTTTAATGGCAATAGTTGTACTGCACTGTCCTTGACCTGTTCCCATTGACTCAGTCTTTAATGAGCATCCACATCTCATTCTGCTCACCATAAGAGGAGCTATTCTGGATCTATCTTTGTATCCCCCTGCAGTTTGTTCTCATTTGTCCAGCAGAAATCTGCACCCCCACCCACCCCCATTCCCTGCCCTGCTATTTGCAGAATGATTGGAAAGGTTCAGTGAGGTCTGTGCTACAGCTGTGGCCCACAAAACGGCTCTTAAATGCCACATCGTGTTATCAGGGATGAATGCAGCCCTACAATGGTAAACAACAGCTGGAATATGTGCTGCAGAGATTTTCTTTTAGGACAAGGTGTGCTCTCTAGACAGATACATACAGTAGGCAGATACAGAGTTACACGCAGACTTCAAAAGGGCTTACAGGTGAAACAGTTAGATTCCAACCTAAAAGCGTTCCATACATTTGTCATTTATTTTTCAGAAGAGAAGCGTTTCTTAGACACATTTCATTTCTTTCTCTTTGTACTTCCCCCAGGATGAGATGCATGTCAAAAGCTTTGCATGTCAACTCTAAAAAGTCACCAGTTATCACTCTGTGAGAGTTTCAAGCTGTTATCATTGTAACTTTTCAGGACTGTTGCTCCACTGCCATTTGTGGCCTCTCTCTTGTTTAACACCTCTCAAGAATGAGGGAGTAATTCATTTCACATTTCCTTAGTGAGTCCTGGTGCAGCTCCTGATTGTGTATCATGGGGGTCTCCCAAATTTCCTATCTGACTTCTTCAGCTGTAGAAGATAACTGCCATAATGATGTAATTTCAATTTATCCTAATTCCTCTCCACTTGGAAATAGGTTTACAGTGTGACTAAGAACAGACTAATGGTTCCAATGATTGAAATTGAAAATGAAATCTCTGCCTCCCACCCATTGAGTGTGGAGGGATAAAGAGCCGCGGGTGAAGACAAAGAAAAGAAAGGGAAGTTGGAAAGGCAGCTACAGTATCTTCCTGCTGATCTCTGCTGCAGTGGATGTGCTCGACTGCCAGAGGAGTGGGAGGAGAGAGAGAGAAAGCAAATCCATAAGAGCGGAGAAGTCTTCAGATGCAGTCACCTGCATTGTCAGAATCACATTGAAAACACACATGTGCACATGGACTAGGTGAAAATGCGCAGCTCCATTGTTCCAATGTTTCCTATTCTCCACACATTTCTATTGTCTGACATCTGTGGGAGACAGGGAGTCTACGGAAGAGCCATGGAGATATTAATTAAACAGAACATTAATTGTAATTTTAAAGGCGTCAAAAGTTTGTAGAAAACGTATGATTTCATCAAAACAAAGATGATGAGGATTTAAAAGTGAAGTTTTTACCTTAAAGTTTTTTTTTCAATTTGCAACATGTCTGTTATGGTGTGCCCCCCTGGGACCATGCTTATCTAGCACAAACATATCAATTGCTGATTGGCTGAACCTTTTCACCACTTGTTGATTGGAGAATTAGGGATGGGCTGATGCCCATAAGATTTGAATAGTATACTTTTATCAGTACTGTGTTGTTATGTAAGAGAAACAACTCAAGTGTAGAATTAGTATGACTTCTTTTATCAGCTTACTCATACATATTAGATGTATAACCTGAAAGTCACTTTCTGAACAACACTTTAGATTATGCAAATGAATCTAACACATTATATGAGTTTAACGCCTGTTGCAATGGCAGGAAACAACTAGTTTGGCTTTGTTGTGAGCTGCACTTTGACTCTGCAGAGGTCACTTGTTAGTTGCTCTTACATGTTAAAGACTCAAACACACTTATGCATGTTTTGCTCTCTGCCAGACAGTTAAAATAGCCCCACGCCTTGTTTACTGAAGGGCTTTGGTGTCCATCCTTACTGACACTGACACACAAAGCACATAAACTGTAGGCCGATTTTAAATGTGCAGATCATTTACAACATAATAAAAAATATTAATACCAGTGGAGGCAGCAGTACTCCCATGTGTAAAGCAACATCCATTAATGCAGGTGCATTATTGGCCTTGACTACTGGTTTGTGCCTTTGCAGCCACTCTTGGCAATGAATAGTCACAATAGGCTAACCACAGATCCTCACACTGCTGCAACATCGAGTTGTGACATCGAGCCACTTCTGTGTTGCATTAAAAGTGTGCTAATTCACACAAACTCTCTGTCTGTGTCTGCATCTATTCACCTTATGTCCCAATAGTAACCTGGCTCTCAACTTCCACTTGACACTCGGTAGAGGGACCTTGATAGATGAGTTGGTCGTACATATGGGTCCATGGTCAGTCCAGTTAACTAGTGATTAGTGAAAGCTGAATGATGCAGGGCACAGTGTTAAACAAATATGTTTAAATCCATGTTAGTGAGCATGTCTTCACCAAAGCCCTCCCTCCACCTGACAGGTGTGACACATCAAGATGCTGATTACACTGCACAGCTGTGCCAGGGGCTTTTCACAATAAAAGGCCACTTAAGGTGCAGGTGCATTTAGAAAATAATAATGATGATTATTACTGTTTTTAGGCACTGAACTGTGTGTCTTTTAGGAAGGGTGGTTGTGGTGGTGGTGATGGTCATGGATCATCAAGATAGTCGGAATTTGTTCGGCAGTGTTTTTAGCTTCCAGGAATGGCAGCAGATGAATAGCAAGACAACGGAGCTCAGGATATCATCACTGTATAACTGTGTGTATTTTGTGGCAGGACTCATAATTAAAGTCAGTTTAGTTAAAATCTTCTTGTGGGGTGAAGCTACTTCATATTACAAAATGTTATAACACTACATATTTATTCCATTGCAGTGTGTGTGTGTGGGTGTGTGTGTGTTTACTTAGAGAGGGAGTGAAACTCACGCTTACCTTGTGGCTTGTTTTGTTCGAAAATAGATCAAGCTACCTCAACTGTTTATGGAATTAGCTTTCTGTGATTGCAAAGTTGACATGTTTTATTTCAACATAATAGATTAGAGGAGACAAGCACTTAATTTCACATGAAGACGAAGTGGCTGCCTTGTTACCCAGTAAATATTGATTAATGACAAAAATCATCACAATGAAAAGAAGAGAGAAAGAGTGAGTGAGAGAGAGAGATGTGTTTGTGTTGCTCATTATTTTGGAGACTGTTGTTTTGCAGGGGAACAGTCTCATGAGTTGGGCTGTGTTGGTTCTCTGAGGCACTGCCATTAATGATTTCTAAACGAGCAGTCGATTAACATTCACACTGAATAAATAGTGGAGATTTCTCATTTCTCTGTGGCTGCACTCTCCCACCCGACCACAGCTAATTAATTGCAGCCTGCACTTGAATGCGGTAGATAAACCACTAAAGTTGCAGCTGTCACTAATGTGATGGTTATCTATTGTGGCAATGGAAAACAAAGTCAGCATGCTGCATATTAAATGAGCATGAGAGGATCAAGTCCTAGGCCTTAGCAGGATAAAGTCTTCACCAGAGCAACAGTCTGCAGGCTTCAAGTCCATGAGCAGTAAGAGATGGTGCTGAGATGGTTGGTTACAGAGCCTTAGTGTTTGTTCTCAATGGATCATGGCTGCTAACTACACTCTCTCCATGCATTTTAAATGGAACACCTGCTTATTCATGCTTTCATGCTCACATCACATATCAGAATGGAGAAAAATGTGATCCCAATGACAATGATATTGCTGGTTCTAGTTGTTTTGAGGATAGACACAAAGCAGTATAATTCTCCAGCCTGGCCTCCCCAGGGATGTGGTAGAACAGGCGACTGCAGCCTGATGTGCACCTGATGAATGTGCAGAAATTATATGATACAGAAAGATATGCAAAACAATGAAGAATCTGCCTCCATGCTCTAGATCAGAGTGCAGTCTTAAATACATAGTAATGAAATTCCAAGTAAAAACAGGAAGCACGTGCAGTGCCAGTGGAAGAATTAAGACTCTGAATACAGCAAAGTACATTTAAGACAAATACAAAACATTACTGAGGTTTAAAGTAAGTACTTTTATTTAGGGAAAAGGCTCTCCACCCTTCACTTGATGAGGATTGCTCCAACATGACAGTCAACCAAGCAGTCGCGACACTGGGACAGGATCACTGTGGGTCATGGAGGTGCTGCAGTGACATTGTGCCTCGTTTACAGACTGACAGGCGGGGAAATGGATCTGTGAATAGCTTGTCAGTCAGGTTGTTCCAAATGTACTGGCGCCCCAGAGTCAGGCTTCACCGCGCCTGTCTTCCTCTCTCACTAAAATTATGCTTGGCACTTGTTCAGTCCAATTACCATCTACTGCTGGTAGTCAGCAGCGGTGCACAGATGTGCCCCCCTCTCTTCTCGCTCTTTACACTTTTCTCACCTGAAGTCTTGAGCTGCATTGTTCTCAGGGGCCGTCCACGAAGCAGCGCTCATTGTGCAAACAGTCAACGCTCCTGAGTCACAGCTTCCCCAGCGTGGTGTAAATCAGCATGAGCTCCTGGTCTGTCATAAGGACACCTGCCAAGCTGGATTCATTTAATTACAGAAGATGTCCAATGCTGAGCTGATGGGCAGGAGGCCCTAATAAAGCTCTGATGAAGGGAATGCAGAGGAGACCAAAGATGCACATTACAGGGAGACTGGAAACAGAAAGTTTGTTGACATAGAATTTCTCTTTATATCATTTAGAGTCCGGTCCATTTTTCCAATGGCTTTAGATGATCACTTTATCTAGGACACTTAGTGATAGATGAGGATTGAATAGAAGAGGTAGAAATGTGAGATCTTTTGAAATACAAGTCTTTTGCAGATATAGTCACGACTCATAAAAAATGAACAGAGTGTCTGTGATGTCACCCCATTCACCCAGCTGTCAATCAGAGTGACCACACCTTCAGTCAGAAAGTAGTGGTCATTAGAGGAACTGCAGCTTTTTAACAGGTTACTACAGAAAATAGGACAAAAGTGATCACAATATGGATATATTTTTAATTTCCTGCTTTTTAATTAAGTATGTTGTTTTCATGTGATTGATATTCATATAATATATTATTTAATGAAGTATTTTGTTTCCCTAAGATGAACAGAGTGAATAAGCTTACAGGTTCTCTAGCAGCAGTCTTCCAAAGGAATCTCACTGGTAGTTGCTAAAGTACTACTGAAGTTTTGTTTTTCCTCCAGTCACTTACTCCACTGTTTCCAGCTTTGTTGGGATACTTCAGAGTACTTCTAGCTGTTTAGCCTGCTGTCATTCCCATGTTCATATTGAGCCCAAGTGCCACAAGGTTTGAAAGTGTCGGTGTCAAACAACATATTCCTGCTCTATGTGCTTCTTTGTTTTGCTCCTGAAAGGCCATCCCGTGATTAGATCTCTTTGCAATCTGTTGCTCGTGTGCTATCACCTCATGTCACCAGTCGCTGACCTTTCAGTGTAATTTTGTTTCTGTTTGGACTCTTTTGTCCTCTGACTCAGACAACCATATGCATTGGAGCAATAATATACTGTGCGTTGTTGTTCAGTCTGCTTTGTGTAGAGGGCAATGTTAGCATGAAAGACAGGCCACATTTGCAGGTATCATAACATACAACAGATAGTATCCATAAATTAGTGCACATATTTGGGGAGATAGAAGAAAATTATGACACACACCATTTTTTCTATTAACTTGGCCATTGTGTGTAATAGTGAACTGAAAATAAGGTAGCTACTCTTGAAGTTAGTGTGCTAAAGTTTTGCACTCGCCAGGTAGCCAGTGTTAGCAGTACCAGCTATGCAGTTGCCAGTCTTTCCAAGAGCTTCAACCATAGTTGATGCCTCTAAGTAGCCAGACTGGGGCTAGTTGTTTAGCGTGTTAACTTCACTTTAAGAAATGGAGTTAATATTTGTGTGGCTTCATTAGCTCTTGGTGATTTGATGAACCAGGAGCTTCCTTCATCATTTTTCATTAACTGACTGATTCCATTTCCATGTTTTCCATATTCCATGTTGTAAACTGTTTTCTTGTCTGTATACAACATCTATTGCACGTCTGCCCGTCCTGGGTGAGGGATCCCTCCTCTGTTGCTCACCCTGAGGTTTCTCCATTTTTCCCTGTTAAAGGGTTTTCTCTGGAGTTTTTCCTCAGTCGATGTGAGGGTCTAAGGTCAGAGGATGTTGTCATGATGCTGTGTAAAGCCCTTTGAGACAAACTGTTTGTAAAAATGGGCTATACAAATAAAATTGCCTTGCCTTGCCTGCCTAAGATTGATGCTATTATTAGCCATATAGCTGTAGCAAATCCTTACAAATAGCTCCTTTAAAGCAGACTTTGCTGTCATTTTGTAGCATGTTATCATACTGAGCATTAAGCTTGAAGCACTGGTGTGCCTGTGTGGCCCCATGGAGCCACCAGAATGGTTGTAGGCTGTAAACTTTGCTTTATTTTCCAGTTATATGGCTTGACATTTGGAGTCATCCTTTTTAGTGCAGTGTTGTTTTTCTTCATAAACCCTCCAACATCACTGCACATTTGTTCAGTTCAAAATAACCAGTGTAATCTGTCAGTTCCTGATGTTGATCCCAAACATCCCAGGCCTGGAGAAAATGGTGTTCACGAAGTTCTGCAAACAGAGAAACTAAATAAGCAATGATCTTACATTTTTTAAACGTATCATTTCTGTGTAACTGATAACCTAGTGTGGTGCACTGCACAAGTTTTCTTACCTTTCAAACAAAATCCAAAAGTTGTGGATCCACTTCTGTTCTCTGTGCAACTTATATGAGTTTGGCACAGGTACTGTTCAAGGTTTCAGGGCATTTTCAAATTTCATTTTCTCATTTTTTTTTCTCTGGCCCTGGAGCAAGAAGAGTCCGTCCTCATGTAGTGAGGATTAGAAAACGAAGAGCAGGACAAACAGATACCCCCCCCCCTCGACTTAAACTAATGCATTTCTCTTGCTTCGGGGCAAGGAACAAAATCATCATTTCATAAAACAGCTTCACTTGTAGCGTTACCCTATCGCCTACACTCCAATCACACTCCCATGAACCCATTAGAGGGCAAATGCTCTTCTTGGCTGGTTTCCATGTGCATTACTCATGCTGTGAGGGGGGAGACTGACATGAATTGAATTTCAGATTTCAAAAACAACTTGGGCAGGTGGTGGTCACTCCAGGACACAGCTCAGGCCTCTGAGTGACAGATGATTTGATCACACATCTCTTCTCATGCTCGCTCTGCCAGTGGTTCCTGTGAAGTGCATTGTAACCCTGCCAAACCCCAGAGAGGGAACAGATTAGGAACACCTCCCTCTCTTGGCCTCCTATCTTTCTTCCTCTGAATAAACAGTTACCTGCCTCTCTGTTGCACGTAGGACAAGTCAGAGAGTTGCTCAAGGGAGTCACTAAGGTTTGATAGACTACTACTGCTTAATAATGCATGATGATGTCTACTTATCCAATTTCAGGCATATGCAAAGGATGGCGCACATGATGTGCAACCTGTGGACCAGTGACCTTGCAGAATTACAGTAGCAATATATTTTCTGCATGACAACATAAAAGGGCTCACATGCTCGGCATAAAATGTTACACTGACATGATAGGCAGTGATGTATTGTGGTGGTTTCTGTTCTTGGGTATGCGTGCATGACTCCTGACACTTCTGACTTCCCCAGTTTGATCAAAGGTGCAGAGTATTTATGAAGTCATGCCCACAAGGTCAGAAGGAGAGTCTTCTCTGTCCTATTATAGCAGATTGAAGAAAACATCTGGTGAAGCTCTGTTTTCATCATGATTGTTCACTTTTATCTCTTAACATTCAGCACGTTACCCTGACAGCCAGGCTGATCCCTGGTGATTCACACTGTTTTGACCTGAACCTGACCTTTGACCTGTACTTTCTCATTCACAATAATTAACTTGTTTTCTTAGTAAATGTTACTATTGTAATTGTTGTGGCATTATCATGTAAGCATGATGACCTTAGTTTTCTTCAGCAGCATTTTGTCTCCATGCACTCGAGTTGCATTCTCGCAAATATTTATTTCATCAGCGCCTTCAGTTTTTTTTTTTTTTTCAGATCATCATTGTGTAGCCACACTGTAGCCACATTTCTCCTCAACTGTGGGACACTGGTCTTTACAGAAGAGAGCTCAGCCATTGTCAGCTCACTGTCTGCAGCTTGTTTATCTTCATCAGAACAATATTGAATTCTTTGTGTTTGTTTTTGAATTGCATTGCAGTCAGCAGGGGCTTTGAAACCTGTGAGCTGGAGCTCATCAGCTCACTTCTTGCCTGAGAAATGAAAGACTTTGGGCCTGCCCACCACCTGCTTGATCCAGGTGCTCCAGGTGATAGACCCAGACTCACATTAGAGGTGTGATGTGACCAGACCCAAAGATTCGGAGACCTTTTGAACAGTTAGCATCACTGATTCTCTGCAGTTCAAAGTGGAATGACTCAGTCACGGTGTTGTCAGATTATTTCAGTCATCATGCCTTGTGTTATATGAAAAAAATTGTTTGGATGTTTACAAGGTTAAAACACTTACTCCTCATTAAGTGCCTAAAAACATCTATTTACATTGGATTTTCTTGGCTTTCAAAAGTACTCTGCATGTGATTATGCAGTGGTCTAGTTATGTGTCTCTGACTCAGGTCTGGGGATGGATGGGTACAAGGAGGTGCCACTGAAAAAGAAAAACCCAGAGCAGTTTATTAGAATCAAATGAGTGTTACCACATTAACTTTAATGTGACTGACATGAACTTTGACCTTGCTCATTTGAACTGTGAACTATGACACTGCAGCTAGAAGCCTGAAGAATCTGCATGGGTAGAGAGGGTAATGAATCATGAATTTCCCTCATAGCAACCAGATTTTAGATTATCACTTACACAGATAGCATTAATGATGGTTCACAGGAGAAGCATTGTTTAAAGTAAGAACGAGACACCTTGCACGGAACATATTCAAGAAAAATGAAGTTTGACAAACAGGTGGGAGGAGGTTAAACACACTGCGTGCAGCAGATGGTTGCTGCTTGCTGTTATTCATATTCAAAACTTTGCCCACAGTGAGAGCGATGTGTGAAATGGCTCTCTGCATGCACAGTTTGATGCCATCATTTCATCAAATTATAAACTTGCATCTTGAATGTACCGGCACAGTTTCAGATACAGTGGACCAGTGGCACTCAGGGACACCTCTGTTCATTTATTACACATCTAAAACTTAATTCTTATCAAAGTGTGTTCATGTAGCAGTTCTCCTGGAGCTCATTATCACCTGCAAACCATTCATCTGCCACCTTTTACCTCAAGTCTCTCAAACGGTGATTAATCCACCCCACTGCAACACAATTAGTTTAATCTGCATTCAGCTGGGCTCATCACCCACCAGTCTCTCCATTCATTTCCCATGGGCTTTCTGGGCAGCAGTTATGTCTGACCTCTACTGCAGCGCCACAGAAGTTTAGGTGAATTTTAATAAAGAGGCAATGAATCTGCTTCTCCTGCTCATATTCCTCTGAGGTTTGGATTGTTGAAACCCTGTAGGGAATGACCTTGTTATTTGAGAGCAGTAGAGGTTTTCATGAAAACTCTGAAGGAGGAGGGTGTCATTCAGCTGTGAGAGAATGAACTGAGGCATTTATTCAGTTTTGTTGACAACATGTTTGTCTTTGTTTGTTTCCTTGTAAGGGGATTATCAATCTGATCCTCAGCTTTTTCTTTTGCCTGGCATTATACTAAATAAGTGGCTCAAGATAAGCTCATGTGATGCTCCTGAGGCATTTTAGATTAAAGTCAGGCTATGCTGCGGTACCTGAGCTGGGTGCCTCAGCTATTAGTGCACCACTGGTGACGCAATCTATTTCACTGAGGTATTTGGACCGTAGCGCAGGTTGTGTTATTTCAGGCATGTTAGGGCTAACCTTGTGCTCCCTGTCTGTATTTCTGCCTCAGTGTTTAATCTCCAGGTTGGTGCCAAGGGACATGTCTCAGGCCCAGCTCTTTGCCCCCCCCCCCCCCAACTCCCAGCAGGGGACCACCCTCTGCCATCCCACATTATCCACCAGCAGGATAGATCACAGGTCACACATGAGAGGATTTGACGACTGCTCGCCGTACGAAAAGGTTAATGTCATGCTTGTAAGGTGCTTAAAATTCATGATGGAGGGGGGTTAGGTTTGGGGAAAGCAGTGTACAGGGGGGTCTTGGTGCCATGGGTTTATTTCGACTGCTTATCCTCAGGGACTTTGCCTTTGCCACCTACTACTGCCACACAACAAAAATGCTAATTCCTGACAGTTGGAGTTGGGCAGCAGAGATCGGTTAGAGGGAGCTGTGTGGTTGTAAACAGAGTTGGCAGGTAAAACATGTTGATGTTGAAGGGGAGGTGAAGGGGTCGTTTTTGGCACAGCAGTGTGCTGCAGGCTGAGACTCAGTCATGTGAGTAACCAGGACACCTTTCATGCAGTTCAGTGGATCTCACCTGGAAAACAGGCCCACACTGACAGAACTACTGAACAGCCAGTCCTGTGGCAAACACCAGACAGCTCCCATAGAGCTGAATTACACAAGTGTGAACAAACAGCAAACAACAAGAGCTTTTACAATAGCATCACCTGTTACAGTGCTACTGTACTGTGTTGGGGGTGGGTCCCATTTTGAGTCAATATGAGAAGGCGTTTGTCCCATATTTCCATCTTGAATGCTGCATCATTCCACCCACGTTCTGTGAAGACCCGGCCCACTCTGACCATGATCAGGTAGAGCTTGATGCTATGGCTGGTTTGGTCACAAACAAGAGTGGGAAGATTCAAACCCTTGGTCTGACGGTGTCAGTGCTAATGACTCTCAGACTAGTTACTATGTCTGAGTGTTTCCTGTGGTGGATAGTGGCATGTCAGATGTACGGCAGCTTCAGGAGGATAACACTATCCATTCACAACAAAGCCTGTGATGTGATTCACTTCTGAAGGCTGAGGTGTGCAGTTAGATACATAGGCATTTGTTTAATACACTAATCAAACATAGTGCTGATGTGCTATTATTGTTCACCAATCTGTAAACACATGATTAAATTGCATCCCTCAGTAGGCTTTATATCAAAATGACTAGAAGAAAATACAAGGATTGCAATTCATCAAGTAAATTTTTTTAATCGTTTGACAGCCTACTATAGATTAATGCTGTTTTCTAATAATTTCATCATACTTGTGTTCAGGTCATTTCCCATAAAGTCAAACTGATTATGTAATCAATGCATGTGAGTAACCTGCTGAACACCTGGAGTGTCAATGTCTTCATTGTGTTGTGTGTAAGGTTTTGTTGGTTGCAGTGATACAGTGCATCATGCAGCCTGCCTGCGCGGAGTAGAGGGCTGCATTGGGATTGGTGGGCGGGATGAAGAAAACAGTCCGCGCAGGGCTCTAGTGCGGAGGAATACTGAGTGAGTTGGTCACTTCCAGATAAGCTGCTTTTTTTTCCCCTGACCACTGTAAAAACTTTGTATATAGCATACACTTACACTGGTGTATCATTTTGAGACGGGACTTGTTGTAGGCAGTGAAAATAGAAATAGAAATAGAAATCTCCTGTTATCTCTGTCCAGCTCTATGAGCTGCTCTGGGAGCAGAGACCTTTCTACTGCAGATATTACACTTAGGAGCCAGTTGTACCTCATACAACCCCACTTCAGAAAAACTGAACTATCCCTTTAATATTGTAACTATAGTGTGATGATTTTACTCATTGCAGGTTTCTCTGTTAAGGTATTAAATACATTTAGAGGTAGTTAAGTGTTCTCCTTATCTTGTTTGTATGTCAGTGACATTCACTCTGCATCAGTTAACGCTCTGAGAAACTGCTCCTGAACCGTAACTTATCTCTTAAAAGCACAATGATGAAACACCTCTGCCAGGCTGCAGTTCATATGAGCATTGTTTCAAGTAGAGTGGGGGGCCTCAGAGGGGCATGTAGCTATATCCTGGCTTCCCTTTATCAGATTTTCCCCAGGTACCACAAGTTGACCTGTAGCTGAACCTCTCACCGATCAATAAGCATAAATCTCTCCACTGGCTCGACTGTCCCACCCTCACCACCTCTACTTCATCTCCTGCAAGTCAAATCTCATTAATAAGCCTGGGACATTCCTCACTCCAACATGTCCTCTGATATATTCCCCTCGCTCCTCACCTTGGGAGTCAACCACTTGCTGGTTTGGAGACTTCAGATGCTGGGGAAGCAGCGTGGATTGAAAGTGGATATCTGGAGCAGTCCCAAAACTGGTGGTAAGAAGTCGTTAGTCTTGTTCTCAGTGCAGTTCATTAGCAGCAGAGCTTGACAAGGTTGAAGCGTTCTACAGCGGTGAATGGACTCCTGACCTTCCCCTTAATTACCTTGTCACATATATTAGTAAATCTATAAGGGTAGTTACTCTTCTGTGAGACATAAGATTAGTGCTGTCAGTGAGCAGGTTTACTGTTGGTCATTGAGACTGAACTGCTTTGTGTTTGTTTCTGTTGCTCAGCTGCTTGTGAGGTCCACATTTCCAAATGACCCCAGCGTAATTAAAGAAACATCCTCAAAAGTAAAAGGATTAAGGTGGATCTAAGGGTTTATATCAGTCTTTGCACTATAGACTCTAATATGTGCTGTTGTCACTAATTGACATCTTGACAGTGTTACTCCCAGCTTATCTAATAATGGACAAAGAGGCGTGGCCAGTTTTTGGCAAATGTACACTTACCCACCTGCCATTCAAAGCAGCCATGTCATCAATTCTACATGAGAATTTAAAGCCTTAATAAAATGTAGAAACACTCCCTGGCCTCATCTTGCCTCACATCAAGAAGTCCTGTCTAGAATATAGATCAGCATGTGCTCAAAGCTGGTAAATCAGAGTCTAGTCTGTGCACCCTTAGTTAGCACCTTAGACAACAGGTTGCCATGGCATCCTGCAGTGCATGAGCAGAGCAGAATAGTTTCTCTAATGAACAGATTTCTCTAATGATGCCATTAAACTGCTGCACACTCTGATGTCTTGAATGCATTTCCTCCTTACCACCAGGACATTCCATTTGTAGCCTAGAGTCAAAAACAGTAGCTGAGTTTACTTGGCCTAACCACGGCGCTGCTATAATCAAAACATTGTCATTGACAAAAAAAGGACTGCAATTTTCATTCTTAAACTTACAATCACCAAAGAGATTTCACAGCTACACAGTTCTCGCTTGTCTTTTGACTACAACATTTATACACCTGTATGGTTTAGCATGGCTGCATGCAACATGACAACCGACAGGCAATGCTCTGTAGCCTCTGCTGCAGCCACTGAGTAGAGCTGGGCTGGCTGACAGAGTATAGAAAATTGCAATGTGATTCAGCTTGGTGTATCGAATGGTGAGCCATGGGACTGTCTGCCTCTGTCAGAGGGAGTGTATGATGGCTTTCTTCAGCTGTCGTCTTGACAAAATGCCATGTGCTCATCACCTGTGGGCAACATGGGGGAGGGCAGCTTTGGTATTTTTTGTGTATGTGTAATAGATGTGTTAAGCAGCAGAAAATGACACATGCAGACAGAGGAGAAGGCGGCAAAGATAGATGGGCCGATAGGCTGATGGGAAGACAGATAGGTGGAAAAAGAAACCAGTTCTTAAGCAGAAACGGCTCCATGTGGCCACCACTTGCCTCACTGTACAGCAGTGAGTGAAAACATTTCATCCAGTGTAAATACAGCTTGAGACTATTTAGATATTTAATGACAGCAATCCTCAATCTTGTCTTTTTTGTGCATTTCATCGCCTCAATTATCATTTCAAGCTAAATTTCACTGTTTCGGTTATTAAATTGGCCTTAACCCCAACTTCTTGAAGCATTAGAAGGTGTTAACATGGCTGCCTGAAACTTAAACATACCCTATGTCACAGGAGATTTAATTTTCCACGTATAAGTGTTTCTTTTTTCCACCCTCTCTGCGTCCTTTGACCAGATGAGCGTTAGCAGTTCTGACAGGGTTATTGCTTCCCCTGGTTGCCCTGCTGTCTGCATCTCTTGATCTGTAGAGACAGGGCCAAAGTGAAACAAGCGGCCCCCTCCATCACCACCACCGCTCGGCTCACTCCTCTTCCTAGTCGTCTCTCTCACTCTCTCCTTTTTTGTCTCACCCACCCTCACGATCACATCACATCTAATCCGTCTGGTATGTCAAACACATTGGAGATTTATATCACAGAATCAGGGGGACAGTTTTGTCTGTGCATGTGAACATATGTGTATGTAGTGGGTAAAATTACTTTAACATGTTGACCTAAAAGCTGACTGTAGACCTTATAGCATGTATGCATGTGTCAGCAACTTTTAGGTTCGGTCTTCATCTTAGTCTTGAGATCAAAAGTCTGTGTTATTTTCAGTCAGCCTTGGGTAACCTCTACCTTATTAAGTGAACTCAGCTAAAACTCTGGGCAGTTTAGTCTCATCTTACGCATTTTTTAAGCCACCAGGAGGTGAACTGACACAAAATATGTTTCAGTCTAGATTGAATTACTTTGCTTTCAAGTTAGACACAACCCATCTGATTTAAGGCTAAAATAATTATGGATGCATCTTTGCACAGAGATGAGAGATGCACAGAATTGAAGAAGTATGGAGATATGAAGTCTGGATACATGCAACAACATGAGCAACTCCAGTGTATGAATGAAGGAAACATTACACATAGAAAAGATCTCGTGAAGAGGTAGCTGGTTAGCACTTTGATCACTCTAATGTGAAGTAACTGGACTGGAGTTTGATGCTGACCTCATGTTACCTCAGTTTGGTGTGTGGTGTACCTCAAGGTGTCTTGTCAGGTTTTTGGCTGTCTACTCAGTGGTTCAGTAGCTGCAGGGCTTCTCTGCCAACAGTACTACACATGAACTTTCTCTCTCAGCAGGGGCTCCATCCGGCTGTTGTTGTCCTTTCCCCACCACCGTATGATGTCCAAGTTTGTCCAGCTATAATATTTAATTGTATACAGTAGCCAGGTCCATGCTGGCACTGGTGGAAGTTCAAAGTCCACAGAAAGATGAGCGCAGCTATTCAATTAAAGGACATCTTGAACATGATCATGTGCAATAAACGATCAAATACCTATTTTTTGTAAATGATAGTCCTGTACAGAGAGGTGTTTTCATTTTTAAACTTCATTTAATGACTTGTTATATGCCGTAATACACCTTTCATTTTTCTTTCACTAAACTATCACTAACAAAAGGAGAGCGACACTAGGAAATTCAAGGGTCCACCTTCCAATGCCTTTATTTTTGTCCTCCGTCTTTCCTCTCCAGCTCAGTCATGTAAAGTATGAACAGCCTTCACCTTCTCCCTGCTCTTTGATCTGGTATGAGCTCTCTAAAACCTCTCACACTGCTGCTGTGGATTGTAGATTCTCTATTTGAGACACATGTACACTGAGTAGTCACTTTTACTCCCTTTCCCTCTCGTGTAGGCATCTCATCTGAACAACAGTAAACACTCGTGTTGATTCAGCTGGCTGACAGACATGAGCCCCTTTACACGAGCAACACTGTGAGCACACTGCAGCTCTCACTCATGTGTGCTGTTTTCCCTGTTTAAAACCCAGTGCATGGCCCTGAATGTGTCAGGGTTAGGGGTTTGATTCCCACTGGGACCACACATGTTTCCAATGTGTATTTTCATGGCATTTTAAGTTTCAAATGAGTATTTTTCATTTCTAAGCATTCAGATATCAGTCCAAACCATACCTCTGTTACGTGATATCATATAGTATATCTTTATGGGCTCTAATTTTCTTCCAGTCACTCATCTTGTCTTTGGCTCATTTTTTGCAAGATATTTTGTGGGATTCAGTCCCAGGGCTTGAGGCTGACAAAGGTCTGCCAAGGGTCTACAACATATGATGGAATAATGATCAAGAAAGTACTAAAATACCTCTTACAATTTGTCTCAATGTAGATTTGACTGCCTTAGCTGCAGAGGCCACCAGAGCTACGTAAAGATGTCTTAATTTCTTAGCCACAGTCTGCAGAACATTTTCTTCATGTGATGAGAGGTCAAAACTATACACAGTAAAACGTGCAGCATATTGTTATGGTCCATCATCACCAGACCTCAGATCAACTGTTGAACTGATCGATCCACAGTTTATAGTTTTATGCCTGACATCCACACTACTGTTACTCCTAAAGGAGAGGTTGTTGTTGTTGTTGTTCTTGACAGGCAGAAACAGATAAGATGTGGTGGCAGGACCTTGGCCCCTTGCCCCCCCCCAACACAGCAAACCCAGCCCAAAACAGCAACTGAAATGGGCCTGATCATGTGTCCCGCCTCCGACCTGGCCATGACTCGTTCCGCTGGTGACATGTGGTGTTAAACTTATGGGCTATAATAACCTTGTTGACATTGTGTATTGATAAACCGAGCACCATCCAGTGGACCAAGACACTTGAGGAAGTTTACAAAGTGATGGTAACTGGTAGATCATTATTGTGCGTCTGCTCCGACCCGATTATGAAGTAGTGGCGGCGATGATTAAGGAGTGGAGGGCCGCCACAACTACAGTAAATGTATATAGCGGAAACCCTGCATATTGGTGTGGACGCAGGCTTAACACATGTTCAGCATCATTCTCTAGAGCAGGGTGTCAGGACACTTTATCTTTGTTTTCCTCTTCATCTGTTACTGATCTTTTTACAGTCATAGTGGAATCAACTTCACTTCATCACTTGATTGAATTCCCTGCTGGTTGGTGGCGGGGAAGGTTGGGGTTCTCTCACAGTTTTGACATCATTTACTGGGGTAAATCAATCCAGTACTGACCCCAGACACAGCTCAGTTTACCTGCTGTTACCTGAAGTGACAATTTTAAAATTAGTTTACTGTTCTGTAAGGTGATAAGTGATGATCAGACTTTTTCTTCCCCAGCAACTCAGAACATCTGCTCTGATTTCAGTGTTTTTTTTTTGTTTGTTTGTTTTTCTAGATTTAATGTCTGCATATCTTAAAGCTGCCATTATCTGGTGTGTTTGTTCTTTAACACTGGAAGCCACGGTAAAACCTGGGAATCGTAGGGAGAAAGTCATGATGTTGTCTAAATATGTGGATAATGCCATGAATTCTCTGACAGTCTGTCCTGGAGGACATTCATAGTATTGCACATTGTTAGGTGCTGTAAATAATTGTGCTAGAGAAGTTCAAACCAGCTTACTTCCCCCCCTTCACTTAGCAGACTGATCATGGAGGTGGGTGTGATATCTGATTGTTAGATGTAGAGAGTTGCTGACGGTCAACTTTAATGCCAGTAAGTGGATGCTCAGTCTTGGAGGTATCACAATGGACCACTGGAGAAAACTGGAGAGAACTGGAGAATCCTTTGTCTCCATTCACTTGTACATCCTGGCTGGCTGCAGATTGTTTTGGCCATTGCACATCAGGATGATAATCTGTATGTGTTTATATGGTTATCCAGAGGCAGTGTGAGAGATGAGAAGTGCATGATTCATGCTGACATGCCTGGTTTACACTCAGACAGGCAGAGAACCATCAGCACCCTGTTATCCTGCAGTGGTTAGAGCCATCTAAACAAAGCTGCTGCTGCGAGCATCAAGCCACCGAGGAGCTGACTGGATAAATAACACACACACAGCCTCAAACACACATCTCCACAGGCAGACAACAATGTAGTAAAGACAAGCACAAACACACACAGCACAGGTACAGGTACAGAAACATGGCTTGTAACCTGACACTCATAGACAGAAAGACAATATAATACATTGCTAAGAATCACATTTGGTCATTTATCTAACACATACACACAGTCTGTGTGCATGTGTCGCTTTGTGTGCATGGGGCATGGGGGCAAACTCTCTGACAGCTCCATATTTCATTTAATGTGGCTTCAATGGGCCTTTTCAGTCCGGCCAGGGGCTGAGCAAACTGCCGCTGCAGGTATGCTCCAGCTGTCTGAGGAGACAGCAATAAATAAGCCCACATAGTGTTTAATAAAACAATATGAAAATATTGTCTTACCCTTAATAGCCCAGCAGAAGGGAGAGGGAGATAAATCACGGGGAGGACAGGGTTGTGGTCAGGCGTTTCCTGCAGCTCACTCACTCAAACCTGCGACTTCTCTTTGCCCTCTTTTCTCCTTTCTCCCCTGGAAACGCAGAGTAAAATGATCGGTTGTTCCTCATTTTCTGTCTCACTGGGCAAAGTGGATAATAATGGATCCACTCTGTTGGGGACCAGTTGAACCTTTGTTTTTTACTGCAAACCTGACATTGGAAAGGTCACCTGAGTTAAAAGGATAAATGCTGCGAGACTGTTCTTTAACAAACCACATTTCAGTCAATTCTCAGAGCCTGGAGTCACAGCAGCTGCATCGTGTGTCTCTGTTAGAGGCAGCCTGATGTTCATCATGAATTTAACTTTCACTTTGGTTTATTTTTCACTTATTCATTCAAAAAAACGTTTTCCTGTGCAAATTGAATCCAAATGTGTTTTGGATGTTTGCTAACCAGGTTCACACTGCCTCATACTGCCTTCCAGAGTTTTGTTTCTTCAAAACTGATGGATTTTATTCACCAGAAATGTGAGATGCTCCTCCATTACACTCATGCTGTTCATTCATGTCAAGGTTTCCTCACTTGAAGTGTTTCCCCATTTGTTGTTGTTTGTAGTATCCTCCGCTCCTCATATCCCATTGTGTGACCCCTCAAGCCTGTGTCCATCTCTGATTTACAGAGCTCATTCTCTTATTTGTTTCTTACAATCCGCCCCTTCCTTGATTCAATCCCATCATCTGTTTCTTTGTTGGCATCTTCTTTTTTGGAAAAGGAGAAGCTTCATCCTGTTTTGGCTCCCAGCAGCTTTGTGCAATATGAACTCAGGCACCTTGTGTGTGAAACGTCCAAAAATAACTGCATCGGAGGGTTGGAGGGAATAAACAACCTCCATCCTGTATGTGACGTAATGCAGATCTGGAATTGATTCTGCCTGCAGAGATAAGGAACCTGTAGCTGCAGCAGTTTCTTCACAGGCATCTGACCAAGATGTACTGCATCCAGCATGTGCCATGCATACACCGGGATGGTGTAGCCTCGACAGGCCATTTGTTCCCATTAGCAGAGAGTAGAGCTTCAGTTCAGTGTGAAAGGATTCTTATGAATGAATTAGTTTCTCTCCCCTTCTGTTGTAAAAAATATCGCAGGGTCAAGATGAATCAATGAACTAAAGAAGTATGCCAGCTCAATGGCATCCCATCTGTGCTGCTCAGCGGGTGGCTTCTTTCTCAAGGTGGGTCTTGTGACGGAGCCCGGATTAGTGCCAGCCGCCAAATGACGGCGCCAAGCGTCACGTGGGGCAGCAGTCTGTCCATTCCCCTAAGGCGGTGTTTTTATGGAAAGGGAAGCGAGCAGGCAGAAGGACTGCAGACAAAAAGTGCATCACTGTCCCTCTGCTTGTGTGGAATTGTAAATGTCAGTGCTGGTATACACAGCTGTGAAGGTGGCCTCACTGCCATGCCTTCAGGTTGTGTTCCAGCTCTAAATACCAGACTGTCTTTGTTTTCTCTCTCCACTTAGCTCGTCTTTCCTCTCATGTCCTGGCATCCTAACTGGCCTTCACTGTTTCCCTCAGTTTTAACTCCCTTCGTTTGTGCACAATCATTTCAGGTCCACTAGAATGGTGAAGCCTTTCACTGACACTGACCAGAGCAGGAATAACTGAAATGTTAATTAAACCACGAGAATATGATGGAGTACTTGTTGTGGATCAATCTTAAGCCTTTGATTTTCTTAGTCTAACACACAGGTGGATTTTTTCTATATCTGGCTTATTCAGATGTGTCAGGTACAGTGTCAGTAACTGTCAGTCATTGTCAGGCAGAAGCTGCGCAGGCAGTGGACTGATTGAAGCAACTGAACTGATTGACACTCACTGCAAAGCTGTGCTTTTGGACAGAAAAATGGACGTCATCCGTCTCAGCAGTTTGCACATACTCATTTGTAGATACACAAGCAAACTCGGAGCCACACACACCCAGAAACACAAACAAACAGACGGTAAAACAAGTCTCAGAATAAGCGACGGAGGAAGGGAGGCAGCCCTACGCAACGTAACCCTAGACATCGGCGGTCACACGAAGCAAAGGAGAGGATCTCCGTGCCCCGGCCTGATGTGGGCCTCCAGGCCAAACCAGAACAGGCCTCCGTGCACCTCCTCTATCCCGAATAATCACTGGGCCTCCAAAAACCAAAGAAAATAACTTAATTGGTATGCTATTTGAGTTTTTTTTTTCCAATGGCACTGAGCTGCTATAAATTATACATACTGAATTTCTCTTTTCTTACCAGGCAGCTATGTGTACTCTTAATCAAACTGCACTTTTCTTGATAGTAGCTGTGAAAGCCTTATAATCGTGACAAGTTAACTATATGTTTTGTTGGCTCTCTGTTGTAATAGTGCCACTGAAATAACAGCAGAAAGTGCAGCCAAACAGTAGGGGGAGAACACACGGCCTGTCAAATTAGAGACAACGCAAAGACCCGCTTGTTGAGACGAGAGGGGGGGTCATGAACTCGGGATCCGGACACAGACCACAACGTAAATTTTACCCATGTAACCCCCCCCCCCCGCCCTCCTCACCACCACCTCCACTACCTTCCTAAAACACAAAGACGTCAAAGAGACCCAGAGATATATGCTCGGGTCTTTCCTCAGCCTGTCAGCAGCCATCCGTCTCTCTTATGTGTCCTTAATAGCATCTGACCACAGCAGCCAGAGGAGGAGCAGTAGTGGTGCAGCCGCAGGCTCACATCTGACCGGACTGGAAAACTCTTCATTACTTCTAACTCTATCTGTCCTTTCCCTTTCTCCATCAGACCTCCAGGCCAAATGTGGCACACCAGGATTTAGCTGTGTGCGTGGGGGTGATTTGAAAAGGAGCAATTTCTTGGCTATTGTAACCTCTGACCCCTGACCCAGCATGCAGCAGGACACGGGGTCCAGACGGGATAATGGAAGTGTGCAGACCCCACGTGTTTGTGTGTGTGTGTGTGTGTTTGGTAGCAAGAGATTTTCATGCCTTGTGTTCATAATCTTGTGCGTCTGCTTAGCGACAGTGAGGTCAGGCAGCTGTGACCCTGTTGTTACAGAGCAGTTAAAAGTCTCATTAGTGTCATGAGTCTCGTTCGGTCAGCACCATTGAAGCAGCTCACCTCTCACAGTTAATTACTTTACAGGGCTCTACTTTTAACCCTTTAAAACCCACTGCACATTACAGTACTGCCACTACCGTAATGTACCGCATATCACCACAAAGCTCCGCTTCTCTGCTTTCAGTTTCAGTCGAATTACGTTGATTGCGCAAGCGGTCGAGGAGTTACGATACTTTGACATTTTCTTTCTGCCATTTTCTTTCTTTCTGTCGCCGGCGACAGCAGTGGGTTTTAAAGGGTTAACCCCTTCCCCTCCTTTTCATCAGTAGTGTGTGAACATGTATAATGTATATTCATGTGGAGGTTATGGTGCAGGTTTGATAGTGTTGCACAACAGGTCATTTTACTCAGATGTGATGCATGCGTATATACTTCATGCCTGAACCTCAGCTCACACACACACACACACAGTGGCTGTGCAGGAGCATTAAACCCATTTCACCAGCACGAACTAGGAATAAGTGAGGTCACTCTGAGCCACTCGAGATCAGTTTGTGGCTCTGGGGGATCACCAGGGTTTAATGGCAGGTCTGTGCTCAGACGTACCCCCAATTAAAAGTGTTTTCTACAAGATCTTAAGGAGGTTCTATCTTTAGGCTTGAGGTTTCTTGGTTAGCGTAGGTGGCAGTGTATGACGACTGTCCTGGTTTTGCTTTCCCTGAAGAATTTTAGGACTTTCCCCCCATTCTGTTGAAATCTCGCTCTTCTTATGCTTTTCAGGGAAGTGATGATGTTAGAATTAGTTATCCCTCCCTCAGCAGCAATGATTCTCCAGGCTAGGTCATTTTGATTGCCATAAATGAGTGAAGCGGTTCCAGGGTTTCATGTTGAGAACATACTACTCTGAAACTTGTCATTCAATACTTCAACCTGAGGGAGGGACAAAAGAAAAAGAAAACTATTTCAAAGTCAAAGCTTTTCAGATAACATAGATCTTAACTAGCAGCCTATCAAGTTTGAATTTCTTAACACTGCAGTTCTCACATTACCCAACCCCTCCCATTCTGTCTGTTCTTTCTTCAGCTGAGGATTTGTAATTTCCTGCTCCTACATTTTCTGACACCTAGAAATCCACAAACCAGAGTCGTCTCAGACTCAGACAGAGTTATGTCCATTTGAAATAACGGTACGTTTTAGATGAGGTGGTTTGGTGTAATTGCTCTCTCAGTCATCAGTTCATACCATTTAATGAGCAGTAGCAAAACTCACAGCTGTTTATGTCGCAAATTCAGCATCAGACTTCACTTTTACTCAACAGCTGTGTCCAGAGGTGGAATGCAACGCCAATGTTGACTCCTATCACACCGAAATGAGCTGTGCTAACCAGCTCGCCCTGCCTTGAACACATCTAGCCAAGTACATCTGCCACTCACTTGCTATGAGGACAGTTGAAACTTCTTTGAGTTCCTTTGATATTTTAATGTTACTTCTGCCTGTAATTCTGCTGCTCCTCTTCTTAATAGTGTGTCCTTTGAATGTGATGAAGGCACAGAAAGTTTATTTTGTTGCGTCATTTCACTCACTTTTAGTTTGTGACAGTGATAGATCTTGAGTCTCCACTGCCACATTGTGCAGCAGTGATGATCACACACTGATTCCAGTTTGAAGGGTTTATTTACTGTGTGTTTTGATGGATGATGTTATTTGTTGACCCAGTGAACTCGCATTCTCATTAAGATGCAGTCACAGCAGGGATGAGTGGGAAGTGTCTCCCTCTCAGGCTCTTTCTCACCTTCTCTGACAGTGGATGGTTATGTAATTGTTGAGGAATGGAAAGTCGGCAGAAAACCTTGAGTGTGAGTCGGACTTTTCAGTGCCAAGCTTTGAGTGTGTGGTTTTGGCGCTGGGTGGCTGAGCCACTACAAGACCCTACCATAAGCATTTTTCAGCATTATGTTATCATACTCGGTGGTGGGGGTGGGGGTGAAGGGGTTGGGTGGGTGGACTGTGGTTTCTGCTGGAATAACCCAAATATTTACTATCAGCTTTCAGTATGTGGTGAGTTGGTGCTGCTGATAGTGGGAGGTAATGTTGGTGGAAGCAGCAGGAGGAGAGCTAATGAATCGTGAAGGAGGATGAGGGAGAGCACACAAATGAAATCTGCTCAGTAATTGATTCAAATGATCTTAAAAACAAAAAGAATCAAAATCTCTGTTGTTTCTGTAATTCTTAATAAATTACGAGTGAAATTTCGAGAAACTAAGTCTGTACTGCTTCACCTTTTTGAAATGTGCCTCCACAAATGGTATGTGTCCAGCGCATTCAGGCTGCACATCAACTGCAAATCAACAATCATTCATCACCTACACTTCACCCTGACAAAAATAAAAGCAATTAAAAATTTCAAAATGCTTCCTCTCAGCTGCACTTTATCCTCACACTGTCATTTAAAGCAGTAGTTCAACAATCTTGTTCATATTTATGAGATCATCAGCATGACGACCAGAACCAGAGGCAAATGGCACAAGATAAATGGTTATTGCCACAGTTATTTTGTTGACGCTGTTTAATCATTAAGTTTCACTGGTTGCCCAGCAACCTCACAGCATCCATGAGACCTCAGAAAACCACAGTGCCCGGTCAAGCAGTCCCAGACCTAAGCCTTTTAACATTACTGTTGCACTAAGGGAAGAGGTTTAACATAACAGTGGAATGGAGGTCTCACTCTCAGCCACAACCAGTAAACATCCATCACCATGGACACTACCAGGCGCCGTACATAGCTCTAATGTTTGATTCATTACATTTGGGGTTTTTGGTTTGTGTTTAAGTTTCTCTTAAGTTAAACACAAAGTATCATTAAAAGGTTGGAATCTGGTGTGTTTGGGGTTGAGGATTGAAACCAGTGCTGTACAGAGGCTCTAGCTCTCTAGACACCACTCTACTGTACATCAGCTCTCTGCTGTCTCCTCTCCAGGCTCAATGTTTCTGCCCCACAGGAGCCCCTTTGTGATGAAATGCTTCACTTCTTGGTAAATAAGGACAAAGAAGGATTTTTCCAGGCCACTGTTTGCCTCTGTTTATCAAGAAGTGCTGAAGAGGCAGCTGACCTTTTCTCTGGCTTTCTCCAGTCTGCAGCACCTTCCTTCTTTGTCTTCTGCTCCCATTCCCTCCTCATCCCTTCTCCTGGCTCTCACCTCTTCATCCTCCCACCTCTTTCTCTGTTGTTTGTCTTCTCTCCTTCCACAGGGATGCTAACAAGGTCATTTTGTTCTGCCTTCACTTATGAAGAGATTAAATATAACTTACAAATCAACTCATTACCCATCAGTTGCTGTCTCAGAGCTAGAGCTTGCATGTTTTTCTTCTGTTAGTTGTTGAACCAGCAGCTGATGCCTGTGGTTTTTCACAGAGGATGAAAGCATCTGCTAAACGCCTGTAATATAAATGTAAAATGATGTTAATCTTCAGTCCTGTGGGGAGAAGCGACAGCTCCGCCCAATCTCTGCCTCCCCGCCGTCGACAGTGGATCATTTGCAGGCTTTCAATTGTCTCTCAAGGTTAGAGCCGACGTTAGACCAGACTCTGTCTTTGCAGGGGTCTGCTGTGCTGCTCCTGCCTCCCCTCCCCTCACCATCACAGACAGAACACTGCCATCTGTTGACGGGTGGGACAATTACACATCCAGGGGGGGTTTACTCCGCAGGTAGGTTTACTGCAGAGACCTGTGGCAGAACCATGAAATTTTAGAAAGACTGAACTGAACTACATTCAAAGGGTCAGTTCACTAAAATCATAAAGAAGAAAATGACAAAATGAGTATGTCCAAGCAGATGACACAAGAGCATTGTGTATAGTTGAATGCTTGTATGGGTCAAAATGTCACCTATAAAGAGTGTGAATAAAGAGTTAAATCCTTCAGTGTTCAATGTGGCACATCAGGTTACGGTGTGTATACACCCCTCCCTGTGTCTGCAGCATTTATTGTATTAATTTAAGGGTCCCAGAGGAGCAGAGGCTCTGAGCCTCTCTTCTGATCAGCTTACTACCTGAGTGAGAGAATGAATATAACAGATTTCATGTCAAACACTAAAAGAAATCAGATCCTTTAAGGTTGTATGGTGGGTACTGGTGGGCGGAGCTGGGGGTGTGACTGAGGGCAGTGACTGCTTTGTTGTGACCTGATGGCTGGTTACAAGGCAGTAAGTTTGATCCGTTCACAGTATGTAAACCTGATTTATTATCAAAGAACACTTGGACATCTACCTACTCCTTAACATTCCTCTTGTACAGTAAGAATATTTGTAGACTGAGTAGAATGAAAGTTTTATCAAACCACTCATTAGAACTCTGGATGAGGAAGGAAGGCAAATCAAATCAAATCACAACACTGTATTTTCTACTTCAGACTCATTTGGTGCAGGGATTTAGAGCTGGGCTATACTGGAAGACTGTTACTTTGTATGACCTGTGGGGAGGGGAAGTGTTCAGAGGTGCTGGGAATTGTTGATCATGACCTTTAGCATCATCCTTGAAAAGAACACTTGTATCTAAGAGAACAACTTTATTAAATTGACTCATTGGGGCTTGTAGTCTTCATCAGGGTCATCCTACAAGTTTCTTTGTTTTCTCCATGCACCTTGTTAGTTGATGAAGTTGTGCCAGTTGCCCCTGTTCTGCTGCTTTAGCCTCATCCTGTCAGCAGTGGATCAGATCCATTCTCCTCTGTTTGGTCTAATCAAATATTTCAGATTATGCAGAACTTTCTGCTTCTCACTTTGAAAATTCACAGCGACATTGTGTCACGTATGTTTTCAGGCAGTGTGATTCATACCTCCTACTCCTCTTAGTTTAATTTCGTAATCTTCTTCTTCTGTAACACTTTGCCGTGAAAAAGTGCATCAGCGAAGCACTTTCATGTAAAACATGGGCTGTTGATATTAAAAGGTTTTGGCAGGAGACAAATGTTCTAATTCCAGGCCGATAATGGGCTGAGAGTAGCTTTGGCAGGACGGCTGCTTCTGTTTGATGGTCCCTGATGGTTTGTCCTGGGTGCTGCTGGGGCCACACAGAGGCTGGGTGGGAGTATCAGTTTGGCGGGTGCCAGGCCGATCAGCCCGACACCTCGTTAAAGACCCCGGCTTCCGAACCCACACGTCGTCCCCTGCTGAGCTGCTGCTTCAGCTCCTGATCCGGTTTCACTCAGCCTCCACCGCAGCGCAAGCATTCAGGGTATTTTTCATGCCATGACTGGAGGAATAAAGCTCCAGAGAGCTCTGACTCACAAGTTTTATTATTCTACTCAAGTTTTTAAAACTCGTAGCTCTAAAGTGATGCCAGCAGCGGCGCACAATCCAGTCCTTTTATTCAGTGACTGTAGCCTCCTTGCTTGTGGGTTTGTGTGCAGATGTAGTAGTGTGTGTAAGTGTGTGTTTTAGCCCTCCAACTGAATGTAGACTTCAGTATGTAAAGCACCGTATGCTGCACGGACAGAGGATTTGCCTCCCTGTCTGGCTTTGCCCTACACTTGTTTTGCTCTGGTTCACTTCATTCTCACTGGACATGGCTGCCATCCATCTGTCTCTGTCTCTCGTCTGCTAACTCGGACTACCACCCGACAATCCCTTTGTGTGTGTTTTCCCTTACGTGAAGCCCTGATCCCTCCCTTTTCCCTTCACTGCGGCCTCTCAAAGTCTCTACCTCCCCTGCCCTCGCAGCCCTGACACCAGCCCATGCTGTGCTCTGGGGTTGGTTTGAGGTCGCCCACAGCACAACTGGCCCAGGAGTTTGCCAAATCTGTGATAGTGTTTCTGAGCTGGAGGGAAACCTGCTCTACAGTATGTGTTCTTCACTTACACAGGGAGTCATATGAATGTACTGTAAGTTGCAGCTTTAGAAAACTCATGTGATATCAGTTCATCACTCCCTCACAATTAACAGACAGATGCGGTTTAAAGGCAGTTCATTCCCTTCATCCTTCCTGCTGTTTTCTATCTGGACAGATGGGAAAAATTGGGTTTGATTTTTGGTGACACGTGAAAAGTTAGTGTAAGATTTGGTCTGACAGTTGGATGGAAACATAGCGTCTGTCTTGGTTTCACTGCGTCTCCGTTCCTCCCTCCCTCTCCTCCTCTCACGCTCCTCCTCACGCTCCTCCTCACGCTTTGTTCTGCGTTATGCTGTCACTCTTCACACAGAACAAAACGCATGCTTGATAATGCTCTCCCTGCTCCTCTGTGCATTTCAGGGTTTCTTCTTTCATTTCATCTGCCAACATGAATTTATATTTTATGCTGGCTGAAAGCTGCCATCTTTCAAAGAGAGCAGAGGGGCTTTCATAGTGTTTGGTCATCTGAGGACCACAGTCGTCTCTTTTTGATCCAGACTCCTTCGACCTTGGTGTGTTTAGCACTGGTGCTCTGATACTCATTTGTCATGCAGCAAGCATCATCTTTGGAACACCTGGGGCCAGCATGCTTTGCTGCCATTTCTCACCTTTACAGATACTTGTTTGTTTTGGCTTATCTTGTGCTGGAAGATGATTTTAGTTTTGAATGCCGTTCTATGACAACTACACCAAATCTATTCCCTGTGTAAGAAGCTGCACCTGGTGACCAGATCTGGTTTCAGCTCCTCAGTAATTTATTATGGACAATATCAAACAGTACAGACGTTTTTTTGGGCCAAGCAAACTCTTGGGCCAAAGTTATGCTGACCTTTCTAATGTCAGAATACATTTTTTTCTAGAGCTGAGGCGCTGTCCTCTCATGTGGATAGTGTGGTAGTCTGCAGAGCTGCCTTCATTTTCTTTCACTCTTTATTTGTCTTCGTGATGTTCTGGTCAAGTCAAATATGATTAATGTTCCCATCTTAGTCTTGGCTCATGCAGATTGTGACGTTCAATGGCACCAAACAAAACGCAGCAAATTTGCGTAGTTAAGTGTGTGTGGCCAACATTGAATGCATGAGGGAGGCAAGGAAAGAATCTTTCAAAATAAAACAGGAAATGATGAATACAAAGTCCAATGATTTTATGGGCAAATCATGACGGATATAATACTACTAACCTTATATTATAATAATGATGATGGTAATAATAATGATAATGATTTTGTCACATTTAAACAAAAACAGATTTTCCTACTATAAATTTCCAATGGGAAGATGATGGAAAATAATTTCAATGGATTCTAGTCTTGTAAATAGTGGCCCTGTATGACCCCTGGTCTTAACTTACTTGTGTGGTCTAGTGTGTGGTCAGCAGCAATGTTAGTTATTATAGCTTCACAGTCAGGATTTGGTGAATGTGAGGTAAGTCTTTCCATGAAATATGAAGAGGATTAAAAGATAGTATGGTAATAAGCATGTCAGCCTTTACAAGTACATTGATCAATTTAAACATTTCCAAAGTGGTCCTTTTAACAGCAAGTCATGTGACCAAACCTTTATCATTATATCATCTTGTGCAGAAGGCCAGAGATTCATAATGGTCTGGAGATCCTACAGCTGGGTTTGGATGTAGGATCTCCACATGTGGCTCCTAGATACTATATAAAAAAGGCTGCAATCACCTCCTTCAGGAAGCCCTGGAGGAGAGGTTATTGAGGCTTTGAGTAGGCAGCAGTTGAGATTGATATTTACCTCCAACATTGAGGTGAAATGTAGGTCTAGAAAAACAATGAATAAGTGCATTAACAAGGCCTTGAGCCCTGGTAGAGTGCAATTATTTCAGGCTAGATTGGTTTAGAGTGGTGAGTGTGGGTCATAGGGGACAGGGCACCTTCGTGGATGAGACTTCACTATTATCTTTCATCTTTTCCCTCTTTGGCAGCAGATGAGAAAAACCTGCATGGACACATTCGTTCAAAAGAAGGAAGAAAAAAAAATGTCACAAATTCTTTCATAGTCTTTTGAGGAGTTGGTATCTCATATCCATCAGTTCAAACTGTCACCTAGGCCTAAACTGTCTTTGTGCCATCTTTGAGAGAGAGAGAAAGAGAGAGAGAGAGAGGGAGAGAGGGAGAGGGAGAGGGAGAGAGAGAGGTGTCCCAGTGGATGAGAACTTGTCAGAAAGAATCTGTTGGCCGCTTGCAACAAAATGAAAAACAGCAGCTCACCTCAAACACATCCTGACAGGTATTCCCATAATGGAACTAATGTCCAGAAAGCTTTATTCATAAAGTAGCAGAACTTTTACAAGTCCCTTCTCATGCATCTCTCTGCTTACACTCTGCTAACACTGTTTTCCATTAGAGCTGAATTAGTCCATCAGAAAGACCTGCTGCCATATAAAGACCCAGTGATCTACTGTGCCTTGTATTTTGACAGTTAGACCACCACATTGAGCACTACCATGGTTTACTGATTCAAGAAGAGCAGGACTCACAAGTGTGTGTGTCCTGTGTGGTTTAAACATGGAGGAGCGGCGGTCTTTGTTCCTGTGCCCTTCCTCTGGTACCACCCGTGCCACTCTCTTTGGATTTGGATAGAATTATTGTTAGAAATGAGCTTGTGCTTGAAGAAATGAACTTGAACATTCACACCACATGATTTATTCATGATTCTTTCATTGAGTTGTCACATGTTCATGCCTGCAGGCCACCGTAGGAAACCTACATGTGGCCAGTTTAAAAACCATAAAAACTTCCTTACTGGTACAATCCATCTCTCTACATTTACAGCAGGGCACTCTGCATTATATCACTCCCATTAAAGCACGCAGTTTGAGTTCTGCTACAAGCATCAGCTATAATTTGCGTGCAAGCTCGTGTTTGGAAGAACTGACCGTCCCCTTAAGTGTCCATAAGTGGGTGACCACAATTTACCACTCATACTCCACGGCGGCAGGCTGCAGGGCCAAGGGAAAAATGGAGAACTTCTTAATCCGAAAACAACCAAGTACACGACCTGGAGGAGTAAAGAGTGAAACCATGCAGGCCGCAGGATCAAAATACCCATAAAATAGAGATCAGCAGGCAGGACGCTAATTTCTTAAACCTATTAGCACGTAGCATGTGGCTAAGACATTCCAAGGTGATAGTATAATACATCTCCATTCATTTTCCTTTTCTCTGCATTGACTGTCTTGTTCTCAGCAGGAACACATGTCGGACCCTCGGGGGGGATTTCCTGTCCGCACATGTTACCCTGCTGCTATCATGGCGTCGACAAACCCCCCAAGGCAAACACAACCCCTGCTCGTTTCTTTTTTCTTCCTCTCCTTCATCGCCCCATAAGACCCCCCATCTCCTCCCCCCAACCCCACGAGCTTCAATCCTCACCCATGTTCTTCTCTATCTACCAATTTATGATCTCATCTCAACTCAATGCACACGTTCAGGTGTGTGAAAGACTCTTTGTTCACAGTCTATGGAGCCATTGTCCTTACTAAACTCACTCGCTCCACTTGTCTCTCCTCCAATCTGTATTCCAATCTCAGAGGAAGGGGGACCTGAGACTCACCTCTCACAAATCTTCACTAAATCTTCCACTCATTTCACCAGCAGATGGTTTGGCTCTTACTCTACAACAACTTCTCTCCCTTCCTTGCATGCAGGGAATCTTCATGCATGCAACTCAGGAGGAAATCCTGTCTCAATGTTTGTCTCACAGTAGGAGTTCGCCTATCAATTACGCCGTTGTAAATTCAGTCGGCGCTGAACTATGCCAGACACGGACGCTATTAATCAGAGGGTCTTGGAAGGGAGGTCTAGCTTCTGTTTTTTCCTGCGTAATTGCTACCTTTTTGGATCTGCGAGGCAAGGTCAATCTGCCGCGCCACTAAACACATGTATTAGAGAAGTGAAACGTGGAATTAGGGGCAGGTGCTTCTGTCACCATGACACTTTTATTTGTGTTCAGGTGAATAACAAAAAAACATTGCACTTTACAAGTTGTTTGTGCATCTTGACTCATCGAGGTTTTGGTTCAAGGTGCCCTCAGTCACACGTCGCTGCCTCGGGGTGTGTGTAGTCATGCGTATCTGTCTGTGTGTGGGTGTGTGTTACTGGGTCTGTGCATGTGTGTACATTTTGGACGAGTCCATGCAGTCCAATTGGGGAAGACTAACATGCCACCAGTGTGCTGATTTCTATCAGCCTCGTGTTGAAATCAGACATGGTGCTGTGTTCAGCCTGTTTCGGCTGATGAGATAACACTCAAACTACGCCACACACACACGCCCCCACCTCCACCCCCCGCTGAGGTGTGTGAGCTCTGATCCCGATCTGATCTGGCTGCAGCATTTATCAGCATTTGCCGCTTGAACTTTGAGTTAGTTAATTGGATTGGAAAAAGGGCAGAACGAGAGAGAGATGCATGGGGGAGCGCAGAACAAAGACCAGAGATAGGTGGGAAATTAAATAGGAGATTCAGGTTTATTATCTTCAGTGGGATGGGATGAGCCTTGAACTGTAAGCTAATTCAGCCAGGCGTGCCAGAATGAAGTCCCTGGGAGATAAACCTTCAATAACTATTTGCAGTGTGTGTGTGCGTGGGGGGGAGGCCTGGCACAGGTCACAATCCTTTCCCTATCAGATTTCCTCCTGTCTCATGCCACTCAGTGAGCAGCGATCCACATCCCTGACACTGTCAGTGTGGCGCTGGGACCCTGGAGACGTGAAGGATTGTCCTACTCTTGGTACACACATGGGTATTGGCAATGTAAGCTGGGAGAAAATACAAGATCTGATATGATTCAGAAAAGGTTTTCAGGGGCTAATCCAGATGATCCTGGATTGAGCCTGTTGAGAAAATGAGGAAAGTGATGTTCAGTTTCTGTCCAGGCTCGAGGCAGAGCATCAGCATTATGATGTGATGTGATATGATGTGATCAGCTATAACATGCTTGAATCCTTCCCTCTTCATGCTTTTGTTTCTTTTCTTCCACTATAAACAGTTGATCTGAACCTTTTTGACATTTGGAAACAAATGGAGACAAATGAGATATATGATGATGCATTTACTCTGACCTTGGTCTACCCACTGATGCTGTTTTCAGCTGTGTCACCTTGCTAAATGTGGCAGATAAGACCAAACTGCAGCAACAGAGATGGCTTCACCAGTCATACCTGATAAAAAGCAGCTGCCAGCTAATACATGTGTAGGAAAAACCCAGCTCCAGTCTTGACACATTTTTTTGTCAGTATAAAGTTGAAGTTGAAACTTTGAGTCTGCTCCTCATATCTTCTATTATCTCACCTAAAAACCTGAAAGTACAACATTAATTCTGTTTTGACACTTTCTCTTCACCTGCCTCAACTTAATTTCCCCGACCGTTCCTCTCCATTGAACAAATATCTTCCCTCTGCACTTCTGCCTGCTACTTTTTCTTATTTCTTTTTCCCCTTTTTTTCTCGCTCTGCTCTCTGGCTGTGGAGGAGGAAACTGAACTGGAGCCGACTGGCAGCCTAGAAGCCAGTTTCTCAGGGACACGGCTCCATAAGCCCTGTAATCTTTTTATAATGGTTTGTACTGGTGCTGGTTTTCTCAAACATGTGCACGTGTTGCTTTGGTTGTTGTTCCTCTTTTACAGTCCCTATCTTTTGTGTGGAGATTGTTCTTTCTTTCATTGAACATGAAATGATCAACTCCTGCTGGTTCATGAAACATTTGTCCAGGAGCCAAGTGATACACACAAAAACAACATTGCATGACATGACTCACATTAACTATAGCAGGGATCAGACCCTGAGCCCTACAGCAGCAGTGTCACTCTCTCTGGCCCTCTTAGTGACCTTCATGACTGGCAGGTCACAGATGAGGAATCATTTGTTTTGCTGTGGAGCAGGGAGGCTGATCTCCAGCCAGCACACACTGACAACCTGACCTCAAGCATCATGTAACCACAAGAGGGGGATGTAGAGAGGGCTGTGGTCAGTCTGGGTGGGAGACAGTCACACTTTGTTTCTGTAGATCAAAGGGATTAGTGTTAGACAGAGGCTGTGATTTCACTCTCTTTTCAGCAGCAGCAGGATTAGGACCCAGAGTACTGTCCCTTTCTTTCTGTTGTTTTCCTTTAGATGGATTTTTAATGGATTTTAAAGGATTTAATTGTTTGTCCCACAGCCATTAAATGCTGAAGACAGAGGTACAAAAAGCCTTTTTCAGTTTCATTTTGCAGGTCATTACTCAGGCAGCTTCTGTCATGCACCAAATGTATATGGATGATCATGACTTATATCCATGCATGTGTTTACACAGTAGCAACCAGACTTTGATGGGTACAGTATCTGCACCCTTTGAAAAACAGCTGAAGGAATATACTTTTGAGGTTTAAGGATAAAATCCCTCAGCAGAATCAGTTTCATTGTTATTCATAACTGTAAGAAAAAACTTCATCTGATATCATCACTGAAAAAATATGGAGACATATCAAAGTTTAGTGAAATGTGGGTCAAGATCTGAATGAGTTGCAGACGTCCTCCTCCTCCATTTGGTGAACATGTGACACAAATCCTGGCTGGATTTCTCCAGCCACGTTTAAAAGACAAGACAGAGAATAGTCTGAGGTCAGAGAGACTGAGGGGACGATATTTTAAATCAAACAGCTATAGGTGAATGTTAGAGATGAAACTATCTGCTCTGCACTTTGTAGACTGAACAATGAGAGACTGAGTGGGGCTTGTGTTCTCTTTTTCCTGACACTGACAGAACTCAAGCAAAGTGAAACTGACAGAAACAAGTGGCATGATTAAAAACTATGAAACAAAGAGATGAAAAATCTCAGTCATTGAATGTATAAGCTTCTGTTCATTGGTTCATTCCTACAGGAAACTCAAAACTACACTGTCACAGTTGCTGTTGCTGAGACTGTTTAAGTCACTTCGGAAGCCAAATACCAACTACCTATTAAAAAAAACTTCCATAATGAGCTGGTTTTGGCTTGTCACAGATTTCTTCATATGGTCTTCGTCTCAGCTACAGCCACACAGTCTGGCATTAATGTAGTAATAGTAATGTTAATGCATTCCAACATACATATAAGTCAAGGCTGGGGACACCAGCAACATTAGCTCTGTCTCCTGACAGCACATTTTCTACTTGGGACCTTTTCCACATGTGCTACTGTGAAACATGGACCTGTATAGAAAATCTTTTCACTGTCATGTCACACAATAATTAGGTAATAGGTTTAATATGAATTGAGCAGATACCTGCTGAGATCTTTGTTCCTGTGGATGTTTGTACCGTCCGCTCGCATGTTCCATTAGATTCAGGCTGGATGTGTTCAAGTGGATTTGAGTTGTTGCTGTTTCCAGTCACTGATGTTCAATCAGAAGAAAGTGGTCTCAAGAGCCCTGAGCTAACATTGCCTGTTCGACCCAGTATGAGACAAAGAAAGATCCGGTCGTGCAGAATACAAATAGTGTACTGGTTGGTCATTTGGCTAATTGGAAGTCTTTCCCTATGATTTGTAGAAGCTGCAGAGAAAAGCTAATAGTTTGATTTATGTAATTCAACATCAATATTCCCCTCTATGCTCATAACTGCTGTAGCTAAACAGTGAGGTTTCATCTTCAGACTTCATCTGAGGACACATGTTATGGGAGGTGCTGTGAGCCAATCCAGCTGTGTCACAGCTGAGCGTTGTGTGCCTGACAGGTACAGTGATTCATGAACGTCTCATGTTGATCAGGTTGAGAATGATGACCATTTTTGTGAATGAGACGAGTCAGACTGCTGCAACGTGAGGTGACCTGGAGCTTCACAGTTTGTTGCTGGCCATAAAGAACAGAGCAGCCAGTGGAGTATGTAGGTCAGGTCCTGTGTGTGTGTGTGAGAAGTTTTATTTTGCCTGTGTGTGTGCGACAGACAGAGCTGAGGCATATTGTTTTCAGGTTGTCAGTCCCATTCTTGTGGACATGATGTCACTGTAACTCCTCAACAGAACTTCATCAAATTTGACTCAGACATTCAGGTGGTTCAAGGATGTGACTGATTAGACTTTGTTGGCTTAGGGTCAAAGGTCAAGGTCAGTGCAACTTCAAAAAAACAAAACAACATTCAAGGCTTCATGGAGCTCATTCATGGTGCTCCCAGTGTTGTTTTCAGCTGCTCAGAGCTAAAGCTCCAAAGCCTGACTGAATCTACTCAGTGAACACGAGCATTACAGGCGCCATGATTCATTGGAACTTGTCACTGTTATTATATCAATGTCTCCTACTGTGGACACATTCAGTTTGTGAAATTGAGCTGTACTTGTTTCTCTCCACTTCCCTTGTCCCCCTTGCACTGTTCCTCATCCCGTACTTACTCTGAATACTGACAATAAGTAGATCTCCCAGCAGCCATTTCTTTCAGCATTGCTAAGAGTGAGGGAGAATATGCTTAAAAGAAATTGGACAGGCTTTTCTCTTTTTATGAAGCCCAGGCTGCAGGGCCAAGCACCACTCAGCACATATTATTCTTGCTTCTCTCTGAGCACTGGGTGATTCCCAGGTCCAGGCGGGATCTGTTCAAAAGGCCTTGGCTATTGATAAATACACATTTGGACCTTGATGCCAACTTATGGCATAATGCCAGGGGCCCTGGGGCAGCTGCAGGCTTTACCCCCTCCAGGCAGATAAAGCATTGTTGCACTGGAAGCATGTGGCAGCCTGGCTCACTTATAGTGGGCTCAGTGCAAACAACTGGTTCAGCTCTGAATGTTAAACAGACTGAGCCTGCAGTGTGTGTCATTCTATGCGTGTGTGTAATGGACAAGAAAAGTTGCATATCTTTATTTACTGGTAAATTTGTTTTCCATTTTCTCTACTTGTTTACCATCTGCCTGTCAAACGCCTGCTTATTTTCTAAAAGTTGTGTGTATACAGTCGTGTGTTTGAAACCAAAACCCTTTAACTACGATTTGTTTTTCTTTAAGACGGAGGGAGCATCACACTACGTGCTGATGTGCCAAGGATTTACACACAACCATTTCTGCACAGACGTACCTTTTCTGCGGCAGACCTGCATTAGGATTCTGAAAATGAAACATTGTGATGCCAGAGGGAGCTGAATAATTTAGTTTCAACTGATTGAAACTGAAAATGGTGGAAAAATGACCAACCAGCATCTTTCAGAAAATCTATAGCCATCATTTTGCAGTCCAGATTTAATGAGTTAAATCATTGATTGTCCACCTGCAGCTGTGTGTTTGCTCTGCTGTCCCTCATCAGACGGCTCTCACTTCTCCCTCATCTCCCTGACTCTGCTAATCTGCCAGTTTCCTGAGCTCAGAGGCAAGCATCAGAATCACAGTTGGTCGTAGCTGGTCTGAGTAATGTCGCTGCCTAATGACGGTGCCACAGAGAATGTCAGAGGAAATGACAGCAGTGAGCGTCTTGGTGTCAGCAGGCCCACCACAGAGGCTGCGAGATGACGGTTCAAGTGCATCACTTACTGTACAGCGGCGGCCATTAAAGCTTCCCCGATCTTCAGCTGTCCCTCTCCTGGCAGGGACATGCTGACAGCTCGAAGAGGGACGAGTGGGAAAGCAGTTTGATCATCATAACGAAGAACAGGACTAAGGAAGTGCAGATATGATTGTGGTGCGTTTAGCTCGTTTTGTACGGAGTGTTTCTCACTACACCCCATGTCAGGACTTAAAGCAGTATTATTGTTATCATATCCCACATATCATATCATCTTCTTATCTAGCTGTTATGGTCAGTGTCTTAGCAAGCTGCAGCTCATTTGCACATCTAACACATGTTGCTCATTTTAAGTCTCACTTGCCGCAGGATAAATGCAGGCTAAATCTATTCACTTCACTCCTTATATTATGTGTGTTTGTCTCTTTAGTTGCTAAAGGCTTTACTTCACTGGATAGTTTCTGGCTGTTTCGCTGTGAGTATTGAGAATGAACCAGAACAGGAAATAGTTGGGACATTAAATCAACACAATGAGCTGAAAGAAGCTAAAATGTGTCTTAGAGTTTAGGGAAACTGCAGAAGGACGATGACTGACGGTGGAGAGGTCGCAGGAGAGTAGAGGGAGAAAAGGGTCATGACAAACAACTAAGGTCTCTGCTGCAGATCTGAGCCCCTGAGCCTGTGCTGCCCCATGCTGCCTCATTATGGCACGGAAACAGACAACTTAACATAAGATCTGCATGTGAAGGTGTGAAATATTGATACAAATGGTGCTCAGTAGATTCCACCGTTGGACTGGATTTCCTGAAGTCTCCTCTGTTTTCAGTGGATGTGAAGCTCTTTGTAAATGATCCCACTGACAGCTAAAATGATTAGTCTCACTTGAACACATGCATTTGATTTGGAGGTGGAGAGAAAACAAAAGAAATGACGACACTAATGAGAAAATATAATGAAAGAATATCCTCCATTCTTTCCTCACTAATTCCCCCACCCACCCACCCACTCTCTTAATAACCTCCTAAATGTCTTTATTTTTTCTAATCACGGTGTCTGGCTTCGCTGCCAAGTAGGGCTTTGGTAATTGATTTAATGATGAAGTGGAGAAGGCACTTTTTGCTTAGTTAGTCCAAATACACCGTTTAACATAATTACTCAGAAGCATTGTTTTTATGGAGCTTTCGGAGGGCTGCAGGTAGGGACATGGTGTATTTAAAAATAGGGCAGTCGCACACTTTCACTCACAAGAAAAGCAACGAGCATTTGAGCATAATTCCCATGCTTGTATAAATTTATAGACGTTCAATTAAAGGATTTTTTCTGAGCTCAGGGTTTAAAGAAGCCTGAGGGACCAATGAAAAAACATCTTTCTTGAATTCAAAGAAAGCCAAAACAGAAATAACACCAATTCTTCTTCTGCGGGCAGACTTTCCTTCTGCTGCTGCTGCTGCTGCACGACCTGCCCAAAAGGAAGTCGCTCTGGTCAGTGTTTTGTTGACATTTTCATGGCTCTTCATCGAGGCTGATGATGGCCAGGTCCAAACAGCCCTGTGACCTACAGTACAGCTGTGAAATGAGTGAATAACAAACCACAGATAAGAACTGGACGGCCTCTCCTCTGTGAAGCACTGATGAAAGAAGCCAAGGAAGCCAAAGGGGAAGTGAGCTGATGTAAATTGTTCTTCACCGGACGGAGGCTCCTCACTGTGTGTCAGACCGCCGGCAGCCGGCACAGAACTGTAAACATTTAGGCTCCCGACCCGGATGGCTTTTCCATCTTTGTTTGTGTGTTGCTGAGGTAGTGCTTGGCTGTGTTGGTTAAGGATTTTTTGAGGAAGTGTGTGTGTTTGTGTGTGTTTGGCATAAAAGAAGCCCAGATGGCCATTTCTCGAGGCACCTCAGGGTCAGTATCCTCCTCCTCCTCCTGCAGTCCTCACCATGAGAGAAACAAGAGATTGTAGATAGTGAAATGTGGGCATTGCAGCAGCTGAGTGAGTGAAACAAACTAACCAGCAGTAAATAAAGAAAAGAAAGACTGAGTTCCATGTCCACGTCCCTGGCTGCTTGTTTTCTCTGACACTTATCTCATCTGACCTGATGGTGAAAATGTCAACCAGAGCAGTGACTCTCATCACCAGTGTCAATACCCTCATCTCAGATACTCCCTGAAAATATTACAATACCAAAAATATGTTTGTTATTCCCTTTTTTCTGCTGCACAGCACATCAAGATGAATGCAGGTCCAGGGGCTCTACTGATTGTAGGTAATAAATTATTGAAATGTTTACTAGAGGAAAAAACTGGAGGAGGAGGAGAGTTGTAATCTGTCTCTCAGGTAAGAGGCAGTTCTCTTGAATAAGAGAGTCTGCTGCCAGCAGTCAGCCTCTCCCAGCAGTTAGCATTTAGAACGTGGAAGTTGACAGTTGATATTACAAAGAAATCCACTCCCTGCCCTTGCTAATGAAAAATAATCCTCTTTGATTGTATTGACAGTCAGGAGCGAGAGCTGTCTGCTCGCCTCAGATAAAGTCTCCACTACATCAGCAAAGGAAACTGACATCAGATGAGTTGATCTGTGGTCATCAGCTAATCCATAGATGTGTCTCAGAGCGTGCTGTGATTACTCAGTGGTCAGTGATTACTCCTGGCTTACGCTGAGTGATCAATTCATCCATCCATCCCATCCATCATAAGCGTAAGCATTATAAAGGTGACGTTTGTTGACATGAATCGAGTGATGAAAGCTGACCAAGGCTAATCCCCACCACTTTACACAGACACTGCCACCCTGGCCAACAGACTGCTTTTTTAAGTAAACATGGACATTTTGCAACCCAAAAGCGTGGAGTTCAGGACCTCTAGAAGTTTGGCCAGACGCAATGGGTACTTTTTTTTTTTTTAAATTAAAAATAATGTTACGGCAGAAAGAACTACCTTGTATTGAACCAAAAACCAAGAGGTGTTGGTTCTCACAGCAGATATTTCCAAACTCACAGCCAACCAAAAGGTCAGTTAAGGACCGTCAAAGAATGGGTGCCCTGAAAGGGCTCATAATAATCACATAGACTCAGATGCCCCGAACAGCACATCAGCAGTTCAACTGCTGGCCAATTGGACCATTTGCAACATTTGCTACCTTTTTCCACTATTTAATAAAGATTTCAAATAGCCAGTTAAAGGTCATAGAATGTGTTAATTTTAAAGAAATGGTTTCCTAGACACAATGACAGCTAATGCAGGACATGCTCAGCAAGAAAAGGCTAAAGAATAGGCATTATTTGAATGTTTGCAACTGCATCACCAGAAGTCAGCACAGACACCCTGGTGCCCCCCTTGACTCCACGAGGCCACGAGGAGGAATTAATTTGAAAGTGGTGTCATTGATTGGTGTTGTCAGGGAGTCCTCACTGTTGTTTCCTTGTAGCCCTTGTGGGTTATTAAGAGAATAACCCAATCATACAGGTTGCAGAGGCAGAACCTGGAGTTAGTGACACCAGATCACAACAACAGCTGAGCCTTGTGCAACATTAGCATGCCATTCTGGGAGGGAAAGGACTGCGGTATCCCATTTTAAGCAGGGATGAGGGATGGAGAGCTGCTCCCGCTTGGGGATAGGATTTGCTACCGCGGGCCTGTTGTTCCCCTAATGCAGCATGAGGATGGAGGCAGCGGCGTGCCGGGACTCAGCTCCGCTTTCCAGCTTTCGGCTTCGCCTGCTGCACTGCCAAACCCCCAAAACCTTTCACATGGTGCCCCGTCTTAACAAGAAGAGCTGTTTGGGGGTGGTAGCTTTCCCACTGAGGCTGTGCGCTTTTTTTCAACTGCCAAACATGATTGTTCGGCAAATTACTCAGGCCTAACTTTTATATGACGCAGCAAATTCTTTGGTCTCACATGATTGCCAGAACTTACTTGTTATGGCACGCACTGATGTATTTTATACACTAGTTATTCTCAACCAGTTTGGTCATAGATTGGTTCCAACTGTGTTGATGATTCCCATGAAGCCCAATTAGTCATGCTTTTATACCGTTGTTTATTTTCATGTTTGCAGAACAGAACATAACACACAGTTGTAACTGGTGTAGAAACATCTTTTCAGCAGCCATTATCTGCGTGGCTACTGTGCTGCATTTCTAATCTGTCACAACACATACCAATAAGCAACAACATGCATTTCTGGGACATATTGTTAATGACATTAAATGCTTTAGGACTCAGCAGTCCTTGGCCAAGACAGTGAATGTTAACTACCCCAACATGTAGTGCTCTGAGGCAAATCTTGACCTTTGACCCCCACCCTGTCTAGGGTGTCAAAAAAAAGCAGGCTGCCGTTTCGTCACCGCCATGGAAGACAGGCTATAGAAGTAGGCCTGTGTATACTGTGTGAGCAGATGACTGCTGACAGTGAAAAATGCAGATCGACCACGTGTTTCCTGTGAACGTCTTCATTGGGACGTGATGGATGGAGCGCGCATGTTTCCCAGACATAACCCCGCAACTGGTGCTTTAATGGCGTTCCAATCAGAAGCCCCAAACTACAGTGTTAAGCTGACGGCTCCCGCCCGCAGCTGGGAAGCCTCTACGGCAGCTCTGTGAAGATACTAAGAGTCTGAGTTCGACCTCAGTGCTCCAACTCTACATCAAAGTTTTGATACTATCTCAATACAAACAGAAAAAACCCACCAGCAACAGATGAATACCTTTCCTCCCACACTTGGACAGGTCTCAGTAACTTTAGCACAGTGGTTTTGATGGAAGTTGTTTGTCCTCGTCAAGTCTGCAACCTCTTGACACCAGTTTGTCAACCAGTTTAAGCAGCCAGAGATCAACTTGATGACACGGCCCACTGTTTGACTCCGGTTGTTCTCAGTTATTTGATCCTGATTGCTTTAGTCTCCAACGAGCCAAAGTTCAGCGCCAACACTCGCTCTATCAGCTTCATAACGAAGCTGTCTTCAGTGATAGTATTGATCCCCGTCTTATGGTATGGGAAGCATCATGGTACGTCCTTCCAACACTTCTGAAGGCCAAACCAACATCCCAGACAAAATATCTCACCATCTGTAACTCTTTGGACTGGCTCATCCCCTGATGTCTGTTTGACATGTTGGATCTTCCACATGCCAAGACTTTTGTCTAGTTTGCGTGTTTTCCTCTCCCCACAACTGCAGATACGGCAGATATAATGATGGTGTCCAGTTTCCTCAGTTGGAAGAATTATGAGTTCTAGGTTCCCGTGGATTAGGCCCGTTGATAGTTGTCCTTTGGTTGCCTCGGAGCACCGCTGACTTTCCATCTGAGCGTGTTTCTGTGCAGCCAGCAGATTTTGTTTACCCAGATTATTATTATGATTTTTTTTCTTCTTGTTTTCTATCCCAGCGCTGAGTGCGGTCTTTTTATGGTTACTATAAAAGGTTGGAGTTTGCTTTGAGGCTGTCTTGGTGCTCTCTCGCCAAGCCACAGCAGATGTGCCGCTTTTGTTCTTCATTACCGATTGGCAGCTGCCCGGCGCTCAGAGCTGCCTGAACATTTCAGAGACACGATGCGTGAGTGAAAGCTCACCCCTCTAATTAAGTCAATGGTCAGGTTTCTGTTCCTCATGTAGGCAGGGGAAACAGAAAAATGATGTTTTGAATAAAAATAATATATTTCTGCTGCTCTGGTGATATCAACAGTAGAAAACCTCAATGGTGGATCCAGGAACAATGGCTTGATTAAGTCTCACAAAGACACACACAAAGCACAAAAGACACTCAGACGTACCAAAGAAACAACATGCACAGACCGCCTCAGACTCATTCACTCACATTCCTGCTGTGTGTGAAGCTCAGACTGAGGTTTTGGGTGCTGGGCCGGGACATCACCTCTGTGTGTGACCAGAGCCACTTAAAAACTCATTCACCCCTGCACACACCTGATGGACTTCAGATTAAAACAGGAAGTCGACCCAGGACCACACATGCTTGTGTATGATGCTATATTGGTGTGTAATTTGCATTTGTGCCTTGCAAAAATCACTCCTCCTGCCATCTTCAGAGCTGTGTATCTTTGTCATGTGATGTAAACTGTGAGACTGCCCCTTAGTCTTCAGATTGGAACACTTTTAATTCTTTCAGTGCTAGTCCCCAGGAGCGGTTCAAATAGATCGAAGGGAATGATTCAGGCTGAGAAAATTCTCTTTGTTTGCATTTTAAAAAGGATCAAAATGGACTTTAATAATAAGCAACATTCACACGTCTTCCCCACTGTTGGAAACTGGCAGAGGGCCTCACAGAGGAAGACGGTTCTGGTTCTGTTTACCTCCCTCTACCTCCCAGTTTATGTTTCACTCATCGGTTGGAGACTAACTTTTGGGACAGTCGTGTCTTTAACTTTCTGATGCAGCGGTTTGTGTCATATTTACATTTTTTGTCCTGATGGTAACAAACATTTTCTTGTTATCTGACGTTTTTTCTCAGCCACATCACAATCACAGGATCATATTCCTCCAACACATTAGAGTTAGAGTTGAATTCATGTGCAGTTATTTGCTTATTTTTTCACATACAAAAATAAAGGTTTCTGACACAGCACTGTTGATAGGAGCGTGGCACACCTTTTCAAACAACAGCCAACCAGACGAGACAAAGGAACAAACAGGCAGAAGAAGGGATGAGCTAAACAATACTTGAATTGTCAGGCCAGTGGATGATTAATTATAGGCTGCGATGCATGGCACGGGGTGAGGCTGGATGTTCCTGTGCTCTGATGGATGTATGGAACCACCAGACACACATGCAGTGCCTTCACAGAAAACATAGTCCACCTTGAAACCAGTTTGACCAGAATTCAGTTGAAGTGTACTAAAGGAAATTGATTGAGATTTGATACAAGTAACATAAGACAGCATTAGGCGTAGGATCGTGGAGGATCAGGAGTTATCCTCAGAGGAGAGGTCTCCTCCTCTCTACAACAAACAGAGCAGCTGATCCAAACCAGTAGGAACACTGACTAAAACAGTTTAACATGTACAGTCAGTGTTTGTGTTCCACCAACACTCAGTGGCAGTCTGTCTGTATGGATTTTATTTAAAGTAACTCTGGATTACACTCTGCTAAACAGTCAGACAAACAACAGACAGCTTTTTTTTTTTTTTTTTTAGCTTGTTGCTGTTAGCTGCTGAGCTAGCTGCTGTGGCTGCGCACAGATAGAGCAGATTAAAATTTTTGAACAGGTGTATTGATGAGGTTTGGCTTTTTACTCGTGAAGGCTGACCCTGTGTGTGTGTGTGTGTGTATGCGTGTGCAGCACTGACACACACACACACACACACATACAGAACAGGGGCAGGGAGATTCTGCAGAGTAGATGCAAGTTGAGGGGAAAATATGTGTTTTTGTTTTCTTTAAACTGGTCCTCAGACTTGTTCCCCTCTAAAACAAATGGACAACATTAAAACACAATAATGCCTTTCCACATTAGAATTTGTGTTTCAGCAGCACTGAGGGAAAACCCTGTGGTTTTTCCGATTACTTTGGATCCAGACTCCAACCACTAAAATAGCTGAAAACCACTAAGGTGTCGAAAGTGAGTATTAAAAATGTGACCTAAAACTGCTCCTCTTGACACAAGCCCATAGAGGAGATGATGTCACTGACTGGCGACCAAGTGAAATGTTACTGTGATTAAAGTCACAGGTTTCTCTGGTTTAAAAACTTTTGTGAAACATTTGTGATAATGTAAGAACATAACTCAATAACCTGAGTTGTTTTTAATGCAGAAAGGTTTTGTATAACTTCAGTAAACACAGATATAGGATCAAACACTATTGGATGCTCAGATTTCCATATAATCAAAGTGTTCATAAAAGGAAATATGTGCTGAGCAGCAGAGACAAGCATCTTCTCTCGACACAGCTCAGTCCATCAGCTGCCAGCAGAGAGTGAATCTGAACTCCTGAACCTGGAACTCAATTGGTTTCCCACTCTTATCACATTTCACGTCTCATGTTTGTATGTTGTGACAGCCTCTTTTTGTTTTGTGTTTATTTCTGCAATGTGACCAGAGGGTAGACCTGTTTGACCAGATGCCTCCTTCACAATCAAGGTGCGATCTGCTGTCGAAGCATTTTGAAAAGACCAAGGCGTTGAAAAGACGCGCGGCACCGGTTCAGCTGGCACAGGAACAATTAAGCAGTGTTGCTCACCTTGTGTTTTGACACAACATCTCTTTCTGTTGCCACTCACCCAGTCGCCTACAGCTCCGCTCGTGGGTCTGCGTGGCTTCCTAGCTTGGCGCGCTCATCTCCTCTTCTGTGTGTGTCTTTGTGAACGCAGATCATTGTGACATGCATCCTTCATCTCTTGCAGGCGTTTGAACGGCCTGCCAACACACACCCAGACTGCAGAGCGCACGCAGCGTTCACAGTCTCGCAGGCCCGTCGTCCACTGATGCACCTCATGACCTCCCTCCTCCTGTCGTGTCATAAACCAGACACTGGGCTGCCAAAATGCCAGGCAGCATTTCTACCCTGTAATGCCCACTTCTTCTCTCTTTAAACACACACATATGAAAGAGCTCGTGTTTACTAGAGACTTTATTTTTGGCAGAAACTTCCCAGCCTGATTCGAGGGAAAAGTAGGGATAAATTATTCAGGCAGCGTGGGGAGTCATTACCCAAAATCTATTCTGGGAGTGTGTTGTGCTCAGCAACCACTTAAGGAGATTAAAGAAATCAGCATTTTTTTTTTTGTTTTACTTCTGTGTATTCAGGGAATGTTGACCAAGTATGTATAAATCAGGCACTTGTGTTTCACAGCTACACTGAGCTGCCCTGTACAACCACAGTGTTTTGCTGGTTTAACTGGCAACCTGCTGGCAGGCCGCCTGTTTATCTAACCTTCAGGGTTGTTCTCATCCCACAGGTTGATGACTGTTATATGAATGATCGGCTTGACTGGACCTCATATCCACATTTCCAGATATTAGAAGTGTTTTTGTGTCACATTTCTTCCGATCCCCTCGCCCTTCTTTCCTCTCTTTTTTACACTCCCTGCTCCTCACCTCTCGCCCTCTGTGCCGGACTCCTTTCCAATCCTCCTCATCAATTTAAAAGAAAGGAGGAGGGTTTACTGTTGGCTCAAGTCAGGAAATTCATCTGAGCCGTCCAACTGGAGCCCCCCGTGTTTTTCCACAAATGCTAAATTTTGCGTCTGTGACATTCTCAGCTGAGGCTCTCAGCTCTTTTCCCCTTTGATTGACACAATCCCCCACGTGAAAAGAAACCACTGATTCGAACTGTTTTCACTGGGGTCTAAAGCAGAGCCAAAACCTGTGGGCTACAAAGCTGAAAAGGGGAAATGCAGAGGGTCTTTGGCCTCTTATTAAAAAAAAACTTCTCTGCTTTTGCACACATGTCAATTAATGCCAAAACTTTGGAGATGAAACTCAGCTAATCCCCCTCTGTTTCCTCCCTGTCATGAGCGTTTTGCTCTGTAATTGTTTACATCTGCCTCTTTCCAAAAAAGCTGTTGCTGGGAGAAAAAAAAGCGTCTCAAGTCCCCGCTGGCCCCTGGATCCTTTGGCACAGGATAAGAGGAGCCGTCCAGAACTCCAGCCAAGCTGCACTGTGCTGCACCACCACCAGTCCTCTCACTCCAAATGAAGTCGTCTCATCAAGGTCACAACTTGTTTTTTAATAAGCCGCTTTCAGCTTTAGCGTATCAGTATTTATGTGCAGTACAACAGTGGCCTCTCCTGACCCTGCTCTATGTCATCCTCCAAATACTCCCACCTGCACTGGCTCACTCTCAGCCAGTCACGCTGCATGGGAAGCTCAGGGTTGTTTATCACTCTAGTGGGTCGTAAATATACAGTAGGCGTGTTTGTTGGAACATGTGGGAGATATGACCCGTAGCATTTTACTCGAGGTGACATGCTTGTTTTTTTTATGAGCTCTGCTAGAGCGAGATGCAAAAACAGCACTTAACAATGTCCAAACTTACTTATTTCACCGTATTTCCAACTTTTTTTCCTGCTTGGCTCAGTCTGCATCAAAACTCTAAATGTTAAGGTATGCATCATACCAGCACGACCAGCGTGGCCAAAGCAGATTACAGTGTCAGTCACAGCAGCCGCAACAAAGAGACAACAAGACAACAAGCACAGAGACCTCACAAGAAGGGAAACTGAGCATCAGAGCCAAGGAACAGTTCTCCATATCCCAGCAGCCTCTGGGATTTCCTGACTTTGTTCTCTTTGCTTCTTTTCAGCTGCTCGGTGCAGCAGTGTGGCTGCACCACAGCCTGACAGGTACTGATGGCAACAGTCTGCAGTTGAAAGGGACATTCATTCAGTGGGAGTCCTGAATGTCCCTGATTCATTTTTGCAGTGGGGTGTAGCCAAAGTTGAATTATGGGGATGATTGTTAGTTATGACCCCCTGATTAGGACTTGGACCCATTCATCAGCAATAGAAAACATGACACGTCATGTGATGTTGGTGGTTTGGTCGTCTTTAACCTTTTTGATATTAGCTTACTCCTACTTTCACTTAGGAATTTGTCTCACTTTGAGTTTTGGGTAATTGAATATTAAAATGCATTCAGTGGTTGGAAGTAATTAGGTGCATTTACTATAAGAACTGTACAAAAGTACAGTTCAGATGTTCTGTGCTGCATCTCCACTTCATGTTGTTTTCTTACTCGAGTCCACTTCAGATGGAAATCTTTTACCACCTGAAAAAAGTTCCACTATACAGACATGGTGTGTAAAGCCCTTCAGATAGAACGCTGTGTTTTCCATGCACACCGCGGGGTACATCTAAGGTTGCAAAATTTCTGGGTAATTTCGGAAAATTTTGGAAAATTTCCAAAATTTACGGAAAATTTCCAAAATTTATGGAAAATTTCCAAAATTCACGGTAAATATCTGGTAAATTTCCAAAATTCATGGTAAATTTCAGGAAACTTTGGAATTTTTCCTCCACCCTAAGTACAGTGCAAGAGACCCTAGCACAGCGTGCAGATTGCATGCCTGTTGCTAGGTGACCGAAGCGGCTACAGGAAGTGTTTCTTTCCCCTAATGCTGTCTTGCTTGTGGATATTGATGCAAGATGTATCTGACAAATAAGCAGAAGGAAATCTTTCAATTAGTGAGAAGATGAGTGGCAGAAAACGTGAAGAGGAGGAGGGAGTGGGTTCATGAAACCCTCAGGACAAGACAGGAATTGGGAGGGTTTTGTCTCATCCAGGAGCTCTGGTTTCACGTCCATGTTTTGGAGGCAGTCCTGTTAGACACGTCGAAGTGTCATCACTGCTGTGCCCAAGTTGAGCCTGGTTCAACTTCCATGCAAAGTGCAAGAGCAGCACGTGCTGCGCAGACCAGGGACATGTTTGCAATGAAATGGAAGCTGTGTGCAGCCTGCTCACACCACATCAGATCTGAAAAGGCCTGTAACAGCCCAAGTTCACCAAAGCCTGTGCCTGCTCTGTACTGAGAAAGAAAAAACTGGTCCCCTCCGATTGTCATTGTATACTTCACACTCTTAATTGTGCTATTAAATGACTTTGACTCATAATAAAAAAATGATCAATACAAACTCTGCTGCCAATCTGCACAGTTTTATATTAACTTGAATTAATCAACCATCTCTCTCTGCAAAGTGGAGCGCGTGCAGCAGTGCTGTGGCTGGGGGTGGGTGGGGCTGGGAGTGCTGTGCCACCTGCTTTGGAAAAGCCCCTCTCCATCTTAAGGGAGCTGCTTTAAATGCTTCTCTCACACTGAGACATTTACAGCACTCTTGATTTTCTCCTGGGCCACTTGGAGCCGGATGAAAGTGGTTGTCTCCACTGGGGCATTTCAGCACAGACTGAGTGCTGAAGACGTGGGAGGGATGTGGGAGCAGCGAGGAATGTGGAGGAGTTCCAACACTCCCCGTTGAAATGGTCATAACTCCACCTCCTCTCCTCCCGCCCCTCCTTTTGCGGCCCTCAATTTCTATTAAATTTGCTGTACTTTATTAGCATGACATTATTGAAACAAAACATCAAGAGATCAGTTTTGTATCCCATTTTGTTGTTTGTGTGAGTCTTTGTGGCCTTACCTCAGCATCCCTCCCCCTCCATTCTCCTCCTCACCCCCTGTTGTGGCAGTGAGTGTGGTTTACACTGGAGCTTGATGTTTATAAGTTTGGAACAAAGTTGTGGCTCTGCTCTGTAGTCTGGCTTTGTAGCAGCTGATAAAGTGTTTTTGTTCGAGATGAAATGCGGCTTTCAGTGTGTTATAGACAGAGTTTCGCTGCAGGCTCTGCTTTTTATGAGCCAAAGCTCCTTATACAATCACCTCTTAAGATAAGTCCAAGTACCGCTTTAATTTCAGTATTGAACTGCAGCAGCCGTGGCTGTTCTTCCCAACAACTCAAGGACATGATTTCCACCGGGAGCGGGGGGGGGGTCTCTTCATTTTACCAAATCGCATCCACTGCCTACACCCACCCCACACACACACCACAGCTTTAGTTTGATTTACTCATTAAACTCTCTCATTGGTGTCCAGCTGTATAACCTAGTTCTGAGTTGGTGAACATCTACTCATAGAAATAAGCTGGACATGTAAGGAGAGGACTTCTGTGACCCAGGGTCTTGTCTTTCAGGTCTTAACCCTGCAAACACTACTCAGGACTGATGACTAGAGAAACTTTCTCTTTATCAAGTATCAAGTGGCTGATCATTCTTCTGCGTGAGCCAATAAAAATACAGCAGATTTCATGTAAAACACTGAGAGAAACCATATCCTGCAAGAGTGGGTTGATGGGCCCAGGTGGGTGGGGTTTTGGCCATGGTTGAGAGCAGTGTCAGCTTTGTTATGACAAGTCACAGAAGTCCTGACAGCTGCTTTAAGGCTCAGTGTCTGAATACAGGCTGTGTGCATTTCTCTGTGGACTGAGGCTTTGATACTTTCACAGTATCGATATAGTAATTGGATCTGATCTATGATCAAATTGACTTCAATTTATAGTGTATGAGACCTTTAAGAACTTTAAGTATCTTGTCTGTCCTAATCAGAAACAGTGTTTCAGTGATGCAGCGGTTCACATATAGTATTTCCAATTAATCACTTCATCTTCATCTGTTCTGTTTCCCAGTGCTGACAAACCTGTGATTCACATGTGTGGATGTGCAACATGTGCGCTTTTCCTGTTTCCCTTTATTCTCCATTTATTGGTGTGATATCTTCATTGACAAACCACAACTGACACTACTTTTATTTCCCATAATGCCTCCCACCAAAACAGGCACACCACTTGTCATATTCTTCTCTGCCTCCGGCTGCATTCATGTCAGAGACATGGTGGGTTTTTTTCTTCATCAGAGGTTTAATTGTATCCTTCCCAGTGTAATATTGAACTCATTACAGCAACAGGAACGTTTCATTACAAATCAAGGCATGAAAGCCCGTACCCTGGCTCAGCGACATGTTTTGCATGATTCAGTGTTTGTTACTGGAAACGTCTCTCGGTAGGAGATTAGACAGAGTTGATGTCTCCCCAAAGGCACAGTTCCTTGTTTGGAGATAGACACATGAACACACACTCTTCTTCTCCCACAAAGATGCATATACACATACTCAGTTGTGATTCATCAGCCTTCCCAAGCAGGCTATGCTTGTCATTTCAGATCTCTCTATCAGCTTGAACGTAATAATTCTCCTTCGTCCTGCTTTTGTGTAAATGACAGCTCAGAGCGACGGTGCGCTCAAATGCAACGTTTTCGTCACTTTTGCCATATGTGATGCCACACTGACACAGGGGATTAAGAGATGAATTAAATCAAAGCTTTGGGCCCTATCCTCACCAGAATCACACAGACACCAGCAGAGACGGACGCCTGGCCTCCACATATGGCCGTGTCCCTTCCAGCCGGGGCATTAGGCCGAGCCGGACACACACTAACACACATCTACCGTCGGATGCACACAGCCACACATTCCCCCCCCTCAGTGTGTCGTCTGGAGGGTGTCTTCCAGCCAACAGTAACACTGACTAACCTTGTAAAGCTCTGCGGGGGATTATCCTCTTTCAAAATGTACAACATTGTGACATTTGTTAGCATGTGTTAGTGTTCTGATTGGTAGGAACATGGAGCCCTGTCTTGTGCGATCACACTGTCGTTTTCATAGAGGTGCAGTCACAAGAACTTAAATAAGTGCACAGCTAACTCCAAGCTCTCAGTCAAACATGCATTCCATCGTACTGATTATTTATGAGATGCAGTAACAGATCTTATGTAAACCACAGACACATTTTCCTTTTTTCTCCCTGTTTCTGTTCTCCCTGCCTGGCAACAGATCTGTTCATGCTATATATGTACATGTTTAAGTGCTTAATATCTACACATCTAAACATTGTTTTGCTATTATTGTGGTTACTTTGATGCAGCCACATCACTAATGCAGTCATTACCCAACATCATGAGAGACACCCCCTCTGGTGTGACTCCTGAGGCCTAAGAAATCAGCACATGGTTTTACAGTATGGATGATGACCTTCATCCTGTTGGATTTAGTAATTAAAGAGGCAAAATTTAGATTTTAGTGGCTTTGATTGTTAGTGACATTGTGAAAGGGTTTATTGAGCCAGCCTCTTACTTGTAGAGGACCATATGTTCTCAGACAAGCCTCAAAGGTCCCTTTTTTTTATCTTCCTCTTGTGTTTTATTGAAAGTGTTGATCTATTAGAAGATATATTTGTTGTTGAAAGAGCAAAAAAACCAGCTCTTCTTTGGCTTTGGAATAACAGGTCATGGGCGAGAGCAGTGACTGCTTTGTTCTGATGTCACAAAGCTACAGAAGTCCAGACGGCTATTTTTAAGGCTCAGTTTGTGAACACAGGCTGTGTGCGTTTCTCTGTGGACTGAGGCTTTGATACTTTACCAGCATTAACATAGAACATTTATAGGCCAAAAACACATGGACATCGATCGTTATACATATTGAGCTTTTAAATTGACCCCATTTTATCCCATTTTATCCAAGTGGATAGAATTTCCTGCTTTATTTTGAATTCTAAAGTGATTTCATGATGAATTGCATCTTATTATAAAACTGATTATTAAACATCAAAATCTTTTCTCTCTTTGTATCATTATGTTGACATTTAGGCGGTCAACATCAGAGATCATCATCCTGTACATTATTTTTTCCACCCATGTATAAATCTACAGCCTCTGTCCACATGGAACCATGTTAATCCTTCAGGACATTTGTGCTTCCTTCATCAGTGTATTATCTCTGTTCCCTCCCAGGTCAGTCTCACATCGCTGATTGTTATTGGTCCCCTGGATAGGAGGATTTTATGTGAACACATGACTGATGATTGTATGTACTTAGATACATCAGACTTGTATGTAATGATCCCACTGTGCTGACAGTGTGCAGGAGTTGATTACTTTCATTTGTGCAATGGCTTCTTCACCAAAGCACCTGTGAGTTTACATGTGTGCAAAGCCTCCATGTTTTCACTTCTTACAAACATCCATCAACTGACCAGCAGAGAGTGTGTGTGTGTGTGTGTGTCTGTGTGTGTTCATCCATACGTCCATCTGTCCATCGCTCATTCCGTCACATACTGTGGAACATCTCACCCTCCATATGAAGCACTAATGATGGACTAATGCCAGCCATCCATCTCTGGTGTGTCTGATGGCAATGGGGCACAGCAGGAGGTGTGTGTGTGTCTGGGCTGAAGTGATGTGGCTGGAGAGCATGATGGTGAACTGGGGAAAGTGACAGATGGTGATAACAGTGATGGGGGTAGGATTGTGTATCACTAGGGGAGTGGGGGCTGGAGGCTGAGGGGAGGTAGTGTGTTGGCATGTGTGTGCAAGTGTGTTGGATTAGTGTGTGTTTATATGCTTATGTACTGTAAGAGTGTGCACGTTTGCCTGCTGGATCTGTGTCAGTATGTGACTATGTGTGTGTGTGTGTGTGTCGTGGGGGATCAGTGAGAAAGAATGAGATGGTCTCACCCTCACTAGCGTCACTGTGATGCTGGTGGTTAAATAACAGCACACTGCGCAGCTGTCTCCATCCACCTCCAGGCTGCCTTTCACTTGTATTTACCCCTCTGGACTTGTTTTCTGGGGTCACAGTGACATCCCTCCGCCTCGCCATCATGAAGTGGCTGGTGTCCATGCGTGCACTGTTGGCCGGGGGCAGTCGCAGTGCCCCCGTCACCCCCGCCTCCAGTCCTAACATGCCCTCCAAGGCAGATCTGCACGCCAAGCAGGTGAGCTACAAACTGAAAGAAGCAGAGTGGCTTATTGTTGAGGTTGCAGCGTTACTGTTGTATCAGTGTGGGATAACTTTGCCTGAGTTTGTCTGCCTGCTTGAGGGTTTCCTCGTTGATCCTGTCAGCTGAGTGCTGTTTCTACATCCCACATGTCTGTCTGAGCCAGAGCTCTAATGATTTTTATGACCCCTCTAATTGCTCTTGGATTTTAATCAGATGAAAATGAGTGCTGTGCTGTATAGATGAGACAGTATCCCTGTGTGTGTGTGTGTGTGTATGTGTATGTGTATGTGTCTGCGCACATGCAACCTGCATAAAATCACTGTCCAGGAATGCATGTAAGAAGAGAATGAGTTTATTTTGCTTGGATCCCATGCCTTCCCTGGCTTCTCAGTGTTTCACTGTGCTATTGTATGGATGTAGCTATACACTCCTTCCTGTACCAAACTACCCATTATGTCCAAGTATAATGAAAATACGGGCAGCTACATATCCTCAAGGTCTACTTATAAATCAACGGATATATAGTTGGAAAGGAAGCGTGGAGCAGCTCCACAGAATAATGGGTCATGTGTTTGTGTTTGTATGTGAAACCACTGTAGTGGCTTTAATCCCTCACCCTGACCTCCTGCTGCACTGATCCCACAACTACTCTCCACTATCACTGCGCAGCCCCTGCTGCCTGATCCCACTGGAAAACTCACACTCAAACAGAATGTTGGTGAATGATGAATATTTCAAACTTCCAAGTTGGAAAAACTCTATTTTTTCCCGTTGGCTCCTTTCAGAGGTGGAGCAGCAGTTCAGCAGAGGTGCAGCAAGAAATAATTGCTACATGTGAGGGTGCGTTTAGTCCCCTTTACACACATATACGCGTGCACACATACATACACACACACACACACACACACACACACACACACACACACACACACATGCACACACATGCACAGTGAGGGTGCAGCCAGCCACAATTTGTCATGAATAGTAATGAGTGAGGACTGCTCCATTCAGAAAGCACCGGGGGGCAGCAAACTCATTACACACCAATGAATAACCCCTAAACATGTCCTCATTGGTGTGTGTGTGTGTGGTGGTTGCAGGCATCTTGCACTGCACGTATTCCTCCTGCAACACCAACCAAATACAACTCAGTGGTTTGTTTATGTGAATAGCTCCACTAGCTGCTCTGCTTCTGTCACTGTTCAGATCCACTGACATCACCTGATCTGTTTCAACTGCTCTGATCTGGAGGGAAAGAGTTTTGTTTACTTCTCTTTAGCTTTCCTACCTTTAATTTGTCACAATTTAGTTCATAAAAAATGTTGTGATTTGAGTCCCAGGTGGCACCAAATTGCTTTAAATGCCTGAAACACACGTCTGGGTTCTCTTCAAAGAACACCACGGTGGTGGTTGGGAGGATGAAAAGCGTTGAGAGGAGAAAGAGCAGCGGTGCAGCGTTTATGTGTGTAAATATGTTTATATGAAACCCAGCAGCTCCCTCTGCTTGGAATCGAGAGAATCAAACAAAAGTGAAGGCAAACCACTCATACAAGGTGGTGGCAGTGTGTGTTCTCATCTGTAATGGCTGCAGAGCCTTCAGATGGCACGAAGGCATAGGAACAGCTGAAAGCAACTATCAAACTCAAACGACTTTGCTTATTACCCTGTCCTTCTCACCCTGGTGTGGCTTTGGCAGTTTGCTGCCCTCCTTCACATGAAAATGTTCAGACGAGTGATTAGTTCCTCATCTTGGGCCCAGACAGGATTTTGGGGGCCACAGAGTCAGAATCTGTGTGTTCCCTCCCAGCCTAATAGCAGATAATGAGGGCAGAGTAATATTGAATCACCTAATATTTACGGTGGGAATGTGTCTGACCAAGGCCTGGTGATTGATGAGTGGGTTGAACCCTAATCATCCAGAGTTACGAAATCACAAGAGCTGAGAGCGGGGTTGAGATGTTGTGTCTTTTCTCAACCGACCGCAGACAGTGGAGATGATGACAGCGCGCCAGGTACAAACTAAAACACGCTCTGTATAGCTGTTTAACACACACACACCAGATTAACTAAGAATGAGTGCACCAGATCACTAACAGTTAGGGGGAGAGTCAGCATCCTAAAATATACAGTCATCAGTAAATCATCAGAGGTAAGAATGGAAAAGAGATGGAGAAGAGCAAAGTACAAACTGAAATCAATAAGTGAAAACCAGACAATGGAGAGTGCAGGACCGAAGTTGGCTCCAAGAGAGGAATGTGATTTCTGGGGGATAATTTCAATGAAAACCACTTTAAACAGATGGAAACAAATGAAAACCACCCACCAGGCAGGAGGGTAAAGCTCTCCTGCAGCTAGAAGTGCAGAAACACTGAAGAGGGGCAGAGAGGGGCAGGGAGGGTAAGAGAGGGTAAGAGAGGGGGGAGGAGGAACAGGTTTTAGTAAAGAGAAGAAACAACATTTTGACCTTGAGTTTCCCCTTTGATTTCTTTTCGGGCCAGTGGCAGATAAGAAGGAAGTGTTTCCAGAAGCTGTGTGCTGCTTAAAGAGAGCGGCCTTTGTTTTATCTCTGGTACACACACCATGAATCACCAAGTGCTATCAGCAGTTTCCAGTCACAGGCCACGTCCTGTTCTCTGACCTATCAATGAAGTTACACCTCAGTCTGATTAACGTGGAAAGATCCTCTCTGATTTCATGTCCATGTGGTCTGTCAGGTCGTCCAGGTGATGACAGCACATGTGTCTTGCTGCACTAGGTGGCGCTCTCTTGTCTAAGTCATTTTGAATATCACTGCTCTGTCAAACTGACACTTCAACAGCACATCATTCCCCAAGAAGATGCAAAGTATTAACAACATTTATTTTTCGGAATAGAAAACTGGGGGAAAATAGTAGCACAGTTAATATTGAAAAATAAACATTAATGAATCTCTTTGTTAAACATCAAACACACTGTACACACTACTAAAGAGGAACCTCGCTCACAGCTGGATTGAGGCTCTAGAGGTCTCGGACCACTGCACGTGGCATTTTCTTGATTTCTCCAGGAAAACAATTGCAACCAGCACTCTAGAGCTGGAACTGTAAGTTAAATAATCAGTGAGCTGACTGACAAAATATTCATTTTGATAAGTGATGAACCATTTGAGTATGAATTTTAACTAAAACCATTCACTGTTTCCAGCTTCTAGTCATCTATGATTGTAAAACCAACATCTTGAGGTTTTTGTTTGAACTGCAGTGTCAGCTCGATAGCTGCAAATATTGACTGACTGATCACAGTTCTGCTGTTAATCAGTGAAATGCCATGTGACTGGGTTGAGTTTTCCCTTTCACAGTGGATTGGCACTAACACTTTGTCAGGTGTACCCATACATAGCACATTTGAAGCTAACATTGTCCACATTGCAGTTTGCATGTAACGTAATGTAATGTAGCCTGTGCATTGTGAAGGTCTAACTTGTCTAGGTTCAGGGTGCCTTTTGCCACTGTCTTGTAATCCTGTTATGGGGTTGTACACACATTCACAAATAGAGCATAAATTTGGACAAGTTTTGAAAACCACTGACCAGGATCGAACCACTGACCTTCTGATTAGTGGACAACCCACTCTGTGTCCTGATTCACAGTGACCCTCACAACTCAACGTGTAGCTCTGGCATTGAGTCAACATGGTACACTAAGATGGTAAACATGGTCAACTTCTTTTTGCTTGGCGTGTTAATATTGTGACAGTGAGCTTGTTGAGATTGAAGAGTCCTGCTTAAGTGGAGCTACAGTTTCCACCTCTGAGGCTGTGGACGTGTTGTAGATAAACTGTATATAAAGCAGTCGATCAGACGGTTGGTAGAAGCTGACTGTTGTGTTAACAGTGAAATTAACTATGCAGCATGTCAACAAGTCTGGGCCTGTCACCTTCATGTGCATGAGGAGACATACAAAGACTGTGCATGACTCTTACTGTGGAGAATGCTGTTGTAAAAGCAGCACTGTAACATGTGTGAAGGTCACCGGCATGCGATGGACAGACAGTTGGAGGAGGGCTTATCCTCTGTGCTGAGGAGCAGCCTGTCACTCCACAGTAATTGTTCAAATCACCCTGAACTAATGTTTCCACTCTCTCTGCTCAAAGAGACGAGGGGCGTACGACCTCCGCTGCTCCTCTGCTCGCTCTCTTTCTCTCACCCTTTGTCTTTTTCTCTTCACTGAGCTTCGGTTTCTCTCCGTCTGCTGCCTCTGCTCTCCTCCTCTCTTCCTTCCCCCAGTAGTATAAAAGTGGCCCTTGTGCTCAAGTCTGACGTTAAGCTTGACAGATCAGTGGCTCAACTAAGTTTAGCTGCATTTATCTTCTATACATTCTGCCTCACTTGCCCTCTTTCTATATCTGCCTCATGTCGCCTGCTCACTCCTTTACTGGAGTGTTCTAATGCTCACAGCTCACTCACTGTCACTCCTTCCACCAGCAGGTTTTTCACTGTCCCTCAAGTGTTCGGCTGATAACCCCCATCTTTGGTTGAAGTGACAGTGTAAAATCCAAATGAGTCGCACATTAACCTTTCCCTCTTTATTTCTTTCTATCACTTTCCTCTAACTTTCTCCTCTTTGTACATCTGTCCCCTCCTTCATCAGCAGCTGCCTCTCCTCACAGCTGTGTGCTGTCGATCCTCTCCATGCATATCACTCTGACTTCCTCTCTGCTAATCAGTGCTGCTGGCGTGACCACTCAACACTTTGGAAACACACACACACACTCACTGACACTAACACTCATTCTTCTTCTCTTTAACACTGGTCCTCAAGCATTTCTTCAAAGTGTAGTATTAGAAGGACCGTGGTGGATTTTGTCAAGTAAGGTCACAGCTCAGCATCATTACCATTATTAAAATCTGAGGAAGCATAAAAACACATACAGACACACACAACATTATGTGAGGACATTATACTCTGTATCACTTCATGTGTTGCTCTTCATTCTCTCAGATATTTTGCCGTTGCCATGGTGAAGTCAGGATTTCTCCCTGAGGAAATGTTTGATTTAGTTTGGTATGAAAATGTGTGGAATTCCTGGGACTTGGTTCAGAATCTGGTTCTACTGCTGCTGTGTGTCAGGAAGTGAACTGGGCCTCTGTCTCCACTACTTATTGTTGGCACATCTGATGTCTCCGCTTTGACAGGTGTGGCTGTGGCTTTAAGGTGATTCCTTTGTGTGGTGTGTGTGTCTGCTGTGCATGCAGTGGTCCATGGACAGTCCAGCCAGCGTGCTGTCCTCACTGACCTTTCCCTCTCCTTCCAGATTTCATTGAAAGCTGGGAAACATCTCTGCTTCAGAGAGAAATGGATGAAGAGAAAGAGCAAGGGAGATGGAGGGCAAAATGTTAGAGAACAGAGCAGGAGGGAGAGAGGGTGTTACGCAATGTGTTATTTTTGGGATTGCCAAAAAAAAGAAAAAAAAAAACACCTCACTTGTGTGTTAATATGATGCTGGGAGCCTGTGAAAGAGCCGTATATGTGCAGTATCTCCCACCCCGACTTGATTGGTTGTACAGTACAGTCGCACGCGCGCGTGTGTGTGTGACAAAACGGCTGAAAACTTGCAGCTCCTCACATCACCACCTCACTGCTGAACCATATCTCTCTCCTCCACATTCTCCTCCTGTGCTTGCTTTAATTTGCACCTTACCTTGAAAAACCTTCTACCTCTCTTTTTTTAACTCTTTTTCCCCACATTGGTCTTTGAGAGCTGCAGTGAGACATTTTCTCCACTTTACCTGGCTGCTTTCAAACTTCCTGATGAGTTTAAACTTATTCATTCAGACCTGCTCAGACCTGAGAGGAGAGTGATGTTTTATTCCTGGTCAGCACCAATATAGATCTGTCTTTTCTTTTTAGGAGGGGGGGTAACACGCAGCAAAGGGCATGCTGAAAGATTTGTATCGGGGCCGGCTGCAGTGAGGACTATGCAGCAGCACTACTGACAAGAACCTGAAGGCATAAGAAGCATGAGCAGTGTAACACTGTAACATTACAAACCAAAGCAGCAGTTGTTGTAAACAAAAGGTTTACAGACTGACTTCCTGTTCCTGAACAAGCAGAGTTTTTTTCATTTTTTTTTTAGCCCTCTGATATGACCCGTCACAGCGTCGCCTGAAACACTGCTGCTACGATGGGGCTTACTCAACCTAGGTTGTCATGGTCCCAATTCTAAACATGCAAACTGTACTCACAGCAGCATAACAGACCATCATGGCCATGGTTACGAGAGAAAACAGCCTTGGTTAGGTTTAGGCCCAACAACAACTAGGTCAGCTGTAGGAAAAGATCATAATGCTGCTGATAGCTGTGTATTTACTCTCTCACTGCTGTGGTTTCCACAGGTATCAACCTGTAGGCTGTCAATCTACCTGCACTGAAATGTACCTCTTTTTTTCCAACATTCACAATATCAATCAGTCATTCAATCAATCAAACTTTATCTCTCTAGCATTGTCCATACAGGTTAGTATGGTTTACAGTGTCTCACATGTGACTGATAAGCCAAGAAAAGGACACATAAAACAAACAGATAGAAACAATACAGATGAGGCTGTTTGAATGTAGTCTCATTGTACCTCCCCATCCCCACTGGGCTGAGCTTGTTGTTTCCAGTTGGGGATTGATGAGGTTGAGTGATGCCGTAAGTCCTCAACATTTATATTTACCTGCTGCATGTCAGTTGGTAGAGAAACTACCAAAATATGACCTAAACTGTAAAGAAGCTGCTTTAATCTGCTACTATCAGATGATTACAGGTTTCTGAGAGGCTGTCTGCAGAACACTCTGAATGTAAAAATGTACATTCAGTAGGGACGAGGGCCAAAAGAAGAAGAAAAAACATGGCAGCAGGAGACACATCAGTCACTGCGGGGTTGAAATGGTGGACTTTCTCATGCTGTGTTACTCAACCAGAGTGGACATTATTTGAGCTGGCACACACAGGTTTGGCCGGGACAAACAGCAAAACACAGAGCGGCGTCCAAGCACCATAATCAGAATCATATACAAGTTGGCCAACCAGTCATTATAAGATACTCAGAGCGGAGCGTCGTGCACGAAGCCAGAGAACAAGAGAAATCACTTAAAGCTTTGTCTCCTGCTCTGACAGATCTGCTGAGGAGCAGCAGACGACCGTCTATCATTTAAAAGCACTTATGATGTATTTCTCCCCATTACCTTTGACCTGAGACATGGAGACACAGCTTTGGGAGGATGTGGGAGGAGGAGCTGTGTCTTTTTTTTAACCTATATGTTTGTGTGTGTGCAGAGAGGACATTTAATTCCTCCATGCTAGGGACAGCCATATCTGGCTCAGACGTTCATATGGACTTAAGGATGAACTAATTAGAGTTATGTGGTCAGAGGTCAAAGAGGTGACCAGACATGCCGTTAGCTTCTTGAATGTGATATTTCAAGTCTATCTTGGGAATTTCTGTACTCAAAGAGAAACTGATTATATACAGTATTGGAGAGCAACAGTTAAAGTTCAGGGTCACTGTGACCTCACAAAGTCATACGTACGTCATGACACAGTTCAACACATTTCATAAACCAAAGGTCAGAGGTTAACTTCATTGTGACATTACAATGTTCTGCAAACCTTCCAGTAACAGGCTGGTTGGTGGAGGAGTGATTCCAGTTGATTTGTTGCTGATCCATCACAACTTACTTCACAACAGAATCCATTCATGTGGATTTGAAATTCTACATTAATGTCATTGGATGCCTCTGGTGACCAGGCCGATCATTTTCCTGTCCAGCAACATGCTCTAATCTTTGGGAGGAATCCACAGTCAGGGCCAAACCACCAGCACACACTTAAAGTATCCTCACACACATACGCTCTCTGTCACATGCAGACACACACAGTCTCCTCATGCATGCAGTAATGAGTTTTATGGCTGAGTGATTTATGCATTTAAAATGTGGCCATGTTGTCCTTTAACTGTCCACAATGAGATAAGAGAAAACACATCAGCAGCCTGACAGACAGTGAAGCAGCCTCCTTTCTGCACTACTGTAGAGAGGATGTTCGCCTCACCCATGACTGCCCACCTCCCCTACTCCCTCAACCCACCCCAGCTGCAGCCAGTCAATAGTAATTACTTTGCATCGAAGGTGGAAAAAAACCATATTTTTATTTTTATGTGATAGATATGTAAATGAAGGGGAAGGAGGGAAATGCAGCAAGGCATCAAAATTACTCCCTAATTTGTTTTTGGCTCATTACTGTAGATCCTCGCCGACTCACACACATGCACACACACACGTCCCATAGCTACATGAGAAGTAACTTGCATAACCAGTGAACCACAGTATAGGCTATAATTACTGTTAGACATGCTGTAGGATAAATGACATATATGATGTCTTTTTTCCCTTCATGAGAATAGCTTCCACAGTAATGACTTCCATGCTGATCCTGGAGCATCCAGTTGAGACTAATCCATTTACTCCCTCCTCATCACAGAAGCTAAGTCTCTGCTGCAGCTGCCCCCATGTGGGGTATAGAAGAAGACATCAGCATGCATAGATGATGTTTAACTTGTCGCTCTTAAATTGTAATATTCATTGTAAGTAATGTTTCATTTATCTTTTAGAACAGACCTCAGCATGTCTTTTGTTGAATTAAATAATCTAAACATTTTCAGTTAGCATATTTTACTTTTTATTTTACTGACTCTGATATCTTAAAGGACTTCAGACTTCAGAGTCTCGACCACATGGATTTAACAAAATTCATACACACATTCCACTGACATTTGTGTATAATCAACAAGAGACAAGTTGTTAGTTTGGTTTTAGCCTCCAGTTCTTTGTTGGGTCTGTTGTGAATTTGGCAAAATGAAATGACCATTTTCAATGTGGACCACTGCCAATATGAGGGAAGTTCATACTTCAACTCTAGAGCTGGATATCAATTGAAAACTTTATGTTAATGTTAAAAATGTTGTATAAATTTACATGTCCATGTGTAGTGTAAGTATAGACCAGGTGTAGTTTTTATATTAACACTGTGAAAGTATGAAACTCTAAGTCCACAGAGAAATGCAGAGTCTGTGACTCTGTGATGTCACAACAAAGCAGTCGCCACTGCCACACCCCAAGCACTGCCCACCAGGATCCACCATCCAACCTTGCAGAATTTGGTTTCTGTTTACCTGAGATCTGATCTATTTTCTTTTGATCATGTGGAAAACAATCAGCCAATCAGAGGAGAAGCTCAGAGCTTCCTCTCTTCTGATTGGCTCAATGACCTATTGTTACTAGAGCTCCAGAGAAAAGCTGAGAGAGGAGATGGAAAACTACACCGAGGTGGTTTTTAGATGCTTATATGGGATAGTTAGCATACAGGTCTAAATGACAATGAAACTATTAGAAACCATTCAGTGTAACAATACTCAGTGCTACAGATCAAAAACTTGTCATATATCCAGTCACTTGAATGTCCTTGACAGACTCCATTAGTGACGTAGTGGAACTGATAAATCATTTTTAAGTGAATGTTTTTGTTCTATGAAACAGTGAAATCATTTTCCTGTTGCTGGCCCTTGAAGAGCTCTTTGGTCTGGTTTTAATGAAGTGTCCCATGATGAGCTTGATCCTATTTTATAAACTTTTCCAGCCTGACAGGAAAAAAATGTCTGACTAAGAGCACCCTGTTTTCTTCTAGGAGGTGTGGACAATCAAAGGGAATTAAAAGATTAAATTTACACCACAATTCAAGCAAAAGGCCTGTTGGCCTCTTAGGAGTAAACACGGACACACACACACTGGCACACTGACAAAACTGCTCTATCACATGGGACTGTCTTTGTAGCCTTCACCTCATGTCCTCCTCCCACCCTGGTCCCTCCTCATCTCTTTCTTTGGGTCAAACAGAGAAGGAGGGAGGAGTTAGAGGATGAAAGTGAGTAGTGAAGAACAAACACAGCTCAGTCCAGGCAGCAGGAGGACAGTGTCTGCAGACAGACTTAGAAAAAGCAGCTTACAGCAGCAGTGCTGCTTTGATGTGTGGACCTCACTGTGTCCCACTGGACGGCCCCTGGCTCCCAGCCACCAAGCAGCAGCTCTCACACTTGTGCAACACCTTGGCAGGCCACTGAGAGCTGCTAACGTGGACCCCAGAGCGGTGTGTCTCTGTGCAGCCTGCACTACAGGCCCACAGCACCGACAGTTGTTTCAAGTCTGCTGAGCTCCTGAGATTTAACCTGTGGGAGAGTTTGTGTAGATTTTTAGCTGCTGTGACAGAATCTCTGTCGTGTTATTCAGAGCTGCTGCTAAGGCATTGTTCAGTATCACTGCCATGTTACTGACTTTAATTACCTGACTCATGTGACATGTGACTGGTGTTTCTCCTCCTATTTCAACTGCATGCACTCTCTTGAGTTTGTCTAATGTGTTTGTGTGCAGGTGGTTTTGTGTGGATGGGCTCTGGGAGGCTTTATTTTATTTAGTAATTATTTTTCCTCTGCACAAAGAACCCTGCAGAGGCAAGTACATTAAGGCTGTTTTGATTTTCTACCCAGGTAAAAAACAAAGATAAACATTTTCATATGTGTAAGACAAGTAAGACAATATGTACTTGTCAGTGGGGGATTTAAAAAGAACAGATCCTGACCTAAAGAGACAAACAGAAAAACAGTACATCTCATGGTCTACCTTACCTGAATGCACTTTGAACTACAAAATAAATACATTTTGTGTATCATGAAGATTTGACAAAATGTAATTTTAGCCAGACTTAGTCCAGACTGGAGCTGACAGTTCTGATCATTGTCAGTATCAAGCTAGAAAGAGTAACACAAACCATTGATTAGTTCATCAGCAGAAAATGAATTGGCAGCTGTTTTGAAGATTAGTGTAGCTATGTCATTCTTCAAGGTGAAATACCAAATATTGGACTGTTGAGAATATTGACCATGAGTTTGAAGCAGCTTGTGTTGGACATGTCGGTAAGATGCCAGCTTTTACGAGTGATTGAGATAATATCAAAAATATCAAACCTTCACCTTTTGAAATGAGAGGACTTCTTTCTTTGCTTCATTTCATTACAGTATTTTAAGGTTTTAGAAAGTTGAGCGCTATGTTGCTGTTCAACTGTGAGTGCATGGGCCGTCAGCTGTGCGTTGGATTTTGCCACTTGATTGTTCACCCGTCTTTACAGTAAAGAGCACCCTCTTTCGTTTTACCACAGTGATGAGCTAGATGGAAGAAAAGAGCAAAGGAGAGCGATGTAATTCTTATTTATGACTGCCGACTCCGCTGCCAGCCTCAACCCGCTTAGGTACACAAAATTAGTGGAAACGTAATCCCTGTAAACTAGGTGATTGGCAAAATTGTTCTATGGGACAAATGAAACTGAAGTAATCAGAGGGAAACCAAAATGACTGCTACGGAATAAAGAGGTCGTACCAGGACACGCAGAGGATTCCGTGATCCTGCGGACGTACTCGGTGACCTTCGCCCGTTCCGGCGCTGCCTCACCACAGCCATTTGTCCATACGTCAGCCTTTAAGAGCTGGCTATTACCATAATGAGTAGGTGTGCTCCCCATCCAGCTTTGCAAATATTCAGAAGCCTATCTGCTGCTTCAGGCCAAAAGCACCCGTTCTTCTTCTTCTCCACTTGCCCCCCTCCTCCTCCACCCTCATCTGTACTATTAGGCCCATTTCACAGTGGCTGTGCACAGTGGCTCCAGTGGGTATTATCCAGGAGGAGAGAGATAATTTCCCACTGTCCCCGCAACGAGTGCTCAGCCAAACCTGGCCTCTCTCGCTGCCTGACCTCACGCTCAAGTGGCCGTGCAAAGAATATGTCTTGGAGCAGGAAGAAAAAACAACAGTGTTAAAAACCCCCAGAAGGGGAAATAAAAATCCATATGTGCATTTAATTGCAGCTGGTTTGTCAGTTTTAACCTTCCAGTTGTCCACAATTTATTCCACAAAGCTCTTAGTGATGACAACCTGAATTTGTGTATTCATCACCCTCTGTTTTCCTTTAATTCTGATTGACAGCTCCTGACTCTGCCAAATATCCCCTCACACCTTCCCTCCTCACTTCTCCGCCTCTGCTATCTCCATCAAGCTCCAGTTGTGTTTTCTAATTGCCCACCTCAGGTCACTTTTTCAAGGGCAGGGGGTTTAGTTATTTGTTTTCTGTCCCTGCACAGAAACCACAGAAAGACCCCCAATCTCTGGGCTGCAGAATCTGGAGAGGAGTTTGTTTGTGAAATTAACATTCCTGACCCTCAATATAGAGGCAGTGAAATATGCATTTTTTTTTCTCTTGTTGTGTTTTGTGGTAATTTCACAGTCCAGTAGTCGTGGGAGCGCTCTCCAGCTGGGCGGGCTGGTGCTCACTTTTCATAGTGGGATGTTCCACCGCCCTGTGGTCCTTTTTTAGCCAATCACGTAGCTCAGAGAAAGCAGAAACTCCACCAATGAGCCTCTGAGAAAAATCTGCTGAGCTCAAAGTCCAATCTGCTCTCTGTGCTGAGGACAGACTAAATTAAATTTGACAAAGGTCTGGTGATGAATGTTTATCCTGCTGCTCAGAGAGGGTAATACAACAAATGTTTCTTTATGAATTATGGTGGATGTGAGTCTCACTCTCCACCGCTGCTTGGCTCTAGCTCCGGTTTTCCTCTCCGTGGCACTGCACAGAGTCATTACAAAGCCATTAAAGGATATGAACTGGTGAGTGCCCCCATACAAACTGAAAAAAGGGCCTTAAACTTGCACAAATATAGATATAAATACACACCAGCCTCCTCACAAACACACTCAAAATCTCTCCTCCAATAGTCCTCACACACTCTGGCAAACACACATTCTTTACAAGCCATTGAACAGTCAGTCAGGCCTAACCATGACTCAGCTACAAGGATGTTCAATTTCATAAACTACCATGTGAAGCACTTTATTCCACTCCAGAAAGCTCAATAATCTACAGAGCAGCTCATCTCCAAACTCTCGCTCTGCTCACCTACATTCTGCCAAGGCTCAGATTTATCTCCTGTCACTCTTCCTGCTTCAATAGCTGCCTTTCCACAGTCTGACACTCAGGCATTTATTTCACACATCAAGAAAAACACACAGCTTTGTGTGTTTCCTTCTTAACCTGAAGCAGAAGAAATCTGCTGGGACATAGAGGGGGATGAAGGCTCTTCCTGCTCAGTCATGTCAGGTGACTCAGTAACTGCTTTGTTTTATCTGAGGTGCTGATATCCACAGGATTTCAATTAAAACACTCAGAGAAACCAAATCCTTCACAAGCTGCGATGGTGGATGCAGGTGGGCTGGGCTTGGTGAGTGGCTGAGAGGGGTCACTGCTTTGTTGTGACATCATAAAGTTACAGAAGTCCTGGCTGCTGGTTTTAAGGCTCAGTTTCTGAATACAGACTGTGGGTATTTCTCTGTGGACTGGAGCACTGATATTCACAGTGCTAATAGAGAACCTATCCCTGATCTATAATCAAACTACGCATGGGCTTGGACTTAAAGCTATGGGAGCTTTAATGATTTTGTGTCACCATGATTTACTGTGGTTGGATGGATCGTTTCAGATCTGTTCCTGATGTGATGATATGATCAGACAAGGAGGAGCTCTGAGACAAAGAGAAAAGAAGTGAAATGTTCTCATTAGAATCTGAATCTGAACTGATTTGTTTGAAGAGGTCTTTAAATGTTCATGACTTCAGCAGCACCAGCAGCTGACTGTGCCGTTTGTGTTGCCAGCACTAGACAACACACTGGACACATGCCGGGTGCTGTTCACCCTTGTGTGTCACTGGTAAACAGATTTTTAACTAAAATCAGAATTAGTCCAGTGTCTGTTCCCATGTCTTGGTTTCCTTTGGGTGCTCCAGTTTTCTCGGGCAGATGAAGTACCTGTAGCTTGGCTGAATGTGATACCTTAAAAAAAGTATCAGAAGTCCAAATGTCTGTAGACTGGTGACCTGTCCACAGTGTCCCCTGTCCACTGTGAGCTGGTACAGGATCAAGAAGAAAGGATCAGTGGGTATAGATAACAGATTGATAGATTCATTAAATCTATGTCTTCTTTTTCTTCCCATAGAGGAGCAGCCCGAACTTGGTACATTCCTCCTTTATGAAGAGTGCAGAGTAGATGTGTAAGGCCTATATACTTTATTAGGCCACGCCGCTCTCTTAGCCCTGTGCTATTTGTTCTGACAGGTGCTGTGACGTTATTTGTTTGGGTGGAAAAATGGAGCTTAGAAAAGGAGCAGAGCAGCCGCCATTTAGTTCCATTGCCTCCTCACAAACCCACCCCTGAACACACACACACATACACATACACACACACACACACCACACAGCCACCCACTCTTAACTTCAGACTTAGAGAAAACCCTGAGAAGAACCTGTTCCATCATGACCCTGCACATGGGCCGATAATATCTCCACAGAGTTATGGTTAGAGACAGCCAGCAGCCCAGTAATGACTTCCTCAGGCCATGTGGAACCCTAGTCTATAGTTGAGGTTAGGGCATGACTGTTGATGGAAGATATTATAACACTAATATCTATGTATGCGTCCACATGTCATCTCTGTTGCTAATCTAATCATAGTGACAGTAGAAAGTGTAGCACCCGGCTGCGACTCACCAGTAACCACTGTCACTTCTGGAAAGCTCTTTCCTGCAGCGCGCTGCTGCTTCCCTCCATAAATATGAAACGACAGCGGTAGTCGAGAAGTTCGAGGAGAGAGCCTGTGGGTAGCTTTCATCCTGTTGCTCTGCTCCAGGCCCGTCTTGGCTGCTCTGGTTCCTCACTAGTTTCTCATGATGTTTTTAGGAAACTCTAGAAACCAGACAGGCGGATAGAGATCAACGCTCTGCCTGATAGCATCTCAAAGATTTACAGCAGTGGGAGCAGATAAGGCAGACTGATGCTGAGTGTGCCTGTCAGGCTGGAGGCGAGGGTCTCGTTGAATAGTCGAGCATAGAGTCAGTGTAGTGGTCAAACCAAACCTGAGAGGCCAGTAATCTGAATATCAGACCTTCTAATGAATGTGGCATGTCTTGAAAATGTATTAGATCATGAAAAGGATTAATTTGAATTAGTAATTGTGGTACTCCATTCTTTCAGGTTGTTGAAAGCTGTAGGAACTCTCTGGAGAATATGGTTCCTTCTGCTCCTAAACAGGCCCAGGTCTAAAACCTCCAAAGTCAAACACCAGCAGGAAAGAACATCCTGCATCTTACAGACTGGACCTTTGTTGAACCAGAGCCCCAGAACCAAACTGAGACGGTCTGTTGTTGATGTGCATGTTTAGTGACATGCAGACAGCTCACTCAATCATCATCATGTAGCTCCTCAGACAGCCTCATTTTCTCTATGGCTGCAAATTGTGCACTTTGACTGGGCCCTGGGCCACTGATGGTGAGATAGCATGTGAATCAATTGTGTTAAAAGAACTGAAAAGTGATGTGTTTCCTCAGGTCAGCCCCAAAGTGCTATCAGTCACTCTGCCGTGTACACTTCCTCCACTGAAACTTTGCTTTGGAAAAAGTTTTTAAATGTGGGTAAACCTGCACATCACACTCCTTTACCCTGCCAGCCGAGTTTGCCTTTTGGAGAGAACACACACAACTGCAGGGACCAGTGTAATCACACAGCAGTGTTTACATCCATACAGATTGGAGCCAGAGCCAATAAATACCCTCGACTACAGCAGTCATTTGTCCTGGGAGTCATCGCTGATTTTAAGCTCAAAAGCCAGACATTGGCAGTTCTTAGCAGGGTTTTCACAGGCTGTTTTCACTGTGAGTTCACTGGCATAGTAATACAGCAGAAAAACATGTATAACGTTTATTATAGTCCCTCCTTAGTTCTGAGAGGACCTCATCTAAACTTTATGGATTCTATAAGGATATTAAGTCACAGTAATTAATAAAACACCTGCTGGCAACCAGCAACTCCTCCTTTTATTATGCTTCTTTTTTCACTCCTTCAAGAGAGAGGCCTTTTAGGTCCAAACATTAATACAAAGTTTCAGTGTTGAGCTGAAACACAGGTCTACACAGTCATGCTGGTGTGCTAAGTGTAATGACCCCAGATCATAGCTCATTTTCTAATTAACATGGCAAAATCAAAGTATCAAAGGAATGATTTAGGATTGCACTTCTGTAAGAGTTTAGACAGACTAAAGTGATCAAACGCAATGAGGTCACAGGTATCCAGACATTTAGCTCCTGATGTGAGTCTGCTGGATCCTACGTTTCCCACTATGCAGGATTTTGGTTGTAAAAACAAATCCTGATGACATCAGACATTTGATCAACTGTAATTGACAGCAAAGTGTCATTTCTGTGTGAATTCTGGTTTATTTTCTCCCTTTTTAATGCATCCATGATCAGCTGTTCTCCTGATGTGAATGGACTGTTCTATGGGTGATTCTGCAGAGTTTCTCTCCTCAGATAACTCAGCCATGTCCCATGTCACTTTACTGTATGCAGCAGCACGTAGCAGCCTGTTAGTCATAGTACAGCCATTTTCACAGCAGAGTGACGTTTCATTTAAAGTGAAGTTACGGCCGAGTGTTATGGTTCACTGGCAGGAGTCTGCTATATGTTATAACACTGCTGGTAGCAAGTGTAAAGTCTAGGCACCACGCTCCAGGGCACACACAGACAAACACATCCACACACCCTCCTCAGACTGGCAGTTGGTCCAAACACAGCAGTAGGAGGGGGAGAAGGGCATAGAACTGACTCCTCCAGGCCTTTTATAGCCCTGTGCCCACGCGCCAGTGCCCACCCTCTGATGATGAAGTGTCAGAGCGAGCAGCATCACACACCGTGGCCTGTCAAGCCCAGAGAGCAAGATTAACTCCCCTGACCAGACTGTTTGGGGCTTGGCAGCCTGTGGCAGTCTGCCTGGGCAGAGAGCGCAGAGTAGAAGACCTTAATTGGACAATGTGCGTGTGGTGGTGAGCGGTGAAGTAGTGGGGGGGGTTGGCTTGCTGGCTGTTGGCCTCTCTCAGTCCCCGTTTGGTTTTCATCAAAACGATTTGAGCAAGAGAAATGGGCTTCATGCTCGAGGCCCTCAGCACTTAGCCACATGTTCAGCTCTTTATTAGAGTCTGAATGCAGCCAGGGAGGCCAGAGCCGCGTCCACACTGCCCTGGAGAAGTGTGGAGCTGAGTCCCAGCGATTTGTGTGTGTGCTGGTGGCAGATCCACAAAAACACGGATAAATTACTGCTCCTTTCATCCCATCCGGTAAAGATTATTATTATGATACTCTGAGAAAGAAACCAGTCAGTGTCACTGTCATTATGTGCCTCATCCACTGGCAGTCACGTCTATACTGCACCGTCTCTCAAACACTTCAGTCAGTACACTCAGATGCAGTACACTGTGTACACAGTACACTCACTGGGGGAGAGCATGGATTTCACCAGGGTGGTGCTGTCACAAATCTGCTGTGCACTCACTGGAAGTGGTGATGACTATGTCGCCCACCTGCTGACTTCAAAATAAATGCTTTAATGTCCTGTGTGTTCTGTGTCGTGTAACGGAAATTAGGCTGCCTTAATCTTGGATGATGAAGATGATGATGACTCCTTCTGTGGTTTGAATGCTATGCTATGCTATGTGTGTGTTGGAGGGGGGTGTCCCATTGTGGTTAGTGTGCTTATCATATAAACAGTAGGTCGACTCCCAGCTGTCCAGACCCTTTTCTACATGCCCCCCCCCCCTTCTCTCCCTCCTGTATCCCTGGTGCAAAGTGTCCCTCATTTTCAACTTTTTGGTCATCTAGAGTACATACATACAGTGGACTCTGTGTTGCTGTACTTGTCAGTATGAATGCACTCATGCACTCAAAAGTGTGAGGATGTACAGTATGTAGTGACCCAGTGGTGATTCAGATCAGCCTGCCAGCTGCTGTTAGGTACCGTCAGTGAAAACCACTGGGAACCGTTCGATGTGGCACAGATCCACTAACAACCAGCATCACTTCTGGCAAAGCTGAGGTTTGTTTTAACAAATCCTCCGTCCTTTCATCCTCTGGGCGTCTGCTCTGAAGGAGGAATCTGAGTAAAGACCTGACTAAAAGAGGCTCAGCACCCAATTGTTGAGTCAACTTAACTTACAGTAAACCCCGGTGACTGAATCAACATTTGTTACCATTTAGAGCACTACTGTGATAAAGACCAGCGTGTTTTTCACCACCTGGGTTTATCAGTGGATGACTGGAAACTGACCGGCTCAAGTCTGTTTGAGTTCATCTGGTTGCATTGGTGCTTTTGGTCGATTCCAACCTGGATACTGGAAACTGGATGTGATCCAGGTGACTGCACCCTCAGACATGTCTCCTCCTTAACTCCCAGTGTAATCAAGGTCTGAACTGTGTCAGAGCCAAACCGACAGATCTGCACACGGCGATTTCTGTTTCGACTCTTTGTCTGGAGGCAGGGAGCCAACAAAGGGAAGTAGGAAGGAATTAGACGTTTTTGGCAGCTCTGCAGCTCAGTCTTTCCTCCTCAGTTTGATTTACTTCCACTGCTGCAAGACAAAAATAAAGTCTGTGTTACACTGGGGTATGATTTCAAAGTCAATTTAGCCTTTTAATCACACCGTGGTACCAGCGTCTCTGCTGCAGATGGCTTTTACATGGAAGTGGCTGCCGGGGTCTGTGTGAAGGAAATGTGCCGATAGTCAGTGGTTCTCCACAGTAGCGTTTGGGATGTGAGTGTTGGGACATAGTAGCGCCAGCTGCTACTCTGCTGCTAAATCACGAGCTCCCTACTGTTATATCACTTTGTCTAAATGACTTCTCCACCACTGCTGCTCTACCACACAGCTCAGAGATGTCATGACACTCAGACTTTACTGCATGTGACTAATTACTGGCCTCCACATGCAAAATTGAAAGATTCACTGTCATTTCGGGTTATGCTACATATGGGCGGTGACATCTGGTCAATCACACTTTCAGATGAGGAGCCATGACAGTTAGAGATAGCAGTTGTCTTTGTGGATCCACTGTATGTGCCATGCTTTGTAGAAAAAGAGACTGAGTGTATCAGATGAGATGCATCTACAGCCCCTGTCCCTCCCAGGCATCATCTCCATAATGCTGCTTTCAGGAAGTGCGAGGATGTCAAGTTAGTCTCGGCTTTGTTTTTATTGTGACATGCAGCGAAGAATGCAGGAAGCACTTTAAGGACAGGTTACAACTGTCACTGAAAAATCTGGAGTATTTTTCACAGAGTTTACAACTCCATGGCAACAATGTCAGGCAAATAAATTCACCAACAGTGGCAGTCATGCTGCACCTACTGCATCAGGTGTATTTACATATGATGTGTTCAGGGACTGAATTTTGTTCCAGGTCGTTTGTGCTTTGGAGCTCAGGGCTCTATAAACAATCAATGTGGTCACATGACATGAAGCATCAGCCTAGGAATTAATATACAGCAGGCTAACATCACTAGCTGTGGTGATACCATTGAAAAGTTAGCTGTTTAACTTTTTTGAATGGATGATAATACATCGATTAACATGAAGTAGTTACTATCAGAAATCTAAAATTCCACATAGGATGCATCTGAAGGTTGGACTGAGACTACGTTGATCTCTGAAGTCTTTTTTGAACCTTTTTTTTTTTAACAGATTTGATCAAAAAACATGTCTGCAACTAAAACAAGACTTGTATTGATTACAGGTATCTGCATTTTTGTTGCAGTTATGATGTAAGGTAAACCAGTCAGTGTGGCCTAATTGTCAGAGGTGTATACAGAATTCATGATTACTATGATAGTAGGTAGAGGCTGCTTCATCAGCTCAGCTTTAACTAATTCTGTCATCAACAACAAACCTTTAAATGTATAATTAAATCTAATCTGTGCCCTCTATACTGGTCAGTCACACAAGCTGTGTGTGTGCATGCACTGCCATTTAAGTGTAAACGAATCCTGTAATAACCAAGGTCCATGCACAGCAGAGGGCCATTAGGCTTTCAGCGGCTGTCATCAAACACACTGAAATCAGGGAAAAAAGCCCCGAGTGTAAACACATTCAGACCACCCTTAGATACACACACACAAATTACTATCTTCTTTTTCTCTCTGTCTCACATAGACATGATGAGACATTTGCTGTTACAGAAATGCTGTGTGATAGAACTACCCTGTAAACCAGTCTGTCAGTTTTTGTTGACTTTCTGTTCCCTATAGCTATCCACAAACAATGACACTGATTCAGTTTCATCACCGATGAAATGCTCATGTTCATGTAAATATTTAATTTCCAGCAGAGGTTTAAGAGAACATTGAAACCTAAAGCTCAGTCATACCAGATTAAAGGTGATTATTTTCATTATGAAGCAGCTCTATTAACACAGCCTCAGTATCAAAGCCTCAGGCCACAGAGAAACACACAGCCTGTATTCAGAGACCGAGCCTTGATGCCAGCTGTCAGGACTTCTGTGATGCAACAAAGCAGTCATGCCTCAAGTCCCGCCCACCAGCACCCACCGTCCGACTTTTTGTTTCTCTGACTGTTTTATCTGAAATCTGATCAATTTATATTCAATCACTGTGAAAACAGTCAGTCAATCAGAAGAGATGCTCAGGTCCTCCTCTCTTCTGATTGGCCAATGACCTTACTAGAGCTCTAGAAAGAGGCCTTAGAGAGGAGATGTGAAAATTACACTGCAATGAGTTTTTAGTTCTTACACACATCGGCCAAGTGTCAAACACTGGACCTTTAATCTTACATCCCATGCTACGTCCCATGTTTGGTGACTGAAGGTGCAGAATCAGAAAGAACACAGTGGCTGCTTCACCACGCTGCCTGTCAACAGGATGCAATTCCAGCAATTTGTGTCAGAGCAGAGGAACTCCCACCTCCAGCACAGTCTTGTCACGCATGCACACAGTCATAGGTAAACACACTTCCTGCTTGTTCCGAGTCAGCTGCGGAGGTGGATCTAATCTCTCACAAAGCCCCAGAATTGTTGCTCTCCATGGGTCAGAGTGTAGCAATTAGATGACTGTCCTCCCAGCCCTCTCCCCCTCCCCAGAACATCATAAATTAAAACAGCTGCTTTTTCTTAAAAACTTATGCAACAACTGTGTGTAGTTTACAAGACAGTGAGCATATACAGTACCCTGCCATGGGCTGTGTTTGAAGGCATCTTTAACAAGCTAGTGCTGTTGCATAGACATTAAACATAATGAGATGTTGTACAGTCAATACAGCCTGGTTCACTCTGCTATCATGCAATGTTGTGTCTTTTCATGTCAGGGCTCACATGTACTGAATGTGTGCTATATATGTAAGAACCCAGTCACGTTCACATCTGGGTCTGTTGAGCATGTGTCAGCATCCAGGGGCACAGCTGAAGGCAGGTGGGCAGCTTTTACCTCCTCCTCTTTAATCAGACGCGCTCTCAGACGGGTGTAAAACTCATCGTTATATGAGCCTCAGCGCTAATGAGGGAGTCAAATGAGAGTTAAGACAACCCTGGGCCAGCCACAGATGACACCAATATCTGTTTATCAGATGGGCAAACAACAAGCTTTACCCCATTTACAGCCCAGGGGACAGAGGTTAAAAGCTGTGTGCCACAATGCAGCGGTCGAAAGCAGTGAGGCTTGAGTGAGTTGCTCAGTGGAGAGAGAAGACTTGTGTGTTGTTTGGCAGGAGCTTGTGAGGTTCAAACACCAGCTCTGTTGATATTGTAAAGGTGTGATAAAATGTTCGTGGGAGTCCTCTGTTGTACCACGGAGCAGAGTTCTTCTGAAGTATCTCATTAGTCAGAAACAATGTGTAAGGTAAAGGCTTGTGACCCCTGTAGGAATCCAGCATGATGAATGTGTGGACCCTTCCTCCCAGGAATTATATTTATACACAAACTGCAACAGCACGTGTTTTACAGCAAACATATTTACTTGTGTATTGTTTTTACTGTATCTGGCAAATTGCTAATGTGTTGCTCAGGAATGTATCTGGGAGACAGGGTTCCCCCAGAGCAGGAGGTGATGCAGGAGGTGGTGAGAGGACGGTGGAGATGGGCTGGTTGCTGCAGTCCGCAGTCACGGCCCTGTCCAGGTTTTGTCTTCATCTTGTCTCTTGCTGATTGCCAGATGTACTGGCAGATAAGAACGTCTCAGTGTTACTGTAGCTTTTACATTGGTCTTCAGCTGCGTTTCTTCTTCTTGAAGGCATATCATAATGCCTATGTGCAGAAATGCTGGAGGCAGGTTGAGAAGATGAGTTGTCCCATGGGATGAATACTTGCCGTGGTGACACACTCTTGGCACTATAGACAGAGCTGGCTGATAATTTATCACAGATGAATGCATTTTTCCACCTGACTCTATAATCAATCCACAGTTCTGACTGCTATTCCCTGCAGACCTTTGAAAGCACAAAACAATTACTGGCAGTGAAAAACCTGAGGCGAGCCAGTGCTGTACAGTTGACAACACCCCTCATGCTATGATTATGGATGAAACAATATTAAATTTACATTATGATCCAATCTGGAGGTATCAAGGTACTATCAATGCAGCGTCCGGGTTTGTTCTGAAATGTTGAGGTTTTTCAGCTTTTTAAGGTTTAAGGATCAGTTTTCTCCACTGCCACCATCCATGTAATAATCCAAGCAGACTGAAATGCATTGTGGGATGGGTTGGGCCACAGTTTTTTTTTGGGGGGGGGGGTCAGCCTGAATTTCTTGTATCATGTCAACCCAGTCAGAGACACTGTAACAGCACAGGGACACAGACACATGTGGGTTTCATTAACTCTATGTTCCCTGTAGGTGAATGGTTGTATATCTCTATATCAACCTTTTGATACACCACAGACCTGTCCAGTGTGAACCCTGCCCTCACCCAGTGTCAGCTGAGATTGGCTCTTGCCCCCACAGGGAAGCCTCAGCATCATTATTTGTAGTGAAGTATTTCCCACAAGACCCTTGTGTTGTCTTCCTTGCCTTATTGTTGTTGCTGGGATCCCTGCCCATAGCCACAGTAGCTCCTGCGGCACTGTCCTTTACTTGCCGGCTGTTGTGTCTGACCTGTCAAACACAAACATAATTGACAAACAATAGCGATGAGCTCTCCAACATTCTTGTCATATCACTTTGGTTTTGCCTTTGGCTTGAGATGACACCGAGGCAGCGGAGGGTGGTGCCACGTTGTCTCTGTGAGGTTTGTTGTTAGTCATATGACCGAATTCCCCTCGTCCTTCGTCTCAGATGGATTTGTTGTGGACATCCATCATTTTCCAAAAGTTGGTCACTTGAGGTCACGGCCGCTGCTCAGACGTAACGTGACTGAGTGGTTTGATCTAGTTTTTCAATAAATCTGTATTCAGTAGCGCCCTCTACTGGACAGCACCGTCCTCCAACACCAGCTTTCATCCCTGCCAGCTCTTCATCCCCCTCTCCTGCTTGTTGTTTTTGAGGGAAGAGTCTCATTCAGCACTTCAAGACTTTATCAACTCCAGCTGTGAAATCCAAGATCCACCGAGGACACGAGTCTTTCACAAGAGGGGAAACATGGAGATGCAGGGTGGATGTGGGGAAGACCGTAGCGAATCACAAGGGAAAGGAATGTGATGCTCGTAAATGGCATTGGTTTAAGCCAACTAGGCCACGAGGAATGAAATTCATTGGCTTTTGCAATTTGTCAAGTGTAAAAGTACAGTGTGTTTTCTCACTGAGGAAAGTTTTGACAGTGGAGAAAAGTAATGGCGTTGTTGTGATGGAGGGTGTTAGTATTTGACATGACAAGGAGCGGTTGTCATTATGTGGAAGTGCTCATTAATGTCATCAGAAGTCTGTGTGTGTGTTGTAGGTTTTCTCTCTGGTACAGAGGGAAAGAAGCAGCGGTTGTGCAGTGCACCGTACCATGTAGGAGAAGCTGCGTTAAACTGATGTATTGTTACCAACCCCTCCCTCCCATCCTCTCTCTAGTATCACTTTATCCCTGTGTCATAGTCCAGGAATGATGTGCTTTGTTTGGTTTTCACTCCTCCAGCACAACGAGGGAAAATCAAAACTAGTGCCGACCACTCTCTCGACATTTGCCTCATAATTCTTGGCCTTGTTCTGACCTGTGAATTTATCTATTACTTGTATTACTCTCTAACTTGTAACATGAGCGAGGGGGCTTTGACATGCAGCAAATATCCTTGTGAAAGCTTGGATGAGTCAGAGTAAGAGACAACAACTGGGGCATGACTGTGTCAAAGGAAATGTAACAGAATGAATGAATTAGAAAAATGAGAGGAATGTAAGTGCAGAAGAAGTGAAAAGAACTATTTGGTCTGTATGTCAGTAGTAAGTGAGATGTGAATGATTGATTAACTGCTGAATGGGCCAACATGTAGCATACAGTGGAGATTATGGTCCCATGTTTTACACTTCTCATGGGTTTTAGTTCAAGTCGTCCATAAGAAGAAAAGGTCTCATTGTGGTTTTCCTCTCTCAGGCCTCTCTCTGGAGCTCGAGTAGCAGCAGGTGGATAAGCCAATCAGATGAAAGAGCTCCTCTGATTGGGACTACTTTCACAAAGTTACAAAAGTCCTGACAGCTGGTTTCAAGGCTTGGTTTCTGAATACAGTACCTGCTGTGTTGCAGTTCTCTGTGCACTGAGGCTTTGGTACTGTCATAGTATTAATAAAGAACCTAGACCCGTCTGCATGAGTAAGTGAGTGAGGAAATAAGAGATAAACTGATAGTTAAATGAACAAGTGAATCAATGCAAAGGACAGTAAGTGGTTGTTGGGAGTATCTTAATGACTGAACAAGAAGTTGAGTGAAAGCCAAGCTGGGCCTCCAACAGGAGGAGGACTGGAGGAACAGGAAGGGCCAGAAGTGTCCTACCAGAGCTCTGGAGGAAATCCTGCTGCCAGAGTCAATCTACATGCCCCTTTTGATTCATTGTTGCAGGGGTATTAGCCCAGCACATGGCATTTCAAACAGAGCGCTGACAGAGGAATCCAGGAAGCCTTAATTACTTTTAATTCATCAAACTTGCACTTAATGTTTTGTTTATAACTACAATCCTTGAACAAGGCATTTTTCAAATTCCTCCATCCCTCAAACGTGCCTTCTCCCTGCCCAGAGTCTAAAGGCTCTATGTTTTACAAATGAGCTATTGAGGACAGAGAAACTTAGTGCTGCTGAACAGTGGTTCCCAGCCTCAGGAGCAGGCTCCACCAAAGGGTCGTGAAATAAATCTGAGGGGTTGTGAAATGATTAATGGGAGAGGAAAGAAGAAGAAACAATGTTCTGATACACATTTGTATGTATTTTTTGGACTTTCCTCTAATCTTTGCTTTTTTTGTGAAGCACTGTGTATTTTTTACCTCTCTGGGCCTCAGACAGTTACTGAGATTGAATGAAAGCAGCTGAGGGGTTTACAGAGGAAATCACTTTGTTGTACAACATCTGAAACATGAGGGGCCTGGATTAGAGAGGAACCACAAGCACAAAGGTCGGAGCCACTGATGTAGAATAAGCACCTATGTCACCAATTCACAGCATGTTTACACAGGCACCATGGCATTTTACTGGTGTCTTTATACACTGACTTTATTATGCTGTGGCTATCTTCATCTTAGACACACAGAACACTGTGTGAGATGATCTCAGCAAGTGATGTGGCCTTTTAAGTCATTTTAAGATTTAGTCAGAGATGAAATCTGTTGGGTTCTACATCTTCTGTATGTTCTTGGTTTGTATGTGTATTCTTATGTCTAACCAAAGTGACTACTACACCAAATCCTAGTAAATGTAAAGTTGCCAGTTGTCCAGAGGTTATAATACATGAGCAGTGCGGATTGGAAGATACAGTGATGGGGCAGACCAGGGTTACCTGGTTAGCATGCTACGTTCAGTAGATGGAGATCAGAGTTATCACTGATTTTGCTTTCTACATCTGGAGACAGATGTTGGTGAGTAATATATGAAGTTTGAACAGTACATCTTTTAATTAGCTATGTAGCAATAGACAGCTTAACAGCTCATTTAAGCAAATGTACTGTATTTGCAGTTTTTAGATACTTTTATTTAACCCGACTATTTCATTCTCGTCTACGTCACACTACACTTAAACTCTAACTAATTATCAAGGGAAGCACCCTAGTTATTTTAGTGTTTGCACATTTATCAGCCACAGAATCTACAAACAGAGCATTTTGCAACTAAGACTTTAAATGTAATTGTGAGCAAGACTTGAGCAGACATACAGAGACCATTTACCTTCCAGTGACTTTCTCAGTGATACATGTTGCATATTTTCTGTCATACATTACACTGCACAGGGAACATGGAGATGTGTTCCAGTGTTTTGTGCATTAGTTTTCCTTGCGTGGGTGGTTGACCGTGGAGCAGCCAGAGGTTGACTGACGAGCAGGAATCTGTCTGTGGATCCTGAAGCAGACACACAGAGCAGGGATGAAAGTGAATGTATGTTTATGTCCTCCCAGGCCATGCTTGATGTATGTTAATGGCACATGCCTGTGTTCACTGAGCCGCCGTACATGCCTCCATTTGCTCGGGCACCTCTTTGTTGCGTGTGTGTGTGCCAGCACGAGTGTGTGTTTGTTTTATTTTCCATGTTGTCTGATGTGCGGTTGACTGATAGCATTCAGAGCGCTGACAGGGCCAGGTGCGTGACTATCTATCTACCCTCCCAGGGGGATGTGTTTGTGTGTGTGTGTGTGTATGTGGCGTGTGCATGCTACAAGGTGGAAGGTGTTTGACCCCTCTTATCTCCAGCACCCTGGTGTGTTTGTTTTCACAGCCACAGCACAACCTGAGTGCTGACGTCACGTGACCCTGGGCGGTATCTTTCATATAAGCCACACACACGTCGACCAGAACAGTTTACCAACCATCCACCCACAGCCTGGAACAGATAATAAACACATGACATTATTAATTGCATGGGACTGAAATATGTGTTGTTCTTACTGACTGAAACACTAATAGACTTGTTTTATTTTCCAGCAGCAGCCAAATAAGAGAACATTGAACTAAACATCTCATCCAACCAGCAGACACACATTCTGAGGCAAACTGGAGCCGTAGGTTAAAGAACAGATGAGACTTATTTTGAAGGAAGCGGAGCTACCTGCAACACTTAGCGAGTGTGGGTTAATGACATGATGCTGCTTTCAGCTGCGGCTCGTGGTATGTGGTGATGGTTAGTACAGTCAACCTCCCTCCGGCTTTGATCCCTCGCTCCTTGACCGCCACCTCCATCGCCTGCCTCTGTTCAGCCAGAATGTGCTCGCTCCTACCACAGGTTCAGTTGTGGTTTTTGCTGGAAACCCAAAACAGGGAAGCATTGCTGAGCAGCCTACGCAGGAATCATCACCGGAGCTTAAATTTAGATGCGGTCAAGTTTTTTCATGTCTGTGCAAATAAATATGAAGGAATTTTAACAAGAGGTTATCTCCAGTTCTAGTGAGAATGCATTTGTCTTCCTCTTTTAGATGCACAGACATGAATGTATGACTGTAGTACTCTTCTTTTTAGTCTTGAACTAAATCTTTAACTGATGAGGGACAGCAGCTTATTTGAAGCAAAAAAGGAAACCTGGTGAAAGCCTTTGAATATTGTAATGCAAGACAAGAAGAATGTATAGCCAACCACCTTTGAAGAAAAGATCGGTAGACACCAAGCAGTGACCTCCAGCTCTGAGATGTCAAAAACTGCAAAACTGAGTCAACCCCCACAGACCTCTATGTTAAAATGTCTTACAGCAGAGCAGAAGTCAACTCGTCTACAGCCTGCTACAAAACCAGTTTGGTCTCTGCAGATAATTTCCTACTTCATGACAACTGTTTATATAACTCACCTGTTTACAGTTTAGTCCTGTATAAAGTTATGATAAGTGAGGGTGTGGCCTCTCTGAGTGAAAGTATGCTCCACACACACCTCTCCACTTTTTGGATTAGGAGTTAGACACAATCTTAAAACAACTATGGGTGACATCACAGAGGTCAGAGGTCCATCTTTATTTCCAGTCTATGATGAACTCACACAAAGCAATGGTGCCACTAATTATTGTAGAGCTCCTCAGTCTTCAGTCCAGTCTTCAGACCAGTTTTAAGGACTGTAAGTCTTGACTGGACAATAGTCACAACAACACCTCTCTTTTGATTGAGTTCAACTTTCATGTAAGTTACATACCTGCCTCCTTGTTGTTTCTCAGGGAAACTTGTGGGATTTGGATGACCTTTGACCTTTATTACAAATAATCTTTATCCATTCATCCATATGTTTGTTTGATGTTATCCAAGTGTGAAATCCAAGCTGCAAAATACAACATAGAGTTTAAATCTGTTTCCACACCCAGGGACATATAACCTGATTAAATTGGTGGGTAGGCAGGAATTTAAATTATGACTTAACCCTCACTCTGAAACACTATCCTGTGTTTCCAAATCTAAATATTGGCAAGTATGTTGGGCCATGTTCCCCTGATTATGTTCTTCATTGTAATTCATTTTACTTGTACAGTATATTGTCTTTTAATTCAGTTTGCTGCCGCCTTTTCCTCATGGTGGTTGTGACCGGTCTTCGAAGGGGGTGGTCTTGACTCCAGTTGCACTGATTGCTTTGCAGTCTGTCTGCCACATGTTTTGAAATATTAGTCAAAAGTTGAGGAACTCAGCATACACCATGAGCATTTAATCTCCTTTTGTCAACATCTTCCTCCTATTGATACCCATTCCATTCTTCACCTCACCCTGTTCTCCACACTTCAACCGTAACACAGTTGGCTGTTGCTCTATTTTTAGAGAAGTGGTCGGCCCTGCTAGCCAAACATAAGGCCGCTGACCTGCCAGCTTGGTTTGTGCGGATGGAAGTGAACCTGAGACCTCCTCTGCCTGTGTTGACTTTGGAAAGCTCCACTGTTGTTAAATGAGGAACTTTGGCACTGCATTACAACAGCGGCCTTTTTACCTGCAGGTAGCTGAGGCGCTCTTGTTCCCACTGTGCAATTATTCTGCAGTGTAAGGTGATTATCTCCAGAAACCAACGCAAAACAGGAGGAAGTAAGCGATCTCTCTGAGGTTTTTGGTGTAAGCTTATTTCGACTCAGCACCCCTGAGAGGGGACGTCGTCACAGACGGGTTTCCCGACAGTTTCAGGCGAACCTGGGAAGTTTGGACGCTCGCCAGATGTGCTCCAATTCGTGTAACTCGGCAGGCAGCAGCGGTCAGAGTCAGAGTTGGACTCCTGCCATTCATTCACGTGGTATCCTGTTGTTTTAGGCTTGTCATGATAGCCCCTGGTGCGTGATTGAAAACATGTTGGAGTAGATGGTGCTATTCACGGTGGTGGTGGTGGGGTGGTGGGTGGGGGGGCAGCATCCCTATTAAGGCAATTTACTGTCAAAGGCACTAAAGCAGTGTGAGTTAGTAGAAGGGGAAGCAGCAGTGTGTTAAACTGATTCTTTCACCCTGACATTTGACCTTTAATCACAGACAGGATCTCTCCATCACAGGTCTCATGGATAACCATACATTCCAGGTGTTGTGATTTCTGTGAGATGAGCTCTGTGTTTACTTTTCCTCCCTTCCCTGACTTTTTTTTTTTTTTTTTATTGGACGCTGCCGTGTTAAAGAGTTCCGGTTTGCCGTGACACCGCACCGTGCCCCCCCGACTGCAGCACATCTCCTCGCCTCTCTAAACTGAACCAGATGGAGCCTTTCCATATAAAACTTTCACTTCCTTTTATGTCTTGCACAAAGCAGGGAGCCATTAGAAAAAAAGAGGGGAAAAAGGCTACATGTTATATTGTGTCCAGTTAATGCAGTCCAAATGCAGTATGGCTCATCTGTGTCTCACAAAACAAAACACTTGATAGGACGCATACAGATCCCAATGCTGCGTGCAGTTATAGTCTTTGAAGATATCCTCTGTCGTAGATTTCTATCTGTCCTGGATTAATCCTGCTGTCAGCCCATCCTCTAATGTTACAAACGACACCCCATTAATACACTGTAACACTGAGCTCTGCCTGAAACCGACTGGTCTTAGAACAATGCTCTAAACGCTTCAAAACGTCACTGATCAAAAGAAGCCCTTGAAGAGATTTACTGTAATGCTCAGTGTGTCAGAAGCCGGGGTCATATAGTTTGAGGCAGAGTGGACGTGTATTTTTTTTTTTTTACAGTGGTTGTCATGTTTGTGGGAGATGCTGTCAGCCTCCTGCCGTCCTCACCACTCATATACATTGATGCAGTGTCTGTTTCTTGTTACGCACAACAAGCAGCCTGAAACCAATTTTGTGGCCGTTTCCAGCAGCGGCTCATTGCCGCCAATTTGGTTTTTTCAAGTCAAGTTATCACACACTTTACCCAAGATTGATAATCTACACCATCAACAGTGTCGCCCAAGTTACTTCAGTCATCATTACACATTATTACTCATTGAAAAATGTTTCTTCCTCATTACTCAGGAACAAAATTGTACTTTCTGCTTTCTTTATATTAGCAGACAACATTCCTCCGTAGAATTAAAGCTGTCTTTAAAGAGTGCATAGTGTAAAAATAGATGTCCATGTGGTATTTGATTGTAGATCAGATCCATATTAATACTGTGAAAGTATCAAAGCCTCAGTCCACAGAGAAACACACAGCCTGTGACTTCTATACCATCATCTATACCAGCTATGTGATTAAAATATCTCAACTGTAAAAATAATCACATTACTGTAATGATTGAAGTAAAAGCCAGTAATCAAGGATTAAGATCCTCCAGTGTTAACACATCTCTCACACTGTTTGTCCTTGCAGGCCTTCTCAGTGTTGTACTCACTGGAACAGTGATAAGTTCAGATACTTGATATGTTACAGTAACTTAGAGACATCGGAGGTCTCAACACTGGACAAGCACATTGAAGCAAACTGAGGTGTGATGGTGAGGTGTGTCATATACACACAGGACACAGTGCAGGAGAACTCTCTTTTCAAAGCATGTGTGTGGATCTGACCAAAGGTGTCCAGGTTTCATCTGTGTGTGATGATCCAGCCACCGTCTCCACCCACATTCAGAAAATATGAATGCTGAGGAGTGGATGAAGGCATGATATAACTACTGAGGTGTGTTTTTTGTCTTTCATTGCTTCTGTATACGTATCCAGGAGGAGGGCAGAGAAGAGTAACTCAGTGACAGTCCAGTGCACTCTAAGGCAACAACCAGTTTAAAAGCAGAAGCATTTAGCAGCAATAATAACTTCAATGTGGAGCCTGAAGTTTTTTTTTGTTTTTTTTTTTCAAGTAAAGACACCTCCAACCACATCCAACAGCTGCTCACACTGGAACTTTCCTTTTCTTATTTTAAGATTTCCTTATTATGTAGAACTCTTAGGGCTTTTTCCCCTCTCACATTTTTACTATTGCTCTCATGGAAGGGAGGGGCAGCTCCAGATGTAGACGGAGAGAGTGTGTCTATTTCCAGTGCTCACTGGTAGCGTGAGGAGAGAGAGAGAGAGACAGAGAGAGAGAGAGACAGAGACAGAGAGAGAGAGAGAGAGAGAGAGAGGGAGACAGAGAGAGAGAGAGAGAGAGACAGAGACAGAGAGAGAGAAACAGAGAGAGAGACAGAGAGAGAGCTGTTTTGACAGTTGTGTTGGGGAGCACTGAACACACACATACACACACACACACAGAGACACACACACACACACAGAGCCAGGTCTCTGTAATCACGGTTTTGCCGAGTGGTGGTTATACCTTCCAGAGGAGTTCACGCCCCCTTGAACTGTTTTGGCTGACTTTGTGGTGTACACTTCTGACAGAGAGCGAGCGAGGGAGTGAAGGAGAGAGAGAGTAAGGGAAGGGGAGGGAGCAGTGTTGCTTGTGGGAGGAGAAGGAGGAGGGAGTGAGCAGGAGGAAGGAGAAGCCCTCTCAGTTTCTGTGAGCCCTGCTTGCTGTAGGCTACAGAATGAGCGCAGTTGCTTTCCTCTCAGTCTGAGGGCAACTGCTGTTTTTCTTTTTCTTTTCTTTTTTTTTTAGTTTTTCCTTCCATTCCAGTGCCAGACATCAGTGGGAGGCCCTGCAGATTTGTGTCCCCCTCCCACACAGTACTTTTTGGACCTCAGTCCCACTCCTGTGTTATTATTTTCGTGCTTGGGAAGTACCATGCCGGTGGTTGGCGTAGCCTCCAAGCTCAGGCAACCCTCCACAGTGGGCACGAAACCGGTGCACACGGCTCTCCCCATCCCCAGCGCGGTCAGGGCAGCCACCTCGCAGGGCTACATGGCCCGGCAGCAGGAGCTCAGGGCAGGTGAGGGCACCCCAGGACTCTCCTGCCAGCTGTCAATCAAGTCAGAGTACCAGCAGGAGAGGACGCCTGAGGGGAAGTCCAGAGCTGAGACGGAGGAGAGCAAGATCTGCAAGGTTAGTGGAGATGGACGCACTCTTGGTCTGAGTGTGTGTGTTTGTGTGTGTGTGTGTGTGCAGGCAGAGAAGTGACACTCTACAGGTGTCAGGGAGACGAGCAAGCCAGCTGAGTCTGTTAGTCTGTCTGTGTCTGTCTGTGTCTGTCCTGCTGTTTTCCTCCATCATGGTCTGAGCAGGTGTCTGGCTCACTCTGAGCTCCAGCTCACGGCTGTGACTCATCTGTGCTCCGGTGAGATGATGTCGCTGGTCTGTGATCAGCAGCTATGAGGGGGAAACTGGATGAGTAATGTATCGCTGGCAGTGTATTACCTCATCCTGCTGCCCATTCACTCTGTATATAATTTACTAATGTGTGTGTGTGTGTGTGGAATGGAAAAGTCAGGCGCTGTGTGTGCTGGAGTATTTAGTGAAGACTATTAAGATCCCCACCTGTGAAGTGAACCGTGTCAGCCCCTCTGTGGGGAGGGGGACTAATACAGAGGTAATGTGCTACCTGAGAAGCCCCAAAGATTCAAGGAACATTGAATGTATACACCCCCCCCCCCCCCCCCCCCCCGTCCTGTCTCCTGATGCAGGGTAATATTTCAGATAGATTACCGGTGTGCCCCCCCCCCCCCCCCCCCCCCTCAGTCCCAGACTACATTCTCAATATCTCTAACAGCGTCAAAATGTTGCAGATGGTTTAATGGACGCACAGAGATCGTTGTTAAGTGCTTTGCCATACAAAAACTCTGCCTGTGCCAAGTTCTTTCCTATTTGCGGAGATGTTTGGCTCAGGTTCTCAGGCTGCAGCAGAGAAGGCGGGGTAGGTAGGTCCAGTCCTGAGGAAGAGCGTTTTCAAAACTCCCCGCCAAATAGTTTGAGCGGCGCCTCGGCCCGTCCCACATTCAGAGCTGTCAGAGCACAAACTGAAACTTTCCTGTTTGGCCAGTTGATCCCTCTCCCCCTCCTTCCCTCCTCTCTTCTCTACCGTTACAAGACTTCCTCATAGAGACAAAAAAAAAAAAGAAGACTCCCTGACCCTGATTCTTTTTCTGGCTCTCAGACTTCTGATAGTGAACAAAGCTGCTGATTTTCCTCGTGACCCAGAGGAAACATGGGCAGAAGACATCAAAGCACGGGTCAGCGCTCCCCTGCCTCTAAATCTCCCAGCGTGTCCGTGACTGAGTCCAAATCGCCTGCAGGGTGATTATGAGAAGGGGGGAGTGTGTGTGTGTGTGTGTGTGTGTGTTTCATCATTAACCTGCTGCTGAACTGGCAACTTCAGCTTGACTTTCAGCTTGTTAACACAACTGGGTTCTCACAAACCTCATGTTTGCTCCATTAAAAGTAGCTGTTAGAGTTAATTTACTTATTCTAGTGTGTCAGCATCCATCTGCCTTCATATTGTGCAAACTGAACTCTTCATGCAAATTTCTCCACACCTTCCCTCTCAACCTGTGCACTCGGCATGTGAAATGCTGCACGTACACTTGACCTCTGACCTTTGCCCTTCTTTTTGTTTTTGGTTTGTAAGGTTATTCTAATGCTCTTGTGGCTAGAGCATCAGCTATATTTCCTGACAAGTGCGATCTGTGCACCCCTCTATCGTCCCTGTCGTTGCAGAGCTCGGAGGCAGGCAGGGGAAGCCTTGCCTGTCCCAGCCTGTCGGTGTGGGTGAGGAATGGGTGGTATGGAAGGGGTAATTAGTCTGTCTAATTGTGTTGTGTAGTCGCTTAAGAGCTTCGGTCTGTGGGTTTACAGAGCAGAAAAAGGAGAGAAGGTGGAGGAAACACTGTCATTACTCCTTTACATTCACCAACACTTGTTGTTCAGTGTCCTATTATCAAACACGATCAAGTGTGTGTGTGTTTGTGCAGTACATGACTGCATGCTTGTTTGTGCACATGCCCCCCCTCCTCATATATACAGTAGTGACAGCATGTGCTGGCTTGTTTCTCTGGGTGTTGTTTGCCAAGATAAGACTGATTTAGTCAGTGGTGGCACAAACTTCCACCTGTCTGGTCAAAAAAGAGCTCATTAGTAAAATTGATTTGTCCCCTGTTATAGTGGGCCCAGCATGGAGGTGCTGCAGCCAGTGCCTGCAAACTTATTATGACACAAGTGCAAGAAAAATAAATGAGGACTCAGTGGAAAGGAGAGAGGAAGGAGGGATTTGTTTTGTCTTTGGTGTGGTGTTTGCAGAAGACGGCAGGCCTGATGTTGTTTTGCACAAAGCCAAGGAGGAAGTCCATGTGAATCTTAAAACAAACTGGGCTGAAACGAATCCGATCTGCAGCTCAGGTCCTAGCTGACGGCCCACCGCTGTGCTCTGGACCGAGAGCTTTCACGTTCAACAGATGTGGCCCGGTGGAAGAGGGAAGAAAGTGTCTCTGCTCATTGACTGATGGCTGAAACCCTCCGTCACAGAGAGGAGGCACACACAGTCGGTGCAGGGTGATACCGGGGAGTGTGAAGGATCGTAAGCCAGATAGACGAGGTTACCTTTGGACACTGTTCAGAATCAGCTGGGCCTAATCTCAGCAGTATTCATCCAGTCTGCGTTTACTATGTGGACATAATCCCCTGTGGATCTGCACAGGAGGCTGCACCTAGTTTCGGGGGAGTGTCTCTGAGTTGTGTCTAAGTTTGTGTGTTGTCTGTGCAGAGTTATGTGTTGCTGCAGAGCACAACAGAACACGATACAGTGACTTAATTTGATGAATGAACTCTCAGTCTAACCATTAATTTCACTTATGTAACCACTTGCACATGGTCTACAGCCATCAAGTGACAATATATCATAGTTATAATGAGTGGATGGTAGCTCTGCTGTGTAATCACCATGTGGAAATCTGGTTATGTGGAGTCAATCTCCTGCAAATGAAAATATTGAAGTCCCATCATGAGACGCAGTGACAAAGTGCTGTGTGTCTATTAGCTCCCTGTCTAACTTGCATGAAATCAGCAGGTGGCTGCACACGCCTCTGGTTTCTTCAGTGTTGTGCAACATCTGCGCTTCTCCAAGGTTCTCCTCGTAATCCATCTGACTCTGGCTTGTCAAGGCCTCCGACTTGCACTATGACAGAGTAGAGAACAAGGCAAGACGCTTGTTCTTCCTGTTGTACCCTCCACTGGCAGTTCATATCAGTCACTGCCTCTGGCTCTGCAGAATGACAGGCTTATTTGAGTCGACTGGGCTTTAATGAAGTGTCAACGCCACCACCGGCACTGATGGGGAATTATCTTGTGCATCAAGAGTTTTGGCAGCTGTCCAAATCACACTGCCTGAGGACTTTAGTGTAATTTCAAGTTCTTTTAAAGATAGGTTTGAAAATTGCTTCACACCTTTTTTCTTAAATCTGCACTATGACAGACGAACAAGTGACACTGATTGGATTTATCTCTATTCATCCTTGAAGAATTCCATGTGCTTATGGGATTTAGCTAAAGTTATGGCTTCAGTCCTTAATGCTTCCTAAATGCATCTTATGGCATCTGTTTGGATAAACTTTATTGAAACGTCACATTGAAGCCACTGGTGAACAATGAACAAATAAGTTTTGCAGGAATGTAACTGTGAGTGTTTAAAGTAATGAGGTTATGTTGTTCATTTACAGTAATATTACACATTGTGTGATTGTGTGTTGTCTGTTTTTACACAGTGACGTCAGGCACGGCCTGATATTTCACATTTATTTACAATACAATCTTAACAAAAGTGCTTTTGCAGTGTAAAACCAAACACAGTCAGAGGTCTGGATGTGAACCTGGCCTGTGGTGTGACACAGCCTCCTCTGCTGTTGCACAGACGCCTCATTTCCAGTGTTGTACAGAGTCCAGTTTGCTCGTACAGTCTCTGTTCTTTGCTCCTAAGCCTGAGAATCTGGCCAGTTACAGAGTGAAGTCCCTCAGTGTGACGAAGCTCTGCTCAGGTCAGCCTCCAAACACCAGTTTGTTAAGAGTCACACAAAGTCCCACTTTTATTGCTCACTTACTGCAGTTTTATTCCAGCTGCAGTCAGTTAGATGTTTGGGAAACTTGTGCCTTCTTTTTACACATCTCTTAACTGTTTGTGAGCTGAGACACAGAGATTGTAAAAATACAACTGCTGCACAACTGCATGGCTTTCAAAACACAAGTATTGCTTTAAGATTAGGTTCAGCAGAAATGCACATATACCATATGGATGCACCTGAAGACTGATTGTCATGCTGTCTTTCTCCTCTGACACTCTGTGCTGCACCGTTTTGCTCTCTGTGGAGAGTGTGTGTTATCAGAGAATGCTGCTCATTGTATACATGTTTCAGGCTGCTGTTTTTACTGGCCTCTGATGTGGGAACACTGCTCCTTGTGAATAACTACATACGTGTTTGCCGGAAGTTCAGCTTAGTGCCAAACGCACTCACCCACTTAAAGAACAAAAAACATCCTGCTGATCTCTCTCTCTCTGTCTCTCTCTCTCTCCAGTGAGTACACTGAGGACTGAGGAGAATAATCAGGGTCTGTTGTTGCATATTTTGTTGTTGTTTGCAGCTCAAACTCCAGCTTGATAATACTCAAGGCAACAGTATGGGTGGGTTCAAAGAAGGAGAGAGAGTTGGAGTGCCTCAGGGAATAATGTTGGGGTCCAGTGAGTTTGAGTGAGCGAGTAGAATGTAAACAATCGTGTCTCTTTTTCTTTTCTATGGGTGGGCCTGATGCTGTCTGCGCCTCGTCTCCCTCCTTCTCTTTTGTATTGCTCTCACTTCTTTTTCTTCAGTTTTTCTCTTGACATTTTTATGCAGCACAACATCTCCCCAGTTCATGTGAGTTACATTTCTGGCATATTTAAAATGAAACACAGAGTTGTACTAACCCTGTCATATTTAGCATGTAAATGCATTTTGCACATAATCCTGCTGCATTTATGCATGAGAAAATCCCCTTCATTAGCTCCATTACAGTGACATTGGCGTTTTCTGTGGCCGAGCATGTGGAGTGACACGAAGCAGGAATATGGATAGGAAAGATTAGATAATTTGTCTACAAGCCATCTCCACAATGTTAGCATTTAACAGCTGTGCACTGGCCTACTTAACCTATGGAAAACTTAAGTAGTGATGCATTCATGATTCTGTGCAGCACATCAGTGGACCTAGAGTTCTCTCTCTCTCTCTCTGTCTGTCTGGCTCTTGCCCAGCTCTTGCTCTTCTCCCTCGAGTGGCTCTGACACTGCTGAAACAACTGAGAGAACACAGGGAGTGAGAGAAGGCCAACTTGTTCCAGTAGGGGGAGAGGGGGTGGGGGGGGGTGTCTGCATGTGTCTGAATGTGTCCTAGTCATGGGTGGTCTGACTCGCCGTGTGCCGGACTCCATATCTGGAAGAGAAGTTGTCGTTGTGAGGGAGGTGTGAAAGCTAACCAGCAGGAAGAGCAGCGCTGCTATATTTGCACTTCTCTCAGCCAACGAGGTCAGTGAGTGATCTTTCAAACACACTGTGATGAGCCTGGAGTACGGTGGCCCAGAGAGCTCAACACACTGCAGCTGAAGAAAACACATGCAAATAAACAAACAGGCTGCAAACTGAATTCTATAACACAAGGGACGTGTTTCCAGCAAACACACGTGGTGGGTGGTGGTGGTGGGTGGGGGTACCATGGGTACCAATCCTGACCACAGAGGCTCAGAGTCCCCTCTCTCTCCATAACATTTGTCTCTATCTGTTGGAATCAAGGAAAGAATAACCTCAAAAAAAGTGATGGATCTGCTGGGAGTATATAGGCTCAGGCCCTTATGCAAGAGATTGCCTGTTCGAGTCCCGACCAGGACCATCGTTTCCCACGGGTCTTTTCCCCCATCTGTCTCTCCCCATTTTGTGTCACACCACCGCTGTCCTATCTAATAAAGGCAAAAATCATCCAATAACGTGTTTAAAAAAAGGGCACTTGAAAACATGTCCTGTGTTGCATGAATTTGCACAATATGTGTTGTCAACTCCATGAAGATGAGTACTGTATATCTGTGCACATTTGTGTTTGTGCATGTTGCCTCAGGTTGCAGTGCTCTGAGCTCTCTGGGCCTCTGTGGTGTGGTGCTTGTAAAGCTTACTCTGGTCCTACAGCACATTTTCTAGTCATCTTATCCATCACCTCCTCAGCTAGAGGATAGACTGGCCTGAATATGGCCTCAGGAAGGTGCAGCCTGTGACTATTCCCGCAGGTTTATATCAGTCTCACTGTTTTGCTCTGCACTGGTTTGTCCCTTCAACTGTAGCAGCATTGCACTTGAAGGTCAACAAGTCTGTGGTCTGTTCAGCCAATCAGAAATAATGTGTTAACAGGGGAGTCCACCCCAGCTCACTGTGCCTGCTCCAAGTTGGAAACATGGCAGTGATTTTTGGTCTAACACATGATTTTGAACCATAAGATTATCAAATTAAACCTAGAACCGTTAGAAAAAATCAGATTAGGTTAACATATGTCGCAGCTGAATAACTACCACTCATGTGATTCGCTCACATTTTTTACATTAGTGTCCACTTCAGCAACATTCCCCCCTCTGTGCTGAGATTCCTAAATGACCCCTGGGTCGAAATTGGGAAAATATTTGAGACAATATTATGCTTTCCAGTGCTCGCTCTCCCTCACTCTCCCTGCGCCTTTTGTCTCACACACAGTATTTCATTGCCTTTTGTGCCGCGGGGAGTCTGCTGTCGGGCCGCGCTGTTTAAATCTTGGAGTGAGAACACACAGAGCGGCTGGTGTTTACAGTACAGCCACACTGGTTAAAAATACCCTCCCCTGGAAGTATAGTCACAGCGTTCACTCCAAAACACAGAGAAAAACAAGTTCAAGTGCACGACTATAACAGTGAGACACTTTACCGTAAAAACCCACGAGGAGGGCTGAAAGCGTCGGTTTAGCAGAGCTGTAAACTTTACATTGTGCAACTTTTTTAATGGGAGTTTCTTTTATGTCTAAACGGCCCACATTGACCTCCCTGCCTTTGATGTAGCTTAGACAGCCAGTGCTTTTCTTAAGGACAGTTGCGCAGGCTTGACATTGTACATTTCATTCAATCCCTCTGACCTAAGGCTACGTGATTAAAACACCAAGTGAGATTAAAGTGAACGCAGCCTCCCAGCGTTACTGTCTCATCATATTCTGAGACGCTCTCTCTGATGCTGTGTGTGAGCCATTGTGGCACAGAATAAAGGCAGGAAAACAGCGAAGTGTGCGCTTGTGCATACTAGAAAATAATCCTGCTCTCATGCAGAGGCTGCTATAATGGTACATACACACATATACACACTCACACCAGGCCCTGTGCTAGTTCAAAGGTTGGCTGACTAATGATCCACGAGAGGGACGCTTCACTTGTTTGTCAGTAATGCACACACAGATTTTATGTTACCCACATATATCTGATGTTATCACTCATGCTGCTCAGTCTTCTTTGACCAACACACCCACATCAGTACACACAAAGACACACAACCAACATAAAGAAGCTCTAAGTGCAAAAGTCTTTACAAGTTTCATCAGAACTTCTGTTCAGTCCTTGAGGAATTTGTCAGCTTCAGCACCATTTTCAAAATGATTCAAAGCTGTAGACATACACTGATATGAGACATTAGACAAAACAAAAGCAAAAAGATGTTTAAAGCCATGGTTTAACTGAGGTGAGCTCAGGTGTTCAAGAAGTCTGTTCAACAGAATAGAAACTAGAAGCTGCCTCCCCTTGTTTGGTTCTGATTCTGGGAGCACTGAGTAGACCGGTGCCAGGTGACCTGAGGGGTCCAGATGCTTGGTAACATAAAAGTAAATCTTTATAGAGTGCTTTATAGACCAGTAGTAGGATTTTAAAATCCATCCTCTGACGCACAGGAAGTCAGAGCAGTGATTTAAGGACCGGTGTGATGTGCTCTACTTTCATGGTGAGAGTGATGAGTCTGGCAGCAGTGTTTGTTTTTTAACTTTAAGACCTGTGAAGACATTATTACAGTTGTCCAACCTGCTGGAAATAAACGGCAAGAGCTTCCTTAAAGGAATAGGTCAATATTTTGGAAATTCCGACTTCCTGGACCCTGTGAGGTTGTTGGGGAATCAGCTGAGACTCCAGGAACTCACTGTCTCAGCCAACACACAGCTCCAGCATGTAACTTCCTGAAAACCATAAATTGTCATTTTTCTCTCTTTGGTTCTTGTATTTGGATTAAAGGGAAACTGGAGGACTACTGTATGTGTAAGAGGAGCTGTGTAAAGGCTTTAGTGGAGAGCTGTGTGAAGTGTGGGTCAGCAGTGTTTGTGCCTGAGGGCTGCAAGTCTGAGAATCTGGAGGAAGAAAGAAGTGAACTTCTGCTTGAGGCCAGTTGCTCCAGGCTACATTAGTGGCTCCCAAACTGCTGTCAGTCAGGGTTGCATTATGGGTAATATGGTGGGTCTAAAAAGGAAGATTAATGCCCGTATTTATAGTTCAGTGCCCACCAGGAGTCTGACACAGCTGTAGCAGCACCATGCTGAACTGTTACTTTAGCAGGTTACTATAAGGTCATCACACACTCACCTATACAAACACACACTGACACACGGGGAGTGTTTATAGTGTGTAGCAGATCATCTTCACCTCCACCTCAGATTTCCTCCATTTGTCTCTCTTTAGCTGTCTGTCAGCAGTCTCTCTGTCTACTCTGTTTTCTTAGCGTCCCTCTCTCTCCTTCCTTTATTCTCCTTCAATCCCTCCTTTTCACATCTTCCCACCACTTCTTTCTTTCCTCTCCGTCTCCTGTCACCGTCTCTCTGCTCGTTCCCATTCCCAGCATTCCTCTCTGAGTACTTCCCTGGCCTCAACCTTTCTGACTGGAGTCTTTTCTCTTATTCCACTCCCTCCAACTCACTTACTGCTATTTTCCCCGTGACCTTTACCCCCCTCCCTTTTTCTGCTCTTTTTTTTCCATCCATTTCACCATCATACTCCACCCCTCCCTCTCTCTCTCTCTCATTTGATTTTATATTTTTGTCTTTTCCTCTGTGATATTTCTAATGAGAAAAGCAGCAACACAGAGTTAACACTCACCTGGCCCAGTTCTGTCTCCCCAGCTATCACAGATAACCTTTCCTCTGCTGGGCAGACAGCCCCCCCCCCCCCCCCCTCTTCTCTTCTCTTCTCTTCTCTTCTCTTCTCTTCTCTTCTCTTCTCTTCTCTTCTCTTCTCTTCTCTTCTCTACCTGTGGCCTCAGCAGCTGCAAGAAAACATCTGGGAAAGCCACAACAACCGGTGTCAAAAGTGTCCAACCACGTATGGACAGGAAGAAAACATGCTAACACATCCTGTAACACAGGCTAACAAGGACAGGCTCTGTGTGTGTGTTGTTTTTAGTGTTGCAGGGAGAATGATTGCTGATGTTATGAGTCAGGCAAGAGGTCTCTGTGGTATTGACTCACGGCTTACACAGCAGCGGCAGTAGATCACTAGCTATCAACATGATTACTGGGTTTCCTAGGAGAGGTGGGGTTACACAGAGTAACAGCACCTATGCAGTCATATACATTAAACTGCACAGACTGGTAGTGCACACATGTCCCAGTGTTCGAGGTAAATGAGGTCCTCATAAAGCAAACACCACACATATTAGGCTTCTGGTAATAGAAGGTCAATTACAGCGTTTCTTTTGTAACTCCAGCAAAACAAAGTTTCACCTTTGTGGTTTTTTTGGGGGGGAAAAAGACCAAAAAAGTAATGTAGGTCACAAGAGCTGTTTAATGAGCTGATGAATCATGGTCATCACAGTCAATCAAGTAATTTAAAGGTGCTGCTCATCCGCTTGCACAAAACACCTACCAGTGGTAACAGAGGTCCTACAGTGGTAAAAATTCTGCTGTTTCTATGGAGACCATCTGTTTGGTTCTGTTAGCACTTTGTGATACCTGTTATCACTTTTGGAAAGACGATAAGATGAAAGGAGTGAGCTGCTATCTCTTTCTCCTGTTGTTTGGACAGGAGCTTCACCGCAGTCAGCGAGCTGGCACACTGTTCACCTGAGCACAGGAAAGACCTCCATCACACCTGACTGGAACAATCATGCCGTATGGCAGTAAACCACAGACTGATGATTACTAACAGGGGAGCTGGAAGAACACAAACAGCAGAGGGATAAATCATACACTCATTACTGATCACATCTACAATATAAAACCAGTCTGTCATCATTAAGGGCAGCTCTCAGTTGTGGCACACTCTTCCTGCATGCTTCTTTCTCTTCATCAATCACTTTAAACTCAGCTCATTTGCAGATAACACAGTTACGAAAAAGACAAGTCAAACAGTAACATTTTATATGATTCAATGATATGGAGAGAAGTTGTAGTGTTTTTATTTGGGCTGGGCTAATGTTTGAATCCCACTACATGTGGGAACAACCTGACTCCCATCACATGGTTGCATTTGAACAAACTTCATGTCCAGTGGCTCATCAGTGACAAAAAACCCTCTGTGGTTGCAGTTGGTAGTTTCCAGGTGTGAATGTTTGTAGCAGCATGAAAGTGAAACAGAGTGCTGCTGGAAAACAGCATCAATCATGCATCCCTGGGTTACATTTAAGGGCTGACTATGGGATGTTTTTGATAAATAAATAGAAAACACAAACCAAGCCTCAGACGCAGATGGCAGGATGAAAAGCCCGCTCTGGTGGGATCCTGGGTGGTGGTTTGTTGCTGTACCCTCCCTTGGCACGAGCTTTTACAGGGCGCTTAACAGAGCGAGCACACATGTTTTTTTGGAGCGGTTAGCCCTCACATTTAGACTCATCATTACCCACAACCAGCGTCTATGTTCTCATTACTTTTCCACTTTTTTTTTGTTTTCAATCCAGACATGTAGGTTTTCCTTATTTTCTGCACTTTGTATCTGCATTCCTTATGTAAGCACCAATAAAATGCCAAATGGAAATCATTACACTTTCTCATATATCTCTGTATGTTTACTCTGAGCTGCAAGGGATTTTCCTGCATGCATTTCATGGAGTCTTTCATTCAAAGCGCGTCACAGTGCCGTGTGTATGTTTAACATTAGTGTCCCGGGCCTTGCCCTGTACCCATCCTGTGTGTAAGATAGTGAAATCTGACTGATTTTAATTCTGAATGCTCTCCATCCTGTTTGGTGTCATCCTGGCGGTGCTGGACACTGATGTGTATGGCACTCCAAAGTTTACAGTTGTGGAAAGATCATGCAGGTCGAGGCAGACTCGGTGATCCTAATGGAGTCATGAGATCATAGGCCGACTCAGTGGAGCATGGCCCCTCCAGCCTCTGGACAGTCTGCACAGCATTATAGCAGCATTTGATGTGTCCATGGCCTTTTGGTAACAGTAAATGGAGTGTGAAAGTGCATGTTGCAAAGTTGCAGCTGGAGCCTTGTGGGTGCACGTCTGTGTCTGTGCGTCTGTGTCGATAAAAGTGAAACGAAATGAAATGAGGTTTTACAGTAATATAAATTATAAAGCAGCTTTTCAGTAGTGGGAGGTTTGGTGGTTCGGTTGTCTCACAGCGAGGAACACTTGGACTCTGGCCCTGGCCCTGGTTCTCTCTGTATGTGGTTTGCATGTTCACACCGTGCTCATGTGTGTTGAAGAGACTCTCATCCATACGTCTGATTATACATCACTCTGACTGGCATCACACTGGGTTTTACACACACCACAATTTGGAACAGGAGCAGCCAATTATAATTGGAGCTGACTGTATGTGAGGTCTTGACTCCGTGTTTTGGAAAGCCAGGTCTTAATGATCCACATCTCGCAGTCAACAACGTCAGGGCTGTTCTGTCGCCCCCTCAGTGTCCGGACTCTGCTCTTCCTCTGTGCTGCAGGTGGACCTCTGTTCCACCAAAGCACAAAGCACCTCTCCATTAAAAAAAAAAGTCATTTCCGCCTCACCATCACAACCTTATTGCCTCTGCAGTTCCACTATATTAAGTTTGCCTGTAAAGTGTGTTAACTCTGCCATTAATGAGTGTTAAACATGAACCACTGGCCCTTGACAGTGTCTCAAGAGATGGAGAGCTGAAGTCTAATTCCACCCTCCCCTGTCGCCATCTCCCTCCTCCTCCCTCTGCCTCCCTCCATCAGCCTCCCCACATGGCCAACAAAGCTCTGCTGTTTTGGGCCGGATCAAGTTTTCTCACAGGATAAGTCTCCTGACACACATTGGAGTTGGGTTTTATTTACTGGCTGCTGTTGTTGTTAATCCCACGTGAAAGCTCAAACTCGCTTTTAACAACCTTGAGTTTTTGTTGATGCATCCTCAGAGGCTTTTTTGGCGCTCTGCTCATTTCCGCTCCCGACTCAGCAGACTTGATTGTTGTCATTTTAAACAAGCAGTGGGTTTGTTGGATTACATCTGCAATGATGGCAGTGGCATTACCAAATTTATTACATCCACAGGGTGTCTGGCAGTCTGTTCCCTCTGTTCCTATTGATCTAGACTATTTACTATACATTCTTCAATGTTATAACATTGTGAAGTAGTAGAAACAAGAAGATGAATCTTTGCCTGTGTCGACATTGGGAGGTCATCACCTCAGCAGTGAACCTGTGAAGCCCTGGGTGAAGGCTGAGGTCAGATTTTCAGTCAGTGCAAACTTGAGCAAATGAGCAGCGTTTTCCCTCCATAATCCCTTAATGATGAGAAAGGGCTGTCGGCCATCTTGGACTTAAGAGTCTCATTACTGGAGCTCTAATGAGAGGACAAGAGGTTCTTTGTAGCAGCTACCAAGGTTCACGTGCTGACAGTCGATTAGCCAACATCCTGCCTGACCAAAGTCAGCTGTCTCTCCTGAGATAAACAAGAGGCTTTTTACTCTCTCTCACCTCATTCAATATTAATTCAAAGTCAGTGATTACATTTGAATGGGGGAAGCTGTGGCCCAGGGTCACCACTGTAAATCTCCAGGCTATACCAGCTCCTTAATTCATCTCATTTTAAAATGATCCTCTGAAAAACAAACAACATTGACGAGCAGCATTAATCACTGCGAATGTTCAGAGCCCCAGCTGATTGGCAGATTTGAATAACAATGATAATGTGAGTGGGAAGTGCTAAAAGAAGAAACACAGAGGGGAGAAGAGTCAAAGAGAGGCATGGAAAAGATTATGAGAGCGCAGCTAAAATGAGTCGAGGATATGATTCATGCACAGAGGCTTTGTCTGCCCTTCACTGTAAAAGCTCATTCAGCCTAATATAAACAAGGAACGTGCCACTGTCTGTTATGTGACATAAAATAACCTAAATTCAGATTTTTTTGTGTATTGACTTAGTTGTTTTATTTACAATCACCAATTCAACGTTTTTTTGTTTTTTTCATAATTTATCTGTGATCTGGTTCATTCAGGAGTTAGTGGAAATGACCAGCACACAAAACTTTCCAGTACAGTCATATGGAAGGTATGAGTACACCTGAAACAAAACAAATGTGTCACATGACCCTCGTCTGACTGGGGATTTCTGTCTGACACATTTTCAATCAAGTGATGAAATAATTTGTGTTTTAAAACAGATTTCTGTCACATTAAGTTACCATATCTCAGATCCAAGCCTCTAATTGGGTTATATTCTATTACAGTAACATATTGTGTCACGGGTGGATTGGGGCTTTACAGTGTTGAGGTGAACTGTGAGTCTGCTGTCATTCCACCCTTGTTGAACCAGGAAGTAAAAGAGTTGAAATCATTCAGACAGACAGATGACTCCTCAGAGAAGGGAGGGTGAAGCAGCCAATAGTAGCAGCTCTGCTTCTTTTATTATTTAGGACTTATTCAAAGAACATGTGGATGGTAGGAGTTAACTCGCGGCTGGATTGGAAGCAGATGCAGGCACCTCATTCAAGTTTAAAACCTTAATCGCTCTCTGTATCTGGCTCCTACTCTTTGGCCTTGTGGAGAGAACAGCTGAAGGTAAGATATCTACGGGCGGGGGGAAGTGTGTGTGTGTGTGGGGGGGGGTGGTTCGGATGTGGGGGAAAGAAATCAGGATGGTGGGAAAGAAAAGTGTGAGCCTGAAGGGAGAGGAGGAATAGTGATAGTTGTGTCAGGGACGCTGCCTCACACCATAACTTAAGGAACTGAATATTACTCTGTAGGTTAGAGTTGGAGTGGAGCCATTTGAATGAAGCTGCAAGAGGGTGTGAGAGCAGAAGAAGAAGGAGAGGAAGTGGATTGAGGGTGGAGGACTCAAACCTTATGCCAGGCTGATCTTATGGGACTGGGAGGTGGATGTGGTGTAGGCCAGGTGCTACATGTCAAGGGATACCCATGGTAGTTAGTATGGATGTGAATGAAAGGTCTGTTCATGACCTGTACTTCTCTCCATAATCTCTGCATAATCTGCCAAAAGGGAAATTAAAATGTACTTGCCACAGGCGTGGAGCGCTTGATCACACCCAGTCACACTCATCTCTCCATGCAGAGGAGTGTGTTGATGAGTGTATGCAGGTTTACGGTCGTATGGAGACCAGCAGCCTTCGGCCCCTCTCCTCCAACTGTCATCAGATCAGCACTGGTTCATATTCATTTCCGTGAGTTTGACAGGAGCCATTAGTCTTAGAGAGGGGGCTTAAGCTCCAGTGTTCAGGGGGTAAGGATCCTCTCACACGGGGAGCTGCACATACAGTGTGTGTTATACAATAGCCCACATCACAGAGAGGGAAAAGCTGTTGGACAGACAGTACTGGAAGTGTGGGAAAGATGAAATGTCCTCCTCAGCCAGTGCACTTTAGATGCTGGCAAATACCATGAGGTTACCTGTTTCTAGTCATCTGTCCTCAGAGAAGAGCTGCTCTATGACTTTAAATGGGAGTCCTCCTAAATATGAGTTCAGCAGGTTATGATGTTGGATTTATGCAAAGCCTGAGTCAGTCCAGGAGCTTCATTGACTGAAAAGTGTCCATGCAAGAAGAGTCCTGGGTTCTCAAAAGGACCTTTTCAACAAGTGACTTCTTAAAGGAACCTCCTAATGTGCTTTGAGGACTCACTCAAAATGTTCCTCTGCAATCTGTGACCTGAAGAACTGTGGACGCTGTGGTGATGTAGGTCTGTTCAGGAGCCTGTAGTAGTTGAACGTTCATCCAGGAACCTCGTCCTATTGGACAGGTTCCTGAGACACCTTTACTGTAACTTAGCAAATTGGATATGTGAGTAACCTCAGCATAACAACCTTAGGTTTTTACAGTGAGGAAAACACAGCAACTGACAGAGCATAATAACTGTTGATGGTCTCATGTGTCTGCTGTCTGATATTTGCATGAAGCACCAGGAGGACCTGTAAGCTGTGCAGCAGCAGATCTCAGGCAGGCTAAAGCCACAGCAGCTGAGGCCGTATAGGGTTGCCCCTCTGCTGACTGTGCTGTTCACCAGGATGTTTGAGTTCTCCTGATGGCTGTGCGGCTCCCCAGATGTGTTGAATGAGCAGGAGGAGGAAGGGCTGGTCCCAGGGTAGCCTCCTGGCTGTCTGCTGGTCAGTCCCATGCAGCATTTCCCCCAGTGCACGCAGCAGAGACCAAGAAGGAGAAAGGACCTGAGGGTTGAAAGGTAACGTCCTCTCCCACATCCAACAAAACTCCACTCGATGACGGATCTCTGGATCGGTCCAGCAGCAGAACCCTCCCACCCAGCACTCACTTCCTCTCAGTCTCAGGCTGAAGGTCACTCCAGTACAGTGGCTGTTCAGCAGGGGTGACTTGGTTAATTGGGACAAACTGCCAGACAGGCTTGACATAAAGGTCCAGGGCTAAATTTAACAGGATGCCTGTTGCTCTGACCCGACCCAGCAGGGATGGTGCGGAGGAATGGAAAAGATAAGGTGTTTGGTTGAGGTGTTTGAGGGAAAGCTGCATCCCACGTCTTCCCCTCCCCTTCTGGATTCATAACGGCCTCAGTATGCATGAAGTAACCACTCTAAAGCTGTGTTTCAAGTTGAACTTAGTGGTTGTTGCACATTTTCCGGTTCAAAAAATACCATAAAATAAACTCGTAGAACTGCAACTTTTACACACTCTGTGTTAACATACAGTATATGTACTGCACATGTGCATGTGCGTGTGTGTGCATGTGTGTGAAATTAACGCATGCCTTTTTCTGTGGGTGTGTGTGAGCCTCATTTTCCCAGGTCTCCACTGCTCCAGAGTAGCAGTTGGCGCTGTAAGGCCAGGCTGTAACACTTTAATAGTGGAGTTGTTTACTCTTTATACCAGCCCACTTCTCCCCCATTTTGGGAGGGTTCCTCCGCCTTTGGCACAGCAGCATGTAGACATTTTTACAGCTTAGTGTGCTCAACACCATCGTACTGATGGATTTTTATGGTCCAATGGTTCGAGTGTGTGTGTTTTTATAATAACTCCAGGTTATGCAATCAGAAAGCCGGATCAGCCCAATGTTTGATCATAGCACTGAGCTCCTCCTGTAAACTCAACAGGTTGTATAGACTGCGTATGCTCTGTGTCTGGGGTTACACTTCATCCAGTGTTTCCTATAGGTGCCACCTCCAGATGTTGTAGCCTTGCAGTGCAAAGTTAGTTCATTGTCAGAATCAGGAGTTTCACATCAGCTGAATAGTGTGTTTAGTCCATAGCTGTGCATCTACAGCCAAAACTCCGGTGTGAAAGCAGCGTTCATATAAACTGGCCGTATATTAACCCAGAGTAACCGCAGCAAACTTTACATGAACCACAGCTACCTCCAAAAGCCTCGGTGCGCACATTCCAGAGGACCTGCAGATTCTTCTAGTTAACATCTGACATTTTCACACTTGTTCCAGTGGAAATGTCAAAGCGGCACCTTGCAGCACAGTGGGAGCTGGCTACACTGTAAACATGGGCGGCTCTACTGGGACATCGTCCCCAAACTGTGGCAGTGTTTCCCACGGGGCGTTTGTCAGCTTCTTCCAGACAGCAACACCTGACAGTCTGCCCAGAAGGTGTTACAGTGTGCATTGTGCTAATATCACAGGCTCCAAAGGCTTCACAGAGGCACTATAATTATTCTGCTCTGACTTGTGGGGGGAAAAGTGCTGTTACAATATGATGATTAAAGGTGATCAGCGCTTGCCAGGAAGTTGACATTTTCAATATTTGGCTGCAGCAGCGGTTCTCGCATCGCACGCACCCTTCGACTTTTCATCTTGTGAAGGGTAACGGTTCCAAATGGAGCAGTTGGGAACATGACGCAAGTGTGTGATGGGGAAAAACTGATCAGGTTGATAGAGTTTGGTCCTTGTGTTTCAATGTGAAGGATTGTAGATGATTAAAGCTTTTTTTTTTTCAACCAGATTGTAGTGTTCATGAGAAAGAGTGTTTGTCCTTGTAATGTTTCACTGCAGTCTGACTCAGATCAGATCAGTATTGAAGGCAGATTTGTGAAATAGTCTCTCTCTGCTTGCAGGTGTTGTTCCTGTAGAATGAATCTATTCAAGGTTTTTCTCAGTCACAAGAGATAATTACATCTTAATTTATAACAGCTATTTAAGCAATCTTTCATTATTCAAAGTATTAGTTGAAGCTGTCAGCACCTTTGAGGGATATAAGAAAGAGGGACACTTCAGCATAAATGAGTCATTTTGTCAGCAGACAGTCGGTGTATGAGGAGGTGGGGGGAACATTAGGAGGGAATTATGGGTACATTTTCCACCGCTGTCCTCAGATCTGCCAAGCCCAAACACCGAGCTGAGGCAGCAGCCAGCTTACTTAGTGGCTGCACTCTGTCTGTCCTCAGCATATGACACTTCAGTTAATGTTTTGGGCTGGAGCATTAGCCGCACCGAGCAAAAGTATGTTTGCCTTGGAAGTGGCGGCAGAGCCGGTGAGCACTGCCATCCATGTCAAGTGGTACACCGTATAATACCGTCCCGGGTGAACTTGGACGCCTGACGTGAAGAATTACATCTGTGGTTATTTCAACACGAGCCTGAAGTGGTCGGCCCGGAGGCTGCGTCGCATCCAGAGGTCAGCAGGGATGTAATTAGGGGAAATCTGTTTAAATATTTTAACGTATTTATTGATGCTCTGTGACATGTGGAATTATGCCCCTCTTGCGTCAGGACTGCACAGGCTTCCCAGCAACTTCTCTTTAGCGGCGAGCCTCCATCTGTCCTCACTGGAAAAATCGCTCAAAACCTCCGTCAGCAAAGCCGAGCGTTCGCACGTTTTCCTGTATCAATACTCTTTGCAGGCTTCCATAAGTCACACTCGGCCTGAGGCGGCTCGCAGTTGGCGTTTCTTCCAATTTTGTTATCTGGCGCCCGGTCAATACCCTCCTCTTCTCTGAGATTTTACTGTGAAAGAGCAGATTTCTCTGTCTCCACTCTTGCTGTCTCTGTTTGTCCTCCACTCCACCTTCAGTTTCCACCACACAACCATCATCGCACACATGCACACACTTTCCACAGCTCCACTCTTCATGCAGTCACTGAAGCTTTAAGAAAAAAAGGCAGTCCAGAGGTCACAGAGGCACCGTGGTTTCAATCTGAGCTGGAGAGAATTTGAATAAAGAAGCCTATAAGTCTGCATAAGTGCCCTTGAGCAAGGCACCGGACCTCCAAGTCATCTGCTGCTGCTGAGTGGCCAGCAGATGAAGACTTCCAGACATGAAAGTGTGGAACATTGTGAGCATGAAGTCAGGCTTCACATACATGCATGCTAAGTCAACCTTCCCTGGATAAATAAAAACTTCTTTTTTTTTTTCAATCCAGATTTAGATCCAGTTATCCTCACGTCCCACTGCAAACACATCAAGGCCCAAGAGCAGCTTTTTTATGGTGCAACATATTTTGTCCATAACTCACAAAAATATAAAAGAGCTATCTTTTTCAGCAATGTTTTTTGAATTCATCTCTCATGCCAGACACACAAACACAAGAAGTCGGGCTCTTCCAAACGTCTGGAACTCAGAAATGCACAGCGGACCATAAAATGCTCTGGGGTGGTCGGCTGCTCTGTGCACTAACAGGCTGCGTCCAGCTGATGAGGACTGTTTACTCCGGTCAGCTGCTGGGAGCCTCAGACCCCTCCGCACAGCCTTGTAAACACAGCACAAGTTATCTGGAAGTTATCTTTCCTGCTGTCTGTGCACAACAGTGGCCGCCAGCCGCTGCTCCCTCACCCTGAGCCTGCTCAAGTTATTAGAGAAGCCTCTGCTTTGTGTCCATTTTGAGACAGAAACTGGAAATTTTCAGCCAGTAGCTCGTAATTGCAACCTTTGTACGTTCCGAAAAAACCAGCAGGGAAATATAGACAGAAGAATTTCTTTAACCGAAGCCACTGCTAATATATCATCCCAGTATTATTTGGGAACGTTGGCTAGCTTGTCCTAACTGCACAGCGTGGAATTATGTTACTTTTAGCAATACAAGCGTGATAAATAATGTTGTTGTGCCTTCACAGGTGTTGACGGGAGATTTGAGGAAAGTCAGGGTGGAGAAAGTTTCCTACTCGGAGCCTTCGCTCTGAGGGCTGCTCTGTCGTATTATTCATTTGGAGAAGTCAGAATTTCCAGCTCTCTGTCCTAGTGATTCACTGAGCTCCACTCACTCACACAGACAAGATACTGACTTTGAGGAGGGAGGATCCATGAAGCAGTCGCAGCCTGAAGGCCGCGCTCGCTGCACGGAGCCAAACGCAGACCTGCAGCTGGAAGCATGGAGTGCAGCAAGAGCGAGCGAGAGAGCATGTCAGACAGCCAGAACAAGAGAGAGAGAGAGAGACAGGGGTGCTTCACACCCTCACATGTGATAAACACACAACTCAGCGTAGAGATGATGTTTTTCTGCATGTTTTGTTCTTACGTAATATTAATGAATAATCTGACAAAACAATTTGGTCCAAAATGATTGTGTTCTGGAATGACCCGAATACCCTCATCTTCCTGAAAATACAGAAGCAGGAGGTAAAAGTTAAAGTTTGGATGCAACAACTTCCATCTTTTCAGATTTCAGAGGTCATATCAGTGTCTGTACAAACTAATACATTTAATACATACACATGAAAGTACATTGATGCCCATCCACAGGAGTGTTGTAGCTCTGTATCAGAAACCATCTATACAAACACCTGAAATCCCACCACATGAAGTTAACTGCCTGACAGCTTCTCCCAGCTCAGTAACAAGTAAAACATATGATCCATGCTGCTTCCACCACTGATACACATTCCTGATAAAACCCAGTCAGGGAGCTTCATTGCCTCCAGAGCTCTGAGTGTCTGTCTGACAACTCAACTGCTGAGTTTTCAAGGTGAAACTGGTGGAGCAACATTTCCAAAAGTCTCTGCAGTAGTGCGGACTGACTGTAATGGAAGTTAGTGTCTCTGTCAGAGTAAGTGAGCGTCTTAGGTTTTGTGCTGTGGAGTATCAGACAGGCTCCAACAGTCACATCAAGGACTGAGATACTTTTAGAATAGAGATCCAGGCTCAGGGTAAGGGAAGGACAGGGACTCATTTCCAAGGACGCATCAGCAAGAAGGACACATCAGCAAGGAGGACACTTGCTGACAGTGGTCCCGTCCTTATTCTGCAGGTTTTCAGATGAACTAACAAAACCCAGCACCTGAGAGCACAGCTTTCACCCCGACCTTACTTTGAAATAGGAAGGACTGACTTTTGAGAGCATTATCATAAATCATGAGGCACGTATTCAAACAATCTGTGACTCTGCAGATTGTCCAAGAATGCAGAGGGAGTTTTTCTCAGGCTTGTCGTATAATAACATGAAGACACGAGCGCTGATTTGTGTGATTTTAATTGGAATACTTTAGGAGACGTCTTGGCATCTGCGAGGGAACGTCACTGAAGTGGGGAGATTGTGCAAAGTGACCTCTGTTCCTCTGTGAGAAGCTGGAGATGATTCAAACTGCATTTCATTAAACAGTGAGGAAATGCAGACCACAGCCCCCCCCCCTCACACCCCACCCCCTCCTACCTCTTGATGAATAGTGTTTCAGGGAGGGCGCAGTGTGGGCTAATTTAAATGCAGTCATAATTGTTTCAGTGGTCAGTTTTTATAGTGGGAATGTACGAGGACTTTGATTGCCAGTTAGCAGATATTTTGCATGGACAGAAACCAGCTTTTCACTTGGCTCTCAGACACCAGCTCTGATCCACATCACAGTCCACGTCAGTTCTGAGTGGGGAGCATTTGATTGCAAATATGATTTAATAAAAACTCAGTAAAAACCTCAATATAATCCAACAACAAATCACTAACTGCCTCACAGACATGAGCAGATAAGACCAGATGGAGGATAAATAGCTGATTCTAGTGCAATAAAACACAGCCCCTCCATGCATAATATTAAGCTAATATGCACAGACATAAGGCAGTGTGATTTTATATGCAAATGAAGCAATCAAATCTTACTTTTACTGTTGAGTGTGTGCATTGGCTCTAACTGCGCTTCATGTGCAGCATCAACTGTTGGCGTTACATGAAATGACCTCATCACATCAGAGGGTCATGCAGGTTAGTGCTATTTTTATGGTTCTCTTCATTGTTGCTGTTAATGAGAGAAACGCTGGGATCAGAGAACAGTAACAACACCGCTAAAATAAACTGAGTGAAGTAAGAAACATGAGCGGTGAGATGAAGGAACAAACAGACTCCTGGGTTTTTTCATTTCTCTGCTCCTGAATGGGGCGCCGTGCAGCTTGCAGCAGCAGACGGTGGTGATGTGTCTTGACAAGAGTTTTGACCATTGTTGCGTTGATAATACCAGAGGTTATAACACGTTCTCTGAGCGTCTCTTCAGGGCACATCGGAGGGTACGGTAAATCGCTATTTGAGAGAAGAGAAGGAGCAGGCATGCTAACATCAGTAGGAGAAGTTTGTATCCACCTCTGGAGACAGCTGCTGGTAAATGATTGATGTTGAGCTCACAACATTTCTCTCAGACTGGGAAACAAACAGCTGCTCATGCTAATGCACGAGCAGCTGCATTAGCAATGACAACACTTAGAACCATCTCCTTTAATCAATCGTTTCTGGGGGGTTAGAGTTAATAAATTGTCCAAACTGACCCATAGACATCTGTGGAAGTCCACAGGTATGAAAGCCAATGTTTCATGTGTGGCCACTTCATATGCACTGGTTTAGATAATCTGCCCTCTCAGCGCTCATGCCTCTTGCCCCCATCAGACTTTGCTGTTGCCCAGCAGCAAAGTTCTGCAGCTATAAACAAGCTCTACACTGAGCTGAATTAAAAAGTGTTGATGAGCTGTGAAGAGGTGGTTGGCAAACGGTGATGAGAAAAAAGTCGAGACAATGAGGAAAAGAATTTATGGAAAACAGGACCCAAATGGGCTTATTAGGCCATAAATCACTGTTAACCAGCTTTGTTTATGCACATTTTCTCATTAATTATCATGTGAAACTTTTTCTAAAACCAACTGAGACGCAGGCCTGAGACCTGGGCCTCTCCTCTGGCCGGTGTCGTTGCGGCAACACAACCCTCCCTTCCTCCGCCTCAGTGAGGAATACAAATGTATAATTAAGCTCTTTTTCCCCTCGTCTCAATATCTGTGCTGTTTGGTGGTTTGATGTTTGCACACGGGATTCACAAGCTCAGCATTTCATCGCGATAATAGCAGCTTATTTAGTTCTAAGTTACTGCGCAGCTGGAGGAGTCTCCTGTTAGACTAAGTGTTTTCATATTCTCCTCTCACATCTTCCTCTGCTGCTCTAATGAAGAGAAAAGTACTTTTCAGCTTTGCTCCCCTTTGTTTTTATGATTTTATTTCGCTTCTTTGTTTTTATTGCTGTTCTCCTCAGATTTACATCACATGGCTCTGTGACTACAGAAACATTTCCCAGCCTCAGTTTATGTGGAGAATTTGAAGCCGACTGATCATGAGACAGATGCAGAGCACAGTTTCGCAAGCTTTCCTTGTGGTGCAAGAAAGTTCAAATGACTGGAAATGTAAATCAGCAAACAGCTCTTTTATTTCTATACATCTGGTTAGAATTGGTGCTTTACAACTCTGTTTGACTCTGATTGTTATCAGGCTGATTCACTCAGATAATGTTGCTTCAGTCTGATAAGCAAATAGCAAGCAGCAGTGAGAGGTGGCAAAGCGCAGTGTTCCTTTTCTTCTGGAACAAGAAACAGTAGCTCTTTTATGAAGCCTCATAACTGATGCCATGTATAGTATAACTGCTGCTGATAGTGCTGCTCCATCATCCAGTGAAAAGGAGCATGACCCCTCCGCCTTCATCTGCTACCAACACCACTGAACAATAAAGGTGCAGCGGCAAAGTAAGGCTGGTTGTGTGTGTTTCAGTATCAGCCTGTATCTAGATTCCATCGTGTGTGTGTGTGTCTGGGAGCTGGTGGATTCGCCTCAGTGGCTTTGCCGTGGTGATAAAGCAGCTTGACTCTCCTTTGATGTTGCGAGGTGGAGGCCGGTCTCGGCAGGAAGCAACAGGAACAACCCGTCTGTCGGGAAGACCTCGTCTGGCCGGACCGGCATGTGTCTGGACTCAGAGAGGGAACACAGCCTCAGCCAGGAGCACGCAACATTCATGTGCTCTGTCCTCCAGTCAGATGTGGCTGAGAGATAACCTCCTAACATGTGTTATCAGAGGAGGAAGAGAGGAGAGGGCAAATCCATGCATGGGACAAGCCTTTACTGACCTGCTGCCTCCTGACTAAGTCTTCTCTAGTATTCAGATTTGAGTGCTGCAGTTTCTGCACAGCTAAGAAAGAGAAGAAGTCAGAGTGTGTCTGGAAGTTAAAAACCCTGAGAGAAGAGAGACAACTGTGTCGTTTCTTGGTTATTGTCTCTCTGTCTGTAGGTGTGTGTGTCAAGTATCTTTCCTCCGGAGCTTCAGTGTGAGCGCTGGCTGCTCACAGACAGAGAGCTGTCTAATGTCTGTTTGAAGTGACACTGCGATGCTACCTGAGTTTGCAGAAACTCTCAGAAAAGACTTTCTGTTCTTCTGAGCAGTCTGGAGGTATACCTCAAAGAGTGTGTGTGTGTGTGTGTGTGTGCATGTGTGTGTGTCCCCCAGATGAAATACAATCATATACCTCTAAGATATCTTGGTGTGTGTGTGAGAGAGAGAGAGAGAGAGAGAGAGAGAGAGCTAGCAGACGAAATAAGATCTGCCACAAAGGCAAACATGGTGGTTGAAGCTGTGTGTGTGCTAACAGGTGAAATAAGATCTTCTACAAAGACAACTGTGTCACTTGGATTTATCGTGTGTGTGTGCATGTGTGTGCATGTGTGTGTGCATGCCTGCAGACAAAATAAGATACACCACAAAGGCAATCCCAGCATTTGGAGTTTTTGTTGGTGTACGTCCGTGTGTGTCACAGTCAAACAGAAAAACCCTGTTAAACCTCAAAGGCAGGAGTAATGTTTGTGGTTATGGCTTGTCCGTGTGTGTGTGTGTGTTCCTGGGAAGCTGTCGATGTTGACATTCTCCACGGAAACTCCCCCTCTGAAGTCTCCTCCAGTGGTCGGCTTGGGTTCCTCACAATCCCACCTGCGCTAAGTGACCCATGCATACCTGTCAGCCGGCTTCTGACGCTCAGCCCGCGAGCTTTGAAGTACCTGAAATGTGTGTGTTTACAGTAAGTGCGTGCGTGTCTGCGTGCATGTGTGTTTCTGGACCAGATTCCCAGCTGGCCACACACAGCCACAGCTGCTCTTTTGCACACTGTGCGTGCTCTTGCTGTGTCTCTTTAAGGAACTGAAATACTCAGGAAAAAATGGTTTTACCTTTGGCTGAGTTGGAAAAACAAGAATGATGAAGGCTGAGGGAAAAAGGCTGTAGCTGTGGGTGGTGATGTAGGTCTGTCAGTCAGTCTGTCAGTCAGTTCTCCAGCTGGAGGTGGCCACAAGATCATATCACAATGTTTTTAGTTTAAAGTACAAGAACGTCCTGTGTTGAGTCTCACCGTAGATTTAGTTAAACCCATGGTCACATGACCTGCTGAAACTCAGAAATAAACCTCTGCTTCCTGCATCAGCTCTGACTTTACCTGAAAGTCCTTATAAGAAGCTGTGATCGGATCTTCTCGCCGCTTTGATGCATCTCGTGGATGGTTTCCTGCTCGCTGCAATCCCTCGCCCCGTCTCATGTTTCCCTGACAACGGGCAGGTCTGTCATCTCAGGACAGACTGCAGCTCCACCACCACCTCAGATCCTCAAGCTCCTCTCAGGATGAATCGTGGTAACTTCACACCTCGCTTTATCATGAACTAAAACACCTGTGAGACATGCCCATCAGCCTCAGCTGCGTTGTGTTTAATGCTCTTATACCAGTGGGCTGTTCCCAGGGGAGGCTGTGACTCAGGAGGTAGAGGGGGCCATCAGAGGTTTGGCAGTTTTTCTTAAGTGTATAGATGAATGGATGTGATGGGTGAATTTACGGATGAAAATGCTTGAAATCTGTGTCGTCCATTTCTGTTTATCTTTAGGTGATTGGAGTCATGTAACACTGTCTGTGTGTATTTCTACAAACAGTCATGTGAGTCCAGGTGGGATCTCTTGGTGTGTTGTTGCAGTCAACATACAGTGTCAGCTCATACATCAAACAGTATATGTACATCAAGTAAACAAAAGGAGAACCCACACACACAAGTACAATCTCAGGTGAGAAGCAGCAGTGATGTATCTACGATGTTATTACATGATCTCATTATCTTCTCACATGCACACACACAAGTGCACACACACACACACACACACAGGTTTTTTGACTAGACTGCATTTATAACAACTCTGTCCCCATCTTATCCCCTCTTAGCAGGAAGCAGCAGATCACGACTGGTTCCCAAGAGGATAAGATAATACAATAATCGTAAAAACCTTCCTCCAGCACTCACCACACACACACACACACACACACACACACACACACACAGCGGGACAGTGGTGCAGCAGCACCTGTTTGGAAGCTCTCCAGCTCCGCCCGGCTCCTTTCAAATCACCTCCCCACTGTAGCCTTTCATGTATTTTACAGGCTTGTATCCAGTTAAGTGCTGAGCAAACCAGGCTTGTTGTTGTGTAGTTATCCCACTTAAGACAGGTTTTGCACCCGGCAGTTCTGCACAGCAGCTGGATCAACACAGATAGTATTCAAAGAAGAATCAGTGAAAGCACTTGCTGTTGTTTTATGCTGAACAAGCAATACAATTCAGCTCTCCATGGCCTGCTTGAAATAGGACATAAGCACTAACTATCTAACATGTTTTCAAGGTGTTGTGGGAAAACCTCTTTGTACCCTAAAGACTACTAATCAGCATTTAAAGTATCCTCCTTATCTTACACACCCCCTCTGGACCAGAATCAGCCATTAATCACATTCCCAAGATGCACTTTTCTGCGTGGAGCTCTCAGCAGCACCAAGATGAAATCCAGGAGGGATCGCCTCGGCCAGGAGGAGTTCCTGTGTTGCAACTGTTCTCTTAGCCCATTTCTCACAAGAGAAAGGAGGAGGCGGGAGAAGGAGCAAGATGCTCCAGGGAGCAGCAGCAGCTGACACTGTCGGAGTTCATGAGAAAGGAAATGCTGGGAATAGAAAGGACTGGTGAAGATCAGAGGGTTAATGAGCTGCAGAGTCTTTTTTTGTGTTTCATGGCTTTGCCTGAAGAACCAGAACTCAAAAATCAAACCAGCCGTGAAGAATGAGTTCCTCCTATCAGTCTGTGACAGTTACATGTGCATCGTCTTTGCTGCCTTCTTCCTTTTGCTGTAACACAACAATGAGTCTGTATGTTCCCCGCCTGTGAAATCCATCAAAATCCTCAGTGTCTGGTAGCTTTTCCCATGAAGGGTTTTGTGGGCATAATAAATAATGGCTTTTACAATATCTACAATATCTGTCCAATATTGCAGGATAAGTGCAGAGTGAACGAGGGCCACCAACAGAAACTCAAAAACCAAAAGCCAAAGAAAAAGAGTCCATATAAAGGAGAACAAGGACGTGGATCCAATGATTTTCTTTCTTCATGGAGCAGTTTATGTTGACAATCTCTCTGACCAGAGATTGGTGTTGTGGTCAGTCAAGGGCGACATCCTAGACAAAACCGCCGCCCCGCCTCGGGATCAGAAACTTTCAGGAGCGGTCGTGTTGCGTCTCACCGCAACAGCCGATTTTTCAAGGTCCTGATCTCGGCAGGCCGTATGACTTTGCGTCTCCCCACATTTCAAGGTCTCTGGCAAACCGAGGCTGCCAGCAGCTGCTGCAGAGAGCCGGATGCTGTGCTTCCACATCGTCCCATCCAGAGTGGAGGGGTAAATAAAAGAAGAACAACCATGTAAAACATACAAACAGGAAAGAGAGGGAGCTGAGATGAAGAGGGAGGAAAGAAAACAAAAGGAAAGGAGGATATGAAAGCTTCACAAAGAGACAGACAAACTCAACAGTTGTCTTTTTCGCTAATTAAAAGTTTCTTGTTTTCATCTGATACACGAGCTGACAATGGTCTGGCAACGATGAGGTCTCATGTCAGTGAACCGACGCCGTTTCCATCTGGTCTCATTTCCTGCTTGATGCAGATTGAGAGAGATGAGGGATGGCGGCGCGGAGCCGCTCGCCGCAGGAAGGAAGCGTTATCAAGCGGATATTGAGCGAGGATGCTCCGCAGAGTCATTTGGAAGCAACAAACCCCAGGAAGCAACTTCAACCCTCCTCCTTCTCCTCCTCCTGCGTTACCGTGGTGACAGCCCCTACAAATCCACTGACACACTCACGAGATCACTATCTAGCTCTGGAAATAATTAGCTGGGTCTGGTTAGGAAGAGATAAACTGCCTTTATTAGGACTTTGATATCCTAATGAGAGGGGATCGGAGGCGTACGTTTGATACTGTTTAGGAGTCATGATAAGAGATAAGAGATAGAAGGAGCTTATCAGTGACACTGTAGGAAAGGAGATTAGTCTCCGAGCATTACTAGCAACCTAACATAATACAGCAGCTAATGATGTGTAACAAACATGCTTACCCTTGCTTCTGCTTTGTTCAATATGCAAGAAAGACAAAAAGAACATTATGAATATTGTTAAATCATCATTTGTTTGACAGCGTCGCCTCTGCAAAGACTTCTCCAGTTTGTTCTCTGCGCATAATTCAATTTGACAATTACACAGACACACCATTCGTCTTTAATGTCATGCTAATTGCGTTTACCGGTGGTCACGGAGATGTGTTTGTTTGTTGGCTCCCCCCCCCCGTCAGTCACAGGCAGCCACGTGCTCAGCTCTCTCAGAGGAGGCTCTGTCCGTCTGTCCAGTCTCGTGGCAAAGCTTGGAAAAAGAGCAACCCGCGGCAAGGAGCGTTTTCACAACCAGAGAGCCTGTCATCCATAGAAGAGCCAAAGATTTGAGAGAGCTGCGGAGAAACAGGAGACAGCTAACATGTGCTGATGAGGGATGGGGTGCTCAGATAAGAGGGTCCTGAGTTTCTTTTATCAACTAAACATGGAAATGGCTTTACTTGCACCCCCCTTCCCCCAGTGCCATCCATGCTTAGACTTTTTCACTTTCATACCATGTTTTAGCTCTGATGCACACATACTGGGCATGTGCAAGTCAGTGTAAACAGGAAGCAGATTATCTCCGCTGATGTTAGTCATGGAAAATACTGTGAACATTAAAGACTGTTGTAGCATTAAAGCACATAATTCTAGCAAACAAGTTCAGTAACACCACTGGTAGTCAAGGCAGATAAGACCCAATCAGGCTGTGACCATCCGTGTCTGTCCACCCCCCCTCATCATATCAGCTATTCGCAATTGGATGATTGGATCATGGTTAGATTGCACAACCTTGGTGAGGAGTAAATGTAGCACAGTAAATGACTTTTAAAACTGACGCGTAGAGTGTGGATGTTCCTGAGAGAACAAAGGTGGTCTGATTGCGACCAGCCCTTTTCAGCCACTCTTCCAGAAAAGACAGTTCTCTGCAGTGCATCTCCCCAAAGGCAAAATAAATCCTCATGTATTTCCTATAGATGCGTCCTTCCCTGTCCTCCTCCAGGACCACCTCCTCTTGCTGTCTGTTGAATGTGCAGCAGCAGTATGGATTAAAAAGGATAGACTCATGCTCAGAGACACTAGTCTTTCACTGCTGCTAAATCACAGAGTCTCTGGCATCGATCAGCTCTCCCTTTAGCTCCCTGCACATGTGCTGTGTAACTCAGGCCAGTGAAAAAGGAAAGTGTCCTTCTAAAGCGGGAGAGTAAAAAAACGATGAAGCAATAGACTTCAAAGAATCAGAGAATTTATAGAGAAATCATCCTCTCCTTTCTCCCTTGACCCCTCTCTCTCCCCCTCTGGTGTGTTTTGTTGCACAACTCACTTGTTGTGAATAACACCAACTCTGAGATATTGGTTGTCTGTAGCTCATTTCTCACGGCCGTTTTCTAAAAGCCCCTGTTGCAACGACCAGTTCTCTCATTCTCCCTCCGTCTTTAGGGCTTTACAGAACTAAATGACCCTATCAGTGTTTGATGTGCGTCACTGTTAGGCAACCCTCCAACATGCAGGCTGCCACATTCCTCTGGGGCTTGGGGTAAGGTGAGGAACCTTCCCAGTTTCAGAAATGTGTTACCACTGGTTTGTTTGACAAATGTTGGGGGGTCAAAGGTCAACCCTTGAAAAGAGCATGCTGGCAGGGTCTTAAGGAAGTTTCCATGACACTGACAGCTCAGGGATGGGTGGTGAGAATGAGTTAATTTAGGACAAAATTTTATGTTGTCATGGTTTCTAATTTCTTCCTTCAATATGGCTACAGAGAGACTTGATTCCACTTTATTATTTGACTGAAAAGGAAAATGTTGAATTTGTTGATATATGTTGGTATAAATTTAAAACGTAAAGAATGCTTGAGTCACACCAGCCCTCACTGGTTAAACAATCCTGCTAAAGAAGTGTGCACAGGTACCTCTGTGTACATAAGGAGTGTGTTATCAGGGGGACTGGGTCTTGAGATAAGGGTGGTACTAACCAGCCCTGTCCTCACCAAATAGCTGGTTCTGTTTACTGAAGGTCAGCTGCTGTTTACCTGACCGCTCTGAGGTCACTGCGGCTGTGGGAACGAGATGTAGGTGACACACATTCCATTGTTTGCTCATGTGGGTTCAATATACCTGATGCTCTGCAGGCTGGTGCTGATGCTGTGGAGCATATGTGATGAATTACAGCACAATGTGATGCATGAGCAGGTTCATCACTTCATACTACAGTAAATGACTGGCAGATGTAAAGAGGCTTGATCAAAGGCACTGACAGTAGCTGCTGTGTGTGGTGCACACTTTTGACCTGTGCTGTGCCATAACTCAACTCTCACAACAAACACTTCACCCTGGATGCTTGGATATGAGGCTGAGGAGAACCAATCTGTTCACATCACAGCTCACTAAGAGTCTACAGGCTCAATTTGATTCTGAACTAGATAGAATTAGTAGAATTAATTTTCTGTCATGAATATTTTTATGCTCAAGTGTAAAATAGGATGTTAGAACTTAGACTGTGTAACTTTTAATGATGTCTGTTAACAAAAATCAATTGTTTTATTCCAAAGTCTGTTTCATTGATCAGTAATTCCCCCCATCAACAAACTGAAGTGTTCTGGTAAGCTTTGAATTTACCATTCATATATACATGGAGCTGGCAGGCTCAATGCTGGCTGCCATGTTGTGCCGTCATCTTTTACGATCAGTGGCAGTGTAACCCTAGGTAACCACAGAAACACTGACTCACAGAGAGACACCGGCAGTCGGCTCTGGGAGAAACGGTCGAGGTGGCGTCTGTTTGAAAACCATCACCGTGGCGTAGTGTGAGAAAGGATGGAGGGTCACACTTACGCTGCATTCACGTGGAATCAGAAAGACGGCAAACCGGATGTCATTTTAGTGGACGAGAGAGAGCGTGGGTGAGGTAAACAATACCACATCGCCATAACAACATATTGCCACGTGTGTATGGTATTGCCTCGTACCGTTCTGATGGACTACGTGTTTGTTTATGCCATTTGTGCAGCAGCTGTTGCAGCATAAAGGACACTATTCAGCTGGAATCTCACTGCTGGATGGGAGAAATCTTTACACAGTATGTCTTTAAGATGTGCACAAAATTCTGTCCTCCAGTCAAATTGTTGCCTTGATGAAGGAGGTCAAAGGTCATTTAGTTGGACTTAAGCTGAAAAGCCTCATAGAAGACCAGGGCAGTGAGTGACTCTCTTTGAATATAATGGCCTTCCTCTATGGTGTGAGTCTTGAGAGTGTAATGTTGTCTTTGTAGAGTTGTAGTGATCATAGTCATCAGTAGTAGTTGCAGCAGTAAAAGCATCGAGCAGCAGCAGACATGGTGGCAGCAGCAGTGATGGAGTCAGTGGAGGTGTGAACAGTAGTGGGGATACCAGGCTCATTGTTTCCCACTGTAGCATGACAGGAAGGCAAAGGGCATACAAGGTTAAAGCCAGTGGTGCCAGATGTTGCCACCAGTGGGGGAACTGGTCACCAGATAGAGCAGCATGACTCCAGCTCCACTTCAGTCAGAGCCACGGACCCTGCTGCAAAACAACAACAGAGGGGGAGACCTTTCAAAATAAGAGCTCGACATTTTGCACAGTGTGTGTGTGTGTCAGCCGGCTGTGTTCCCTCTCTGCTCAGCCTTTGAAGAAAGATTGATATAACTCACTTCATCTCTTGTTTTCTGCTCCCCCTTGCCCCCTCCCCTGCCTCTTGGAAAATCTTCAGTATATTGGGGTAGTAAGATGAGGTTTGCGGTGATGAGGGCAATTCCCCTGTGGCTGCAAAATATCACTTTCTCCCTGTTGGGGGAGGAATTACTGACACGCACCACAAAAACCAAGTGGCCCCGGGTCTAAGGTTTCAGGGGCCCTCACACTGAAAACCCTCCATCGGAGAGGAGCGTATCTTTTTACAAAGTCTTCTCCGGGACAGCACTTTTTATTGGTGAAAATGACTCACTGTTTTTTTTGATGATTTAGTCTCATTCTGAACAGAGAGAGACGTCTCGATGTCACGTGGCCTCAGAGCCGTGTGGAACATTTTGGGTTTCAGCGATAATTAGGGGGTTGCCCACTTTCTTAAAAAAAAAAACAAAAAACTGATCCTCAGTTTTTCATAGCAGATTTTCCCTCCTTCGTCCTCTCATCAAAGCCGTTCAGATGAATGATTTTTTTGAAGCCAAGAATACTTCAGTTGAAAGGTTGCGGTGACTTCAGGGGATGATGGATGGCGTGGAAACGGCACCGAGAAGGACAAGGAGGGAAGAGAGGCTTTAAAAACACTAGTCATTTAGCATGGAGAGGGCTCTGCAGACGGATGGAAAAATTAATGAAAATATTCTTAAATACCCTCTGTCTACATATGTATGATGTATATGCAGGCAGGACAATAAATACTGTCATGAATGTTTGGAATTTAGTTTCATAATTTGCTCATTTTCTACTATACTTACTTTTACTGTTGTGAATTTGCATATCATTCCCTGGACAGTTTTGTATTGTTACTCTGCTGTTATACTGCATGAAGCCACTCACTTTAAAGTGCAAGTGACCAGCAAACGCGCTGGAATTCATCGCTGCGGATTCGGACGCTGCAGGAACTTGGGCTCAAACGCACCACCCCCGTTCCTGCTCACACACACTGAAGCCACAGTGAGGTGCAGACAGAGGGACTATGGTGTGACCCACAGTCTGATCAGCTGAGCAGAAAAAGCACTGGGTGTCCACTGCGGAGCCATGTGTGCATGTGTATGTGTGTATGACGCCACTAGAAAACAAGCTATCAGTTATTATTTCTTCCCAGAAAAACACTGGCCCACAGCAAAGTCTCTGTCCAGACACTGAGGCTCTATTTCAACAGTCCAGAACACATGGTCTGAAGCATGTGGCACAACTACATTCAGGCCATTTCCATTTAATTTCTGCTATTTTAATAGCAGAAAAACAGTTGCTGCTCCAGGCACATGGTTCAAAAAGTTTCATTTGCTCTCTTAATTATTCATGGGCGTACCATCCAGTAAACCAATCACAGAGCCAGCCTCTATCGCTTTAAAAGCCAGGCCCCTGCTGCCTTGGTGTGCCACTGTTATACCAGTGCAGTGTTGCTTTCTGATGGTGACTGACCAGTGAGCTCAGTCCTGAGCTCTGTGCACCCTGAGCACACACTGACCATCGTCTACATTGCCCCTAATCCGATAAAGTGCAGTGAGGACGAGACTTCAGAGCATGCTGGTTTGTGCCAAACATATGCTTCCCACCTGTCGCTCAAAGTGGCCACACCCTGAATCATGCAGAACCTGTGGTGATGGAGGGAATTAGTTGTAGAGACCAGCAGACTGTAAACATGAGCCGTGAGTTCAGTGAGTTAGTTTGTAACCAAAACCATTGCTTTGAGATGGTAACAGTATGATTCCAATAAGACTGTAGATGAATTACCATCGTGCTGCTGTTACTTATAGTCAAAGTCTCTGTTCTGTCTGCAGCTGATGTGAATGAATTGTCAGTGGAGAGGAAGAAGGCAGACCAAGTTTCTCAGCCTCCACCAGTGTCTGATCAGCATTTGACACTGAGCTGTGTTTTACTGCTCTTTGGTAACTTTATCGTCACATTTGCTGATTCGATCAGAGTGCACGTCAGCTGTTATCAAAACCTCCGATCGGCTCTTTTATTTATTCTTCCTCTTAAAAACAAACCTAGCAGGGTGAGGGGTTTATGGGAATGGTGGTTTCTCTCTTTTTTTTTTTTTGTGAAATCCAAACTGCCTGCTGATTTAGAGCATTCAGGGGTTTGATTCCCACTGAAACCCCACCCTCCACACTGAAAAACACTTTAGATTCCAGCCCCCAGGAAATGGCACAAATTATATTGTATATTTATATGACAAACCTACAGCTGCAGAGGGGGGTGGGGGGCTCAGGGTCTGGATTGAGAATCTATCCGTGAATGAAATGAATTGTTATCTCTTCCCAGAAGCTCGGCCTGGCCAGGCCTGAGGAGCAGCCACATTACAGCGAGGAGGTAAATCAGAAACACACCCTGGGATCTCCCACTCCGCCTCGGGTTGAGCTCTCACTCTCTGAGCTGCAACCGAAACTCCCTATCGCAGTTTGTTTCTCATTCATGTTAGCCAGACCTATGAGGCAAATGAGGAGGTAAAGATGGAGAGAGGGTGGAGAGAGGGTGATTAATGGAGGTCTAGAGGAGAATGATAAGATGGGAATGAGACAGTGACTCTGAAAGAAGAGCAGAGAGACAGAGAGTTGTATATTGCAGGTTTTAAGGCCGGAGCCCAGCTCTGAACCTTTGCTTATTCAGTCACATTATATCATCCAGACAAAGCACCTGATTCTCTCATCATCCCCCTCTGTCTCACAGGCCAAACTAGACTTGTCTCCCTCCCTCCTCCGTCCCTCTGTGTCCCACTAGCATGGCTTTGTGATCACTCGTCTGGCGAAAGACGAGGAGGAGGAAAAGGAGGGGATGCAGACAAGACAGAGGACGCTGTAATGACGGAAGATGAATGGGCGAGAAAATATGAGGAGGAAGGTGAAAATGGGAGAGAAATGGGAGGGAGGCAGAGGCAGAAGAATGAGGAGGAGAGGAGGGTGAGATAAGGGAGGAGAGAGGGGGAGAATATTAACAGCCAGCAGTGGATGTGGAGCAGAGATGGAGGAGCTCTTGTAATGGTACAAGATCAAAGCAGAGTTTTACAGTATTTTTGCAACAGTGTGGATGTGAAGCTGCAAAGTGTTTGAGAAACATTTTGTACAGCCTCCTGCTCCAAGTCCTACTGAGTTACAGGTTTTATTTAAAGGTCTTTTCGTCCTCAAAACTTTCTTTTTCACTTTCTCTGTCCTCTGGGCTTTTGTCGTGGCTGGCAAACCTCAATCAAACAGTGTCACTGATAAATATGTGATTATCAGATTACCACTCTATCTGCCCCTGGGCCACACACCATTCCTCCTGCTCTTAATTGCTGTCAAGTGCTCATTTATGACAGTGCAGACATCAGACTGTGTGGCTGCTCCATTATATCTGTGTAATTAGAAGAGAGGAGGCTGTCCGACTCTCTTCTGATTGGTCGGCTTTTCTGGGTGATCCAAAAATAAAAACACAGCTGACTTCAGGTAAAAGACCAAAACATCCCAAATCCTGCAACGTTGACCCAGGTGGGCGGGGCTTGGGTGTGGTCTAGAGGAGTGACTGCTTTGTTGTGACATCACAAAGTCACAGAAGTCCTGACAGCTGGTTTAAAGGCTCAGTGTCTGAATACAGGCTGTGTGCATTTCTCTGTGGACTGAGGCTTTATACTTTAACAGTGTTAATATAGAACATAGAGCTGCTTTATACTCACACTACACATGGACATCTAGCTTTACACAAATAAATAGGAGCTTTAGAGGCACATGAACAGATTACTGCCACTTTAAGACATCAGTATGTTTCAAATTGAGCATTTGATGACCAAACAAGATCAGAAAAACCTCTCAGCCACAACTCTCCCACATCAGAGTTAGCTGGGCTGTGTCTTACTGTTTTTGCAATTTTCCAAAACTGATAATCTTCCCACTCCATGCAGTGAAGGGCCAGATGTGCTAGATCTAAACTTCTCTCTCAGCCTCCTTCTTCAGTTTGTAGAATGCTTCAGGTCTCTCTGTGATATGCAGCGTTCTCAAACATCTCTGCATGTGGCTGTTTGGAAAAGATCACACTTTTCCCTTCAGGCGTGGGAGGACGCTGTGTATGAACTAGTTGATGCGGATCTGCTCCCTCTCAGGCCCATGTCTTGTTGATACTGTGATGGAGTTGTGCTAATTGCCGAAGAATTACTGAGAAACCTCTTGAGTTATGGGTCTCCAGGCCTCAAGCCTGCACCCTGACAGCTGGAAGACTGACAAACAGGAAGTGGTGAGGATGATGTAGCAATTGCAACACATCAAACCATTTTCATATCATTCATCATGGCATATATATCATTCATATGTATTCAATTTGATTTCCACCCATCAGCACAGCCAGCAGCCTCAGATGTGAGATGTTGTAGCTGACAGGGGAACACGACGCCTGGCTCTGTGTATGAGACCCATTGAAAAGGTCACTCCTCAAATCAAGGCAGTCATGCAGGACATGTCCTAATCAGAGGGAGATTATGGTGCAGCGGGCAGGTTTGGCTGATAAACTCATTTCCTCCTGCCTCTGCAGCGCTGCATGTAGCTGAAGCGTTTCACAGGATTAAAACCACAGTGAGCAACTTTGCTTCAAAGTAGACAAAATCATATCACTTGCACCAGCTGGATATTTCTCACTTCACTGAATAATGAACTTGAGATAATGATTTTTTTTCTTCTCCCGGAGCACTTCTGAATGGAGTGCTTTATCTGCTAAACTGCAGGCTACTGTAAGAGACAGGTTATCACTTGAGAACCGGCTCCGCTGCAGACGTGACTCCATCACATGCTTGTTATTCACTGCAGGTAGCGGCGCTTGACTAAATACTTAACACTCACTATCGCCGTCGCTCCTCTGCTCAGGCCAGGAAGACAAGAGTGTGGATAAACTCCTCATCGCTTCCTCTTCTATTGTCAGGTTTTCCTTCATTCTTTCATCTTTTTAACAGCCGCCTGCTTTGGCTGCCATGCATACTGATTGTTGTGTTATTCTGATTGTTCTCTCAGGGCTCCCTGTGTCAGTCCGATCCTCTGTAGGTTCAAACCATGAGATCTGAATGTTCTTTTTTCTATCACTACTGGCTCATGTCAGATCTCAAATGTTCCTCAGTTTTTTTCCACTATAACCAAGACTAAATATAGTTTGAATGGTGACTTTGTTACACCATGACCATGTATGTATAATCTCAGCTGACTCACCAGCATCAGTTCCAGGGCAATATTCATCTTCTGTTTGCAAACATTAGCTATCATAGGCCAGAGACCATAGCAGATAGAGCAGCACACTCCCTCAGTGTGTGGAAATAAGTGGGTGTGTTTTATTATGTTTTTGAGGAAATGGGTAAAAAAAATCCTAAGTCTTAATTCTAAAGATGGTTTTACTTAGTCTTGTTGAGATGTTCTGACGTGTGACATTTCAAAGTGAAGCAAACGAGATGCCAGGGTGATCCTTTCCCACAGCACACATCTCTTCTCTCCATCTGCCCCCCACATTTGACAGTTGAACTGTTTCATGGCTGTTTCTAATGTCAAATAAAGAGTGGCTCTGCTAACAGCACTGACACACTCTGTGCTGGACACACTGACTTTGTCCACACACCTTTCAAGGTCCTGTGTTTTCTCTGATGCATCTGAGTCTCTCCTCCAAGGTTCTTATGTTTGTTAAGACTTAACGCTGCATATTGATGTTGAAAACCCTCTCCGCAGTGGCTTTGGCACGACGCCTGGGTTTTCAGTGCATTTAAGCTGCTGCATGTTGTGAATTTTACACTCTTTTGAATTGTCTTTGAATGTGAGAAAGGTCTGAAGTCAGGGAGGAAAAAGCTTTTTAAGAGCAGTGAAAATGCAGTACACATGCTCCTCCGTTCACAAACACACACACACGCAGTCATTTTTTATAATTTGCTCTCTCTGCAAGGCAAACAATCGATCTACAACAACGCCAAACCCCTGGGCTCTGCAGATGGTGTGTGCTGGCGCGCACCGCAGTGCACTCTGGGAGCGTGAAGCGAGCTTGCTTAGTCTGTGTCTGGTCGGAGCTCTGCACCTCTTGTTTTTTTTTTTTTTTCCAGCTAAAAAGGGAAAACAAATCAATCAGTGTTCAGTGCCGGAACCGTGTCCAACTGTGCTGACTCTGAGTCAGAGGAGTGGTGAGCAGGCAGGTGTGTGCTTGTGATTTCTCTCTTCATTAAACTGTTGACCTTTCAGAGTCCTGACAACAATGCTGTTTCACTTGAACCAGTGGAAATAGCGGTGAGGGCGGAGCCATTCCTTAACCTGGAAGGAAGCATTTAATCCCTCTGATTAAGCACGACAGTCATTGACGCTGGTGCACAGCACTCTGGGTTCACTCTTAGTGCCTTGCTCCCCTCTGCACTTGAAGTCAGTGAACAGGAGTTATGTGGTCACGCTGTTTGATGGAGCAGAAAGCTGCAGTCTGCTCAGCCCTTTGATCACTGATTTTCAATGCTGGGCCAAAACTTGATGTAAGTTAATCAGCATCAAATACATCGAGTGTATTTCCTTTTAAATATGCACATTTAAATCTGTGCCTACATCAAACACCCTTACACCACACTTTGATCCTCAGTAGCCAAATTTGATGTTTAATTTACACTTATCCCTCGGAAAAGATACTGGAAAGTGTGGATTCTCTTCTGTGTGCTGCTCGGGACGTCTAATTGGCCTGTTTATTGGAAGCTAATGGAGCACAGGGCCATTGTTTGCTGGAGTGGAGCTAGCATCAGCTCCCAGGGCTCAGGTCAAGATCTGTGTCTCACATTTTTCGCTGTTGTATTTACAGCTGTCATAAAGTGCTCAAATGCTTTTGGCACAAAGTCTCCGGTGTTACAATAAAGCCATTGAGCGTCATCTGGAGCAGGAGAGGAGGAATCAGATGCATTGCTAGCGCGAGGTCTGTGGAAGATAGATTGTGGACGAGGGAGTTTTCTTGATGGCTATCACTGAGTTCAGTGTCCTCAGCTCTTCCACAGTGCAGCCTTTCATCAGTATTTTTGGACTCTGTCTAACCCAGTCTCTGCTCTGTAATATCCAGCCTTTTTATTGGGCCTGTCCCGTTGACTCTGGGTCTAGACGCAGGGCAAATAGACTGGAAAAACGCTCGCTGTCTCATCCAGACACATCTCTCTCCATCACTCTCGCTCCTCAGAGAGAAGAAAAAGTTTTCCTCGCACCGCTTCCCCCTGACCCCTTCCTCCTCCTTGTACACTTCTTTTCCAATTTTCAGAGCAGCCCCTCACTGCCCCCCACTCCAGCCCCAGAGGGGTCAGTTACAAAGCCGTCTGTCACCCTCGTGGACGTTAGCGCTCCGTTGTCTCTGCCTTTGACCCTTTCGGTGGACTCAAACTGCTGTCACTCTGAATCCATTAGGGACGGGTCATAAATAATGTTGTCAGCCGCCGGCTTCTTGTAACCTGAACACACCGGCTCTCACCCTTGGGTCCCATCAGCGAAGCCACCTCCCCTCTCTTTAGAAGATCTGTGGTAATTAGTGAAGCTAATAGGCACCCAGCTTAAACAGGGCAGCAGCAGGGGAGGGGTGCTTAAAAGAAGCTCTTAAAAGTGCTGTGATGAAGGCTCCTGAGATTTTAAGGCGTGATATGATCTTCAAAAAAGCACCCCCCCCCCCACCCCACCCACCTCCTTCTTCAATACAGCTTCTCAAATTCTCCTCCCAACAAGAAAATGCTTGGAGGGGGAAAGAGGGGAAAAAGGTTCCGTCCCCTCACTGATCTTGACAAGTCCTACAGGCTACAGAGTCTCGCGCCGCCAGCTTCTTTCAACGCACTTGAACTTGCATGCGAGCAAACTGGCAGAGCTGTCCTTCATCCCTGCAGCGACTGGTAGGCACAAACGTCCTGCAGCGAAGGATGTGTGGGTTCCTTCTTTTTCTGCCCCGTGTCAGAGCCAAACAATAGAACTCCGGCGCGTCAAGAAGAAAATCACAGAGAATTGGAAAGTCCGGGCCATTTGTCAACTTGACTCGGGTCAAAAATAGCCTTCGGTGTTTTCTTTCTGTCCTGGCTGAAGTCCTGCACGTTCACACACACACACACACATATATTAAAAACAAAAAACACACTTCCCTCTGTTTCCTTTTGTTCCCCTCCATTTGGTTTTCTCTCCAGCCACCACAGTCTGTCAGACGGCAGGTGTTTGTCCCCAGTCCTGATTCTGCAGATGTTTTCAAAATATCAGCTTTAACTCAGCCCCAGTTCTGCTGCACTATAGGTCAAGGATCTGGTGGACGTACATGCATGCACACATACTTTTGTTCTTTGGTTACCTCTCGCCTCCTTTCTTGCACACACAGCCCTGCGTACTCCATTTCCTTTGTCTGGACTTTGTTTTTGTAGCTGTGCGGGGTGACTGAAAGAGTCCACAGCTAATGCCGTGTGTGTGTGTGACAGAGAGGCACATGCAGAATGGGGCCCCCTCTTGTTGCCCCATGTCACCAGCCATCACTGGGAAGAAGAACCTGACAGGGAAACCAGTGAGGAAATCCTTAACACAGCACTGGTGGGAGTTAGCTCTTGTCCCCAGCCGTGTCCAGTCTCTGCGTGTCCATCAAAGACGAGGATGTTTCCCTCTCGGCCGAGTCATGTCTTTTAGAAAAGCAAAAGAAGGAAATCCTGACGGAGTGCAGACCGAGTGACCTCTGACCTCTGTTGTAACAGCTGCGTATTACAGCAGGTTCCCTCAGTGAGGAGGAAAAAAGGAAAGTCATGTTATATAATGATGCTGTGATCCAGCTTTTTCATACTTTGACACTTAAGGTTGTTGTTGGTTGCAGCTCCAGCAGATTTAACTCCTGTTATCCTCCTTATCATCAAAACACAAGAAACCGTTAAGACACATGAGGGCAAACGGCAGCAGTGACACATCGTGCGAGCATGAGCGACTCACAGTCTGTCAAGCGGAACGCTGGTCCAGCATGGGTGAATGAAACCATGCTGTGGACCCAGTGACTCAGCAGCCGTCACCTGTGATTCAGGGCCCAGTCACAGCCCCCCCAGCCCCAGATGTTTAGCACATCCACTCCACATTTACAGTAAATGTCAGGGCTGATGGGTACTAGCAGCCAGGCTAACCGCAGCATCATTTCACCCGTGTCTTCAGCTCATATTCGTGTTGCTGTTTGATGGCTGCAGGTTGCATAAGCTGGACTGTTACTGGAACTCCCTGTCTGGTGGAGAGGTTGAGCCGGGGGTGAATGGTCTTTGTGTTATGATGATGACTTAAGAGTGTGATCACATTTTCTGTGACATAGCAAAATCCGGTTTCACTAGAGGTTGTGTGCCACCTTTGTTTCTTCACAGTATTGTTGTAGAATCCAGTTGAATAGATCTTCATTCAGTGCTCTGATCTTTATTTTAGTCATTTACTGTCAACAAAAGGGAGTGAAGCAGCTCTTTGTTACCGTACAGAAGAGGCTTTATAAAAAAGAATGCTGCTTCTCCTCCATATATAAAAAACAAATAAGTACACACACACAAAGCATGTGCTTGTGTGTGTGTCATCATAATCCTGCAGTCTGCTGCTGCCGTGCATGATGACAGCAGCTCTCTGACTGCCTCTGCTTGTGTTTGACTGTGCTGGTGGATCCACAGTAAACACCTCAGGGGATTAGCGGGACTGTCACTGGAGTGGGCCAATTAATGATCAGGACCAGTTTCTCTGGTCTGCAGGTCCCTCTACTGGTGCCAGTACAGAAGTAGCACCCAGCTCTGACTGCTGACGTGAGAGTGAGAGTTTTGTTTTTTGTTTTTCCTTCTTGTGATGGATGGTTTGATACTTTTAATGATGAAATGGATTTGAATTCAAATCTGGCAACACACCCACCTACTTGGCAACCTATGTATCATCTTCTCTCTGTTTGACACTGAGATTTTTGTGCTGTTTCTTGATCGTGTTTTAATGTTCTCTCTCTAAGCTTCTATTCTATAGGTGAAATATTAATGAGAACCTGTGTGTATTAATGATCACTGAGCCGGGAGCACTCCCTCACTTTGAAGGAAGAGCTGCACTGAGGTGAAGTCAGTCTCCCTCTTTAACCGCATTGACAGCACCATTAGAGAACCAATGGGGTTCATTCAGTCCCTGACCCAAGAAGGTCGTGACCCCAATCTCTCCTGGTTCTTTCCTACTCAGCAACACAGACACCTCCTCTGAGTTCAACTAATAATGAAGTAATGGCTGCTGCTCAGAGTGAGGGGGCGTAGAGGTCATGCCAGTCTGTAGCCAGCCTCTGCTGGCTCTCACACAGAGCAGTGAACAGTGGGCTCTGATGAGGCCATGAGTTAAATTAATTATATGACCACTCATTATGGAATCATTAATATACCTCATTTTGTGGAGGAAAGCATATGGAAGACATAAAATCCTTTTGAAATTATGATATTTTTAAAGAAATGAGTCAGTATGTTAGAAGTTGTGGTGTGTTAACTTCAGGCCATACATGTACCAGGTGTGGTCATAAACTTATAACAATAACTGTGAGCCTGATTTTTCCTCTAAGTAGTGGTTATTAAGAATTATATGCATCTTAATGCAATTTGATACAATTTATTTTCCCTAGATTACCAAAATCATTAAGTATGCATAATAGTTGTTGCTTGAAATGAATGCCACATGTGACACTGTAGGAAAGCAAACCAGTCTGACCTCTGTCTGCCCTGTGCTGTCACTGCATGGCTGCTCATTCATGTGGTTAATGATGGAGAGAAAAGCTTCATATGTTACACCTTCATATTATGCACTTGATTCGTAAGAAGATGTATGACAAACCATCTGAGTGTAGTTTTAGCTCTCCTCTCTCAGGCTTCTCTCTGAACAGGTCAGAAGAGACCGAGTGGTTTAAATAGACATGTAGTAGATTTCAGATAAACAACCAAACAAAAAAAACTAGTTGACCCAGGTGGGCGGGGCTTGGGGGTGTGGCTGAGTGTGATTATTAGTCCATTAAGTTGAATGGAGTTAGTAAAGCTCTTCCTTTAATTTAAGGGATTGAGTGAACATGCAGTAATTGGTGCAGCAGAGCCTGTGATGATCTGACTTTATTCCCCAGACCAGATCAAACTGCTGAATCCTAAGCAATGTAATATCCTCTACATGTCCCTGGATGGTGAATACCCACATTCTTCAGTCTTCTCTCAGTGTCCCCAGACGACATCACCAGGGTTTGTTTTCAGACTTCTATCTTAACTATTTTCCCAGACTGACCAGTTCTCCTAGTGATGGGTCAAAAGATAGACCGTGGTGACTGAGTGCTGAGTAAAAAAGATGAATAAACAGTCTGAGATCACATTGTACCCACATAACTTAATCTAACCTTTATAAGTAGCTTTAGAAAAGTAAGTTTTAAATGCTTTAAAGGGGCATTTCATGTATTCTGCCTGTTAGGACTCACTAATGTCTTCCTTTAAGGTCTGGACAAGGGGAATCTGGTTTCTAGGTTATGGCTCCAGAGAACACAGGGAAATATGGCTCATTACAAACCAAAGAGCCAAAGCCACTCTGCGTTTGAAGTGGTCGGCCGTTCTGGCTTTCACTCTCAAACAGTGATTCACAGATGATCCTTGAATGACTCATTAAGTTCATTCGCGTCGACCCCCGGCTCCTCTTCGACAGCCAGCAGCTCCACAAAAGGCAAATTCAGTTGAGTGTGGTGCTGGGTGACGGGGCAGAGGGTTGGGGGGGTGGAGCCCTCTGCTGGAGACAGTGTGGAAGACACAGTGTTCACAGAGGATGAACAGTGGAGTCTGCCTCATTTTAAAAGTGACATGTCACCTCTCACCTTCAAACCTACACAGCTCTGTTTGTTCCATTAGTTTGAATTCTGTGTTCAGAAGCTGTTTGAGTTTTACTTCCTGGTGTCAGTTTCTTCATATTAGCAGCTGTTTTTATCACTAGCTTTATCAACAAGATGAATTAGTCTCAGAGAGACAGTGAGTACCAGTGGGACATGGTAAAAGATGGCTCAGGTTTCTGATGATGTGTAAAGTAATATAGCTTTGCTACAGTTAGTTTGGCTGCAGTTTGTGTCAGTTGTTATGACATTGTTCTGGTTGGATCATTCATTCACATTTTGGAGGAAAAAAAAAACAGTAAAAATTTCAGACTTTTATCCAAACCCTCCACACAGAGCGTCCTGCTGCTCTCACCTGTTTCCCTGATCACTCATGGACGATTACATTGTTATTAATATGAATTACATCTGAGTTCTGCTCATTTCAGTTTAACATCCGAATAAAGTGCTCGAGGTAACTGGCTCCATGTGAACTTTTCAACCTGTCTGTATATCCCAGTGTTATTATCACTAATGTTAGCGTAGAAACAATGAGCAAACATACAAAACTAACAGCAATATTTGAGACGGTGTCTTTATACCTTTTCTCAGATGGATCTGGAATAACCTGGTCTGGTGATGGAGCAAGAGAAAACATGCAGAGAGACAAAGGAGAAGTGAATGATTGATTTCAGTCAGTCTTTACAAAACAACTCACCCAACCACTCGAAACAAATGACGCTCTCTGCTATTCAAGCACCATCATGTGTCATTATTATTGAAACTAAAGACTGTGCTCATATTCTCAGAGTCAGCAGTGCACAAAACAATCAGCTGTTTAACAGTCTGACCGCTCGGCTAAGTGGCCGGGCGCAGCGTCGCTGTCCCGTCCTCGTCCTCCGAGAGGTTTGTTAATAAAAAAGCGGCCCGGCTCCTGGCGGTCTGGCCGGCACCCAATCAAAACCCATTAATCTAGCAATCTACATTAATTTGTTTCTCAACAAGCAGATGGCAGTCCTTATTGAAACCAAACAGACATGTGTTGTGCACTGAATATAAATACGCTTACAAATGGGCTTTGTCCACAAACAACAAAGGCCAGACTCATCCAAGAGGGCTGATACCTGATCAAGACTTTAGCAGTTGGTGGGCTGTTGATAGCTTTGTGGGCTCAGAGCAGCGTGTTTACCATAAGCTTAAAGCTGTAAATATTAGGATTTGTCTTCAAAAGTCCACAACCTTCAGACCTCCCATCTGCACAGGCCTGATAACAAGCCCGCTATTCTTCTTCTCCTTGTTGTTTGCTTTATATAAAAAGGCTGCACAGTGCTGAAGCAACAGTTACAGTGAAAGTGTTTCCAAATCAGACCCAACCAGAGCCCGGTCCATCCTGTCACCCAACCACAGCAAGTCAAAGTCAGCAGCTGACTCATCTTGATTTAATGAACAGTAAACCAGCAGGATGCTGTGAGGAAGTGTGACTAATGTGAGCAGTGAGTCACACCAACACAGATCATGTCCTCATGATTTGGCTTTGGATGGAATCAGCATGGAGAATAATTTGAACCCTCTGGGAGCACGGCTCGACGGCCCTGTGGCAGTTGTCGTCATGAGAGGGATCTTTGTGTGTGCATCTCTAAGTGTATATTTCTGGCAGGGAGCTTCTCGCTGCAGCAGAGGAAGCTAATGACACGGTAGCCCTGATTTATTTGTGTGTTTTTGGAGTGGGCGTGGCTTACAGAGCTCTGAAGGAATGATTACAGAGCCCTGCGGCATCCCAGAATAGACGGGTGTCAGGCGGAAGCCCGGGACGCTTGTTAAGGCCTCCGTCCACAGCAGGAAAAGTTTTCTGCCGTTGAACACAGGCCCTCAATTAGAGCCATCAGCAGCACAGTGAGGTGATGCAGCGTGTGGGACGTGATGTGAGCTTGGGAAGGAGCTCATCAGTGAGCTACCAGCTAACGGCTAATTAACACAGAGCTCTCCACAGGCTCCCCTGAGACTGAACGTCACACACATATCTGCCGGCTGTTTACAATAACTGGACGCAGCCACATGTCAGTGTGTTTTCATGTATTATCTCAGCTGCTCAGGGCCGACCTGGCCTCTGTGTGATAAGTGCTTCTCTGCTTTTATTTTTGGAGAGAGATTTGTAAAGCGCAGAACGGCTGTGAGAGGGAGGTGAGAGGTGTGGAGAGAGTTCACAGCGTTTGTGAGGCTGTGCGCGGCTGCCGGTGTCTTTGTGAGTGTTTGTGTGTGTGTCCTTTGCCAACACGATGGTGGCAGTGTCTGGATCACAGGCCACAGAGCCAGCGAGCCAGACGCTGCCTCACACGCCGTGGTTACCATGGGAAGGTGAGATACTGCTCGTGTCTGTGTGTGCGCAGAAGTCTCATAAACCTTGACGCGAGGGCACAGTGTGTATGTGTGTGTGTGAGAGAGGGAGAGAGAGACTATTTCAGCATCTGTTGCCGTCTCTCTGCCTGTAATTTAAGGGTAGAGATGATGGCTTGAACACACCACTTTGGTTTAGTTTATTTATGGCATTTCTAGTATTTTTATCTCAGTAATAAAAAATACTGTATCTGGGAGAACATTAAATAACAGTGATAAAATAAAATGATTTAAAAAATGTGCATTATATGGCTGAAGTCTATGCATATCATAAAGTATGTATATATGCTATAGAACACGGGGGGGTTAAAAGCATCAGTGTGGTGCAGGTGATGCGTTGCCAAATTCCATCGTTCCTCCAAAATAAACATAACTGTGGAACTGTAAGTCATGCTTAACCCTGACCTTCACAATGTAAATATCACTTCATGATTAATATTTGATGGTGTAATCAGGCTAACAGCAGCGCTGCATGAGGAATGGGGAGGCCATCGATCATTTCAAGGCACAATCTAACAAGCCTCAGAATGTGAACCCTGAACCTTTAAGTCTTCACAGCAACTCCTGGATTTCACTACAGATTCATGACTGATGGAATATGATGGTGCAACAGTTTAGAAAGGTGGATGTGTCTTTGCAGTTGCCCAGAAACAAGCAATGGAAGAGTGAACACTGCTTGAAAGTCAGTCAATAAAACACACACTGTGAGTGTGTGGATGTGTCTCACACAGAGGATCATATAGTTTTACATGAGTCTTAACCTGAGGATGGGAAGTGACCATGATGGTTTTACCAGTTTACATGGCAGCTGGCAGCTCACCCTCTTCCCACTGTGTGTATGTGTGTATAAGTAACTGTGATCTGTGATGACATCACGCGGTGCAGCTGTGTGTCTTTTCAGTGGTCTACCCATGTTTGAAAACCTGCTCATACCTGCTACTTTAACTGGAACAGGATATATGTTGTATGAGTCACTGATCATTGTAATCATCAGTTCTGCCTGCAGCAGCCCTGTAAAACACTGTAATAAAAAGGATGGTGGCCCAGAGACAAAACACAAATTCATAAGATATCCACATCAGTTTGACCACACACACACACACACACTCAAAACACAATCAAAAAGACAACCACGTTAAAGTTCTCATTAATTAGGCCAATCAAGAACTAACTGTGCTTCCTGTCTGAGCACACTTTGATACAGCATCTGTTGGAGAGTCCTCATGTCCCACCTGTCTGTGTGTCCTTGAACAGCACACTGAAGCCTAGATTTCCCCTTGCTTCTTAACTTGCTGCTGTGTGTGTGTGTGTGTGTGTGTGTGTGTGTGTGTGTGTGTGTGCGTGTGTGTGTGTTTGCTTGCAGGGGGAAATGAGAGGCACATTGTAAAACACTTTGGATTGAGGTGCTGTTTAAAAGCAGACAGCTTACATTTATATTAGCATAAGTCAAAGTTGTTTCTTTTCTGTTTTTTTTTTTTTTGAAAGCTGTGTTTTTTGCACAGAAGAACAGTTTTGATCTTTATCCTGTCTCACAGACGTACACTGCAGCTCTCTAATGACACACTATTTTTATGTTGTACTACCAAATGTATTCTTCTCCACCTCACCTGGTGAAACTACCATGGTGAAAGGCTGCTCCCTTGTTTTCTGCCTTGGGGTCAAGGCAGCTGGGAGTGCGTGTGTTTGTCTTTGAAGGTGTGTGTTAAGAGGTTGTATAGAATAGCAGCATCCCCCTCACAGCCCAGACAGAGCTCAGACATAGAAACATGAGTGAAGACTCGATGTGTTTGATTTATGTTGATAGTGCCAGTCAGAGGTGAGCATCAGCTACGTCTCTGAGTGATAATGATGAATGAGAGCTTATATTCATAGTACTGTAAGTGGATGGTGTCCTTCATGTGCCAGGCTCTGTGGAACTGAATGGTAATGGAGCTTTTATTTTCTTAGCAAAAAAAAAAAAAAAAGCTGCAGCTTTGGCCGACGACTGTAACTGCTGCTCGTAGCCACGGACAGTTTATCACACCGGTCAACAAACCTCATGTCTCTGTCTTCTCTCCCCGTCTGCCTGCTGCTGTCTGTCTCCAAATTGTGTTTTTGCTCATCTGTCTTCAAGCTGCTTTGGAGCTGTCATTTCTGTTTGAGACCGTCCTCTCTCTCTCTCTCTCTCTCTCTCTCTCTCTCTCTCTCTCTCTCTCTCTCTCTCTTTCCTCCCTGTCTTCACTCTTTGGCCCTAAGCCGCCGCTTGTGCTACAAGAGAGCAGCGATGACTGACGTGTGCGAGCGCATCCAGAATGGATTTTGTGTCCAAACTTTCTCCCAGCCGTGCAATTATATCATTTTCTGCTCAGGATTTCCCCTGAAACGACAAAGTGGCTTGGCAGATCGTGGCATGAGAAAGCGGTGTTTCGGTTTTTTAGCAGCCCGAGCTTCATCTTTGTTGTCTGCTGATTGTACTGAACTCATTTGGTCGGTAACAGCCAGGAAGTTGGAAGATGGCGGTTTGAATATGTTGAATAAGCTTGAAAAATGTATGAAATTCACTTTTACCATGTGCTGCAGCTACCCAAGTTCCCATGAGCAAGGCACCTGTATGTGCACCGTCTTGGAGCTGCATGCGGATGGGTAAATATGAAGCAGGAACATGTTTCCCTTGGAAAAAAAACGAAGCCAAATAACAGTGATGCTCTCTTCATGAGCTTTGAGGAAACACTGAGTAAGACTTTGGCTGAGGAGTCAAGGGAGTTTTTCCCTGAAGGCTGAATCGACATGTTTTCAAGTGTAAACCTGATCAATCACACCCATCCTTTCCTCTGTTTGTTTTCCTCTGCGCTCACATTTGCGTTCAGTGTTTTACCGCCGCGTGAAGCTGTTTTATCGTCCATATAAATACAAACCATCAGACGTTTCCTCAGCCCTGACTCCCAGCCTCGGCTCTGATTGACAGCTGGCGTGGTAAACAAAGTTGTAACCGCGGCTCGTCGCGTTCACAGCCTGCACGTTTCACATCATCACTGCCACTTTGAAAACTGTTGCGGAGAATGTTGTCGTGTAAAAAAAAAAGTGATTATTTTTGATCCCTCTCTGCAGCACCAGGCCACACAGGAACTCTGAGCACACCATTTGTATATTGCTGGTGTAAACTCCTCACTTGGGTGTTTGTGAGATTGGAGTAAAGCCATGTTGGGAGGCCGCCTGCTGCTATTACCTCTGGATTAGGTGGGTTTGAAGGAGGCCTCTCCATCCCGTTCCCAGGACAAGATAATGATGGCTTCAGAGGGAATAGAGATGTGTCAGCAAAAGAAGGTTCACATGGTAGAAATGGCTTCCAGGTGCTTTGATACTGTACTTGGATGTTGAAGGAGTCCATCTGCCTCCAAAAATCTCCTGCTTATCTTTCACTTGGACGTCTCCTTCAGTGTGAACATCCAGAGAAGCAGATGCTTGCCACAGCGTATCTCCAGGATTAGGACCTTCATCTTTTTTAATGACCCGAGAAAAACCGATTCACGCTTTTACTTCCCCTAGAATTCACTGCTGAGTGCACAGCTGTCCAGTTGCACAGCATTTACTTTTAGAAAAGCCCAACCAAATTCAAATCTCTGCAGCCTGACAGAGCCAGAAATGTGACAATATGAACCACAGTTTGCCTTCACTGGATCCCTGTTGCCAATTTACAGGGTTATACAAGGACTGGAGCTGCTCAATATCAAATTCAAGCTCCCCCCACGTTCAAAAATGTGTTTTGCTGCTGAGGATGTTTGATCTTGTGTGTGCAGAAAACAAAAGAAGGCTGTTTTCTCATTGATCAGTTGAAGCTTCTCTGCTCTCACCTTAAATTTGAGTTCAAGACATGTTTTTTTTCTAACATCACAAATAGTTAAGAAGCCACAGTGTCATTCAAGTATGTGAGTATGAAACCTCCTGTCTCGAGCAGTTCAACATTAGGAATGAGATTCTAGGGTTTTTCAGAATGAATGTAAGTGATTAGATTTCCTCATGTTAGTATTTAAAGGCTCTGAGCTGTTGCAAACTTTGATGGTGAATCCAGGAGGGCGGGGCTTAGGGCAAGGGTTAGTGTTGACTACTTTGCTGTGACATCACAAAGTCACAGAAGTGCTGACGGCTGGTTTTAAGGCTCAGTTTCTGAGTACAGACTGGTTGCATTTCTCCGTGGGCTGTGTGAAGCTAGATCTGCTGTATAATCAAATATACTTATAAACAGACATCTGCCTTTATATATGAGACCTTTAAAACATGTCTGATATGTGTCCTTATCTTTATTTTGAAGAGATTTTGCAGCCAGGCTGTGTACACACAGAGCCACCCTGCCATAAGTGACACCTGTCATTTAAACTGCACAGTCAGTACAGATTTCTGTTGAGTTCAACTTCCTGTAGGTGTCTCTCTTTTTTCTCCCACGCTTCATAAACGTGACTTGACAGTGACACTATCATCCAATCCTGGCTCTCTCCTTCTCTCCTGCTTCAGTCATGGACCTGAGACAGACAGATGCAGAGGATCACAGGAAGCTCACATTGCTCTCGTCTCGCCTCCTTTGACTCGTTGCTTGTTAAGATAATGTGGCTGTATGTTGTGTTTAATTACATTAAGGACCCATGTGGGAGTGCCAGGCGGATGCTCAGGAGCTGGAGCAGCCTCAGAGGAGACGTCTCCCCTGACTCGTCTCTTTCAAACAGCATTACACAGCTAAACATCCTGCAAGTGATCCTGTGTTACTTGAATACAATCAGTCTCTTAATTTACGAGACAACACTGGAATGATGCCCTGATTAAAGAGCCCATACATTAACAGTCATCCATCTGAAACACATTAATAAATACAGTCAGTCCTGCTCAGCTGAAGTTCCTCTTTGCCCCATCTGCTCTCACTCCAGCATCTCATTCTCCTCCGTATGCTCGGCTCCCTCCAGAGGCTGTGCTGCACCACTGCAGCCTCTGCCAATAATACCTGCGTAGCTGTAGTCACTGCATTGTGATCAGGACTGTTGAAGGCAGTTTATCTGCTGCGGGGTAAGAGCCAGCTGTTTGTTTGCAGCTTTCCGGATCCGTGACGCTGAGGGGACAGATCTGCACAGCAGGTAGCGAAGAAGAGGAGGGAGGAAGAGGAGGGAGATACTTCATGTACCATCAATAAGGATAACATCAGCAGAGAGACTGGACTTCTGCTGATTGATGCTGGCTGCCGAGAGAAAGAGGAAGGAGGGTGGGCGAGGGGAGGGGGGGGGTCAGTGTGCGTGTTGCTTGTCTGAGTTACTGGGGAATGTGTAGATTGAATGTGCATGTATGTGTATGTTTGTGTCATCCAGCCTCTGTGTGTGTGTGTGTGTGTATGATGTCAGTAGTCTCAGTCAGCAGCACTGAAGGTGGCGTTGTTGCTGATGCTTCAGCCTGTGTCGCTGCGCCGGCTTCAGCTTCCTAAAGCGATTGGGATTCAGAGAGGAGAGGCTAACGAGTGCAGGAGGCTGACAGGCTCAACTCAGAGCTCCGCCGAGGAAGTCATGAAGTGAGTGGATCAGGGAGTCGGCGCTCACGCAGAGACGGGAGACAGGCTTCTCCAGAGATGCTGCTTTGATGTCTGCGCTATGGCAGGAAGAGAGGAGAGGGTGAAGGAGGGTGACACGGGTCCCAGGTCAGAACCCAGGACATCAGTCAGATCCTGACACTCCAGCTTGTTTCATTCTTACCTTGTTTCTCACCAAAGTGGAAGTTGGAGGAAGAGAAGGGAAGATGCTGTTGTTCTGAGTCGTCACTGCTTTTTTTAATCCCCTCTCATCTTTGCCTGGCTTTGTCTGAGCTCTGCAATGTTTCTAACTGATCTGCTGACAGAGGAGATCTGAAGCAGCCCAAACCTGGATCTGGAGCAACTTTTATCAAGCTGCACATTAGCGTGTTCCTCTGTGGAAGGCAGAGCCCTCCTGCAGCTGTATACCTCCAGGACTCATGTTGTTTGGTCCGTTTCCTTTCACTACAGGTCATGTTTAGTCCAGTTTGTGTAACACAGTCATGTGAATGTGAATCAATGGTATAGGAATGGTTTATGCAGCAGTGAAGAAGGCCAAGGATGGCTTTGGCTGGAAACTTTATTGTGTTCCCGTGGAAGTGCTAAAAAAGCACAATGCCAGTGTGAGGGCTTTCACTTCCACAAGTCGACATATTTTAGTTTAAAAGTTGAATTTTGCAGCACAGGCTGTTCCATGGTGGACAGGTTGGAGCAAAACAAACACTGTCGCTGTTATTCGGAGAAGTCACAAAGACTTTTTTCACAATGGAGACATTTCTGCAACTGTGCGTATCAGGAACAGTGAACAGGCAGTGGGGTAACTTTCAAACTTCAACATTCACAGAGGAGTGAAGGAATGAAGCTCTGACCTCCAGGCTGCATGGATAATGTCAGAGCTATTTTAACCATCGATGCACTTCAGTGTTGAGAAGAAGATCCTGCACACTGCTCTTGCTCGGCATCATCATTTATTGATCATCCCAAAGTTTCAGTCTCTCTAGACCAGTGGTCCTCCAACTATTCCAAATCCGACAGAAATTGCAGTCACGTAGGATAAGAGTGTTGCTTTTACATGTTTTACCACAGGAAGCATTTGAAACCTGTGACCAAAATAGTCCTGCATCCTGTCATTGTGTTACTCATTAGGAACCTTGTCAAGGGCTGGACAGAGAACCTCCGCACCTTCATTCTACAGAGCCTCGGGACGAAAGGTGATGGATGAGTGAGAACATTTCTTCAAGGCACCGTCTAACACACCTGCACACGAGACATTTGGATGTGTGAATATCTCCATCAGGGAAATAGCTGTAAATGTGCTCAAATTGAATTCCTCCAATGGGGGCTGCACCCTTCACCCTCCAATCATGACTCCCTCTTTCCTCAGCGTGGTGGATGTGACTGACAGGCCTCTTGGTGTGTGTGTTCATATCCACCTAATTATACCTGCATTTTCAATTTTGTGCCTTTAAAAACCTGCTGGAGTGGAGAGTGGAGCATTAGCACCACGAGCTGTCAGTCTTGATGAACCCACTCCTAATAATCATGCAGCAGCAGTGGTGGGTAGGAACCTGTCTTCATTTGCATTTAGGTATAATTTTAGATAAATCTGGAGGGAAACATTTCTGTTACTTACAGGAAAGTTGAGTCACACGGTCTCCACTACAGCATCTCTGCAGGAGCATAAATCCTCTGTCCTTGCTCGCTCTTAAGAGGACGGGAGGGGGAGAGAGAGGGAGATGTACAGCAGTGGGGAGGGGGAGGTGGCTGCTCAACAATGTAACAGATTAAACCTTCCTCCTCCTCTTCGCCTCAAGTCTCTGATTAACTCAGCTGTCCAGCAGCGTGTGTTCGAGCCTTGCCGGACTTTGCAGCAGCCTGATGTGACTGTAGTTGTCAGCAGAAATTGCACAAACACACGCTTCTCTCTTTCACACACACTTCCTCTCCCTCTCCATCCTCCTGCTCTCCTGTTTGTTTACTTGCCCCCCGATGGGACGTGGTTTGCATTTGCGGTGTGCTTTTGTGTCCGTCTGTCTCGGTGAGCACCCGTGTGTGTGTGTGTGTGTGTGTTCGTGTGTGCTTCATTTTGCCATCAGTGGATGCGAGTTTGCCTTTGTGTGTGTTTTTCCGATGACGGCTCTCATTTTTTCGGGTTTGCACTTTACGACTTCTCATCATGGAGAAAGTCGCTGGAGCAAACCACAACAGATAAAAAGTTCTGAGAGGCGGCATCTTTAAAGGAGCAAAACGTCCCGCTTCCAAGAAAAAGGAAAAGGCGGGAGAGCAATGCTTTTAATTGAGAGTGGTGTGTGAGGTAAACGAGGGGAAAAAAGGATTATTTCATCATGGGGAGGGTTTATGAGGGAATTCCTCGGGAAATGTCGACCTTCCAACGCACTGAGGAGCCTTTTCTGTTTACTGAAAGTTTGTCTGCAGAAAGCCTGAAGACAAAGGTGATGGAGTTTGGTCTCATAGTTTGATTGACAGTGGATGGATTGAAGAAGAACAAGACAAAACACATCAGCACTTAAATCTGAGCTTTACACCTGAGCTACTTCCTGACATGTTTTCAGAGGCTCATAAAATATGGTACATCCTTGAGCAGTTTTTCACTGTTCAGAGGCCTGTGTTGTTTTTAATGTGGAGACAAGAAGAAAAGTTTCTGCAGCAGTCTGTGTCTTTATATTTGCTGGGTTGGTATAGATTTTTTTTTTCTGTCCCAGAATCTCAATTCGAGCATAGTAGGAAGAAAGATGTTGCTCCATGGCTGTCTGTAGAAATCTGTATCAAACACACGCTGGGCACAGTGGGAGGCACAGGAGATCTGCTTTAGCTCCTCTTCCTCAGGTACCGTCTCTTAGTCAGAGGAGTCTGGGAGGAAATTTTTAGAAAGTTCTCTGAGTGGAGAGAAGAAGTGATGTGGGTAAAGTTAGAAAACTGTCTCTAGGATGTGGGACGGACCTTCTCCCTTCACAGCCTCTTCCATCCTCCTATTTATACACCAGAAACCTGAGTCTGTCAGTATATGTGCGCTTTGCTGTCACTGGGCCAAATGTGAATCACATCCCTTGTCTGAACGGCAGCAGCTGTCGGGGTCGGTCTGTCGCCTGACGGACAAAGCGTCAGTTGGCTTATGGACTCTAATGAAAGACAAAGCGGCTGTTAAGAGGTTTAGGTGACAATACAGAAGATTAGCTGACATGTTGCTCTTCCGGTCGGACAAACATAGATGGGAAAGTGAATCCACCTGTTGCACCAAATGTCCTCATCACGACATGATGTAGAGTAAATCATAGATTCTACTTTATCTGTGAAGGAATTAGTAGCATCTTTAGTTCTACATACTTGGACTCTTGGACTAAATGTCCAGCAGTCTCCTGACAGACTGTGTGTTGTCTTTGACTTGAGTGCTGTGCAGTGTTTGCACAGTCAGTGGAGGCCGTCATATTAACATCTATCTATCAAAATGTTTGCTGGGATCATTTACAAATCCTTTGGAGAAAGATCATAAACAGTAGAGATCTCCTCGTGACCCCCCCCCCCCCCCCCAGGGGGCCTGGGCTCCGTGAAATATTTGTGTTTGTGTAGTGGAGAGCATGAGTGTGTGGACAGTGCTCCCCTGTAGCACACTCACAGTGTCACTGTAGAGAAGGCAGAGACAGAGCAGACAGCATGGAGGGTGGTCAGGGGTCAAAGGTCAGAGACAGTTGTGGAGCTGCAGGACCCTGGCCACTTCAGTCTGTTTGTCCTTCTCTTCGCTTTTTACTCCTGATGGCTTCTGTAAAGAGATTCATGTTGATCATCTATGAGCTGAATGTGACTCCCTGTATCAACAGGACACATCCCATCAGTGTGTTGTGGCACTGGCTCAATGATGGATTGAAAAAACAAAGTAACCAGATATTCTATCAGAAAACTATTTGCTTTTTAAATGTCTTGACTTGTCCTTTGTGTGATCTAATGGAGATCTTCGAATGTTCTTCTATTGATCTTCTGATCTGCTAATGAAGAGAAGAGTCAGAGATCAGCAAACATTGTTAGGTCACATGACTCTTTGCTGCTGCAAGTCATTAGAGCAGAAACTGAAGCACTGAAGTCACTCATCATTTATGTTTGTATCCAGCTTTTGTCTTTTCTCTACAGTTTGTTTATGTGTTGATTTTAATGCACATTAAATTACTTTAAAAATGCATTTGTCAGAATTGATGAACAGATCATACTGTATGAGTATTAACTCACATAGGCTACTAATATTTTGGGACTACTTTATGATGCTCTGAACACTGAGGAGTCTGTTGTTTGGTCTAATGCAGGGGCCGGTGCACCAATACTAAATCAGTGAAAACTGTGTTTGTCTGTCACGCACATACCCCTCCTCTGTATCTGTGGTTGTCAGACACACACTGACAGTGTCTGTTCTGTCTCTGCAGATTTACACAGACTGGGCCAATCACTACCTGGCCAAGTCCGGCTGCCCGCGCCTGATCAAGGACCTGAGCCAGGACATCACTGATGGAGTCCTGCTGGCACAGATCATCCAGATCATAGGTCAGTATCTACACACACGCACACACACACACGCACACTCACATTGGTTTGTCAGTGTTGTGTCACCAGAGCTAAGAGTATATTGTTTTACTTCAGATACAACTTTAAATATTTAAAGATTATTAATGATGCTCAGATAAATAAATCCATGTGTTATCTGCAGTATTAAAACACTGTGTGTATAATTTATTCTTTCTGGTAGATGAAGCGACCACCCACTTACACACACACACACACACACACACACTGTGCTGTTTGGTCTTTGTTGTGGTGAGTTGAGGGAAGCTGTGCCTCAGTGTGATATTTGGGCCAAATCACAGCAGCTCCCTCTTGTTTTGGGTGCTGGGCGAGCTGCCGCAGCAGAGATCTCTGACTCTGACACGCCGGGGTGCAGAGGCATGTGTCTCCCGCTGGAGCGCACCCAGTCTTCACTCTGTCTGTCTCTCTGTCTTTCCCTCTGCTTTCATGTCTCTGTCACTCCTCTTTATCTCACTATGTCTCTGCTGCTCTCTCTCTTTTTCTCGCTCACTGTTGAACTTTTTCTAGGACTCTCTCTCTCTTTGTGTCTCTCACCCCTCATGTCTCTTATTTATTTAACACATTGCTTTTTTCAGCAATAGTGCAGTAATTTCATTACAGAGGGTAGCCTTCTGCTGGACAGGTGTTTGTCCTGTGACAGTGGTCAGGGATGTGTTAGCGTGGTGTGGCAGGTGGAGGTGGTGACAGAGGGTGGGGGGCAATTAGCTTTGAACAAAATACACCTTTTTGAATACATGCTGCATCCTCAGTGTTGGCCAGTGTACTAACACTGACCATGAAACCAGCAGCATGTGCACATGAATCTGTTTTTACGGTTCACATGTACAGTGTGTGAGGTCATAAATTCTGGGCTGTGTACAGATTGGCCATATGGACCCTCACAAGCCTGGGCAGATGATGAACATTTATGCCAAGTGGACTCTGGAAGCCACACACATGTGGAAAGTATAATTTGGGCTTTAGTGTGTTTTTTTCCCAAAGGCCTGAAATGACCTGTGTTTACGTTTAAGGACCAGTTGCTGTCGTCGCTCTGTGACGGCTGGCAAAGAACAAGCAGCCTGATGCTGTTTCCCTCTAAAACCTGCTGAGAGGATGTTCATTAAACCTCAACCACAGAGGTGGCTTTTTGGAAGGTGCTGAAAAACAATGAAACTGTTTAGTGGTTTATGACTCCAGCACTCACCTGGTTTTGTTCAGGTCTGGAGGGTGTGCGGCCCCCGAGGCTTCACTCTGAGGACTGCACTGCTACATCATTGAGGCTGTGGGAGCTGTTAATGGTCAATAAATACCTCCAAACCACAGGCGGACAGCATGTCAAACAAGAATGCAGTTGTATTTTCCCACCTCACTTTAAACTGCCCATTTTCACTTTTCTCATTTTTTAATGGATGTTCTGATATCCTGAGGAAAATACATTTCAACACATTTCTCCTATAGAGCTCCAATAACAATGGGTCGGGGGGGGCAATCAGAAGAGGGTAGGCACGGAGCCTCTCATCTGATTGGCTGACTGTTTCCTGAGTGGTAGAATAAATATATAGCTGATCTCAGGTGAACACTAAATCCTGCAAGATTGGATAGTGGGTCCAGGTGGGCAGGGTTTGAGGTGTGGCTAGGGCAGTGACAGTGATTTTGTTGTGACATCACAACGTTACAGAGGTACTGACAGCTGGTTTTCAGACTCAGTTTGTGAATACAGGCTGAGTGCGTTTCTCTGCGGACTGAGGCTTTGATACAGTCAGGTTTGCCCTGCTTTATAATGAAACAGACATGGACATCTACCTTATACTATACAAGACCTTTAAATAACTTCATATTTCAACTAACTTGCACAAATTGTCTGTTATGTAATTAGCCTCAGTCTTTCAGACACATTTTTCTCACATTCTTTTTCTTCTTGGATCGACTGTCTTTACTCTCACTCTCACACTTTCTCTTTCTTTGCTCTCATTGCATTACTTTTCTGAACTTTTATCTTTCTGGGACTCTCTTTTCTCTCTGTTTGTCTCTCTCTCTCACACACACACACACAAACACACACATTTCCTCTCAATTTCATAATCTGTCTTTCTCACTGATACTGTCTTCATTTTTTTCCATCAACTTCCTCACTCTCTCTCTCTCTCTCTCTCTCACTCTCTCTCTCGCCCCCCTCTCTCTCTGTTGGATTGAAACTTTACCCTCCCTGCTCGCCCAAACAGACAATGAGGCCAAGCAGGCCTGTCAGTAATTCTCTGGCGGCAGCTGACGAATTAGGCAGCTTTGCTTCCCAGACCTCTCCTGCGTTGCTCTCCACCTCGACACACACACGCACACACACTTGCACATTCACACACATACACACACAGACTCTCCTACGCTAACCTCAACAGAGGTTTCCCGCTGGATCTGTGCACCTGAACTCAGAAGAGGCTGGACGTCCGGATGTTACAGTTCACAATGGGACGACAGTAAAAGTCTTCTCTGTGTCTTTTCTCACGCAGCGAATGAGAAGGTGGAGGATATCAATGGCAGCCCCAGGAGCCAGTCACAAATGGTGAGTGTCTCAACTTTTATATTCAGCCATATCCATCTCCTACTGCACTGTTGCATGAGAGTGAATTATGTTTTATCTGAAGCACTGAGATTTAGTTGCACCGCTGTGGAGCTGGAATGAAGTTTTATACTTGCAGCTTTATACTTAATATTCTCACTGAGGCTACCAGAGTAAAATAAAGTGTAGCAGACCACAGGGATTACAGCCTGTCAGCCGGAGTCATCGCTCAGAGATGAGTTCAGGTGACGCTCTCATCCTTAGCTACTGACAACAGCACATCCCCTCAACATTACCACACAAACCCGGGGCTGAAAATGTCTGATACGTAGTCACCTACATGTCACTGGGAGGTTTTGGAGTTTGTGCATTTATTCGACAGCTGTGGCACATCGTTATTTTTCAGATTAAGATTTTACATGAAATACTGATGAAGGTTGGTGAAGCTTTGAGCAGAAGTTTGCTGTGTGACATTTCAGATGTCAGTGAGTTGCTGGCAGTTCTACCACAGACTCATTTCCCCTCACAGCCTCTCACATGGTTTCCTTTAGATTAACACTTTGAGGCCCAGAGTGGTCACATTATCAGATGAATACATTTCCTTTCCAACCTCATTCATCATCTCGTTACTCTACAGATTTATTTAGTGACTCCTTGGAAGCAGCCATCTCTAAGGTAGTAAAGCAGTTAAATTTAGTGCCATCACAAGCAGCTACTTTATTATCTAGATATTTGAGAAGATTTTTAGGATTTTGAAGTTTCATACGGTAGTTCTCCTACTGTGTGCCCTCACATTTGAACAACAGTCCCACATTTTACACGTTTCCTGTGATTTATTTCACTTGAAGGATTACTTACTCACCAGGTGATTAGATTTTCGTACATTTTTGTCTAAAGCAGTGTATATTTACATGTTATAAAACGCCATATTTGAAACTTCTCCTTTTGTTTTTGAGAAAAATATAAAACCATCTCAGTGTGGTTTTACTTCTCTCTCAGGCTTCTCTCTGAAGCCCTAGTTGGTAACAGGTCAGAGCCATTCAGAAGAGAGGAGGTCCTGTTTATGTCCTCCTATTGGCTGATTGTTTTCTGAGTGATCCAATATCAGATTTCAGGTAAAACTCTCCAAATCCTGCAAGGGTGGGTGGTGGATCCAGTTGGTGGGACTTACAGTAATTAGGAACCTAGATCTGCAGTTTAATGAAAAACACACAGACATCTACCTTCAAACAATATGGTTCTCCAAGAAATACTTAATACTGTAAATGGCAGCAGTCTGAGCCCTTCAGTGTGGGTCTGTGGCTCCAGTCCTAACTGATCACTCACCAAAGTTTGAACTGTCATTCGACCCTTTCAGTGTTAATCTCAGACCAGGACTCTGATTGAAATCATTCACAAACCGTAAGCATCTTTACAAGTGGAGATGGTGATGAGTGGAGTAACCACACTGCCACTTGACCAAAAAATGCAGTGGAGCAGTGAAAACTTCAAACTTGATTTACTATGCCTTCTTCAATAATCTGTATTTCTGGCTGCCATGTGGCTGAGTGATGCTGGCGGTGTCGTTTTTCCCTCTGTTAATGAGATGACGGGCTGTATAACTGCTGATTGTCGTCACTGTGAGATAATTACCCCTCACTTTAACTGGAGTTGACTAAGTGTTTATGCAGCGTTGGTTTTGCCCTGGCATCTGCCCTCCTGCCATTAAAAGTGACTAAAGCTGTTGAGCTGATTTGGCGCGTTTTCTCAGTGAGACGTTGTGGGCGAGGAGTGTGTCAGGCTCTGACAGTGTGTGTTTTTTGTCTGTCAGTCTTTGTGGCTCTTTGTCAACAGATGCCAGAGCTGTGCTGTTAGTGTGTAGAGCTTATTTTTCTCTTTGGTCTCTGTAAGATTTACATTTTCCTCATTCCTAACCCCCACGGGTTAGTTTGAACAGGTGATGAATTTGATAAAGTCTCAGGGTCCCGTCACCGGAACGTATTTCACAGCTGGTTTTGCACGTTTCTTCACGGTCAGTCCAGCTGTGGTGGAAGCAGACGGCAAACTCTGCTAGAAAAACAACATTAAACAACCAGGAAGGAGGAAAACACATGTGAACCCTCGTATCCCATAATGTCACTGTGTCCAAACCAGTCCGGGAAAGATAAACTGCTGCACATTGCCTTATTTTTATTGTCACATAAAGTGATTCTGGTCCCGGAGTCCAGCCTGAGGCACTGGTCACTCAGGGCGAGCTGCTGCAGCACCACAAGCATGCAGCTCGACATGCCAGCGACCTCTGTGTGTGTTTGTGTGTGTGCATGCAGCTCGCTCTTTGTCTCCGCCGCTTGCTCACTAAGCCCATTGATCCAGCACCTGCTCTGACCACAGAGGGTCCGGCCAGCTTGGGAAAATGAAGTTTGCGGAAGCACGGCTGCTTATAGAGTGGGCGCAAAGGGAAGGAAGCACACACTCATAACATCACAAAGACACAGGCACTGGGCTGGACCACTGTTGAGACAGGTCAAGGTTTTTACTGAGGCAGGTTGAGGGAAACGGTTTGTTGAAGACGTGTTCAAGTGTACGTGAGAAAAAGCAACAGAGTGGTGGAGACGGTGCACAGGTGCAGAACTCATACCTACTGTAAATTCATGCAATACACCATTTAATGCAGTGATATCTCACTTAGTTACACAGTGTAGACAAAGTAAAAGGTGCTTTCACACTTAATCTGTTAAGTATGTGTTACGTTAGTGTGCTTCATTTGGACAGGTGTGAAAGCTGTCAATCAAGCTCTGTACAACCCAGTGAGAAACAAACCAAGATCAGCTCGTAATCTGTTTCTGGTCTAGTCCAGACTAACCACTGTGACTCATGATAGGAGACATGATAGGAGTGTTTTTGCATCAATCCAAAAGCCAAATTTCAGATCAATCTTACACAATCTTACATACTGTACATGTTTATGCAAGCTATTTGGTAACCATATGACATCAGAATATCACAATGCAAACACTCTCCTCAATCATTCTCATTAAATATGTAGTGATGACACTGTCACCAGAGAAGAAGAATAAACAATGTGAAGCCAAACAGTTCACCTCCACTAATGACCACAAGAGCCTGGCTGCAACAACTGAGTCAATCCCACAGAAGCCTTTAGGTGACAGGTGGGTGAGTGTGTACTTGCCACAGACTGGCATAGTGTAGAGTCTGAGGTTCATATGTGTATCACGCTGAGTTAAGGGCAGAGTCAGGCACTGCCAACCTGACGACGGTGCAGCAGCTCACAGTGAGCTACAAAACCACTCTTCAGAAACTTGTAGGTGGCATCATGGAGGCAACATCCATCTATCTGTCTTCTGCAGTCTAGAAGAAAAGCCAGTCACTGCTGTTGGCGCAGGATGACAGCCCATGGAACTTTAAACTGTTCCATAGCTGAAGCAAATTCAGCACAAAAGTGTTTTGTTGGTCTTTTTATCTCATAAACTTGAACCCTGGTATGACCCTGAGATCTGAGACTCAAGTTATTTACTGACAACCTTTCCACTGTCCTAAGAAAAAACAGAGCTATTTTTTCACTCTTGGCTTCATGTTGACAACACGAGCTGTGAATGTTGGAAACCAGCCACTGGCCACCTTGCACCTGGAGCTTAAATGCCTTGGCCAGAGACATCACAGTAGCAGCAGCTGTCAGTGCAGGGGCAGATGATTCTGATTTACTTCCTCTGCACAGATCCCCCCTCCCATTTGGGACATGAAATGATGATCCAGGAGTCACAAGCCTCTTTCTCTAACTGGTTGGTCGCTGCTCGGTCCGGTGAGTGGACGGAGGCCAACCCAGCAGCTGCTGGAAGTGCAGGAGCAGAGACCAGCACAGCAACAGCATCTGTGAGCCTCTCGAATAATCGACACAGATAATACGCTCTTTCTCTCCAAAGCCATGCTCACAATGTGAGAGATCCACACGTCAGTTGAAAGCGATCGTTTCCTGTTGAGCTAATCCAACAGAAAAGCTTGGCCTCTGTGTGGACGGTCAGTGTGAAGGCCAAGAAAGATTTGCTTTTTCTTAGACATCTGCTGCCAGCAGCCAATACAAGCATTCCCTTGTCACACAGTCAGTCTGATTCATGAAGAAAACGCATCCATCACTGGAGTCAATGGAAAGATTTAAGTATGTTCTGATTATTTTTGAATCTGATCAGATCAAGACAGTTAATCTCTACACTTCCTGTGAACCTTCTGAAAGAAGACAGGTAACTTCTCCATAGAAGTGATAACAATTGGCTCCTCTATAACTTTCCTCTATGATTACAGGGCTGAGGGGTATCACCTCTGACTGCCCAAAGTGCTCATGGGAAAGCACGCCAAAGAACTGTGGAATTATTAATTAATAACCTCTGTTTCTGAGGTCTCCCTCCTCTACTTGCTCCAATTTGCTCTCGTCAAGAACAATATGTAAAAGAGTGTGACCTATGACCTCATCACTTTTACAGTGTAGAGTAAAATTCTATGTGAGCAGCTCGCTTCTATTAAAGCTCTGCATTTGACACCTCTGTGTTTTATTAAGTGTTGATCCATGAGAAGAGATATTTGTAGTTTTAAACCCTAAAAAACAACTTAGTGTCGTTTTCTCTCTCCTCTTTCAGGCTTCTCTCTGGAGCTCTGGTAACAATTGTGTGTAGGATTTATTTGTGAGCCAATCCACAAATGTAAAGTTTCATTTACATACGTAAACATTAATTTTACAACAAAAACAAATCACCTTTTTTTGGGTTGTGGGAGAAACAGGAGCACCTGAAGAAAACCCAAGTGGTGGTGGTGTTAATGATGATTGAAGTGGTTGGGACCTCTGTGTTGAAGCACTTGTTGGTGGAATAGGATGTAGCAGAGGCCAGCTGGAGTGTACAGGTGGCTGGTTCTGATCTTCCCGTCACTGTAGGTCCTGTGTGCAGAGCCTACAGGTTCCCAAACAGGTTCTCATCCTCCTGGGAGATGGGAGCCAGTGTGCAGCAATCTTCTCATGGTCCTGTTGGAGTCCAGGGAAACCCAGAATGAAGTAGTTTGAAAGAGACTTCTCTTGTCCTTCATACAACATAAGGTGAATGTATTATTCTGAATGTGCAGTACTGCCTGCTGGACAGACCTGTGGCTCTGTGAACCAGTTTTGAAGGTACAGCTCAGAGCAGCAACTGCTTTGTTGTGACATCACAAAGTCACAGAAGTGTAAACAGCTGGTTTTAAGGCTCAGTATATAGGCTGTGTGTATTTCTCTGTGGACTGAGGCTTCAATACTTACACAGTATTTATATAGAACCTAGAGCTGATTCATAATCCCAAAACACATAGGCACCTATGCTATATTATATGGGGCCTTTGATACTGAAAGGTCACATTTTGTACAGTTGACAGCTTATGTGAAAGTGAACCACTTTTAAAATGCTGTCTCAACTCTTCTTTGACTTTGTTTTATAATGCAATAAAACAGGACTTACAGTAACACTTACATCCTTTAACTAAAGGCTCGCTGATCCTCTCTTAGATCCCCCAAATCCCCAGTCTTACTGCTTTTAATACTGCAGACACCCCCCCCCCCCCCCCCCCCCCCCCCCCCCCCCCCTCACTTACAGTTTGTCTTGAGGATGGATCAAAAGTGCAGCAATCTACAAGAAAATGTCAGCTCCACTGTGGCCATGTCTGCTCTGTACGGTAGCTTCTTACAATGATGGATGGAGGCCTAAGGATTTTTCTTTTGCAAGTTCTTGTGGGCCAGTGAAATGCAAGTGATGTTCCTGACATTGTGCGGTGCTCTGAGTGGTCAGACTGGTCGAAATTGCAAAACATCACCATTTTTGGTTTGGCCTGGTTTGGGTTGGATTTATTTGTGTAGGAACAAATGATTGCTGGGGAATTTGTTTATGAAACTGGGGGTGAGGGAGGGGGCGGGGCTTGTCTACACAAGCATACACCCCCCCCAGACCACATATTTGGTCCCGGAAGGAATCATCTGCAACCGCTGTGCATGAAAGTGAAGATGATGAGAACGAGAAGTGACAGGAGCGTGGGACAAAAGGCTCCTAACTCTGTGGAGATTCGAGTCTGATTCTGTACTTTCCACTGTGTTTAATACGTTTGCTCTCACTGGGTTTCAGCTCAGTGATAATAGATAAGACCAGAGATGGAACATGTACAACATGTATTTAAGTTTGTCTTCTTTTCTCACTTCAGTTTAAATTGTCGACTCCTGTCACATCCAGTGTTGCTCTTCCATTGTTGGTTTACTTTCAACAGTCTTATTTTAGTGTTCTGGATGAAAGTGCATGTGATGTAAAACTGTAAATGTATTCTGTGTGGATTAAGGGTCTCACAGCGTTAGTTTGAATCCCTCAGATGTCTCAGTCACCTCACCACACCCTCTGCAATCCCTCTCCCATGTAAAACCTCACGCCCTCTGACGGTGCACATCCTCCTGGTTGTGCAGACATCTGAAGGAATTAGATGCAGGTTTAAGATTCGACTTTCTTTTTTTTTTCTTCCTCCTTCTCTCCGAAGAATTGTGCTCGAAACACAAGAGCGGCAGGTGGGAGACGGCAGAAGAGGCCCATTCAGCAGAAAATAGTAAAGCCTCGCTACACTAATCCTCATTATAGACAGACATCATTAGCAAACCACAGAGCGCTTCCCTGCAATACGGATGACTGTGCAGTTTCACTCTCAAAGTGTGCGTGTGTGTGAGTGTTTAGCTTTCAGCAACCTCATCAAAGGATGTCGGGGAAAAACAAACACTTGTCAAAGTCTTCCGTGAATGCAGAGATGCAGAGATGCAGAGATGTGTCAGCAAAGAGCTGTGCAGGGAAGAAGATCAGGATTTAAAAGCAACACTTTCTATTGCAGAGTGTGTCACAGTCAGTGTGGCTCTGGCCCGGTCCAGTTTGACTTGATTATATCACTGTTTGGCAGCTAATTCACACTGAGGGAGTGTTCTTTGGAAAGTATGTACATATTTCATTTGAAGAAACTGATCAGAGCAATGTCAGGACAATGTCACAGTGTTGTGATGTTTGTGTGTCATGTTTGTTTTGCTCAGTTGTTAATTACATGTAGAAATTCTAGGAAACGTGCCGAAAGAAAAACAAACATTAGGAGACAAATCCAGAACATGAACGTTTTGGAATATACAGATGTTCTTCTATTCTGGAAATACTTGATAAACACATGATTATTTCATTCAAGCTATACCTCAAGTCTGTAAAGTTTCTCTTCTTCCATATCCATTGCTATTCACCAAACCAAAAGTGTGTGAGAAGAACTGATGCTGGTTCTGGACAGCCAGGTTATGTGGTGACCCTGAGCACATATTTGGAGCTTTAAACATAAGAAAAAAAAAAAAAAAACTGACGCAGAATCCAATGGAAATGACTCAGATTTGAAAAAGACTTTGATGTCACTCCCTGTCTCTTCCACAGAAATGATTAGATCATATGTGTGTTGCAGACCGGTGGCTGTTCATGCTTACTGATTCTCTGCTGTGTCTGAGCTGAACTAAACCAAACATGCAACAGACTGAACTGAACACCATAATGTCACCATGTCACAAATGGTGATGTGAGCACTGATGTTAATTTGATCAGTGATGCAGCTGCTTAACATGCAGAAAAACCGTCCAGCAGGTCCAGTCACAGCAGACTGTTTTTCAGTGTCTTGGCCTAACATCAGGTGGTAGTGGTGGTAGTGGTGGTGGTGTGGGGGGTGTGGGGGGTGTGGGGGGTGGGGGGGTTGCTGTCTTTGTGGCCTAAATGGGTCTAGGGTTTCTTGGAGACTTTAAAAAGCCACTCGTCTCATCTGGGCTCCATCTGTTGGCAGCCTCACACAAGAGGACAAAGAGCATGAGCCACTCAGTCCTATCATCATCATCACTTTTGTCGCCAGCACACCTCGTTATTAATCAGCACTCCCTATTGATCATCTCTCTACCCTGAGTCCGTGGCTCGGAGCCTGCAGGATCAAACCATTTGGTCGCTGGTTTGATCACAGCTGGCTATCAGGAAATTCACCTGCTATGAGAGGCAGCGGGTCTAGAAATGCACAGACAAATGGATGAGTGGAAGACAGGGCTTTTAAACGTCCCCGATGTCTGGAGAGGACAGAGGCAGATGGCCGGTCGACACTGCTGAAACTGCAGCTCTTCAGGGGACATCAGTCAGTGTCTCCTCTCAGCCACAGCCATGATGCCTCCATGGTAGAGACGGTCAGAGAAGGCTCTCGATGCAGATCCACAGCCACATCACGTACAGCAACTGTTTTTGTCAAACCGTCTGCCGAACACCAACGCCACAGATCGTCTGATGTAGTCACACGCTTAAAGAGACTAAAGAAACACATTTTATCAATCACTTGTGTTCTTAGTAATTATCTGCTGTGACACTATCAAAGCAGGAGATCAGTACCAGAGACATGAAAGAAGAGCTCTGACATTATGATCAGCACATTGAGCTGCAATCCTGGAGAGATTTTGTCCACCACAAATCATGTCCCATTATTGATGTGCACCATTTCAACACTAACATCTGGTGTTCAGTAATCACTGAGAAGGATATCATCTCTGTCTACTTTGGGCCAACACACGTTTGTCTTGTTAAACAGTCAAAGGAAAAGAAATCTCAGGTCTATATTTCTCCATTATTAGCGCAATAGGTGCTGAAAGAAGTGAGTCATGAATCTGTGATGATCCAAATTGGGATGTCAAGAACCAGCACAAAGGACTTGGACTGTGAAGCAGTTTTAAGGTCTGGCTGGTGAAGTGCCTCAGCAGCTGTTGCAGTAAAGCTGGCTCTCACATGGTGTCAACACGACTCCCCTCACTCTCTGACTCTTGTGAATCTTCTTTTTGGCTCATCTTCTTTTTTCTTTGTTCTTCTGCAGCCTCAGTTTATAGTTTTATAAAGGTGTGTGTGGGTGTGTGTGTTCTGGAGAATGGGTTGACCCTGTCACATGTTAGCCAGTTTAGTGGCATGAACAGAATGCTTTGGGACTTGTTAGGGTCCCACTTGTAGCGCAATAGGAAGCTTTTAATCACTCCTTATAAGTGAACGACATGGGCAGATGTTCTGCTGAGGGAGTGGAGGACTGCCTTGTTAAACTGGCTCAGTGAAGGACTGCTAACCTTTCATCCATCTCAGTGTTTGGCTGCACAGTCTCTCTTGACGAAAGAAAACTCTTGATCCAAGCACTCAGCACCATCTCATTCAGCACCAGGACACCTTGGCTCCTACTGCTGCAGCAGCTTCCCTCAGTGAACTGGACCAACCAGGACAGGTCTTTGTCCACTCATGCAACTGAAGGTTGTAGTGAAAGAGGCTTGTAGTTGTAGGTTGCTCTGCAGTACAAAGGGGGGAAAAGGAACAACTGTGTTTTGTCTGTCAAAGTCAAAGTGCATTTGTGTTGGTTTGGATTTATTTTTAAATCGTCCTGTTAAAAAGAGCAGTAAAAGCTGCAGTAAGTGACTCTCAGACATGTGTCAGTAAGTGCACACAGTGTTTATCACTGCAGCTTTTTACTAAACCAAAGGAACAAAGGGGGGAAAGGATCTCCCAGGAGTCCAGCTTTGTCTGAATGGAGCGCCCACTTTACTGCTTTTTAAAAAGACTTTGTCATTTTTGATGTTTTAATACGTCTTCTCAGCAGCAGAGGATTTTCTTGCCACTTACCAAACTAAAAATATGACCTCTCAGGTCTCTGCTGAGGACTCACATTGATTTAAAATAAGAGAAAGTCATCATTAGAGCAGCTTAAAAATGTGCATGCTCACTGCTTTTACTGATGAAGATTAAGGGGGATGTTTGATGAGGATTTATGGGGGGGGTTTAGCTGATAAATAGTGACTGCTGTTTCTCCTAAGGGACCACACAGAGATCTGGCACAGGTTAAAGGGAAGAGAAGCAGCACCATGCCACTAGTGCTACTGTTCAGACTCACAAAGCATGAAAGGAGGGGATGTAAGCGAGCTGCTGGGCCTGTATCATCAGCTCAGACTGACCGGTGCAGCAGAGGCTGCATGTGCAACAGCTGCTGTTAAAACCTGCAGCACTGTTTCAGTGGACACTCGTGGAAGGTGAGAAGCTAAGCAGTGAGAAAGAGGGTGACCATGCTGAGTGATGCACTGCCCTCAAGACTGCAGCAGTGTGTTGTAACAAGAGTGTGCAGGAGCTCTCTGTGATTCTCAGCTCTGTGTTGCAAAATTCTGCTGACTCTTAATGACTCATAACAGGTTCAGTCAGGTGTGTTACAACTCAAGCAGCCAATAATCCTTTAATAATACTCATTCCATCATTGCATGGCCCTTAGTCCATTTAACTAATATCTCCACACACACACACACACACCACAGTTCATATACCATCAACAGTCCTCTACCAGTGTATAGCTGATAATGATGTAGTAACACTGGTCGGGCCACTGAATGCAAACATGATGATAATGTTAAAGTCAGTGATGATGTTGGATGAATGGATGTATAAGAAATGTATAGATTTATTTTTTCACCAAATGTCCATAAGTTTAGTTTTATTATTTTTTAATAGTTACTATATGTAGTTTTGATTTGAATGACATGATATGATACGATACGATATGATCTGATACGACACGATATAATATGATATAAATGAATAGTTCTATTGAAGCCTTTTTGTTTTGGAGACGTTGCTGTGTCCACACCAACCTTCCCATACTGTATTACCAGCATCTAGTAAATAAAAGTGAGTGAGTCACAGCTCTCTGTATGTTCCAGTTTCCACTATAATGAGAGGTCATGAAATAATGTTACTTAGTTGTGATTCAGGGAAGGACGGAAAGGTTGAGCAGCAGCAGTCAGCAGCAGGGCTCTGTCAGTATTTCTCACCTTCCATAGTAGCTGCTCTGCAGGTTACGGAAACAGATGCCTTAAGAGTCAGCACCTCATTGACCCTTCTGGGAGCAGCAACCTCAGACAGGTCTGACAGCCTGGATGTGCTGCCTGTCAGCAGTAACTCTCCCCATCATGTTGCTGATGTTCACCTGCTCAGAACAGCACTGTAACAGTGTGTGTGTGTGTGTGTGTGTGAGTGTGTGAGAGAGAGGAGACAACTGACAGACAAATCATCCAGATGATGTCATCAAGATACACTCAGTGTTGTCCTCTCACCTGAAAACACAATTTGTCCTCCTGTGCATGTTTAATGTGCTCTGTGTGAAGATTAATATGAACACGGCGTCTTCTTTCAGCTCCAAGTCATATATTTATTTACAGAGCCATTAGCTGAGATGAGGTTAACTCAGATGAAATTTCTAGATGCATCTCTGAACCTTTCAGCTCACTTGTTTTGCATTTCACTTTAAAGAGGGGCTCCATTAGCACAATAATCAGATTTCCATTCCATTTCACTTTGTTCATTCAGCCTGGGGTGGCATGTTAGAGGATTTCATGTTGGGATAGAAGCTGATGGTTTTGCTTTGTCCTAACAGATCAGTGGTGAGTGATGTATTTCTGTTGCCAATGTCACTTTCAGGTGTAAAAGGAGATTTTTTAAGTGGTTCAATTCATATTTCCACACTGATCACAGATACCCACTTAAACTTGTCTTTCTAAACTCTGATTGGTCGATTGATTCTCGAACCAGTGGAAACAGCCACAGAAATGCAGAGGCGCACTGTCAGGAGAGGCCAACCAGGTAATGCTTAGAAAACTCATACGGGCACTGACAATTAAAAACCTCCTATAAAAACACCTGTTACCTCCAACTCCCCTGAGTGGAGTCACTGATTTTACATGCTGCAGCCTATAGTTAGGCTACTGCATGCATATGAGGCATTCAGGGAACATCTGTAAAGTGTAGCTTATACCAAAATGCATGTGAGGTGTTCAGGGGGCATCTGAGGTAATTCATTCAGTTTTGTCTCTTCTTCCTTATCTTAATGGAAACCTGAGATTTAAGTGATGGACTACACCTTTAATTGCACTGTCTCCCTGAGGAGGACATCCACAATGACACTTGGTTGCTAGGTTACTTGGTCTCTGTTGTTTTTGTGTTGTCGTTAATGTGTATAATTATTCTTTGTTCTACGGTAACTCAGGATGAAATATGTCTTAAATGAAAAGGGGAAAGAAGAGATAGATGAAATGACAAGTGTGTGTGATGAGACAAACATTTAAAGAGATTAACCCAGAGACTGATGGGGTGACTTGTTTGTCTTTGCCATCCATCAAACATCTCTGACCGTCTCTCTCTTTTTCTTTCTCTCTTTTTCTGTGTCTTTCTTGCTCCCCTCACACACATGTGGACACACACACACATCCTGTCTGTGCAGCAGATGCACAGAGCCACATGGAAGCTCTCCAAGTTATTTGATGCTGTAAACATCTGAAAAAGAACCACCATACATAATTGAGACATCCACGGGTATGGGTTCGTGTTGCCATGCAGATCCTGTTGATTATACATCACGTGTGTTTATGTGTGGAGCCAGCGAGGGGTCGGGGGCTGCAGCTCTTTTAAGAAGCAGGAATGTCCCCGGCAGTGAAGCCCTTAAAGAAAATTATAGTTTTATTTAGAAGAAATTGAGGTATGACGCGCTGAAGCTCAGCTCAGAGCTTGTTTTGTCTCTGAAGCTTCAGCTGCTTCAATTGAATCATTGTAGTTTGGTTAGGAAAAGTTTTATGGCGAGTAGTTTCATAACATTTAGGCTGCTGTGAGTGCAAATGTTGTCAGGCTGGGCCGGATGGAGCTGGATGTATGAGGTGTAGCCTCCTCTGTCTTCAGCCATCATCAGCCTGTGTGATAGATTCCAGTCAGGGTCAAGGATTATGAAGACTGCCACCATGATTAATTTCACACAAAGCAGCTCCTCAGGTGATGTGTGATGAGAATAAAGTTTCTTTACTTTGGATTTTGACGTGATGAGCAAAAATCCCTGGATTATGAGACAGGATCCTTTAACCCCCGCCTCCCTCTCTGCCCATCAGCTGCTCTCAGCTCTGTCGCATCTGATCTGTTTTGATTCATCGTCTGTCAGCAGCTGTCTGCCCTGGACACCCCAAGAGTGATAGGGCAAGGTGAAAGAGGAATCAATGGACTGTTAGGGATGAGACAGGCGTCACACCCCCAGTCTGAAGAGCAGGGGGGAGAAATGACAGGCAGCGAGAGAAGTGGTCTGTTTGGTAGCAGCAGTCCTCACAGTGCAGTCAGAAAGTACTCTGAGCTGACGTGTCCTTCAGGTTTGGGCTGTAAATGGGAAAAAACACAGAAATACTTCTTGCCCTCTATTTTCACAAACCACTCAGCTGCACAGGGATTTGGCTTTGTGTCCATGTAAACCTTCAGATTTCAAAGCTCAACTCCCAGTCATGTGTCGCCGCTGCATGACTGATGAGCTCCGGCTCATTAGGTTTCAAATGCCAAGAGCAACTGATGGGTACAAAAGGTGTGTGTTCACCGCCATGTGCAAGAAAAAAGAAAACTTTGATACGGAGGCGACTGAGGCAAAACTAATTCTGTTAGATTCAGCTGGTATTGATTCTGATCTGCTCGGGGAAAAGCTTAAAACGATGACGCAGTGGTTTGATTTATTTTGAAGCACCTGACTCATCAGCAGACTTTGATGTCGGCCCTCAGCGAAATAAATATCTGAGCAGACGCTGCTAAAAGCCAATAAGCTGCTCAGAAACACACAGCCTGAAATGACTGACCCACACTCCACTGCTCATTTAGGATCAGGCCACCAGTTCTAAGTAAAATCAAGTAATTAACTCTGACAACATTTGGGAAATAATCTGGGGACCGAAGGTGAAGCAGATTAGAAAAGAAAAACTAGAAGTCGATAGAAGTCAACCGAGGCGTCCTGAGACGTACTCATGAAACTGCTGTGTCTGTGAAGCCAGAGTCATCTGTGTTTTTGAAAGGCTGCTTTAGGGATTTAAGGTGGCATGTACTTTCCAGTGGATATGTAACATTTTGGAGTAAAACCCATCAATTATTGAGCCGTGCTCATGTGCTGCAAAGCGCTAACGCCTGCTTTTCCAGTGCTGTTGGTTGTTTTCTGTCCCGTAGGAAGTGGTAATTGAGGTGTTGGCTCATTTGTATTTGACAGTTGCATCTAAGGGATAACACTTTCCAATTCCAGCCATCATACATCAGTCACTTGATAGCTTTTTAGAGAGACCTAACGTAACCCAGGAACACTTCTCTCAAGCAAGGAGAGACGAGAGGAAATTCAGCCGCAAACATGCAGATGTAGCCATGTGGCTCATTCTGTGGAGTGAAAAGAGTAAACGAACGAACAGCACGATTTAACCAAAGTATCAAACGATGGATCATTTTCTCACTGTTAACATTCAGATGTACAAGTTTTATGTGCTGAAACTAATTTATGTCAACATAGTCTGATCTGGTCGACTATTTGCTGATGGAATTACAACTGACTGATCCATTCAGTTGTGTATCAGTGGTCTTTACACAGGCCCATAAAGTGTGAAATGAATTATGCATGTGTTATTTGATTATTCATCAGTTCTATATTAATACATTGAAAGTATCAAAGCTCACAGAGAAACACACAGAGCCTGTATTCAGAAAGTGAACCTTAAAACCAGCCATCAGGACTTCTGTAACTTTGTGATGTCACAACAATGTGGTCACTAACATCAGCCATGCTCTAAACCCCGCCCACCTGTCCCCACCATCCAACCTTGCAGGATTTGTTTTCCCTGAGTATTTTACCTGAAATCTGCAGTCAGCCAATCAGAAGAAAGGCTGGTTTTTGTTTCTTAAGATAACAGAAAACACAGGAGCTTTAATCCAACTAAAAATTCTTAAATTCACACTAATCCCTTCCTCCATTGAAAAACATGGAGTTATTTTTTTTTTCTTCTTCTTTCAAGTTTAAGTATTTGAGACAAGAGAGTTTGCGAGCCAATCAGAGGAGAGTCTCAGAGTCCCTTCAGGGCCTTTAATGTGCTACTGTTTGAACCAGGGAATGGCTTCATATTCAACAAGCCTCATCTGAGTACGAGCTGTTCTCCACTGTGTCAGCTGGAATGCGATATTTTGATTTGTGGTGTGCTCCGTAAATGAAACATAGTTTAATTGAAACTGATTGTCACAGAAACTGAACAGCTCTCCCTCATTATTCTTCCAGCTCAGCGGCAAGTTTCCTTCCCGCAGCGCATGTCGCACATGTGCCGCCCTGTCACTCCTCGGAGTGTTCCCCCTCTTTTCCCGCTCTAAGTGCTTCATGATTGGATGTAGTGCTCCTCATCAAAATGCCCTTTTCCAAATTGCTTTTAATGGCTCATGTGGATCTGCCTGATGCCAGCCTGCGTCGGAAAAATAAATGATGTCGGTTTCTCGAGGAGCTGTTACAGGATGCCGCAAAGCCAAACCACCCACCAAACTAGCAGTTAAACATCGCCAGAACCCTGCGGAACATTAATGCCCCATCCGTCATCAACGCCTTCAATCATTATTCCGCATGTTTACGTCATTTTAGAATTAAGGCCGACTAAAAACAAACAGCGGTCGCATCTGAAAGCCCCAGAATTTCTGTTTGGATTGTCATTTGAAGGCTCGCAGAAAGAAGGCAGTGATGTCTGTCCTCCTTTTAAAAAAGAAAGGCAGAGATTTACTGTGTGTTTATGAGTTCACTCCTTTTTGTCTTTATCAGCCATTAAACCAGGCTTCAAACACACACATGAACACACAGGCTGCCTGTGGAACAGATGGCCTTTCAAAATCTTTGCTGTAAATACTTGAAACTGGATGATAATCAATGAAAAAAAAAAAAATTCTTTATCATGCAAATACTGTTGATCCTGTATCATCCGTGCCCATAGGCTGTTTATGATCACACTCTTTAAACCTCTACACATCACAGTGCTGCTCAGTCTAATTAATACTGTGGTGTAAATGCTGCTTGGCACATGTCTCCCCACATACAGACTTCTGAGAGCGTATGTGGGGAAATCAAAAGGCGTTAGCACCTGGGCACACATGTGTCGGCCCGTGTGTGCGGCGTGTGGGGAGACAATATGGACGCCCACATGCGAGGGGAGCTCAGTCCCTGCCGGTGGAATGCGTGTGATGTCGTGGGAGTGGGAGGAGGTGAGGTGTGTCAGGCAGATGGGGGGAAACTCTTGTCCCACATGGCACCCTGTGGGTACGACACCTCAGTGTGAGGAGGGAGCATGACTGGGACTGTTTCTGATGTGCCCTTGAGCAAAGGACTGGAGCCACCATACAGCTGCTCAGACGATGGTAACTGATAATGGTTGTACTGCTGGGTGCTCAGCAGGAGCCTGTGTAGTTACTCTGGTTACTGTGACAAAGTCCTTTTTGTTTACTTGTAGCCTGAAATATTTTGAAGTTACTCCTACTTACTTCACTACAAACTCACATGATGAACTTGTGGCAGTGTGAGAATGCAGAAATGAGAAGAGTCAAACCAGCAGCTGTTTGGTCTGTTGGGCTTAATACATGTAACATTTATGAACCATGGAACCATTGAAACAACAAGGCTGTCCAGTCATTAGGAACACTGATGTTACAGAAATGTTGCTTTAGACCACACATTTTAACTTTATGCCTCTAACTACTGTAAGTAGCCTAATCATTTTACTTGTAGTTTATAGTAGTTGTAGTATTTATATGGTTTAGAGAGAAGGAAAGACTTTGTCATTAGTTGCATAAACTAAAAATAAATAAATAACAGCTTGTGATCTCACACTGAAACTTGTAACGAGCAGAGAAAACGTATGCTCATGAAACTTTATGAAGTCGCCCACATGCTCTGGCTCTCTGTGCCATGAAGGCAGCGCCGACCCTCAACGTTGAATAAAATGCTGCTGAAATGCACGTTATTAAGCCACTGGGGACAACAGGGCTCAGCCCAGCAGGAGTCACAGAAGCATCAGCGAGTACCCAAACAGGCAGTTTTGTGCCGATATGACTCATTATCCTGCTTCTTCTGAGTCTTTCTCTCGCTAATAAAGACACACAGCTATCCTGAATGAATACACGCTGGAGAGAGAGGGAGAGAGGGAGATGGGGGTGGTGGATGGGGGTGGGGAGGGTCACAGAGCTCAGGGGGAGTTACAGCTCATGAATCATCATTGCCTGCTGGACGTCTGGCTGAGTTGCCCGGTCTGCCCTTTGTGTGGCCTTGGCACACTGCGCCGAAGCTGAGCACTCCGACCTCCGACCTTGTCATAAAAGAGCTCTTGAGGGGCTCTGGCGGCTCGCCACCATGCTAATGAAGCCACCCGTGAGCCACTGTCAAGGAATGCAAAAATCCCCCTCATAACTGAGCCTTTGTGAAACTGATACCAGTCTGCAGAGGTGACAGTTGTGGACTGTGCTGTAAAAGGCCTCAGTGAGCCATGCTCACCTACACACACCCTGTCCATGTGCAGATGAACATGGATTTTTTTTCCTCTGGTGTGTGTGTGTGTGTGTGTGTGTGTGTAGGAATGTACATCCTCCACATACTGTATTTGCTTCTTTTGTCTGTCCATCTGTGTGTGTATTTATTTTTGTCCCACTGCCATTGTGTGTACATTTGGGTGTGTGCCCCCCTCTTGAATGCAATGTGTGTAACATGCCCCGGGTTGTGTAGGTGGCAACACACTGCGGTCAGTATGTCACGCAGGCGGGTCCCACGGGGCGAGCAGAGGTCGGGGTAATGACCACACAATGATGTGCTTCATGGGTAATAACACTGATGGTCTTCGTCCTCTGAGCCCACTGCCCCGAGACATTTAGGCTCATTCAACGTTAAGTTTCATCACATTCCCGTGGCGTCTGTCCTTTGTGCTGACTGTCTGCCGTTTCCTCCACAGATCGAAAATGTGGACGCCTGCCTCAGTTTCCTGGACGCCAGAGGAGTGAATGTACAAGGGCTCTCAGCGGAAGGTAAGAAGAATAAACAATATGCAGTTCAAGTCCTGATAAAACTCTTAATTGAACGAGCGGAGCAGCAGAGGAGCCATCATGATTGTATTTCTAATTTCTAGACCTGGAAAGTGAGGTTGGCTCCGGCACCACCCAGACTTTTCATGGGTAGCTTTCCATTTCTTCACAGCACCAAGTATCTTCAAAAAACTGTTTAAAGCCTATTTCCAAGACATGCTATTATACTTCACAGCAAAGGAATTTACCACATTGGTATCATGGCAGGGGTGCACAGTTTCTCCATCTCCAGCTTTCACTATGGCAGTGTAGGCAATCATTAGGGCATCAAAGTGGATTGTGGGAGGATAAAAACTGCAGAGAGAGATTTGCCTCCCGACTGTCAGGGTATACAGTACGAGGCTTGTATGACAGCAGCGCTCGGCCCTGAGACACCACTCGCCAAATTGAAAGATAAGATAAAATTGTCTCACAAGGCCAAGGCTGAAATTACACTTAAGTCCCAAACTATGTGTTATGATTATGTTTTACACTTAATTTGGACTCAGCAGGAGGAACTCCACATTCCCTCAAAGTTCAGAAATGAATCCAACCGCTGTCAGTTTTTTTTTTTTTTCGCAGCCTGCAAAGCAAATCCCACCAGATGTGCTGTGCAGCATTTCATGTGCAGCACTGAAACCTGCAGCCCACACCTGACCCGCTGGACATTAAGATCTAGACAGGGTGCTATACTGTAGCTGGCCCCCGTCTCTGGAGCAGATATCTGTTTTCCTGTGGAAACCACGTCTCTCCAACATGTAAACTTTAATGAGCTAAGAAAACCAGCCCTTGTTTACAGCTTTGTGACAATGCATTTGTTTTTAATAATCCATTCAGCTTTTAAATGGTCCATTTAGTTTGAAGAATTGAGAGAATTTCCCATAAAGGAACATTTAATTCTTCAGTTTGTCTGAAAACCAAAACTGAGATACATAGTTTTACTGGACAGCAGTAAAATCTGAAATGTGTGGAGCTTCTAATGAGCATCAAGTCTGCAGTATAGTGATGCTTTGCTCCACAGAAAACCTCAGGCACAGATCTCCTGTTGCTGGTGTGTTGCACTTCACTCAAACCCATTCTGTCTTGCTGGGGTTTTCGCCCCAGCGCCGTACAAGCACATGTCAGTTATTCTATCTGAAAGTGTCTCCAGCTGTTCTTCAACACCCCACCCTCCCCCCAGACCTCATGTTGATCCTGATCCCCTTTAAACATTAAAGAGGTGAATGTGCCCTTGACCCCTCCAGCAGCAGAAATAGTCTGACAGCCTGACACACTGACCGACAGCTCTAAATCCTGCCCCCCCCCCACCACTACAGCACTAAAAACAGCAAAGTGACTCACTAGGCCTGCAATTTCAAAGTGGCTCTGTAAATATAAGGGCTATTGAGTTTCTCTGTCCATCGCTGTTGCTGCTGAATTTCATCACCCCCTTCACTCGGTCCATCTTTATCTGGCTGCTCTCTGCCTTTGTCAGCTTTATTCTCAGAGTGGTGAATTAGATGATCATTTCTTCCCGCTCATGTCTCGAACCAGCCCAGGGTTTTCCAGATTCTCCTGGTCGGCATATGCAGTCTTTATTATTCCTTTACAAGACGTGGGAATGAAATGAAGTGCAGTGTTTGATGTGCATACAGGAACCTAGAAGTTACTTATTGTAATAACCTCTCTCTAAGTCGCCTTGCATCTCTCTGGTGGGTGGCTGTAAACTGGAGTTCCGGTAAAATTCATCTTGTTGAAAGAGCGTGGGTTCCCCCGCAGGAGGTTATAGCTCATAATGAAACCAAGTCCAAAGACCTTTTTTTCCATGGAGCAAAAGGAAATAATGGCACAGAATGTGACAGCAGCCATGTTTACATGGACACAAATAATTGGAATAAAATAGGAATAAATGTTGATCTGAATAAAACTTTGTCATGTAAACATGTCGACTGGAAAATTTGAACCAGAATGGGCTCTTTGGGAAAGAAGTTTCTTTCTGATCAAGATGGGTGGTTTATGCCAGTCGATCTCCAGATCAAGAGCCATGTAAACACTTAATCTGATCAAAGTAGTCCTATTGCACCACTGGCTCCTGGAAGGGACACAAAATGAACCGTTGCTGTTATGTGATGGTCCTGCTGTAGCCTACCCCCTCACACAGGAGAAGTATAAACTGCTGTGCTTGCAGCTTAATTAAAGAGAAAACCAGAAACAAAAGTGATGTTTGCAGCACACGGTATACTGTAGGTCCATGTTGATCAGACAGCAACAGGCACGTACGAGACAGAAGGTAAGCACGGGGAGAGGGGCAAGCGAAGGAGCGTTTGTTTACAGAAGGAAAAGCTTCTTCTTCTACTGTTTTCAACAAATTTGACTGGCAAATCTTCACGCATGCTTCACACATGTTACAGTGAATTTATTCTGATTAACTGCTGGATGGCTGTACAGGCATGTTTTAATCAGATCACTTTATTTCACATCCATGTAAACAGTGAGGTTGGAGTTTCTGATCAGAATGATTATAATCAGATGCATACATAAAAACATGGCTAGTGATGCCAAGGGGTTTTTGACCTAAGGACGAAAACAAGTTGTCAGGTCCTAACATTAGTGTGTGCCTCTGACTGACTCTGACTTTGGTCATATTGGACTTGGATCTTCTGTCACCAGCAGGTAGATATTCTCACTCAGCTATGGGCGATCTCAACAGAGGCCGATTGGCACAAAGCTTTTGTGGTTCATATTAATGGTTTGAACCTCAGTGTGTAGAGAGATGCTTGCTGGATTACCACAGACTTTTATGTCCCCATCAGGATGAATTTTAATTATCTTGATGATCCTTTTAATTTCTAGCATCATCATCACATCATCAATCTGCAAAACTAATAACGCTCCCATCAGCCTCAGCAGACTTCTTGTTTAATCCTAATTAAAACTGCTAGTTTGCTAACTCACAGAACTAATATGCTCAACATGTTGAACATCATATCAGCTTAATATCAGTGTATTAACATTGTCATTGTGCACATGAAGTATGTTCCCACAGAGCCACCCGGCAGACTGTAGGCTCTTGTTATGAAGAAAAAAGCTCGACTATGATCTACTCTTACCCCACGACACAAAAATATATCAAAAGCAACACGAGTTTTATGACTTGAAATGTGATAATTATCCACAGGAAGTTCAGTCTACCGTTTCCAGGCTTAAAAAGCAGGTGTAAAGCCCTAAAACACACGTTTCCTGCAGTTGATAATGGGCTACAGTGAGGGGTCCACACAGCAGCTCATTAAAGCTTCTCTGCTACTGAGACCTGAGCAGGACACGATCCCCCTGGTCGTAGTGCTAGCAGGCAACCCCCAGTATGACCTGCTCACCACAATAAAGTCTCTGCTTCTTGATCTCAGTGGGTGAGTTTTTTTTAAACGGCTCTGATTTTTATTAGTCCACTTAAACACTCCTGTGTGCTGTGTCAGCAAGAGGTACACTTCTGTGACCAGGAGGTGAGGCCGAGGCCATGTTTAAGTGTAGTGTAATGTAAAGAATCAGGCCAGAGAGCAAAACCCAACAGCGAAGCAGCGGTTGTTTTAAAACATATTTGAGGTCATACAGTTGAATTTAAGTGAAACAGGGGCATGTGGTCAAAATTACTGCACACAGAGAGGCTGAGAACAGCAGGATAAACAGCTGTGCAGTTGTAAGGAGAGACCTGACTGCTCATGGACCGTCTAGATTAAACCCAAGTGAGGCTGATTAATCAGGTAAAGACAGGATATCTCATCCTTAAGTGCTTACACTGTGTTTGTCTTGAGCTTTGTGTTCTCCAGCTGTGCTAGAATCTTTCCTTCACCTCCTCCAAATGAAAAAAAACAACTCCTCCAAATAAGAAAAGGATTGAATGGATCCTTGTCTATCAATTTAAAGGCCTCCAGAAGCAAAGGCACATTTTCATTGAGTGTTGGCCAAGAAGAGACACTTTTCTTCTTCTACTCTGCTCCAGAGCTGCAAGCATCCTCCTGCTCTCAGTGGATGAAAAGGCTTCTTGACAAAGGAACGCCTCAAACTGCTTTCATGACCGTGACAGTGAGTTCAGTGAACATCAGTGGATTACACAGTCTCCACAGCTGAATGCAGTAAAATATCATTGGGATGGATTGACAGCAAATCTGACAAAACATTTATACTTCTAATACAATCTAATTGTAATCCAATCAAATTCTGATCTAATTCTTCTTCTAGTACAAATTTCTCTTCAATATTACTCTGCATAACAAAAACAACCACACAACAAAACATCAGTCAGCTGAGAACAAGCCTGTGTCCACCAAAACAAGTTCATAACCAGCCCTTTCGTTGGAAATGTGATGCACAAAAACTGTGTCTTTTAATGGCGAAAAGTTTCTTTCGAACATGTTTGTGAAATGAATCATTTGTTGCAAATGAGCTCATCATTCTGCTCGTCACGTCTCCTAGAAATTAAGCTTCTATTCTTGAACAGCAAGGACAGCACAGCTGCCAAATTGCCTGGTTGGTAATGTAACCTTGCTGCTAAAGTTTCAAAGACATAAACTACTCCAGTTCTCTGGCTGACCCTGACCTCGGAGGCAGCTTCCCTTTTGGGAACAGTGAAACATTTTTCTTCCTCTCCTTCTCATCAGTGTGATTTCTATTAATTGTTACAGTTGCCAGAAGTTTGAGTCCACAGCAGCTCCCTGGTGTGTGAATCTGCAGCATTGTCTCTCCCTGCAGAACAGAAAACACTGCTGTTCAGACACTCTCCGAGGCCCTGTATAAATTACCGACTTTGGGTGTTAGAAAATGGAAAACACCCCCACGAGATTAATCTCCTCCAACTTGCACAGTCTCCAAGCAGACTGGCCATGGATGGCTGGGGAGAACAGAGCCTTCCAGATTGAAAAATGGAGTAAAAAGCCCTGCGTCAGCCGCTGCCATCCTTCCTGTGCCTCTGTGTGCCAGCTCTCACTGAGGGGCTGATATGAAAAGTCCATTTCACAAATGGGTGCGTTAGCCACAGTGATCAATTTTTCCCTCCTCTGTGACTGCTGAATCCTACCTCGGCAGTGCGTGCAGGGATCTATGAGAGATGCACTTGTTTGACTTCTGTCTGAGATGAACTGTTGAGGATGAGATTCACACTCGGGACAAAGTTGCTCATTGATTAGGAGCCTTTTCTTTCGGTTGCCAGCTCAGTATATTTCAAGGTATAACTTCATCTGCAGGGCTGATTCCACAAACATGAAGATGAGTCTTTCATTTCTCACTCTCTGAGCTCCTTTCACTTCATTTGCCATATTTACTCTTTTGCTTTAATGCATTTAATTATTTCTATCCTTATTTCCATGCTGCCTGCCTCACACTTGGAGACTGTAAAAAGACTTTTATAAGATTGCATCTATGCATCTTTTTTAGGAAAGGAGTTTTAGGAAAACTCCTGGGCTGTGTTATTGTCTGGGTGAACAAAAGCTCTGACCTCTGGAAGCTATAGTGTACCCAATGGCAGTCACTCATTGATTGAGACTTCAGCCTCAGATACCAATGGGAAAATTAACTGGAAGACAAATTCATTTGATACTGACCTTGCAGTCTTTGCTAGGACTCAGTATGTTAACACACATGCACCCAGAGTATGTTAATGGCCATATACTGTATGAGTTTTTAGGTGTGTTTGCATGGAGTCTCACAGTCTGTGAATACTGGGGATCATGCAGAGACTAATTACAAGACTAGATCCCTTTGAGATGATTTCCCATCATGCTCTGGTGGAAATTTACATGAGGAAAAACACATTCAACACTCAAATTCATGCTCCCCTGGAGTCATCTCCATGTTCAACATCATCACAATTCACTGAATATCATTGAACATCACCATCTGCATTCACCTAGACTAACATGTTTGATGTTTGTTCACAACATCAAGATGAAAAAAAGATGGACTCAAGACAGCTCGGACCATCACCTGACACCCAACGAATGAGATGATGGGAGCACACCACAGCTCCAGAAACCAAGCACTGGAAATGTGTGTGTGACAGTGAAATTGCGTGAAAAGTCAATTGGCTGTGAGATCGACTTCAGCTGTGATTTCTGCAGTAAACCCAGCTGTTATCATTTTCCATTTCAATAATGTCTCATCACACAGTCACGTGTCCCTCCTGTCAGTGTCCCAGCACTGTGCCAGCACCACCTGCACATATTCTACCAGTTCCTGATTTCTCGTCAAAAGCAGAAGTGTAAATGAACTTCCTGTTGTGTATTTTTGGCTGTTTGACCTCACATTTACCTTCACACCAAACCGCTGCCAGTTACACACCAGTCCAGACGTTCCCTTGCCGAGCTCTGCTCCTAAATCACACAGCTGTGTGTTAGCTCATGTGTGTGAGCAGATGCTTTATTTTGGATCTACGACAACTGTTTGTTCTCGTCAGAGTAAGTGTTAATTCATGAGGAATGTAATTAAGACTATGACTATAACTATTTAAGGCTTTAACTCTGCATAAATATACACCAGATATCAATATCTACGCTAAGATATAATTGTACTTATAAAAGTTTTATGCTTGTTGCTCAACAGCTGCACTTGAGTCAATCCTCAAGTGATTTATTCCTTTAGAAACTCAGCACATGTTCACTTTACAGTGTTTGAAATACACAATAAATGGTCTGGAAAATGTTCATTTTTTTCACCGTCTCAGGACACTGCTTTGTTTCTAGACAAATGAAAAACAAGTTCTGCTCTATTTTCACTCGGAAGAAATGATTTTATCCCCAGGAAGTTGCTGGAGGCTTGATGCGGGTTGTAAATCATTATATGCAGCAGTAAATGAATGATGGATGTGGAATGAAATCACATGGCCGACTCTCTTTTGTTGCTCCAGAGATCAGGAATGGCAACCTAAAGAGCATCCTGGGCCTCTTCTTCATCCTGTCTCGCTACAAGCAGCAGCAGCAGCAGCAGCAGCAGTACTACCAGTCCCTGGTGGAGCTCAGCCAGCAGACCAGCAGCACCACACCGTCCGCCAGCAGCCACAAGACACAAGAGATGCAGTCCAGGTAGGTCACACTGCAGAGGCTCCGTCAGGGTGGGATGCAGTCATTTGATGCTGGCTGGGGTCTGAGCTGAGGCAGAGGTCAGAGGGGCAAGTTCATGTCACTGGTTTGAATTAGAGAACCAGTTATGTTTTAGGGCACATGCTGGAGTAGAGGTCGACTGATTTATCACTTCTGGATGCTTAATTAGGTCCAGTTAAAGCTTTTGTAAACAGGAAATTGATGGATATGAGCGGCTCAGTGGGAATGAATAACAGGCTTCAGAGATGTTTCTCATTAAATGCTCAGAGATTTTTGCTGCATCAGCTCCATAAAGACATTCTTACACAGACAAGTCAAGGCTAGAGACGATGCCTTACATTCTTAACGTCCTTGCCTCAGGTTCTATAGGAAATATGCTTATTCAATGCAGTAGAGATGATGAAGATTAAGTTAATACAACTTTCATATTTATCCTTTAAAGGTAAATCTGCAGTCTGTGGGATCTTAACTCAGCATAAATATTGCAAGTGGAGGGAAACAGTCTGTCTGCCTGTGTCTGAAGGTCACTAAATCCACCTACAGGCACCTTTAGAGCTTATGAATTTAGTGAAAATACAGACATAATCCCCCATTTTTACACTACATTACCAGATGTTAATTAGTGAGCTTTAGAGGAGCTGGTTAGTAGATGAAAAGTAAAGACTTTAAAAGAAGGTTCATGTGTTCTGCAGGGAGACATTCTAGAAAACAGCTTAATCCTGGCACTAAAGGGTCTTCATGTGTTTGAGACATGGCTGATGGCAGTGACTGCTTTATTGTGACATCACAAAGTTACAGAAGTCAGACGGCTGGTTTTAAGGCTCAGTTTCTGAATACAGGCTGTGTATTTCTCTGTGGACTGAGGCTTTGATACTTTCACATCATTGATATAGAACATAGAACATGCTGCTTTATAATCAAACAGCACATGGGTGTCTACATTTAGACTGTAAGAGACCTAAAAGCTTGGTATAGTAATACATTGAAAGCCTAGATATTGCTATTTGTATGGGTCATGAAAAAGTAATAAAACTGCATCTAAGTTGTTACAGCCTTACAAAAATGACAGAAGTCATCTGTTTTTATTATTATTCCTTCATTTCATATCATTAAGAATGAATCTATTGTACAGTACAAGTGTTGGCAAACAGGCAGCCAGACTGTAAAAGCAAAGCTCTGTCCCTGTGTGATGTAAATAGACAGAGCAGCCATTAGTGTAGCATCTAAAGGGAGGCCTGACATGCCACACATGAGCAGCATTCTCCCTGACCAGATCAAGTTACAGCTCTGTTTGGCCACGCTCTGTGTGAGAGTGTGTGTGAGTCTGTTGCAGTGTATATGTGTGAAATTGGTGCAGTTAGAGCGGATAGGCTCAGCACTGCAGTATACAGTATGTTGGTAAGATGATATTGTGGAGAGCTTTAGCTTTACTGTGTTTGGACGGGTTGGTGAATGGTGGCAGTGAGGTCAATGTATTGTGTGTGTGTGTGTGTGTGGGAGGGAGGGTTATTAGGGGCACAGCTGCCTGCCATTCCCACCATCCTCCTGTACACGCCCCCCCCCCCCAGCCCACACAACAGGTGGAGAACACTCTCACACACATACACACCAAACAGTGAAGTTCCAAACCCACCACCACATCAGTCCAAACATACCACACCAATATGCACACACATTTACAGAAGCTCTGCTCCTCTCTTCTCAACAAACACAAGGATGTGTCAGAGAGATATTTAAGGAACAAGAAGGTGTAAATTGATGAAGGAAGGTCTCAGTTCATTTCCAAACAGACCCCGTGCCCTCGCTGTCCGCAGCCCCAGTAATGTCTCACTGCCCTGTGCTGATAAGTGCATCACATCTGAGTGCTGAAGGCCACAGTGGAGGTCAGAGGATCGCTGTGTCTGTCAGTGACAAAGTAAGCCATTAATCTGCAAGTGCACCTCTCAGCCTCTCTGTGAAGGTGCAGAGACCTGACTTAGTAATTTTACAGGAGAGTGAAATCAAACTTACTCTCATATAAGAGCACATACTGTGTGAAGAACAGTACGTAATAGTAACAAATGTTTGTGTGTGTGTGTGTTTGCCTAATGGTGGTCTGAATGAACCAGCTGATCATGAGTGTGTGAGTCAAATGTCTCAGACTTATGACTTGTCACCATGTGTTGAGTGGTGTGTGTCTTTTTGTTGCTATGTGAAGAACTCAAATCCTCACATTTTTATATTTAAAAAGGAAAATCTTAAGGTCAGCCATTAAAAACTTGTGCTATGCAGTGAACCCAAAGAACTTAATCTTGAGTTCTGTGGAAAATGTGTAATAGAAGATGGCATCTATAATATCTGTATTTGAATGTAGTGAATAATGCGGCCATAGAATGTCATTATAGATTTGAATATTTTACCCATTGTACAGATTATATAGCTTTGACAAAGAGCTGATACAGCGTATCTGTTCCTGTTGGACAGTGTTTTCAAGAATGAATCAAAAGTGGAAACAGAGGTAAAGTGGTTCGTAATCACTGGTGATGTCATTTTTTCATCCATTATTTGTTCACTGTTTTACTTTTATTTTTCCCAGAGGAAACATACACAGCAGTCAATTTGGCTTTGGATCCGGTTCCAAATTGGTGAAATGCCCAGAAACATTAAGCTCCAGAGCCAAGGTTTCCACATCGAATCTGTCGTTCGTAATCTCTCATTGATTTTTGCCTCTTTCTGGAGCTACTTATTAATGAAGATGTTTTTATTTCCCACCAAACTAATGACCCAAAGAAACTCAAATAGGGAGTAAGAATGATGTGTGGATCCATATTTGATCAAATGCTCTGAGACATGACATCAGATTATGTATCCATAGATTCCATACAGATAAAATAGTGTTACATACCAGAGCATTAACTACAGCATCATTGGATGTTGTAGGCCACAAACACAGGCCACAGGGAACTGACAGTGACCTATAGTGTTTGGAATGAGGAGTGGGACTTTGACTTGTTCCTGCTCTTACACGGCTTTTAATTTTTCCACCTACATGTACAACATATAATTGCATTATGGGTAATGGAAAGGAACCACCCATGTTGCTCATAAACTTCATGATGCATTTGATATGTTGTATCTTTATGAAATTGAGCTTATAAGAGGAATTCACTGTACAAATAGATTATTTTCCATGGGTCATGTGAGATGTTACAGTACCTTTAGTCAGATTCAGATCAGCTCCCAGTTTAGAGAAGCAGCGGCGGCACAGGTTCAGATGAGGGGTGTTGATGAGGTCAGCAGTTCTGAGCACACAGTATGTTGGTTTAAGTGTTCACTTTAATGTCACCACTTTGTCTTCCTGTGAAACAGACCTTTTCTTTTGGATTTCTACAGTCAAGCACACCTATGCTTAGCTCTGTCTGACTCAGGAGTAATAGTGTGTGTGCTGCAGGTGCACGTGTGCATAATAATACAATAGTCCAATGGTTTGCAAACTGTGGCTCCCAGTAAAGGACTGTGCTCTTGCTGCTTCTAAACGTGGAGGTGATACAGTGAGCGTACCCCACGTCAAGGAACCTCACCTATCACTTTAAAGAAACGTGTACGTTTGCTTTCTCTGCACTTTTCATTTTGCACCATGTCAGCCTAAAAGTATGTTAAAGATTTGTCTGAGGCTTCGTGCTGGGCTCATGGTGCTCAATCCCTCTCAGACGCTATTCAAAACACTGAGATGTAATTAAATCTATTCATGAAAAATCTTTTCTAATTCTAATTTTCCACAATGATGAATTCTCGTCAGCTCCCGTCAACCCTGAAGATTTAGCATGTCTGAGTAACTTCACAAAATATAAGATAAGCAGGGAGAATGGGTGTTTTAAATTAAAAATGTTAAGCTTTTTAAATGATCACATTATCTGTCTGACAGATTTACACACACACGCAGACGCGCTCTCCCACACACTCTGACAGGCTCACACATTTGGCCTGCTGCACATCTACAGTTGTGGTATGGAGAGCTTTCTATAGACAGCACCTGCTGGCCTAACTGGTGTCTCTGGGAGACAGGGGAATGAGATGTGTGCAACTCTGTGTGTGCGTGTGGGAACTCCCCATTGCCTAGATCACGACAGCCCGGAGCCACAGGAGGTTTTCAGAGCTCTAGAAGGCAGGGGGGCCAGGCCTGGCAGGGCACAGCAATACCCTCCCTCTTTAACTCACCATGTCCCGGGGTGAACAAGTTGACCCCCTGGTGTGGCGCTCCTCGCGCCTGCCCACCGCCGTCTCTCGCGACAGGAAGAGCCGTTTGCCTTATGGCAGAGCCAACAGTCTGGCCAAGCCTGACTCATCTCCTAGGTACAGTTTCAGCTGGAGCAGTGTGTGTGTGAGAGTGTGTGTGTTTTTGTGTTGGAGTCCAGGGAACGGATCATCTCTTTGGACCACTTTGGAAATCATATGGTGATATGAGGAGGATGGAATAATGTCAGTGTACCATGAACTGGTAAATAGTTTTGTTCCACTAATGGTGTTTATTGTGTCAGGGTCTGTGATACATCATGGAATGGTGCTTTTACTGTTTTGACTTTTATTACAGGCCATTAACAAATATGGATATGAATATTTTTCTGGTCTTCCTCATTGGAAACATATGCCAACAGCATTTTGTTTTGCTTTTAGTGTTGCTGTCAGCTTGTTCAATGAGTGGTGTACAACACAATAAAAGTGGTGTTTTACGCTTCATGAATGTTGAACCAACTGTATTTTAGCTCCACTACTTTGGGGGACAGTTCGGCTTATTTTTTCCTCTCAACAAACAGTGACAGATTGTTGTTAGAGTACTGCAAAACTCCTCAGAGAAAAAGGTGAGGTGTCTGCTGAGCGCTACGGAAGACACCACTGTTTACATCTTCTCTCCTTCTTTTACTCTGTCTAACCTTAACCAACTAATTATAGCTTTCTAAACTCACTGAAGCTAACTCTATCTATAGAACATGATGATATGAATCATCTATGTCGCAGACATCTGGCTGATTGCGTCAGGGGATTGGTTAACACATATTTGAGCTGTTTTTAGTGACAAACTTATTTAGGTGTTTTGGTTGGAGCTGATATATTGGTGCGAAAGTGTAGGTGCAAGATGAATGAAAGAGCTTCAACTTGAACATATGACAGTAGATACTGTGTCACATGCTCGAATGGAGATGTGACATTCATGTGTGTGTCTGTATTTAAGAGTAGTACCAGAACAAGGGCTAAGAAGTGCAGCTTTGAAAGGATGTTGGATACACGGAGGTCACGTACCATGTCGTTACCTGCTGTCATCACACTGGCCCGAGTCCTGCCGTTTTAGATCTAAGGTCGAGCAGTTTGCCTGTAACGTCAGAGCTGTGGCCACAATCAAGCTGAACCTGATATCACTCACATTTAATAGGACAGCGACAACGTCCAATATCACTTGCATGTGTGCCACAGAGTCACGGGCGATTAAACAGAGCCACTTGATGTATGTTGTATTAGATCAGAAGTGACAGACTGTACCACTACTCCACCCTCCTTTTCACCACCACCACCCCTTCTCTTTCCTTACTTACTTCCATCCTGCCGTCTGTGTCGCCTGGTGCCTCTTTTTCCACATTGGAAAGATCTTAAATGTCATGGGTTGGCACTCCAGGCTGGTACTCTATACCATTACCTTCATGTTTCATTGCATTTTATAAAGCTGAAGGTTGTGGGGGGAGGGGGGTGTTAGGATGGGTCCTGTGGTGGGAAAATGTGCACCAGCACTTCTTTACTGTCATGTAGGAGTTGCTCCTGCATTAGCTGCACTTAAACTACTTTTCTTACACTTCAGCATCCTTTGCTGACTTTGAAGATAACACTTGTTCCTCTTTGCTAACACCCTTACACTGCACTCCCTCTCTGAATGTGAACAAAAAGACAGAAAGAAAGAAAGCAAATGGATAAAAACTTTACTTAGAGAAGAATGTAATGCATAAATTTATGCTCGACCCTTTTTTCCCTCCAAAATGCTGAAAAAGCATTTCAGAGTGCGGCAGGCTCCATTAATCTCTGTCTCAGCTTGTCTCTTCTGTGTGCTGAGTGTCATTTAGGGAATTTAACCGAGCTCAAAACACACTAGTGAGGGGCTGTGGACGGGTTTGGGAAGTTAAGGGGAACGTATTCAATTGCCAAACACCATTAACTGACATGTCATGAATCATATAGTTCATTAATAACATGATACAAAGGTGCTCACCGCTATAATGGGAAACTGCCCTGAACTTGCTTCCTCTGTGTTCGACTGTCTGCTGTGGAGCTCATTAGTGTTGTGTCGCATCATGAAAAACTGCAAGGTCAATTAGAAATGTACAGTGACTCCTCACTTGATCACAGGTGGTTTCTAAGTGAGGTTAATTGTCTGAGGGGAGATATAAATAGAGAGACACTGTGTGTGTGTGTCAGTACACAGTAGGCTTACTTCCATTAATCCCAAAATTTTGCTCATTCTCTCGTCATTTACAACTTCACTTCTCTGAGCAAAGCACCGTATAAAACACTGATGCTCTCTGACAGGAGCTGTGTGTATGTACAGAATGACAAAACTTATTCAGTATATTGATTAAAATCACACCAGCAAGGCCCAAAACTTCAGTCCCAGTCATAAGAGGAAATGATGCTTGAATAAAAAGCTGTTCACATTCATCTGGAAGAGATCCTATAAAGGCCATGCTCTTTGTACAGTTTAGTGATGGTATGTTAGAGCTGTGAAGCTTCTTTCATAAAGTGATTCATATATGCTTTTAGTGCCTGGTATTTTTGCTTCTTTTTCAGCTGAACTCATTTTTATTCAGAGTGGTCTGTGTGTCAGCTGAACGCATGCATTTGTTAAAATGTAAAAGTCTGATTTCACAGTTGTTGGCATTTGTTTATGCGAAGCAGAGCAGTGCGCACTAAAAGCAGAAAATGAGATACGATGATTGCTGTGCGTCACTCAGCCACCCAGTATAGGTAGTTTATTGTCTCTGTCCACTTTCGCTCACCAACGCCAAACCAGCAGCCCACAATCACAAAACAGAGAACAAGTTGTTCCCCGTTGTCAGAAAAGAAGGATCTCTAAACAGACTGAACTTCCTCAGTCCTCCAGCTGACACTCTGCTCAGTGCAGAGGACGCTGTGAGATGGTTACCAGTGAACTTGTTGTTGACGCACTGTGGCTCCGTCTTCAAGAGGAACTGAGAGGAAAACTCAGGTTTCTGTCTCTGTTCAGCCTGTGAAAGGTACGAGTCAGTCTACAGTTACATGAGTTAATCTGTCAAACAGCTGTCTGACTGGGGCACTCTGTGTCTTTATACAGTAAGATCTTTATTTTAAGATGATCAGTTGCTAACATGATGCTAGGTGTGAAGTAAAATCAGCATTTTGTTGGGAATAATTTCTTTAAGTTAGCTAACATTAAGGCTTGTGTGAACAAACTGAAACGGCTGGTTAAATTCATTGATCTTGTGACTTTGTCTATAAAGGTATTTTAACTACTTATGTATTTTAATTATCTTTAATTACAAATAGTAGAAATAGTTACATAAGTACATGTATATATGTATGTATAAGTACCCTTGAACAGGTTAGTCTGGTAACAGCAGCTATATTTTTACCTTTAAATCCACTTAACAAGCTAATAATATTAGCATAGATTAGCTCATTCTGACACACCACTGACAGTAATATAGTGTTGTTGAATTTGAAACAACCACCCTTTATATAGCTTTAGCCTGCTGCCTATGCAATCTGGGTGTGATTTCAAATTTAATTTTGTGAAAAAGTAGCAACAGTAGCCACTTCTTTGCTAAAGCTATTGTGCTAGCGAGAGCTGTTAGCTTGAATGTCCATCTTCTTTCCTGAGCTGAAATGAAAATGATACTGGTGTTTTTTGTGGGGGGTTTGTTGCCCAAAACATAATCCACAAAAAATATTACCAACAGGCATGTTGGCCTGCTAGATAAAAAAAAAGAAAAGAATACTCTATATACTGTGTTATATCTAGATGGTAAGGAGGCCAACTCTCAATAGAAGGTCTGTCCCTTCAGTTAGTGATATCCACGTGGTTTAGCTTCTCTCAGGACATGTACACAGAGGAATAAACAACCACCACCTGGTCTTTGACTCGTCATTGTTTACAGAGGTCACGTATGATGATTAAAGTCATCTCTTTGTTCATAAAGCACTCTACAAGTAGCTTAACAACTTCCTGTCAAACATGAGCGTGGCGGCCAGCGTTGTTTCCCGTCTCTGTGAGTGACTAACAGTGAGTGTTGGGTTATAAACTGTGACTGGTGCTGTGGGTATTTCCTCTGCCTCTGCCCTGTGTGGAGTGTGTTTTGGGGGCTTTCTTCAAACAGCGGCTGCACCAAATTGATTGTGAAAGTTTTTTGGGCCATTTCATCTCAGCCGGCCCTATAAACGGAGGTTACTGGCTTAGTCATACGTGTGTGTGGTAATAAACATGTGTGAGCCATCATGTGAAAAAATCAAAAAAATGTTCTCTGGCGTGCTCCAGGATAAACCATGTGGTTCTTCTCTCTCTCCATGCTTATCTCCTGCTGCCTCCATCTGAATGCTTCCTCTCACACACATTATTACATTAAGGAATGGATTAAGAAAATTCCTCAAGACGCTGGTCTCATTCCTCATCTAAGTGTGTTAACAGTGTGCCTGTCATCTCTGCTCTCTCCTCAGCCTCACAGCACGATATGCAAGTCCTCCGGGCCACAGTGGAATAGGGTCACCACAGAAGAAGAACACAAGGTAATTCTGAAAAATAAAAATGCTATGTATGTGCCCTCACATGTTTTGTGTTCTGTGTGACACTCTCATGGGGTCAGTGGTCAAAGGTCAGGGTCAGCTAAAAGAGCAGCTGATGAGGATTCAGTGTTGTGCTCAAAGATGCTTCAGCAGGGCGTAGCTGTGTCTCATGACAGCTCAAACCAGTGTCCCACAGTGAAAGAGCAGTCTCTCTCAATGTGCTAAATATTCACTGTGATGTTCCCTGGTACCTTCTCACAGGTGATTCAACCTAATTAACCTTTTCAGTGTTGAACAGTGTGACAGATTTTACTGGGGAAAATCTGTGTGTCTGTGTTGTTGTGCTCATTAACATCAAGGCTGCAGCAGTCAGAATAACACAAGTGTACCTGTCAAGGTGATTTCCAAGGATTTTGTTTCCCTGTCAGTCCATGTTAGTAATGCAAATTAAGCATTTATTGATAATCACAGTGAATAACATTACATCTCATGAGTTGCACCAAAACTAATAGAAACTTGAAGTAGTTGTATTCAATTTTAAAACAAGGTCGCCATCACTCAATGCACAAGCAAGCTGCAGCACGGTCACAGGATACAGACCTCCACCAAGGCCACTGTCAATCCACAGACACCAGACTTCATCGAAGAAATCTAATTCATAGGAAATGATTCACATCTGCCTTACACTTTAACATGTTCTTCCCTGGGTCATATCCCCGTCCCTGCACCAAGGGCAAATCAGTCCAGTTGTTAATGTGTGAACCAACCAGCAAACCAAACATGACGTGATTTGACTGGTGCCTGCTGTAGGTGTGTATGAACACCGCAGTGTGTCCTCTGCTGCTAAAACGCTGCCAGAATCACAAGGAAATTGAGAATCATCATCATGATGTTAACTCACACTTCAACTCTGGTAATCACTGTCCTCAGACCAGATCTTTCACTACTTCGTGGTGCTGTTTTGTGTGACGTGTCCATTGAGAATAGCTCTTTTACACATCTTGTCAATAAAGCTAACCAGACGTTATTGACACTCTTTGTGTTAGCTCTTGGCTGTAGCTTTTAGCCAGGGAACCGCAGGCTTCAACTACTCCAAGATGTGATGTGTGAGATAAACGTATCACACACACACACATCTGTAGGTGTTCAGGCTCTGACACTCATGCACACATCACTCATACTTGCAATACAGTCAGAGACTATGTGTATATGGCCAAAACCACACAGATGCAAAGAGATACTATGCACATATGTTCATATTAGACATGCACCCACCAATCTGCCCTCACATACTGCATACTGCATGTGCACACCCTGGGCTCCAGCTGTCTGATGCTTGCAGCATTTGTTCTAGGCAGCTCAGAGGCAACGGGAACCAGCATGCTGGCAAAAAACATTCCTCTCCAGCCGCCACTGAGCAATGGCAAAAATGCTGCAGCTAGCAGCTCCAGCCCGATGGGTGGTAATCTGCCCTCTCACAGCACTGACAACAAACCTCACTGCTGCTGTTGTTGCTCTGCAGAAGCAGCTCTTTAATTCCTACACACTGATAAAGATACGACGCAACACAAACAAATGAATAGTTTTAGGTCAGAGAGCACTGACAGTGTAAGCATCCTTTTTTATCACCATGCATTGCGTCATGCTGAAGAAACTTTCTCTCCCATATGCTGTCCTGAATGTGCTAATGTTTTTCCCTCAAGCTGCTAAAGCTGAAGGGATTTCTATGCTCTTTATTTTACCCTGAGCTAAAGCAACCGTCCATTTTACAACTGCAGCTTTTACTCCGGTAACGTGTCTCCTAACAGAAAAAGAGGTGTCCTTCTTTAGTTGTCCTCATGAAAGCGTAGTATGAAGAACTGGCTGAATGACAACATGTCAGAGACAGTCAGTTTGCCTGTCCTCAGTGTCTTTCGTGATGTTCTGCCCTTCATGTATATCAACAGTGAGCTTTTCATACCTTCATAATGGTTAACTTCATGTCACTGAATCTTCGTTAGTTTCCCCTGTGATCAGTGACAGTTCTCTTTGATGAGAGCATGTTAACAAAATTGCACTCAAAGAGCTCTACCAAATATACCTACTGTGATTTGAAACTGACACGGCTGCAGCTACGCACCGACTCCCCTCAGGCTCTCCCTGACACTTCAGTGCTGCTCACTTGTGTATACAGGCAGGATACACTGTACCTTTAAGCAGCATTTGAAGGACAAATCATCTCAACTTCACACTTTTGCAGCTTTGCAGTTTTTGTGATTTAACATATTTCCCCAGTGGCCATTGATTTCCCCTGATTTTGTTCAAACTCCATTAGCAGACTTTTGACAAATGATCTGAATTATCCATCACAGTAAACATTATTTTTTGTCAGTGTTTCAACTAGAGTCTGCTGATTGATTTTCAGAAATGTATGCACATCAGTGACAGCCTGGAACACTACAAAAATACATTAGAATTTAGCAGAGCATGGTTTGTGAGGTGGATAGCAACACTGGTGTGGCTCTTAAAGTTCATCAGGAATGCAGCAGGGGTGATGTGGACAGTTTGCTGGCCACCTGCCCACTTGTGGTGTTCTATTTTAATAAACCTGAGGTGACTGTGACTTTGCGTTGAAGGTGGTGTGAATGGCACTTCCCTGGCAAATGTGTTACTGTTGATACTGTAAGAGTTAGGCATAAGGTTGGTGCTCAGCAGGGACCTTGGCAGCAGGAGTGAGGGGGAAATAATCTCTCTGCAAGAAGTTTTGCTGATAGCCAGTGAGTGACTGACAGGCTGAGTAATGTGGTGTCTCGCTCCTCTCCTCTCTTCTCATGTCCAGGATGCCTTAGGACAGACTCAGGGAAGTGTATCTGACTTACACTTCCCTGAGTCTGTCCTAATACAAACCCACTGTCCACACTTTACATGGTGTTTCTCTCTCCAGCTCCATTTTGCTGACGCATTATCAAGCATGTGTTTTGGAAGATGAAAGAAGCTGATGATAAAAGGGACTACCTCTGATTTCCATCTGAATTGCCTCAATCTCCTGCTAATTTTTCCTCTGTTTGTCTTTTACTTTCTCTTGGCTGGGTTTGTGGCTACAGTTTCTCTCCCTCCCTGTGTCGTGTTCTTCTCCATTCTTTCACTTGTTCTTTTTCTTTTCATGCATCTTAGTATTTTTTTTCTCTTAATTCTTTATTGCCTGTTCCTCTCCTCATTCTTTGAACACAACATTTGAAAACTCCCAGCACTAATGCTACTGTAATCAGAGCGTGCATATGAGTGTGTGTGTGTGTGTGTGTGTGTGTGTGGGGGGGGGGGGGGGGGGGGGGGGTCATCGAGGTCAGTTCTGAGTTGTGACATATTGCTTTGCTTTGCTCCACTACCCTCTTCACTCTCTTCTCTCTCTCTCTCTCTCCCTCCCTCTGTCCCTCCCTCTGTCTGGCTCTGGGTTACAGTATGTGGTTGCTACTGTACCAGTTCATCTGTGTCAGCCCAGTGAGGCGGCCTCAGCTCTGGGCTGAGCGCACCTCAGTCTGCAGCTCAGTGAGATCACCCAGGCAGAGCACCAAGCCTGTGCTCTCAGACATGGATCAGCATCTTTAAACAGTCTGCAGTCCGTTGTCACTGCTGTCGACGTACGACCCAGTGTGAGAAATTCAAAAGAACCGAGCACACACGACTGACACATTTGCTGCCTCCTGACATCACTTATTTCTTTTTCTTCTTTTTTTTGCGATAGAGCGCATTTTATTTCTGCACAATTGTCGGAATGAAACAATGTTTGCATTTCTCAGCACATGAACTGACTCATTAGGCAGTTTTGCTCTGACTTCACGCTGTGCAGGTTGCTTAATCGCTGAGACTTGCTCTATTTTTGAGCGAAACATCCAAAGTAAACTTGATTTTTTTCTTTCTTTTTTTGCAATTATAAACCATTCGAGTCCCTCTGCTGCAATCGTGGAAGTGCTGACTTTAAAAGCATATGTTAAAACCATAATTAGCTTTACTCATATCATTTAATAGAGTTGCCCACCCTGTTTCTTCCTTTTTTTCTGGCAGCTTTTCCTTGTCTACAGTAATTCACAGGGCCGAGGACAGAGGATGTTGTAATGCTGCTTGTAGGTTTTTAAGCCCCATGAGGAAAATTAATGATATGGTGATATCAGGCTATACTGTAGGAATATAATTGGACTTGACTTGTGGGAGGTGAAGTTTAAGATGGGATTTTTTTCTGTGGTAAACCTTATGACAATGCAATGCAAACTGTTTTCATTAATAATAACAAGTAATAAGTATATATCCACTACCAAGATTGTAAAATATTGTTTTTTCAGGAGAATTGTTGAATGTTTTTTTTCCACTCTTATTACTGGGTTGTCTTGTTCATCTTTTTTTTTAGAATTAGTCTTGTCTTCAGCAGAAAATGATATTCCCTGTTCGCGTGGTTCCAGATGACAGAGCACCAGCTTTATTCCCTGGTTTTATTGACCTACAAGTGTTTGAGATGCACCAGGGAAATAAAAGATCAAGAGTGGCTCCATCATAATGATGTGGTGACTTGATGACCCCTCTTATCTTTAGCTGCTGACTCTTATATGTCTCTCTCTAATACATGGAGTCAGGAGGTAGTGAATGTGAGAGACGTGAACTTTTCCAGATGAAGTTCATCGTGGTAGCTGTCGCCGTGTGACACATTAATGAAAGCTCTGCGGGCAGCGTTGGAGGATATTTCTTGATGATCAGAGTTGTTTTTTATTCCTACTACGTGTCGATGTGTTCTTCTGTTTTGTTTATTTTATTAAGTAAAGGCCTGAGAGACGAGATGGAACATATGAAAAAACTTTTTTCTCCACTGAGAGTTTTTGACCACATAACGAAAAAAAAAAGAACTTTTCCCTCCGACATCTCGGCTCCATCTGCAGCACAGACACGAGTGACATATTCGGCGTAGCGAATCGATTATCTTTGTGAAAGGACGTCACGACAGCTTTCAGGCAGAGGAGACAGGCGGACAGGAAGTTGCTTGAGTCTGTTCAAGGTTTCTTCTCTCCCTCTTCTTATTGAACAAGACCAGGCTGTGGATGTAAGCACCTTCAGCCCTCTGATGCAAGGTCTTCACCCAGTGCCCACTTTTCAGCGTTACCTCCCTCCTCTCACATCCTCCCTCTTACTGGAGTGTGTGTGAGTTTTAAGCTCCCTGCTTCTCTCAGTCCTGGTGATGTTTTCCATTCTGCAGCTCTATATATTTTAATGCCTAGTCAGACATGCATTTCAGATTCTCAGTGGGAAAGAGAATATATAGGCTAATACATACGTGACTTTTGGAGTTAGTGTGAAGATTAATGGTCGAGACAGATTAAAGTTGTCATAAATTTTGTCATCATCCTGGAGCCAGCTGCCAGATCTGTTTTTTAAACAACTTACTAACAAACAGATGAATGAAAGCATCTGGCACAGCGCACAAAAAATGCACAGTGCTGTTATTGCACCATAACAACAGGTTTTGATGGTATAATTATTTAAGGCCCCCCTGAGAGTCGTGATCCTCCAGCTGCAGCATGGCAAATCAACATTTGACACTGGCAGCTTTGGCTCTGATTGTGTGAGTGTGTGTGTGTGTGTGTAAGACTGAAAACACAAACTTCCTAGGAGGTGTGTGTGTGTGTGTGTGTGTGTGTGTGTGTGTTAGCCTTTGTTTCTCTATACAGTGTTACAGTTGTAGTTATAACTGCACTATGTTTGGAGGACACAGGGCAGAATAGAAGACATAAGGAAAGTCTATTTCCATCTGCTTAAGTCTTTTTCCTCCTGTGAGCTGTCCTCACTGAAGAGAACATCTGAATCTGTCACTTATACAATATCAGTTTTACCAAGTTCACCTCCTCCTTTCATCCTCTCTTCTCAACCCACACACAGTGTCTGTGTCTTAAAGCGTTCCCTGGCACACACTGAGATCAGGGTTAGTATTCATGACACAATAGAAGGGCTCTTTCAGCCTCTACCTCCCTGTCTGCTCTACAGCCTGCTCTGACTTGTGCTCAGTCTCTTTGAATCATACTGACATTTGTTTCTCAGTCCCAGTGGATTTTATTTAAAGGTTAGGTTCATGTTTTGTGTTTTTCAAGTCAGTCTTGAAACAACACAAACTACTCTGAGGCTAAACTGTACAAAATGTTCCCTCACATCTCAGAAAGTAGACATGCTCAACACCTCTGGACTTGTGGTGTCCAGAAGTCTAATTCTTGGCCTGGAAAGTCTCTGTGTGGACATCCCACACTGAGGGAAATACTGCACTGTGAGCCCACACAGTCCTGGTCCTGTATGACATGGTCATTGCCAAGAGATGTATTTTGAAAATGTGGAAATCAGACTCTTCTCCTGGTTGAGAGTGATGGGAGTGCTGCATGTAGAGAGGCTGAGGGGTGAACTAGAGTCCATCAAGCAATCTCCACTTTATCACAGAACCTTGTACTTTTTTGGATGCTAGCAGTGAATGTGGAAGTCATTTTTGTTAGTGGAGGAGTGGGAAGAGGTTTTGTTCCTTTCATACTTAGATTTGTTCATTAACTCAGTGTTTTTTCTTCCTAAGTGCTGCTCCGGTCTACTTTATTTGTTTGTCTGCCTTTAATAATGGAAAAACACCATAAAAACGTACAGATATTACTGTCTGTGATTTTCCTCTTGTCCTTTCTGGAGCAATTTTAATTCAGTTGATGGAGGACTACATCCACAGTGTTAATCTAAAGATAACATGAAACATCAACAGTCATCTGGGTATCCATCAGAGTTTCTGTGTTTTTACAGCCAGACTCATGTTTAATGTCACTGAGGAAGAATACCCACTTTATGTAACCTAAGATGAACTTCAGCAACAGGACCTGTGACGTGGTCCTCGATTACTTGAGAGACCACCTCACTGGTTGTAGAGGCCCAGTAACTACAACCAGTAATTCTTTAAATGTGCATATTAACATGAGACTGATGAGTAGACCACTGAGCTGACTCTTTAAGACACGGGTGTTTGCTTATTGATTGATTTAATGCTCTTAAGCTAAAGAGAATAAAGCTCAGGTGGGCGGAGGCTGAGAGTTACATTGTTTGTGGCTAAGTAATGAGAAAGGCTTTCCTCCTCCCACCAGTGACCCTCAGTGTAACTATTAACATATCTCTGACCTAAGATCAGCTTAGTCTCCAGTCATAAGAAGAAAGGCAAAACTCTTGTGTGTCTTTTTAACCTTCTGACCCTTCCCTTTCTGCACTGGCCTCTGCAGGTTACCGGGGCCCTCCAGGGTACCTGCTGCAGGCAGCGGGGCCTCCAGGAGCCCAGGCTCATCCAACCTCAACCGTCGCAGCCAGAGCTTCAACAGCATCGACAAGAGCAAGCCTCTTCAGTATGCCACCGGCAACGACAGAGGTGAGGAGGCCGTGTTCCTGCATTGTGTTCCTGACACCCTGACAGTACGTGGTACATTCTCCATCTTAGCCACTGGATGGCGCCACTCACACAGAGAGATGAGCAGAGGAGCCTGCTCGCTCTCACTTTACCAATCGACACCAGTCTGCTGAATCACTCCCAGCTCTATATTCCAAGTGAGTTATAATGGATGCCATTAAGTGGAGGCAGCGACACATTCCCACAGAACGGCAAGAGCCATCTGAGAGGAGACCGAGGGGGCAAACCCAGGCAGCTGCTCTGTCAAGCATGATGAAGCTAATGAGAGCGATTATGATTTGAGAAAGGGTCTCACAGCGGCTGAGAGTGAGAGTGCACAGTGTTTTATTTAACAGAAAACTGATTATTCACTAGTAAATAGCTGTCTTAACGGCCTCCCTCTGTTGTGGAGGGTAAATACATCCACCCACAACGTTTTAATTACAGCAAAGCATGCACTGTATTTGTAATAGCTTTAAGATTTATCATGGTACGTTCGCTCATAGTGCAGTCATACAGTTATCAAAGTCTTTCACATGCCTCAGAGTTATTTCATTAATTAACACCAGCTCTGACGACTTTTATGATCATGTTACAATGACAATCTTTTTTTCTTTGGGCTTCTCTTGCAACATATGTCAGAGTAAAAATGCATTCTCACTCTGAATCTTAAAAAACAGATTCAAACAAAACGAGATTCAGTGTGTGGAGTTGGAGTTGAAAGAGGATCAGTGGGAGGTGAGGGAGATGGAGGAGAGAGGCAGCGAATGGTGTCGGACACAGAGAGCAGTGAAAAGCCTCCAGCCAACTCTCCTTTTGAATTTCTCTCTCTGTCGTTCTCTCGTGCTTTCAGCCTGAAAAGTTCACATGCTCACTCACCCTGCTGATTTCTGTCTGAAACTTCTCTCTTCAGTGGGACGAGGAGGGGACTCATGGCCAGAGATGACAAGTGGATGGAAGTAGGAGGGAAGGCAGGAATCATGTGACTGGGTGTAGTTTGTATCTGGGGAGGAAATTATTAAGAAACCGATACCAATCAGTTTCATTTACCTGTCTGAGAAAAGAGGGATGATGAGTCCTTTGCAAGCAGTGTCGGAAGAAAAAGCAGAACAGACACTAGGTGCTGGTGCTTTACTGCAGAGGAGATGAAACAAAGCTTTGGCCTGAAAGAAAAAGAAGGAAAAAAAGAAAAGGAAAAATCAATTGTGGGGAAATGTCAGCGATGCAGCCCGAAGCTTCTGGGCGAAAGAAGGCAGCAGACAGATCCAGGAAGCGTCTGCCATGAGCCCTTTTATTAATCTTGTTGAGTTTATTTCCTCTCTTACAGGTAGCTTCATTTGCTCCTGTCATGTCACACGTCCTCTTATTTGATCTGACATCCTTTTAACATTTTTTTTTTTACCTGCACAAGCTTTAATTTTATCTTCCTCTTTTATGTCCTGCCTTCATCCCACAATATCACTGAGCAGTGCTGTGTTTTATTTCTCAATAATCCTTTGATAATTTGCCCCATGATTCAGATTAGCCAAAATAGGATTTGATAGGCAATGGAGTAAGTTAGGAACTGTCTCAATAGAGCAGGTAAACTGGTCAGCAGAGACTTTCTCTTCAGACAGATTGTATTTAGGTTTCAAACGTCATGAAGTGGTTCATTGGTGAAGATGATCCTGCTGAACTAAACCTATCAGAGTCTTAAACTGTTGTTTAGTTTCTCTAATACATGGGAACATCCCACTGGCTCTCAGTGGAGGGAGCCTGGTGATGAATTTCAGAGTTGACTTGTCCCTGCCGCTGCTGCTATTACATCAAATACACATTTTCATTTTCGTTCATAAAGACATACAGATGTACACTTGGCTATAGTATAGAAGCTCCGTATTTCATCTCTAATGGTGACTAATACCAGCTGATCTGACCTATACATGTTAGTATGTGTGAAAGTAGTGAAGGTTTTAATTTAGCTTTTTGTTTCACCTCTTCATGTAAACTGTATGCATGTCTCTGTGGGGATGAAGTAAAATTTTGTTTTCATATTCTCACACAGTGAAGCCCTGACAGTGAGAACAAGAACTCAAAGGGCACGAGGAGTGTTGCATCACTCGTGTTGCCATGCAACTATCTAATTGGCCCCAGCCAACAAAACGGAGGCTTCAAAGGGCATTGAGTTTTTTGTTGTTGAGTAGAATTAAGATGGACTGAAGAAAGTTGGTGATTGTGCTGCTTGTTGTTGAACACGAGGATGAGTAAGCAGTAACAGTGTGATGTAATGGGAGGCAGTGAAAGAGCAGGAGAGTGCTCATGTGTGTGTGTGTTTCTTCCAACTCACTTAAATCCTGTCATCGTGCCTCTGTGTGTACAATCTGGCATTTAGTTGTAAACAGTACATATACATGTTTTGTGTGTGTGTGTGTGTGTGTTTGTTAGCAGAGGGTCCAGAAGAAGTGACATTTCATTCCTTGGCCGCAGAGGGGGAAAAAAAAAGTCTGTTGCCATGGCAACGGCAAGTCACTACACGTTGAAAAAAGAAATGTGGTGGCGCACTGAAACAGCCTCCAGGGTGGGGACAGGAGCGGGTGGTGAAGGAGGGTTAATTGACTGGACACACAAACAGAGACGTACACACACAGACACACACAAGACACTTGTAACCTTTTTTCATTCACATTCATAAACTGTCTATCTCTAAACATGAGGGGTGATACAGAGGACAGACGCCACACACACACACACACACACACACGCTGAAACACAAGAGACGATGCTCTGTCATCCATGTTTATATGGCTATATCAGGTGGGAGTGTAGACACGCAATACACATTTCATTTCATACTAATTCCAACCATGTTATTTGACTGAATATCAATGCTGATATGTAGAACAACAGCACTGGGATTTTAATCACATGAACCACTTTGCACTACACGTGTTCTATTAATTGTTAATTAGCCTCACATTAACGGTTGTTTATCTTAGGTTGTGGTGACCAAGTAGAAGATGAAGTAAACCAAAAGACGAAATAAACATATACATGACAAACTGTTATTCTTTTTAGATTAGAAAACTAATATGGTGCTCATTCACCCCTGTGATTGTCAAGAAAAGAGGAAAATGCACTTCAACCTTGGAGATGCCGTTGATGTACAGATGTTTTGTTAGCAAACTGATGACCATAATGTTGTAACAGCCAGCTCATCTTGTTGGGCTGTTGTCTGAAATGATCGCAGCACGATGGTGATGACTGTCATCAGCCTTAGCAGCAGTAGTTTACAACTTGATTGGTCATAAAGCTGAAATGCTGTCATAAAAAACTCCCCCGAGATTCACAGAAATATTGAATTTTCTTTCTTGCCATCTCATGTCATCCAGACATATGGAGATGAATTAACGCTTTTGTCTTTATTGTGCCAGATTCCATTAGATACAATCACATGTAAAGGAAAATGTCTTCATGGTATTGTCAGAGCCTGGCAGACTGCACTTTTCAGCTGACTTTTTCAGGCACATTTGAAGGCTTTAGAGAATGTTGTCAGAAGTGTAAGCCGGTTAAAGTGTCTCGGCCGTAGCCACAGCTGAAGCTGAATACCCCCCCTTCATCTGCCTGAAGGGGCTTTAAACCACAGACTGGAGGTGACTCACAGCCAGCTGAACCCAGCTCCTTGTGCTGACTGACAGCCAGACGGCCACTCAGTTTAATGGTGCATAACTTCATGCTTTCACTGGATCTCCTTCCTCTTCATTCCCGCCCAGTTCTAATTCTGCATTTCCTTATTGCCTCTATTTATGAGCATCCCTTCTTCTCCAAAATAGACGCCTGCGTGCCTTCTGCTGCTCTGTATCCCTTACATGGTGTGAAGCAAATACTATACTTACCTGCCAGGTTCTGAATCTTTTTTGTCTGTCTGTGTGTGTGTGTGTAAAGATAAAGGAGAGTCAGGCTGATGAACTGAGCATCAATCAGTCAGGAAAGGTGGTGTGTGTGTAAAGGTCAAAGGTCAGAAGTAGTAAAATATTTTGTTCAATGTTGTTCAACTTTATAATGTATCAGAGCCCAGCATCCAGGGCTGTAATCGAGTAAATGGCAGCAAATTTAGGAGGTGGATCAAATGAAACACAATATCTAAACAACAACATCTGGACATGTGTTACAAAATCAGAATATGGGTTTGAAATTTCCCATAAATAATCACATACATGTCACTTTCACATCATGCCAATGAGTTTCCCTGCAGTCCATTTCCATTCAGTCACAGGTACAGTGTCCCTGACAGTACACCTTAAGAAAACACATGCAGACAGACACAAATTCAGAAAACATCTTCATCAATTTAATAGATGAGCTGCGAGTACTCACAACACAAACCAATAAAAGGACAGGCTGCAAATAGCACAGAGGTGTGTCTGTGGTTCATCACTGTTTTGTGTCCCCTGGAAACATTGCCGCTGTTGTTTGTATTACTCGCAGTGTGTTTCTGTATTTAGTTGTGTAGTGAGTATTTGCAGCATGGGAAGGTTTCTGCTAAACAGACAGACAGATCATGTATGTTTACATGCAGTGTTATACATCAACACCCAGGGGAATAGATTAAAAAAAAAAGCGTTTCCCAAGTGCTACTGGGGGTAAAAATATGATAAGTCTAACCTACAGTGCTCAGTGCAGATTCTTCTATGTGTCTAGATGTAGACAGCATATCAGCAGCTAATACTTTGACAGCAGGTAACACTGAAGCAATTTAGTTTTAGATGGGCTGTGATTTCGAAGGAGTGATGACCAGTCATCCAGGGAGACATCTCTGGATCAGAGGAATAGGCTTCAATTTCTACCTCCACCTCAGTCTCCACGTGAAACAGGTTTCTGAGTTGAGTTTGTAGCGTTCACTTTCTCTCAAGTGGAAAAGCTCACTTGTCTCAGGGTTTGTTGAGAACAGTTCCAGGAAAGATGTGTGAAAATGTCAGAAGTCGGTAGATTCAGCTTCCTGATGAGCCCCCAGACTGCTGATCATTAAAGATGATTCATGTTAGCATACAGTAGCTGGTGTGATCCTTTCTTTGTTGTTGTCATGGCTACAACATGGTGGACTCTCCAGGATGACCACTGTTATCCACCTTCTAACATGCTGTGACAGGCCAGTATAGGAGTGTAATTCAGGAGGGAGGAGGCAGAACCTGAACAGAAACACGCAGCACACTGGAGTGAACATTCCTCTGAGACCAGTGTGACAATAAGAGTGAAATGTTTTCTTGAAAGCCAACCTGATGTTGATGTTCTGCCAACTGGGAATGAGCACTAAACTTCACATAGCACTGAAGTCTTCTGAAGGTTTCCCATTTTCGCTCTTGAATGTGATGGGTGTAAAACCATAAAGGAAGTCAGCTGAGTATTCAGATGTGACTTGTGAAAATTAGGCATCTCTTGGTGAAGACTCTGAGAGTTTGCTCCAAACTTTTCAGTTTCCTTTCAGACTCACTCCTGCTGTGTAAAACTGTTCCAGAATCAGATATCATTTATCTTGGAGAAGTGAATGGTAGAATCTAAACAAACTGCTGTAAACTTCAGACTACCACAATAATGAATGATTAATGTTTCCAAAGTGTGTGTTCCGGTGCGCTGTTTATGGATATGTAGTAGTCTAGATTAGCCACAATGATCCAGAAATCTCACAACTCAGCAACTCAGTCACAGTGTTTCAGATGGAAATGACCAGCTGTGTTGTTGATGTTTTCTTAGCACAGACTTAACTGTCCTTTCTGTTTTTCTGTCCTGGTTCAGAAGCGGTGAGGGGCATCCCAGTACCTGGTGGGATGAACGGGAGCGGTATGGGGGGGACAGTCCCCACCAGCCTCAGTGGGCAGCAGCTGGCCTCTGCCATCCCCTCACCCACTGCCGGCAAGACCTGGCGTAGCAAGTCCATGAACCTCAAGCACAGTGCCACCTCGTCCATGCTGGCCAGCCCGACGCACTCGCCCTCCACCACCCCCTCGCCCCAGGCCCCGGAGGGACACGGCGGTGATGGATCCAAAGTGGGGTCAGCTGTGGGCAGTGGAACCCAGAGGTCCATGCTGGAGAAGTTCCGCCTGATCAACCCGAGGTCAGCTTCGCGAGCGTCACCGTCTGTGGCAGAGATGGCTCTGCAGGAGGAAGACGACCTGTCGGAGTACGGTGAGGATGGACTGACACCCACAGGCTCAGTGTGCAGCAGTGGCAGTAGCAGTGCTACCGCCAAGCAAATGCCCACCAAGACCCCTGCTTCGTCCCTCGCCGCACCCAGCAAGACTTCTTCTTCATCCCCCTCTTTCTCAAAAGCTTCTGCCAACAGCAGTCGGTCCATGGCCGTGTCCAAAGACAAGGACGACAAAAGCAAGTCTGGGAAATCTTCAAAGGACACCTCCCCACCCAAAGAAGATCGCGAGTCATATGCTGACTCCAACAAGAAGTCCTCCAAAATCGCCAGTCTCATCCCCAAGGGAGGAAAGCCGTCATCAGGAAAGAAAGATGGAGGCGCTTCCAGTGGCATACCGAAGCCGGGACTGAAGGCTCCTTCAACAACAACAGCAAAGGCTCAGAGTCAGACCCAGACTCAGAGCCAGGCCACCTTAAACAGCAGTGGCAACATGCGAGGAGGAGAGGGAGAGAGAGGCAAGATGACTAAAGGAGGGCAGGGCGGCAGTTTCTACATGCAGCGCTCCATCGCCGGCCCAGAGGGAAAACGGACCAGCATGACCTCCTCCACCAGCACCTCGGCCCTGTCCGGATCCACCGGGATGCTGGGAGGAGGAGGCGGAGGAGCGCTGGGAGGGAATGGAGTGGTTCAACTTCCTCAGCAACAGCAGCACAACCATCCCAACACTGCCACTGTGGCCCCCTTCATGTACAGGTGAGATGTGTGAGAGTGTGTTTGTGTAAGTGTGTGTGTGTGTGCGTGTGCGCATTCCCATCCACAGGACACAAACTAAATGAGCTCATCTGTGTATTTCCATCCCTCCCCCCCAATACACTTCCTCTCAACAGGTTAAAACACTGAGCCTTTTTCTCAAAGTCATACCTGCACACAGTCAGACACACATGATCACAGTCACTCACACAGCCCATGAAATGCTGGAGTTCTCCCAGTGATCACCTCGCATTCCCTGCTGTGCATCCTGCTCTTGCCTCCACATCTCTTCACAGTCATTACAGAAGAAATTAACATCCACTGCCTACTGCTTGCCAAAGCCTATTATTTAGCTGTCTGGGTTTCATCTTTGATGTGGGGATCCAGACATCGCTGGCGTTCAGGAAGCCATTCCTCTGCTCTTCATTCGACGGGTGTTGTTTTGATGCATGCAGCCGGCGCATGGTGCACCCTGACGTTTACAGCCATCAGAGGTGCAGTAAGTGGGTAAATCTGCCCAGCGGGGCTGATTTTCTCTTACGACAGCAGAGGTAATCCAGGAGAGGAAAAAATGAGGGAACCGCCAAAATCTCTGGGATGCCTTTGTGCTGGTAGAAAAAGAGAGTTAGGAATCCCATTAAACAAGGCTTAATCCTTCACCCCTTCTCTCCCTCTCTCCACCACCTCCTCCGTTGTGCACAGTCAGCTCTGCAACATTCAGCAGCACCTCTTGTGAGAGTTAGCGTTACTTTAATCCCACACATTTAGCAAGTTAAACCTGCTGCGGGTATCATTCCTGGGCAGATAGTGAGTGATAGCTGCTTATGAAGAAGTAGACTGTAAAAACAGACAGCCCACTCAGAGAGCAGAATGTAAACAGAGACTGGAAGACGTAGATGTACAATGCTCTGAACCATACCTGTCTCTGATCTCCTTTCAAAATGAACAAGAAAACACATCAGCTGCTAACAAGTGGTGAAAATGTTTACCTCACCCCCACACAGCGATCCACCAAAGGCTGGGATTCATTGAAAACTTTAAATTTGGTGTTTTAAATGCTGATGTGATCAGGCTGTTATAATGGGAGGGTATTTAATCTAGTCATCATAGCTGGGACTTTACTCCATACACTGATGACGGCATGAAAAACTGTTTGTGTGTTTAAGATGCAGTGCAGACTCACATCACCACTCTACCTTTTCTGCATGTGTCTAGATTTTTCCCTTTGAGCATGTTTCTGCAGCTTCCATCTTTGTCTGCCTCTCCTCTTGCTGGAAACACTCCCCCCTCAGCTCCAGGCCTCACCCGCAGCCGTCGGCATGCTGACAGGAAGCGTAAAGGCCTCCTGCTGCGCTGCCATTTATCATTGTTTTCAGCCCAATTAGACATCTTTCTCTTGTTTGGTTTCTCTCTCGTACGCCCACATTAAGCTGTTGTCTCTGCCAAGCTGAACAGACCACTGTTCTTATAGGACTTTGCTGCAGTTAGAGTGCAGGATTGATTTGGGCCCCCACAGCACACCAGTCTGTGTCCTCCTCTGCTCCAGTATCCAAACCAAACTGTGTAACCTGAGTTAGGTTTGTTCTTCCATGCTAATTGATTTTCACCAGACCACATTTCCCACAGATCACCTGTCAATCAAACCGAGGGGGTGACACTGTGGCATCCACTGCCTTAGATTATCTGTTAATAGAAATAGTTTCACAAAATTGCCACAGCTTGAATCACAGTTAATCATGCAGCCAGCAGCAGAGCAGAGACATGACAAACAGCTGCCTGTCCCTTCAAAAGCAGCACGATCAGTTTATAGCAAATGATCATTTGTTATTGTAGCAGCCAAATTTTCCCCAGATATCTGCTTTCTTACTCTGGGCCTGAATTGTGACATGCAGCACAGGCTGTGAATATCTCTGTCTGTGTCTCTGTGAACCTCCGAGGTGAGTGAAGCTCACAGGAAGAGAAAAAAAAGCTTTTTCACACGAGCTGAAGTCACAGACTGATGCTGCTGTCGCAATTGGAGGCCAATTTTATCTACAGCTCTGCAGGTGGTGGCACTGGTCCCTAATGTGTGTGTGTGTGTGTGTGTGTTTCATACAGGGGAGGGAATGTCTAATGTGCTTAGATTTGTCTCTTTTTGTGTACGCAAGTTTTACTGTGTATGTCATGATTTTTATGCACCTTGTGATTAGCTTGCATGCTTTTCTTGATGTGTGTGTGTGTGTGTGTGTGTGTGTATGTGTGTGTGTCCCTAAGTGAGTGTGAACCTTATAGTGTTTGTATACGTTTATCTCTAACTGTAAGTGTTTTTCATGCATGGTTCGTTGTTTTCCTGTCGGTGTGTGTGGCTGTGTTATCTCATGAAGTGAACTGGACTCTATCCTTGTTCCTTCAGATGAACAAACAAACAAACAATGTGGTGTGATGCAGTTTAAGCTTGAGGAAGAGAGACAGATGCACACAGACACATGTTTCTCACAGGCCCCTGCACACACACACTCAACAGCATCTCATCTGAGACCACTCCCTCCACTCCCTTCTCTTCAGAGGTGTCCATCTGTTGAATATTTGCCGCACACCAAAGACTGACTCAGGATTTTCAGCTCTGTTGGTGCTCAACATTTAAAGAAACACAGAGTAAATGCAAAGGCAGAGGGGATTAAATGCTTCAGACACCAACATCTTTTAGTTAGTGGTCTTCCTCAAGAACATCTGTCTGGCTCACTATCACTATTTTATCCACTCCACACAACATAAAGGCTGTTTATGTGATGTTAAATATTTAATGTGTGTTACACTTAATACCACCAATTTGAAGAACCTCTACAATGAATTCTTTATACACCCATAAGATATAGATTTATATAATACAAGACATATGATATTTCTTATTTAAACTGCACTACTGAACCAATGAGTCTCATAAAAACAAATTCAATGTTTCATATGTCACAAACCTATGGAACCAATCCTGTCAACTTGAACGGGGGTGGGGCTAAATACGTGAAACCTTGTCAATGCAAAGAGAGTTCACACCAGCACAAGCACTAACACACTTACAAGCTAACAAACAATATAGATAGAAGCTAATAATCATAATAATTATTATCCTTATAATGTGAAAATAACTGTGGTTGTCTGCCATTTATTAAGAATTTGTAAAATCAAACATATCAACTTTGCTGCGCTGACTATCAATGAACAAATGCAGCAACAATAAAAGCTTTTGTGAATGTCGTAGCTGAATGTGCTCGGCTTTTCAGTTTCATCCTGTCTTTATAACCGCTGTGCATTATTTTTTCTTTGTGCCTTCAGGACATTCTCAGAAAATGACTGCAGCATGGTGGCCCCGGCCGACCCCTGCCTCAGCCCCACCAAGGGAGAGCTGGTCTACAGCAAGACAGCCAAACAGTGCCTGGAGGAGATATCAGGTACATTAGGTCTACACACACGCTGCGGGGATCTGCATGGATGATATTTCTCCATGCGGGTGTCTAAATGTGCACATGCCTCTGTGCATTAACATTTGTATCTTGGAATATTAGTAATGCAAGCATTTAACCCTCATCTTCTGTGCAGGATCTATATTTATTTAACCCCGACCTTACTGCTGCTACAACACTGCTTCAGATGTGAGCTGTAAAAGATAATGGATCAGAGCAGACTGCTGCTGTGTTGGAGGAGGAGAGTTGAAGAGTGCCTGAGGATAGGAGATTTTGAAGGCTACTGTTGTGCAGCTGTGGTGTGTCAGTGTTTCCAGTAGGTGTATATGTGCTGATGTGAGTCTGTCTGTGTTTACTGGGGGATCCCTGCCCCCTGCACTGGTTTCATGTAGTGGAGAGAAAAGGTCAGCGTTGACAGCTGGACACAGGGAGCATCTGTGCCTCTTGTTTACATGTCTGCAGGCAGCCATCATCTGCTCCAATCCCCTTTTTGTGTACCTCATATACATGTTTAATCCTATTCAAGTATTACTGTCATAACACCCACATGACTGAAAAGAGCTGTTTAAATTTAGACCCAGTGTTTGTTTGAGAAGAGGACAGACTGCAGATGTCTTCATTGTCCTTTAATTACAGGCAGTGGACATGTGAGCGGCCGGTCGGGACCTTCAGACCACAAACTTAAAGAATAAGAGAGTAAACCAGGCAGCGCACCATCAAAACATACTCTGCTGGCACACACAAATCCTATTGTTGTTGGATTTTACCAGCTGCAGATGAAGACTTCACTGTCACAGCTGCGTGCAAATTCTTTTACAGTCCTCATCTTTGTGTTGCTTAAAATTCATCATGCAAGTCTGTGATAGAAATGGTTGTTTGTTTAACCTGCTAATTCTTTTGGCAGTGATCCTGGATTTTATATCTCAGTGGGTATCTTAATTTGGAAGGAAACTCCCTCTGTCTTTCCTCCCAGTAACAGAAATAATAGAGGTCAGACAAACAAACAGCAAGCTCAATGAAGCGTGACACGTCAAGTTCAAAGTGAAGCCACAAAGACGCAAAGACCCAGTGCTCACAAACAACAGTGCGTGATTGCAGGTTTAGGGGATGTCAGGTCATCAGTGACATTCCAGACATTTTGCTCTGGCCGTGGCTTTTCCAGAGCCCGTCATTTAACGGACAAAATTAGACTACACTGCAGACCATTCCCTTTGTTTGGGGTCCATCTCAAACACTTGCTTTTTGTTGTTACACGTTTCATGGTCATCTCACATCCTCAGTGTTTTCTAACTCTCTCACCAGAGAGAGGCAGTAAGGAGGAAATCCGTGTATGAGCGCCACACACACCACATGACTAGGCTGCTCATTTTACTTATATGAACTGAACCAGTGTCAGTAGTGACATTAGCTGCAAAACCTTCGATGTAAGCTTAAGTTGAGCATAGGATGTGAAGTAATCATCCTTATTTAGTCTTAAAGTATGTGAAGAAAAATGAAATACAGTATTTTGAATAAGCTGCTACTGGTTGTGATTAGCCATGCTGTGAACGCACCTGAAGTCACATCACATGTTGCAGTAGCTCAAACTCTGAAGCATGTCACTTACATTATCCTCTCAGTGTACTTGAGTCAAAATTGGTTGATAGTTTTTATTAAGTCTATAGATCAACATTTTTCAGATGTTTTATAATTGGTTAGCGTGTTTGGTTCACTTGCTTGCTAGCTTGTTTAGCCTGTAGCTAAAAATTAAAGGTTTGTAACTCTGGTGGAGCAAAGGTTTAAATGTATGTGGGCTCACTGATGAGTGGGGTCTCGACTGCACCACCAGCCCTAACCCTAACAGCTACAGCATCTTTGTTAGCATCACTGTGCTGGTTTGTCAGTAACCTGCTGTTTGTGTTATTAATGTTATTAACGGTTGATAGAATACACAGGAAAAAAATGAGTCAGGTCGTAGATAATAATAACGATAGGTTAATGTGACACAGCTCTTGGGATCAATTTCAAATTCATAATCAGTCAAGCGTGTTAGAAATTATTGATTTATTTGTTTAGTTATTTATTATCTGGACTGCACCTGTTTTGAATTACACATCCACAGTAGAAATCTTGATTAGATAGTTGCAAATTCCTTATAAGTGTAAACACATGATTTGGATCACCTTAATTGTGGTTTCTGAGGCAACCACTTCCAGTGTCTTATGGCTAATGGTAACCAGGATTTAAAAACGTGTGGAGGACAGCTGTGACTAATAGTGACGGGGCTAATAACGCCTGCACTGACTGATGGGAATATGTCGACTGCGGTCTCATTGTTGATCCATGATAAGCTGCGGGCTCGCTGTTTTCACTCCTCAAGATAGCATTTAATTAAGTGAGGCGGCCGGCGTGGTGCAGCGGGGCTGCGAGCTCACAGGTACTGTCCAAACAACTCACTGTCACACTGTGAGGGAGAGAGAGGGTGAAGGATAGTGTGAGGGAGGAAAGATAAAGGCTCAGAAGAGCAGAGAGCTGCACAGAAAGTAAGAGAATGAAAGGGATTAAGAGAAAGAGAGGGTGATAAACACAGAGAAGGAGGGCTGAGAGAGAGAGAGAGACAGAGAGAGAGAGAGAGAGAGAGAGAGAGAGAGAGAGAGAGGGGGAGAGAGAACACTGCAGGCTGCATGCTGGAGTGAACAGGCAGAAGGAGAGCTGTATGAGCCCGGGTGCCGGCTTCACCACACGTTCATTTTCCGCTGCGAGGAGAGAGGGACCGTCAGCGAGTCAGAGGGGAGGCAGGAGGAATGTGGCAGAGAGGTGGTAATTAAAGAAGAGACAGAAGGTGGAGGGAGAGAGATAAGAGTGAATGAAAGAGACTGTCGTTTAATAAGGGAAACGATAAAGAGAGAGTGAGCAAAGACGGGAGAGAGAACGAGAGAGTGCTGGTGAGGAAACAGGAGATGGAGCAGCTCGTTCATCCACGCCCCTGACTGTGGTGAAGCTAGAGAGAGGAGCCAAGAAGACAGAGAGACAGCATGACAAGTGGAGAAGGAGTGGACCGGATAAGTGTTTGTGCGTGGCTCAGTGTGACCATGAGTATGGGCTGCCTCAAGGATGGATCTGGATTCTGCCTTCATGCCTGAGAGGGAGGGTTTCTCTCTGCTCTTCACCCTGCACTCGCTCTCCCTCCAACCCTCTGAAGCCTGGACCTCAGTCAGGAGGCGTGGGACGTGGGGACACATCTCTGTGCCTCCTGCATCCTCTGCTTCCTCCGTCCCTCCGTATGCTCTCTCAGTGACAGTGCGGCCAAGATGTGAAAGGGAGAGCCAGGCACAGGTAGATCCACTTGAGTGCACAGTTTCAGTCAGTGAGCCACCGGAGGTAAAGAGGTAAGCTGAAAAAAGGGAGGGGAGCGGCGAGCAGAGATGAAGAGAGGAGCAGAGTTCTCGGTGTATCAGGGAGGCAGCCCGGCTCGACGGCCTCCCCAGCCTCTCCCTGACAACCTCAACCTGCGGATCAAGCAGCGCTCACTCACTAACCTGACCCTGCTCAGCGATGGCGAGCAGCAAGTTTACTCCTTTGAGCTCGGTGAACCACCTTCTCGTATTTCCCAGCCTCAGAACTCTTCATCCTACTCATCTTCCGTGCAGCGCCCAGGAGGCAGCCTCCAGGGAAGCCCCAGGAAGGAAGCCATCACCAGGGGTGGAGGCGTACGGGGCACCAGAGCTCGATCCCTGTCGCTCTCCCTCACTAAGGTGCTCTCTCAGTCTGAACACTCCCTCATCCCAGTCCCTTGGAGGAGCACGGCTGCAGGCGGGCGGCCACAGCGGGCATCGTACAGCGGCCATCCAAGGACCGAGCCTCAGAAGAAGTCCAGAGAGGAGGCAGGAACGGATGAGGAGGGCAGCAGCGGGCGCTCAGACGAGGAGCCTGCAGCAGGCAGGGGCGGTAGGAAGAGGGGAGACAGGGAGAATGACGGGGGGTACTGGGCAGAAGAAGAGGTGTCGGGGGGAGGTCCTCGTGAGGGCACGGCTCAGCTGGATAAGGAGGTGATCCTCACCATGCTGGGCGACTTGGAGCAGGTGCTGCACACACAACCTCGCCCACGTAAGTCCATTTAGTCTCAGCCATCTCCAGGAAATGATCAATGAATGTGGAATGTGATTCACACTGATGACATTAAGGATGTGTGACAGGAGCATGAACTGGAAACCCTGTACGGGAAGTGAAAGAACTCATGTTCATGTTAAATGACTAAGTTTTGGTTCAAATAAGCAAACTGAAGCAGAATATGAGAATGTCATGACTTCAATAAGCTGGTTATTTTCTTAATCCTCATGATGGGGAAGTCTGGTTCTCAGAGCACACTATTAGCATTTTAACAGCCTGTTTAAGAAAACTGCAAGACCTGGGCTGGGCTGCATGAACACACACCACCACCACACACACACCTTCCACACACACTCACCCACGAATGCTGTAAATCCATCCTCACACTCACAAGCAGTTTTTAAACTCGCACACAGATATCTCACATGCACACATACATCATGTTTGTCACTGGGAGAACTGCCTCTCACAGAGTGTTAATGAGGCGCTCTGCTCTGTGCAGCATTGTGCTACACTCTGAATAACCAACGTTACAGGTACGGCGCCGTACCTCGACAGTGGCTTTAATAGCGCGTAGCTCGGGAGAGCTCACCACAAAGCGTGCTTGATGTAAAATTTCCCAGTGTACGATGCATTTTGTGCTCCTGGAATGAGCATCCATGCACAAACCTGGCTTTGATGTCAGGGGAGAGGAGACGTAGGAGAGGAGACGTAGGAGGGTGGGGGGGGTGGTTGGTTGGTTGGTTGATAAGACCATGGTTTGCATAGTTGTGACAGCAGAGACGATTACTGTGACTCCACAGATAAAGCAAAGTAAAATGCACAGCGCAGCAGGGTGAGCTAAGGCAATGAGCAGATGATCGCTGATTTCCTCTGAGGCATGATGCAGCACAAAACAGAAAAACCTTTAGATGTAGATGATGGAAAATCAACACCCCCACCTCTAAAAACAAAAAAAGAAAACAGCTTTTATTACTTGCACCGCCCTCACAGCCAGTGAATCACACAGCCAACGTGATCAATATCTTATTATTAAACCCTTGACTGTGTGTCTGAGCTGAGCCGTGCCATGTGTGTGCAAACAGGTGATTTTTTGAAACAAGTGCTTACTTTGGGGATCAGTGCGTTATGAAATACAGGTTTATGTCAATATAGAAATATCTATATAGAACATGTTCCTTTTGACACATAGTGCCCAGATTGCAGAGGTAATTGGGGCATTTGTGTGTTATTTCACTGTTGAGGTGTAGGTGTCTGTGAATATGAGGAGTCATGAGTCCAGAAGAGGCTATGGAAGCAAAACTCTATCAGAGAAATCAGAGATAATTGGTTTCCCAAAGTCAACAGTCTGTCACTTTCTTAATAAGCAACATTTTTCTCAGTGTAGACACATGTTTGATTGTCTGTGAACAAGAGAAGAGGATTCACCACAAGATGCAAATCACTGGTAAGACTGAAAGACCAGGAGGCAGCTGATGAAATAAACAATTAGAGTTTTGGAACAGAGGACTCTAAACTGTGGACCACATCTCATCATTTATTGCACCAAAACAACCAAAGACAGGTGGATTAGTCTTCACTGGCCAAGTTAGTCACCTGACTGTACACCTTCATGTTGGTGTTGGATGGTCCAGAGAGTCAAGAAGCCATCTCCATCAGGCACTCTTCCACCCTTTAAGCTTTCAGCCACCAGAAGTAATTGTCACTCACACATTAACAAGCTTTCAGTGTGCTTTAGGAACCACAGTCAGCAGGAGAGCTATAAAACTCTATGTAGACACATCTCTCTGTGAGTGTGTATTGGTGCGCATGTGAGAGCTGCCACAATGATTGACAGCTGGAGCTTCATTAAGGCTGATCTGCAACAAAATGCTACAAGGCGACAGCTAGTATACTGTGTAGTGTGTACCACTCTGTGTAGTACTGTTGTTTTTTTCTCTGTGTGCATATTTGGGTTGGCATACATTTGTGTGTGTTTATGTGTATTAGAATTAGATGAGTGGGATGGCACCCTAATAGTATTCAGCTGGAGCACGGGGAGCATCAGTACCAGCTAACATGCATTATTGAAAGAGAGGGGGGAGAGAGAGAGAGTGAGCTGGCACCAAAGCACCCACTGGTACACTGTGGTGTGTGCTTGGGTTAGTGTAGAAATATGTCAGCCCCAAACTGCAGTCAATGCTGCAGTCAAGCAGCATTGTTCTACAGCCTTTATGTGTATGTGTGTGCTCATGTCTTTTGTGTGAACACATTTTAGTTCATCATGAGGACAGCTGAGGTTGTGAGGACCATAGTGGACAGTCCTCACAACTTCAAAGGGTTGAGGGTTAGGACTTGGCTTCAGTGTTAGAGTCAGACACTCAGTCCCTGTTCAGACCTCATATCAACATGCATCTCCAGTGAGCTGATGACAGTGGTCAGCTCTAAGTGTCTATTCACACCTGCTTTAAAATCACTTGTGATTTGGTTATCACTTCCTGGCTTTTGATGCACATAAACAGGTACGTGTTACTTTTAGCCAAATGACAGATGGATTTATTGTGTTTGTGCGTGAGGAAGAGAAAGCTCTTACAATGAATTGAAGTAGTTTAGTATTTTGGGTCTGTAATGAAACAGTCTAATCGACTGTGTCAGAGCCAAAGAGCAGTTATTCCTTTAATGTGATCAGGACACGTTCACATTCACACTGCTAAAAGAATGGGGCCACATGTGGTACAGACCAACTCTGAACGTGGAGTGAGCAGATCTCAAATGTGTCCTCAATGTGTTTCAAATTGGAGCAGACCACTGGTGATGAGATCACTCAAGATTGTATGTGGATGATCTGAACAGGATCTTGGTTGTGATTGCTGAAGGACTGGAGAATGCATTGAGTCAAAGGTTGAGTCCCAGTTCAGGGACAGCCTCCTTCAGATGAGACATGCTACAAAGGTGTGGCCCCTCCACACTGTTGTAGACTCCGAAGGCTGGACCAAAATGAGACGGTCTGGGCTACAGTCACCAGCTGTGTCTGCCCTCACTGCAGCTCTAGAAAGCATTACACCTGTTGCTATGACAGCAACTTACTTTTCATGAAAAAAAACTTGAATCTACCAGTTGTTATTGCGATGAATCTTCACATATGGTGAGCTATGGATCCACTTGTTGGAGTCCTTGTTGCTCAGGAAAAGGACACATTTGATCCTAACTGGATCTTTAACGTGACTCTAACAGGCCTAACCTGTCCAAATGGAACAGTCTGTGTCTGCACCGCTGTGATGCAACCACTCTTCAAATGCAGCCTCCAGGGAGAGGAGGAGTGTCCTCACAACTAATGAAAGACCAATATGTTTGTGAGTGTGTGTGTGTCAGTACCTTCCATTCTTCGTTGCCCTTTTAAAACCCCACCTCCCCCCACTGGCCTGCTTTCAGTTTGGCTGCTTCACAGCATGACTGGGCCAAAAGCTGGACTGCATCTTGAATGTGAATGAATGCTTTGACTCTTCACCTCTGTAGTGTTGGAGAGTGAAGCAGAAACACTACACGTGTATACACCACCGCTACATTAGAAAATGAATCATTTTGGCCATTTGTACGGCTGCTACCTATTTATCACACAAAACTCTCCAATGTATGTGCATGATTGTGTGTGGTGTGCTGGTTTGCTTGTGGGCTGCGGTTGTGTGTTGTCCACCGTTCTACAGTGCAGCTGACACCTCTGCACTGCAGTGAACGGCTCACACATAAATGAAGTGACCCGCCTCAGACTGCTTCATCTGACTCTGGGGCCAAATCTCCTCGTGTCGCTTTATAATGGGACTGTAATTGGATATTTCTGGAAGGGGCCCCGGTGAGAGCAGGAGAGCAGTGGAGCAGGGGAGACATCAGGAGAGGAAGAAGAGGAGTAAGAGAAGCAGAGGAACTACAATAACAGTGATGCTTTGAGTGTGTGATACCAGAGATCCAACTCTCATTAAATTCATGAGCTGGATTTCCCTTTCATATAGCTCTGCTAGAACAGTGACTATAACCCATCACTCTCAGCTTCAAAGGAGTTTCCATCTCTCCTGATTGTTTCACATGAGCTCCATCCGGACAGGGGTGGGATCCAGGGCCACAGGAGCTTCTATGAACACAGCTCTGTCACCACCACGACAGCACATCTGCCTACTTCTAACCTCATCGATTTCTAATTAGTGCCCAGAAAGTGGACATCTGATCTGGGGTCATAAGATAAGAACATGTGGAAGCTCAGCCCCACACAACCTGCTGTCTGCTTGCTCTGCAAAGACCAAACCTGACCTCAATTATACCGGGACGCTCTTTACCCTGCGAGGTCACTACCCAGGGCAGTACAGTATAATTGAGGTCGAGTCTTGCCTTAATTTTGACAAAGGTTTTCCAAACACCAATACTGTATTGTTCAGGTTATTGTTCGGTCTTTAGACAAATGGGCAGTCACATTGTTAACTGTGCTGAACCCTGGAATTGGTGGCAGAGGAAAAACTAAAGAACTCAATCTATTCTCAAACTGTTTCTGCTTCAACATGATGCTTTTTTACAGCTTATCTAAGGCCAAGGGTCCCAGAGCTTTTTCACTGAAGCAGTTGTAGTGAATGATAATGCGGCTCAGTTGTCCCTGTGCTCTCTGACTCATTGATTTAACCCATATTTAACAAGATGTCTCTCCAGGAGCAACACGACCATGTTGTGCCAGCTGTGTTAGCCATAAAAATCACAGCATGTAAAACATTTCAAACACAAACCACAGTTAATTATAAACAGGTAGAAGACCTGGACCAGTGCACCCAGAGGGAGGGACTCCCTTTCAGTGTCAGTATCACTAAGGTGGTTTTCTGCCCATTTATTGTACCCTGTAAAGCCAGTGACTCTCACAATGTGTGTTGTCATACAGCATATATGAACGGAGGAGGATGGGCGTCAGTGTGCAAGATCAGCTACATCCTGCAGTGTCAATGTGCAGCCCCCTGCCAACTCTGGGTGGCGTGAACTGACTTCACCTCCACACTGACCTGCTTCTTATTCCCTCACATAAACACCTGAACCATTTCTCTCCTCCCATCACTGAGTTGAATCACTGGGAGGGTCTTCAACCTACTACTGCTCTCCATTCTCCATTTGCCCCAGTCACTGTAAACGGTGTGGCTATGTCCGTGCTGGAGTGACAGAGCCCGGCTCCTCACGCTCATCTTCGCATCACAGTGCAGTGTGCACGGTCTGCTAGCTCATCCACCTCCACACCGAGACAGTTTTATTCTGAAAGCTTCACGCTGGAAATCAGTGTGACTGGCATCCATTCGATGTCTCATGCCACTTGTTAATTACCCATTCTGCGGTTTCCGCCTGAAGATATGGGCTAGCTTGACAAGCTAACAGAGAGGCTTAATTGGAGCAGACATGCAGATACTTTTGGTGTGTGCCCACAGCTCACAGTCCTGAAATGCTGCCCAGTCTTGTGCCCCTTTAGCAGCACTCCTTCACAATGAGCCTCATACCTCAGTAAAACGAGCACCTCTGAGAAGAACATAAAACATATGAGGTGCTCTCGTAGCAGCTGCAGGGCAGGGTAGATGGCATTGAGCTGAGGAGGCAGCGGGTTCCGACGTGGCTGACAGAGAGACACAGGAGCTCTGACAGAGTTTGCTTTTGCAGGCACAACCGTGCTCCGAGCAGACTGACGGAGCACATGGTGCCACGGCACGACATTTCTGCACCGGCCTGAAGGAAAAATGTCAATTTTCAATACTGTGTCAAATAAAGTAGCTACTTTTTAGAGTAAAAGAAGTGCATGTGGTGCAGCCTGACAAGCTGATTTATTGTACAGCCTCTAAATTGTCTGAATGGGATTTAGGGATGTACACCTATGTGGACTGTCATCATGATCGCTCATCATTCTGTTCCCCCTCCACAGACGTTCAGTGATGGCCAGTGAAATACTGTATGTCAGATGTACTCACCGCTTCTTGTTTTGCGTGTTATTGGAGTGCTTTGTGTGTGTGTGTGTGTGTGTGTAGCTCAAACATCTCAGTAAATCCTATGAAATGTGTGTCCACAGGAGAGGACCCTGAGACGAGACGCATGAGGACAGTGAAGAACATTGCAGACCTGCGGCAGAACCTGGAAGAAACCATGTCCAGTCTGCGGGGGACACAGATCAGCCACAGGTAAGAACACAAATGGTGCTGTCATGACTCTTAAATGGTGGTTTTCTGATGGAGATACAACCGAATGGTGGTTTCCCATTCATATATTCCTCTCACATATTCTCAGCCCTGGATTCAATCCACCAACCCTCCGGTTCTAACCTCACTACTCTGTCAAGGCCAGAGCTACAGCACATGAACACTGAGTGGTGTATACAGTTCACTCCTACATAGCTTAGTACCACAGCATCATTGTTCTTCCAGCCAGACCGTTGTAATCTGCTTTCGCAGTACTACTTTATGTACAGAGTCAAGACTCAAGTGCCTCTAGGTACAAATATATATATGCTAAAACTAGTTTTGAAATTCAACTCAAATTACTTAAGTGTTGAAGTCAATTATTCTGTCAAACAACAGTCTGCCAGGATTTTACACTGACTTGAGATATTGTACTCACAAGGCCAAAGTCATAATTTCCAAGGTCACCATGACTCTGACCTCTGACCTATTGCCACCACAATCAAGCTAGTCTATCCTTTGTCTCTAGCTGAGTGTAACATCTTGATGGAATTTCTTCAGATTTGGTAAAACAGATCCACAAGGCCAAAACTGTGTTTTGTGAGGTCAAGGTGACCTTAACCTTTGACCACTGAAATCCAATCAGTTCATCCTTAAGTCCTGGTAAATGACAGTGTGTCCTGACAACCTGAAAACAACCTGCCCCTGAGACTTAATAATCATCCGATCACCATCAACAGGAGCAAACAAAAAAAACATAGACACTTGGTAAAGAAAATATAGCAATGGAGAGGGGGGTGTATTTGACCTCCACCAATTAGAGTCTATACAGGCCTGCTCTCATAGGGTGTTTCTGCACTGACGTAATGTGTGGCTAATGTGCAACTTCAGAAACGTGTCGTGTAGCCACAACAAAAGACAGAAGACCCACACATGTCACGACTGAACCACTGAAAATAACATACCAAAAAAAAGCTTCCTTTGTGATCACAGTCATCACCAGTTGTCCAAGACAGTCTCCTCCTGCGTCTGCTGTCCTTGGCAACTGAAAGCGGTTCTGATTTTGAAATCTCTCGCTCGCCCCACACAGTTTATCTCACTGATCCAACAGGGAGATATGTCTGCAAGTATTAATGATGTTCCCCCTATTACCGTGCCGCCCTCTCCTCCGCATTTCCTGGATTTAATTAAAACCAGGCATCACCTCACTCACCAGCTGGCGCACATGTGATGACATTCAGGAGCTGATGGACAACCGGCACCTTAAAAGACTGTCCCATCTGTGAGCCATGGGCAACACACACCATCCAACATCAGACAGAGACTGCGGCTCAAGCGAAGACAAAATGATAACCATTGGTTTATGTCAGCTCCCCGGGCAATACTTTCCTGCTCCTCTCTCTTCTTCTCCCTCGGCCTATTATTTTGTGTGTTTTTGCCCCATGTGTGGAGGAAGATGGTGGCCAGGCTGCCGACAGCCATGACAGATGGCAGTCTGTGCATGTGTGTTTGTTTTCTATTTCTTCCTTTTTTTTCCCTCAGAGGAGTCTGAGTGAGGCACAATCAATACCTTGCTATTGTCTTACCACCACATTTAATCCAGCGCAGCCCACTGGGTTGGAGGGGTGGAGGTGTTTTATTGGTCTGAGGACACAATTTTTTGAACGCACAAGAATGAAATATGTGTAAAATGCATCATACCTCCACATAAGCATCTGTGTGGGATCTGGAGCAGTAATCAGTGGTGTTAGATGGCAGCAGCCTCAGTGGAATTGCGTACGGGCCTCTGCACCGTTTCCAACCATTACACTTAATGGAAAACAGATAGGTGAGCTCCTGAGTGTGTGTCTGTGTCGGTCTCTGTTGTCAATGTGACGATAGCTTTGGAGTATTCATGCCAATTCTGTCTGTGACAAAAGCCCAGCCAGACCATCCTAATCTGTCCCCTGGAATAAGAAATGGCAGTAATCACCATGAAGCTTTGAAGCACCTTAAGTAATTAATCACTGTTCCGCTCCGGCAGACATGACTGTCATATTCATCACGTCTTCCTCTTGGCTCAGTCTGGGATTCTGCCTCGATACCTGTGTGTACCCACATCCTGATAAGTGCCTGCACTGACGTCTTGATGGCAGCTGTTAAAACATCAAAATATAGTTGTTGAGGCATAGAATTTGATTTTGTGCTTGTCACAGAGACAAATAAAATGTTGGTGGTCGCTATAACAGTAACGGCTGTGTGTCTGTGAAAAGTATTCACCTCAAAAGTGGCCCACTGAATGGCCTGACTTAGCAGAGGGCATTCATTTTGAGATGCTGTGTCACAAGTGACACAGGATCATGAAGACAGAGCCAATAGATTCATCCTGATGGTGATGCTGCTGCTTTTCTTAGAAGGATCAGACATTGATGAACTTATGAGTGAGGCTCTCCTTTGATTTTGAAGTTGTTGCATAAAGCCAACAAGTGAGAACCATGTCAAAAAGAAAACCTGAGCATCCCCTGTATTCAGCTGAGTCCTGAGAATGCATCACTGGGCTTCTGTATTGGTACCTCTGCAATGCCACCAGCATGTACTTCAAGTGGGTCATGAGTTGAAAAAGGTTGGGAGTCTCAGCAGAAAATGTTTTGTCCGTGTGTGTGCAGTATTGAAAACGATCCATCCATCCATAACCCCAAACAGGAACCACCAAATTCATTGATGTAATTAAGTGCAACTACAGTATGGCCTTTCTAAGATGCATTTCTGTTCAGGAGATTAAAAAAATACTGCTAACTTGATAACATAGGTCCCCACTATCTGCTCTTTCCCCACCATTTGTCTTCCATTAGTAAATGTTGTGTATCTCTGTCCCTGTGGAAAGTGAGTGGGAATGCAGCCGGTGCACAGTGAAGTGCAGCCTGCCTGGGAGCTGGTGGCAGCTAATGTTACCTAAAATTATTGACCCAGTTGAAAAAGCCCTTCTTCAAACAGTGTGTGTGGTGAAGCTACAGTTTCAGAGGCCCTGCTCTCATCCCTCTTTCTCATTGAACTGACCTTGCCACTTTGATGCTTCAGCCATAATTGCAGCTCACTCCACTTCCACAGCACTCCTCAGAGACCCAGACGTGTCTGGATCCTCCACAGACAATCTGTATTGATAAACACAAACACACACATTTAATTTCCCACCTTTTTGGGTTTTCAATCCCAAATATGAAGAATGGTTGAAAAGAAGCAGGTCCACATGTGAAGAAATGCCGTGGACAAGCACTGGCACAGTAAGCAACAGGAGGGGGGCAGAGTGGGGGATCCCTGTCTGGTCCCATGGGTATTCAAAAACCGCCCGATGGCATTTTGAACACAATAGCTTTACCCTGTTGGATTTGTTTATTTTGTGTTTACATTCTGAGTGCAGAGAGAACAGGCCGGGGTAAATTATTCATTGCTTTGGAATTGAGGAGATAGCTGTTGGTCCTGTTTGAGTGGATGCATTGTACAGCATTTTGAGGCAGGCAAGTCTCTTCCTCTTTCCTTTCATAGGTTTAGCTGATGCTTCAATACCTTCAAGCTATTTACAATGACTACAACAAAAGTCCTGCACCACCAAAATGTCCGGTTCTTAACAGTAATGAAAGGTCATAGCCAGAGACACTTTTCAATCCCTGACAATGTGAGAGCAGTCAGAGCGAGTGGAGAAGTGACATGATTCAGCTGCAGGAAGGTAATACGAGGCACCCCTTGACAAGATGAGTTTTCACTCTATGATGGGAGATGGAAAGTGACTGGGCTGTTCTTGTGTGTGAAACATGGTTGTGTTTGGGAGGGGAGGGGGGCGGGGGCTCCTCTCAGGGTCTAAATTGAAGATCGGTGCTCTGATAGCAGTGAGCGATTTCTCTGAATTGCTCTCAAACTACCAGGGTTTAACATCTGCCAGCAGCAACGTCAGGCTCAATCCCACTGTACATACACAAGTGTGCATACAGGTTACACTCACACACGCTCTCTCATAGAGATGTTAGATCACATGCAAGTGTTTTCATCAATGAAGTGTTAGTTTGTGGGAGTGGATGTCTACACTGAGGCTGGGAAACGTTAAACCACCTCTAAATGACTGACATAATGACATAATCCACCTCTGTACTGGAGTTTTCAATTCTAATGCTATTCATTCAAGTCCAGGTCATAAAAACCAGAGTGCTAGAAAGAGCTGAGAACTCAGAGCTACCTGAATACATATAATTTCACAATAACAGCTGGCAACAATCTTCCACTCTCTGTGGAGTAACTTATTGAGTGCAGGACTAAAAAGCTCATCCAAATGTCAATGAAATCACAGTCTAACAAAGTGTAATATCCAAACTGCAATCTTTTGATCAAGGGTAGAACATAATGTCACTCACAACAAATCAAAAAATGAGATCACGGATAATATTCTCCAGATAGAAGAGAACGCTGCTGGTTTGGTACAAGACCCGACAACGATGACCGTGCCGTCTGATGTTCCAGCTCCTATCACAACCTGGGCCAAAAAGAGTGATGGGGGAACTACACATACACTCCCAGCTCACAAGAGAGACTGTTTGAGAGCAGCTCCCTCAGGGGGCTGATGGAGCCTTGAGCAGCAACACTCCAGTCTGCAGGAGAGTGTGTGAGTGTGTGCTGCAAAAAATCTGCATAAGAACAGACTTGAAGCTTTTATGTCCAATTAGAACAACAACATGATCACTTCGACAGTAGAAGGATAACAGTGTTTTCATTTAACATGCAACCTACATCACTGTTATCACTGGTGACAGAGCTGCAATAGGAACTCAGATCTATGGTCACTGACACTATCAGTGTCAAAACATGGCTCCATAAACTTATATAGCTGTGGTTATGAACCCTGTGAGATGTCTGAGGTGATGCTGCAGGGTCACATTTTCACAAAAAGCGTCGAACTCGGCTTCGTAAGAAGAAGAGCACGTTTAACTGTTAAACTCTCAGAGCTCATTAGCAGCTGCAGGAGAAAGTTGCAGTGTATTTATATCGAGCAGCGCTCAGCAATAAGCAATTCCCTGCTGTCAACACGGATCCTCCTCCTGCTGAGCTCTGGGCTAAACACTAAACAGTCTCCTTCTGTTAGGATTTATTCTGGTTTTGGTTCTGCTTTACACCAGATAGTGCAGTGAAGCAAGGCTCCTCCAAACCCAGCAGGATTTATGGGAAATGTGGTCTTGATTTGGAGGAATAGTAATATTCATGCCTGTTCCTGTGTGGTCGGTAGCTTCCCTCTACTTGCTGCTCAGCCATATTCTTGGTTTCCACGCTTGTTTATCTGGACACCTACACACAGACACACACACACAGTGTCTCTCAGTTTATCTGTCTCCTTTTTTTTCTCTGCTGCCTGCCTGGAGATAAAGATAAGCTGATTTAGCAAGCTACATTGTGTCTGAATGGTTAAATGATTTTGATTTCAATACTGTAGCAAATTGATTTCTGCATTTCCATATTCGGCTGTGATTGCTCGAATGATAAGCAGTTTGTGTTTTTTTTATTTTTTATTTTTTATTTGGCTCCTCTACTCTCAAACATGGCATTGCGGGGTGTGTGTGTGTGTGTGTGTGTGTGATGATCTCAGGAGGTGTTGATAGAGATGGGTTGTGAATATGGCTGGCGTCACTGCCCCCTCTCATGTTGGCACTTAGGGTTGCAGTGTTCTTTCTCTCTCTCTCTCTCTCTCTCTCTCTCTCTCTCTCTCTCTCTCTCTCTCTCTCTCTCTCTCTCTTTCTCTTTCTAATGCACACACACACACACACACACTGCTCTCACACCTCTCTCACTGCTACCTGAGAGACGTTGCTTTGTCGCCATGGAGAAAACAGCTGTCTCATCCCTGATATCCAGCTCCTCTCTTTCACCTGCATCCTCCTCTCCTGTCACCTCTTCTGCAAAAGTTAACTCCTTATTAATCCAAACACAGTTCATCGTCACAATGAAACATCTCTACAGTGACTGTGCAGCAAACCTGCAGGGAACGAGTCTTTTTACATTGAAATTGATAATGCTACAGTTGAGAGTGTTATCAGCACACAAGCATCATTTTGTTATCATCATATATCATGTATGGCAGGACATTAGTGTTGGAGTTTGCATCTGTACTAGCAGGTACATTTGAAGCTTTAATCCTATTTGCACTTATGCTAAATGTTAGTTCTGTTTCCATGGCAATAAATAGTAGTTATCATGCACCATGCCATTAGTTTGTTTACTCAGGGATGTTTGTGAGTAGAAAGCCCATGAGAAGCTCATACATGTGGACCAAATCCAGAGCAGCTGTGTGTTTGTACCAGGTGAATGCAGTGCACTCTTCCTCCCAGCAGAGAGAGCTGCAGCAGGGTACCACTACTGCCACTCTTTGCTCTCTCAGTCCTCATACACTAGGTTGCAAGGCGTGGTGTGTCAGTGGTCGTCTGTACTGCACTATACCGTACATGTTTTCCACAGATCCCATAATTTGGATCTCACTTCCTGTTCTTCAAAATAAAAAAAGGTATATATTTTAAAAAGATGATCTTCTAACATTTTACTTATTCTCACACTGCCTTAAAATCCTTCTCTCAGTTTTTCTCTGTGTCTCTTTCTAACTCTCTCTCCCTCTCTCTCTACATATATTTTCATCTACCAAATGATGCAACATAAGGTTTAACATTTATTGTCCCTTTGAAGCTTCTTAACAGAGGCTTCATACTGTGTATTTGTGATGTCAGATGTCCATCAAGTCATGATGGAGGTTTTGTTTTACAGTTCATTGACCATTGATGTGATATTTTGTAACAGCTACTGTTTTGTATGTTTATCTCACACATTCTCACACATTCTAAATAAAGCCTTTGGCAGCTTGACATGAACCATGTCTAGTTTTCAATTTATCATCAATTCCCACTAAACAGACAAAGGCACTATCAGGAGAGACAAACTAGACAAGAGCCCCCCCCCCCAATAAAAACAGTTTTGCAATGACAACTATAAGCCCTCTTCTCTTCAACCTCCCATAACACTGTACAGTGCAATGCTGCTGTGCCTCTGTATGCTGCATGCTACGCTGCCTAAGGGACATTTGTAAATTGCAGCATGTCAACAGTTTAGGTATGTGGAGGTTAACGGGGCTACAGTGTCTTCAGTGGGGGGCTCTACCATCTTTGACCCCCCAGAGTCAAGGATCAGAGTCAAAGTCTGAAAGGTCTGTTTCTCTGTTTCAGCAGCACTGATGCAAACCTCATTCAGATTTAGTTTCCTGTGGCATTTCTAAAGTTTGCGTGTGACTCACTTGATATTTGTCTGGAAACATACTCGTCTCCTCTCTCCCTCTGTTTTTATGTGATGTATCGTGATGGTCTGACAGGTTCTCACGGGAGCCCTCACATTCTTCTCCACTTGCCCTTCAAGTTAACACACTGGAAGAAACAACACTTAAGTGAGGTCACACACACACAGACACATAAAGTAAAGTTGGAGGAACCCATATGTCATTTGAGGAGAGTGGCACTCGACTGATGGAGGCAGCGCCACTGAAAATATGACATCTTTTTACCTGGATGATTTGTCCTTCACACAGAAGTGCACTTGATACGGTGACTTCTGTGACTGAGATTTGTGCATTTGTTCCATTTGAGGCATTTTGATAACGACCCCCTGTATGGCACCTTCAGTGGGTAGCACCTGTCATTGTTTCATGTCAACAGTCAGATTAATTTCTTTATTCTGTCTTTCTTTCCTGTGTGCCCACAGCACGCTAGAAACAACCTTTGACACCACGGTAACCACTGAGGTTAATGGGCGGAGCCTCCCAGCCCTCACCGCACGTTCCTCCCCCATGGCCTGGCGACTGGGCCCAACACAAACCCCACGTCTCCAGGCGGGCGACGCCCCCTCAATGCCCAGCGGCTATGCTGCGCCCAGGGCGAGCTCGACAGCCACCGGCACCACCACAGGCCGCTACAGCGGGCACGCGGACCCCTCCAGGTTTGTGTACAGTGCCCCCCTGAGGCGAGCAGCAGCAGCAGCAGGGGCAAGGGGGGCGGAGCAGGGGGAGAAGGGAGGAGGCAGAGAGCTGGAAGGAGGGAAGCAGATGGAGGTGGCAGGGTACATGAGTGATGGGGACATCCTAGGGAAGAACGGCCGGATGGATGAGCTCACCAGCGGGTAGGATGAGCATGTTAGCTTCCTCTGTCACACTGACTAATCTCAAGTTACTGCTCTAACTGCACAATCAATACTGCCTTGATCTTAAAAATGATGTTCAAGTATAGAACGAAACTAAACTCAGAGATGAAAGCTTTGATGTGATCCTAACTGAAAATAAAGGCAACATAACCACGTGTGAACTAACTTTTAACAGAAAATCATTGAAATGTTCTGTGTTAGACCTTAAACAATTGGGAAATCAATTTACTGACTGTCTTTCCTAGAGTTAGATTAAAGACACCACTCTCATATCTCAGCCATGCAGCCAGCTTAGCCAAGCTTATAAAGATGAACTAGCTAGTGTGGCTCCTTCCAAAGGTACAGCTGATAGGCTGGGAAGATCAAAGCTGATTTCCCATGTCAGGCCTTTAAGAATCACATCACCCCTATTACACACTGACATTTTACATTCTTTACACATTCTCTTTTTAGTTATTTTGCGGTCTTAAGTTACAGTAACTGATGCATCAGAGTGATTTCCTCACCCGAGGGAAGCAGCAGCTTGGGTGACTTTAAAAACAGGAGGCTGGACGAGTTTTGTTGATACTTGTATCATTGACCAAACAGCATGTGCAGCTGTATATGCTATGAACAGGCCATGACACCATGTGACTGTATTCAGTGTTTTCAGATCATAACACAAACATACCAACCAGTGTCATGTGTCATATGGACCCTTTTAGCTAATATTTAACTTTAGCACGGTGGCTAAAACTCAGTGGAGACTGTGTTATCATCGACTTCAGAGAGATCAAATGTTAGCATCTGACCTAGTTCAGTATTTGCTCAGGACACCATCTCCAACACCTGACTCACTCTTTGCTGTGTGTACTTACAGCACATTTGAAAGGTGCTGTAAGTTGTGTGATGTTTCACAACCCATGACAATTCCCAAGGCATGGTTTATATAAATCCCATAACTTAAATGTCTAAAGCAGATCACGCCAGGCTGACCTTCATCTTTTACACTCACAAAAACTACAGTTTAAAGTTTTTTCTTTTATTTTTTCACACACTCAATGGCATATCTCTGTTCATGGTTTTCTGAGTATTCATACAGTTGCCAAGGCCTTGACTATTCTTTTTGCAGCAGTACAAATCGCCTGCTGACATCCACCAAGGCTATCATTGGTTTACCACGCCTTGAGAGGAAAGGTTCAAATAATGCATTTACATAAACCTTGAGGCCACTCGATGCACTGTCAGATTACATGAATGAAGAAAGATAAGTCAGTTTCTTCCACAAAACATCCTGACAATGTGTGTGGGCTCCTATCCTTCACTCACTCACTTCCAATAAATGCCTTGAGCGAGTGAAAGGTGTGTCAAAAAAGTGATTCTCTTCTCACACAAACACACACTCCCACTTGGCATTATATACTTAAGAGCTTTTTTTGGGGGGGGGGGCAGGGAATTAATTCTGTGGGGGGCAGTTCAACGAAGAGTGACGGAGCAAAGCACCCAGAGGATTAAAGACATGTCAGGACAGAAACTGTGACAACACATCAGGAGGGGAAGGTGATTAGCTGAATTATTAGCTTAATAAGCTCTACATTAATGATTCCCATGTCCTATCAGCCGTGTCTGATAGCTATCTGGCTGCAGCCTCAAATCCCACCACCTACTCACTGCCACACTCAACTCAAACATGCACCTTTTTGTTGAGTTTACAAGGATGTACTGACATCTAAATACTGTACATCAGTCAGATAATCCTAGTTTAGTTCAATCAATTCGCTGCCTTTCATTATTTCAGAAAACAAATCCGTGTGGTTAATGTTCCCCTCACAGATACCTTACAGACGGTGGTCTCCATCTGTATGCACGGAACACAGGCCGAACTACAGACGTGGCTTCTTCACGAGAAATATCCCAGAGAGGGAGCAAAGAGGTGCAGGGTGACATAGACAGGTAAGGATGGAGTCTGTCAATCATGTATGTGTTTGTGTGTGTGTGTACCACTCAGATCTGATGGAGGTTTCTCAGTTTGGAGATTTATCCAAGGACACATTGAATGGATGAAAGTGTGCTGTTAGATATTCAAATTTGCATACAATGTCCACACTTAGCATCTCATTTCTCACTGCCGGTGTAGCTGATGGTCCTCCTCAGTGCACGTTGCAGCTGGCTCCACGGTTCAAGCTTCAGTGACTTTGTTGCCAATCACTTTCAGCTGCAGCCGAGTGGATGTTTGCAAGGTCGAGTCCAGCAGACTGTGCTATGCTGCCAGTGATGTGTGCGTGTGAGAAAAGTGGTGAGATTGGCAGCAAGGTGGAAAATATATCAGCCTCCCCAAGCAGAAACTACAGGCACATCCTCTTAGAGCCAATTGAACAGAGTTGACGTAATGCTCGCTAAAGCATTCACCTTTGTGACAGCTACCTGGGCAGCAACTAAGTATGCAAACAGGCAGAGGTAAAGTGAACAAACTGGTACATTAGCTAGGCTAATAGAGCAAAACAGTTATCTAGAAACATGTTGCTTTTCATGATGAATGACATGAATGAGGATTGTATGAGTATCTATGTCATACTCTGCTTTCCATCACTGATGTGATACAAAACCAATCATAAGTGTCAGAATTCATTGATATGGTTTTAGGAGAAGAAAAAGGCGATGTGGAAAAACAAAGACTGGTATTTCTGAAGCTAGAGACACACTGAAGGTAAGATACGAGAGGAGGGGCAAAGGGTAAAAGCTTTCAGTGTGCAGCAGATGATGTGGAGCAAACACACAGTATCTACTCTGCTCTAGCGTCATCATAGATGATCATAGATTTAACCAGAAACAGAATGATGAAACCAAAAAGACTCAAACAGAAAAGTTGTGAATTGACCTTCAGAGGTGATAGCCAGGGCGCCCTCCCCCTCTGATGCAGCGACATCCGAGGCTAAATGAGGTGAAAGGGAGAGACGCGGTATTGATCTGAAGCTGTCAAGCGAAGATCGTGACAACGGGCCTTCAGAGAGGCTGCTGGGAATCGACTGACGCACTGACATTTCCCAGTGTCATAACTTCAACTTCTGCCAAGGCTTTAATGAGTGGCAGTGTTTGGAGGAGTGGGAGGCCTGAAAAAAGCAATCGCATATGGCTCTCCAGTTAGTTGGCTTTTTGTTACAGTGCTTTAAATGAAGTGCTGATAAAGACAAGCTGACAGCAGCCATCAAACTTTCAGCAACTCCAAAAAAACATAATTATAAAGCCAGATCCTTTTTGGTTGGTTCTTTCGTCACTTTTGGGATTGTGTTAAAGGGAAAGCTCAATGTGCAAAGTGTGCATGTGGTTACATAAGGCTAATTTAGACAGAGTGAAGCAGGACCTGCCTCCTGCTGTGTCTGTGTCTTTGTTTTTCTTACCCATCCAAATAATCCCATGGTTTCGCAGCTCAGACAATCCCGCTGCTTCTGGGTTACGTGCTCAGTTTCAGGCCGGTCAGTCATTGGTCAGTCCGATCATATTTGCGACCGATCGAGCATCAAAACATGACGGACCTGACCGGAGATTCGGAACGGAAGATTAACCCCACCCCCGCCCCTGTCAGTCTCAACCTGACACGCCTGTCAGATTTTGACACTCAGGCAAAGGCAGCGGTCGGATAAGAATAAATATGAACCCTGTGAACTGTCTCTCCCGTTTGCCAGCGCTCAGCTTCACCCTACATGTGTTTTATCTCAGTGTTTTAATATTTCTGCTGTAAGAGACTCTCACCTTGCCTTGACATAAATCCAAAAAATTTGCAGCTTTTCTCAGCTAAAGTCTGTGTTAGCCCTCGAGGTCTCAGGGGCGATGAGGAAATATTGATGCATGCCTCCCCTTAAGATGCCTGCAGGCAACAGACTCCCAGTAGGATCAAGATTTCAACTGTGTTTTCCTTCCTTCCTGTCCTTCCTCACTTTTCCCTTACAAGACTGCATGACTACACACACACAGATACACAAATACACGTGCTTCCCCCTGCCTCCCTCTGACATGTGTGATTGTCAGAAGCTGAGCTGTCACTTCCCACTGACACACAACAAAGCTCAGGGGGAAAATTCATTTCCGAAGTGATTGCTCACTGGGCTTCACACCTCAGTCCGGCTTTAGCTCCATCTGTGGGACAGGATCTGGCCTCCATGATGCCTTTCCCCCCACCGCCCCTCCTCCCAGACTTTTAAGTGAAATGAGCAGCAGGTAATGCCCGAGTTCAAGCTGACTTTGAATGACTTTCAAATGATAAATACAAGCAAAGCTTTATCCTGAGACTGACCAAAACTGTCCAGTTTCTCTTTCCTTGATGCCCCCCAGATTTTTCATATTTAGCTTTGCAACACATTTTTTAACTGCCTGTGTAGCTGGCAGGTAGGGCCACAGCCTGCTGTGTTTTTGTTCCCTTATTCAAGAGAAAATGTTTGGCTTGCTTTTCTGCATTGGAAGATACAGGCAGTGCTGCAGCAAGGAGCTGATTATTGCCTTGTTGGCCATGTCTCATTTAAATGGAAATTTCCCACATGGCTGTGAATTATAGGTTTTTCTAATCAAAGAGAAAGATACATACCGGCTGCCACAATGCATTCTGGGGTAAGTTTCGCAAAGATAGGCTTTGCTCGTGGCTCAGGTCAAACTGGTATTCAGACTTCTGATAGAGGTCCAAATGTATCCATCAAACAGAGCAGTCTAGTTTGGACCAGAATTATTTCCAATGAATTGTGGGTACTTTTTTTTCCTATTTTTCGACCTGAGAAATGGAGAAAACTGAACAGCAATGTCAACTCCCTCCAGCAGAGGATGTTTGCCCTCTGGTAGAATCCAGCAGCTGCAATTTCATGTTACCGTTAAAATCTAACAAAACATGTAACAACATAGAAAAGCTCCAGTGACATAAACTCTCTGTGCAGGACTGACCTGCTGCTGAGAGGCTGTGGTTCCCTGATGTCTCCACAAACTCATTTCTTGCTTGTTATTGTTTTGTTCTTATTCACTGGTCGCTGATGGTTACCATTTAGATGGACTGTTAGTAGTAGAGACGGGAATTGTGGCTTCAACAAGTCATCTCCATGTATTTGTCCTGCTCAGTCACTGAACCAGCTGATTCCAATCAGCACAGCTCTACAGCCAGGAAGATGAGCTCATTAGTAAATGCACCTGGTTCAGTGACTGAGCAGAACAAATACATGACGTGGAGATGACTTGTTGAAGCCACAGTCCCCATCTCTGTTGAGTAGCCTGTGGGTAACGTGGTTCAAGAGGCCATTTGTTACTTTTATTATTGCTGCATAGCCAATGCTTCTCATTTCTCTGTACAGAGCAACCTCTTGTCTTGCTTCTAATTGTATCAAGTCTATTACTGGAGTTAGCATGCTAATGAGTTAACCCAAGCAAGTCCAGGCCAGTTAGTCACTTTGCAATACCAAGTGACTGCTGTGTCCAGGTCTGAAGAGGTAGCTGCTCAGGGGACTCAGTCACTCTTTGCATGAGTAGAGTCCCTTGATATTGTTTCCCATCATGCTCTTGGTGGAATTTCACAGTAATGAGGACTTCTTGATGAAAATTGTTAGGGATACACACACATGCAGCCACGTGTACCTAAATCGAGCATAAACACACTTGTACAATCAGACATGCCTCTCTCCCAGCTCTCTCGGCTTGCTGGCAGTAGTAGAACCAGTTCCTGGGAGGCAGGAAGCGGGAGTCGGTCTGTGTACATAAACTGAGCTCCCATGAGGCTCGTTATGCTTCACGCTTCCCTCCGTCCATAACGACTCTCCTGGCTGCCTCCTACGGCAGCTTTATCCCCAACCAACACGGCCCCCCTGAGGAAATTCATCTGAATGACTCATCAGATGGAGACTCATGGCCAGCAGGTGACTGAGACCATCTGGGGCCAGAACAGTGTGTTGCACCAAACCTGACATCAGATGTGTGCTTGATGTGACCGCATGCTCATCTTCATGTCGGGATCATATCAGCTCTGTGAGTGTCCCTGTCTGCTCTGCTGGACAGGAAGTGATGTGTCATGTTTCTGGAGGTGGTAGCTAACAAGATTTATATCTTAGTTCCTTCATCGTGGAAGTCTGAGCATCTAACAGAAATAAACACAGTGTCAGATAGACAGTTACTTTTTGAGGTGTTTTCATTTGTGCCAGGAACTGACCATCTGCCCCAAAGCAGCTGAACAACAAAGCCTCAGATCCCTCTTCTAATCAGTCTCAAAACAATGGTGGATTCAGCCTTGGCTAAAAGCCCTGCTCTAAAAATACCCTCCTGTCATGCAACATAGATGAGTGCATGCTCGTGGCTTTACTGTCAAGAAAAGACGCCCAAGGACAATGTTTTGACACAGGCTCCCTGTTCTCAGCAGAGACATGAATAAGTAACACGGCCTCGCTTTTAGCATCCTGGTTGTGTGTGTGGGGTGTGTGAGCCTCTCTCTCTCTCTCTCTCTCTCTCTCTCCCTCTCCCTCCTGTTTGAAGGCTGGACTGTGGCAGCTGGCTCTGCATTTTCTTGCAGTTTGAAGCGTTGGGGGATTGGAGACAAGTTTGCGTTTCAGTGTGTGCTGTGTTGTGGCTGTGTGTTGTCCATGCTTGACAAACAGGGTTTGCTCATGCACTTGTCCAGGACTACATTTTAAGACTCTGTGTGTTCGAGTGTGTGTGTGTGTGTGTGTGTGTGTGTGCAAATTTCTGCATGAACTCATGTGTGTGTGTTCCTGAGCAGCAGGATCCTTGCTGTCACTCTGCACAGCAGTGACAGTCTTGGTGAAGCTGCGCGACTCATCAGTGCTGCCGTAAGCAGCAAGGAGATTTGGAGGAGACGGTTTTTAACCATCAATGACAAAGCCAGTCGTTATATAAGTCTCTGTGTAGCTCATCTCTGCCAGGGGCGTCACTCAGGAAGGAAATATCCTCTCTTGTGTTGCACCTGAAACTCAAAGTTTTTGCTTTCTAGCTCTCTGAAGTTTGCTGGCACTTGTCAATCTCTTTCTGTTCCTCACAGTCATTCGTCTTCTCTCCGTCTTTCCACCTTAACGATGAGCACACAGGCACACAGGCTAAACTTAGCTGACTCTGATGGTAATTGGAAGAAGTTTTATCGCAGATTTGAGCACCCAGCTGCGTCTGCCTCTTGTGTGTGTTCATGGTAGTGTGTGTCCCCCCTTGTGCAGGTGCTTGTGCACACATACTTCCTCTCAAATAGAGTCAAATTGCAGCCTCACACAAACACACACTAATGAGCCATTTCTCATTGAGAGGGACTCAGAGGAAAGTTCCCACTGACTTTTCCTCTTCTTTCTTATTGTCTGGCATTGACTCAGCTGTGCCTTCAACTCTCTGTACTTATAATTAATCTGAATATTTCTCACATGTTCCTCCAGGGGAAGCTTGGTATCCTCATTAATTACTGTACTCACTGAATTAATAAGTGAAGTCAAGTAGTTACAGATCGGGCAGTGATGAAATAAAAAGACATCCTGCCCTACTTCAAGTTATCTGAATACAAGGTTGTGCTCCTACAAACCCTGTCACACCTCTGAAGATGTTGCCTCTCACACAATGGGGTTATTTTTTCATTCCAAGCCTCTGATATGCACAGGTGCTGTTTTACCCTTCCTTTTTAGCAAAAAACATCCATCTGCTTTGGTGCAAATGTAGCATCCTCAATATCGAAAACATCCTGTTTCTGTCATGCATGGATGACAAATCAAAAATCAAACAAACCTGAAATATTTTATGTATAATCTTATAAATCAGGTCTAATTCTGTATTAATACTGTATTGTGATAAGTACCAAACCAGGCTGAGAGGCAAGCAAGCCCATCAGTCCACATGTTCCCTGGCTCTGCTTCTGATGCTGGCAGCAGAGCTTTAAACTCCTCCCTCCCAGGCCAGGTGGATATCGTGGAGCAATCAGGGCTTGGGTGGAGCTGTAAGGGGACGAAGAGAGGGACAGACAACACAGAACCCTTTCTGCTCTAACAATTCAGAAACTGAGCCTTTAAACCAGCTGTCAGAACTTCTGTGACTTTGTGATGGCACAATAAACGAGCCAGGCCCAAACCCCACCTGCCTGCACCCAACATGCCAGACTTGGTTTCAGTGAGTGTTTTACCTTAGATCTGCTATAGTCATATTGCATCACTCTGAAAACAGTCAGCCAATCAGAAGGGAGGCTCAAAGCCTCCTCTCTTCTGATTGGCTCACAGACCTATTACTAGAGCTCCAGAGAAAAACTAAAAGCAGGGATGTAAAACTACACTGAGATGGATTTTGGTTTGTATAATTTTTCTATAGATCAACACTGTAAAATAATGAGCCTGTAATGTGGATCAGATCTGACTCTATCACTCAGCCAGAGCAAAGCTGTTCTCAGTAGCTGCGTTTACATGGGTCCAAAAATCCTATTTATAATCGGATTAATAGGTCAGTCAGATTCAAAATGTCTTATGTGAACACCTTAGCGGATCCGATTCACCCGGATCTGATAAAATTTCCAATCAGATTGAAAGAGGTAGTCTACGCCGATTGATAATCAGCTTGATGCTGCATATAAACGGCTGAATGAGTGGATTCAGTTGATAGAGTGGATTATTCTTTCTGCACATGCGCGTCCTAGTACGTATGTCAATGAAACTATATAATCGGCTTCAGCTGGGGTCATGTATACATGGATTGTATGTGGATCGCTCTATTTATCAGATTGAGGAAAACACTGCATGTAAACACAGCTAGTGTGATGATCTTCAGGCCATATGCCTCTTATCTGTGAACCACAGCTCTGTCAGGGGCAAGTTATAACTGAGAGGTAAAGGACAGCCTGGTCATTGCAGTCTTTCCAAAAGATTATTGCCACATTAATTTGATGATATAACCATGAAAACTTCAAATAATGAACCCATAAATCAGGAACATGAAGCCTATGGCAGCCTCTTCATTATATTTCATAGTGCAATCTCACTGAAATAAGCTTCAGTGAGTAATAAGCAGAACTGCTCCCACTTCCATTGCATTGATGTGAATTTTCCAGTTTCACATTGTAAAAACAATTAAACACAGAAAGAACTGCAGCTGTAAACTTCCTGTCAGGTAATGAGGCTTCATTTTTCTCATGACAGTCCTGGTTTGAAAGTAATGTGCTTTAAATCTCTGGTTTGCCATTTGGGGAAATACACTGATGCACTTTTTCACTCATTGGAACCACACAGAGTTTGAAGGCACAGTCAGCGGCCACTTATCTGTTATAATGATTTGCCTGGCTCTGTTCACAGGTGATGTGTTCATTATAAGAATCCTGATGGGTGACCTTTGTTTACTTTGGACAAAGCCTAACCAGCTGTGTTCAGTCTTTACATTGAGCTGAGGCAACAACAGGCTGCAGACAAGTCATTTTGATCTCATCTATGTAATGTTTTTCCCAACATGTTGAAATTCTCCTGTGTGTATTAGAATTATGAAAAGAGACTGTGATACTATTTTTAATAAGGACCCAGCTGCTGTTGAATAATAATTGACATGGTATTGAAATATAAAATAGTTTCAGCTTGATTAAAGATGATCAGGGTGCAGCAAGGTTCACAGAGACACATACACGTTCACAGACGGCAGCCGACACACTGGTGATGTCTGCGTCCAGGAGGTGATCTGTTCACCTGGCCATGTCAGACCTGTCTGGCTGTCTCCGTGATTGATGACAGGTCCCATATGTTCAAATTCTACATCAGCTCACACAGGTCATCTCAGCCTGCGTCACTGACAGCAGGACTGTACTAAAATGTTTAGGCTGTGGAGGGTGACGTAAAACAAGATCTACCATCAATTATAGTGGAAAAAAATAAAGATCATCCATGATAGAAACAGAAGTATCACACATAATTTGGACATCAATAACAACATTACCCAGTTCATGGACCAGCAAGGAACCTTCTCGTTGCCTCCTTTACCTCCATGTTTCTTATCACTGCCAATGCTCAGTATATAGGAATCTTTCTACCCTCTGTTCATGGCCTATATTCACAGCTCTCAGGTCACAGGTCTGACTGAATGTGTGATTTATAGGAAATAGTGATGCCATGCTGATGAGTCACCCTAAAGTGACTCAGAGGTGGCATAAGAAGGCAATAAGACATTTATGTTCCTCATTAGTGCATCATGTATGGTTGAACAGGTCATACATGAAGATTGTATGATACCCCGAGTGTTGATCCATAAGAAGATGTATTTAAGAACCAAAAATGGTGTGTGTCGTTTTATATTGATCGCTTTGTTGTGACATCATAAAGTCACAGAAGATGTGATGGCTGGTTTTAAAGGAGACATATTCTGCCCCTTTTCCACAAATGCTTTGCTGCAATGCTGCTTTGGTCAAAATACCCCAAGGATCAAATATCACAGCTCTTTTTATCTGCTCAAAATAGCCCTGTTCAGAACGGCTGGTTTCAGTGCCTGTCCCCTTTAAATGAAAATGAACCAGTCCCACCCCACCCCACCCCTTCTACCGGTACCTGGTAGGGGTGGTATTATGCTAATTCTACATCTAATGACATCATTATCGGACAACCGAGAGAACAGCTCAAAAAACCACATGGATTCCAGCCTGTGGAGCCTGAAAATTACAGATTTCTTTCTTGTCAGTTCTCACATTTTGGGGCCAGAAGGCAAGACACACACCCAAATATATGTTAAAGAACCTTCAAGAAGTGATATTTCCATAAGATGTTCCCTTTAAGGCTCAGTTTCTGAATACAGGCTGTATGTATTTCTCTGTGGACTGAGACTTTGATACTTTAACATTAATATAGAACTCAGGCCTAATTTATGATCAAAGAACACATGGACATCTACCTTTGTACAACATTGGACCATTATGTAAATATGAAATAAATAGTACTAAATATTTGTGCGTAGGTCCAGCTGTTACCACAGTGCTGCATTAGAATTAATGTGATGAAACATTAGAGGAGAGCAGGAAGGTGACCCATTGATCAGAACATGGCAGTGATGTAGTGCTGCGTTAGAAAGAGAGCGAGTCCTCCTATTATAAGCAATGATTCTCATATATCTCAAGGCTTAACACTCTGGTGATTTAAAAACTTTTAATCGAATAAGTTTGTATAGTTAAACAGCCGAGTGTTTACAGAGGGAAGAGATTCAGCTTTATGTGACTGATGGTGCAGAGCATGTGCTCATGAGTGTTGACCTGGATTGGAAATGAATTTGAAGGACTGGATTGTCATGCAGTCAACAACTTCTGGTGAAATGAGAAAACAAGCTTGAGATTGAAGCATCATCAGCATTTAGCTGTTGTTGTTATTCTAACGGATGTCACATGATTCAAACGTCTGAGCATGTTTTGTTAAGAACTTGGGAAGGTACGGGTTGAGGATGCAGAGACGCCACAGTTTTGTGTTACAGTACATCAGTGTGGCAGTAGATAATAGGATTCATGAAAGATTTGTCTGCAGCACTGCTGATGGATTGAGTTAGGACTGGTTGTATACTCTGCTAATGCTGGATAGATTTTAGGATAAAAGGACTAAAGGCCTTCTGCTGCAGCTGCATCAATTCATTTGGTTGAAAATTCCCAAGGATATGACTCCATTCATCATCTGACAGGCCTAATGAGTTTGTGAAGATAAGAATCGACAAAGCTCCTATTATTGTTAATTCACTTTACTACCATGGAGACAACTCTGTTGTGGATTATAGATATGTAATCTTGTTAAATGACAAGTGTTGATGTAATTACAACATTATAATGTTTATGAAGCTCTTACGGAAACTGTTTGTTGTTTGTGTTCCTCTTTTTTGACCCATAGTGGACCTCCAAAATACCAGTGATATTCACATCTGCTACATAAACAATGAATCCAGAATGGAATCTTTTGTTTATATTTTACACCTCTTCTGTGTTTTATTTTCAATGGTTGATCCAATAGAAGATAGATTTATGGTTTTAAGGACCATCTCCCTTCTGATTGGCTGACTGTTTTCTGAGCGATCCAATAAAGATATAGCAGATTTTAGGCAAAACACTCAGAAACCAAATCAGAGTTGAATGGTGGATACACATGGGCATAGGCAGTGGTTGAAAAAAAAGGTAACTGTTTAGTTGTGACATCACAAAGTTACAGAAGTCATGACAACTGGTTTTAAGGCTCAGTGTCTGAATACAGACTGTGTGCATTTCTCTGTGGACTGAGGCTTTGATACTTTTACAGTGACAGTATAGAACATAGACCTTCTTTATGATCAAAGAACAAGGGGGCATCTACCTTTGTCCTGTATGGAACCTTTAAGTCCAGTCTCTTTTTTAGAGAGACGCAGGGTGTCTGTTGTTCATAACTGATTCTAGACACATGCCGTGATTACTGGTGGTCAGATTGTAGGATTCTGGGCTTGGGAGAGCTGCCACTGTGCTGCCTCTGTCTGTCAAGTTGTAATACCATAATCCCAGAAAGATGAAGGACTGTCTGCCAGATCAGTAGAGAATGGAGGGTTTGGTGATAGTTTGCCAAGTCGTCTGCCACAGAAAGCAGAGGCAGACAGCCAGGTACCCTTCAACCCCCAACTTCACCAGGGTTGGTGACCATCTGCTTCCTGTTGCCCCTCCCAAACTAGCCCTTTGTGTGTCATATGCATATTCAAATTCAACCTCTTTAAAAGACATTTTTTATGCTTTTGATTTGAAGGGATGCTGTGGTCTTCTTATTAAAAACCGAAGACTATAAATTATGAAAAGTTGAAAATTTTTATTTTCAGAATTAAAACCAATGAGTTTTGAGCTGTTTTGTTGTATCATTGCTGTTTCTTGCTCTGTTCAAATTAAGACATTCTCCAAATTATTGCAGTGTTTTCTCTTTCATTCACTAATCAATCAAATTATTGCCTGTGTATCATATTTTAGCATTTCCATATTTTGATTTGTCATTTTAGAGGACAATAATCCTCAAATCCTGATCAACCTTGGTCTGAGTATTGTCTTGTCTTGAGGTAGAAAGCATGAGTTTATCTCCTTCCAGGCTGAAGGACAAGGAGGAGGAGGAGGAGGAAGAAGTCGGCGGTTGATGTGGCTGTGGGTTGCTAGCACTCATGTGGTCTGTTTGTTTGCACATTTGCCAGCAGTGTGCCACAGACTCGAACAAACCCCTGCCGGGATGTATTAGCCTGCTGGAAAGCCCTCGCCTCCAAACAGCTAAAGATTTTGTTGCCATCTTCAACTGCATTGCAGTAGGAAGCCTGGACGTCTTTACCAGCCCAGCCAGACGCGCTGCGCTGACGTCCTCCTATCTGTCATTGCTTGGCAACAGACACATTGTCAGCCTGTCTTCCCAAGGTCACCGTTACTTGTGTTAATTGAGCTGTGCCGAACTGAATTGGATTCCACAGTCAGTGCGAGTTGTTTTGTTAACATACAAAAGATTTTCTCTTCCTTTGACACAACACCTTGAGAAAATCATCTCAAGTCCTGCTTTGCTTCACAGCGCAGCATTTTAGCTCTTCCCTCATAGATTTCCAGCATTAGAGACAAAAGTTTGGGGAAATAGTATTCGCAGTGAACAGAAAATCCAACGGTGAGAAAAAGCATCATACCAGATGTGATCTGTTTGTGGGGATTTGTGGATAACAAGGTGACATTTACTCTCCTCCAGACTTCAACAAAACATGAGTGACTGCTCAGTGTGGCTGTGAATTAGATATAAAGATGAATGAAGCAGCTCCAACAGCTCATCACTGCCTCTGCTTCATGCTGCACTGCCCGCCATTAGCTTCTTTCATCGGGTTGAGAGAGGAGAGTCATGAATAATGTCCCAACATGACGCCGTATGGACTTTTCTGAGCCACCTCACGTATTATGCATGAGATCACTTCCAGTCCGAGGCGTTCGGCAAAGACGCAGGGACAGTCGGCTCTCATCCAGCAAACCACTTCCTCCTTGATTTGGCTCGATTTTGCATTGTCATCCTCCTTTAATTAACCCCTTAGTAACCTGCTGCTCAAGACATGTGTGATTGCCTCTGCCAGGCCCATCCTGGTGAGGAGGGGAGAGGAGATGAAGAGAAGGGAGGGGGAGCTGGCAGCAGCAGTAGTAGGGGGTGAAAGTGGAAGAGTGAGGTAGTCCTTTATTCCTCTCTCGTTACCATTTCCTCTCTGGACTCCTGCTCGTCTCACAGCTTCTAGCTCCTCTGCCAGGTGGGGTTTTGCCTCCCGTGGCAGTAGGCGCGGTTCAAACCAAAGCAGAACACGTCTGCGAAGAGACGTCAGGCAGCCCTCCATCTCTGAGGTGAGTGGAATCTGCTCCACACGCAGCAACTTCTGTCTGGAACCTGTAGCTGATTGATCGAGCCTTTGTGTTGTGTTTGTGTTGGGGCCATGGTGTGTGTGTTACTCTGATAGCTGCACTCTTTGTGCTCCACATCAGAGTCAAAGAGAAAAGTGAGCCAATCACCAACTTTGGCAGCAGGAAAAGAAGAGGAAAGTCATTTGCAAGGAGGTCTTGTTTTATAATTGCAAGAGCTCAGAGGCATTAACTGGGATTATGGTACTTTACAGGCAAATGAGGATGAGTGCTTTCCTTTTACATTACTGAGCTCTGATCTTTATGTGTGTGTATATGTGTGGGAGACATACAGAAACACTCAGTGCATTTCAAAGTTGTGTGTGTGCGTGTGTGTGTGAGACAGATACCGTAGTTGTCATGGTGGTTGGTGGTTGGTGTCTTTGTTGTGACTGTTGTTCCTTCCTGAGCATTGCTGTGTGGACAGTGACTGATTTATTATGGTGCATTCAAAATAAATGACAGTAGGTAAAGACATTATGTTGTACTGCCTGAAAACAAACAGAAAAGAAGCAACATTTCTTAATGGAAAGTATGTGAAAAGGTCTTTTCACATGAGATTCATTGGATCTAGGGGCAATCATTTGTTCTTTGTCATGAATAAAACGTATTTGTTCATATAAACATTCTCAGCGCGCACGTTCAGCCTCCTGTTTGCTGTCAATCAAGCAGCAGGAAAAGCGTCTACACTGTAGCTTTGAGGAAGACTTTCCCACAAATACAAACAGAGCTGTAGAGGATCAAAGGATGTGGAAAAAGAAATTCACTCACAGGGTGTTTTTAGTTTTAATTGCTGTCATATGAAACCTGTGTCCCCCCTGAATGTTTTCTTATCAGTATGCACTTTAATGGCATTTATAATACTATTTATATGAATTGTTGCGTTGAGATATAGTCTCAGTTCATTATGATCCAAACTGGCTCCACCTCCTGCCTTTAAATTCTCTTACATATTGCTTTTGTCCTTCACTTTTGTTATGTAACAAGTCCACTCAGGGCTGTGGACACTGCTCCATCTGTCAGACACCCAAAAGTTGAGCCACATCACTCACCATCCAAGAGATTTCATTGCCTTCATCTCATTTGTCTCCTCGATACAGTGTAATCACCACTGTTATTTTTCCTCTGTTCTGCTAATAGCGTTTTCTCCTCTGGGCCATTGAAGGAACAAGACCCAGTGTATTGAATATTGAATGAGATCATGTTTGCATGGTTGAGTGGCGCCTCAGCAGTGCGTTCGCAGCGACATGCTGCGACGCTGCAGGAGAAAGTCGAGAATTTGCAATAGAATCTGCAATAAAATAAAAACATGGGGGAAGGTAGACGACCTGTGACATCCTTATTTGTTTCACTCTTTGCTGTGGTGAAGTCACATTTTCCAGCTCAGTAGTTGCCTTTTGGCTTGTCACTGGCTTCTTTTTGGCCTCAAGTGCCTTGCTAATGGCACCTTGGAAGCATCTGACAAACAAGAGGAATCTTTCCCATGGAGTTTGAATGCTGAGATTTCTCCAGTATCCTTTTTTATGGCACTAGTCATCATACAGGTCCATAGCACTCCTGCTGTACACTGACTGATCACATGCAGTGTGTTATCAGTTGTATTTTTCCAATGAACAGAACCATCACAGGGGAAATACACTGTGTTGTCAGATGGATGTTTAAGGGGAGACACTGCTTCACTGCTTCTCTTATGAAACATGGGAGAGAAGCCAATATCCTCCACAGCCGTCTCCTCTGGAGCATCCCGCTCTGTACATTGTTGCTCATTGTTAATTTAAGGAGTTATGACACAAAAGTCCGACTCACCCGCCCTCGCTGTAGGGTTATTGAGTTCGCCTGTGCCATTTTTGAGTATTTGCCCCTCCCCCCCGCGCTCCATCCCGTAGGAGATGTGATGACGTGCATGTGAAATGTGCAGGTCTGAGGGGTGGAGCCTGCCCCTGTCAGAGCAATGAGAGCTGACCCGAGGAGTTGGCCTGATGTAACATTCGACCTATCACAGTCAAGCGCTCTGTCTGCAGGAGGAGTGTGATTTATGTGATTTATTTCCATTTAATTTTTTGTTCTTCGTTTTCTTTTTCTTTTTCATCAAATCTTTATCCATCAAAGTCTACAGCTCATCGATGCACTACTTCAGCAGTCCTCAGCCTTCCATTCACACACACACACAAAGAGGACACTCATCTATTACTGTTCACTGAGCAGCTCCTCTGGGCCAGCTGGGGCACTGAGGGTGCAGTGCAATAATAAACGTTTTCCCACCTCTATCTGCAGGGTTTATGAGGGTTTTGATCAATATCAATGACTGAACTCCACTGCCTCACTCTGTGCTGATGTATCAGGCTCTCAGAGATCATTTCTGACCACTGCTCTGGTCTGGTTCTTCCTGTAGAGAGAACTGGTTCATTTGAATAAAGGAGTCAGATCCTCCAGTCTAAAATCTAAGCAGTGGTTGATATCTCAACGACATTGGGATGGATCGACTTTTGTTTCAAATTTCAAACTTTAATACTTTACAGAACTTTTCTTTATAATCAACTAGAGCTCTGCATGCAGAAATCAGTTGCATCTCTAGTGCTTCCTGTTCCCTTGTCCTGAAGTCTCTAGTTTGTTGACTGGGTTTAGATGGCTGAAATCAGGTCTGTGTTTAGCAAAGCTCAAGACAATTTCATGTTTTATTCTACAACATAAAACAACTACCAAAGTATATACTTCTCTGACACCTTCTGGACCTGCATGTTAGTAGCATGTTGACATGCTAAAGTTAGATCATGATCATACCAAACACAACACTGTTTGTATTAGTATGTTAGGACACTAGCTCCATTTAGTACAAAGCAGAGTTACATTGTCACAGAGCTGCTCACCAGGCTGTAGATTCTTTTTTGCTCAGTGTCAAATAAACATTTATGTCACATTAATCTGTCCCGGCCTGCTAAAGGTTTATTGGACTTGGCAAACACCAGGGACAACAATGGAACTCACTCTTGTGTACTTAATCCCCTCGAGATTAGCCTGATTTGTTTGTGCTTCCACTATTGCTACAGTATCATCCTGTGGTTTATCTATATCCTGCATGAAATGATGAATATGTTTAATACTTCCTTATCCAAGTTTCCCCAAGTTAATTTGGCCTTTGTTTCCATCTTAATATGGCAAGTTAGTTTTCTTGTTATTGTGTTCCACAAGAATAACTTAGTTAATTAACACAAGTTTGCTCTAAGAATCAGCCTATATTTACAGAAGTGAAGGCAAAAGCTAAAGGGAGTCTTTAGCTTGTGATTATGACTCAGAGACATTCACTGTGACTCATTATGTTAATTAAGAAGGAATTACCCAAAAAATAGTTTTAATCATATTACCCACAGTTGAGATTAATTCGTCAGAAAGAAAGAAGGCTTTCAGGATTGTATTAGAGAGACCACCCCAGGAGCAGAGAGCGATCTGCTGCAGCCAGAGGAAACTCTCATGTTTAGATAAGAAGTGGAACTCAATGAGCTTCTTCACAGCCATCTGCCTCCACTTTGCATGTTATGGAGATAGACTCCGTGACAATCCTCTCACTGCCGTTTCATCACTCTTCTTCTTGTATTACCCAAATAAATCTGCAGCACTTGATGTTATCAAGTCCAATTTGTCTCAATTTGGAGGAAACTATTAGTGAAATGGAAAAAGTGAACCTCCTCTCACTTTAAAAGATGCTTGAAAGATTTCCTGAGGTCTGCAATTTGGCAAAAGGAGCAATCAGCACTCATAAAGGACCATCTGTGCCTTTGATCTCCCCTGAACCTCATCTCTAAAGCATGGTTCTGTCTCAGAGTTGGATGCTTATATGCTCTCAGAACCAATATTTTTATCCAAATGATTATAATTATACATATAGACAGAGCTCTCTGTGCACCTACTGGCAAAACCTCTTTTGGACTTCAGCCAAGTCACTTTGGACCAGTTTGTTTTGTTGGGAGCTTTAAGAAGGGCTCCATCTGCCCCTGTCTGTCACACACTGAACACAACCCTTCAGAGGGAGGGGCAGGGAGCAGCTCTATTCTCCTGTCACTTCTCAGGCAGGTAGTAGAAACTTTAAATCAGAGCGTCAAGGTGACCTCACAGGCCCTGTCACCATAGAAAACTTAAAGGCCCCGCCCAGCACAAACAGCCCATTTAACCTTGACGTGCTGCCACAGTGGAGGAAGTCAGAAGCAGGAGGCAGGTGTCAGATGAAGCTGCCCTTGGCTCCAAACAAAGTCTTGGTATCAGTAAAACGGGTTAAATGCAGATGAGAGGAAATGATTAAAGGGCATCAGGCCAGACGCATGAGTGTATGTGTGTGTGTGTGAGAAACACACTGGGTTTGATTTGTTTTTGATATCAGAGCTCCACACACTCTTAAGAGCAGCCTGTTTTTTATTGAAGAGCCATGGGAGAGCACCAAAGCTGAGACTGACAGTGAGGCTACCACTCATTTCAGTGTATGACAAGAGTGTATTAAACATCCATCTCCCAGACACTTCCCTGATAATGGCTCTGACTAGAAGGAAAATGACAGTTTAACAATGGTGAACGAAAAAATTGGATTCAATGTTCAATCAGCACACAAACAGACATTACCTGTTTTCTTTGCCTGGTTTCTTTTTCATGGCCGCTTCATTTCGCGTTGTAAAACAGTTTTTCAAAAAAAAAAAAAAAAGCAGTAACGGGATGTTTTCTTCTAGTCTCCTTCTTTTCGTCTTTATTTTCTCAGCCAAAAATTCTGCAGAATGTGAATATATTAGATACAGCTATGATGTTCATCCAAGACAGAAGCCTGCAGTGTGTATGTCCATGCAGTTATTACATGTCACAGTCCTGCTTTTGGCTCTGAAGATAAATGATGCTCATTTTAAATCTGTCATAAGAGCAAATCAATTCTGTGCTGCACCAGTGGACAACTGGGTTGCAAGGTGTGTGTGTTCATTTAAAGACCTTATACAGGTGACAGGCGATTATAAACTATCTATTAATTTCTACCTGTAAACTCTGCAGCAGCATCTTTACATTTACATCAGCTCAGCATATGTAATTGGATTTATTTTACATTGTGTTGATCCATAAGAAGATATAGTTGTAAAGGTAGAGGTAGAGTCTGGAGGTTTGTTTGTGAACAAAACATTCAAACTTGGCCCCTCCTCTCAGGCTCAGCTGTGCAGGCCTCCTGCAGCAGCAGCAGCAGTTGTCAGGACTGGAAAGAATAGAAAATACAGTCCAAGTGAAGCACTGGCGCCGCGGGCTGATACCTGGCCGTCACCGGTAACGGGAGCCTCCTGGTGAGCTGGAAAGCTGGTGCTAACAGCGGATGCTAGCTGCTACCACTAGTGGACATTAATGTCGAGCTAGCGGGTGTTAGCCGTGGCGGATAGGATTCGCCGCTACCACTTGCTAGCATCCCGGACAGCTAGCGGGGCTAGCAGCCCTCCTACTTGTGCTGCACAGAACTTCACCTGCTCTGTCATTGGCTGGAGAGAAAACATCGACTCTCCACCCAGAAACGTCCCCGTGCACAACAAAACAAAACAAAAGACCAAAATACAGGTGGGGAGGGGGCTCTGCAGACACAGCCACCACCACACAGGACTAGAAGCCCATAGGTGATGATTAAGCCGGATTTCATTTGTATAAATCTAGCGTTTATTTTTGAGCAAAAACCTCCAGACTCTACCTTTAAGACCAAAAAGAAAACATCTCAATGTAGTTTTGCATCTCTCTCCCACCTCTATCTGGAGCTCTAGTAGTTTTGAGCCTCTCTTTTGATTGGCTGAGAGCAGCAATGGTTTTGTGACATCACAAAGTCACAGACGTCCTGACAGCTGGTTTTAATGTTCAGTTTCTGAATACAGGCTGTGTGCATTTCTCTGTGGACTGAGGCTTTGATACTTTCACAGTGTTAATATAGAACTTAGAGCTGCTTTATGATCACACTACACATGGACGTCTACCTTTATACAATATTGGACCTTTAAACAATCTGTTGTTTCATGATGAGACTTGTTTCTATTTCATGACTATTAGCAATCTTTTTATTATAAGGAATACAATGTAGCTGATGAATGACATTCATGTTTAAAGCATAACAACCCTCATGGTTATAGATTTTTCTGAACAAACTTGAAATAAATCGATAATGACGTCATTCTCCCCAGACAGCCGCCGTGCACATCCACACATCTCCAGCTCGCCCACGTCTTCCTCCATTCTTCCTTTGTGAGCCTTTTAAAAATGAGTCATTATGCCTTCATTTTCGCCCTGCCTTCGGGTTTCATCCTTGTCTGCGATGAATTATGGATGGCCAGCCCTAAATTGACTTTTTGAAAAATTGTAATTAGCTTCTGGAAGTTGTTTTCTTTGTTAAAAAAAAAGAAAAACAAAAATCATGCCACATGCAGGGTCGTTTTGAGATCAGTCAGATGAAAGGTGTTCTGGATCTGAAGCAAATTGTTGCCTGTTTGTATAAAACTCTTTGTTTTGTCACTCTGATGCAGATTGCACCATTGTGGGCGTAGATTGTCATCTGTGTGTGTGTGTGTGTGTGTGTGTGCGTGTGTGTGCGTGTGTATCCATTTATTACTCCTTCCAGATTTAAATGAAACTCTTAAGGATGGTTGGTCAGATTTGTCATGCAAATTAAGGGTGGGGTCTTTCAAGCTGACACACAAAGGCATACACAGATTCAGATGACATGTTGGCATGGAAACCAATTAGTATGTGGGGACTCTGTGTATCTATAGTGCAAATGTGTGTGTGCACTGTGACAGCAGCAGTGGTGGTGGAGAATGTGCATGTGACAGAGAGAGGACAATGACAGCAAAGAAGAGCTGATAAACTGTTATTGATGGTGATTGATTATGTCTGATAGCAGAAAATGGGTTTGCAGATGACAGAGACATATTACAGGGCCTTTTTTCCCCGCTGTAATACAGTGTTTGATCCATATGCTTGTGGCTGCTCGTGGTGTCTGTCAACCTTCAATAACAGCTAAATAATGATGGTGCTAATGAAGATCCCTTTTATTCCTCCAGAGGCACTGAGTTAATGAGAAGCTTAACAACTAATGAGCCAAAAAAGAACTCAAATACCCACAAATCAATGGGGCCATAGAAAATGAGCACAGCTGTTTGAAGAAAAAAATTGGACAATTGCAAATGATCTGAAGTTTTAGGTTTAATTAGAATAAATATATGATGAAGATGGAGGCCGATTGAGAGCTTACTCCTCTTCCTGTTAGTGTTTCTTCTTCTGCTACTAAAACTACAATACCAACCTTTGTCTCCTTCTCTCCTCCTTCTGTAGTTGGGACGACAGCAGCTCGGTGAGCAGCGGACTGAGCGACACGTTGGACAACATCAGTACAGATGATCTGAACACACCTGCCTACTCTGCTGTCAGCTCGTCACGCAAAAGCAAAGGAGCACAGGTGAGGACACAAGCGCTGAGCATTTAGTACACATTTCATCACCTCTGGTCTTTGTAGGTCACTGAGGATTAAACTGTGGGTCTGCCAGTCGTTAATGCAGCTGTAAATATCTAAACAACTACAGGATGTATTATTGTGAAATGCTGTGGAGGATATGACTTGTAAACTTCTCTGTACCCTGGCTTTTCCTTTAGAGCCATCATCAGTTCATTATGTAGATTAGATTAGAAGCCTCAGCTCTATTTTGTGACTAATTATCAAACGTTATTATGCTAACACACAAAATTAGCATGGTGAACACTGATCATAAACATTTCCTATGCTATAGTTAGTTCAAATACAGTCTCACAAAGCCACTCTCACACCTGCACACTCTCAGTCTTGATGTCTATGAGCTAATTTGTAGATGGCACTGATCAGTGACCACACCCAGTCTAGAAACTTTCAACCAGACAGAGCAGTGAAACACTTCTCTCAGGCCTTGTGTTAACATTTTTGTTTAAAGGTGCCATTTGTAATGCTATGCAGTCAACATTACACATATTTGAAACTGTTGGATGTAAAAACAAAAATTGCCAAATCTCTTGTCAAATAGTACAAACAGTTCTTCCACACCCAGGGTTCAGTGAACTCATCTTGAGGAGCACTGCTTACTGTAATATTCACCTTTACAGAAAGACCCTGCATTACAAACTGAGCTTGTGGGTGGTTCTAATGATATCACTGCTAATGTTGATCTTTTTTTTCCTACTTTATGTAAGTGCGCATCACTAAATTACCACTTCAATACAACATAAGAGGGAAAATGATAAAATCAGTCACAGGAACAGTCAGATATTAGCACTAAAAAATGGAAGTTGAATCTCCACTTGTGCAAAAGCAATGCTGTTTGCCAGGTCTAATTAGATTCTTTCTTCAAATGAGTTACAAACATGTTGGTTGAACATGAAGCTCTGAAATCACAGCTGAGGGAATTATCTGCAGACCGAGGCCACTGTTCAGCTCTCCTCATCGGCTTCGGCCGTGTTCTGCCAAGTATCTTTGGCCCCTCATGAAATACTCAACAGCCTGGGCTCTTAAGAGACTCTGGTGTTGCTAGGGAGACTGGCCATCTGTCAAGGTAGGCTGGTTATCACTCCGGTGTATGTGTTTGTGTGGGTGTGTTTGTGTTCATCCCAAAAGAGGAGATCTGGACACGGGTGATTCCAAAGATAGCGGCGACTTCACGCACAGACACACACACCCCGCTGCTCATCATGGAGGCTGTGTGTGCTGAAGTAGCTCTCCTGAAAGATCAGACCGAAGTTTTAGCATTATCTAGCTGCAACAACAAGCAGCCAATCATTTGCATAATTCCTGAACATTTTCTTCAGCGTGTCACTTTTTTCCTTTCAGACAAATGTCACATTAATCATGAAACTGTTTATTCATCATCAATCTGCTTCCCTACCCCAGTCTCAGAGAGGAAGCAGGTCCAAGCATGCAGAGCAGGAGGTGAGCAGCAGCTGGGCCGGAGCTGAGGACCTGAAGAAGGTAGAGGAGGAGCTGGACGCAAGCATGGACCCCAGCAGTGGCTCCTCCCGCTGGAAGCCTTCCTCGTCCTCATCTTCCTCCCAAGCCCAGGGCCAGTATGAGGATGCCGGTCAGAAGGCCGCCGCATTGGCCCAGATGTCCCAGACAGGCTCATGGAGGAGGGGAATGACAGCCCAGGTGGGCATCACCCCACCCAGGACCAAGGGTACTTCAGCCACCCTCAAAACAGCAGGTAGGATTCATTTTGTTGTTTTCATTAGGACACAGAGTTTCCAGGTTTTCTCTTAAGTCCTGTTTTGGACAAGTTTAAAACTATTTGTTCTTTTCACCAACTCATGCACTCGTGTAATTTCCACACAGTCCACACAGCAAGTTTAGCAAATATTGGTTTTCAATGGAGCTGAGCTGTGATAAAGTAAGGCTCTGGCTGTTGGCCAGGATTTACACTAATTTGTTTTTTCCTGCTGCACCACATCACAGGTGATAAAAACAAGAGCCAGAGCAGGAGTCTGCTGAGAGTAATGTTTTTGTGCTAATAAGTGTTTATGTAAATTGACAGGCAAAACTGATGATGCCAAGGCCTCAGAGAAGGGCAAGGCACCTTCCAAGAGTTCGGCCGGCATCCAGCGCTCGCCCTCAGATGCTGGGAAGAGCAGCGGAGATGAGGGCAAGAAACCTCCCTCTGGCATTGCGCGCCCACCCACCACAGGCTCATTTGGATACAAGAAGATCCCAGGTCCCACTGGCACCCTAATCACCTCTAGCGGTGCAACGCTCGCCAGCGGCTCAGCCACCCTGGGCAAGGCGCCCAAATCCTCAGCTGCCCTCGGCAAAGGCACCGGCATCGGCGGTGTGCGGAAGACCAGCCTAGATGGCTCACAGCCCCAGGATGACGGCATCCTGCTCAGCTGCGGAGGTTCCAAAGTGACCCTGCAGTACCGCTCCCTACCCAGACCGGCCAAATCCTCCAGTGGGGTGGCGGCAGGGCGCAGCGGGCATCGTTCCAGCTCCAGCAGCATCGACTCAAATGTCAGCGGCAAGTCTGCCGGCGGGGCAATGACGCAAACAGGCACCAAACGCAGGGACGGAAAAGTGGGCTCAGACCGCTCCAGCCCCATCACAATAAACCAGACAGACAAGGAGAAGGTGGCGGTGTCAGACCAGGACCCAGCAGCAGGACTCTCCACATCCCCCAAGTCCAGCCCCACCTCCACCACAACAGGCCAGTCAGGCCTCAGGCAGCCAGGCTCCAAGTACCCTGATATTGCCTCTCCCACCTTCCGCAGGTCAGAAACCCCAAACACACCCCCTGCTTTCACTCTGTCCTTGTCTGTCCGTGTGTGTTTCTACGTGAATCAAACATCTCAACACATTCTTCCTCAGTCCCTGAAGTTTTAGCACGACGTGGTTTTTACAGTCCAGCAAGCATGACTTTAGACAATGTCTAAAGGTGTTTCAGAATTACAGTAGAGGGAGATTTTCAAAGCTTCACCCTGGCTTTAAAGTGATGTGTTACTATATTAATCTTCAATATGTTTGTTTGCACAAAGTCAGGATAGGACACTTAAATCATATTTCAGAGCCCTCATGAGTGAGTTTACTTGGCTGCAGAGCCCAGGGTTTGCCATTACCCAGATAATTCCCTGGTTGGAGGTGATAAGACTTTGCAAGTGAAAAATATCTTTACCCTGAAGATGAAGGTCTGATGGTTCTTCATTCAGCTCAGGCAGATCCAGCTCAGCAGTCTCAATCAGAACAGACAGGAGACAGGACTTTCTCTGCACACCAATTCCTGACTCATTACAGGCATGCGTTCGGCAGGCGTGTCCAAACATCCGTCCCATCCGATTTGTCAAGCCGACCTGTTTCATCTGCATGTCCTCAAGCTCTTTTTTTTTATTTCTTCAAGAGAGTGTCATCTATATATTTTGTGTGATTGTGATGACAGACTGGGACGGGCGTGAGCCGAGTAGCAGGCTGTCTGAGCATATGTGGGCGGCGAACAGGGTTTAGTGGCCTCACAGATGAGGTTATTTAAAGTCACAGGGTTCAAATGGGCAAAGCTGTGAAAGCAGATGTGTCGATGTAAATTACAGAGAGCTCACAGATGAGGAGAGGTGGAGTTTTTGCTGCGAGGGATGAATGTGTTGTGAGGTCCGCTCAGTATATCATCTGCAGTTTGAAGATGGAGTTACAGTAAAGATGGGAGGATGTCTTAGGCACTGTTTTCAACCTGTGTGCACATTTGGCTCTTGATGCTTGTGGAAGATGACAGAACATTAGGGGCCACAACAAGGAAAATAGAAATCTGAAATTTTGAGAATAAAGTCATCATTTTACAAAAAAAATGCTTTTGTTGCAAGAAGTAAAAATGTAAAATTTCGAGAGAAAAAAATTATTATAAAAATTATTTAAAAAAATTTGCAACTCACAAAACAGGTGAAAGGACAGTCAGTGCAGCCAGAGCTGTTTGACAGCTGCTGTTTCTCTCTAGAAGAGATTCAGTTTCTTGCTCAGTTTTTTCAATGTCCTGATGATGATGATGATGATGATGATGATGATGATGATGATGATGATGATAATGATGATAATGATAATGATAAGCTCAAAGGTGAGGTATTTCCATATCTGTGAAGTTCAAGTATACTTCAACAGTATATCTCCACTCTAAAACCACACCTAAACTTAAATGACCATATGATAGGTAACAATGTGACGTCTCTCTCTTGCAGTTTATTCTTGTAATATTATGAGAATTTTTAGTAAAATTATGACTTTATTCTGAAAATTCCAGTTGTATTTTTCCTTAATGTTGTCTTAATTCTGTGACAAATGCAAAAATACAGTTTGATATATAATCTAATCTTTGAACTCCAAATTGTGCCAAAGTCCTTAATGTTCCAGTATGGATCCTGCAGATGCTCATCACTTGTCCTTTGAGCATGTCTGAATGACCACACCCACCTCTCTACCCTCAGATTGTTTGGTACCAAAGCCAGCAGCAAGGCCAGCTCTCCGGGCACGCCCGACTCTGGCAAGTGCCCGTCATTACTGGGCAGCCCCCACGGCACGCTGGCAAGGCAGGCCAGTCTGGACTCGCCCTCCTCTGGCACTGGGAGCCTGGGCAGCGCTGGCGGCCTGAGTGGTGGCAGCAGCCCACTGTACGGTAAAACCCCAGACTTGTGCACTGACTCCCCGGCCTCCAGCCCGGCCTCTGGCCTCTCCCTGCCCTCCAACGCTCGGCCCTGGCCTGCCTGTAGCTCATCAGCTGGCAGCAAGGACACACTGAGCTGCCAAAGCATGACCAGTCTGCACACCAGCTCTGAGTCCATTGATCTGCCGCTGGGCCACCACGGGCCAAAGGTTACACGAACCGGCAGTGTCAAGTCCACCCTGTCAGAGGGGTGAGTAACAGGAAATACGATTGGGCTGAATCGTATTCATTGTTTCATTTGAGAACAGAGACAAAAAGTGTATCTCCTTACCCTAAGCTGTAGACATAACATGCAGAGTAAGTCGGGATAATAACAGTGGTTATCATAATTACAGAAAAAATCACTCATCCAGTGCAGTTTGGTTGGATTTAAGTTTATTTTTCTGGCATGGTTTTAAAGACATAGTTCAATTTGTTTGGGTGTTATATCTTTTATATCATTAAATTTATTATAGCTTATTTAATGATGACACTACTCAACTGGCCTGACAGCTAACCAGCCAGACAGTGGCCAGGCAGCATCACAGAACTGTAAACCAGTCAGGACAGTGTCACTCTCAGCCATGCCAGAAAAAGTTCCACAACAAATTCAGATCATTTCAGACGCTCATTCCCATGAGAAGTCTTTATCAGGGTGTTTCCATTGTTTTGTCCACACACTGTGCATGCACTACATCACACCAGTCAGACAGGACACATGATTATTTTCCCTCATTAGCTTAGTTTTATGTCTCAAAAATGAAACAATTGATTTAAATATTGCCTGTGTGTACAGTTGTTGTCTGTTGTATTGTGTTACATTAGTTTATGTGTTAAGTGTTTTCTCCATAGAGTACATCCGTTCACATATTGTACGTGTGTGTGTGTACTTTTGTGCGTGTGTGTCACAAGTCAAGTTTATAATGTGGCCAGTGTTTTCTAGTGTCCATCTAATTCACTCATCCTCTGTGTTTTAACAGCATGCCTCTTGACAGAAACACGCTTCCCAAAAAGGGACTGAGGTACAACACATGCGCAGCCACATCTCAGTGCTCATTCACATACATCATATGCGCACATTTGCATGAAAATACCAAGTTTACCAGCTCTACTTTCATGTTGTTTTGAATGTGTGTGTGTGTGTGGTATCTACAGCAGCAATGATTCCCAACCTGTGCCTTCATGAATTAGCTAAAAATTATGTAGAATTGGTTAAAATAGATCAGTAGAATTCGAAACAGTTCAAAGTTATAGATAAATGACTAAAATAATTAGCTTGAAGTGATGGGTAAAAGTTGCAAGACCGATTAGTAATAGATTCAAGAGAAGTGAATTTTAGTAAAGATATTTTAAAGTGATGAAAAACACTGAATCTTGTTAAAGTACTCATTGTAAGTAACTCATTAATTTAATGGATAACCAGTAAAAACAGCTTATAAAGTAAGGTTGGGAACTACTGATGTATGAATTCTTGAATGATGTTTTTCCGCCTTCTCACTGCATAAATCCACTCACAAATTTTGCACAATGCATAATAGAGTTGCTGTTGAGTTGAAATTGATACAGCGAAGTATCGTGATGGAAGTTTTCTAGATGTTAACAAAGTTTTCAGTTGGAAACATCATTTGCAGTTGAAAAAGCTGGTAAATTGCAATATATCACAGCATATTGCAGAGGCACATATCGCGATAATATTGTATCGCAGGGCCTCCAGTGATTCCAACCCCTAATGCATAATATAATCATAAACAGAGAAGAAATACAAAATACAATCCTATCAGATCTCTTTTTCTAATGAATGAAAGCTCCAGCTGGAACAATGATAGTCCCACTGAAGATGTAAGTCTTCTAAGATCTAAGCAGTGTGAATGCTGCCTCAGATGATCGACAGTCTGCATGTCTGCTTCTCTGTGTGCAACCTCATCCTCTTCTCATCTCACGTGCTGCTACAAAATGCAGCAAACAGCCTCTGTGACAGAGCAGTTCCTCTTCAGCTCCCTAGAACAGCCCAAACCGCCTGATAACATTTGCTCTGTTAACCCAAGGCCAAGTCAGCCAAGTAAGTCGGATGTATATTTTGGATTTAACTGGGACGTAAGCGAGAGAGACAGAAATACCATAACCCATTCATCATAGTGGCACAGCCTCTGCAGGGAGCAGCCTCTCCAGCCAATTAGATGTTACTGCTGCAGAGGGGCTGGATGGGGGCATGCTGGTTTCAGACCATTCTTTCATTTTGATAGCATTGGGTGCTCACTTACTTCATTGGGCCTAAAAGCATCTGATCTCATGTTACACGTTGGAAGTGATCAGTTCAGTACAGACTGAAGTGTTTTCTTCTTCTGACCACAGATTTTTACGGCCGTCTGTTCACGTCTCAAAGCAAATGGTTTTTGTTTTTTTTTTTGCCTCGTCTTCCTACAAGTGGAGCTTAGACTAATAATTGCCCCTTCACATAAATAAGCATGTTGGTCTGGCTAATGGACATTTTGAAAGGACTAAGTATACTGAATCACACACTGACCCTTGGATATTTCAGTCTGTTCCATTTCAACTCCAGCAAGGGGCGAACGCCGCTGTGTCACACCATTCAGCACGAGCTTAGACACCCAATCCCCTGGTGGAGAGAATATGCAGCACGAGCACAGGGAGCGGGGTCAGATGTGACAAGTGTAGTAATGGGGTCGTTGGAAGGAAGACGCCGCTGAAAAGGGATGAGTGCAAACTCAATTATCATCCTCAGAGGATTAAATATGGCCGATTGTCATGTGTGTGATAAGGGCCTTCTGCTGCCAAGCCACTTTAGAGCTGGAGAGAGAAGAAGAGATGAACGGCTGTGTCTGTGTGTGTGTGTGTGTGTGTGGCAGCTTTGAGACAGAGTACTGTATGTGTATATAGTATATGACGGAGTGTGTAGATGTGTGCATGTGAATGTGTGTGTCTGTGTGGTGCATGTTTCTTTGCTGTTTCCTCACATGCTTCTATTTTTAGCTCCACACTCATTGCATCACTTCAGAACTGAACTACTTGGACTTCCAAATATCTCTATTAGCAGCCGTGAGCTGACATCTTCTCTGGGGGTTTCAGGTACCCTCCGTCCTCCCGGCAGACATCCCATGAGGAGGGGAAGGAGTGGCTAAGGTCCCACTCAACAGGGGGGCTACAGGACACAGGCAGCCAGTCTCCACTGTCTCCTCCAGGAGCCTCCTGCACCACCACTGGAAAATACCATTACTCCAACCTGTGTGAGTTTATAGCAACAAACTCTGTCAGTGATTTGACTTTATGTGTCACTGTGTTATTTTTATTCACCTGAGGCTCATTTAATGAACATTACTAATAAACCAAGTTGTAGAAAAGCACCCAAAAGTCAAAGGTATGTAAAATATGGATGAGGTTTGTTTTATGTGCTTGAACTGTGGTAGAGCCAATGAGAACAGAGGCTCAGAGAGTCCTTTCTTCTGATTGGTTCACTGACTAGAGGTCAGGAGAGAAGCCTGAGAGAGGAAATGGAAAACTACACTGAGATGGTTGGTTGGAGATGGTTATGGTTATTGAAACCACACATATATCTCCCTCCGAGTGGACACCTCAAATAAAACAAAAAATATGAAATGTCTAAAACTGAAACATACAGGAGCAGATGAGACAATAAATACAAGAGCTTTATAATTAAATCATATTTTTTTCATGGAGAAACCAAAATATCTTGAAGCAGATTTGCATTAGTAGCTGTAATAAGACTCTTAGTTCCTTCATGAATGATCCGTCACTGATACATTTTACCAGGTGCAAATATTTATCAACTCTGATCTTGGCTGATCTCCTTTCTCCTTGGTGCAGTGAGTCCCACCAACATCAGCCAGTACAACCTGCCACCAGACAGCAGCAGCATGAGCCGCTCCAACAGCATCCCTGCCCAGGACTCCTTTGACCTGTATGGAGAGGGTCACCCACTGGGTGGCAGCGCTACCTCCCTGGAGGACCGACCAAGGGCCATCAGCCGCTCCGGCTCCTTCAGGGACAGCACTGATGAAGGTGGGACGTGCTCTTAAACACACTCTTTAAATGAAGTGAAGCCTTGCTACAAGAAGCCATTAGAAATAATTTAAGGGCCATATTCTGCACAGCTCAGTCCCTGGTCATAAAGTACTTCAGTATCAGACTGAATGAGCTCTCACTGCGTTCACACTGAGAGAGACTCGGCCGGTCGGTCGCTATGATTTAACATGCTGTGATTATGTCCATATAGAGGTCAACTTTAACAAGGCAAGCTGATATTTTCCTCTGGCTTAGACCTTACATCGTCTGAATGACTTCCATTAACCAGCCAGAGCTAATCAGTCAAGTGGGTAACTAAGAATAAATAAGAAAGGAATTAAAGTGACATTAGAACTGCTTCAAGGTCAGTTTCAGTAGAAGAGCTAGAATATAGTATGAAGACATATTAATTGAATGTGTAGCATTGACCGAGTGTTTCACAGCAGTCTTTAGTCAAGCTTTCAGCAAAACTTGTTAGTCACTCGTCTCTCTGTGTTTACAGTCCACGGCTCCTCACTGTCTCTGGTCTCCAGCACGTCTTCACTCTACTCTGCAGTAAGTAGCTCAGCAGCTGTTCCTCCTGAATGTACGGTGAAAGTGGGTGGAAACATAATAAATGCTAATGTTTGTCCATGCTAGTTGTGTAAATAAGCAACATGACCAAGTGTTATGTTTACAGCTTGTTTGATGCCCAAAGTGGCCAAACCACCATTTAATGCAGATTTGAAGGATTTTATGTTTTTACAGCACCAACATCCACAAGCCCCTGAATGTTTGAAGCTCGGTGCAGCTCACAGCACTGAGCTGAGAGGAAAAGTTTGGAAACTGTTTTTAAAATTTAATCTTTACTCCAAAAAACCTATATTAAAATAGTAACAACTTTAAGGCTGAAATCAATCATTTTAAAAAGGTAAAACACATTAAATAACTTCAAACCTGTCAGCTTGTGATTCAGAGGGCATTAAATCAGAGTAAGTGTCGGATCAGTCTAATGAAGCTCTGAAGTCAGCATGATACAGTCAGAGGTCTGGGGAGAAGAATCGATCTCCACCCTCCTCCACCTGTTTCCAGTTGCAGTCACAGGCTGCAGAGGAAAGGCCTGGGCCAAAGACACAGTTTGATTAATACAGTTTCTCCTCCGATGGAATTCATTTTGTTTTTGTCTGATTCACTGATCCACTGCAACACAAGTGAAATTTTAATTTAAGTTGGGTTCAACTCTCTTCCTCTGTGTGCGTCAGCCTCTTCATCATCTCTCCTCATCTTAGGCATAGAACTATTTCTCATGGTGCATAGTCTAATCCAATTTTTAAAAAGGATTGAAGTTGTATTCCACTTTTTTAAACCCTGTGTACTTCTTCCTTACAGACGGAGGAGAAAGCTCACTCAGAGGTAAGGACGGTAACGCTGCGTCCATCTGTCTGCTTGCATGATTCCAAAGAGCAGCTTTGTGCTTCACATTCATAGAGCTGCAGACAATTACAGCTTGGAGCTGGCTGTTCTGGCTGAATAATCTAGGTGGGGGGGGTTAAGTGCCCCCTAGTCCCCTGTGGGCTCTTCAAAGATGTGGTTTCAGTTCAACGACCTGTGTGTCACGTGCATGTTTTTGCTGCTCTTTAGGAGACTGCTGGTTGTTTGTGTCTGTGTGTCTCTGTGTTTGTGTGTGTGTGTTCCTGTTGCACTTCATCTGTCAATCAAAGCACAAACAGTGATATTTGTTCAGATGAATTAAAAGCCACTTGGGTTTAAATGAATAATCATTTCAGGAGGATTTATCAATAAAATATATCTAGTTGTAGAGAAAAGCAGTTTAACCCTATGTTGCATTGCTTTATTTCAGTAAATCTTTATTCATTCCATCTTGACTATAAATAACCACACCTCCCTACTGTTGCTACAGAGCTAATATATTTACTCATTATAAAAACTTACTCTGAACATACTGTATCTGATGCATGCCCTGGCCTCTGGCTGTTTTTAGTTGCCTTCATTCAACAGTTATCACTGATTCTTCTTTGATTTTACACTTTCATGTTTCTGTTTCAGATTTCAGTTTGTTTCCCTCTCAGTTCTTGTTTATTAAGCTTTACACTCATGAAGCTCAAGTTTGGGTCAAACAGTAATTGCAAATACATTAGAGTGTTTGTTCATCTGAACCCTGGCAGATGGGTGGAGTTTAGTATTGTGGGATGGATCTCTCAGTGCAAACTGACAGTCATGGCCAGGACTCGCGGGCTCAGTGTGACTTACACATGACAGGACTGTGTCAGGTTTGACTACACAGTGTTGACATGGAGGATGAGAAAAGAAAACACAGATTGCAAAGATCTGACTGGTGTTTCTCGATCTGAATCTGATCTCCTGAAATGTTAAAAACATCATTGAAATGTTACTGTGCAAATGTCCAGTTAACCTCACTGTCAATTCATCATATTAATATTAAAAAAAACAGACACAAACGTCACCAGAAAGTTTTTAACAGTAGTTTTTGAACTAATCATGTAGATCTCCATCCACCAGTAGCTTCCTGTACTTGTGTGGTCCACTTTGGTGAACTCACACATCTCGCTCTTTGCTCATGAAATAAGAGACAGAATCAGGTATTTGCAGATACTATCTGACCCAAGTGAGGAACTAACCTACCTGTAGCTCTTGCTTTGCCGCTCAGAGTCTAATATGAGAAATCTAGTGCTGTGAAAACCTCTGTCTCTCCAGCCACATCCGTTCATGCTGTGTGATGGGGGCAGGCAACATAGTGTTAATGTGTACTCTTTTTCTTTTCAATCAAGGGCCAAACAGTCCAAAATTCCACGGTAATCCCCCACACTTTTATGTTCACACTTCACCCCAGTGTCTTTACACACAGTATTACCATGCACCTGCATAGTTTTTTTCAGAAGGGAGTTGCAAGTTCAACACCTCTTTGCATTACAATCAGTCTTATTTCCTTCATGTTGTTCTGGAGCATTAACCACACCTTTACCTCTGTTCTTTTCTTCCCCAACCAGCAAATCAGAAAGCTGCGTCGGGAGCTGGATGCCTCTCAGGAGAAGGTGGCGACCCTCACGTCTCAGCTGGCTGCCAATGTGAGTCTGTTGACTTCAAAAGGCACCATCAAAACAGTCGGCACATTTGCATGATAACCCACTGACAGAGAGCTTTCATGAGTGTGTGTGTGGGGTATAAATCTGTAGGACGCCCACTAATTCCTTTTCTCTGTGTTTGAAGCTGATGTGTTGTGTGTTTAGGCTTCTGCTTGTTGACTTTGTTGGTGTATGTGTGTGGTTGTGCTCTTGTACTCAGAAGGGATGTTTTGTGTATGTGTGTTTGTATGTTTGTGTGTGTGTGCAAGGAATGTCTCTCTGCTTTCCATCTGTGCCGGTGGGGTTTCAACAAGAACAGGAGCCTCTCTCTTGAATTCAGCCAAGCAGAGTGAATCAAATGGAGATAGACGGGCACAGAAAAAGAACAGGGAGATGAGGATAAGTGAATCTAGACATGAGCACGTCATGCGTGGGTGAGACGGAGTGAGATACAGAGACCTCCAACCCCCAGACCAAGTTGTCTTTGTGCTGACGTTCAGTTAGATCGACAAAGTCCCATCGTCACGCTCAGCTTTGCCCCCCCCACCACCACCACCACCACCACCCTCGATGCCAAGTGCCTGATCAAGCGTGGAGGCGACGCTTTGGTCCGACGCTTTGATCACAAAGTTGTGTAGATCTGAAACTGAGGGCTAAACAGCGGGCAAACTCGTCGACAGGAAGAGGGAGACATGACTTTCTCCAAGAGTTACGTAGAGACAGTAAAAGAACTTTGTGTTTGTTTTGGCTCTCGGAGAAGCCAACCAATAGATACTGTTAAACATCTTCTGTGTCCTCTGTGTTCTGTGTCCCAGAGCTCTTTATTTCAGTAGTTGAGACATTTGAAACATGCCGCATGATTTGCATTCTGGTCTTTTCTATATGGTAGTTGTCACCATAGGAAAAAGAGAAGAACACCCACACACTGTCCTTATGGACGGCAGCGTTTCAGTCATGGACCTTCATCAGGTAGATGCTGACAGAGTGTAACATCTTTTTAAGCAGGAGGCAGGCCAACCAGTTACACCTGTGGTTCAAAGTGAGCTCCTCCTCTCAGATTAAATCAGTATCAGTACATCAGATCACATGAAAGATGCAGAACAACAAATACAGACCACAACATATAACAAATTTAGAGTTAAGCATGTAGAAAATGTATCCTGTTTTATAAGTTGTTGACTTGTCTGCATTTAAAAGCAACAATACTCAAGAGAAGAGAACAATTTGTGTAGCAGATTCGTTTTTGCAGGTGAATCCCACTGAGGTAAAAATGTAATTTCCAAGAGAGAGCAAAGTGGATATAGAAAAAATAATACAAACAACTAGTCCAAAAACAATTTGCAATACAATTTAGACACCAAGAAATGCATCATAGTTGGTCTTGCTTGTTCAACTTTGTTTGTAATTGGTTGTTTCACAGAATATTTCTTAGAAATGCGGTCAATAAAAAAGAAAAACAGACGGTAAAAAGCATTAGTATAAAATTATATTGAAAGTAGTACCCAAGGAAAACTGAAAACACATAAGCTGACGTGATTAAAACACAGCCATTCATCCAATGTAAAGCCTCATTAATTAAAGTACTTGTATTCCTGTTTATCTTTTTTTAATTAATCATGAAATTGGTTTCAAATGAGGTAATACTCATCTGAACCAAAGACTCCAGTATCTGCGTATGTGACTGGTTCTCCACAGGTCAGTGAGCATTAAAACAGCAGCCTAAAAGGCAACTAGTCACACACATCATTGTGCCAAGCCATATGCAAACAGAAAGCCATATGCGCTCCCACTTTCAATCAAAAATAAAAGACAGGAATAACCACACGTCTGGCCGCGGTGCAGTGGAGCTCCATCACACTGTATCTACATGACAGCATGGTGGGCTGCTGGTGCTATAAGCTCATCTTATCCCCCCCAGTGGGGAGTGTGACTGTATGGAAATGTCAGTCTCAGCAGCCCTCACATGCTCTCCACCCACGGCCCACAGCTACATACCAACTGCGGCTGTGTGTGTGTGTGACACACTGTTGAATCATGTCTGTTCCTACACACACATGCAGATATACTGAACCTACACGTAATCCCAGAAATAAGCAGATCATGTGTTAACTCAGTAATAAAGTAGTGTGTCAAAGCACACACACACACACACACTTTGCCACATATTAACTTTGAACTTTATTTGTAGAATGAAAAATAGAGCAACTCAGTTTTCACAGTTAGTTTTTTATTAAAATTTGATGGACGGGCCGGACCAGGGTGGGTGTTTGTGTGTGAACTCAAAGCCATTACCTCAAAGTCAAAGAAAACTTGACATTCGGTTTCAGTGGGAGCAGTGTTGTTAGTCACAGTTTTTTACCAGTGCTTCAGAGTTAGATTTTGCTGTAATTTGGACAATTTTCAAACAATATTTGCCAGGCCGGATGGTTTGCCCATGTCTGGTATAGACTGCTGTGTGTATAATAAGAGGTCATTCATAGGGCACTCATTTTAATACTCTGGACCAATATTGGACAGAGTTTTTTTTTACTTTTCATGGTCAGTTATTATGTATTATGAAAAAGTTACCATATCTTTTTCATAATCATAATTTTTCCAAAATGTGCACATTTTACATAAAAATATTTTAAAACACATGGATAGAGTTAGATTATTTGTCAGAAATAAGTCCCTGAATGTGGTCACTTGCCTGATAAAGGATTAAAAAGACAAGCTTCAGCCCACAGAGGAAACCCCTCATACAAAACTGGAGCTCTGATGGTTTCACAGAGTGAAGGAGTTAAAGTTAACCTCCAGCAGCTGCGTCTTCTCAGCAGGGGAAATGTGCAGTGATTGAGGTCATCGGATGTTGATCTCATCCGATTTGCTGTGCCACTGCATACATAATAATCATTATCTTTCTCTGGGTTTGTTTTGTCCAGGAAATTGAATTTGGGTGTTAAATAAGGATTTATGGGTGTGTCAATACCCTCGGTCACCATGTGTGAGCTTGTACTAATGACTCCCTCATAAATAGAAAAGATGTGGTGCTGTGCTCTGGTGTTGGATTACGATGCTGTGGTGTGTGTTTGTTTTGGGCTTTGTTTGGTGAAAACGAAGCAGAATTAGTGAAGTCACAATGTTAGAGAGAGTGCTGCTTCATTGGAGAGGATCTGTTTCCCTCTCTGCCTGACATTAAGTCAGGTTGAAGAGTTCACGAAGGCGTTCCTCCTCCTCCTCCTCCTCCTCCTCCTCCTCGTCCTTCCCTCTCAGTCTCAGTAGAGTCTGCAGAGTTTCAGTGATGTAGCCCAGCAGCAGGTTCTGGCTTCATAGGCTTTAGTTATGACTGTTCGTCATTTGTCATCTGTCGTCACCATTGAGATGTCGTTCACATCTTCATCAGCGGCGTTGAGCAGCTTCCCTTCTTCTAGTTCTGTGGTGTGGCCCACTGTCAACCTTTACCCTAGACCTTCAGGTTCAGGGGCCAAGCTCGGTCACCGGGGTCAGGCCCCAGGAGCAGCACAGATGGTTCAGCCATGGGACGCGTCAGAGGCTGATCAGCGCCTCCTTCGGGGCGGACAGGTGGGCCGGGGGGTGTTGAGTCGGAGCTCACAGGTGGAGTTGGAAAGAGATGTGGCGTTGGAGAGATGTGCTGGAACAGTTGGCATTTCTAAAGGTCAAGACCTTCGCTGATTCAGCCAGGGACACAGAGGAGAGGAGGCAGCACAGGGTGATGCTGTGTGTGTGTGTGTGTGTGTGTGTGTGTGTGTGTGTCTGTGTGTGTGTGTGTGTGTGTTGCTAGAGTTTTGAGTTTATAAAGCTTTACCAGAATAGAAAGTTGTGGTGTTTTCAGTCTGTCAGAGCTGTAGATCACACATTGGGAGCAAAGGCTGTTAAATTCAGTGAATAAAAGTCTTGCAAAGAAGAATAATACAAATGTGTGTGTATGTGTGTGTGTGTGTGTGTGTGTGTGTGTGTGTGTGTGTGTAAAGCAGATATTGTCCATCTGGGCATGCTGCCCACCTCTCTGTGACACACCAGGCCTGACAGGTGTCTCAGGGTCTCTAGCTAAGGGTGGGAGGATGAGCTTGCCCCCCCACACACACACACACACTGTATACACAAGTACAGACTCAGACCTCAAATAAATCCAGTCACAGCACAGGTTCAGCAGAGCAGATGGCTTGACATTGCTGCATCCTAAGATGAAGGTGGGTGGATGGGGGGGCAGCCTCTCTGTGATCTGTGTGTCTCTGACACCAACATCTCTGTCTGTGCTGTGACAGCTTCAGAGCATGCTCAGTTGCATGATAGTTCATTCATAGCAATAAAGTGCAAGAGTGAAGTCATATGAAACACTCCTAACAAACTCCCTGTTTGAATGAAGCAGCTGCAACACGTGTGGTGTGTGAGGCAGACTCACAGTGAGAGGCAGCAGTGGAACCTCTTCAGGTGCTGCAGTCACAGCCTCCAGGCCCGTGGAGCACCAAGTCTCATCTGGTCCTTGGTCCAATTTGGTTCATGTGAAAAGTCCCCTCAAAGCCTTCATCGGCAGAGAAATGTTTTCATCCTCTGTCCTCATGGAGAGACTTTTTTAAATATTTCATTGTGAATATTGATTCCCACTCAGGCAAAGGATGATTTAGGCATTGCATTCATTTTGATTCAAAACTGATTGTACATGTACAATCTCACCTGTACATGTGAGGAGTTTAGGTCTTAAAGGTCCATATTTTACTCTTGTCCTGTATTTTGTATGATATTCATGAGGCTTTGATACTCACAGTATTAATCTAGAACCTTGAGCTGCTTTATGATCACACTACACACAGACATGTTCCTTTGCACCAGGGCATTTTATATTCCAAATAGTCTCAAATTAGTATTTAAAGTTTCATGTTGTACTCTTTTAGATATATTATGGCTGTGGGGAACTTGTAATAATTAGAACTAGAATTCTACTAGAATAAAAAATCCTGCCTATATCTGAAGTTATAGATTTAAAAAATGAAGAGAAACTCTTTTCCACAACTTCAAAAGTCCTGATCTGAGAAATGTTCTGACACCTGTGCCCAAAAACCAGCTGAATGATGTGTTAGTCCTAACCTCTGCAGCAGCTGAACACTGTGTGTGTTTGTCCCTCTGTGTCTACAGGCTCACCTGGTGGCAGCGTTCGAGAAGAGCTTGAGCAACATGACATGCCGCCTGCAGAGCCTCACCATGACCGCTGAACAAAAGGTACAGGGGCTCAGTCCTGCAAGTGAGATGTAATGTGCATGAACTCCATGACAGAAGGATTACAGGGAGGGGAAAGGGAATAGAATAGAAATAGAGAGTGTCTACGTTCTGCACAGCCACAGGTTCAGTATGTTCCACAAACCTGAAGCCCAAGGACCATTAAAAACAGAGTCTTCCAACATTCATCTGTTCTCACCTCCACAGTTTGACTCTTTACTGAGACGAGGTCTTAGAGCGGCTTCAATGGTGCTGAAACACTGATCACACGCACAGCAGCAATGTGTTCAAAGATATACCCCCCCTCACAAATAATGAATGCCCCCCTCTGTTCACTCACACACACAGTGCACTGATGTACCCTGGTAGCTTTTTAATCCTCTATAAATTAAAGCAGACTGGGATCTGCCGGGTTGTCTATTCAAACAAGGCTGTCCCAACTTTTAATTAAAGCGGAAACCCTATCTGCAGCCCTCAGTGGGTTGTCGGGAAAAGCAGAATATGAACCTCCCTCTATCTGATCGCGTTGCTTCAACAGAGAGGAGAGTCTTTTTTTTATTCTAAGCAGGTGGTGCTGGCTTTGGGGCAAATCCACTGTGAGACTCCGATCATCTTCAAACACCGTCCCTTATTTTTTTTTGCCTCTCCTGCTGCCAGTGCCAAATTTTAGGATTGCTTCCCAGTGACGAAGCTGATGTGTTCCTTCCAAAAGATTTGTCATCCTTTTTAAAAATAACCTGGGCTGGCCATCAGCTCTGGGGTTGTTCCATCTGTTTTATGTAGACTACAGAGATTATATTTCTCCAAAAACTCTGTAACTCCACTAAACACATTTCTGTCTCTCTCCAGGAGTCTGAGTTGGCAGAGTTGCGGGAGACAATAGAGATGCTAAAGACTCAAAACACAGATGCCCAGACGGCCATCCAGGTGGCGCTCAACGGCCCTGACCACCTCCACAAGGGTAGGAACCAGCAGGGGACATTGGACCAGACTTCTCTTAAGTTGACTAATGTTTTGAGGGGGCCTTAAACGCCTCAATGTTTCATAAGTTGCTGCATTTTTAGACCATTTGGCCCCAGATGGATTTGAATATTGAACATTGATATTTGAAGCATGTGCTTTATGATTGACTTTTAGAAAATTATAGAAACAAGCTGAATCAGATGTGTAATCAGTTTTGTGAAAGATCTTCTCAAGTGTGTGACTCTGTGGGTGCTAGTTCAAGCCAGGCTGAGGAAATGACATCAACCGACACAATCTGGTTTCACTGATCAGCTCACTTTCATCTGTCATTTCCAGATTTACGGATCAGACGGCAGCACTCATCTGAGAGTATGTCCAGCATCAACAGTGCAGCCAGTCACTCCAGCATGGGCAGCCTGGGCAAGGACGCCGAAGACAAGAAGAAGAAGAAGAAGAGCTGGGTAGGTAGAAAGAACAAATAAGGCACTACGAATGAGCAGAAAATGGTTGAAATGGTTGAAAAGTCCATATAAATTTGTTTTCTAGATGAACTTGCTAAGTCTCAGGCCAGTACTTGCAATAAAAAACAAACAGCAAAAACTGTGAATAAAACCCATCAAGGGTTCATTTACAAACCTTCATTCCTTTGGGGATTAATAAAGTAATTCGTATTCATCGGATTTATACCATTTTCATCCTCCCACTCTCAGGGCCTCAGAAGTTCTCAGGGAAGTAAACACCGGTACTCACAAATGAATAGTCTCTATTTTATTATGGGGTGAAGGGCAAACACATTTATTCCACCCAGAAGTTCTGAAAATCAAGTTACTTCATCTTCAACCTATTCCCCATTGTCACAGAAGTCCTGACAGCTGGTTTTAAGGCTCACTTTATGAATACAGGCTGCGTGTATTTCTCTGTGGACTGAGGCTTTGATACTTTCACAGTGTTAATATAGAACCTAGACGTTATTTATAATCTAAAAACACATAACTTTATAATAGAGCTTTAATCATAAACTGCAAAATCAAAATACCTCCTTTATTGCAAGAATCTTCAGTCCAATACTTCCTTCAGTGTTAGCGTGTGATTGCACTCTTATGAATCTGCAGTCGATCCATGCACCTTGACAATCCAATCATGTCCACTCACATATTGAGTGTGGATGCCTCTGAGAGTGCAGACAGTATGATATCTGTAGGTCCATAGATGTAAAATCCTTAAACTAACTCATCACCATTGGCCAGCATGACAGCGTTGCTAGGTTACAGTGCTGCAGTGGTAGCAGGTGAGTGTCCGAGGCAGCATCCAGTGCTGTGGACTGCCAGAGGGTCGAGGAGAGTCAACTACCCTGCAATTACTGTTTGAGACACACTTGAATTTTCACATCCAGTGACAGCAGCATGCAGATTAGTCTGGGAGGAAGCCGAGCAGCCGCTGACGTCACAGACACTGTGGTTCAGCTCGAAAACCAAGATGATGGTTGCTCACAGGTCAGAGAGGTGCTTGTTCAATCACTGTGACAAGTGGGAAAGAAACACTCAACATCTTGTGTCTGAAGAGGGCTCTTCATGTGTCAATGAGATTTGAGATACATCTTCACTCTCTAACACAGAGTTCACTGTCTCTGCCGTCTCTTTTTCTGTCATTTATGTGCTTTGTGGATGAAATACAGCCAGAGACCACAGTTTTTAAATGTAATACCCGTCTCCTGCCTCCCATCCTACTGAGGGATCCATCCACAAACCAACTCAAAATAATGTCTAAAATGCACATCCACCACCATAAAGCTCTGTCCTCTCCCTCTGCCCTTCTCTCCGATGTTGCTGCTCTTTGCTTCACTCTATAATAGCGGCTCAGTCTCCCTGGCTGAGAGCTTATTTGCTGCAGCCCCCTGAGTCAGACAGATGACATATTAGAAGTTCCATCTCAGCCAAAGAGCACAGTGCACAGATCCAGCTCTCAGCCTCTGCTGCTGCAATGCAAAACACTTGCCCTTGAAAATGAAATGCACGCAAACAGCCCAAAAGTTCACCGCAGAGTTCGACACCCCAGCCCACTGTGTTAAATGAGACCCCCAAAAAAATTCAAGTCAAGCTCATGAATACAAATCAATCCCTTATTTAAGCAGTAATTAATTATTCATTTGCATAAATTCTGCCTTGGTGCACATGTTGGTGGAGATGGATGGAGCCGAGCGGGGTTAGAGGGATGAGAGTGAGGAGTGAGCTGGCAGCATGTTTAGTTTCACTCATTTTACGCAAATCAGAGTGAAATACAGTTACGGTAAATAAAAAGCAATGCAGGAAAGTGGGACACCCCAATTAACTTCAGATGGTTGTGAATACAGGCTCAGTCACTACATGTACAAACACATGCACAGTAGTTCAATCCTAACACATAAAGCTGAAACCCTAAAGAGTAACTGAAGAGGCGGGACATGGTCTCTGACCTCTGACCTCACTGTGACCTCAGAACTACATGAAGCAGGCATCAATGCATAAACATTTATATTACTCAAATTGTATGGTGGCCCCCTGAGGTATTTTTCTGTAAGACACAAAAAAGTGATGAACCTGGCTGTGTTCCTGGTTCATCCCTTTTTTCTGTCCCCACAAAACTTTAGTTGTGTTGTGAGTATTTGCAGCACACGTCTACATGCGGTTTTCTCAAGCTTTGAGCCTTCAGAGCCGTCATACAAACAGTAAGCTGGTGTTTGAAAATGTTATTTATTTACATGAATATACATAAACCACATGTACTTATACAGTTATGGTCCTTCTCATGCAGACTCTTGCATCTCATGCTTTGTGTAAATCACTGTTTGCTCACACTGCAAAACAAACTGCTTTGAATGACTTTTTTTTTTCTGAATGTCAAAACGATGACAAGGCTGCATCTGTCTTTGTGTCTTTAGATGAAAATCAGACATGCAACAGCAATCATGTTTCCTCAGAACAAGTGCTCAGTAAACATACACACTTGCAGCAATTAACTTTAATCAGCAGAGGGTTTTCAGTAGATTGGGTGTGTGTGTTTGTGTGGCTTAACGCTGGGTGTGTTCTGCATCTTCAGGTGGCTGATTCCATCCCGGCTCAGGTCAGTGGTTTCCAGAGTGTCCTCTGTATGTTTGCTGTGGTTATTCCCCTCCGTAGTCTCCCTCCGTCCTCCTCTTCTTTATTTGTTCCTCCTTCTTCCCCTCTAAGAGCAACCTCTTCTTTCTCTTTTCTGGAAACGTAGGCATGGAAACAACATCCTGTTCCTCTTCTATCCTCCCCCTTTTCCTCCTCCCTTGTTCGTTTGGATTGCCTGTTAATAGGGCCATTACAAAGCCTGACCTCCCCCTCTCCATCTCTCATCTCCATCTATACTTACGGCCTTGCTTCTTAATCCCTCTTTACCTAAACCAGACAGTGACCATTGCTTGGAAACAGCACGGAGTGACTTCCTGGTCTGGCAGGATGTGATGTCACCACTACGTCTTTTTGTGACCGAGGCGATCGGTGTGTGGCGATGCTGACGTCTTTGCCTCTGTGTGTTTGTGTTTCCTCGTCTTGCAGTTACGCAGCTCCTTCAAGCAGGCGTTCAGCAAGAAGAAAACCAAATCCCAGTCGGCCCACGATGAGATGGAGGAGATGACTGACTCGCTGCCATCCTCACCCAAGCTGCAGCACGACAACAGGCAGGGCAGCATCGCCACGCTGCGCTCCTCACCCTCCACCACAGAGTGAGTTTTAATAAGTGCAGCCTCCCACAAATATGCTGCATCCACTCTCACTCAGATATCTGCAGCACATCAAGTAGTTAACACACACACAGTGATACGTTGATATATCTGGATGCATACTCATAGACAATCATATCCACACTGTACAGTTGGCTGTTTTGTTACTTTATCTTGTCTCAGTCTTTTCACTCTTATTTCACTGTTAATGTCTTGAAATCCTCTCCTCACTTTTTTTTTTTTTACCTTCCCTCTGTTCATACTTTGCTTTAACGCCTCTCCACCTGCTGTAGCAAGTGCGTTTGCGACAGCAAGTCCTCCCCTATTTGGACGCCAAAGAAAAAGCAAAATGGTCATGTGGTCTACAAGCACAGATCTCGGTAATAGGCAATGTGTGGCATGCTCCCAGGGAGTGTGTGTGCAGTGGGGTGTGATGGTGTGACGTACTTTTTGCATCTTAATGCAGCAGAAACCTCGGCATGAGAGAGGTGATGGATTAGACACAAACTGAACCAGGACCTGGAGATAGTCCAGTTCTTAGTTAAGGACAGGAATTTTGGCTTGAGTGAAAGGTTGAAAGCAGGAACAACTCCCAGACTCATGACAATAGAAACTGACTCCATGTCACAACATGTGGCTGTTTAATCAGTGCAGTGAGCATGAAAAGTCTGTGCACCCCTGCTGTGCTGTGTTGTAGCTGGTGAGGTCAGACATGGTTTTCTTGGGGGCGGAGCATGTGGAAGGATTGAACTTGAAGTGACGCAGTAAACAGACAGATTTGTGTTGTGGATTTGACTTAGAAAAGCATCTACCTTCCTGATCTGTACGTTGTAAACAGTCAAAATGTGACAAAATCTGACATTGCAACCTTAAAAAGGTGAGCGATGCATGATGGGAGCCACAACTGGAAGATGTGTTTCACCTGTGAGATTCCTTGGCTGAAAACAGTAAAAGGGAAGGATTCGCTGTCCCAAATGCCACACGTTTCCTCTTCACCTCCTTGTCGTACCTGCAACCACTGACTCCACCTCCCCTCTGAACTTCAAACTTCAGCTCTCTTATCTCCTCTCAGTAACTGTTTCTCTCCATAATGTGTGTAAGTGAGTGTGTGTGTTTGGTATAACCCTTGAGGTGACCCCCTCCTCCTCCGTGTGTGTAATCCCGGTTGCAGGCTGTGTGAATGCACCGAGGCGGAGGCGGAGATCATCCTCCAGCTGAAGAACGAGCTGAGAGAGAAGGAGCTTAAACTGACGGACATTCGCCTGGAGGCGCTCAGCTCCGCCCACCATCTTGACCAGATCCGGGAGGCCATGAACCGCATGCAGGTGAGGTTACACCGACCTGTGTGAGTCTGTTTATTTATGCGTGACACAGGTTAAACCAGACCAGCATGCTGCCACTGCCCATTTCACAGGGGTGTCTCCTGGTAACAAAGAGCAATCTAAATTTCAAATTCAAATTGCTTCTGTCTGGATTCAGCTTTGCCATCTGTCGCAGAGAGGAGGTATGAAAGTTTTCTTCTGACAGATATGAAGTTAGACGTCTCAGGGGGACAGAAGAGCCTTGTGTTTGTGCTGCAGTTTCTTCTCCGGTGAAGGAGATGGGCCAAACTTCTCTCTGTCCAATTTATTCTGGCTAAAGTGCTGTGTCTCTCCCCCGAGGCACTTAAGCATGACAGCTAGCAGTTAGGAAGTTAACAATGCATTCAGCGGGTTAGTTGATGGCTGACAGGGCACCAGCGGGGCACCAGGAGGCCTGAAGGCAAACTAGATGATGTAACACAAACACACACAAACACAGCCTCCTGTAGCATATCTACAGTGTACACCTAACACTCCTGCAGGTTTTGGATCTGGTTTATTAATTAAAGTTTTCAGTCACCATGAAGACTGAAAGCAGGAAACCTTAAGAAAACCTTAGGTGTAACTGACACATTTTCTTTCACTCAGTCCTCTGAACTGTTCATTAAAAGAGCTTCTATGGCTTCATAGCTAGCAAAAGCATTAACAGCTGTCAACTTACCAGTCTGGAGGACAGAGAGCTGTCTCCAGAGTCTCTTTTCTCTATGATGTCCTCTCTTCTAATGGCTGGCCCAGGTCCATCTCACAACTTGCCCATAGAGATAGCTCACTGTTTTTACTTGTTTTCAGTCTCAATGCTAAGCTAAGCCAAAAAAATCCACCATATTGACATGAGAAAGTTGTTGATCCTCTCATTTAACTCTCTCTGAAAGTTCATTTAAGGCTAAAAGTCTAAAAACTGATACATGATACAATAATATGATACTATGAGCTGCCTCAGCTCCAGAACAGGGAGTTCAAAACAGACTTGTCAGTCTCTAAATGCACTGTCAAGGTGAACACCCTTCATGAAGGTGGAATGAAACTGTAAATGTACAAATGAAGCTTTCTCAATGCAAATCGGTTTCATTCCTATTGATACAGTGCAATAAAAGCCACCCATCATTGCAGTGTATAATCTTCACAGATGCTGATTCATTTCATATTCTTAAAAGAAGCAGCCTTCAAAGAATATCACCATAAAAGTCTCAGTTAAGTGGATCTTTGTGGCTGTGGATTGCCTCGTCTGTACAAGCCTATAGTCTCCCCTCAGATCTTGGGATCATGTAAGGCTCCTTATCTGAGACTTAACCTTCAGTACAAAGAGAGCCTTGAAGATCAAAAAGCCGCTTACAGCCCATAATTCCAATAATACCGATTCAGAGTAACAGTAACAGAGTAACAGTGGCCAGGAAAATGACTGACTGCAGTGTTTGCATGCCCTGTGTGTTCGATTCCCGTTCTCATTTTTCTCCTCCTCTTAATGACCAGAACGAGATTGAGATGCTGAAAGCAGAGAACGACCGTCTCAAGTCCAGCGGTAATGCCACGCCGACGGCCACGCCCGTCAAGACTGCCAGGCCGCCCTCAGAGACCTCCAGCACCTCCTCGTCCTCCTCGCGTCAGTCCTTGGGGCTGTCGCTCAACAACCTCAACATCACTGACACCATCATGTCAGGTGGGTTCACGTCAGCGCTGGTGTCTGCAGCATGTTGGTCTGTGTCTGTGTGGATCAGTGTTCACAGCCTGCCACTTGTTTGTGAGAAGTGGGAGCAGTAGGTGTGGGTGTGAGTGAAACCAAAGCAAAATGGAAATACCCTGACTAGCCAATCAGGACGGAGGATTCAAGAAAGCTGTTTAATAATTCCTCAGCAATATTTTTCAATGTTTAGTCAAATTGCTTTGAGGAAGATGCAAAATATTCAGCTATTAGAATTAAACCTCCAACCGTTGTCTTCTAAGTGCTGTGCTCTTCTATTCAGTTAAGCCGTAGGACACAGTTTATGGTTCACAGCAACTCTCAGGACAGAAGTTTTTTTTCCAACAGCATCAAGTTGGATTAGCTCCATTCGTAAATGTGAGAGAATTGTGTTTGCTGAGAGAAGTGATCCGGACGAGCTGCATGAAATGATGAAATAGCTTCTTTCTCTCTCTCTCTCTCTCTCTCTCTCTCTCTCTCCCTCTCCCTCTCTTCTGTGAGGGCTCATAACATAGGGAGCCTGTTGCACACGCACACATGAACATGTTGAAAATCTCTCCAGGCCTGCTCCGTTTGAGAAGCAAAAGAGTTTTGTCCCTCTCACCCGTCCTGTAATTAACATAGAAGGCGCAGCTCTCTCCGAGGACTCGGGCCCTCGTTAATTGATGGGGGGGTTGAGCCAAGAGCGGCAACGCGTGGGAAGACGAGTAGGCCAGCGGGCTGTTATCACCCCAACACAGAGCCCCCAGCTAAGAGAAGCCAGCCGAATACAAAGCAGCCACTTCCCTCTCCAAAATGGAGCCTGGGAACCAGAGAGTGAAGAGAGGTTTATGGGCGGAGTAGTCAGTGGTATGATTGTCAAAGGTTAAAGGTGGCAAACTTTGCAAAAGGAGAAAAATGGTTTTATATTTCCATGTGCTAGTGGCAGTTAAAGGTGCTTAAACTAATATTTTATATCATACTGCTTTAATGTAATAGTGATGAGCTCACAAAGAACTCTTCACAAGTTTTAACATCCTTCAGCTCATTGTGTTGGTTTTACAACCCACAGCTTTAGTGTTGTAGTTCTAGATAATCATCATGAGGCATTTTTTGGCAGCAGCACTCCACCTGTGTGTGTGTGTGTGTGTGTGTGTGTGTGTGTAGATATTTTTTTTTCTGGAGCTGGTGGAGACCAAAAACTAAGCCAAACATAGAGTGAACGTTAGACAGAGCAGTCACCAGGTGAACAGAGATAGGACTTCAACTAAATGTTAATGTTTCTCTGAGTATGTTACTGCTGCCAGTCTTTAAACAAACCAAGTCTCCACATCTGGTAGCTTTTTTAGTTATGTAATTTTGTCTTTAGAGAAAGAAAAAGAGCTCACTGCTCAGGGCACTTGACTCCATATTCACAGGTGCATCTCAGTCAAGTAGAACATGATGGAGGTCAGCAGTCTTCTCCATGATAGTGCAGCTACTGAAGCAGGCTCAGGAAACCTTTGCAGGTGTTTGGAGTTAATCAGCTGATTAGACTGTGACATCATTAGGTTACAATAGTGAACTTCTTCACTATATTGTAATGTTTTGATTTACTGAATTTTGAGTTTTCTTTAGATGTAAGCCGTAATCATTACAATTAAAAGAAACAAAGACGTGAAATATTTCAGTCTGTGTGTGATGAATCTATGTAATATCTGAGTTTTATTATTTGAATTCAATTACTGAAGTAAATGAACTTTTCCATGATAGTCTCATTTATTGAGATGCATGCATGCATGTTTGTATAGCAAATGAATAACTTGTCTAGTCTTAAGGCCAGTTACAGATGTCACACATCTGTCCATGCCAATTTAACTGGCTCAACCAGAAAGCCTGAAAGCCTGTGTACAGTGCAGAATGTAAAATCCATGTACAGGTTTTATTTGTATGTGTGAAGAGTGCACTGGACTGCCTCTGGTTTCTTGTGCACACTCAACACTTGAGCATAAATATAAAGTGTGTGAGCGTCTACTTTCCTTTAAAATAGCTGGCCTCCTGTCGATATAAGTCAATGTTCCTGTCTTTTATGTCTGACAGACACTGTCAGCTTGATAAAAATCTCTTCCTGACCAGACTCTTAACTCAACCAATACCAAAGGAACCTCTCCCTCTGAAAAGACTTTCCATTCTGGCTTTTTGTCTCTCTTTATACTAGATTTCATTTCCTCACACACAGTCGTTCTTCCATTATTATTCAGCACACTCACTAGAAATCGCTCTGTATGAGAACATTGATTAAATGTAAAAGTAATTACCACATGAAAGAAACCCATTAGCTATCTTTTACTTTGGAGTCTGTTTGTCCATTTCCAGCTGTAATTTGCCAGCAGGCAGAAAGAGAGTGTTTATAATGGATCAAGACTGGCAGATTAAAGTTGCTCGTCTTTGCTAACAGAAAGTTTTTGTTCTCAGATATCCTGCTGGATGACAGCTACGAGGGCAACCTGCGCAAAGAAGGCCGGAGTGTGCGAATAGTGGTTAGCATCAGCAGCGGACCAAATATCACCAAGGTTAGTGCATGATGATTTCACTTTATTTCTTCCAATGAAACCACTGGAATCATGTTTGACTTAATGATTCAACTCCTCAGGGCACACAGAGCCAGGAGTATCTGATCGGCTCCATAGGTGTGAGTGGAAAAACCAAGTGGGACGTCCTGGATGGAGTCATCCGACGCCTCTTCAAGGTAAACAACAGACGACTTTTCTCAGAGGTGCATGTCTAAATTCTAAGTACATAAATACTGCCTGAGGACCTCAGTTTACCTGAATCAGTGAAATAAAAGAGCCAGACAAGTATAAATGTGCTTTAGCTGAAGTTAGAAACCAAGGTCAAAGGACAGGATTTGCAGTTCTATGTTTGATTTATTGTGTGAGATTCACAGACAAAACAGGATCCACAATCAATATGACAAGTGACTGTACAACAAGATGGAGTACAACATATTTTTAAGCTTGATCAATATCACAATTCCTCATTCTTCACTGTCCTCTCTCGCTCCCTCCTCCCTCCTCCCCTGCAGGAGTACGTGTTTCGGGTGGACCCTCTGACCAGCCTGGGTCTCAACTCAGACAGCATCGTCTGCTACAGGATGGGCGAGGTGGTTCGCGCCCACGCCTCTGAAGTGCCTGAGCTGCTGCCCTGCGGCTACCTGGTGGGCGACAACAACGTAATCAAGGTCAACCTCAAAGGTACGGCAGCCAGGAAGCAAAGGCTTTCTATTCCAGGATGGACTGGATAAATGCAGGATTGTTAGCCTGATGACTGTGTTGGTTTATTCTAGTATCACTATCTATATTACTATATTATCTGCTGAACTTACAAATTCTTGACTGAAATCATTTCCCCTCTCATGTGCGTCTCCGTCCTCCCTTCCTTTTCCCAGGAGTGAAGGAGAACAGCATAGACAGTCTGGTGTTTGACACTCTCATCCCGAAGCCCATCATCCAGCGGTACCTGAATCTGTTGATGGAGCATCGGCGCATCATCCTGTCAGGACCCAGCGGCACCGGCAAATCCTTCCTGGCTGCAAAATTGGCCGAGTACATCATTTCCCAGATGGGGCAAGAGGTGACTGAGCACAACGTGGCAAGCTTCAACGTGGACCAGAACTCCAGCAAGGTAGAGAGAACACAGAGGGTTGGTATTGATGTCCAGGAGTCAGAGTCTTGGTGCATTGCAGCAGTGATTCCTTCATTTCCCAAAAGGCAATATCATTTATTCAGTTGCTTGTGAAGGTAAAATAATCAAACAGGGTTTTGTATATCACTTGTAAATATTAACAGATCCTCAGAGATGTCTCATCTGGCTGCTTCTGTTTGAACTAATGAGTCTCTGCCTTGGCCTTCCACTTCTCCCTGTACAGTTAATGAATACTGGAACAACATTGCATCTGTTGTGCTTTGATTCTGAGGGATGGATTTTACAACCTGGTACTTTTGTCTGATGTTTTGATTACTTTTGCTTTGAGGAAAATTGAATAGCATTTAAATTATGGACCTTAGAAGGTGAGAGCCATTACCAACAGCAGCAATCAGAGACACTGGCAGTTGTAGTTTTCTACAGTTAAAGATGGTCTGCAGGTAGAAAGGCTTGAACCATGATGTCAAATGATGCTTTTTCTCAGTGAAACATCAGTTTGAGAATGTGATTGGGTCAATCCACTCTTTCATTTCATTTGTTTTTACCTTTATATATATATATATTCACCTTCTTTCTGGAGCTCTAGTAACAACAGGTCAGTGTCAGCCAATCAGAGGAGAGGAGACTCTGAGCACTCTGCTGACAGCTGGTTTTAAGGCTCAGTTTCTGAATACAGGCTGTGTATTTCTCTGTGGACTGTAACACTGACTCATTCACAGTATTAATGTAGAAACTAGAGCTGCTTTTTAATCACAGTACATGTGGACATTTACCTTAATACAACTTTATACATGGTACCTTTAAAAACTACAGTTTAACATAATGAAGTAATAAGGACTTCATCAAATCAAATTGCTCTCTGTAATTAGACCTACACTTGAAACTATGTTGCATCCATATCAGCACCTTCGAGACCTGGTGTTCATGCTTCCTCCTCAGGATCTGCGTCAGTACCTGTCCAACCTAGCAGAGCAGTGTAACTCTGAGGAGACGGACACAGAGCTCCCCACTGTGGTCATCCTGGACAACCTTCACCATATCGGCTCCCTCAGTGACATATTCAACGGTTTCCTCAACTGCAAGTATCATAAATGGTAAGTCAGAGCTCTTCTTAGATAAACTGATTGAAGTGTCTAGTCCTACTCTTAGTCACAACTCTAGTCAGGTCCGGTCAGTTTTATTTCTATAGGACAAATCATAAATTTGTCCCATAGATGATAAAGCATCATTGGGTAATAATGTGTTTTGCTGTTCAGCCCGTATGTCATCGGGACCATGAACCAGGGAGTTTCCTCCTCTCCTAACCTTGAACTACACCACAACTTCAGGTATGTCACAACCTTAATCTACATTCTTTGATCTCAGTGTATTGTAATATTTTGTGTTTTACATTGTGGTTAAAATACTCATGTTGTGATATTATATTGTAGAAAGGCTGTGTAATGAGTGCAAATGTAATTGGTTCCACAAAGCGATTAGGTTTCCTTTATTTGCTTTGCATCATCTCACCTTGATTTGAATTGTCAATGAGCAGATTATTTCACAGCTTGTAAACTGAAAGCGTCCTTCCACAGGGAGGGCTCATGTGTCTTGGATAATTAGACTCAAATGAAAATGAATAGACTATAGTGTATGTTCTCTGTGTTGGATCATTCCTGCTTGGCATGTTTGACTAATTGAGGATTTGGCAAATATAAAATCATTAGAGAAAGATTATAATGAGCCAAACATTAATTTAATGATCATTTGTTATGGTGAAATCCAGCCTTTGAAGTGTGGGTACAAATACCTGAGAAAACACAAAGTCTCCTCATCTGTAACTCGCTGCTTTGATCAGACATCTGTCTTCATGTTGCCTCACTGATGATCTGCCCTGTCACAGGTGGGTGCTGTGCACCAACCACACAGAGCCAGTCAAAGGATTTCTGGGTCGTTTCCTGCGGCGGAAACTGATAGAGACAGAGATCGATAAGAACATGCGCAGCAATGACCTGATTAAGATCATCGACTGGATCCCCAAGACCTGGCAGCACCTCAATGGGTTCCTGGAGGCACACAGCTCCTCTGATGTCACCATAGGTCAGTTCACACACACTCTCTCTTTCTCGTGCCTTCTCCTGTCTGACCAATACTAAAATCTCTCACAGTCTTCCACCTTTCATTCAACAAACACACTCACACTGAGCTCCTTTGTCCCTCCAGGCCCCCGTCTCTTCCTGTCTTGTCCCATGGATGTCGAAGGCTCTCGGGTGTGGTTCACTGACCTGTGGAACTACTCTCTGGTGCCCTACCTGCTGGAGGCCGTCAGGGAGGGGCTGCAGGTACATCCTATAATATTGTAATGCATTGGTATAGAGTGTTTATAACAAGTACAGAAAAGCCTTTTCACAAAAAACAAGTTCAAGCTCTTCGTTGGGCTCACCTTCAACCTCACCTGTGCCACAGCTGTACGGCAAAAGAGCAGCATGGGAAGATCCGTCCAAGTGGGTGAATGACACGTATCCATGGAACGCTGCTGCCCTGCAACAGGACGGCCAGTCGCTGCTCAAGCTGAGGCCGGAGGATGTGGGATACGATGGCTACAGCTCGTCCAAGGAGGGAGCCTCATCCAAGCAAGTGTCTCAAAGTGACACTGAGGGAGATCCACTGGTGAGCAGCACACAACACACACCGCAGGCTGTTAATCTGTGCCATTAAAGAGCCTCCTGAGTTTGTTCAGAGCATTTAAGACTCAACACAAATAACACCTGAAATAAAAAAGCTTCTAAAGTCACTTGGTGATATAGACTGCTACGTACAACCTCACCACACAAACACACACACACTGGAGGGTCAGCTGGTTTAGTGAGAGTAGAGAGAAGAGGGGAAATGGGAGGGTGGGTGGGGGGGATTAATCTCCATTTGTTGGGTTATTGTAGCCCGAGAGGAATTAAAGGGTAGTCATCCAAAAACAACTAGAGTAATTTAAGTGTGTGTGTGTGTGTGTGTGTGTGTCCAGTCTGAGCGCAGGTGTTTGAAGACTCATTTTAGGAGCACTAAAATCCATTCAGCAGATGCAGCAGCAGCAGCACTGCAGCATTATTTAGACCATTAGCTCTGTTACAGGATGAGAACTTCTGCTGTTTTACTGTGGTAATTTACCACAAGATTTTATCACACACATAAACACACACGCACGCATGCGCACACACACACACACACACACACACACACACACACACACACACACACACAAGAAAAAGAGTAGGTATGGCTGAACTAAACTGAGATATCCAAATCACTATTCTTAAAATATAACACAGCCATTATAAATGAGACGTTGCTATGGAGACATATACTCTGTGTGTGTGTGTGTGTGTGTGTGTGTATATATATATATATATATATATACACACACATATATACATGTATGTATTTAAATATATATGCATGTTTTTTTTTGTTTGTTTTTTCACAAAAATGAAATGCAAAAATGATCCCACTAAACCCAGAGTGACTCTGTCAAATCAAATCTGATTTTTCTTTTTTTCTTTCACATATCTTGCAGCTCTCTCAGTGACATGATTGTGTGTTTTGGTCTGTACAGTAGGATCTCAGAGACAGCACTTGCTAAGCATTAGTTGCTGTTGACGCTGTCAACAAAAGTTGTGTTGAGTCCGCTTGAGGTTGTAGGTGGTGTAGTGCTGGAGTGCATGATGCTGAAAATGGCTAGTATCTAAATGTTTCTAATGTTAGATTGCTGGGCTGTATCCAGTAGCCAGTTAGCTTAGTTTAGCACCGGCTGAAGTCTGTCCACCAGCATCTCAAAAGCAAATTAACACAGATATATCTCCCGTGTTTAATGCACATAAAAGCATATGTAATCCCTACAGTAGAGTCACCACTCATTGTCTGCCAGAAATAAACAAAGTTTCTGTTTTATCAATCACCTCTTGAACCTCAGATTAATAATCAGTGGTTCAGTCACTGCTCCTGACGGCCCGTAAAATGCAGCAGTTGTTATTGAAGGCTGGAGATATAATGAAACAGTGAAGTTCTTCTTCTTTGTGTAGTTTTCCACCCACAGACACTGTCATCACGCCGATTGTTGTTTTTTGTGTTTGCAGATGAATATGCTGCTGCGGCTGCAGGAGGCAGCAAACTACTCCAGCACACAGAGCTGCGACAGCGACAGCACCAGTCACCATGACGACCAGCTGGACTCCTCACTGGAGTCGGCACTATGAGGGCGAGAGCTGCGCTGGGAGACACCAGACGCCTGGGTCCCCTGAACGTGGGAACATCTGAACCTCCATCACTAGCAGACACACCCCCTGTAGTGCACACAGTGTGTTGTATATGAAAAGTTTTACGGTCCAAAATGCTATACCCACCATTTCAATTCATTTTACATGATGATGGTGCAATATTAAATGACATTAATCTAGAGTCTCCAACCTGATTTAAACCATCACACAGGTTGGACACAGGTCTACTTTAGTGACATCAGTGAAATTTAGGTCATTTGTAATAGATGTATAACATTTTGGCAAACACAGCTTTTCATATGTAGGTGGGACGTGTCTGATGAGGAAATGTAGTTCCTCTGAAGTTCACTTCCAAGGAGTGAATCACAGTTGGTCCTCAGCCCTGATGAGCTACAGTTCACGCCACTCACTGAAGTGTGTGTGGATCTGCAGAGAGTCAGAGAGGCGAGAGGAAGCCACGAGTCCCACGTGACTAAACTGGATTTTTGTTCTTTTACAACCCAGTTATATCTTCAGATGTTTACAACAGGGGGGGCATGTTCTGTTGTTTATGTCTTTCCTTGTTTACAGAGGTGCTTGTCACACACACACACACACACATACACACACACACACACACACATACATACATAGTCATATAAATGCACTTACACATAGGCAGCAGGAGGAGACTTTCTTTTAATCAGGGGGTTTAATCAGTTCAGAGCCGTCACTTGACCAACAGTCCAGCCTGCCAAAGTGTCCTTTAGCAAGGCACTGCTTCTCTACCACCTCTAGGACACCTGACATCCAGCCACACGTGCTGAGGGAGGCAAGTAGGAGGACGGCACTGTGTGTGTTTTTAGGTGATGTGATGCCCTCTGGTGGCTGAGCTCTGAAAAAAAGGTGATTACTCTCTGGTCTCCAATCCAGCTGATCTTCACATACAAACTGGGTTCATCACAGATGCATCAGACCGACTTTGTGTTTCAGTAATGTTACTTATAGCTGAGCTGGCTCCTCAAAGGTTACTGTCCTGGTAGGGTTTAGGGCTAAAGGACACTTTTTTGACCAGTTGTTTACCACTCTATCACCTTTTTGTGTCTTTACTTTTTCTACACATAAGGTGTGTACAGGCTATTCTGCACCTCTGTGATAGCACCCAGAGACTTTAACAAAGCCTCCACAGCTCAATTAGAACCACAGCACTAACTTTATCATAACACACACACACACCCCTGCCCTCGGCTCAGTGGTCAGTTGAGCCTCGTGGTGCTGGTCTCCTGCCCTGAACCTCGTCAGTGTCAGGCACTGCCAAGCCACTCCTCTGGCCTGCATGCCAACAAGCACAATGAAAGAGCATTGTCTGTGTGTCATCCAGCCACATTGCTACTGTGAAGAAAAAGTGGACAAGTGCCAATATTTTCCTTTTATTTACTGCCAAACATGCACACACACACATATCCCATCACAATGCAAAGCTGACCATGGTTGTAGACTTAGATTAAGTTGTTTTTGGCTCTCCTCACTCACTGAAGCATGCTGTCACTCGTTAGCTTTAAAAGCACCATGAGAAGCGCGGGTGCCACTCATCACTGTATCAGTCAATAGTTTGCTAAGCTCCTCCCCTGAACACTGATTGTCCAATCACGTCTGTCGAGCCTTGGCTTTCCCCACCTGTCTAAAGCACTACACCTGGAGCTGTGCAGCAAAGGTGTAAAGACTAGATCAAACAGTGTGTAACTGCTCCTCTGTTAGCTGCTAACATTAGGGTGCTGTGCTGAGCAGTATAACCATGATTACTTTACAGACTGGTTTAATTCTGCCTGTGAGTATTATAACCCAGTGTGCTGTGCTCTGGTGTCTAATACGCTTTTAAACACATGAACCTGCCACTCCAAATGGACCTCCTCGCTTATGTTCCATTGTTAGGCCTCCTTAAGCACACCCACCTGTACTGTTTAAAACAGTTTTGGGGGCTTGAACGCAGCAGCAGGTGTTAACCGCACCAGCTCTGCTCTGTTCTTGAATTATGGTACTACACATGCTGCTCCAGTCAACATCACCTGAGATACCACTGGCTTACTAAAACAGTACATATATACACATCATCCTCAAAGCCCTGTCCAGCAGTCCAGATGTTCTCCTCTGGAATATGGGCCAGATTTGGTGCCAGACTTTGACATTTGCTCTGCCAGAAGAAAACAAGTTTGTGGACAGATATTTTTTGCTGTCTGGGAGGGAGGGAGCAGCTTTAGCCTCTGTCCATTGGCACAATGTAATTCATGTAGCCAAGTGCATACAAGATTATTGGTTTAAAATGAATCAGCTGGAAACATGAGCAAGTGAACCATCCACCTCATGGGGCTAACACTGGATGATTAGATAGCTAGCTACAGCTGAATTGTTGTCACTGTAATCTGCAGAGGTGCAGAAGTGGAAAGCTTGACAGGCCTAGCAACAGTCGCTAAGGGGAGTGGGTCTTAGCAGATGGTTGATTGTGACTGGCTGAATTCCTGTGGCACCCTGCATGGACAGTTGGCTGCAACAGGTAAACTCAGACAGTAAGAGGAGCGCTGTAGACTGCATCAGAGCCGAGACACCGTTTGACCAATCAACAAAATATCAGTAGTATTGAAGTGAATACGGCAAGCCCACACTGTGTTGCTTGACACTCACTTGTCTCACTTGTCACTCATTTAAGAGTCTTGTTCGGCTTCTGCAGCCGTCTGGAGGAACCAAAAAAAAATAGAATCAGAAGTATTTCCAAATGCAAGTTAACCACATCAGCCCAAGAGCTGAGTAAGGGAACAATGATACTGGTGCTTTTCTCGCTGCCTTAAATGTGCAAAAGTTGGGGAGCGTCTCCTCCCATTGGCTATAGTGAGAAAAATATTTGATGATGATGATTATGCTGATGATGATGATGATGATAATTTGCTTCCTGCTATGTCAAAGATGCTGCTTGTCAGAAAAAACAGCCTCTTTTGTTTGTGGTTTCTCCCTCTTCCTCCAAACCGCCCTTTCTTGTTTCTGACAGTTGAAGTATAAAAGAATTGATGCTGTATTTGAAATTAAAAACTGACCAATATTGTAAAAACATTTAAAAAAAAAAAGGGGGTGGGGTATTTTTTAGTTTTTGTTTTGCGCCCAGTTGAGCTGGGCCCACTTGAACAGACAGGAGCACAACCAAACTGTTTTGGGTTTTCTAGCCTGATGAGCATGTTTTGAAGCTTTTTAAAGGGGATGCATTGAGAAGAGACCTTTATCTTTATGTATGCGTGTATTGGACGGAAGCCATTTTGAATTTTGATTGTCCTCTCTTTGTTTAACGAGTGGGTTGGTTTTGCACACTTTGAGGTCGGGGTGGGTTGTAAATACTTAAGTCTTGCACAGTGAATCAAAGATGCATTCTGCCCTGTTGATGTTACAATATGCTTAAACCGCTGAGTAAATTATTGTACTTTGAAAACAGAGAAAAAAAGAAAGAAATGCAAAAACTCAACACGCTGTCAGAAACAGGTGTGTGTCTTGTGGTGATTGGATGTTTTGCCTATGCAGGTGGCATACGGTGTACAGTAAGAAACCGTTTTTTAACTCACTGACATCAGAGACTGAGAACAAAAAATAGGCACTTTTCCAGTTTCTCCCTCTGTCCTGCCATAATATTCTCTGAACCCTCTGCCTGTTGTTCCTTAGAAGCACTTCCTCTCTGGACATCTTTACCCGAGCTTACCGCCACGTTAGGCTTGCTGGCTGTGTGAGGCACTGAAGCTGACCTGACACCGTACTGTATACATTTACCAACAACCAACAGGTGCTACTAGTCAGTCAGAGCCCATCAGAGACCAACAAGTCACATTGTCACAACCTCAGGACAATCCCATCCTCTACAATCCTACCTGTATTCAGCTTCATGTGTCTCTGCAGCCAAGCCTCTGATGGTTCACACGTATTATCTGGCCAACTTTGCCAGCCCTGCTGTGTCTGCAAGGGTGTGTAGTTGCATGCTAAGGGAGTAGTTACCATGGTAACAAGTTGCTCCTTAACTTGACTTACACCCCTGTTTCAATATCTCACATTTAACCCTCTTCGGCTACTCTACACTCCTGTTGTAGGCCATTAGTTCCTGAGCTAGCAGAACGTTGACACCGTTAACAGTGTACACCATAGTGCTGATGATCAACTGGTAATTTTTCCCACTTACGCTTTGCAGTTACATCTCAGTTGAAAACCATAGCATTTACTCTGGTTTGAGAGAAAGTTTTCTTCTTTTTGGGTGAAACATTTGTCCTTAAATGTTTTATATTTTGTACATTTGTATGTAACATATCATGTAAATAGACAGAGACAGTGATTTAACTCATCTGGAGGATTTTGTAGTCTTTGTAAAGCCCTAATAAATGGTATTTGGTGTCACACGAGCAAACAACATGTTGTCATGCCTGTCTCTTGTGTCCACTTGGCATGTGTGGTCTGTTTATGGAGTGGGTGGGGGGCTTAAAGCTTCAGAGGTGGATTGAACGGCTTAAAAACTACACATAAGCAGAAGTAAAGGTTGTCATCAAAATAACAATTTTAGCCAGAATATGTATATTTCTATTAAAAAAATATTAGAATGAAGAGTATATAAGTTATATGTAAACATTGTTATATATTGTTTACTTATATGGTTTCAGATAATAGTAATAAAAGCAACTCAACAAATCATTGTTTTTTTCTTTCCAGACAAGACATTAAGATTACTGGGCCTAACTGATTACAGCTGGAGTGAAAGTGATACCCACTCTTTTTAAACCAGAGCAGGTCTGTTTGTGTGTGCCTGATGCTGACAGCAACTCTGTACCTGTATCTTAATCTATGATTTTAATCTAACTTAATCTACAGTATTATCTGTAATTACTTGTATTTACAACTGGTACATTAATAATAACTCTAAATATCAAATTAGAAGACAGGGTTACATTGTCATGGGGTAACCAAACTTTTGGTGATGTTTTTTTCTGACCTCTGGTGGTTAATTACAAAGAAAGGTGTTCTGCCCTATGTATTCTCAGATAACGTACGATTTAACAGGCTGGGATGTTTCAATGAAAGAGTGAAAAAAATATAAATAAATAAATAAATAAATAAATAAATAAATAAAAAGTCGTGCATTCAATGGAAAGACTACACAATTAAAATTTTAGCAATTACCGTAACTTCCCACAATGTTTGGTTTTATTTTGAAGGACTATTTGGCAGGTTGTGTGTTCACTTCCCGGAAGCTCGCGGCGGCACTTACCGCAAAGATGGTGCGCGACACAAGTCCCGTGACGGAGTCCGAGGACTTTAAAATGCTTAAATCGAAAGGAGCCTCGGTGTCGTTACCGAAACACTCTTACTGGTTCGACTTCTGGGTGTTCGTGCTCTTTGACATCGCTTTTTTCTTCGTCATGTACTTCATAGTCCCGTAAAAAGGTGAGTGGGAGGTAGCGCGGAGCTAGCAGAGGGCGGCTACGGAAGTTTCTGAACTTGTTAGCTTGCCCTCTTAACTTAATGAAAAGTGATTCATCTGTGAGGTAACTGTGTTGATTTCTCGCTTACTGAGGTGTCATTTAAAAGTTTGACTGTCAGGTGAACTTCTTAAAGCTCAGAAACTTACACACATCTGTTACATACACTGACACGCCGTGAGTTTGCCTGTTACAACATTTGTTAGAGAGCAAAGGACGTCACAGTGGTCACATTAGTCATTTTGTAAATATTCGTCAAAAACACAGATATTGTAGGTCTTTCACACTCAGACGGTGTTTGCATGTACACTCCATATAGCACTTCCTTAAGTTTTCCATATTGCGTAACTAACTTAGTGTAATACCCCCATTAACACCGGCCGATTGTTTACAGTGTAACTCGACCTATTGATCCAAATTATGATTAGAGACACTTACATTACTCACACTGATGTATTGCTCTGTCTAATACAGCTATGCATACAGCTCATGATGTTTGCTCTGAGTGTCTGAAGCGGTTGTGGTTTGTCAGGCTGCATTAGGACTGAGAGTGGACAGCATATTCTAAGCCTTGTAACAAACCGTGCATTGACCTGCCTCCTCTCCTCCCTCACAGACCTCACAGGTTTGCATTTGTTTTCAACTATGTTTCAGTTTAGTCTTTGAGGTCTGTGGAAGACTGCTTGAAAAATCACCAAATTCTAATTTTCTGTGTACCCACTGATTGATCAAGCAACTAATACATTCAAATCATATTCAGAGTGCCATATACTTTTTATATATGTTTGCATTAATTAGGCCTTTATAATGACCCACTGTGTGTTACTCCCTTTGTTGCCTCACATGAACGTAGAGTACTATGTAAGCTTATACAAACCCAGCAACACTCAGAGATGCCCTGCCCTCAGGCAGTACTTTAACCAGACATGTGTTATTTGTAATCTGTAATTTTCTTTTCCACATTCCTGTCACTTGCTTTGCTGTTCTTCAAAATGTTTAACAGTTGTTTTGTATGTGTTTATTTTAGTTAAAAGTTTATCCCCTGGACTCTGGAGCCTCAAGACATGGGAGTGTTGGTCCCGCCCTGCTGTCAGGAACACTAACCAAGCTTTGACTGAATTAACCCTGCAGTGTTGGATACAGCATGTGAAGCCTCCACAGCTTGGACCATGGAACTGAAACTTTTGTATATGTTGCATCCTGCTTCAATATCAGAGAACTGAACCACAGAGCTCCCTCCTAATGTGACCTGTTGCCAGTTGCTGAGGTCCGTCTTTGCTTGGGGCTGGATTTATGTTGTTGCCACAAGGAAGAGAAAAAAATAAATTATTTGTGTCTTTGGAAGGAGACAACAGCATCAACAGTACTTCAAGATGTATGTGTAATTTACAAGCCCTATTACAAGTATTGATTTAGATTTTGCCCAGTATGGAAAAAGGCCTGTTTTTTATTAAGTAGTTGAAGTATTTGTCTTTTTTTTTTCTAAAAAAAAATGCATCAGATTTTATTTAAAGTGTTTTGTCTCCAAACTGTTGCATCTAATCCTTGAAAGAAAAGATCAAATCTTGTGTGTGCATTCTGTCATAGTAAGCCATCTGATGGGCTGGTGCAGGTTCAGTTTGGACACTAGAAAACCAAAATTGTACTTTTGCACTTTAAAGAACTACAGGTTGTTATGGAGTGTGATTCCAGCACACAAAAATGTTGACTGCAAATAAAATGTTTTACCTGCTAAATGGTTTGATTTGAGTTTGGCACTGTATTTTATTTACAACATACATTTCCATTATAAAACGGGACCAAATGATGTTGAATTTAAGATGGAGGCTTATTGCCATTCCCTGTGAAAGTGAAATCACATTTTAGTAGTTAATAACTTGGGACACTTTGTCATCGCCACATAGCTGCCTACTGTGTAGCCACCCACAGGGTCCAGTGAACATTACTGTAGGAGCCAGGCTGTTCGGTTTCTGTTTTGTTTGTGTGTGTGTGTGTTTTGTGTCTATAAAGTGAGCTGGCATATTCAGCGCAGGTGCGCACGCTGGGAAGCCATACGGTTTTTGACCGTGCCATGACTAACGGTACAGGTCAGAGTACTATCTGATCTGATCAAGTTATGATTGAAACGTGTTGGTGTGTGTAGTGGACATCGGGTAAAGCGGTCTGTTTTCAACGGTTATGTGTAATAAATAAGCAACGACGAAAAGGAAACGTTTGTACACTGTGCTATGTTCATGCACTTTTACCTGCACCATTACCCTGGCACGCGTACAAGCGTTTCAGAGCGGCATGCGCAGATAGAGACAAAGGGAAGTCACTATAATAACTGTATTTTACTTGCTTTTACATCAAGAATGTACATTTAAAATGTCCATCTTTACACATCGATACTAAGTAATCTTTGCAATTCACATACCATTTATGTGAAGTACTATTTCTATTGAATTTGTGCACGCAATTGGATACTTTTATTTTGAAAACAAGGTACACATGTTTCCGTTGTGAAACAAGCTAACAACAAATAACCTGTAGCCAAGTGATGCTGCTGTGACTTGAATCTAACTCTCTCTAAATGATGGAAAAGACTGTCAGTTCCTCTCAGGTGGAAAACACAGGTCCGTTCTGGTCGAGTGTTTCCTGATTTTGTTGAGCAGCCAGCTATCTTATTTGCGTAGCGTCATTAGCTCGTAGCTAACAGCAGTAAGTAGCTAACTTACCCAACGTAGAAAGCGCTAACTGTGGGGATAAGGCAACATTTGATACATTAAAGCTATATTTCCCAACTCTTTGGCTAAATGGCTAACTAGGCTAAATTAGCAACGCTATGCTTGGCTGAAGGAGTCAAGCAGGGTGTTGCAGTAAGTTATTCTTTGACATATGTAGTGTACTACAATGTCTTGTGCTAGCAGAGTAGACAAAATGCAAGAGGCTATAACAGAAACTGTGAGGAGGCTAAACTCCAACTACGGCTACATAGAGCTGTTGCACAGGCTCATTTCAATAAATCAGAATAGCTTTGTAATATTTACTTAACTTCAGTAGTTCAGTTCTGACAGTGAAACTCATATTGCATAGACTGAAATATTTCATGTTTTTATTTCTTTTAATTGTAATGATTATGACTTACATTTAATGAAAACCCCAAATTCAGTAGCTCAAACAATTATAATGTAGTGGAAAAAGTTCACTTCTGTAACCTAATGATGTCACAGTCTAATCAGCTGATTAACTCCAAACACCTGCAAAGGTTTCCTGAGCCTGCTTCAGTTGCTGCACTATCATGGAGAAGACTGCTGACCTCCATCATGTTCTACTTTACTGAGATGCACCTGTAGAGCTAATGTATATCCTCACTGCATGTTCCATGACCAAGTCTGGCTTAAGTAAACTATGTCTGCTGCATTTGTTCTAGCCTCCTGCACTTTACAACAACAACACCTCTCAGCTGACATGCTGTTGTGTACTTTACTTCATTAAACAGTCAGTGAAGTACCTACATTTAACCCACATCCCTGTAACATTAAAGTCAGGTTTATATTTCACTCTAAATTGTTGCCACATTTATTATGTATAACAAATTAGATTAGTTAGATTAGAACTCTCATGTGTCAAATAAGAACAAAGGTAAATGTTTGGCACCACGCTCATCGCTTCACAGAGGCATCTTATGACCCTGTCAACTGCATGTCTGTGTTTTGACAGATGTGTTCCTGCCCCTGTCATCACTGCGGCTGCTGATCCCTCCTCTGCGGCTGCTGTCTGCAGCCATGTGGCAGGTGGCTCAGCAGAGGGACGTTCTTGATTATGAAAAGCTGGATGAGTTTGTGTCCCTGGTGACGGCCACAGTTCCAGACCTGCTGAGTCCAACACAACGAGGCAAACTGCTTCTCCGCCTGCGATCCAGAGTGAGTCTGTAGGTTTGAGCTGAGATCAAGAGACAGGAATCGATACAGATCATTTATTTTCTTGCTGAAGGGGCACCTCTGTCTTCTTTCCACATCAGATCATACTTGAGCTGTGCAGAAATGAGGAAACAGCCAACATTTTGTGTATACAGCCTCACCTAGAGCGAATCCGCCCACCAGGCTACATAGGGGTGAGTGTGAGCAGTGTTTTCAATGGCAGTGTTAGACTTCTCCAAATAACCAAGTCAGTGCTTTGTGTCATCGTCACATATACCACATGGCACATGGATATTATGCGTACACTCTTGTTTGGAGATGGTCCCTGTGAGTGACTGTATGTTTCAGAGTGGAGATGCAGAGGTGGATGCAGAAGAAGCCATTTTCATGGAGCTCATCCAAACTCTTCTGAAAGACCCAGCAGAACGGGAACATTTTTACCAGGCAAGTCATCTTCACATGGAGCCCCAGAGAGGTTTTTTATTTGTGTGTTAATTTCTGAAGAACAGTCATTTTGTCCTTTTCAGGAAGTTTTTCCTGCTGAATATGGTCTCAGCTATGACACAGACATGCAGCTTCTTGTCTGGGAGTTTCTTTCCAAACTGGAGAAGCTCCTTCCAGTGCCAGACCTTGGACAGGTATGATGTGACTTTTGTGTCTTGCACCAGAAGGTGGGCTGCCCCCGCCTTAACTATCAGGAGAGATAATTTGTAAATCTGCAAGGGCCTACTCCAGAAATGACCAATTTATTTATTACATCATCACTTCTGTGCTCAGATATCAGGCCCCAATTATTTAGAATAATTTATAGAGCAGACTAAAACTTGTCAAGTTGATAACTGAAAAATTTGGTTTGAGGTTTTACTGGTTGGTTTAACCCATTGTGAACTAGTTTTTATTGTAATTGTTTAACATAATCTCTGTTTTAACTACTGTTACAGAGTGCATTTATGAGCTATTCACCTGTTGACTTATTGTCTGCATGGTTGTGTATTTGAATGTATTCATATAAATATATATCTATATATATATCAAATATCCCCCTTAGAAAATACAGTGTTGATACTAATTGCAACTGTATTGATTGATAATTATTATTGTTTCTGATTTATGACTCATTTAAATCTGAGTGTATGATCAATCTTCGACACAGAGGTAACTTGTTGTTCTTGCTCTGTGAACAGACTGTGTCATGGCTGACCTCTGCCCCCTCTGTGCTGAAGGACTGCCTGCAGGCGCTCTCCAGCCCTGATGATCTCAGGTCTCTCCTGCAACACCACAAATGCCTTGAACACCTCACCGCACAAGGTAAAATAGACATGCTGCATGTTAAAAAGTAAAATCTACAGATCACAGTGTTGTAACTGTTGTAGTTAGAAGACATCATTTCATGGGACTTAACAGGACCTGTTCGTGGCTATTATAAAAATTACTTTTTATAGATATGACTAGTTCACGATGGGTCAAACCAAATATTCATAAAGAACATTTTGGGGAACCTCCTCAGAATCAGCATCAGTGCTGTGAGGGTGGCTGTGTGTTTTCTGAAGAGTCCCATCTGTATCAAATATGTGGGTTATATGTTATATGTAAAGACTCACCAGGTGTGTGAACAGTGACATTTCCACAGTGCCACTGAGCAGATGTTAGCGTGGGCATCTGCTTTCAAATATAGACAGCTATTGTCTATTGAGAATAGATCTCTATTGAGAAGAAGACATACACTGGAAATCACAGCCTGTGGAGATGTGGAGGAAATGTGGAAAGGCAGAAACACAACAGAACAATCAGCATGATATATCCTCCATATTTTCCTCAGGTACCACTGTGGAGATGTCCACCCAAGTGTTTGCCTGCCCCGAGTGTCCATTCTTCCACATGCAGGAGTCCTACCTGCTGCAGCACATCGAGCACAGTCACCCAGAGCACTACAGCAAAGTCCAGAAGGCAGCAGAGACGGTTCAGCCCCCCAGGAGGAAGGTCCAGTTCCCCGAGTTCCCAAAGCCTTTCCCCATCCACAACAGGCCCGACCCTCACACATGCCAGGAATGTGGCAAAAGTTTCACCCGTGCCTCCGACCTGACTCGTCACCAGCGCACGCACACTGGTGAGCGTCCGTACACCTGCAATGAATGTAAGAAAGGCTTCAAGAACTCCTGGGACCTGACCAGACATCAGCGCGTTCACACTGGAGAGCGACCCTTCCTCTGCTCCCAGTGTGGTAAACGCTTCACACAGATGGGTCTGCTCAAACTGCATTTCGAGAGAACGGCCTGCGGCCAGGCATGCAACCCTTTCCTGGACATAACCACAGAGGTTGTTGTATCAGAGGAGACATCAGAGAGAGGCGGCGGACAGTACAAATGCCAGAAATGTGGCGAGAGCTTCGGTAGCATCTTGGAGCGGCTGAGACACAGGCAGGGGCATGTGGTCAGGCGCCAATACAAATGCTCCCAGTGTGAGAAGATCTACAGCCGAGCGTCAGACCTAAAGAGACACCAGATGAAACACACTGGTGAGCGGCCATTTGCCTGTGAGTGTGGGAAAAGCTTCACCCATGTGTGGCTTCTGAATAAGCACCAGCAGATCCACACCAGGGAGCGTCCGTACCCCTGTGCAGAGTGCGGGAAGAGCTTCACACAGCTCCAGATACTCAACAGGCACCTTCTGACCCACAACGGTCAGCGGCCCTTCCAGTGCTCCCACTGTGAGAAGAGCTTCACCCAGCTGGCCAGCCTCACCCGCCACGAGAGGATCCACACCGGAGAGAGGCCGTACTCCTGCCCCACCTGTGAGAAGACTTTCCTCACGCAGGGAGAGCTGGGCAGACATCAGCGCAGCCACAGCAGCTTCAGGCCGTTCAGCTGCTCCCAGTGCCCCAAGAGCTTTAAAACCAAGAGAGCACAGAACGAGCACCTCAATACACACACCGGCGAGCGTCCATTTTCCTGCACTCGCTGCGGGAAGAGGTTTGCCAAGTCAACCTCGCTCGTCCGGCATAACCTGACTCACACAGGGGAGCGACCCCACCAGTGCTCTCAGTGCGAAAAGACTTTCCTCACCTCTGGAGAGCTGCTGCTCCACAAACGTATCCACACAGGAGAAAGACCCTATCCCTGCTCCCACTGTGACAGGAGGTTCAGGTGCTCCTCCGACCTCAACATGCATGTGCGCACACACACCGGGGAGAAGCCACACAGCTGTCTGTTCTGTAAGAAGAGCTTCTCTACATCCACGAGGCTCAAGAGACACATGCGCACACACATGGAGAAGGGCATGGTGGTGGAATCATTTCATCTTTGAGCTGTCAGAGCTGATGATGTAATGATTGTCATCATTAAAAAAAAAAGTCTGGGTCGATTCAATTGTGTTATTGATTTTCTAAATTGATTTTCATTAATTAAATGTGCTAAGTATGAGATGTGGGAATTGTGAGCATGAGTGCACGTGTTGTAAAGTGCTACACTAAACTTAATCCTCAGACTAAATGTAACCAAAACATGAGATCTGTCTGTGGAGAGGAACTCAGGAGGATGAATCAACCAGGACTTTTCCCCTGAAACACATCAACTAAAAAGTGCTTGTTAAAAATATAAAATTGTCTCATTATTGACAGGAAAAGAGAAAAATAAGAGATTAATGTGAGTAAATGTTGCTCTGGGCTTCGCTGTTAATCACTTCAGGACCCCTTGGGATCCTGACCCCAGAAACCTCAGTCCAGCACTTAAGTTTCAGTCAATTGAATTAATCGGCCACTGAAAATCTATCAATGTGTATGCCTAGGAAAAACAATGGGGGGGGGGCAGATGGTTGATAACATTCAGGTCATTGTGTAAACATTTAAAAGGGAGGAGAATGTGAGAGACAGACTTGAGTTTGGGTAGAGTAACAAAGCTGAACAAATTCAAGAAGCAAGGCAGAGCAGAGACTGACAGAGGGTGATGGGAGTTACAGACAGAGACAGAAGAGGAGCCGGAGGGTTCACAGAGGAACTGAGGAAAACCAAGATCCATAGATGTGATGAGAGCAGAGATGCTAAGGCAGCAAGTGCAGGCCTGTGCACTGAGGGGACGTTTGGTTTAGAATGGAAATGTACGAACAAGATGAAGAAACAGAAGAAAAAAGAGAGAGACAGAGACAAAAGGTCAGAGAACAAGATGCAGGAGAAAGAGAGGTCACAGAGATCTGTGGAAAAGAGAGAGAACTACAGACATATTGGCGATGGTTCTCCTGAGGAGGACCGCTTACATATCCAAGGTGAGCTCTTATATTTCTTATTTGTCATCATACTTTGTTTCATCTGTGTTGTTGATACGAAATCAGCAGTGTCATTAGATCTGTGGTGACTGATTACAGGCCTCTGTGTAAAGTGAAGTTTTCCATGTGTAATCCACTCAAGCCTTCAGAGCACATTGTTTGTAGGTTGGGATCCATGATGAGCTGCTCCCATGTTGTAGATTTGATCATACGGGCCACTTGATGATTGAGGCCTTTGACAGTGAGAGGGCTGGTGTGGTTAGTCATCAAAGCTCAGACAGTAAAGTACAACATGGTGTAGAAGACTACAGGCTGAGTCATTCATGGTGCTAATATAGTCCCATCTGTAATGCAGACATGAAAGGCATTTGGGGCCTTAAGACCAGTTTTTTCATGTGGGCTATTTATTCCTTTGATTAATTGTGGAACAAGAAATATAATTTGTGCTAATAACAGTTCCCAATTACATTTTGCACAGAGAAACACAGAGAGGGTCAAAGGACCAAACACTTGAAACAGCCCAGTTTTGTTGGGAAAGTACACATATGTTAGACATTTCATGGGCTCTGGAAATTTAGCTCACTTCATTTTTGATTATAAATGTTATCTCTGCTTCATACATCTTAAAAGCACTTAAGATTAACTGATTCTGGTTCTTCATTCTAAGACATTTTGTTATGTCTTTTAATACTGTTGTGCTGTTTTTGTCATTTTGATCCCTTGCATAGGTCCACCTCCAAACATTTTTGTAAAAGACTGTTCAAGGGTTGTTATTGTTGTTTTTTTAACACAAAGTTTGATACAATAGTGCCTGTATTCAAACTATCAAAATTAGGAAAATTAATATTGGCTCGTTTACGTTTTAAGGAAGCAATCCGAAGTGACTCCTTACATCATTGTTACCACGTGGTCGTCACATGGTTTATCATTACAACGCCAGATAATACTAGAAATCAAAATTCCCTCAAAGTTTCCCGCCGGAGCCCTTATCTGCAGGGACTTCCTGTCCCACCCACATTGACACATCGTGTCGCTTCCGGGTGGCCACACAAGACTCATCCAGCGAGTTGTCGTTATTTCAACGCTGTAAACAAAAGTTACTAAACGGTTTAGCCTCCGCGACACATCAGTCGAAAAGACATGCATATCAAAACAGGTAAGTTTGAACAACTTTTTCGATACATTTGGTAGAAATTCCCCACTTTCGCGGGTGTTATTTTGTTGTCTTGCCACCCTGTTAGCAGAGAGGCTAGCGGTATCGATAGCAGCCTGCTCGCCGCTTTGAATGGGGGGTTACGAAACTTTGACTCCGGCTAACATGCTAGCTAGCTTTGAATTTTTTGATGTGGTAAAAATGAAGCCATGTCCTCGACGACAGCTGTTGTTGCTGGGGTGTTGTTGAACTATATTAACCCTGTCGCAGCGGTAGATAAATAAAACCGTCGAGTTAAATTCGCCCTGCAATGACGCTGCTATTTGAAGTTTGCTAACACCGGTGCTGCACACACGGATAATAACATTTTGTCCGAATCGAAGAGAAGCTAATATGGCAACCAAGTTACACGGAGAATGGGAACTGTACAGTAAGTTTTCTCGGGATTTCTGTCACGTTGTTTCTAATGGGTTCGGGTGAACTACCTCACCCAGTTTATGAAATGTGGCGCTGAGGAGCGGGCACGGTGCTGAGGCCGTGTGTAGACACTGATCCTGAGTGTGTTGCTCTTACATGGGTGACCTGATAAAACCGCCAATCAGTGGCTTCACCCTTATTACCCCCCCACTAAGCGTTTACCAGAACCAAACCGAGTAAAGCTTCCTGTAAATACTGTATGAACCAGACATTCCGAGTGATCATGTGGCACAATCCCTATGTAAACACTATGTATTTTTGCGACTAACGATTATTTCTATTCATGAAAACATCTCGATCGGTGATTTGGTTTTTAAAATGTGTGATTCTTGAGAGAGGCTGAGGTTGAGTCTCCATGTTGTTTTAAGAAAAAATGCTAATCTACACGTTTGTGTTGTGTAGAGTCGAGCTTTGTTTTTGCTTGATTGTAATTTAAGTGGTTGCAAAAAAATGTGATTCGTCATGTCCACGATCCACTCATTCTCTGGAACAATTATCAATTTGTCATTTTAATACCATCAGCAGAAAGCAGTTCCGTGAGATGTTTTCACTCCAGCTGTTCCATTCTCTTCATTCAGTATCAGGTTGTCTTCTCTTTGTCTGTACAAGGAGAATAGGAAGCACTGTACAGGGAACTGTTGTTCTGACCAAACTCAGCTCGCACAGTGAAGTCACATGAAGATGTGTCCTCCACCCTTCATATTTGTTTATATGAAATTGTGCAAGATCACATGAACAAATGCCAAGTAAAGAATCATTATGTGTGGCCCCTGTTTGTATACACATTGTACAGACTTTAAGTATCTGGCATTTCTTAAAGCTTAGTTTATGCTCTCTATGGTATACAGAAACCCAACACAGCTGATATTTGACCATAATTTTGATCCTTCTCTTTCAGGTACATGGGAAGCCAACAACACTGTGTGTGAGTCCGATACCCTGTGTGACCCAGCAGTCCTCGTTTCAGCCACTAACTCCGAGCCTCATATTCGTAACCGCCGCCTGTCTCCCGGCTCAGGAAATTGTGGAGGTGGAGGAGGAGGTTGCATCTCTGGAGGTGACCAGCAGCCCCGGCAGCTTTCACCCGAGGGCGAACTAATCAGTCACACACACGGCTTCACCTACCGCAGGGAAAAAGAACGCAAGGGCCAGCAGCACAAAGGGCGCAGCCTCCGTAGGGAAAGCCAGAAGGGCGTCAGCCGTGCAAGTGAGCGACCACAAAAAGTTAGCCCCAAGGAGAGGTGGGTGGAGGACAGTCTGTCACTGCTCAAGCCCCCACCTGCCTTCCCGGTGCAGGACAGCCCCGCCAAGCTGCAGCCCGCTGTCAGCTACGCTTCCAAGGTGAAAGCGGGAGCGACAGGTGGAGGGCTGGAGGAGGACCGCCCTGCCATCGGTGTGCTGCTACAGAACCAGTGGGGGCTAAGTTTCATCAGCGAGGCGAGGCCAGTCACAGAGGGGCCCAACCCCAACCCCACTGCAAACACCCCCCCACCTCAGCCCACAGACGCTAAACAGTCAGAAGACCTACAGCTCGATACAGTTCTCACAGTCCAGGTCCCTGAAGAAACACCAGTCACTACCTCCGTCACCTCAAACACACGCCCAGAGGTGGACGAGAGCAATGGGAAGCTGCTGCTTAGCTGTCGCCATCTAGTGGAGGCTTTGAACTATCACAGTAGAGGTGAGTGTTAGGAGCTGCTTCGAGCACACAGGTTTATTTTCTAATTTGAAAATTGTCATATCGGTGTATTATCTCTAATTTTTCTTACTTTTCTCTCCTCAGAATGGAATGCTGCCTGCAACAGACAGAAAAGAGGTGAGTTGACTTGAATCAAGAGGGTGGTGCCACCACTCTTCATATGAAGCAGGTTTGAGCTTGTTTGGAAATGTAAAGATGAGTGTATATTTTGCAGTTTTGTCTCTTACATAGATGTGGGCTTTGGAAAGTAAGACATTAAGAGCATGTGTTTAATTTCCGGAACAAATTTGATCTGGAAGAAAATATGTATGAAAAGGCAGCCAGTGTGAGTTTGATCACTGTGAAGAACTGTTGTAGCCAACAACCTTCATGATTAATCTGACCAACTGTAATATACTACTGTCTTTTTAAATGTCTTTCTGTATTCCCCTTTGACATTGTTCTGTTGTTTGCTTCACAGATCCAAAAAGGATTATCTGGTATAAGGACACCCAGGAGCACCCAGCCTAGCAGTGTTACAAACCCAAAGTTCTATATAAACACATACAACACACGCCTACATGCACATTTAAAACATGTAAAGATGGACAACTTTTTGAGTCCCGTTCACACACACTGCACTCAGGATGATGTCTTCACGCAAAGCCACACTGAGACACTTTGGACTAACTCCTCTGAGATCTTACAGCAATGGACTTTTTTTAACGCCTTACAGAGAGCCTGCCTTAATTAATCCGACGTGTTTTCATCGCCTCTCATTACCGTTTTTAGCTTATGTGTAGAGCTGGTCTTTTTTAAAACAATCTCTGAGGAACTGTAAGTTAATTTTCCCCCCCTTTTTTGAAAGCTGCAGTTTTATCGAGCTTTTCTTTTTCCTCTGTAAAGCGAGTGGTCAATCAAGCACTTTGTTAAAGAATCTCTTGTGACCAATCCCTGTGTGCGAGAAACCCTCACTAGAGTGATTTACCCCCCCCCCCGATTATAAACAGAATGTCTCTTACCTGCTTGAGTTCTATGGTTCATGTATGCAGAGGACTTCTGTGTCCGTGTCTTCAGTTTACATAAGGGTGTAGTCAAAGGCACAGTTAGAGTTCACCCTTTACCCCTGTCAGATCTTAATGCTGTGTTCATTTCTTTGTTTTTATTTGGTTCCCTAATCAGGTGAATTTGTTATTCACACACCCATAAGGGATCTCACGTGTCCAGTATGTTGATTTTTGAAAAGAAAGTTTATTGAATTAAAAAAATGTACACTGGAGAAGGAGGAGAAATGTAAGTGAACGGTATTGCTCAATAAAGATGAATAAACTTGATGTTGAAGTTTCATTTCAGTCCTGTTTATTTGCTGCTGACAAAGTCAGAAGTCACATGTTTCTGTCAATGTTTCCTCGAGTGTGAGATGGCAAGGAATCTGTAACTGAAAATAAAACAGGACATGACCTTGGCAAACAAACTGCTCTGACAAATTGTTTAGACGCACAATAAATGAGTTTCTAGAGAAGTGAGGACATTAGTTTAATGACATGGTTTTGTCTTAATTGTCCTTTTCAGATCTAGAGCTGTACAAACAGTACTATCAGTCTGTCAGCCTTGAAGTTCCACACTGGTGCATCTGTGGATTCAGATACAAACTAAACACCATGTGAATTTAAGAAGAAAGGGTTTTGGCAATGAGGTGTGTCAAACTCAGGTTGAAGCCAAGGCTCCACCACCTCTAGGTGTTTCATAGGAGTGTGTAGTTCACATGTTCAGACCAAAATAAACCTCTTTCCTTTCCAGTATTTACAGATACCAAAGAGTGAAGTTCCCTCATCATTCTAAAGTAAAAAAGCTGGAGATATTCTGTCTCATACAGCCCATGAAAAGAACAAAAACAGCAATGACAATACCCTGTGACCCCCCCCCCCATCCTGTCTGTGGTACTCAACCCATTCCCTCCCACTGAAGGTAGACATCTTTTAAAGTGGAAAAACTCCCTGGAGCTTTTAGCAAAAGTTACCAAATCAGGAGAAATTGGTGCGTCTGTTTACGAGTAGCAGTGGTACAGTGGTTCACAGTGTTGCCTTAGCAACAAGTCTCTGGGTGTGACATCAGAACAATTAAAGTTGGGATTGTTTCTTTCCTGGTATTTGATGACAAAGTCAGTCAGTCTTCTTCTTGACACACAGAAACAACTAGAAATCTCACAACATCTGGTAAAAGCCTAACACTTAGTTTGACGTCCCCTCTTCAATGTCACATGCAACAGAGTCCAGGTGTACCACAGACCAGCTGCAACAACAGATCCAGCACCGAGGTGTTGTGTCTTTCAGCCAGCAGTCAGTCTCTCCACGTCACCTCCACCTCATCTGTTCTGTACCTGCAACAGGACAATCATTATGGGCTGATGGACAGATGGCACATTCGAGTTCCTTCTGCAGCTCTTACATCCATGATTCAGAACCTTTCTCATTCTCAAACACTAAGAAATTCTATTTAAGTGAAATGACCATAAGTAATCTTTTATAGTTGGGTGACCTTGAAAGCAACATGGAGCCAATTCTGATTAATGCTAGATCATTAAATCACAAAGTTGCTTCATTCAGCACAGATGCAGACAAACAACAGCAGAGCGTAGAGAGACAGCCTAAGGTGAACTTCACCTTTGTGTAATCCATGAGTCCTCCAGCTCCGTCACCTGACCAGACCTAAACATCTCCCAGCCGGCCTGAGCTATCATCGCTCCGTTGTCAATGCAGAACCTGTGGCAGATAATGAACAGTGTGTTATCTGGACTGAAACTGGAATTCAGTGTTCCCAGCTATTTTGGGAAATCAGCGGTGATGGAGAGAAAAGAGGAGTTTGCTTGCCTCACTCTTTCATACAAAGGTCAAATATTCTTATATTCACACCAGGGTTTCTGCCTGTTAACTCTTTTATACACACTTTACAGGCCATTGCCTTTTTAGATGGAATCACTGAATCTGTTGAGAGCTGGAGTGTGTTTCTTCTGTTTGTATTTTTCTGAGACAAGGTCATAGTGGTTGTAGTGACTACAAAAAAAATCAGCCAGGGAGGAGATGAAAACAAATTTGAATGATTACAGATGTGATTTGAAGTAAATTATATCAGAAATGCTGAAGCTGAAGTTTGGTATTTGTATGCTGTTTGAAACACCCACACTATACACACTTTGTAGGGTGTGTTGTTAATCCAGTGTTTCAACACCTGACCACTGAAAGCCACAGGACCTGAATGTAGAGTCACAGTTCTATGTTAATTGAATGGGAGTTCAAGTTTCAGTGCAGAGAGAATGTGAACCAAAACTCTTTTTGTCATTTCAATGTAAATGAAAGTGATTGCTGAGTGTGGATGGACTGGTTTACCGTTCATCAGTGGCAAACAGCTTGGCTCCTCGCTCCTTACACATCACCCCCATCATCTCCTGGAGACGCAGGTTACCTGCAGAGGAAAGCACAGCTCTGACATGTCAACACAGATGGTGAAGAAATGAGTCTGAAGTTGGTCTCCTCAAGGAATGTTTTTGAATCCGTCATGGGATTAGCCTTTAAGATACTGGTACATTTGTCTTTCAGACATTAAACCTAGACATCTTCAAGTGGCAGACATATAATGGTAGAAGGCAGAACTGTTCAGCTGAGAGTTGAAACGGAAATGACAGTTTATGGACTGATTAAATCTAAACATGCAAATATTAAATGGTTTAGATTTAATATGTATATGTTACACTCCAATAAAAATTAAGTTGTTAAATTCCAGTAAAGCTGTTAAATTCCTCTGTCAGTACAGAGAGCCAAAATTAGCATTAGCACAACCACAAACACTGTGTTAGCAGCAACATAAATAAATAAAAGACGCTAACTATGCTAACTGTTCTGATGCTGAGTCTCTTTATTTTTTTTTCGGAACAAAAACAGGAAGACTCAATGTGCTGCTGCTAATCTGATGACCCCTTAGCACAGTTAGCTGAATTTCAGGAATGACAATATTTATATATTGTGTACTTGCAAGTTACTTCTAACAGAGGAAAAAATGGTTGGTCTGTTCCTTTAAAAGGCAAAAAACCAGCCCGTAGACTCACTCTGTGATTTCACAACTGTAGATATAGTGTTTAATACAATAGTGTACAGAGTCTCTCAGGCTCCTGTATTGTACATCTGTCCCTGTATGACTGATAAACTCGAGATAGAAATCCTTTTTCCTGAAGCACTGCAGCCTGGGAGATAACAGATGAGACCCAGACTGGTCCACAGGCACAAATAACATCAACAGTGTGTATTTTTAACAGGGGCTGCATTTTTTCCTTGAACCATCCCTTTCTGATCTGTACTTACAGCCCACACCCCCGACGATGAGGACCTCTTGGGAGCCGCAGTGAGCCATGGCCCTCTCTGTGATCTCCACCAGCATGGAGAAAACTGTTTCCTGCACAGAGAACACACTCAGTTTGATCATTTAATCATTATAGCTGCAGCCATTAGTTGATTAATCACTTTAGAAAATTAATCAGCATCCATTTTGATGATGGGACATCAACCTTGTTCTCATTTTGGTCCAAATATATATATCAACATCAAAACAGAAGAAGCTTTTCAGGTGCTGAGTTCTATGAGGAGTGTGTTATGAGGCCTTGAGCTTTAAAGAAGCTGTGGGGGCCACAATATGGTGACATACTGGCAAGAAATACACTACTAATAGTGTACGTGGTGATTAAACCACCACCCCCCACCACCCTCATCTGGACCAAGTGGAGTGAGTACATGAAACCTCTGAGGTCAGATTTAGTTGGGTTTGGGCTAGGGTTGAAGTATGACCTGAACTGTTTTGTTCTTCATTTTCCACCTCAGTGATGTTGGAGCTGAAAACTGCCCATGCTCATGTGTTTTTAAAGTAGAGAAATGTCTCTACTTTAAAAACACAGAGAAGATGTGGGGGCCTCAGAGCTTGAGGAGTGATTTAAGGCCAAGGTTGTCCACAGAAAATCAAAGCAAATACAAGTTTTGCTCGTTATAAAAGAGCAAAAAACTTTTTCTGTTCTTTTGCAACTTTGCTGCTGAGTTTTGTTTTGTAACTTCGTAAAAATTGTATAGTATGGACACAAGACGCATAATGTGCCTCTTGAACCACTGGTCAATATTGGTTGTCATTATTCCAAGGACACGTCAGAGTTTCAGTGCAGCAGTGTAAGTACAGGACATTGCAGTGGACTCAGCAGGAATCAGAAACTTTAAGCCTGAAAACAGCACTGTGTTACAGACTAAGTGGGTGTTGGTCCTCAGTACCTGCAGTGAGAAACACAGGTCCTCTGCTGTGCACTGATCAGAGCTTAGCATCTTATGAGCAGCCTCCTGTGAAATATAACAGACAAGTGAAGCGCTAGAAATCAAACTGCGACAGAATTAGTTTAATTAACATCCACACAGTGAGGAAACTGGACTGTAAATCACATCTCACCTCAATGTAAGACAAGATCCCAGAGAATGAGACGTCCATTCCTTTCACTGTGTACGGTAACTCCACATACTGACTCCCTCTGAGAGCAAATATGAAACACATCTCAGCTGCTTCAGGGAAGCTATTCTGTTACAAATATTAATTATATACATATACTACCACTCACTTCTTGGCCATCTGCTCTATGTTGTAGCCTGGACTGGGGTCATTGGAAATCTGAGTTGAGACACAGTTGAGGGTAGAAATATTAATATACACACCTCAGATTGAGAAAAAGACAAAGCACTGCTGTAATGACAACAAAAACTATTCAAACCTTTATAACTCTGGCAAACCTGTCCAAACAGTTGCCAACTGCAATGTCGATGGTCTCACCAAATATCCTATACCGCCGCTCTGAGTATGCAATAACCTGCAACACACAGACCAGCAGTATAAATACATCTGTATCTAATCATTGACTTGGACCTGATGTGTTTCAGGTTGCCAGAGAAAGAAACCAACCTGTGTGTTCCCCCCACTAACATAAAGCACAGTGGGGTTGTTGGCTTTGGTGATGAGTCGGCCCATCTCTATGTGTCCGATACAGTGATTGACGCCGAGGAGCGGCTTCCCCCAGAGCTGTGCAACTGTACGAGCCACCAGAGCAACCGTCACCAAGGGGGCACCCATACCAGGACCTGACAGAGAAGAAGAGAAGGACCAAGGTTTTTCTCAACAGAACATAACAGCAGCCTGTTAGTTTGCACTCTACTCTACTGTGACATGTCAAACTCTTTTTGCCTTAGAGCCATCAGACGTGAGGAAGCTGCCTCACACAGAGCCAGGAATGCAGTAAAAATTTTGTTTACATGAGGTGAGTGGAGAGTTTTAAATTCCTATTATAGTCTGAATGTCAAAGAGAAAGAACTAAAAGTAAACTTCTTAACAAACTGAATCTAAACAACAGATAGAAAATATAAGCAGCCTCACTGTCCCAAATGTCCCTTATTAAAATCAAATGTCAAATTGGTCATTATACTCTATATACTGTGTGTTTGCTGGCAAGTAGAGCAGAAGTAAACTTCCAATTACAGCCACGCAGTTCAAAATGCACATTAAAAACCCAGTCACTGGAAGACGACACAGAGCAGCCTCCTCCAACATAACTAACAAAGTGACGATAAACACTGCTCAAATCCAAAGTTATGTGTGCTGGGCCATGTTAGTTTCACTCCTGGTCCAGATCTGACTGTTTTCCCTTATATCAGACAAGAATATGTCAAGAACAGGTGCATGATATCTACAGTAAACCTTTGGATGTTACTGTGCTGTGGAGAAGAAAGTGGATTTTAATATTTCATAGCTCAGTGGGGAGTGGAAATTACAAGTGTGGAATATATATGGTATATCATGTTACTGAACTATGGAGAGATGTTTATGGCGGCCTTAGAGAAATCTTAGAAAGGTCAGAGGTCAAAGGTCAAGCCAGTCTGTTACTCTCTCTGTCTTAAGGCAAATACTGGGAATATCTGAGGTGTAGAATTTAAGAGTGACATGGATGCAAACTTGTAAAACATGTAAAAGTAATAGATTGTCCTCATTCTGACAGACGTCTGGCAAGTTCAGTCACGCTCACAGGGTCCTGTGTTACCTTTGGTGTACGCCACACAGTCAACATCTGCAGGCTTCAGCCCTGCTTGCTCTAGCGCCTCCTTCAGGACAGTCAGTATGACACCACGGTGATGCCGGGCCGTGTCACTTGGCATGAATCCTGATGGATAAAATAACACGTCATCACCGTTCATGCACAAGACTGTGGGATTTTGATAAGAGCTCTGATGAGGTGAAGTAGCTTCAACAGAAATCTATCTTGCCTTGACCAGGAGGTGTGATGTATGTCCTTCTCGGGTTGGACAGAACTTCACCATCCCTGATGATTCCTATGCCGATCTTATTGGCACTCCCCTCAAACCCGATCACTACAGTCATGGCTGCTGGATAAGAGTTTTTAGAAAAGAGGAAATACAACATGCAGTGAACATCAATGTTTTCTTTCAGCAGCAAAGAGTGTTTCACATGATATTTCCATTTAATTATCTAAGTTAACTAAGTAGTTTAATTTTATACAGTAGTTAAGCATACAGCAGCAATCACTGGCTAACTGGAGGTTGTTGCTGCTTTATATCTGCAGCATTGATTTTCACTCAGCTTGACTGGCAGTACAGTGAAGGTGAAGGAGTGGCAGGCTGTGTGACATTCACAAATACTTAAGAGTCATTTATTTTTGCAGTTTTCCAGTTTGCTGGAATGAACCACACTAAAAACACATTTACCATATTGGATGTTTCACCCTCCAAGTATCTAATATTAAGCTATCTGCTTTAATAATGAGCCTTGAAATTCAGAAAGTTCAAAAATATATATCAAATCAGGTGCCAGTTTGAATTTGCTTGAAGTTAATCTGTTGGGAAAGTGACGGCCCAACTTATCAAGCCCCTTGTTGAAGAATCAAAGACTTTTCTCCTTTTGAAAAGTTTAATTTGTAAAAGAAAGAACTGCTCTGCCTGTTAAAACGTTTCTCTGCCAGGTAAACGTAACCCTGAGTTGTTTAAGCTCAGACAATACAGATTAGTAACAGACTCGTCTTGAATGTATGCATCTCATGCTGTGTAACCAACTGTCACCCTGCTCAAATCCAAAGTTATGTATTAAGTTACAGATATGTTACTAAATCAAAAGTATGAAGTCTAAACTATGATTTACTGAATCAAACTTTTGACACATAACTTTCAACTATTATAGCAATGTGTGCATATTTAAAATATAATAAGGTATCATTTTGAATGACCATCTCTATTTTTTATGCATGCCAGAATTTCTAATCGTTTTCCTGGTAGAAATACGCTGCCATAGTGGAGTGCAAAATTTACTAAGTGCTATTTGGTGTAGATACTTGTGTTTTGAAAGTTTTTTTTTTTTTAATAACATGTGGACATTGAATTCTAAACAATACTTCTAAATTCAAAAGAGACAATACATACAGGAGCTGTATTATATTATATTAGCACATACAGTAACCATACGATATATTCTAACCAACATTAATTCAAACTAGACTTTACATAACATTACACTTTACCAAAACCAAAATAAAGCATCTGGTGCAGCTGTGTTGCTGCTAAGCTAGCACTGACAGCACACTGCCTCTCTAAGCTAAGTAGCTATCTTACATTAGGGCTCCGCAGGATAACAAAATGAGTTTACCTAGCTATTCAGTTTCCTTCTGTTGCTCACATTAATCCAGAGTCACCCCGGTTAAACTTTAAAACTGCTAGTTTTCCAGCTTCGGCTAACTTCAGTAGCCTAACTCCTCCATATGCACCCCGGAGGACCCACGCTGCCGCCGAGGAACTCGCCTGAGCTAAAGTCTCGTGTTACATTGGTTTTACTACAGCAGCTTGTTGTAACATCGTGATGTACGGCACAGCGGCGTATGCTCGGTGTTTTTAATCATGTGTTAAAATGGCTAATTATAATGTAGCTTTTTGACATTTGTATTAGGCACATTCTGGGGCAGTCACTAATCACAAGCACGTTGTTAGAAACCATTACTGTGCTTTGTGTGTGTGTGTATGTGTGCGTGTGTGTTTGGGGGAGTGACTGGGAAGCTGCACTTCTCTGATCTTGTGCATCCTGTTGTGAGAGTACAAGTAAGATTATTTGCATGTTCCTTTCCTGTATCGTAGTTCAAAAAGAAAACGCTAACGATATTAACCGAATTTGCATCTGTAGATGAATCAGATAGGATGTGTGGGAACTCAAGTTAGCTGGCTGCTCATCCTCCATTGATTCTCAGAGCAGGCCGTCTGCTGCAGGCTCCCTGCTCTTTGTCACAGACAGGATGCTAGCATTAGCTTAGCTTGCTATTAAACTTGTAGTTTGACTTGAAAGCTGTTAGCTAGCTTCTGTAGCTGGAGATCTAATGCGCTCGGTTCATGTGCTCTCGATCTTTCACCGGCTTTTCTCTAATCCATGCGTATATACGATTTAATGCGCGTGGCTGCATGACGACGCCGCCGCCCCCCCCCCCCCTTTGTGCATTTCCTCGTTTCTACCAGAAGCTCACTGGGCTTTTCTCAAGCTAACGGGCACCACATGCGCTGGTGAAGTGAAGTCGACGCATTTAGTAACACGATGATTCAGACGCGCTAAGAGCTGAATGTGTTTCCTGCACATTGGGCCAATATCCGAAGGCCAGCACTCCAGTTTACACTCACGTCTCAGTATATGTTGAAGTTGGGTTCCATGGAAGTTAATGGACACAGGTGGACAAAGTTTCACAATTACAACAACATAAGTAAGTTTATTGTGGATGAAGATATAGTTGGATATTTTGGCTGAGAAACTGAAGTGGAGTGGAGTTTCTATTACACAGTCAGCCACAGCTCTCCTGTAACCTGATATAAGAAAATATAACATATGGTGGCATGTCTTATAAAGACTAACAGGTTGATGTATCCATTTGGTTGTGGATATCAGTATAAGAAATCCTGTATCAGTCTTTATCTAGTGGGCACCATAGACTCTTAACATAAATGAGACTGTAGATTTTCACTGGTCATGACAGAAAATCATCCACTCTGTTCAAATTTAAGCAAATACATCTAACAAGTGTTTCTGTCATCAGGTCATTTGTAAGTATATGTTTCCCCCAATAATCAAATTATAATATATATAAAATACTATAAATGATTAATAAGTAAAGCCCCAGAACCCAAGATAATAAACTGAAATGTCCTTTGTTGTTCGAGCAGCAGCCCACACTTCAAAGATGTATCTGCAATTATACAGAACAATGATGTGTGTCAGTGCTACTGTAAGAACCTGCACATTCTATATCTATAAGTTGCACTTCTAACTGTACAGTTTCACTTAAATTCTTCTTCTGTTTTTTCCAGCGGCGTGTGTGTTGTTGCGTGTGCGTGTGGTGTGTCTGCGTGGTGTGTTTACAGCCAGAGCCAGTTCAAGCATGAAGCGGGGAAAGAAGGCAGAGGAGGCGGCTGCTGATGGGGAGAATGACACCGGCACTGGTATTACAGCATACATTAACACACAGCCAGAAACCTGCTGCCTCCACACAGTAAAGGGTCCTATTTAATACCAACTTTACATTTTTAAACATTTATCTGAATTTACCCCACAGCTGCTGCAAAGAAAGCAAAGAAGGCCAAGGAACCAGAGGCTCCAGTACTGTATGAAGATCCTCCTGACAAAATGACCAGCAAGGATGGACGAGAGGCCAACATGAAGATCACCTCCTGGAATGTGGACGGGCTGAGGGCCTGGGTGAAAAAGAAGGGCCTGGATGTGAGTTCGCAGTGACCCATAGAAACATCAGTCACTTACCAGACTATATAATTGTTATGCACTCTCACATTTGTGTTCTTCCTTCCCAGTGGGTGCGTGAGGAGAACCCAGATGTTTTGTGCCTGCAGGAGACCAAGTGTTCGGAGAAGGACCTCCCTTCTGAAATCACCTCCATGCCTGAGTACCCACACAAGTACTGGGCTGCCTCAGATGACAAGGGGGGTTACAGTGGTGTGGCCATGCTCTGCAAGACTGAACCCATCAAAGTGACCTATGGCATTGGTGAGTGGTGTTTTATTATTAAGAAATGATAGACCTGTACAGCAGACCTCTGGTGTTCCATGTAGAGATGCACCGATCCAGCTTTTTCAGTCCCAGTGCTGATACAGATCCCTGGGCTTAGTGTATCAGCCAGTACCGAACCAATACCACTGTTGTATTAATAAACTGTTTACCTTGCCATGTGGAAGACAGTGAAGGCATCAGGCTTGACTTGTGACATTACTTTCCTAACGTTGTTGCTCTGTGTTCGTTGTCTACCTGCACGCTGCGCCTGCTGCTGGTGTGTCACAAACATAGAATTGAAGTGAATAGATCGGCATCATGGCTCAGCCCCATTATGCGATACCTGATCTAGCTATTTAGTCAATATCTGGGCCAATATCTGATCTTAATGTCAGATCAGTGCATCCCTAGTTCCATGAACAAATGACAATTGATCCTTTTTAAGCATTCAAATGTTTGGAAATTGCACAATATCATGTGATCAATGGAACTGCATATGATTTTGGGAGATGAAGGTTGTACTGATTAAATACATGAGCTGTAACGTGTTAATTTTGTTTCCTTTGGATGGTGTCAGGTTAGCCATGTCCTCCTGCTTCCAGTGCGTGTGCTAATTATTCGAACAATAGAGTGAAACTGTCAGTTACATATTGCACAGCTGCACAGACATGTGTCTTTACACCTACAGAAGAAATGACTTAACTTAATCACGGTTCAGTATTCGACTTCAGTTGATAAGTAAATTGTCTTTTTCAACTCTCCAGGCAAAGAGGAGCATGACAAGGAGGGCCGTGTCATCACTGCTGAGTTCCAGAACTTCTACCTGGTCACTGCCTATGTGCCAAACGCCAGCAGAGGCCTTGTGCGCCTAGATTACCGTAAAACCTGGGATGTGGACTTCCGGTCGTACCTGAGTGAGCTGGACATGCAGAAGCCCCTGGTGCTGTGCGGCGACCTCAACGTCGCTCACCAGGAGATCGACCTGAAGAACCCCAAGGGCAACAAGAAGAATGCCGGCTTCACCCCGGAGGAGCGCGAGGGCTTCAGCCAGCTGCTGGAAGCCGGCTTCAGCGACAGCTTCCGAGAGCTCTACCCCGAGCAGACCAACGCCTACACCTTCTGGACCTACATGATGAACGCCCGCGCCAAGAACGTGGGCTGGAGGCTGGATTACTTCCTGCTGTCGTCCTCCTTGCTGCCGGGCCTGTGCGACAGCAAGATCCGCAACCAGGCGATGGGAAGTGACCACTGCCCCATCACCCTGCACTTGGCTGTGTAGGTCACTGTGGGCAGCGGCCGCCACTGTTTTTCTTAATATTCCTGTTCTGACCTGGCTCACACTATCATTTCTGTTGCTCTGTCTGAGGGAAGCAACATGTGCTTGTGCAGGGAGGTCTTATATGTGTTGAAATCTCTCATGGATGAAGTTCTGTCCAACCTCATCCATCCTGTAAAGTCAGCAGTAGCTCAGCTGTCTGGTACTTTTGTCTTTTTGAGATGAAAGTTTCAAAACATTACTCTGATATAAGACATAAGGTCCACTTGTCCTCTCTGTAATTGATCTTGGCAACACTAAAAACCAAACGAACGATGTCTAAGCTCATTTCCTGTCCCAGCTGTGAGACTGTTCCAGTGTGAGACACAAACCAGTTTTTTCATGTCACTGTTACTGAAATTAAAACTACTGCTGTTCAGAGAAAATGTATTTTTGTTGTAGCACAAAACCTTTTAAGCCTCCTTTTCCCATGACCAGTGTAAAATTTTACTGTTGTAAAACTTGGCCCATTTCTCAATAAAGACTGAGTTTATGTAGAAACCTTTTGTTCATTCTTTGAAGGTTTTGAGCAAAATGAGACAAATGTTCACAATACGTCTGAGAGACGCACTTCTCTGCTTATTGTTGTTTAATTTCAACACAACCATGAACCGAGACTCAGTCATGGAAAAAAAAAAACAGGACACTGAAGAGGAGCCTGTGCTTGCTTGCTTCAAGTTTACTAGATACAGTTAATAGCAGGTAACAAAGGAGGGAGAGCCAAAGTAATGCTTCTACAACTGCTTTAACTGTTTAAACTATAATCACATTAAATACATCTTTTCAAAACAATAAAGCAATGGCTGGATTTATTTGATAAGTTGTGTGAAGTACTGATCTGTAGTCAGTTGACTGTTTTCACCTCTATCACTCCACAGATCAGTGGAGTCAGACAGGGTAACACATTGGTTTATTGGCATGAAGGAATACTGTGATTCAACCTTTGAAAAGTGGGGTTCCAAAATAAAGGCCTCTTTGAGCAAAACGCTGAAAATTTTCAAAATAAAGCAAATACTTCAACTGATATCAGCTCTTCTTCTACAGCACATTTGCTGCTGAGCCGGCACACAACAGCTCCTGCTGCACGCTGACACATTGACCACAGATCAGTCCTTCACACAACCTCAACTATCACTTAAATCTCCAGATCAGTGAGTTCCAAGTCCTGCTTCCCTACATCAACTTCATGTTATGCGTTCGTTGATGCATTTTCAGATTGTACGACTGTCTGAATCCCTTCCCACATTCTACACAGAGGAACGGTTTTTCCCCTGAATGCGTTCTCTGGTGTCTTTTAAGGCGGTTGGCGCTGAGGAAGCTCTTGTCGCACTCGGTGCAGGAGTAGGGCCGGACTCCGGTGTGGTAGCGCAGGTGGATGGTGAGGTAGCAAGACTGGGTGAATTTCTTGCCACAGTGAGGGCACTGGAAGGGCTTGTGGCCCGTGTGGAAACGCTCGTGCTTGAGGAGCTCAGCGTGGGAAAAGAAGCCCTTTCCACAGTCGGAGCAGAGGTATGGCCTCTCTCCTGAGTGAGTCAGCTCGTGTCTGATCAGAGTCGCCTTGTAGACGAAACTCTTGTCGCACTGCGAACAGCTGAAGACGTTCTCCCTCGTGTGGCAGCGCTCGTGCTTCTTCATGTTGCGTTCCCTCTTGAAGCTCTTGCCGCAGAAGGAACACATGAAGGGCATCTCCTCGGAGTGGATCTTCATGTGGCTCAAAAGACCGCCCTTGTATAGGAATCCCTTGCCACACTGTGTGCATGTGTGTGGACGCTCCTTCTGGTGGATGCGCTGGTGTGCCGTGAGAGCAGCTCGGTAGGCAAAGCTCTTTCCGCAGTTGCAGGAGTGAACTCTTTCTTCCTGGTGCGTCTGGAGGTGCCTGTTGAGGTAGCTGGCACAGCTGAAGCCCAGCTCACAGTGGGGGCATTTGTAAGAACGCTCCGCCTTGTCGGCATCTTCGGTGTGGGTCTTCAGATGCCTCACCAGTGCTGATTTCCAGGCGAAGGCACGGCCGCACTCTGAACACAGGTACTCGCCGTTCTCCATGTGGCTGCTCTTGTGTTCCCTCTGAGCCAGCAGTGATTTAAAGAACTCCCCACAGATCAGACACTCGTACTTGCGTCCAGTCTTGTGCGTCTGCTTGTGTCGCTCCAGTGACTGTTTGAAGGAGAAACGTCTCCCACACTGGGAGCACAGGAAGGGCTGCTCGCCTGTGTGGATGCGCTGATGGGCTTTCAGCAGTGACTGGAACCTGAAGCTCTTGTCACAGTCTGGACAAGTGAAACGTCCTTCTTCATCAGTGAGAGGCTGCAGGGACAGGTTGTCCTCCTCAGCCTCAGAGTGAACGCTGTCGATGTGCTGCTGCACCTGCACCTCATCTGAATGATGGAAGGAGCACATTGGACAGGAGAAAGCAGCTGATGAGACCTCCACTGCAGAGCCTGGGGGGAAAAATGAAATTAACAGTCTGCTAAAAAAAAAAAAAAAAAAAAAAAAAAGGTGAAATCACATATTTGTATTTTGTACTTTCATGTTTGTTAACTTCCATTAAAAGATTTTCAGGTTGTGACACATTACAGGCTCAAAATGAACTGAAATGACCTGTAATGACACAATCACTATTATATGAAACTAGAAACAAAATGACATTTAAACATCACCACAGCAGAGTAAGAGATGTTTTATTGGATATCAATGTGGCTGTGAAACCACAAGCCTCAGTAGTTTAGACCAAGTCATTTGACTGGACGAGACATTCATGAGTACTGATATGTAAAACAACAGCAACAGGTATCACAGGCCTTCTATTAACCATTAGCATATTAGCTTTATCTTAGACCAGTGGTTCCAAACCTTTTCCAACTCAGGGCCCACTTGAACATCTCAAACATGTCCACGACCCAAGTGTCTGAATTATTTTTAAAGGAATATTTTCAACTTATTTAGCTTAAGTGTCATTCTGGTTATAGACACATTACTGAATGATTTTTACAAATTAATTGAAATAACTGAAATTTTATCAAATTTATTTTCAACAATTAATAGTATAATTATGTGTAAATTCATTTGTCTCCAACATAAAAAATAATGAACACTCACTCCCATCACTGTCCTTGGATAAGACCATGGATGAGCCATAAGAGTGCTCTGCACTGCTGAAAGGAAACAAGAAAGAACATGAGATGCTTTGATCAACATAATTCAAGTATGGAATGTTGCAATAACGACCTGTGTGTAAACCTGCAAATTATTGTCATGGTACAAAGATAACAGAAGTAGAAGTGAAGGAAACAATATGTGAGACAGGACACATCAAAGATAATAAATAAGTCCAGATGTGTTTACCAGCTCAGAGGTAAAGGCTTCAGGGCTGGAGGGTCCACCTGGCTCGTCTTCTTTCTCTTAGTGGCCATGTGCTTCTGTAAGTTTATCACCTGAATCTTCATGGTCGGTTTGCGTTTGCGCCCACTTGTGCGGACTTTCGTGGAGGAGATGTGTTGATTGTTGAGTCCAGGGAGCAGCCCTCCGGACTCACTCTGAACCTCTGCAGCCTCTGGATCCTCATCACTGTTATCCTCTGCTCCCATCTGGCAGTCGGGCTTCACCACCTCAACAGCATCCTCACACACATTTTCATCACTTATTACAAACTCTTGCTCATCTGTTTCTGTCTCTGTGAGCTCATTGGCGCCGTGGTCATCCATGTGAGTTTTTAGGTGCTTTGCAAGTGCCAGCTCCCATGTGAATTTCCTGTAACATTGCTTGCACGAGTAAACGCCGTCTTGCATGTGCGTTTGCTTGTGCTCTGTGCGGGCGGATAAAGAGCGGAAGGTCTCACCACAGATGACACAGTCGTACTTGCGGCCGGTTTTGTGCGTGTTTTTGTGCCGGTCGAGGGACTGTCTGAAAGAAAAGCAGCGGCCACAGTCGTTGCAGCGGTGGGGGCGCTCACCGGTGTGGATGACCCTGTGGGCGATCAGCGAGGAGGCGAACTTGAACTTCTTGTCACAGTCTGGGCAGTCATGAGGTCCTACAGAGACTTTGTGTTGGGAAGAAGCTGCATCGTCCTTGTTGGCTTCTGGGTGGTTGTTTGTTAAACCACTTTCATCCATTTCTTGTGTGATCTCTACCCCTACATTACCAACTTCATCCTCCTTGGTCATCTCCACAGGAAGCACCTCCAGCGAACCTTCAGCCACCATGCTGCCGTCTGTGCCTTCATAGCAGTGGCCTCCCATTACCACCTCGATATCCGTGCTTGTCCCTAATTCAACCTCTGCATAATCTGTCACTGTGATTATTTCGACTGCCACATCATCCACAAATGATACGGTGTGTGTTTGATCGCTGAGGCCTTGCAGTGAATCTGACTGGTCAGGCTGTTCTGTAGTTTTTGCCACTCTGCTAGGGAGAGGTACAGAGAGGGAGGAGAGGATGCTGTCGCCCATGCTGGAGGGTGGAACTGCACAATAAAAGACAAGAGTGAAATAAAAGTCTATGTAATACACCTTCACTGATAAACAACAGTGGTTACAGGAAGTGACTTACCATGTTGCTCTAGATGCCTGAGGCGTCTGTGGTGCTGGAGTAAATTATTCATGTCTGTAGGCTCAGAGACTGACTGAACACAATCCTCCAACACAGAGCACTCAGCTCCAAGCCAGGAGGCAGTCTGTGAGAAACAGATAAAAACCTCAAAAACATAACACAAGACACTTTTACACATGAATACTGTATGTGAGCCACAAGTTACACCAACACCTCTCACCTGTGTGAGGTCAGGAACTGGCAACAGCTGAGCCAGTCGACACACAAACTCCCAGAACAGAGTCTGCAAATCACTGTCATAGAGTGCTCCATACTCTGCAGGGAAGACCTCCTGAGAAAGATGAAGAGACACCAGAATGAAAACTATTTCACTGCCTCCAGATTCAAGGCAAAAATCAGGTGGGTCCACTATTTCCTCAGCTACCTAAACACACTATTATTTTAAAGATTCATGAACAATAAATATGGCTTTTTTATCTGCCCAGCAGATTTAAGTGTGTTTGCTCTCGGGCCAGTCCATTAGATGGCAGACCAGACCATATTCAAAAGATAATTTTGAGAGTTTGACTGATAAAAATAATCTGATCGGAATTACTGTTAACTAGTAACTAATAATTAACTAGACTGGTGTTATTTGTTGACTGGACTACAACAGCAGCATCAGTCATAATAATGTAGCTGACTGCCTGACTGGCTAAGTGATTATATTTCCACCACTGGTTGGCTGAGTGCCTCGTCACCCATGGTTGGAGGTTTTAGTGCAAACTATTTCATTTTAAGTAAACAAAGCTGCAATTATAAGAAGCAGGTGTGACAACTGCAGTCTGACAACTAAGTTCACTATCTGTTAATTTTTTTTTTTTGAGTGATGCTGTCTTACCGAGAAAAACTCTCGTCTCTCTTGAGGATCTTTGAGGAGAGTCTGGATCAGTTCAAGAAACTTAACTGCTACTTCTTCTTCCTCCATCTGCAATATGAGCAGAAAATGAGACAAATTAAAGGTTTACTAATAAGAGTTGCGACAGGACTGAAGAAGATCCGTTAATGGCAGCATTTATTTAGATAAACAAATGCTGTACTAAGAAATGCAACAAGAAAAACTGAAAGAAGATTATCTAGAGCAGACACACTTACATTACCCTGTGTGGGGTGCTGTGATTTAATCTTGTCCAGGTGAGATAAGATGTCATTTTCCACCAGTTCATCACTTCTGCATAACTCTAGAATGTACTATTTATGGAAAACAAACACCAAAGTGTTCATCAGAGTAGTTCTGTGTTCACATATCCTCATCTTTCTTCAAATATCTACTATGTGCTGCATCTTGTAAGGCAAAATATTACATTATCTGAGAATGCTTCATGTTCTCTACACATACTCACTCTAGCTCTTAATCCCAGGTTAAGTTGTGCCCTGTGCTTGTACATTAGCAGCTCTGGTACCATGTCCATTACCACTGAGACAAACTCTGCCACTTTCCAGTAGTTCAAGATATCCCGTGTCTTCAGCACCTGCCACATGGAAGCTGTCATGAGCTGAAAAGGTGGGACGAGGAGGCGCAGCGACGCCAGAGGTAAGGGGTCATCTGGAAAACAAGCACAAGATCAGATTGAGATTGAATTCAGTTCACCTTTCTGACCCAGTAATCACTATTAGTTCTCTTCTGAAGAAGATGGCGTCTATCACAGACGCCTAGGAAATGTTAATTTGATGTGAGAATTTTTATTTAATGTTTCATAAACTGTATAAAATTATGTTTAGTCAATCATATCACAATGGCAGTAAAATAAACATTAAGATAACAACCACGGATCGTCTCCAGCACTTGATCAGTATGAAGACACGGGTTGCAGAGTGCTTTTGTTCACCAGCTACAGCCGACAGCATTGTGTTTTGAATGCAACTTTGCCGGAAAGGCTGAGTGTATGTTCACTAACCACAATGTTCTCCAAGTCAGCTAGCTAACTTTTACCATACCTGTTCAGTCTGCACAGACAGCAGGACGTGTTTGAATCACACCAAGCATAAAATATATAATGTAGTGCAAAGTATATAATGTCAAGGGAAAGTTACAACGCGAAGATAAGGCAGTAAGGTAGCTAACTGGCCGAACTTAGCTTAAAAAAAAAAAGTGGTACTGACAAAACTCAATGAACTATCAGCAACCCAAGATATGAAAAATGCTTATACACGTTTTAAGTTCGTCAGCAAACCAACCTTTAGAAATGGCTGTGAAAACACGTGAGTCCATCTTCACACAGTGGTGTTGAAAAGTTTATAGCTGTGGATAGCTGCTGTTAGCCTGCCGGCTACTTCCACAGCCACAGCGGCCCAGTATCACAGATACTGGATGACAAAGGTGTGACCGAAGAGGCTGCACATCTACAGCTGCAAGACCTCTCCTCTAAGCTGAAGGACTCGTCCCATTGAAACATATAAATAACCAAATTAACATAAACACTGTGCAAATGATTTGTTAGCCACAGCTTCTTCTTCTGTTTCATTTAGGTTCTGCGGCAGATGACTTTTTCCTCCTTTTTGTTGCCGCCACCTGCTGGAGATGGAGCGCCTGAACAGGCGAAAACAGCGACACTTCTCACTGTCACTGTTTTTAAAGTGGCTTCGTGATTGATGTTTAGAGCCTATTGATTTCATTTTATCTTATTTCAGTTTTTTTTTCTTTTTTCACGTGCAGATTATTTTTTTCTTTAGTTTATTTAGGTTATCTTTTTCCTGATACTTCTCTTATGTTGATGGCATATTAACTAAGTCTGAATAGTCTGCTCTTCGTTTTAATTTCTGTTTTGATTTGAGTGTTCAACCACTGGCCCACAGTACCGCTCCTGAACGCTGTGCCGTGCAGGACCTGACGTCAGTGCCCAGCTCAGGTGCTGACACACTGGTCCTCGGTCAGCTCCGGTCCTCATGGAGTCCTGTCACAGTGAGTCCTCGGCTCTGGAGCGTTTACCTTTCAACAACACCGCCCTGAAGAAGCTGCCGGTGGATGACACAGATGAACCCGGGTCTCGGACAGTGCCAGCGGCGTGTTTCTCTCGGATCAGGACTCTTCAGCCCCTGGTCCGTCCACACTTCGTGGTTCTGTCCGAGTCCGCGCTGGCTCTGCTCGGCCTGAATGTGCAGGATGTGCTGGGTGACCCTCTGGCCCCGGAGTATTTGAGCGGCTCCAGTCTGCTGCCGGGCTGTGAGCCGGCCGCACACTGCTACTGCGGCCACCAGTTCGGTTTGTTTGCGGGTCAGCTGGGAGATGGAGCTGTGATGTACCTGGGGGAGGTAGAGTCTGGTACTCAAGGGCGATGGGAGATTCAGGTTAAAGGTGCAGGAGTCACACCTTACTCCAGGTACGTGTTTCCCCTTACATTTCATTTCTTTTTTTATTTATTACCAGGATTTTAATTCATACATTATGGCGATAAAATATTCTGGAGCTGGTCATAATCCTCTCAGGAGGAGGATGTAACTCTGGGACAATATGACTATGAACATTTTGCCTCACCAAGTGACAATGAGAAAATTCAAGCAAGTGACAAAGCAAATTATCCATAAGCCTCACTCACCAGAGGCATGTGAATGCATTAACCCAAGGAGAGCTGCTTAAGAGCTTAACTGCTTGGCACACATCAAACAAGTCCCCCACTGCTTAACAGTGGTGTGCTCAGTTTCCACACTGAACACACACAGGTGCAGTGTTTGAGGCAGATCTCAGGCCTTGATTTTTCCCACAGCCACCTGTGATAAGTGCTTTATCAGTCAGTGTGATGATGTCAAGTTTGTCATGATTGTAAACCTAAAATTTTGCCATCTGCTGTAGGCTACATGTCCTACCAACCAGTACACATGTGACATTTGTGTTTCCTCAGAGATGGTGATGGCAGGAAGGTGCTTCGCTCCAGCATCAGAGAGTTCCTGTGCAGTGAGGCCATGGCTGCCCTTGGGATACCCAGCACCCGTGCAGCCTCCCTCGTGACCTCTGACCTCTACGTGAGCAGAGATCCACTCAACAATGGCAAACGTGTACCTGAGCGCTGCTCAGTCGTCCTGCGCCTCGCCCCTTCCTTCATTAGGTTGACACTGTTTTTACACTTTTATCAGACCACAATAACTTTCTTTCAAAAAGGCATCTGGAGAAATGTGGATTTTAATCAAGTCTCCATTCCCTTTTCTTAAGGTTTGGATCCTTTGAGATATTTCTGGGTCGAGATGAATTCTCCGGCCTGCAGGGTCCCAGTGCTGGGCGGTATGACATTCGCTCCCAGCTGCTGGACTACGTCATTGAGACTTTCTATCCTGACATTCAGCAGGCTCACAGCAACCGCAGAAACAGAAACATGGCTTTTTTCAGAGAGGTGAGTGAGTCTGTTTTAATTGGTTTCATTAATTCTGATATTTTAGTATTACGATCATAAAGTTGAACTTGTTTATCTTGTTTATCAGGTGATGATACGAACGGCCAAGCTAGTGGCCCAGTGGCAATGTGTTGGTTTTTGTCACGGCGTCCTTAATACAGACAACATGAGCATCTTGGGTCTAACTTTGGATTATGGCCCGTTTGGTTTCATGGACAGGTAAGATGCTGCTAGAGGAAGTTGTGTGATCATTTTCAGATATGCCGCAATGAAAATGGCTATAAAGCAGATTATTTGTGTGTCCTGTGTGTCAGGTTTGATCCAGATTTTATCTGCAATGCCTCAGACAAGAGAGGGCGGTACTCGTACCAAGCCCAGCCGTCTGTGTGCCGCTGGAACCTGGCTCGCCTGGCTGAAGCGCTGGGCTCTGAGCTGGATCTACCTGAGGCAGGAGCTATCCTGGATGACTTCATGCCAACATATGAAGCCTTCTACCTGGGTATCATGAGGAAGAAGCTGGGCCTGGTGAGAAGAGAAGAGACAGGGGACAGTGAGCTGGTATCGGACCTGCTGCGTGTTATGCACAACACTGGTACAAAGACTTGGAAGATGTGGATGATAGTTGGAAATGTTTGAAATTTTAACAGAATAGCTTATATACAACATTTTATATCCCCTGCAACTTGTAATGTCATTTTGCGTCTACATTCTCATGCCTCTCCAGGGGCAGACTTCACCAACACCTTCCGCTTGCTGAGCTGTGTCCCCTGGCCTGAGGAGGGCGACAGTGAGAGGGCAACAGTGGGACCAGTAGTGGACCTCATCCTGCAGCAATGTTCCTCTATAGAGGAGCTTAAGGTGGCTAATAAGCCAACTATGGAGGACCGGTGAGGGGGTGTATGGTGGTTGGATATATGTATGTTCTGCTGCTCAGGAACATAAAGTTTATGTCTGTGCCACCATACACACCCAATGAACGAACAGTTGACCCCTCCTGAGCAGAGTGCTGATTTGAAATGATTTTATCTTTCTTTCACATGCTAGCATTTTGGGGGAAAGCTTATCAAGAGAATATGTAAGTTAAACGTGTTGTTTTTTTTTTTTTTGTGGGACATGTTTGGATTTATGCAGGAGACAATTACAACCTTACAGGTTCATCATGAAGCATTTTTCCTTCTCCCCTCTTCTTTTCTGTTTCTAGTGAATTAGCAATGATTTTGTCCATGGCACAAACCAACCCAGCCATGTTCAGCATGGTGGCAGACAGGCCAGGTGTGGCCCAGCAGCTGGAACGGATGGGCCGGCTGAAGGAGCTGCTTGAGACGGATCAAGATGAGCTCAAGGAGAAGCAGCGGGATGACTGGATTCGCTGGGTTTGCCAATACAGGTAAGAAAACAAACAAAGAAACAAAAAAGCACTGGCCACCTCAACTGGCATGTACTGTGTGTGATTGACATAAAAATGTACAGACAGATACATTTGTATGAAGAGAAGCTGGGACAATTTTTCCATTTGTGTATGCACAATATAAAAAGAAGGGACAAGATCTCTTCCTGTTATGTCTTGTCAATGTAAATACACTATAGGTCAGTTGTGTTTGCAACCACACATGGTTTCTTGGATCAGGTGGTAGTGTCTGACCTGCCTGCTACTTCTTCAGGCTCTTGTGCTGATATGCGGGCAGACTGGGCTGACTAGTAGGCTGTCACCAGACAGGTTGTGATGAGCTGTGACAGCATGCTAACTCCTGAAGAAGTGAGGACAAGAAATGATAGAGAAAGAAATTAGACCTATGGCATTGTTTTCCACTGCACTACACAGTTCTTGGGTGAAAGAAAAATATTCGATGCAGAACCTGTAAAATGTTTCTCCTTCAATGATAAGTAAGCAGCTGTTAATGCAGAAAACATACATATGACATATTTATAGCTCCACTAATGAACATTTGCAGACTAATAAACAATCCAGTGTTTGTTTATGTGCCACTGAAGAACAGCTGGTAGGAGCTGGTGAACATAATAAAGGGATTAGCAAATAAAGAGCTTGTTTTTATTAAGCACGTGTGAAGAGATAAAAGGAGTGAGTGATAACTGCACTTAGCCAGAAACTCATTTGTAATGTTGTCATCACTGCTTCAATCATTTTCTCAGCTGGTCTAAACGAACACAGAGCTGAGCCAAGGCTCTTTTCTTGTGCTGCATTAACAGGAGGCGTTTATCCAAGGAGTGTGATGGCACGGCTGACTTGTCTCTCATCAAAAATGAGAGGCTCAGTGTGATGAACGGCAACAACCCCCAGGTTGTCCTACGCAACTACATCGCCCAGAATGCAATTCAAGCTGCAGACAAGGGCGACTTCTCTGAGGTCAGGAGGCATTTAATATGTTTTATTGGTTCGCTTCTTAGTGCATTAAAGCAGCCAGTGTAGATACACCACCACATGGAGTTCAGTGGTGTTTCCCATAGGACATGGGTCTCAAACTGATTCCACAAAGGGCCGTGTGGCTGCAGGTTTTTGTTCCAACCAATCAAGAGCAAACATTTGGACCAATCAACTGTCTGAAGACTGAGGTAGGTTGATTAACTCCTAAAGTCCAGTCTGGTGTGCTGCTTCTTGGTTGGAACAAAAACCTGCAGCCACTGCCCTTTGTGGAATGAGTTTGACAGTTTAACACCCCTGCCATGGGAAATCAATACCTATCAATACTTATTTGAAATAATCAATCAGTAAACTAAGAAGTGTTATAGTTTCAGTGTTTCAGAGTGTTCACTGTATGGCCATGTCTCTATATGCCATAAATAACATAGTACATGGATTCAGCGACTGGGAGGAGTTAGGGACCAGTTAGAAGAAGAAGTGGATGTTAATGCTGCTTTAATGGACACTTACGATGCTGTTTTTTGTTCATTTCTGCATAAAGGATCACTAGTAGTCATGTGTACTCCTGCTCTGTAGGTCAACAGGGTCCTCAAGGCTCTGGAGAAGCCATACTCTGACGCATTTCCACCGGCACCTTCAGATGGAGCCAGTGTAGGTGGGGAGAAGGAGAAGAGAGGGAGGGATGTGACTGTTGGGTATGACAGGAAACCTCCTGCCTGGGCACAAAGAATTTGTATCACCTGATCCTCGTAGAGCCTCCCAGGCTGCTGATGGAGGGAGGTCTGTTGTCACCGGTTGACCACACAGTATCCATTTCCACCTCAGACTTTCTCCAATGCTGCCTGAAAGGAGGATGGTGTGTGTGTGCTCCAGGGTTCATTAGTGTGTCCAAAGACCAGTGTTTATCTCCTCATATGTTTTTATTGCATTGTGTAAAGTTGAATACATCAAAGAGCAATAAACCAGCTAATTTTAATGGGAGTGTTTTGAGTACAGTAACATGTATAGACCAACAGAATGAGCTGACACCTACACAAAAAGTCAATGAATATGCTGATGAAGTTTGACGTCTCAGTCGAAAAGTCATTCAATGACCTGTCTGAGCCTGAGGTACCAGGAACACACTGACATCAATCATTTACAGTTAGTGGATTCACAAGGTCACATACAGCAAATGATCTATTCAAAATGTTGACCGTTAACAAATTAAGTCTTCTGTAGAGAAATTGATTTTCCATTTGTTTATAACAGTTTGTTATCAACTGTTAACTGTGTGATTTATGTGTCTTGTCTGTTGTATAACTTCACATAATAAACCTCTAGTAGGATGTAAGACTTTGGGGTATGGGACATTTCATTGACTGCTGCTTTTATTACCACCCTGATGTGCTTCTCTTTCTTTCTCTTTCTTATTCTCTCATTCTCTCATAATTCTTCTCTGAACTGTGAAGTCATTTCCCAGAGGTTTTCAGGAAGTGCACAGTTATGTTGGCACCCGTTAACATTGCACTGCTGACAGTAAATACCAGAGCTGTGCCTGCTACAGACTCTCTATTCCAGACATGAGTTTCCATCCTGTGTCGTAGTCCTGTGTATAAAAATGACAGGACATGTTCTTTTTATTTTGATTTGTCTGCCCCCCAAAAAGCCTCAATGTGCATGTGACACAGAATGAAACTGCAACTGTTGCAGAATTAACTGCTCGCTTTCTTTTCTCACAACATTCATCAGCTGCCCCCATCCATACTGAATACACACTGACTGGACTGGCTTGACTAGTTTATCCAAGTATGACATGTAAATAATGTATTCATAGACCAAGCTGATAAGAGAGGCTGTGACAGAACATCTATGGTAGGCACTGACATTGCTATGTATGCTAATTGCACAGCTGCGTGACGTAACAACTAGACCAGCCCACATAAGAGCTCAGAACTGAAACTGCTTCTGTGCATTTGAACCTGGCTTCAGACGAAGGATGAACGTGTGACTACAGGAGAAGAGATAATGGCGCGGGTCCCACAGCTGCTCCTGGAAACCTTAGAGGAACTGAGTGCTGGACAACTGAGGACCTTCCAGTTTTTTCTTTACAGTGATGTTCTTGAAGGATTCCAACATATTCCAAGGTCTCGTGTTGATGGCGTGGACATGCCTGGCACTGTGGATGCTTTAGTGCAGACATATGGATATGATGATGCTTTGACTGTCACAGTGGATATACTGGGGAAAATGAAACTCAAACTCCATGCTGAGGGTTTGAAGAAGAAGTACAAGGAAGGTAAAATGTAATTAAAAAGTAAAATCTGACTGTTAGATTAGTTTTTGAGACAAAACAAGTCGGTCATGTAACACCTGCTTCCTCTCTTTGTCTTTATCAGTTCCAAGCAATCCAACAGGCAAAGGTAAGCAGACAGTAGTGCTAACATGCTCAGACTTGCATACGGACAAGTTGAACTGTACGAAACTGACTGTACTTTATTCTTTGAACAGAGGACGACCACCATGCAATCCGCGACAAGCTGAAATCCAGTCTGAGGGAAAAGTGCCAAAATATTTACGAGGGGGATGCAGACGAAGGAGAGACTGTCTACCTCAACAAAGTCTACACTGAACTGCACGTGATTGAAGGAACTTGGGGGGCTTCAATGATGAGCTTGAGGTCAGACAGCAGAGGTCCAGCCAGGTGACAACTGAAAAATCAATTAAAGCCAGTGAGATTTTCAAACCCAAGCCCAACCAAGAGAAGCACATTAGAACTGTGCTCACTCAAGGGATCCCTGGAGTGGGTAAGACTGTCTGTGCACAGAAGTTCACCCTGGACTGGGCAGCAGGAGAGCAAAATCAGGACATCACTTTCCTCTTCCCGCTTCCTTTCCGTGAACTGAACCCCAACATAAGTGAGAAAGAGCACAGTCTGATGCAGCTGCTCCACCAGTTCTTCCCCGAGATTAAACCTCTGGAGAAGCTGGGAACAGAATGCAAAGTCTTGTTCATCTTCGATGGCCTCGACGAGACCCGCTTACCTCTGAATTTCAAGTACAACAAAGTTGTGAGAGATGAGACGGAGCCAGCTTCACTGGATGTCCTGATCACAAACCTAATCACAGGAGATCTCCTCGGAAACGCCCTGATCTGGATCACCTCTAGACCTGCGGCAGCCGGACGTATACATAGAAGACATGTCCAGCTGTGGACAGAGGTTAAAGGCTTTGTGGATGAACAGAGGGAGGAGTACTTTAAGAGGCGTTTGTGTGATGACAACATTTCCACCAGAGTCATCAACCATGTGAAGTCATCAAAAAGCCTCTACATCATGTGTCAAATACCAATTTTCTGCAGGATCACAGTCACTGTGTTGAAGAAAATGATGCGTGACAATCTGACAGGAGGCATGCCAGACACACTCACTGAGATGTACACGTATCTTCTCCTTTGCCAAGCAGACAAGATGACAGAAGGACACTACGCACTGGAGAGTGACAATTTTGTTTTGAAGCTAGCAGAGCTGGCGTACCGTCAGCTGGAGAAGGGCAGCTTGATCTTCTATGAGACCGACCTGAAAGAATGTGGCATAGACGTCAAAGATGCAACTGTGTACTCAGGGGTTTGCACCGAGGTGTTGATGAAGGGGGCAGAAGGAGGCGAGAAGTTTTTAGCTTTGTCCATTTGACCATTCAGGAGTTTCTGGCAGCTGTGTATGCCCATCACTCCTACATGCACAGAAAGGATAATGTCGTTCTTGGATACCTGAAAAGGATCACAACAAGTTGGCTCCCCAAATCAGTGTTCAATTTTCACAAAGCAGCCATTGAGAAAGCCCTGGAGAGCAAGGATGGCCACTGGGACCTCTTCCTTCGCTTTCTCCTGGGACTGTCCCTGAAGTCAAACCAGGAACTTCTGGGGAGAATATTGCATGTGGAGGCAGCGGAAGAGGAAGATGTGTCAAAGACCGTCCAGTTTATCAAGGACAAGATCAAAGAGGAGCCAGAGACCAAGCTCAACCTCTTCCACTGCCTGAGTGAGCTCAAAGAGGAGTCTTTGGTGCAGGAGATCCAGACTTTTATCAGCTCTGGGAGGCTTGCAGCCAAAAAGCTGACTCCAGTTCAGTGGTCTGCACTCACATTTGAACTGATGACATCAGAGGCTACGGAGGAGTTTGACTTGAGGAAGTACATTAGATCAGAAGAAGGAGTGGAGAAGCTGCTGACTGTTATCACTTCCTCCACACGAGCCCTGTGAGTGTATTCACATGACATGTTCCTCTTCCATCTGGGGGGCCTGAGCACTTTCTCATCACTTAATCAATCTATCTTGTGTTGTTTTTCAAGGCTAAATCACTGCAACCTCACTGAGAACTGCTGTGGGCTTTTGGCCTCTGCACTGAGCTCGACCTCCTCTCACCTGACATACCTGGACCTGAGTGACAACAGACTGAGAGATTCAGGGCTGAAGCTGCTTTCTGTTGGATTAGGAAGTCCGAACTGTAAACTGAAGAAACTAAGGTCTGTAGTATTCAAACATTGTACTCATGCAAACAGAGGCAACTACTTCTTCTGGTTGACCTGGGTTAGGTTTAATGTTGTTGAGTACGATTCTATATGCCAGAATAAGAAATAAGCTTCCCTCTGTTTTTAGATTACACAAGTGTGGACTTGAAGGAGACGGCTGTGAAGCACTGGCTCTTGCCTTCAGCACAGAAACAACCCGTCTTACAGAGCTGGACCTCAGCGCTAACGACCTGCAGCAAATAGGGGTAAAGGCGCTGTGTGTGGGACTGTGCAGCCATCACTGCAAACTGCAAACACTCAAGTGAGACTTTTTGCCCAGACGGTGTATTTTTTTTTTTTTTTAAGAAAATAAGATTGCATTTAATCCAAAGGATTCCTCTCTGCAGGTGGAGTCAGTGCAGACTGGGAGACAGTTGCTGTGAAGACCTGGCTTCAGCTTTAAGCTCAGAGTCATGTCACCTGAAAAATCTTGACCTGAGTAACAACAGCCTGAAAGATTCTGGTGTTTCTCTGCTTTCTGCTGGACTGAAGAGTCCACACTGCACACTGGAGACACTCAGGTCAGTGCTTGTTTTAGCCACACTGTTACAGCACGGTGACTGTCAAGTTACTGTGGTATGTCTTCACTTTCTATATGCAAATGTCATGCATTTCCACATGTAATGTAAATGTATAAAATAAAATAAAAAATCTCCTCCATCTACCAGGCTCAGCGGGTGTGGCCTTACACAGAAATGCTGTGATCACATTGGCTCAGCTCTCAGCTCTGACGCCGCCCACCTCAAAGAGCTGGACCTGAGTGGAAACAACCTGCAGGGTGCAGACATCCAGCTGCTGTGTGCAGGACTGAGGAGCCCACACTGTAAATTGGAGAGATTAAGGTGAGGTGCCACAGGTCCAGCAGGCAGAAATAAATTCTATAACTACACAGCTCTACATGGATATTACAATATTTTCTCACCCACAGGTTAAATGAGGCCAATCTCCAGAAATGCAGCAGAGATTTTGCCTCGGTCCTCAGCTCTGACACCTCTCATCTGAAAGTGCTTGATATGAGCAGGAATGACCTGCAAGACTCAGAGGTGAAGCTTCTGTCTGTGGGACTAGCAAGTCCACACTGTAAACTGGAGACGTTACGGTGAGCTGCCTTCAAATTCAACGGACAATTTTGCATGTACCTAGTTACACTAAGTAATAATAATCATAATAATGTGATAATTAATCATTAGATATAAACAAATCTGGACCAGAAATATACAAGAATCTAAAGACCTTTAGTGTAAAGATGTCCAAACAAAAATGTGTGTGATCCTCATGTCTATGTAATACATCAAGACAAACAGTGTGTCTCTGGATGTACGCAGGCTGTCATTCTGCGGACTCACTGAGAAAAGCTGTCTTAGTTTGGACTCAGCGCTGAGCTCCAACCCATCCTGCCTGAGGCATCTGGACCTCAGCTACAACTACCTGCAGGACACTGGAGTAAAGCTGCTCTCTGTCCACCGGGATAACCCACTGTGTAAGCTGGAAAAACTCAGGTAAAACACTGACTTAAGAGCTGAAGTGGCTCCTGAGGGAGGAAAACTTATTGAATACAATCATGAAAATTCCTGGAAACATTACTACATCATATGATTTGTTTATATAGCTATGCAGTCTTGTCTTGTGGCTCAAAGTTTCACTTAATGACCAAGTTCCCTTTATTGGACTCTTTTAGCTTGTTTCAGAGCAGAAACACATGATAAACCGCTGACAGAAAGTACGATAAACTGAGGAAGCAAGGTTATCATGGTCACACTGCAGATTTCATATGTGTAACATATATGTTGTATATAAAGGGATATAAAGCTCTGTCTGTTAATGATCGTATATCCATCTGTCAACAGTGTGGAGCACAACGCAGAGTGCTACCTGACATCAACACTGAAAAACTGTAAGTGAAGCAGTTTATATATATACATATATATATATCTCACAGGGAGGAGCATGCAGAATTCTTTCAGCACACCTACACATAAAAAACATGTACAATAAACATGTGGCACACACCACTTGTACAACTACACCAAAACACACTGTCCCATCTGTTGCTCTCATCTGAACAACGGATGTCTCACTTCCTCATTTTTCCATGAAGATCCACTCACAGCAATTTTTAGTCATTGCAATAGTTAATAGTCTGGTATTTCAAATCATATAACACTCATAGCAGTTCAGGTCTCCTTGGTCCTATGTATCTGATCCATTTGGACCACTGTTTCTTCAATTTCTCCGATTGTAGTTTTAAAGTGAATGTCAGTCTCTCCATAATGTAGATTTCATGAACAGTTCTTTCCCAGTCTTCCAGTGATGGTGCATTGGGTTGTAGCCACTGTCTTCCCTCCAATCAATAGCATTTTCATTAAATATTTGTCTGCTATTGACTGGATATGCAATACCATGGTACCAAAGGAATATGTATTCCAGACAATCATGAATGTCAATCCAGTATGACAAGTTTTGGACAAACCTAGAATAAATGATAATGGTTGGCTAAATGTGAACCACACATCCTCCAACAATTGTTCCTCCACCTTGATGTCTCTTCTGGGCAGGGGTAATAAAGAACCTCATCATGTTTCTTCCACCAAGGGAAGTAGATTTACTGTTATTCTTATTTGCTTTTCTTTTACTAAAGACAGAACTGAAGAATCTTTGCTGTGGGCTGAACGGTAATTCTGACACTGAATCAGATCTCTGTATTTCAAATATTATATGTGGATTGTGTGCAAATATAAATGTGACAACTGAATGCTCCTCCAGACTGATGGCTTGCTCTTGGTGGGACTTGTAGTACTCTTGCTTGTCCAGCAAATGGCAGGATAGATGAGCTCTTGTCTTGTTGTGGTACATGTGTGTCCACTACCCACACAGTGCTCACTGCTTTGGAGGGTCCTTCAGTGTATGTTTGACCCAAAGCTCACTACATTAACATGGCCCTCGGCCGTATTATTACTTTAAACTGTGTTTGAAAAACAGCACTGAAAAGCCATGTGTGTGTGTTTTGTGCAGATGCATGTTCACTGACGTTCAACACAAACACAGCCGCCAAGTCTCTCTTCTTGTACGATGGAGGAAGGCAGGTGACGTGGGTCAGAGAACGACAGCAGTACCCGGATCACCCCGAGAGGTTCGAGAGTGTCTCACAGGTGCTCTGTCTCCAAGACCTCACCCAGCGCCACTACTGGGAGGTGGAGTGGCGAGGACGCTGGGTGGATGTCGCTGTGTGCATGAGGGGCATCCGTCGAAGGGCTGGCTCTCACCTCTGTGGGTTCGGCAACACAGACCAGTCGTGGAGTCTGTACTGCTCTGAGGATCACTACACCGCTCAACACGACCGCCAGTCAGTGAGGATACCTGCAGCTCTGTCGCGCTCCCACAGGGTGGGAGTCTACCTGGACTGGCCCGGTGGCACCCTGTCGTTCTACAGCGTCTCCTCGGGGAGACTCAGTCACCTTCACACGTTCTACAGCACTTTCACAGAGCCCCTCTATGCTGGGTTTGGGATGGAGGAGGAGGACTGCTCCGTGATCATTTGCACAGAGCAGGCCATGCCACAACTCATTTCTCGCTCAGCTAGTGCAGAAAGAGTTGTTGGGTTTTGAGTGCAGGTGGTGAGAGAAATCAAATCAGTTTTAAAGAATGATATGAGGCATAGTTAAAGGTGAAAGATGAAATATTACAAATATACAGACCACAAAATGATTCACTTCATACTTTTTGCAAATGTCAAATCAAATCTGGAAGACAAAGTTGAAGTGTACAGCCTCATTGTTCTACATTGTTGAATAGCAGCAAAACAAGCCAACCTAAATCAAAGACCTGACATCTGACCTTTTCCCTTCATATCGACACAGTGAATTTGAGCAGAAAACAGTGGTCCACATGTGGAGGCCTGCTGTATTTTTCAGCCTGCTGTTTGGCTGCATGTATAAAAGAGTTCAAAACTGGAAGATCTAACCAGTGTTTAAGTCTAGTGTGGTTTGTGGAATAAAATCAATTCAGTCATGATTTATTATTTGCTGAATGATACTTGAGTCAATGGTTTCCTCTCACTCCTCAAACCAAACCTGCTCCTTTGTTACAGACTAAAATACTCTATTCATAAAAAGTTAGGGACATTCAACTTTGGGGTGAAATTTATGGAAAATATCAAAAGTTCCTGCAGTGATATTATATCATGAAAGTAGAAGTATGGAATGGTAATTTCTTCATCTCAATCAGTGTACTGAAACAAACGCTAACAGCAGTGGTGGGTACACCACCACAAAACATGTCAGGGTGTCACTAAGTTGTCATGTGGCCAAAGGATGTCCTCTTCTCTGCCTGTCTGTCTCTGTTCAACCTGCTGATGACACTCTGACCCTCTGAGCTCAGTGGACACTTCCCTCTGACAACATCCCATCATCTGAAGCCTCCACATGTCCATGTACTGTTGATGGACTGTTAGGTGTGGTCTTGGTCTTGTGATGTCAGAATGTGCGCAGCAAGATGAAGAGGACTGTTTCAATACAAACTGTCATTGAAGCAGAACATTTAGTGGTGGATTCATGGATCAGACACTTGTTGTGATGCTTGTGGTTCATCCCCTTGTTAGAGAACAGCATGTTATACTGAAACACTGAACACTTGGACATGTGCATTCAAAAGTTTAGAGAAGGTCAGATTAAGTTCACCTGTAAAGGTTAGAGTGCATTTTAGGTGCATTTGGAAATTTCATCCCAAAACCCAATATCCCTAACTTTCTGTGAGTAGTGTATGTTGAAACATGAAATGCTGTGGTTTTAAGTCACAGCAGGTTGACGAGTGTGAGCTGTTTCCCGTACAAAGTGATGCTGACCTGAGCTCAGTAGTATGCTCAGTCCATACAGCATCAGCCCTTCAGTCCTGTAGGTGGAGTGTGTTTCCCTGCCCAGTCACACTAAAGCCAAAATGTTGGAGGAACAGAGACAAAGAGTTATTTGTTGAATGAAGTTCAGCAGAAGCTTCACCAGAGTGAAGAAGCAGCTGATGATCCAGTGGAGACACTGATCAGACTCATTTCATCAAGTGCAGGTTTTATTCAGGGTTTGACTTCGACTTCTCCGTACAGCAGCTCAGTGACATGTTACTGTCCCACGACCACTTCACTGACACTCTATCAACATGAGCAGCATCACAATAAATCACAGTGTGTACCAGCCACATCACAAACACACACACACACACACACACACACACACACACACACACACACACAACAACAACAACTACTGAGACTGGGAGCACAGGGAGGGAGGGGCTGCTGTATTCAGCATCAAACACCAGAGGGCATCACCACCATATTCACAAGATCAGTTGGTAGATTATAATGAATTTTGTAGTTTTAAATAATAACCGTACTTTTACCAAGCTGACATGTTTAAACAAACAGATAAGTGGATTACACTGATTCAGTAAATAAATATCTCATCACAGAGGAATATTACATATAATTATTACCTGTGTTATATTCAGTTCTTTGATTAAAAGAAAAAGAAAAAACAACTTACAATGTTTTTCCTTATTTTGACTTTAAATAACAGCAACACTGTGGTTCAGCTCATCTTAAGTTAATGTTCAGAAATTAAGTACTTGACTACATTGATGGGTCAATTGACTGATTGATTGATTGATTTATACTACCAACATGATGACTAAGGATTCTACATCTCAGTGTTGATCTTCTCACCTTCATTTTCTTGTTTTGCAGACTCTGTTGACAGCGTACAGTATTCCACTGCGGTGTCTTTCATCCGCTCGACCTTTCATCTCCTCCAGTTTCTGGATCATCTCTGTGTCTCCTTTCTCCTTCATCTTCTCAATCAGGAAGTCCAAGTGGACATGAGTGGACAGTGAATCCACACTCAGGGCGATCTGATCCAGTCTGACAACATGTTGGTAGGCCTCTTCAAGACACTGATCTTTCTTGGCTATCAGATCTTCCATTTCCTTCTTTAGATTGTCCATGAGATTCAACTTCTTATCACGTTCATCTTTATTCTCTTTATACTTGGCTTCCATCTCTTCTATGGTCTTCTTAGTTTTTCTTGTCTTCTCTACATACTTCCACGTTTCTTTTACATGAGCTGATGCAGGACAGTTTTTGGTACAAATCATGCAGCGACCATTGTCCATCATCTCACAGAATCTAGGACTCCAGGCCATTGTACATGGATGGTGACAGTTCTCTTCACAGACTTTACAGGTAACAGCTCCACTATAACCACTGAACCACCGCCAACCCCCAAAGAGCTTCTCTTTCTCTTTGTAGACCTCATCTATTTCTACAATGAACTTCTCATTTTTCATCATCTTATATTTATGTTTCTTCAGAGCTTCTTCAATCTGTCTGATCTCTGTCTGCTTCGGTTCAATAAACTGAATTCTCTCCTGCAGGTTCTGGATAGAGGCTTTCAGTTGGACCTGTTCATTCAACACTTCCACGGTTTTCCTCAGGTTCTAAAGCTCAGTTTTATCCAGCAAGTTCATAAACTGACCAATTTCTCTCGTTGTTATTTTATCAGCTTGTTCCAGGATTTCTCTGTCCTCTGTTCGGTCTTCATGTTGGCAGTTATTAAACAGGAAGTAAACAGGTTGATTCTTCTCATCTCTGGCACATTTAATTTTTGCAACATCGAGAGCTTCAAGAACATTTTTGGTTTCCTTCCATCTGAGTGTGTGATCAGAGCGACAATGTTCTTCTCCAGGTTCTTTCCAAACAGAGACATCACAGAATTGAAGACATACCTCAGTCGGTCACTCAGACGATTCTCTGTCGCCTTCATCACCCGACCAACTGCACTGATTTCGTGAACTCCCTCTTCTGAGCAGAACAAGTCAAAAATCTGTCACCAACCTTCAGGTCACACTCTAAATTTCTGGTGTCTCCAAATCCAGGAGTATCAATGATGGTCAGAGAGAAGGGCAGAGTGTTTTCTTTTAAGTCAAAGATCTCGTACACGACCACATCTGATGTCTGACTCTCACTCTGACTTCTCTTCTCTCTCTCTACGATCTCAAACCAGATATTGTCTTCGAACTTCACTCCCACAGCGTAGTTGACCAGAGTGTTGATCACGGTAGATTTCCCTGTTCCTGTTTCACCGACCAGTAAAATGATTTTGTTCACTTTATCCATGTTCTTCTCACCAACAGTCTTTCTGGTCAGAGTTCCAATCTTCTCTTCCTTTGGTATCAGCTGGTACAGAGCAGGAGATCCTGAATGGTTTAAAGAATATTTGGAGATGATGTCGTCGTATTTCGTTGAGATGTTACTGATCCCGTGGAGACAATTAGAATAAAGCTCAAATCACACAGAGAGAGAGAAACACACCTTTAAAATGGTTGTGTCTCTACATGGCAGGTGACAGGTCAAAGGTCAAAGGTGTTCTTGTCCCTAGGCAGCGGCTCTGTGAGGATGTGAAGTCTCAGTGTGTTCAGTTTCCTGAGTAGTTTGTTATGTCACTGTTACTTTCAGTCACTGTGTGTTGTTGTTGCCTGGTGTTACTCACATTGCCATGGTGATTCCTGGTGCAGAGCTCCACGCAGTGAAGGTGCAACAGATGTGATGGTGTCTGGGCTTTGGTCTCTGCATCAGATTAAAAACAGTGAGTCAAACCTCAACAACTGACTGGTTCACCAGTGAGGAAAGAACATTCCAGAAGAAAATGGACCATTCCCACTTCCATGTGAAGCTGTTTTCAGACTTGGAGCTGCTTTGATCTGTACTCACTCAGTTCATCAGTAAACTGTGTTTCCTCTCACTTCATGACTCTCAAAGGACAGATAACAGTAAAACAGGTAAAGGAAGTTGAGAAGGTTCTCAGTCTGTGTGTCATTGGACAATATACATTTCATTTGAATGAATAAAGAAATGTGTTGTGTGTTTCATGTTTGTGTGTGGTTTTTAGTTTGTTTCGGTGAACTTTCTCTACAGAAACAGCTGATGAACAAAGAACAAGTTGTTTTCTGACTTTAACTACGAAGCGTTTTCATTCTTCGTGGTAAAAATAAGGATTAAAGGCGAGCTCCACCATTGGTATCCCTGTGGACAGCACTGAGCAGGTGGCTAAGGTGAAGATGCTTAGAAAAATGAGCTCCATCCTGAGCAGTGACAGGCACGCACAGTAGCAGGCTGATACCTCCAAAATGTAAGACTGAACAGCATCTTCAGTCTTTCCTGCTGGCTGCCATTAGGCTTTTAAACTCACAGTACTCACGATATCTGCTTTTTTTTTTAATTCACAATTTCTTTTATTTATCTCTATTTTATACTTACTTTAACTTAACTTTATTTATTTCTCTTATTCTGCTCTTTTAAGAGGTCTTTGATGTGCAATAGATCTGTGTTTGTGTTGTGTGCTGCTCCTGTAACAACATAATTTTCTGCAAAGGATCAATAAAGTATCTTTGTCTTTGTCTTATCTTATTTTCTACTTTGTCCGATAAAAAACTTAGAATCAATAGAAAACAGAGGCAGAGTCCAGATTTGTTCATATTGTGAGACTGTGATCACAACAGGAAGGAGCTCCACCTGTAGGATCGTCTCTGTTTAGGTTGTTTAGGTCTCTGTGAATCAGTACTGGACAGTCCCAGAGGATGTGTGTGGTGTCCCCAATATTTCCGCATTTTTGCCAGCGTAATGCCACATTGGGATTCTTCACAAACAAAGAGATAACAAAGGGAGTATTAAAAAATCTGATCTTCACCTTCCAATCAAACTCTTTCCATAGTTGACTATTAATTCCCTTGTGACATCCTGTCCATATGTCCTTCCATGTAGAGTCTTCAATTATAACGTTCATTTCTAGTTCCCATTTTTCTTTAATGTACTCTGTGTTTTGTGAAGTGCCCGTTACTAATCTTTTCTACATGTTAGATAAGTGTTTTTTTTGTTGGGAATTGTTTCTCTAGAACATTAATAAAGTATTCTTCTATTTCATTTGGGTTATTACTGACCATTTCCTTTTCCTTATGGTTTCTGACATAATGTCTGATCTGAAGGTGCCTGTACAAATCCTTTGATGGAAGGTCAAATTGTTCTTGAAGTTGAGAGAATGATTTTAATTCTGTTCCTTTAAAAAGTTGATTAATTGTACGGAGACCTTTGCCAGCCCACCCCCTGAGCCCGCTGTCCCACAGGGAGGGTGGGAACTCTACATTTCCCACTATCAACACGGCCCTTGAGAGTGACTCAGGTCCCCTAAGCATTTTTTTTTTTTTTTTTACAGTTGTCCAGACTTTTGTATGATTCACTTTTAATGAACATCTTGTCACATATAATTCTTACACACCAGGGTGTGAGCCTCACATTAAGTGAGCTGATTTGTTCAGCTTATTGCATTATTTTTTTTTCGTTAGAGCTAGAGTCTGGAGGTGTTTGCTCAAAAATAAATGCTGGACTTATACAAATGAAATCCGGTAAGTACTGGGTGCCAGATGGGCTCGGGTTCCTGCGCGCACAGATAACGTCGCGTCATACAGCAACCATGATTGGTTAGGTCGGAAAAAGGAGGGGTCTGAACAGATGAACAATGTTCAATAAAGTTCGAAAAAAAATAGAGAAATGTCTAAGAAATGCCTGTTGTCTGACATCCGTGTGCTGAGTCATACTGACGTTGACGGAGTATTGGCTCCATCCAGTGGTCACTACACAAACCAGCAGCTACGCACATGATGAGTGTTGTTGGCCGTCAGCCCTGACGGTGGAGTGTGTTTCCCTGCTCAGTCACACTAAAGCCAAAATGTTGGAGGAACAGAGACAAAGAGGCGTTTGTTGAACGAAGTTCAGCAGAAGCTTCACCAGAGTGAAGAAGCAGCTGATGATCCAGTGGAGACACTGATCAGACTCATTTCATCAAGTGCAGGTTTTATTCAGGATTCGACTATGTTCAACAACACAACAGAGTCAGTTCACTCCAATAAAGACTCCAACACACACACACACACACACACACACACACTCAACAACCAGTGAGACTAACATCAGGGAGGGAGGGGCTGCTGTACTCAGCATCAAACACCACCACCACATTCACACGATCAGTTAGTAGATTATAATGAACTTTTACATGTAATAAAAATACATTAAACTGTCGTTTTATATATTAACTACTTTTACCAAACTGACATGTTGGTTAAACCTCTCTGTAAGTGATGGCAAACTCATCACCGACAGAGAGGTTTTGACCACTGGCAGAAGCCTCGCAAGACCCTCCTCTGAAGCAGAGTATCTCTTGAGGTCAAAGACATCCAGATCCTCTCCTGATGACAGCATAAGGTGAAGGCCAGAGCCGACCACTGAACAGGAGACAGTTCATCTGTGGGGAGATCTCCGGAGCCATTGGATCTCCTCCACTGGAGAACGATCCTTCAGCTCAGTCTTCTTTTCTACATACTGTCTTCTTTTTCACATACTGTGCTATTGGTTGACTGAATCATGAGTCATTTCCTGTCTGAAACATCAGGCCTTGTAAAAGAGTCTGGAACAGGTCCTGATGTTGTCAATAGTGATAGTGATCCTGAGGATCTCCTTTAGAGGTGGTTGACTGCTGACTGAACTTTGGACAGAATCTCCAGATCACATACAGAGCAACACCACCACACTCTGATGGACAAAGCTGAAGGCCTTTTCCTGCCCTTCTTCATCTGATGCTCCTCTTTAACATTTTTCACTGAAGATACTGTTGCCCTCTCCAGGCAGCCTTTTTCCATTTGGTTCATGTGTTTAAAGAGTTTCTTGATGTATTGAAGGGTATCCTTTGAGCCATGCGTTGGTTTTGTGTGTCTGACCTGAACCATCAGGAAGTGGATGTACATCTCAGTCAGGGTCTCAGCCAGCTCTCCTCCTTCTCTGGTCTTCAACAGCTCCTCCAGCACTGTAGCAGTGATCCAGCAGAAGACTGGGATGTGGCACATGATGTGGAGGCTTTGTGATGTCTTGATGTGGGAGATGATCCCTCTGGCCTCATCCTCATCCCTGAACCTCTTCCTGAAGCACTAATCCTTCTGTAGGTCTGAGAACCCTCTCACCTCTGTCACCATGTCAACACAATGAGCAAGGATCTGACTGGCTGCTGCAGGTCATGTGGTTACCCAGAGGTCAGCAGTTTTCCCCTGATGAGATTGGTCAGCAGCACATTCACCAAGGTGGACTCTGTCACATTAATAGGTAGCTTTTCAATGGCTGTAAAAATGAATGTGAACAGTGTGTCCTCATCTCCCTCTCCTTTTATTTCCTCTCTCCTCCTCTCTTTTCTTTCCTCTCTCTTTCCTATCCCTAACCTTCTGTTTTCTACACTTCAACTCCCTTCACTGAAAATATTGTAACAAAAGTGCGCTGAAGGTAGGTGTGACAGTTAGACATTATATTATGGGCTGGTGGTCATATTTAATTAGATTACTGTAACTGCTAAATTTTCAATTGCTTTCACCACATTTGTCAAAACAGAAAACCTCATGTTTGAAACCAAACTGAAAGGGTAAGGCTGAAGAGAACAGCAGTTCACATCAGGGCTGTGCTCAAAAAATCGGTATAGCAATATATCGTGACGTCTTCTTTGCTGATACATGTATCCTAACCCTTTTTTGAAAAAGAAACCTCACCTATAGTGCAGTGCACAGTAACGCCAATAGGTGGCAGCATAGACACAAACAGCACAAAATTTCAAACATGGGTGAAAACAATGAAAACCTGCATCTGCCGCCGACCACCGCCACTGAAGGCAAAGATATTGGAGCATTTTGGATTTTTGCAAACACCAAGAAGTCAGGAGTTGGACATGATCATGCAATGTGCAAGTTAATTCGTTGCAGGACATGGTCATTTTTCAAAAGAAATGTGTATATGTATCGTATCGTGGCCTCTGTATCGGGATACATATCATATCATGAGGTTGTAGGCAATAACCAGCCGTTCACATTGTAGATCAAATGAATGACCTGTATTTTATTTTGAAAAATAGTTGATTGAGCTAATGCAAATACACAGCTGATTCCCATCTATATATACATAACGTCTGGGAAACACACTCAGGTCTTGAAGTTCTTTCAGTCACATGACCTATTTGGGCCGATCTTGTACAGAAAAAACAAGATGGAAGCATTTGTTTTTTTGGATGTAAGCAGTTGGCAAAAACTGTAAGTGTTTTGTTGGTGAGAAACAGTTTGGAGGTGAGATGAGATGTTTAGCTGAGATGCATGTTCGAAGTGCAGACTGTGATTGTGGACCGTGAGCCCTCTCAGTGTGGACGGCCCCTAAATGTGGCTTTCTCCTTGCCTCAGGTCTCAATGCCCAGCATCAATGACAGCATAGTGACTACCAGCATTGTGTGGGTGTGAGCTAGTGGGTACGTGTGGATGTGTATGTGTATATTTGTGTATCGCTGTGTGTGTTTATGTGGGGTGGGTGGGCTTTGTTGTTTTTAGCCTCTGTGGGCCACTTTTTGTTACTTTTGTATGAAACGTGCCATATAAATAAAGTTTGATTTGTTTTGAGTCTTGAAAAAGTAGCTTCAGTATTGACCAATGCTTGTTAGCAACTGAAAAAACTGTAATTTTTGCAAAAAGTAAAAAATAAACAAGCTGATGAGCTTGGTCTGAATTTCAGGGTAAAAAGCTGAAAGCAGAGAACAGAGAGTTTAGGTGTGACGCATGCAAAGACGGTGCTGAGCCCTGTGGTGTGTTTATAGCCAGATGGGTGGAGCCAGTGAAGAATTTAGACAGCTTGGCTCAACATGTGGAAACAGTGACAGCACGCAGAAAGCTGTGATATATGGGACTTCAGGGAAAAGTGTGTTAAGTTACTGGTAATGGTCCGTTGCTCAGACTAAGATCTCCTCCTCTGTGTGTCATGACAGGAAATAACAGCATTTATCATAAACATGGAGGAGGCGTGGTACCGTCCTCAGTGGATAAGGGTTCTGCCTGTGCTGTGGCATTTGAGCCAGGGTACAAGGTTCAGCCAACACTGAGGTGAGTGTGTGGAGTGAGAGGAACTGAAACTGTAGTCTTCATTTGTCGCTCAAAGAAATAGCCTAATATGGGTGTGCATGTTTGCAAAATAGGTTTTTATTAAGACAAAATCATGAAAGATATCAGACTGAAACTAAGATGTCACTTTTAAACGCTGACAAGCAGGTAAAAATGGAGAGACTGGCTGGATACTGCGGGCTCATGTTGGTTTTGCTCTATGCAGGACAGACTGAGGTAAAAACTAATTTCTTCTCTCTTGAATGTCTTTCCTATATGTGATGTATTCAGTCAAAAAGTAACTCTCTTCTCAAGCTCTGATTCTAATCTTGTCCATTTTATTAGCTCTCACTTTAAAACTGTTTCTTTGGTATTGCCAGGGACAGAGACAGCAGCAAGAGGCTTCTCGTCAAGGTACAAAACATGTTATGGTTGCCAACAGTATGCACTTCAGAGTGACCTATCATTTATGGAAGGCAAAAGGTGTCATGCAGTCATGTAATGAGTGTTGCTCATCCTTCTCTGTGTTTACTCTTGTCCTCTCAGTCTCAGGAACAGACTGCACACAGATTAAGACTCGCTCACCTCAAGCGACCAGTGGGGTTTATCTAATCCAGCCTCGGGGAGTCCACAAGCCATTCAAGGTATCAAACACAACATCTGGTGTACAGAGCAGTGTGTATTGTTAACTTTGCCACACCCTGCTCCTTGCCATGAGTAAAGCTCTATGCTGGCACATGGCACACACAGTTTACCATGACAGCAAATTTCTCTCTCTCAATTTTGGGAAATTGGCTCCTTGCTGTCAGACAGTAAATAAAAGTAAATAAAAGAAAAGGTAAAGACTACAGTGCATGTATGTTACCTGCATAAGGTGCAAGACTATAATCAGTTTTATGAGACCTTTCATTTCAGTGAACCTATCAGCGGGTTTCTTCAACCCCTCAACACCCACTGGCCTGTCCAGACCCTGCAGGCCCAGCATTGAGTAGAAGCAACATGACCCACAGGTCAGTGGGTGTAAAGGGGTCAGCGTGTTTCCTGGTCTACCTGCTCAGGTGTACTGTGAGATGCGAGCAGACGGAGGCTGGACGGTGTTTCAGAAACGCAGTGGTAGAGCAGTTTCCTTCAACAGAAAGTGGGCAGCTTATCAGAGTGGTTTTGGAAACCCAACAAGTGAGTAACATAAAACACTGCTGTGTGTCATTATTAGTTATTATTAAGCATAAGAGGGTTTGAAAATGGTTGTGTTTGTTTATCAGGCGAAATTCATGTTGGCTGCAACGCATCTAACTAAAGATATAAATATCCTATTCATTCAGTGAGTAGGCCTACTGTAAAGGTAACACCTTGCAATCGCAAAGACCCACTTATCCACCTAGCCTTGTACTATAGTACAGACTTTGGCTTGTTTCTTCTGTCCTCCCGACTACAGAGTAGTGTGCCCAACAACATCCAGTTTTCATCTACAATAGATTGCACTGAGAGAGTAACTCACTCAAATACATCAGGCTATGGAGGGAACTGCACTTGGTGGAAAACAGCCTCATCCAGAGGCACAGACTGCAAGGTTGAACCTGACCCTGAATTCACCTCCAGACAACATAAGATCTACATTCTGCAGCCGTCAGGACTGTTGTTGGAGAGGGACAAACTGTTCATAAATTGGTGTAAAGAAGCACCAGGCAGACCTAAATCCTTTCTTTGTGCTCTGCTGATCCTTTCAGAGGACCACTGGCTTGGTCTGATGAAGGTTTTCCACATGACCAAGGACAAGACCAAGAAGTGGACCCTCAGGGTGGACTTGTGGGACCATGAAGGTGGCACTGCTTTCGCTGAGTACCAGAACTTCAGACTGGGAAATAAGAAAACAGCTTTCAAACTGCATGTTGGGCACTACAGTGGAAACGCAGGTACTGAAGCCTCTCTGACTGCTGCTCTTCAGCTTTTCCCACTGCCCCCCCCCCCCATTGATCCTCTTAAATTTTACACCTTTATCAAATTAATTGAGAAGAACTGATACGATGAAAGGAATGATGGGAGGCACTTTTTTTAAAAAAAAAAAACAACATGCAGCTAGAGATTTACAATTCAGTCAGTTGTTTCTCTTTGGCGTAAAACAGCAGCTTCAAATCAAACACTGCAGAGAGCAGCTACAGGCAGTTTGTAGTCCATCAAGACTAATGGTTGTGTTTATTTAGTCATGATTATATGCTACACACAGCAGCTTTAAAAAGAGACTGTAACTGCTTTGACTGGTAATTTGTGGTGACTAACGCTTCTGCAAATTGAATTCAAACACAGTTTTACAACTAACCATTCTGACTGGGTAACCACTGTTACTGGGAAATTCACAGTCATTATCTTGCAATTTTAGAGGAAAACTCCCATTTAGAAGGAGTTGAATTTTAGCCAGCAGACTAATGGTTCCAAACTGTGTCTACAGGTGATGCCATCCGTGGGGCCTACACAGGCATCGACCAGAATGGCTTCGGCTTCAGCACCGTTGATCGTGACAACGACGGCTGCTCCCCGTGCATCTTCGGTGACATCGGCGAATACGAGTGTGCCTCGTCAGAAGGTGGTGGTGGGTGGTGGTACAGCCGCTGTGGTTCTGCCAGTCTCAACGGTGACTGGCATCCCGCTGGTCACCACATTGGTTGGGCATCAGGCATTCACTGGCTCACCTGGAAACGTCCTGCACCTTACTCGGCCAAGGCCAGCAGAATGATGATCAAGTCTGTGTGACAGGAGCAGAGGAACACATCCAGTGGATTCCTTCCTGCATTCAAGCTGCTCTTTGTTGTAGATGCTTCTGAGGTGTGTCTGCTATTGGAGATAACAGTACAGTTACAGTGATGCTAGATGCTGGTGTTCAGCCACAATGCTTCAACTTTTGTTATTTTCAAGTCACTTTGCAGAGCATTTAGATGCAGTAGATCCAGCAAAACTGTGATACAGAGCCCAGTTTTTGCAATAGTTCTGACAACAATTGACTAAGTGGGTTTATTTCATTAAGAAATGTGCACAAATAAACTGTGTACTGCAGAGTTTGATCATGTTTTTGCTCCTGTATCTCCACCTCAGCATCACACACCCTGATTCCAGTCGTGGGTGGATGAGTTTCCTGTCATATCCCTTTATTAGGAATTTTGAAATGAGATCATACTTGTGCAAATTATGTAAAGGTAAAGATCCTCCCACAACCCTGAATAATGGGTTAGGGTTAGACAAGAATCCAGTTGTGGCGCCAGGGAGGATAACTTCCTGTCAGGTCTACTGGAAAGCTGTGGATGAAGAGAGGGTGGAGTGCCATCTAGTGGAAGTGAGAGCTGTGAAGGGGCACCCGAACCCAAAAGATCTGTATGGTAGTTCAATATGGGAAACTTAACCCCTAATAAACAATGAAACAGCTACAACTTATTAATAAACTGAAAGGAAATAAAGAAGGAAATGAAAGAATCACCTATTAATGGCTCTTTGAACTAAGCCAACTAAACACAAATGAACAAAATAAAACTAATCTAGGAGCCAAACAATAATGACCTCTGAACCTACTCCGAACCAAGGAAATGCAAGAAGCTAAAAACTTATCTGCAGGATGCATATGTGTATGTGTGTGTGCAACACTCCATGCCTGGTCCAGCTATGTGTTGCACCTCACATCTCCCGTCTGTATGGAGAGTCGGTCAGCCAGGCCATCACCATGTCTGCCATTGCGTTGTAAGCAGTGGGCGAAAGACCAGGCTGGGAAATGAAGGGGGCAGGCCAGAGGGGCAAGGACATGACCACATCTTATCAATGTTGTCCTCAGGCACCTCAGAGACAGAGACAGGCAGCATGGTGAAATAGCAGGGTGCACAGTACAGGAGTATGGAGGCAATGATACTCGAGGGGCAGAAGGTGGGGTTTGACAGACCAGAGTGTGTGGCTGACATAAGATATAAGTACAATTTAGTTTATTGTTTTACACTTCTAACAGCCTATTAGCAGGTTACTCCAGTTACCTGCCTGCACCCTATGCAGCAATGGACATTCGTTCTCAGGATGGTAGATTTAAAGAACACGTGTGTGTGTGTGTGTGTGTGTGTGTGTGTGTGTGTGCTTTATTTCCATGTTGTATGTTAAGTCTAAAAGCTAAAGCTAAATCTAAATGCTAAATATAAGTCTAACCATAAATGTTTAACATGTAGATTTAACATTTAGGTGTAACTTTTAAAGGAGACATATTCTGCCCCTTTTCCTCAAATTAAAACAGTTCCCAAGTGTCTTAAAGACATGTCTGTGACCTGCTTTGGTCAAAATACCCCAAGGATCAAACATCACAGCTCTTTTCATCTGCTCAAAACAGCCCTGTTCAGAACAGTCTGTTTCAGTGCCCTGTCTCTTTAAATGCAAATGAACCACTGCTAGCCCCGCCCACCCCTTCTACTGGTACTAGAGTGCCTTGAGAGAGAATGGTGACATCTCCGTTCAATGCAATGGTTCAGTTTTTTTCACAGCAATGGCAGAGCAAGGAGCCCCTCAAAAGTTCCCAGAAGTTAGCACAAGCTACCTGTCGCTCAATGTAATTCCAATGGAGCAGATTTCGGAGCTACACTTGTTCAAGGTAAAATGTTTAAATAATCAATCAGTAGTGCATTGGAATCAAATCGACATGAGTAATGAAGTATGTTGGTGCATTGCTCTCGTCTGGATTAGAAGATTTAGAGAATATTAAAAGATAAAAGTTTAGGCTAACACGCTGGATAATGATAGCAACTCATGCAACAGGCTGATAAATGTAAATTCTGTTCTCTAAATAGAACTTACTCCAACTCTGTCGAATTACACTAGTAGTGAGGTTAATGTGTATTGAGTGTGATTGTAGTTACACATCAGTTTACTGTCATTGAGGCTGTTGAATGATGGGTGGAGCTTATAATATGAGGACATTCAAATCATTTCATATGATTCTGGACTGCAGGCTCATAATGTGTCTTACCACCACATTGCACTGACTCAATAACATCGTATGTTCATGTTATATAACTACTAGAAAGAGAGCTATTTTGTGAAATGTTGCAGCCAATAAATTTGTTAATTATATAAATTATATAAATAAATCTGATAATTTGTAAAAACGGGCTATACAAATAAAATTGCCTTGCCTTGCCTTATAAACTGATTTGATTCTGTAATTAGACTTAATGACATCTCATTTGAAAGGTTCAAATGTAAAGTGGTTTGACTGAAGAACTGACCAACCCATGGGAGATGGGCAAGAGACAACCAGACATAAAGTATACAATAGATCTTTTTTAGTTGTTAATAATAAATACAGTTAAAAGTATTAAAGCTAAATTAATCTGGGGGCAATTAATCAAAAAAGGACCATGGCTGCTGATGCTCAACGTCATGCTCCCTTTCTGACCCGACCCAGCCACCCTTCGTAGAGGGCTCCAACACCACGTGATACACCAAAATGACACAAGTGAGAGCAGAGAGAGACTGACCCTACGTTTACATGTGGCTGGCTATTTTCATAAATGGACATCACCCTCTCCGTTTACAAAATAACATCGAGCACACCTGTCCCTTTACAGAAAAGTTTTCCTTCATACTAACCCATGTATATACGCAGTCAAGAGCATGCCAAACCTGTAGGTGGCAGTGTAATGAGAAGCTCAGGCCCACGTTAGCCAATCAGAATCCTGAAAATGGCATCAACAACAAGGAGCTGCTGTATTTTCAGTTGTATTTGTATTTGCAAATGCAAACAGACAAAGAGGGTTTGCACCAACATAAATGTGACTGCTACTCTGAACGCCTCCATCATCACCATGAAAATGGAAACATATGTCGCATTGTTGACGCAGTGGAACTTCCGGCGCACAATGTGACGTCGGCTGCCTAAAACGTTTTTCTCAGTTTACATGCAAACGTGCAAACAAAGTTTTCCAAAATCTCCACTCTGGACGGAGTTTTTCGAAAGAATCGTTTTCAGAGGCAAATTCTCCATTTGTGTGTAAACGAAGGGTGCAAACAAAGGGAAATGTCTCCGTTTCTCAAAATAACCATGTATGTGTAAACAGGGCATGTGTGATGAATATGTCTGACTGGTAGTTAAGCTACCAGGTCACACCCAGCTGCACCCAGCAGCACACCTGTATCAGATCAGCCCATCACCTCTAATTACTGCACACACACCATGTGGAAACCATACCCTTATAAACACACACACACACACACACACACACACACACACACACACACACCAGTGTCACTCAAAATGGCTGATACAGGTCTACCCTGTTACACTAATATCTCCATTTAACTTGAATTCAAAGAAAACAGACATGACACTGTAAATATTGTAGGTCTATACCTTAGTATAGCATTTTTTATGTTCTCTGTTCTCTCTCCCAGTGTATAATAATTGCCAAGGTTTATTGGCAAAATCTAAATATAAAACAAACTATAAAATAAAATATGTTTGGTTTTCGTAGCCTTATATTTATTCTTTTATATATACATATAGCAAGGGTCTTGCTTTGAGAGTGTCACCCAAGGGCGTGGATCGGACTGCGTATAGACGTGACTGGCAGGCTATCCCTTGCTCTGACTTTGGCTGCAGTAGATGATCGAGTCATCTGCACTAAAAAAAACATTCTTAACTCTGTGAACTTTTGTCCATAAAGAGGTATTACTTTAGCTATTTGCATAATGTTATTTTCATAGAAAAGTACATGATTTACATTATCCGTAATTTGAAGTATGCTGCATCATAACTTCCGTCTGACGTTCATAACAAACCAAACCGTTTGAAAATCGGACAAAACCTGAGCATGTTCTGGTGATAACAGTGGAACACGCACTATAGGCTTCATGCTCTGAGGGGGCGAGTTGCCTGAGCCAAGAGCGCCGCCGTGTGGCGACGCCGTGTCATTGGGCAGCAGCGTCAGGTGAGTCATCTCTTCTTATACCGGAACACTTGAAATAAAAGCCGAGGCTCAAACAGACGCGGTCTCCTGTGGGCCGGCTGTGGATTGGAAGATCTGTTCAAAATTAAATAAACAACTAAATTAAATAGACGCCTGTGTCTAATATAAGTCGGGTAATTTCGACAGTTGAAGCAAATAAACGCCCGGGCCTTTATTTGGTGTTTTACGTCCCGGCAGTGGAAGACGCCATGTCCTCGCAGGCCACCGTCACTCCGACTGGAGGGGCAGTGCATGGCCATAATCGCTCTGGGGAGGGGTGAGCGCGAGCGAGTAAGTGAGCGCTGCAATATAGAATCTGAACGCTACGTGTCATGCCCCCCCATTTTACACACTGGGCCTTTAATGTAGAATATTTCTGTGAACATAAGAGCAAACTCGTGTATTCTTCCAAAACGGAGGATATTCTGTGGTTTGTTCAGACATGCTATATATTTTTCAGTGCTGACTGATATCAAGCAACGTGGAAAAATATATCATGATCGCATTTTGGTTGTACAGTGAATTGCTTAAAAAATAAGTTGTTGGGGTAATTCTTCATCTCATATACCATCACTGAATTGTTAGAGACCAAAACCTCACTTTAGCTACTGATTAGCTTCTTAGAAGATAATTCTACACATATATACTCCATTTCATATTTTGTTTCTTAGTTAACTTTACACATTTTATATTTTGTTTCTTAGTTAACTTTACACATTTTATATTTTGTTTCTTAAGATAACTCTACACATATATTCCATATTATATTTTTGATAAGTTTTAGATGATTCTCCATTTATACACTACTGATGATTACTAGTGATGATTGTCTGTTTTGAACACTTATGGAAGACTCTCTTCCTCCATAAATTACCTCTAAATACTCCTTCTTACATGACAGTGAAGACTCATTCTCTCTTCATGATAAATACCTCTAGTGATGTATTAAACTGTGTGTATTACTGAATAAATAAACAATGATGATTTTGAAGTATTGCTAATGATTGATACTGAGTTGTGGTGATCTGATGATGATGAGAAGGAATCAAACATTAGTCCCGTGATACGAAGGACTAATACACATGAGGGACAGGTCAGATCACTAGAAGGCCTCAGTGATTAACACTGCAAGCTAAAGAATCTGTTTTGCACTCATCCTGAACTCTGTGATATTATCTCTCTGCACATAACTTGAACACTACAGTATTGAGTGAACTTGTGGTTTACTGAGCTATGGGAGGGGAGGTTACGAGGACATCTTGTAAAAACAACCTGAGTGAAAGTAGCAAGTGGGGAACATCTCAAGGTCTATGAAGGGCATCACTGAAGTCAGAGATCAGGAGACTTAGAGACAGAAGTAGTATTTCCAAATAAAGCATTTAGATATCCAGAGTAGGGAGGTTTCTTTTCAGGGTGCTGTCTCTCATGGTTGGATGGAGCAAGTGCCGAGAGGCTGGGACCAGCCTGTGCACCAACGAAGGGAGAGCTAAGTCTAAACCACAGCTTCTCCCCACCTGTTTAGCCAATGGATGCTAATTATACACACGTAGAGCAAAATATATTATGCGTTTGTAACAGAGTTTTTTCATCCTTTTTCTGGAACAGTGGTTACAGCTAACTGCTTGCAGACTGTGATTTCCTGAACAGAGAAGGTCCTTGTTCAAGATTCTTTTTAATGATCTTATTTAAATAAATAGTTAACCGGAACGTCGTTGTTTGTCCTCTCTCAAATTAACGAACACGCCTCGACAAAAATATATCATGATCGCATTCTGGTTGTACAGTGAATTGCTTAAAAAATAAGTGACCTTGATTGGATGAAATATAAGATAATAGCTAGTTCAATAAGTCTTGCTGAATTAATGAATAATTTGTCACAATGTGTATATTTATTTGATTTTATTTTTTTAATATTGTTTGGTGAGAAAACCAGAGCATCCTGGTATTCTGGTGTTTTCATTTCCTCCTTGGCTGAATCTTACTTTTTTTTTTAATTTCTTGAAAGAAATTAGGTAGGCGAACCACAGACTCTGGAGAAAACCTTATTACAAGGGAGGAATTATGGTGTAATGGCTGTAATGGCTGAATCTAACTTGCCCCTTACTTGTGCTGTTAGTGGGGCTTGTGATAAGCAGGGTCTGAAGTGGAAGTGGCTGAAACTGAGTCTAGCTTTTTGTAAGCTGACACTTTTCAGATATGGTTGGAAAGCGTACATGTCTTCCTCTTTCCTCAGACACCTGCTTTACTGTAGGAGACGGCCTCTGCATGCTCAGTGAGGTCTTTGTTGTCATAGTATGACCCATGGAGGGTTGGGTCTGTGGTGAATGTGGTTTAATCTGAGTCCGATTTCTTACAAGCTGAGACTTTTCAGATATGGGTGGTAAGACTAGATCATTTCTTTGGTGCTCAGATGCCTGTTTTACCATAAGAGACGGCCTCTGCATGTTCACTGGGGTCTTCGTTGGTTGGGTCTGTGGTGAATGTGGTTTAACCTGAGTCTGGCTTTTTGCAGGCTGAGACTTTTCAGATATGGGTGGTAAGCGTAAAAGTTTTCTTGTGCGTTCAGATGCCTGCTTTACTGTAGGAGACGGCCTCTGCATATTCACTGGGGTCTTTGCTGTCACAGTACAGCCTGTGGAGGGTTGGGTCTGTGGTGAATGTGGTTTAATCTGAGTCTGGCTTTTTGCAGGCTGAGACTTTTCAGATATGGGTGGTAAGCGTAAAAGTCTTCTTGTGCGTTCAGATGCCTGCTTTACTGTAGGAGCCGATGTCTGTGAGCTCAGTGAGCTTTTTGCTACCTCAGTGCAACCTGTAGTGAGTTGGGTCTGAGGTGGATGTGGCTTCATCTGAGCCTGGCTATCGGTGGGCTGAACCTTTGTACCAGCTGATTCCTGCATGTGCAGTGAGTTCTTTGTTTCCTCACTACAGCCCGCTGTGTGTCCCGGTGGAGGTGGCTGTGGCTGGAGAGGTCGTGTATGAGGGAATTGGGAGCTTCTTGAACAAAGTGCAAAAGTGCGTTTGAGCACAGGCCGGTTAATTTTGTCTCTATGCCAGGTCAGTACTGGGGAGCTCGCTCTCGGGGGACCTTTGATCAGGGGCAATTTTGGCTTGTTTTTAGCCTGATGACGTGTAAAATGATCTTTTTTTGGTTCCTCAGGTTTTTGCTCGTCCTTGCCAATTTCTAAGCTTTTGAGACGGTTGTTCAAGTAACTCTGAAATTCATTCATCTCCCTTTCTAAGGCAAGGATGTCACGCATTGTTAGTGGTCTATCCAAAGGTTGCACTTCAAATAGATAATCTGGGTAAGTTTTTATTTCTGGTGATTTTGGTCGAGTGTCAAGTAACAGTTCACAAGGCCATGATCCCTGTTCTTCATCTTGGTCTGATTCTTCTTCAGGGTCCTTGTATTCTTCCTCCTTTTCCTCTTGAGGAAGCGCGTCAGTACCCCAAAGGTCTCTCCCAAAGATGCCTTTGTTGCAGCCTTTGTTTGTCCATAGCTGGACATTTTTGTCCAAACCTGCAGTTATGATGTTATTACAACCGGGGTCACAAGCAATACTCACAACCCCTGTAGAATTAACTCTCCAAGAGCCCAACAGTGGTGGTTGACACACAGATACATGCCAACCATTTATATTCTCAAATGGCCCTTCGTCTTCCTTCTTTTTAAATCCAAAGTCCCGAATGTCCCACTGATAAATCATTCCGGTACTATCTCCCACCAGTAGAATCTCCTCACTGACATCAGTTGTCATGGTGGTAATGACTGCATCCTCATTCTGAACTGCTCTGAACTTTGCTAGCAAACCTCCCTTCAAATTAAAAGCAGACCAGGCAGAGATGTACTCCTCTGCAGAAGTCAGTATTGTGGCTGTGCTGTAGATGATCTCCCTGGTCTTCAGACATTTTACAAGAGGACCGGTTCTTGTAGTAATCTGAGATTCGGTACATTTTTTCTTTTTTGTCAGTGCATCTTTGATACTCTTCTTGGTCCCAGTCTTAGCAAGGCCATGTTTATGTGCCATCATTACTTGAGGCTTCTCTCTAGTATTTATTAAGTATATAGCCTTGCCAATGTCAGCATTCCAGACAATGATATTTCCATTGCTAGATGCAGTAATCAATTTGTCTCCATGCACATCCATGGAGGAAATGTCATGTAAATACTCATGCTCAAAAAATCTGTGCTCATTTCCCTCCATGTCTAGGTCAAAAACCCTCTTTGATGTCTTTGCTGACACAAATATCCTATCGTTTATGCAGATGATGCCTGTCACCTGCGTTGCCACAGTCACTGGAAGCTCAGCAAGATCTTTTCCAGTGTTAAAGTTCCATAATCTCACTTTCCCATCTTGGGAAATGGTGATTAGTCTGCGCAGTGTTTCATCAAATGATATGGCTGTGTGTCCCACTTGCTGATCCTGAGTGGCCATAAAGTGTGAGATGGGCCTTCCTGTTAAGACATCCCACACTGTCACCTCACCATTCTGGCAGGCAGAGACAACCTGTTTGAAAATGCTGTGATAGAGTACACTGCACAGGGGCTTGTTATGGGAGGTCAGATTATTTTGAAAAACGTCAGTTCCTCTACCAAGAGTTTTTCCTATGTTTGAATTTGCCAAGACTAACTCATTGTTATACCAGTTATAACACACACTGGTGATATGGCCAGATCCCATATTTTGAATCTGGAAACTTTGCATGCACTTCCAATTATTTTCAGACCACACACGTACATTCATGTCCTCAGACACAGTGACAAGTAACTTGTCAACATGATTAAACCTCAAGTGGGTGATGGTTTGACATGCTCTTTAAATTCATATTGACAGACTGTGGTTTTGTGCGGAAACCACACCCGCAAAAAGCCATCTGTACCACCAGTAAGGAGACGGTTAGTTGAAGGGGCGTAGTCAACGCATGTGAAAAAGTCCTGAGTTCCCTTGCTGTGAAAAGATTTCAGGCCTCTGAGAACTGATGTCGGGTTGTTGAATTCACTTGGTGACATATGGAGTGGGACCAACACCATAGTCTTGCTTGTACAACCACAGATAACATATGATTCAAGGGATGGAATGTATTGGATTTGACTGCATACATCCCTAAAGACAGGGATCTTGACAGAAAGAAATTTTTCCGTGTGGTTCCCTACCAAAGTAGAAAGATAAACAGTTGGATAACTGTGCAAGGTTAATTTCTCATATGCCATTGTGCAGAAGAGCTTATCTTTAACTACATCCTGGGAGTAAAACACATATAAATTGCCTTTCGTATCACCAAAGGAAAACAATGCTTTAGTGCCATTGGACCAGTAGTTCATTGCATTTACGGTGACGTCGTCCAATATTATGGCTTGAGAGACGCCCATTTCTTCAGGAATGTCCCTGAAATGGTAGAATATCAGTTCCCTGGCAGTAGCGGAGACAGCCACCTCATGGAGTTCCGAAATGTACACCATGTCAGTGACCTGGATTTTCTGCTTGTGCTCATAAGGAAGATTGTTTGGTTTCCTATATAGTGGAATTGTAAATGACTTCTCAAAGCTGTCAGTCCAGATGTTGAAGACACCATCTGAGCTAATTGAGAAGTAGTGACCTTTTGTGTATGTCCTTTTTCTTGCATGTTCCGGAACCCTGACTTTCTTTGTGGTGTGGAAGGACAGGCCAACAATTGATTTATAGTGATCCACAGATGTCATGTTGAAAGGTGAGGGGAAGGGCTCATTTCTAGAATCTTTTGTTTCCTGTTTATCTAACAGGAAATTCAGCAGCTCATCGAGGTCCACGGTTTGGTCGCAGTTTACGTCAATCTGCATGTGGAGGACTTCAAGCTCTTCAGGACTCAAAAAACCGTAAACTTCTTGCATTGCTCCAGCAAATTCTTCCATATCCAGCCCTCCAGAGCCATCCTCATCGTACTTTTTAAATACCCGCTCAATCTCTGGAATATCTTTAGCAGAAAACATTTCCTCTTTTTTTTCACTCTCGGTTCTTTTGGGAACCTCCTCACTGAGGTTTTCCACCGTGTTTGTGTGTCTCTCCATTATAATACTATATAATAATAATAATAATAATATAATAATATAATAAAATGCTGTCAGCGTGTCCAAATGTTTGCAAAATGTCAACAGCTCGTCAAACTCTGGCAATTTACCTGGCAGAATACCTTGACACATCTACCCTGTAATGGCATTTATACCTAGTGTCCTTCCACACATCAAAGCCATAAACAATGTCACAACTATCACAGGAAATAATGTGACATCACAGAAAGTGATGTCACACCAAAGTCAGACTGTGACTGTCTTATCAAAACCAGGCAAAATGATGATGTCACATCTACGACACACAAAATGATGACGTCACACAACAGTCACAGTGATTCCAGCTGGAGGGTGTCTCCATTCCGCCTCAGGAGCCGAACGGCACCGGGAAGACCCGAGTGGTCCCGAGAGATTCCGAGGACATGTCGAACGTTAATCGAGTAGCGCACAGTGGGTGGCGGTGCGCGCCAGGCCGACAGTTATACTACAGTTAAGCGGAGCAAGCTCATAAACAGTGGTGAAGTGGTCCCTGGAGAAGTGGGTATACTCTCAATTTTCACCTTTTTTTTTTTTCTTTAAGTAGTCCAGAAAAAAGCCCTGTTTTAGAAACAGTGACATGTAAGACTACTCTATTTAATTTACCCAAAAATCCGTCATTTCTACTTGCTCACTATTAAAAAATTATCATGACTTGATTAGGAGCAGTTTGTAGTTACCGCTGTAACCGCTTTTATTCCGGGCATTGTGACATACAACCAGTCGGGGAGGAGGGCAGCTTCATCATGGCAGGTAGGTAACACACTCAGGGTCCTAAACATTACCAGCGCCCCCTACTGGGTCTAGAGTGATGCTACACACCAGAAGTCACTTCACAACGCTTACGTTATCTGTTTGTTGTTTATGCTGTTCGTGATGCTGATGGGATGGACCCTGCAGGCTGATGCGCTCCGTGTACCTTTTGTCAGTTTGATATCTCGTTTTAACCAAAAAACTGAAAAACCGTGTTTTTTTCGTTTTTTACTTTTTAAACAAAAACAAAAACAAAAACGTTCTTTTCAGGGTGCTGTCCCTCGTGGTTGGATGCATCAAGTGCCAAGAGGCTGGGACCAGCCTGTGCACCAACGAAGGGAGAGCTAAGTCTAAACCACAGCTCCTCCCCACCGGTTTTAACCAATGAATGCTAATTACAAACACATTGAGCAACATTATATTATGTTTGGAAAATAGAGTTTTTCATCCTTTTCTGGGACGGTGGTTACAGCTAACTGCTTGCAGACTGTGATTTCCTGAACAGAGAAGGTCCTTGTATACAAGTTTTTAATGATCCAATTTGAATAAATAGTTAACCGGAACGTCGTTGTTTGTCCTCTCTCAAATCAAAGAACACGCCCGACAATACACAGTAACTGCTGGTAGTTGTTGGTTAAACTATATTGCGAACTGTATTGCACCAAAAAATACAAGGTTCGCTTTCAACGTAACACACTCGCATCAGTAAATAATGTGAAAACAATATAAAAGATCATTCAACAAGAATGAACGGTTGTTGCTCTCCTTGTTTCTCTCCCGCCACCGCAGCTCCTTTGATGTGAATGATCCCAGAGCCGGACAATAACCACCGTTAACTCTGACCGGGGCTTCAGGTTTTGTTGAGCCGGATTATGAACACAGAGCCTGGATATGTTGAGCCTCCTTCGTAGTAAAGCCCTCAGGTCTACTCTTCATGTAATAACTGCGCCACATTGTGGCTAACATCAACTGCACTGAAGTCATCATAACTTCATCACTAGTTCTCATTTTTAAAAAGATTATTAATACTATTATTGTTATTTGAAGCCGTGTCAGTCTTGACTGTGGGTGATGGGGACCTCTGCTGGTGACTTTATAGATGCTCTTTATTTAGGCTGAGAATGTAATTAGCTAAAAATGTTCCACAATGTGCATTCACACTCACACTCAGCTAAAATAATAATTATACATCACGTTCTCCCAAACAACCAGCTGTTATAGTTTCACTTAGCTAAAATAAATGTACAACAAACCATGGGTGCAGGAGAAAATGAGATATGATAATAAATTTACACGCTACTTTTATTTTGACGTTGTTAGAATCCACTTCCGCTTCCGGTCTGTCCACGGTCATGTTCATAAATAACGACAAAAGGAACTAGAAGAAACCAAATTTGGACCGTATTTGAATTTGCTTTTCTCGTTTTTTCGTTTTTGATTCAGAAAACAAAAAAACGGAAAAACAGCTCTGTTTTATCATTTATTGGTTTTTGTTTAAAAAGTAAAAACCAAAAAACCACGGTATTTCCGTTTTTTCGTTTTTTGGTTAAAACGAAATATCAGACTGACAAAAGGTACACGGCCTGCTGCCGGTTTACGCTTTGACCAGGGACAGGACCAAGAGGTGGACCCTCAGGGTGGACTTGTGGGACCATGAAGGCGGCACTGCTTTCACTGAGTACCAGAGCTTCAGACTGGAAGATGAGAAAACAGCTGTCAAACTGCATGTGGGTCAATACAGTGGAGACGCACGTACTGAATCCTCTCTGACTGCTGCTCTTCAGCTTTTCTCACTGTCCTTTTGCAATTTTATTTTCAGATCATTTGTGCCAGTTTGTGTGCTCTTTCCACTGCTTTGCTTTATTTGCATAAGGGTGAAGTGACAAACTGATGGCAGCATAGGAAACAGCTAACTTATCTTTATACAGCTATCAGCAGCTTCTTTTTTGACGAGCTTCACATTTCCTGTCAGCACAAACTCTCATCTTCAGCTCTGTTTCCTGAAACAACAGCGCTCTCTCTCTGCTCTGTGGTGTACAGCAGATTCAAATCCAACACTGACTCCACATACAGCAGCTGCAGGCAGTTAACACACAGCCACTTTAAATGAAACTATCTTCTGAGATGAAAATTTTCATCTTACCAATGGAAAGAGAAATGAGGTATATGTTTTCATTGCTGCATTCTTACTTTTTAAGATTAATGTTTGCAAATTCACCCCAGACTTGGTTATGGAAGTGAAAATACGAGAATATGAGAGATTTTTACTGTGTATATTATTACTAATTTAACATTCCACAGATAAAGACTGTAAAACAAGCAGATATTGGAAAAAATGACACCTTCATTGTGCTCTCATTTCTTGTGACTGCTATGAATTTCAAAGGAGCTGTCTGGATTTTAGCCAGCAGACTAATGGTTCCAAACTGTGTCAACAGGTGATGCCATCCGTGGGGCCTACACAGGCATCGACCAGAACGGTTTCAGCTTAAGCACCGTTGATTGTGACAACAACGGCTGCTCCCCGTGCATCTTTGGTGACATCTATCAGAACGACTGTGCCTCATCACAAGGTGGTGGGTGGTGGTACAGCCGCTGTTGTTCTGCCAGTCTCAACGGTGACTGGCATCCCGCTGGTCACCACATTGGTTGGGCATCAGGCGTTCACTGGCTCACCTGGAAACGTCCTGCACCTTATTCGGCCAAGGCCAGCAGAATGATGATCAAGTCTGTGTGACAGGAGCACAGCTGTGTTTCATGTCTTCACCCCTTCAAAAGAGGGGTCCAACATTCAACATTACCTTGTTATTCAGTGCACAGTCTCTACAGACTACTAACAGAAATGGCCTGGCAAATGGTTTTTATTTCTAGTATAAAACAGAAGTGTGAGAAACAGTGAATTCCAATGTGAAGTTACAGATTCTGTGAGGCATACAGCAATAAATCATGGACAGGTGAGATGAAAAGATGAACTGCCTTTAATGTGAAGGTGTTTTCGTGCCCTAACTATTTCCTAACTGAGGTGAACTAACAGTGGCCGAACCAACATGCAAGTGTTGTCTCAGCGGTGCTGTGTCTGTCAAGGTCAAAGTCTGGAACCAAGCTGGCTGGTACAACAGTCATAGCACAAATAAAAATCAATGTTAACCCTCCTCACATACACTGCTGGGCCAGGTAGGCGAGGAACAGACACACGTGTGTACGGTTACAACCGACATACTAAGGATTTTCTCTTTACTGAATTGTGGGATAGACATCTTTTCAGTTTAACTCACACAAGTTAATTCCTAGCACTAAATGTGTATTTTTCTTATGATTTAAATTTTTTTTTTTTTTATTTCAGAACATGTGTGGTGTTGTTTTTTTTTTTTGCATAAATTCATATTTAACTCTTTAACCTGAGAGCTGTTGTGCTTTCCTCACAAAAAATGTAATACATACCATGCATGTCGCTGTACCAAGAGACATTTAGCATACATGTCATATAACATGAATGCCATCCGTGCCATACACATGTTTTTCATTTTTGGAACATATTGTGATCATATACTGTATGTAAACTTAACCCCTTGATGCCTGAATTATCAAATCATCGATCGAAAAATTCTAATTCTTTGAAACAAGAGTCTTCATGGAACCTTCTGACAAACAATGTGAGGCATCATACTTGATATATCCAGCATTTTTAAAGTGTATTGCTCACAATTTGTGTTAAAATGTTATGTTTTATACATAAGATTTTTTAAAAGAAAAGGTATGACACTGAAGATATAGCGGTCTCAAAAATGGTATGTGTCAAATATGACACACCAGGCGTTGAAGGGATAATTTTCACTTACATATGCAAACTTTAGATGTTTTTCTAGTTTCCCATTATTTTTAATCTGTCTGGCTTCATGATATGGGAACATGGTCTCAGACTCTTGGACTCTACTGAAATAGTGATAGATTTTGGGATGGGTTTATATTGAGACAACTTATCTGTGACATACACAAACATATACGCATGTGTATGGACATTACTACTTGAACTACTGAAATAAATGAACTTTTCCATGATATTCTCATTCATTGAGATGCACCTGTACAGTTTATGTTGTATGTGTTTAGTCAGATGATTCAGCAGTGGTTATTTGTTAAAGCCAACCCAACCCTTTCTTTTGTGCTAGCTCAGAAAGTAAATAGTCCAGTCTGTGTGTGCTTGAAAAAAGCAGCACCTGCTTGAAATATGTAAACTCAGCATGTGTGTTTGAATCCACTTTCCTCTCCCAACACACACACACACTCACACTCACACTCACACATCCAACTGCTCTATTAAGGGCATATGTAGGACAAAACCACATCAATCATGTTCTCAATGATAGGAGGCTGTGGGTGGAGGCTGTGTGGCAGGTGGTGGGCCAGGCCCATCTCCCAGGCATCCACCAAATGAATATCCAGTCCTTTGAAAATGGCTCTGAGCACCTTATCACGCTGCAGAGAGTACCAGTCACTGTTGGTCAGTGTCTCATAAAGTGTCAGTGCTTTAAGGTTTGCGGTCCGGATGATGACCACTGTGTCTGGAGCTCTGTCCAGCAGCCGCACCACCGCCCTGCGGATGCCCTGCAGCCTGCGGATGTATACCTCAATGGGGTAAGTGCTGAAGTGAGACCAGATGCCAATAATCACAGCAGTGTTTCTGCCTCCAGGTAAACCATCTAGTTCGTTGGCGATGTAACGGAGCTGGCTGGTGGGAACACCAACAAAGCGGATAGGAGGACCATGGCAGCGGTACGTCACCAAGATTTGGTGTGGATAATGTAAAGCCATGAAAGGTCCAACTTGCTTCAAACTGTTCAGGTTGAACTCCATGAGATCTGGAAGCATTAAACAAGAAACACATTAATCCAAAGCGAGAATAAGAATCCAGAATCAAACAGAAGGAATGCCTGTCAATCAGGTACCTGGTAGTGCTTCAATGAGGTGTTCAAACCACTGTCTGATGGTGGAGTCTCCATACAGGTGGACCTTCATGCCACTCAGACACTGACCGATGGCAGAGGAGGTGTTGAATTGTTGAACCGAGGCTCCCCTCAGTGCTCGCCACCTTCCTTTGTAGTAATAGCCAGCGTATCCAGACTTCACATTATTGTTGTTCACTTCTGTTGGAGGATAGAGATGTTATTGAGAACCAAAATCAGCCAACACTCCCTGACACCCCAACCCCATCTCTCTCCCCCGTCTCAATGTCCAGTATTTAAATACATGGGCCATTAACTGCATTTATTGATCCTCCTGCACTGATGTTTTCACAGAAGCACTTTTCAAATTTCGTTGTACTGCTTCTGTGCAGTGACAATAAACTGATTTTGATTTTGCCTTTGCATCACCAGGTGAGCCCTTTACTCTTGTTGCATAGCAACCTTGCATGTAACTTCACATGAGCTTTCAATCCAAGTCCAACAGCTGGTGCAACTTTTACTTTTAGCCTTCTGATCAGTTTTTCATAGGTAGATGTACAGGAGCTAGCGTGAGAAAGTGAAGCTTTCCTTCATTTCCCATACAGCCACGAGAACCACACACAGGTAAGGTACACAAAAACATGGAAACAGTGAATGCAATCACTGGTGTAGCAGCATATACCCACCACCACCCGCACATACATTCAAACATAGGTTATGTGTGCACAAAGCTCCCTCCCTGATTTACATCTAACAACTTGATGCATAGCCTATTTAATGTAGAAAAACATCATGATTGTAAAAAATCCTGCTTTACCTGTCGTTTTTGGCAACACAGTGACACTGGCAGTTTCTGAAGCTTTAATAGACACTTTCATGTTGATGCCACTGATGGAAAACAGAGTGAACATAACAAGATAGATTACAGCAGACTGCTTAATTGGTGCTGCTTCAAAAACTGTAAATCCATTTTGAGAGTTAAAACTGCATCAATAAAAAAAAAAAAGCATTTTTTTCATCTGTAACAATATTCAAATGAATTAAAATGTGATTCAGATTGCTTAATACCTAGATAGATTTTGTAATAACTAAGCTAGTTACTTCTGACACATAGAACAACACTAGCTATAAGGCAATACTCTAGTATGTATTCTAAATTAAGATACTGCCATTACAGCAGCAGGCAAATAACAAATAGACAAAATACAACCAAGAAATGGAATAAAGAGAAACACGACTTTGATGTATACATGATGTAAAGTAATTCGAAAAGCCGGTCCTCTCTCACCTTCGAAAAAGCTGCTCCTCCTCAGCTTTGAGATTTCTTCTGAACCCTCCCTTAGAGTGTGTGACCCTGGCGTCACAACTCAGCTTCTTTGGCTTGTAGCAGAACCATGGGTCACCTGTTTGGAGGTCAGTGTAGTTGCACAGCGGCTGCTGGGATGGATGCAGACAGACGTTACAGGTGGTACTCTCAGACATCCAGCCTGAGCGGAAGGAGCTTTCAAAGTAAATCCTGTCTGGCTGTTCCCTGGTCAGTCTTCGCAGGACGGTCACAGCCTCACTAGGGTGAACCAGTGTCACCTGATTGGACAGAGAAACAGAGCTTTCACTAAGAAAATAAGCACAGGCCTCAAAAGGGCATGGGTTCAATTTGAATAAAGACAACCACAGTTGTTTTTGCAGAATGTTTTTGCATGCACCTCAACCTCAGCGCTCCCCTCCCAGGGCAAAGAGAACACAGCAGAATAGGAGCCATTGAGATGATCCACCATTTGCCCAGCCACACCTGCACCAAGCTCCAGGTTATGTAGACGGCTGACCAAGAAGTCCCCTCCAGATTGCTTGGGTCGGCCTCGGAAGTCATACATTTTAATCATAACCTCCAGTTGATCTCCTACATGCCACTGTCCTCCTCCTTTCTTTGGGAGAATTGTGAAGGTGCTGTGGGCAGGATCGCTGGTCTGCTCCATAGAAACCAGAGCTGCAGTTTCAGGCCATGCAATGGAGTCCAGTATGATGTCCTCTTCCTGAGCGTCCTCCGTGGTTAGTGGCTTGAAGGTGCAGAAGCCATGATGCATGTAAGGGTCGGTTAAAACCTTTGGGAGGATCATGGTGGAGTTGACTTCTTGCTGAAAGTGAGATGGTGAGAAAGTATTGGAAACAAATGAGCCAGTGAGGAAGATGTTTCCTGTCACACAGTATGAAATTACTGTTGGTCACTTGTGGTGTTGAAGTTTTCTATGGTTGTAGGGCACATTCAATTGTGTGCGTTCACACTGGACTGAACTACACTAAGCCTGCAGGGACTTTTCTCCCCCGGCTCCACTGCTGAGGTGGACACAAGGATAAGCCATTATCGCTCAGTGATCGCCTCTGCTGAATCTTCACAGTCATCATGTCCTGCACTCAATTACAATAAATTTTATTTATTTGTGCTGTAGCAATAATATATATATATGTATAGTAAAGATCTGCAGGTGGTTTTGCAGACTTTCATATTCTGAGAATGCTCTCATGAGCACTCACAGACTCTTTCACTGAGCTGTGAAATGTGTGTATTTATGAAATCTCATTCATTTTAAACATTCTGGAATCACATCTACAACATAAGCATATTTCTATGACCTAAACCTATGCCAATATATGAGAACTGTTCCAATTTGTAACAGTATTTACAATTTTTTCATGTATGAGATATGATATGATGATATATTTTTACCATGTGCAACTGTTTCATTTACTGGAAATCCTATAGGCTTACAGGAGCCTATATCTACATACATGGTCTGTTTGCATATGAGCTGTAACTCACTGACACAAGCTGACGTAAAACAGATTTACAGGAACTTTAATGTTTATCCCTGATTAAATAATTTGGTTTGTACAGTTGTATGTTCTCTTTAGGAACTAATGGGAACCAACAGGTTCAAATAATAATAATAATAATAACACAAAATAATTCCAGGCTTATCCTTTAATTAAAGGACATGCTCCTGTCAGCTAATCACAGTGCAGGATTGTGAGGAAAAATATAACTTTATATGATTCACATTAGAAACATTAAGCACAACATGGTGGCAACTAACAGTGAACAATTAGGGTCATCTGAACTGCAAGTATATTAAAAGGCAGGTCCTCACCAAGTCACTCAAGTTGATGTCACGTAGCACATAGATTAAAACAAATGCAGCCAGTAAAAGGAAGATGACTCCATACTTTGGAAGGCAAAAGTTTGCCTCCCTTCTTTTACAAGCTTGGACCATCCTGATCAGGAATCTGTCTTCATCTCTTCTCTAGCTGCTGCATCCCACTGTGACCAGTTCATCTGGAACTGGAACTGAAAAATTAAACAAAAACAAACTGTGAGCTCATTATTGCAAAATAATGTAAAACTCAAATTGTAAAATCTTCACTATCCAAATAGTATGTTGTGTTGGTCTGGCTCCCAGACGCTGTAGGACATAAAAGCACAAAAATCTCCCTTATCGATCAACATTCAACCAAAGCCACTGACGGCAGCCTCACTTTACACTTTATCTTCAGGTGACTCTGCCATGACCCTTTTCGGGAAAGGGTAAATATTTGAAAACATTTTGACACTGCACTCTTTTGCAATCGTGCACACAGTTACACTCATAGCATGTTTTCACCCTCATTACATGTCCTATCACAGTGTTACTCTGCCTCTGCAGTTTGTCACTATTGGTCAAATGTGATGACCACAACTCAATGTGCCACCTGTCAAAGCTCGAAGCATTTGGAAAACTGCAGGATTGCTGGATTACCATGAACTGTAGTTCAGAGAATCAAGTCTCATCCCCTCAGTGATCTCACTTTACACAGGTGTGGGATGGAGTGGGGTGAGTCATCAGGGGAGGAAAAGTAAGAGTGACAAAAAGTGGCCAACAATGCCAACAGGGCACTTTCACCCCAGGATATACTAGAGGTCAAAAACAGCTGACTGGTCAGAGACATGAGAAAACACAGCACTGATTAAACTCCACAACTCTCTTGTGGTATTTTTCAGTATTTGTTGTTTTGAATTTCGTGTTGACCCGCAACACTCCTGCAATGTGCACAGGAAACAATGTGTTTTACGTCATGACAGGAAGGCAGGGAGAGGAGGAGCAGTGAGTCTCCTAGCAACAGTTACCAGTATGGCTGACAACTAGCAGAAGCACTCAAGACACGGTTCAAGTGAATGTGAATCTTCACCACTGTATCCGTGTATGTGAGACTACAGCCTGTGCAGCCAGACAAGTCATGCAAGCACCTGCGGCGCGTTTGTAATTCTATAGAATTTGTCTTGGGGTCGACAGATGTCATGCACTACAGCTATAAAAGTTTTAAGGACACAGGCTTATAACAGAACAGGCAACAGGTAAACAGCCATATCATTTTGTTGAAGAAACTCAAAAATGGTCAGAGCTGGAGCTGCTGGAGACGAGAAAGAATAATTACACCGAGTGATAAGATACGGATACAACAAACTCATTTATTAACAAGAGATGATAGACAATGACTAAAACTCAACAAGTCTGGGCTATAAATCACATGGGCTAAAAGAATTCAAATCAATCCACACAAAAGTACACAAAAAGGGCTGGGGCCATTAGACTACTGAAAAGTGCCTGGGGGTGTCCCTTCTCACTCACCTTGGGTGCAGCACAGCAATCCACAGCAGACATGCCCCAACAATGTTGTCCTGGTGCTCTTTATTACTTGCTAAAGGTGTGGGGACCTCACCAAGGGTGTCTAGCCTCCCAAAGTAATGTGTGACACCACTGATTTTCATTCTGATTCGACACCAAGTAAAACCAAAGGTGGTATTGCAGATACAAATACCCATACATTTTACAAAAGCTTCATGTATGGGGGGGGGTTCAAATTGTGGTATGTGTGAAGGGGGGGCAAAGAGTTTCACATTGTAGTTACACAATGACACTAACACATTGTCTTTCTTTGGTTTAATTTGAATTGTCAGTAGCAATAAAACACAGAAAAATAGACATTGAATGCAAAGGTGTAAACCTAGACATCCAAACTTTAATCCCCCTGCTCTCATTAGGTCTATGAGTTCAGCCACATGTGTGTGTGGAAGGGGCGCACTGATTTACACACATTTACTTCACCTCGGAGGTGTAAGCAGATGCAGTCTCTTCCAACTGTCTATTGTGATGAAAATAGTTGTTAATCCCAGAGTAGTGCAGACTGGTGATAGTATCAATACTTTGTTATGAGTAGCCTAACAATCCTAAAATGGACACGTTTGGTATCGGAAGTATCAATGCTTGAGTATCGATCCACACATCACTACCTCCCACCTTGCAGCATCCAGCTGCACTGAAAGAGAAAGAACTACAAAAAAATGGGACTAAACTAATCAACCAACGACCCAATCGATTAACAACCAATAAGAAAAAAAAATAATAATCCAAAACATATACAAACAGAGCAACACTCAAACTAAGACAACCAAACAACCCAAAACCAAGCGAGTCAAGGCAAAAACAAAAAGGGGAAAAAGGGCAGACACAAAGGCAAAGGGGCAAAACAGCAGCAGGTGGACCTACAGACACAGATAATACAGAAAAGTGGGGACCCTACCTACGCTACTCACCACCTCAAGGTCAAGGAGCTATACTGCAGCCACCTACCCCACCCACCAGCAGCAAACCAGGAAGAGGCTGACTGAAACCCTTTTATACCACACCTGGTAAGGAGATTTCAGGACTCCAGGGGAGGAGTCTTTCCTGGGCGGACTACTGAGGATCTCCTCTGCAGACACGGTGTTTTCACGAGTACAGTAGATTATCTTGATTTTTACTTGATGGATGAGCACAGTCTACTACAGACATCCATGGTTCCCTGAAGACTTCACAAATCCCCCAATTCTAGCAGGCTGAACTTTTGTGTGGAATGTGCTACTGACTACAGACTGTCATAAAAAAAAAAAATCAATGAAATGAATCAATGAATAAGACAAAATATTGATCGAGGAACTTTATCAACAATGAAAATGAGACTGTAGAAACTGCAGGAAAATAAGAGTTGAAAATAACTTTCCCCTTAAAAAAAACTACAGGGTAACATCCTTATTCTGCTTCACCTCATTAGCTGTCAGCCAGTGGTTGTTGGGTGGTCCTGCCCACTGGAAGAAACAAGATGGTAAAATCTGGGAACCAAGTTGGACCAAACCAGTGGTGGATACATCGAAGGGCTGTTCACTCCTTGGTGTATTTTTTTTTTTTTTGGTTTGGCCAGTCCAGTCTGTATGTTCCTGCATGTTTCACTGTGTCAGGTTTGTTCACTTAAAACACTCTGTTCAGTGGTTTTTAGTGATGGTGAGATGAAACATCATGAAAAACTGAACCACTTCAGAAAAATGGTTTGAGAAAACATCCATTTCTTCTTTTATGACATCTACTGGTGACATCTACTGGCCACAACATAAAACAGGTCAATCCAAATGTTAGTGTGCTGTGAAGTATCAGTGGAAACATGGAAAGTTTATTCCAAGCAGAACTTTATAGTAATTAAAAGACAGCACCCTCAACTCCAGGTGCAAAAATAGACAGGGCCTTTGTCTGTTCTAACATGAGACAACAAGAGGAGTGGCTTGTAAAGCCTTCTGTGAGCAGTGCCTGACAATGCAGGGCTGGCCCATATGAACAGATCCCCTGAATACAATACCAGATAAGCTGAGCCTGGTCTTTGTTACTAGGATAGACGCTAAAAAACAGGTTAGCACGGTAAAACTGTAATCACGTCTTCTGTCAGCAGCTCTCAATAGGTTTGAATCTTTGTTGAAACTCTGTTGCTCATGCACGGCATCACTCAGAAACACCCCTAGTGCATTTGGATATGAAGTCTGAGAAGATTCAAAGCTAGCACTAAGCACACACAGAAGATGACAGCCTGTTCACCAGGCAGCAGATGAGGCCCGGCTCAGCTGAGTCTGGTCTCTGCTCGTGAATGCAGAACAGTATAAAGGTCCTCTGCAGCAGCTGAGTTATTATCCGACAGATCTGGGCTATTTCCCCTGAGCCGGGGGCCTTCCTCAACTCCAGTGTTTTCTCCCTCCAAGTCTTCAGTTGTGCGCTGCCAAGGCTGGGAGCAACAGATTATATACAGTTTCTGGAGTCAGTCATTTAGCTTTGACTTTCTCTAATTTGGCTCTGATTCTGCACTTTCCTGTAAAGAATGAGTACAGCTCAGCAGCTGAGTCTGTCTGCAGTGTCTGTGAGATTAATGCTGTTGGTCAACATCATAATATACAGAAGACATACACTAAGTGTTACCGCTTTATCTTATTATTAGTGTCACACAGCTGGTGTATTATAATACAGTAGAAGTAACAAAATAAAACAAAGGCTTTGTGTTACACACAAGCTCTGATGAGAGCTGAGGGAACCCTGTCAGTTTCAATCATGCTCTCTGAAGATTTGCTGCAATATATCTTCACCTTATAGGAGAAAAAGTGCCCAAATGATATAAACAGTAGCCTAAATGATCCCAACCTGCCCCAAACTATTTTTACCTACCCAGTTAAGCAGAAAGTAAAGCGCCCTATTTACTGACACTGGTCACAGCATCCATTCAGTGAGGATTAGTGTGGTGCAGGGAGTCTGGTAAGCAATATTAAAAATGGTGTATGCAGTGTAAAGTGTGGTACACCTAAACAATAAAATACTGTAAACAACATATTTAATTCATGTAATCAATGTTTCCGCAAACAATCTGCTCTGTGATACCATATGAAAGCATATGTATGGCTCCATTGCAATTTGCCAACAATACTAGACTAACATGTTGGTTTTGGCCAAAAAACACATTTGAAGATGAAACTGCAGACAGAAAACAGTTCTTTTAATCTTCTGTATCTAGTCTCTGAGGACTGTGTTGAGAATCTGATCCACAGTGATGATGGTACCGTGGGTTAAACCCTGTGCTCTGCATCAATCGGCCTTTCTTCACAGCCCTCCTCTCAACCAGCACTGAGCATGATCAGATGCTGCTGCTGCTGATGATGACACTGGTGTTACAGGGAAAGAGAGAAAGTAGCATGTTGTGCTGCAGACTTTCAGGACTGCAGTGCTGCAGAAACATATCATTAGGTTCACTGCATTTCAGTGTTTTATTTCCTCCTGTTTGTCAGTGAAACCACACAGCAGAGTAGAGAAGTGCATTCAGCAGAGGATGACTGCACATTGAGTGGACTCATGCCTGTCAAGTGGTAGTGCTAGCTGTAATAATCTCCATAACACTGACAGTTTTCCATTAGCTCATTTGCCAGATATATTGGTTTGTTTTACTTGCTGCTTGGTTTGCTGTCACCATCTAATTCTACTGTTTTTGCTTTGTTTGAAATAGAGGTAGATATGTTGACAGAGGAGGGGATGCCTCTCAGGAGGTAGAGGAGCTTTTCTGGTTGTTGGTTGGATTCCTGGCACATGCCAAAGTCTCCTTGGGCAAGACAGTAAACCTCATTCCAGTGTATCAGTGTGTATGGCAGAAAAGCATTATATGTGTGTGGGGGAACCTGAGTGAACTGGTGGATGTGATGTATTGTAAAGTGATACTTGCAGGTTGGTTGGTTGTAGACTGTACATTTATCCGCCTGCATTTCTTTTCCCCCATAACAGCCTCTATGTGACTGGCTGCAGTAGGCTAATTATGACAGGAGCAAATGGAAAAGTACAGTGAGTCAGAAGTTGTGATGGATGGATGTGAGAGAGGTGTTCAAGTGCCATCGGAAAGCAGCAGTTTCTGTTCTTTTATTCAACAAAGTATTTTTGTAACCATGACAGCAAGGATGTCATAGTTGTTAAACATAGTTTAACTCTGACCATTAACAGTCACGTCTTCATCATGGTAACCATGACAACCCAGGTCAGTACACATGTTGCCACAAGGGTGCTGTTTTATTCCTGTGGTACCTGTACGGGTGTTTATGTTGAATCAGTCATGCAAAGCTTTTGAGTGCACATTAAGACTAGAGGGAGGTGCTTGGTAAAGGTGCTAAGTCAGTGGTTCCCATTTTAACATCACAAATTTCTGGTGACCCCAGAGACTTTTTTTCTTTTTTCTAAAATTAGCTTTTGATCATGTTTGTTATACTGTGTTGCAGTAACCAGATTAGTGCACAAAGTGACATTTTATTTTCCCTGATCAGGATATACATGTACAGTTCAATCAGGACAGACGAATACGGATAAAGAGAGACAGGTTTGAAGATCAAATTACATTTATTGAGCACATAAATAATCTTTGGCGCTTAGACCCCAGGGAATAGGCCAGTTAAGTGAACTGATCTAGCGATATGAAGCTTGCATCTGAAGAAGATAACTCCCCCCGGGCCTAGACACTGGTGGTGGTAAGAAGCATAGCTGCCTGTCGAGGAACCTCTTGGTTAAAGGTCCAGATGAAGAAGGTCTGAATCTTGATGGAGGTAGTGAAGGTGTGGAGGTGGGCCAAGAATTTTGCTGAGATGACAGCTGGATGACAGCAGAGAAAGAGAGCGCTTTTAAATTTGACAGCTAATGACTGATTGGTAGAAGAGAGAGAGGGTGGCAGACTGTGAATGGGTGAGTTAGGTGAAGAAAGGTGGTGTGGGAGGATAGCGGGAAAACTGGGAGGAGGCTCGGAGGCGTACTTAAAGAGCTATTCTTCCTGTCTGATCTTTCACTTAGCTCCATTGAGGTGAGCTTGCACTTACAAGGCTGAAAATGAATACTGAGCAAACAATCTCTCAAACAATGAATGACAAAAAAGAGTGACCGCAGCATCTTAAACTGGCCACAGTGAAGATTTGACATTTCAGGCGACCCCATTTGAATTCCAAGCGACCCCACGTGGGGTCGCAACCCCAAGGTTGAAAAACACCATGCTAAGTAAATATAGATGGGTTTTCAACTGCCCATTGATGCCTTAGACCTTTTGGATGGTTTGAAATGTTCTCGATGATTCCTTTGGTTCCCTGTCATTTATTATAACAATTTTTTAGTGAAAATGAGAGAATGTGTGTGTTTGCTGTACTGAATAATTCACTGTGCTTAATGACCCCCTTTGTGCCTGTGAAAAAAATCACATCCAAAATGTTTATCAATACATTTTGATTTACTATTATGAACAGTTTAAGACTCAGTAACCGTTTGCTGTAATTTGATTTGCACTGATCAGCCAAACCACAAACTGTCATCAATACAAATGAATCCTGATTGGTGCCTGGGCCAGTCCCACTCTTTTTTAACCACTTAGGAGACAAACAGATTCACAAATAAGAAACAACCAAAGCTGTTCTAAAGTCATGTTCATGTAGGAGAAGGACCCCAAGATCCATGGTCCTTCGCCTCATCTGTGCAGAATTTTAAGACGTGATCCCCTTACAACCAATATTTCCACAGCAACTTAACACTGCGACCTCTCCGCCCACGTGAAGCAGCCACGCCTGCTGTCGTGCGTAAAGACTGCAACATCAACAGTCAACCGCACGAGCCGAGACAGGCTGACACGATGGAGCGGAGTTGAGCCGGCGTGCGAAGCCAGATTCGAACGGGCAGCGCTCGGCGTCAGTGTGCCGAGGGTGGAGTAATGGATGCTGTAGGGACGGGGCAAGTTGATGCCTTCACACACCGAAGCCATGCGTAATAAGTGTGACCGCCGCCGGTGAGAGGAGGATGCTAGAGCATGAGGCAGGAGCGGCAGACATGCGACTTGTCCGTCAGATCAACACAGGTATGAAGATCCAGGCGGGGGCGAGCAAAGGGGCTGCAGCAAGGTCGGGGAGAATCAGGAGAACCAGGTCATCTGTTTGCAGTGTCAGGACGAGGTGGTGCGGGTTTGCCCGGGAAGCCCGCGCCGCGCCGTCGCGACCCGCCTCTCCTCCGGATCCGCAGGTAAAGGCATCCGATGCAGCAAATAGATCCACGAGCGGCAGGATACACAACTTATAGCCTAGTCAATAAGTCATTTTCCCTCGGTTCACATCAGCACTTACTCCGATGGAGGCTGACATGGGGCTGTGGTGCTCCAGTGTGCACCAAGTGACTGCATGGGACAATAAAGTCACAGAAAGAATCAGAGGAACACCTCATTACCCCACGTAACAAACTCCTTTATGAGTTCATGACATCAGGTTTCAGAGGGAGGTCCAGGGGCCACCAGGGTCTTAAGGAAATTTAATTGAGGTAATTAAATGTAGCAGTTGATTGCGATTTTCAGCTCCCAGGACAAAGAGCCCCTCCAACAGTCGTACTTGTCTTAGATGCTCAGATAGGTGAACAGGGTGGGACATCAGTGACTGGTATTAATCAGAAACACACAGATAATCTTCCATGACAACATCTTAGTTGAAATATCTCCACACACACTCACACACTCATAAAGAGGTGCACTGGAGGATCAAAAGTACAATTGCCTGCAGGAGAAAAGATCATCCACACACACAGCTGCTGCATCACAGTCTATGGCTTCTTCTCTGATACGCACAATAAAACAGCTGTTTCTCTCTCAGCCTGTGAAGATGTTTCGGTCACTGAAGCCTGTTCCACTGCTGTGGGGCGGCCAAACTGCTGGTGTAATTCCTAAAGTAGACATTGACCTCACTGTGAAGGAAACGGTGATGAAAAAAATGTTGAACATAACGTAAAGCGCCGTCTGATGATAAATAATGAGCATCAGTGGAAGCTGCACAGAGCCCGATAGGATTTGTTTACCCCACACACTGGCTTCCCTGTGGCTTTGGTAATGAATAAGACCTACAGCTTTATCTCCAAACATGTGAGTGAATGTGAGCTCTGAAAACACCTCCGGTCAGTGATGAATGTGTACAGCGTGCTGCCGCCGCCGCTCCTCTTTGATGCAGGTGTAGGTGTTAGATTAGGGAATAAGGAAATGAGAGTTTTCTATAAAAGTTTTTTTTTTTTTTTTTTTTTTTTTTTTTTTTTTTTTACAAATTGCTAAATGAGCAGAAGCATTTGTATTCAGTTGTCAGTGAGAGGAGAAAACCGTTGAGGTGGTACTGAGCTGCAGTGCCAGGGAGAGCCTTTCCCCTCTGCCGAGACGGATTAATGATTTAACCTCCATCTCCCCTGATAACTTGGAGCTCCAAATTAGGCCCATAAGTTTCCACTGTCAAGGTTATTTCACCTATTGGCCATGGAATCTCAGTGATACGCTGCACTATTCCTCATCGCACAAGTCAAATAAGCCAATACTGTGTATTTACTGAACATTTTTCTTGCTTTATTGATTTCCTATGCGCATGACACACAAGCCTGTTTATTTGTGGTTTGGTTTGGTGGACTGAGCCTGGAATTCATTACTGCTGGAGAACTCAACAAAGTGGTGGTGCAGTGCAAGTGGTGCACAATGTTACGGTGAACTGTTCAGTAGCTTTACTGTATATCTGATCTTATTTTGACCTCTTTATCTTAAAGCTGCACTACTCTTTCTGTCAACAGTGGCTCAGGTGTGTGTCTCATGTCAAAGGTGTGTCCTTTGTATCGTATTGTTTTGACGGCTCACAGCTAGCATGCTTTGATGCCCTCACCAGCACAGTTTCCTTTCACAACAGTGAAACAACTCTGATAAGCCCACTGAAGGACTGAAGGAATAACTCAGGTGAGAAGTTTGACTCCCAGCCCCCCCTCACAAACCTTCAGACTGCTGAAGCTGGAGTCCAGCCACTCACAAAACCAAATTTAGGAGCTTTTCTGGGTCTCACCCAAACTTTCAATCTGAACCCTACAAAATAAAAGCAGTGCAGCTTTAAAGATGAACTACACAAGATTTGCACCTTAATTAAACACTTTTGAGTAATTGTGACAGTTAACTGACTTGTCACGAGGGAGAATGGAGGCTCTCTGTCTTCCACCTAATGTCTCTTGGCCGAAAACCAACCTTGCAAGATCATCGCCCCCGACCCCATGTCCCAGATCTCGACTCAGTAATCTGAGTAATCTGTAATCTGTAATCTGTAATCTCTCGTTTATGACAGATAAAACTACACAAATATACACACTGTAACATAGTATATGATACTCAACACTATCCACTGCTCCATGGATTGCTTTCTGGCCAGCTTTGTTGAAAACGAATGCACATGGAAGGAAGGTTGGCAAAACAGTGGAAAAGTGACCGGACTTGCATAATTCCTCTTCAGATAAATTTAGCTGTGTCACTGGTCTACAAGATAAACTTGACCATCCTGTAAATCGCATCACTACACGTTTATACAGTAGTGGTAGTTTAATGGTGATCTAACATAATCAGGGATGATAATTACTGTGAGTTGCTCTACAAGCCCAATGATTAGAAGGTTAGAGGTTGGAAATGCTGCACTTCAGACCTGCAGACTCGGAAGCAGACAGATCAAGAAGTGGCAGAAAGAAACTCTTGCAGGGTTTAAGGCATTATTCCTCAAGCACTGTCAGGAGTAGTGAAGGGTTTTCCTCCTGCTAGTCTTCAAAGGTTATATAGGCTCATTCCCGCTCGACTGCTTGTGTCATGAATTTCATTCATGGTGTCCTATCACAGTGGATGATTTTGTTCCTCCCTCTCTTATAAATTGGTAGACTAAGGCAGTAAAGCTGACAGAGTCATGGGTTTTACTCCACCAACTCTGCCAAGGTCAGGGTTTGTTCCCCGTGTACTGTAGCTCAGTATGTGGAACAGAGCAGTAACATTGCAAGATTAGAGTTTGGTTCCTGTAATGCTGCAGGGTTGTACCCTCTCTCAGGAGCAGCATTGGGTCCCGTGGTTAAGTTGACACAAGAGATTGGCTAATGGGTTTTTAAAGACCTGTATAATAATGATAATATGGAAGCCCATACTTGATTCTTCTGCTGATATTATCCCACCAAACCATGTGAAAGAAAGTCAGACACTGGTGGCACTGTAGCTCCTTCAGCTTCCACCTTCAATGTGATAAATCAGGAAAGATTTATTCATTATAACTTATATATACTTATGTATCAGACCTTTCAGTTATATTTTTGCATTTCTGTCAAAAGCTATTAAAATCTACTCCAACTGTCAGTTCAGACCAAGTGCTTTGATTGAATGAAAGACACTTCATAAGTGTTGACATGGAGTACGATCTTAGATTGTAATAAACTTTACAAATATTAATATAGTTTCAGAAATAGCATTTGAATTAAATGATGTTTGCTTGTCAGACGAGGATACGTCAATGCACACCTGAGTCCTTGGGCCAAATCACAACCAGTACAGCGCTACATCACTACCTCTCGTGTGATATTGCTTAAACGAGTCATTCAGGTTGCATGTGCAGTATATTCAAGTGCATATTAAAGAGTTCAGAATAAGTTGGAAACAAATGTTATCATCACAGATGCATTATGGGTAAATTTCAGGGAAAAAATAAAAACAGTATCATGTAATTCTGCAGACACACATTCCATCAGAAGAAGCAGCCATAGTTGTATTTATAGGGTGATCACATGCAACATTTGTATCATCACTTTCCTTCTGCAGCAGCCTTTTGAATACACCAACAGTGTTTTCATAAAACCATTTTGTGACACAGAATTGAATTAAATATTGATTAAACATTGTTTTTTTGATGTTCTGAAGTTCTGCATAGACCAGGATAATTTACAAGTTACATTGTAATATTTGTCTCTAGGCAGGGAGAAGACTTTTCCTCCTCTGTCTGTATTGTATCCAGAACAAATGCTGTGGGCAGAAATAAACTGAGGACAGGTCAGATAAGACAGGTTTACAGATTTGCTATGAAATCAGCTGTTTCAATGTTTATCTTGAGATCACAAATGTTTAGCCTTTATCCAACCTCACCACCAGAATCATTTATTGAGGAGTTGAAGTGTAAAATCTGTTGAACATTGATGGTGGCACGTCTCTTTGGCTCTCTCATAAATAATCACATGGACACTGATATCTGAAGAAAAATGTGATCAGATTGACCATTGGTCCATAGTTCTGCTATGTTTAAGTGTGATGCATAATTAACCGAATAAAGTTAAATTTTAATTCAAATATAAATCATCTCAGTTACACAATGACAATAATTTGACTGAATGTGTCCACAATGCAGTACAGTTTGGTAGGTCCCTGGTGACTGATGGAGGCCAAACATTTTACCGTACATTAGAAAAGGAGAGGCTTTATAATGAACTACTGTTCGCCTGTTCTAAAAATCACTGTCTTTGTTTGAAGTTGCTCTGAATGAATTAACACTACACCTCATGTGTGATCTCTGTCCTGTCACAGACCGTGAGCCCAGCAGCAGCAGCTACAATGTCTCTTCAGGAACCTTCTACAGCTGCGTCAGTCAAATCACTATCGGTAAGAGACCTGGGGCTTCTTGTTGTTCCTCTAATGACTGTGGTCTGTCATCATCATGCCTGCACACGAGTCAGTCTCTGTCCAGACTGCTCTGCTCTGTGGTTCTCTGAAGGAGGAACAAGCTGCCAGAGTCTGTGAGAGCAGGACATCCCTGTCTTCAGGAATCTGTTGAAGACTCACTTCTAACATGAATAACTCACACATCCCCGCACTTCTTCACCTGCTCTTCTTGCACTCATTGAATAGTGTATGTGTGTGTGTGTGTGTGTGTGTGTGTGTGTGTATATTGCCTATAAGCACAAACTGCTTTTGATAATAGCATCTGCCAGTAAAAATGTAAACATGCACTGTTCCCATTGATCTAACTCAGTCCCTGTAGACCATAGTTCCCACCTGGTTACATTTTATCAAGGCCTGAAGTCATGTGTTTGAGTGACAAGCAGATGAGCAAACAAAGCAGCTCCACATCTGCACACTCATTTTTGGGATTAGCTGGGAATTGGGTGTGGAGTCAGACACACTGCAAAGCAGCTCACTCCATGTGGCACCTTTTAAAGATGATCTCCTATGATTGTATACATTACCGTCAGGTTCCAGGTGTTGGGAAGTACCCATGCATAATTAAAACGAATTTGCACAGTGTGGAGCGTGGAGTGTGGAGTCGTAGCTCCAGAGGAAGCTTCTCCAAATCTGGCGAATGTTCTCAAGCGATTTCACTTGAGAGAGTTTGACAATAAGGAAACCTGGGTGTGTTAGAAAGCAGTGAGCTTCCCAGGCCCCTGTGTCTGAGGCTCAGGCTACGGTAGCTGCTGCTAGCACAACAGACTGTCAAGTTATGGGTGATGCAGCTGCCAGTTTTTGATGAAGAAGAAGAGTGTCTGGAATGAAAAAGAGGATATCTCCCTTTTTTAAAAAAAAAAAGAAAGAAAAAAAAAAGACTGTCCATCATGAGTCTGTCAGTTTAATAGATGTGCTGCGCTCACAACCTGGCACTGCTTTTTACTTTTGTGGAGCCAAGTTTGTTTATTCAGCACCAAGCAGACACAAACCAACTCAAGGGGAAGAGGCATGGAGATATGTACATTCAAAAAAGAACACTGAGATGGTGTTTAAAATAACATTTGAGAACATTTGAACAAACTTGAATGGAGAAAAACATTCAAATAAATCATATTATGATTTATGTGTCACAACAAGTGTCACAACAGAACCTCTTTTCCTGATGGATATAAGCGCACCACAGATTTTTATCACATCAGTGTCAGCCTCTTTCAGCTGCACAATGACACTGGTCATTGATGTGCAGTCTCACTGGAGGAAACTGGAGAAAACCATCATTTACAATTTGACAATGATGTCATAGTTTGTATTCATTCATTATCTACACCACTTGCTAGTAGAACATCCTGTGATGCCCCGCCCACTGTTTTGGTGGTGGTCCAGGCCAACTCAGCAGGCTGTTGATTGATATAGGGGTATCATCAGAGATAGGTCACTGGTCAGTGAATGTAACAAGAAGCTTTAACTAGAGATGATGTATTTTAACTAAAAGATGAGACAAATGAGCAGGTTCAGCTGTGAAAACAGAGTATGTGTGAGTGGCTCTTGTTCTGTTGAGGCATTGTATCTGCCAATGGAAAAGATGATACCAAAAATAAATGGTAAGAGGTTGGGAGTGAGAGAGCTCCTGGACCAGCTTTTACAGCCTGGAAGGCCCAGGTGAACTGCATCAGCTGACAACCACCCCCCCCCCCCCCCCCCCCCCCATCAATCAATAGAGAGCTGGAACAAGTCCTGAACCCAGGAACTGAATTAGCATTTTAGCACTTCCTGTTCCTTAGTCCTGAAGGCTGTCTTTGTTTTTGTTTTTTAGTAGATTAGATTTAGTAGATAGATTTTTGATTAGAAGACTAAAATGAGGTCTTTGTTTACTCCAAGGTCAAGATTCTTTTATGCTACAACAGAAACATCAGCAGTCTTGAATCTTTAAGCTCTAAAAGGTCAGTTGCTAACAAGTGTCTAAATGAGAGTACAGAGGTTGTCAGGGACGTTAAATGTCATCAGAGTGAATATGAAAACTGATCTAGTCACCAGTCCACTGTTACAGCCTTCTATTCTAGCCTCACACACACACACCATGGAATGGTTCACTGCTGAACTATCCGCTCAGTGTCATACTCTGTTGTTTACTTTCTCTTATAGTCCAAAAGACACTGGAATTGTGCCACTTGCTTTTTGTTGAGGAACAAGGGTGTTGCTTACTGTAGGGTTAAACTCCAAAAATACAAAAATACACCCTCTCTGCAGATCTGGATTGTCTCCTGAGATGATTCAGGACAACCCCCAAGACAATCACAATCTGTATGGGCACTATGATATGCACAGCTTTGTATGAAATGACTGTGCACATTACAAGGTAAATGTGTGTAACAAAAAACAGCAGTAACATTTCAGCTCACTGCTGAGCTGTATACTTAAATTATAAGCTCTCTGACAGCAGGCCGGAGGGGACAACAGCAAATTAAATATTTCCTTTGACATGTTCACTTGTGTGTGTGTCGTCTGGGGTTCTCGACAGCAAATAATGCATTGCTGATGAAGCTGTCCCAAACTACTCTCCTGACTGCCACAGTGCTGCAGCCTCGTGCCATTTGCAATATTCAGACTGCGCCTTTTGACTTTTTTTTTTTTGATGACTGTTACAGTGGCACCTGTTTAGTGAGAGAAGCTGGAAGCTTGATGCTGTGACAGTGAAGACTCAGCCTCAGGGTTCAGCTCAGGTTGTGCTGCTGCGGCTGCTGCTGCTGCATGCAGGTGTCCCTCTCTTCTTCTGTGCTAAATTAAAAAAAAGAGAGAGAAAAAAAAACTAATGAAGTGCTAAGGGAAAGCTTTGGTCTGCTGAGACTCGCCCTCCTGGTTTTACAAAGGGAAAGATCTATAGTCTCGTCCTATACTGTGAGATCAAAAAGAGCTGGTGTGCTGCCTGTGATTTAAAAGCCCCCGTCCTTGTTTGAGAGGAAAATACTCGTCAGCATCACTGTAGGTTCTTAAAAGTTCTAATCGATTATAATTGTCCATTAATTCCAGCCTCTCTCATTGTTGTAGGAATTTGCTGCAGCTGTGCGGCTGACAGACAGAGCTAATCTTCAGCCTGTGGCACAAATTCACTGAAGGATGACGTGAGAAACAAATGCAGCATGTTGTAATCTGTGCAGCACCGACTGGCTCTACGTTCATGCAGCTGAGAGCTCAGTTTAGGCCTCTGCAATATTATTTGATATTTCAACATTTGCCACAACTGATTGAATTCATGTTTCGGAGCTGGAGGAGCAAAGCTGTGCTGACTCTGTGATTTTTGGTTTATCAGCTTTATTGTGTGAGTTATTGAAGAATCAAGGCAGCTTCAGACTGTTGTAAAGCAGACATTTATTGACAGTCTTATAGATGTCTTGGAACACTGCACAGTACAGTTTTTAATCACTCCAACCCTATTCTACTTTTAACCTAGTGCAGCTGTTTACTCTGATTCTGCTCTAAATACAGTGTTAGTGTTTAAAAGGGAAGATGGATAACAGGAATGGCAAACTGAGACCTAGGAAGCTGAGTGATTCCATAAAGCTGTAAAATGCTGCTCTGTCTCCAAATGACCTCAAAATGACATATCAAATGACAGACCGCATCATGTTTTCATTGCAGTTTTGTTCAAAATTATTGTCGTGCTTTTTCTTTAAAGCTCGACAAAACAATGGCAAATGGTCCGTTTCCATCAAGTGACGTTATTTAATTTAAACTGAATTTAATCTCATTGAGAGCTGAGAACAACAACAAGAGGTTACTGAACATTTCACTATTCAAACATACAAACTCAACATGTAAACATACAAAATCTACAAAATGTGTCCAGTGCTGTTACATAAACAACTTCATATTTTAAATTATATAACATAAAAAGCACAACTGTGAAATATTACTCAAATCAAACCAACATTACTTTATTTGTAATGTGATTTTTGAGAGGTTGTTTGTAGTGGACTGACTCTAGAGTTTATTACCTGCATGCGCGGATTGCTCTGTGCTAGTTTGCAGAGTTTAGAGGAGTTTATTTTGTTTCTCTTCCACCAGTTTGCTGGATCTTCACAGCATGTAATGCTACTGCCACTCTAAACCATACCATGGCATCAGCTGTGGTTGATGTGCAGATGCTGATGGCATTGTGTATATGTTATTTGTTTTTTTTCCTAGCTTTAGCTAGAGGTGGATTTACCACATCCAAGATGATAATCTCCAGTGGTGCAGGCTGCTGCTCCTGAATGTCACCAGCCAATGAGAAGAGAGATTCAAAAAAAAAAGAAGCAGCTTGGGTAATGGCTGGTAGCACTGACTGTTTTGTTGTGACATCACAAAGTCACAGAAGTCCTGACAGCTGGCTTTAAGGCTCAGTGTCTGAATACAGGCTGTGTGCATTTCTCTGTGGACTGAGGCTTTGATACTTTCACAGTATTAATATAGAACCTAGAGCTGCTTTATAATCACACTACACATGGACATCTACCTTTATACTGTATGGAGCTTTAACACAAACATCTACCTTTATACTGTATGAGATCTTCAAGTCTAATATTTGACTGTATGTGTGCTACACTGCTGCTGTTCTTCAGCAACTTCTGAAGTATCTGTTTATTGGGCTCAATCCTCCAGCCTTCAGTCTCTCTATGATTACTGTTGACACTCAGCTCAAACCTGTCACTGCACAGAGCAGCGTGTGGCCCAGATACCTGCACCTGCATTTTGTTTCCTTACCTCTGAGGGTGTCAGGAAGTGGAGGAGCTACATATCTGGGCCTCTCTCTCCTCAGAGAGCCACGTGGGCACTTTTTTCTGATGACTGCGACATAGATATTGCTTAGAACACACTATGTCCGAAAAGGCTGCCGTGAGTTTTGGAGGTCGTTGAGATACATGCCAGGTGTAGATTACTGCCTCCGCCCCTCCCGTCTTTTCAGGTGACTTTCATGGGATGTTGAGGATCGCTCTTAATGTGGTTTGTAAGGAAAAAGCTGTAGTCAGTTAATGACTAACTATAAACTATTAAATTTCCTGCTTCAGCTTTGTACTTGAACACATCTCCTGCCAGAGTGGAGAAGGTTTTGTTACTTGATGAGAGATTTCAGTGCTTCTTTGTTGGTGTGTGTGCTGTGTGAGAAGACATTTTATTGTTGTTTTATTGGTAATACATAACATCCCCACCACACATTCGTCATCAGTTGTTTCTATTAGAAAAACTTTTGTAAACAAGGGTTAAATCTGATCCTTAATCAAAGCAGAGCTCACTAGGGTCAGCCAATCTGATGACCTTATATTGTGGATGATCTTGACCTTTCATCATTTTAAGAAAGGTGCTAAGTTCATGTTCGTTCCTACCTAGACCATGCAACAACTGTCCTGCAGCTGGAGACAGTGATCACACTGCTCTGCAGCCTCTGTGAGTTTGCTGTAGCTCCACATGAACTAGTTCTCCACCTGAGCAGAACGAAAGCCACTGTCATCAGCTAGAGTCCAAGAGGGCGGAGTTACCCTGTGACCTCCCTGCAGGCATGGGGAAGGCACAGGAAGTGGCAGAGGAGTGTGTTGTCTGGTGAAGGGAGACAGACATTAGCAGCAAATCACCGATGTAAAATTAACAATTAAATGTTTATATTTGATGTTTATACTTGATGGACGTTACTAGATCTACTACAGCACATTGAATAAGATGAGAATATTCAGTACTGGATATTGCCCACCTTGATCAACAACTCAAAACTGAAGGGACTCAAGTCTGTAACATTGATCAGGAATGCTCTGTGTAATTATTTTGGAGTATAGTAATGAAGCCTTCGTGACCTGCAGGTAACTATCTGTTTCACAGTGATGTGTACAGTACATTTGTATTTCCAGCGTAAGCCATTGTAACAATCTGTAACAATAAAGCAAAACTGAGACAAACAAAAAAGAGCAAATGAAAATCCTCAGCATAGCAATAGTTTTATGTGGATTAAATCAAGTCTCAGTGTGTTATGGTTCATTTGATTAAAGAGGAGAAGTTGTTTGTGTGTCTTTTCATCACTTAAAGTGAAGAAAAATCTCTGAATGAATGAGCCGTTGTGGGTTGTTTTTTAATTTAGAAAATGAAAGAGTCCAGAGCTTACACTGCCAGATCTTATGGCAGAGATGAAGCAGGCTACAAAGGCTTTATGAAATCTCACAATAAGTCATATTCTCACTCGTTTTAACGCTCAAATGTTGGGCCATCACAACTATGAACTTTTAGTTGATGTTTAATTGCTGTGCAACTAAGTGCAATTAGTGATTTGTCTTTTTGTGAGCATAATGCCACTGTTATAGTATAAAACAGTGGCAAATAATACACATACACCTTATGAAGATAAAGAGCCTTTTATTGGCTTTACAACTAAACCCATGATGCTAATGTCAATAGATGTTCATCAAAATGTGGTTGACGAATATTAGAAATGAAGCTTCTTGAGATAATTCTCCACTTGTGTCATTAAACCACAGCAGAGAAAGAGGGCGCAACGTGATGATGTCATTATAGAGGACCAGTCAAACCTCAAACGGTGGAAAACAACCAGGAAATAGTGATGGAAATCTGAGATATCTGTTAGATCCATCCAGCTGTTTTTATACAGATGAATGGAAACCATTTTAACCACCAAGCAAAATGACTGCGGTCAGCTCAAATGATTGCAATCAGGTGATTATGTAATAACTGTGACAGTCTTTCACAGGTGTTTTGATAAATTGGAGTGCAGTCATTTACTGTGCTCCATGACTGGTTTTGTTTGTAAAGTTCAACACAGTAAAGAATGTTTCTTTCTGTATAATTTGCAGGAGAACAGTGAGATTTTTCTTGCCAGAAAGTGTTGTACTAGACAAAGTCCCCTCAGGGAAAATAAAGACCTTCTCAGTGCTCTAGTTTTTGCAAGTGCTGACTCGTGCACAAACATTATTTCGGGGACGCCCCGCTGAACGTGTTTGCGCTCCGCGGTGTGAAAACCCCTTTTATTCTTTGAGGAATTCGAGGCTGTAAAACAGCTGTGATGAGATGTGCAGCTCAGGATTTATCCTGCAGCTGCGAGTGCAGAGTGAGGAGCGAGCGGCGGGTCTCAGAGGCTGCCAGGCGCTCCTCCACTCTGCTATTGATTGGCCTGTGTTTGTTCATTGCTGATGTTCCTCTGAAATCTGCTGGGCTTTGTGTTTCACAGGAAACTGGGTGGGGGGGGTGGGGGTGGGGGGTTAGTTCCTTTGTCCCACCTGCCCCCCGGTGTGTTACATAACAAGAATGTGCAGAAAATCCTACATTTCCATAGATGCTATAAAATCAGGTCTAAAAAGTTTTAATAAAACAATTCAGAAGAACTAGACCTATGCTGCATATGTTGTTGAGTCGTGTTTTTACATTTTTGAAGATCTTTCCATCAATTCTCAAATCAGAGATCTCTGTGATCTTAATTGTAGTTACGCTCCATTTCATTGGTCGCTTGGCAATGACATCATACTGTATCCTCTGTGTATCAGTGCTCTGTATACACCTTGGTGGTTTTTCAAGATGAGGTGAGGTGAGAGTGGTTCTGACTTTCTGAAGTCCCAGCAGAGTCCAGGTTTAGAAAGTCTAGACTCTGGTGAGCAAAGGAAACAGCCACACAAATCAGGGAAACAGAGCAGGTGGAGTGGCAAAGCAAATATCATCTCAAGAAATGAGGTCCACAGTGGCCAGTGGCAGAGCCAGTTTAAAGTGATGGTGCATTTTGCAAAGACAGGACGACTGGCAGTCACTTGAAACTTTTAATCCGGTAGAGTACTGTGTTTAATGTAATAAAACACAGCCAGATGTTAATGCCAGTTAATTCAGTCTGAAGGCCATTTTCTCTTTTAGATGATTTGTGGCATCATTTGTTTGTCTCACTGTTAAAAAGATGCCGACATCTAGAGAGGAGCTTAAGAAAGCAGACTGTGACCAACTGTGTGTAAAACAGTAAATCAGTAAATGCACAAGTGTTAATTGATATATATATACAAATATACTAATAACATAAACTCCTTAGTCTGTTCAGAACGGACTTGGCATCCATATGTTGATACAATATTGCCATGCAAAATATCACAATACTGTGATGTATCGATTTTCCCCCCAACCACAGTATTGTCCCAAAATGGATTTAATGTAAGTCGTAAGTGAGAGAAACCTGAGAAAACTGTTTGAGACTAAAGATAATTAACAGTGTCACTTTGCCATGATTTGTTTAGCTAGACAAAAAAACAAAATTGGTGGCCATGTTTTTCTACCTGTCAAAGACACCTGGCAGCTCAGAGCTGATCCAAGGTCTGTGACTGACTGGTCTCAGAGGCCTCGTGAAACAGAGAGCGAGGACTGCTGAGGTGAAATCGAAGGCCGGAGACGAGCCGAGCTGCTTCAGCAGTCTGCAGAAGAACTGGCATTTGCTCTTCTTCTGACAACCAGGGATAAAAGAAGGAAGCTGAAGAGCCATGTAACCTCCTGTCTGATGAATGCTCCAACACACATCTCCCTCAACTGGACAATCACTCATTGATATCAAATTCATATGAATTGTAACAGAAAACTTCATTGTCCAGCCAAGGCAGGAAATCTGTCTTTGGACTCACCCTGTTACATAAAAACACAGACAACAAGAGCTAACGAGGTACAAACATGTGCAGGGAACATCTACATGGTCACATAACAACATCTATCACGTCTAGATGTCTAATGTGATTATTATTAGTCCTACTACTTTTAAAAGAAGATTTTGATATCACTGATGTCATCCTGTGGTGAGTAAACACTGTGTCAAATTGCTGGGTAGTTCCTGATCTCATTCTGTGTGCGGTTGTGTTTTAATGCTGTTGACGGCTTCTACCAGCAGAGGGCAGCATTGCTGAAGAGATTACTCATACTTCTGACCGTTGACTGAGTTGGGAGAGTAGATGCAACAGCTCTCCCTCATGATCATGTCTGATAGAGATGAACAACAGCTTGTAGAGTAATATTTCACTGTAGAGACACTTAGTCTTGAAACACAATTAATCTGCATCTGTTTGGTTCATTTTTGTTTTACAAATATCAAAATTTCAGTTTCTGAAATGAGACACTTTGAGGATTTGTTTGTCATATTGTGATATTTTCTGGTTTGGATGTTCTGTGTCCTCACTGACTGTGGTCCTCCTCCAGGGTTTGACTGCGGGGGTCAAGTGGCCATCGGGTTCTCCCACTGGAAGAGTCCTTTCCCATCCAGCAGTCAGAACCTTCCCAGTCCGGACTGCGTTCACTCCGAGGCCTCCGCCGTCCCGCCCATTAACGAGCACCTGGAACCGGTGTCCTGCCCGGCGTCGCTGTCCATCAGCCCCCTGCCCACCTGCAGTGCAAGCCAGGAGACACTGTGCGACAGCAGCACGAGTACGTACATGATATATGAGTGATCAGCTGTGAATGCTGGAGACACTTCATGTTTACAAAGGAGGCAGAGGTGTTAAGCTACAGACACAGCATGACCATCATCATAGCAAACTTTTAGTGCGTCATCAAATAAATTTGTTAGTTATTATTTTGCCCATAGCACTGGAGGTTGGATCAAACAGCACAGCAAAACAACATGGAGTAGTTTAACATCACATATGGACATGCTGTTGTTGTTAATAATCATAAGTAAAAACATTTTTCACCCCTCATCCACGCCAGCAGAGATGTCAACAGAAACAGGTTAACGTTTCCAGCGGTCCATTAAACAAGTCACATTTCTGAGCCACAGCGCTTTTATTCCAAAGCCCTCTCTTTATGTGTTGTTTATAAGCTGCAGTGGAGGGTCAGTCAGTCAGAGCACATACTGATTCTTGCACTAGACTTTGGGAGCTGCACAGTGAACTAGTGTAACAGACGGCTGTAGGGATGCATTTTTCCACAGGGGGGGTTTTGTGCCGCATCACTGCCCCTCAAACTGATTTCTGAAGGCGTCTCTGGACATGTCAGCTCTGTGTCAGTGTGCAAACCTGTTCCTGCTCTTTAACATGTGTATGCACTCACCAATACATTTGTCAGTGTTGTTGTGTGTGTGTCTGTGTGTGCCCTTGAGTCTCCATCCGAGGCACACACTGACACTGTCATCAGTGCCAACTGTCATTGTTTTAGGCTACAGCAACACTGACACACCAGCCCTTTTTTCTGATTGGTCGCTGCCAGAGCAGCTTGACCTCTGATTGGCTACCAGGGGAGACTGATTATGGATGCTGAAGAGCGGCGCGCACCTCCTCTCTCTCTCTCTCTCCCTCTCCCTCTCCCTCCCTCTCTCACCGTAAACATCCTGCTCATGCTTGTGTTTTTTTTCCTCCAGAGAAGATTTGACAGCTTGTTTGAGCTTTTTTGCCGCCTGCTCTCAGCAGCATCACAATGACACGTCCTCCTGCGTTAGTGTGTGTTTGTGCACACACAGTGGTGATGGATCGGCCGATGCAGTGATGAGGAGTGAGGGCTAAAAAAGTGGGGATGCTGGTTCCCCCCGTGGGACGTCGTGTTTGTTTCTTTCCCTCAGCGAGGTCGTTTGCACGTTGGGTCTGGGGGGGAGGAGGGGTGACCGCTGCGAGTGTGCACGCGTGTGTGTCTTCTGGCTTTTTTGGCATCTGCTGTGGCCCTCCCTCCCCCTTTCCCCCCTGAGGGGTGAAGCTGCCTCCCTACCTCTCTCCACCTTCACACGGTGAGTGTCGTCAAGTTGTCTTGTAGCGAACGCAGCTTGTGGACATGTTTTTGCTGCAGTGCTCTCTCTCTTTCTCCCTCTCTCTCTCTCTCTCTCATGTGTTGCTGTGTCCTACTCACACTCCTCTTTACGCCGCTTCATCTCTTTCATGCAGTTCCCTGCATTTGACCTTCACACACAACACACACACACTCTTAGTTGTTCTCATTCTCTGGGTTGTAAATGTGATTTTTTTCCTTTGCTGTTCTAGTTGTAAGACACAGAAATGGGTCATGCCTCTGTGAGTGTGTAAGTGTATGTGTAAATGCGTGCGTAAGTGTGTGTGTAAGAGTGTGTGCGCTGCCACTGTGTCACCCAAGCACCAGCAGCAGGTCAGCAGGTGTGAAATCTCCACTGCTTGCTTGCATGCAACCCTCCTCCCCTGTACACCCCAGGGCATGATGGGAGCATCCAAATGGAACGAACAGGGAAGTGACTGACACCAGATCCTCTTGGCACCCCCCCCCCCCAACCGCACCCCCCACTGCCTCCCATTCTTCTTCCTGTTCCCCCTGCAATCTTTTATTCTCTTGCCATGATGTGATGTGAGTTTCTTCAGGCTGAGACCTGTTTTGTTGTAACTCACTTTTTTCAGATGAGAATATTTTGGGTTTAGTTTTTGTACAAACATGGAAAGGTTTAATTGATTGATCAAAAATAGTTGAAATTTCATAATGTTTATAAAGGCTAATCTGACACAACAGTAACCCTGTCTGTTTACATTTCAGACATGTTACACTGTGAAACATGATTTAGAAATTTAAAGCCAATCACTCGTGTGCACATTAGTAAAGTTTAAATTGTAAAATATGATTGGAGCTGATGCGACAGAAGCAAGTTATCCTTATTTTAACTCATTAATGTGGATCAAGCTCCAAAAACAATGGGGCCTACACTTCCCACAATGCATGTTGATATGCCGTCTTGTATACCACTGACAAATATATGTTGATACTGCATTTGCCATTTCAGCCCAGTGCTGCAGTAGTCAACAACACCAGCACAGAGGGCTGCACAAGACTGGTCTGTCAACAAATGGGAATAACTGAAGGATCTGTGGTTTTTCTAGAGGAAAAAGCTCCATAATGTTTATATTATATTGTTACTGATTATTGATGATGATCATTTAGACTGCACTGCTCTGTTTAAGGAGTGTGGATCAATATTAGGTTTACATGAACTATATCACTGACACTTATTTAATTAATCCACTAATTATATTACATATACTATTTAGTATTACTGCCCCATTTGTTTGAAGGCCGGTCTTGCACAGTCCAGTGTGGTGATGTGTTGAGATATATATGTCTCTGAGACCTTCCTATTCAGAGTTTGATTATTAATCTGCACTCGGTCACACTCACCAAACCCTGGCAAATTTACCTTAATGACATTGTCAGTGTCAATGTCAAAGCATGCAGCAGCTGCACAGATGTTATCTATGAGCTACTGCATGTGTCAGTGAGAGTTTGCAGCTCAGCCCCTGACTGAAGGGACCCTGCTTGTAGAAATACGCAAACACACAAGACCATGTCTTAGAATCATCTCAGCTAGAAAATAAAGGGTCAAAGAGATGGCACCACAGGTCACCCACCAGAAACTGACCACAGATGTTGCAGCGTAGCCCATTCTGCCCATTCACTTTGTGTGCAGTTGTGCTGCTTCTAAAATTTGCCTCATGCTCAGTCTGAACACTCATACTTTAGAAAGTCCCTTTAGAGCCATAGAGAGCTCTGCACAGCTGCGTTTAGATCCTCTGTTATTCCACAGATCCAGCACCTGATTTAGATGTATCTTTCAAAAAATGTAAGAAACAGCGGGCAGCAGCTTTAGTCGCAGCCTAATTAATGCTCACAACCTGCAGCTACAACTTCAAAATGAGACGAACAGGCATAAGATACGAAACGCTGATTAAATATGTATCTAACACAGTGACATGACGGTCGGAGTCTACCCCCTGACATACGCACACATTCATTTTCATGAGCCACTTGCTCTGAATACTGAAGGTCCTGATTCAAAACTAGAGGCTTGTTTAAATTATTGATGGGTTATACTGTACATGAAAGGAGAATCAGGCTGCTGAAACTGACATAATGGGATCAACTGGATCATTTTACTACCGAAGACACACACCTCCCTGAAGATCCCACTGAAGCACAAAGACACAGTGGCAGAATGAGTCACATCTCCACAGACAACAGATCAATTCTGAGCTCAAGCATGATTAAATCTGGAGAAGGACTTTGAATTTGACATCCTCTGTTTGTGAGTGTTGATCCCTGGCTGAAAAAGTCAGTTGTGTGTTAATTATTCAGTAACTGCAGGGGTGAGCAGTGCATTTACTTCCACTATTTGTATTTTACTTATTATTTTTTATACTATTAATTATACTTTTCTTACTTTTACTCCAGCACACTACAAAGACAAATATTATATGTACTTTATATGTACTTCACTCCATTTCTAAATGTTCTTTTATTTTGAAAATATGATGGACCATAGGCTGTTTCCATCACAGGAGGAAAACCAATCGTTGTCCACAGCTCCACTGTTAGTAATGTCAACGTCCTAATGATGCTATGTTAGATAAAGATGAGGCAGAAGATTCACCAGAGACCATGGTCTGATTAGAAGTTCATGCTTGTTTCATCACATATAGACAGTTGTCTGTCCTTCTGTTACTGTTGTGTTCTTATGTCCATTTCCATCTTTGTGTCATATTCCATTGTCTTTTCATTCTTCCTTCCTAGTCAGCAGGTTGTTTCCAGAGTCACCAGTTTCTATAACTGTGGAACAATATTACAAGATGACATAAAAAATCTACTTTTGATTACATCACTACTTTAAAATCAACTTCTCCAGTTCTTTCTTCTCCAGTAAAGATGTGACTGAACACCTTCACTTGTACTGGAGTAAGATTTGACAGGGAGGATGTGTTGTTATGTCAGCCTCTGAGGTACTGCAGTGTAACATTTGAAAGAAGGTTTTTTTCAGTTATTGTTTATTGTGTTGTTTATTATTGTTTCTTGTTTATTTTAATCGATTATTGTTAATTCTAAGTGTAATTGGTGCCAGTGTGTGTTTTTGTAAATGTTTCCCTTTTTGTTCCAAATGCCTCGTTCACCACAGTCACTCCTACTGTGAGCCAGGGGAGGGTGGACGGTCTGCCCTGAGTGAAGTAGCTGTAGTGAATTGTCAGACTGCCATTATGTCAGAGTGACTTTGTGCTAATGTTAGGCAACCTCAGCTGCGCATTAGCTTCCATTTGTAATTAACACTTAAGGAACTCTTCGTTAACAGCTTGTGCCGTCCATATCCCCCTGCTGTGTGGTGATCAGACGTCCTTTTCTTAATGTTGTGACACCATAAGTTTCATTTAGTGGATCTGTCCTCTGCACCTCTGTCTGCTTACTGCCAAAGCTTCAGCACCATGTGACCTGAGCTGTGACTCTGGTTACAGACGTACCACGGGTCCATTAAAGTTTGATGGATACATTGTTTGACTGGCCACTGTCTGAGCACAGCAGCATGATGTAGGCTAATATGTAGTGTGTCGGTCCTCTGAGAGCCAATATTTATAGTGAGCAATTCTCTCTCCCTATAATGAGAGCGGTGTTGGAGTGCTGTGGGTGCTGAGGAAACAGGGTCTCTGAGCATCTTGAATACAGGGAGGTGAAGCTAAAAGCCGGCACTGCTGATCCCCATGGTCATTATGTGTATGCGCAAGGTCTTCTAATTACCAGACGCTGTTTCATTTACATGCAGCACATTAAAGCATGTACTCAACATCTGAAAGTATGTGCTCTGATGGCTGCAGCCCCAGTTTGGACTAAACCCTGCAGCCAAGTGAAATGTTTATCTCTGATCTGAGTGAAGGAAGAGGACACAGTTTTTTTTCCACCAGCAGGAAATCCATCACATTTCTATTAGCTGCATCCACAGGCTTCAGTGTTCCAAAGCATCGATGGCTGATTAAGCGTGAAGATGCTTCCCCAACCTCTATCTCTGTCCTACGGTACAATGGCTCAGCAGAAAAATGTAGCTGAGTCACCTTTACTGTCACAAATGAAAATTCAGCTCCTAGACAGCCCCCCTCCTCCCCTGTGAGGAAGTCTCCCCACTCTCCAGAGGCCTGAGAATTAGAGATACGGACCTATTTAGATAGAACTGATTTAAAGTGTTTTGCTAAGCTTTGAATAATTTCTCACCCCCAGAGGAGGACACCACCTGGTTGACTAATAGACCCAATTAGTTGGCGTGTTCCCAGGTAGAGAGAGAGAGAGAGAGAGAGAGAGAGAGAGAGAGTGTGTGTGTGTGTGTGTGTGTGTGTTTTGTTCAAGGGCTTTGAAGGTTAATATTTGTTGAGGAGGTAAAAGTTCCTGATCTGTCATTTTCTCACAATGTTCACACTCAGACTGAGTGAACCCATCTCCAGACATAAGATGCACACTTTCCACAATCCACAACTCTGCAGGCTTTGAAATATGACCCACACTTCAGACTGTTGTGATGTTAAACACAGGGTTGCCATTTTTACCTCTGGACAATCCAAGTGTTAAAAAGAAGTGGGGGAAAAAATCGTGAACAGAATAAGAAGGACAAGTCTGAGTACTTTTCATAAACACACAGGTGATTCACAGCCAGATCAGATCTTTTTTTTTTTTTTTTTTTTTTTTTTTTGGTGTGTAGTTGAATTCTAGTGGCTCCTCCCACACAGAGTCAGTCTTCAGCCTATAGAGGTGCAGCACAGATCTTACGTGAATGGTGACATCCCACCTATGGGCTTCTAGTCCTGTGTTTGGTGGTACCTGTGTCTGCAGAGCCCCCTCCCTTCGCCTGTATTTTGGTCTTTTGCTTTGTTTTGTTGTGCACGGGGACGTTTCTGGGTGGAGAGTCTGTGTTTTCTCTCCAGCCAATGACAGAGCAGGTGAAGTTCTGTGCAGCACGAGCAGGAGGGCTGCTAGCCCCGCTAGCTGTCCGGGATGCTAGTGAGTGCTACCGACGGATGCTATCCGCCACGGCTAACACTCGCTAGCTCGAAGCTAACTTCCGCTAGCGGTAGCGGCTAGCATCCGCCGTTAGCACCCGCTTCCCAGCTCACCACAACGGCCCTCCTACTCGTCGCTGCGTAGCTCTCGAGGCTCCCATTGCCGCTTCGGCCCGCGGCTCCAGCGCTTCACTCGGACTGTATTTCCTTTTCTTTCCAGTCCTGACAACTGCTGCTGCTGTCAGGGGCAGGAGGCTGCACAGCTGAGCCCGAGAGGAGGGGTCCAGTTTGAATGTTTTGATTACAGACTGCAAGGAGCAAACCTCCAGACTCTACCTTTAACTGCCCAGTCACACTAGTGAACCCAAATAACTGAGTGTCCATAATTCATCAGTGGTGATCGATAGATGGCCGATCAATACCAATGACTCAGTCAATACTTGGCCAGCAATGTGTCTGGCTCTCAGAGCTCACAGTTAGCTTTTAACAACACTGTGGCAGGTCAGAGACGCAGCTACTACTATTAATGCTGTTTATGAACTGCTGACCAATGAGTCCAACCACATGAAGATGTTTCAAGTAATCCACAGGACTATACTTACTGTTGTGTCTCTGCTATGACAGCAATAGAGTACAAAATTGGGAGTGCACAAGAGGAAGTTCTTTGACTGTGGGGGGTAACATCTACAGTGTTTTGGCTGCTCCCCTCTCTGTTGCATATTCAGTTTATATGTCCAGAATCTAAGTGAAATGTTGTCCTCTGTGTCCTGAGCTGCAGGTGTGAGTTTATCTCTACATGGGTCTGAGCCCCAGCGGCAGAGCCCCCACCGACGCAGAGTCCCGCTGCAGCCCTTGGCCTTCGGCTACCAGGCAGCGGTCCGACCTCTCGCCTTCCCCTCCTGCGGGGGGGCAGACATGATGGAGGAATCCTCGGCCGAAGCTCCGGACTCCAGCACCCAAGACGACGTGCCCCCTCTCGGTGAGACCCTCCACCAACATGGGTCTGAAACCTCTGTGTACTTCCTCTTAGCTGCAGTGTTTTGAGTGGTTAAAATGAATAGTGTAGATTTAGGCGATAAGAGGCTTAAGCATCAGAACCCCCATGTGTTCAGAAATCTGGCATGGCTGTTAAAGCAAATCCACAGTGTATTCCTGTTTACTTTTTAATTGGTCTTTCCCCTTCTAGTGAAGCGTCTCTTGTTTTCCTCTCTACATGGAGCCAGAGGCTAATATAACACTCTCTGATGTTTAACTTGTATTCTCTGTAGCTGTTCATTACCTGAGAAACTATTTGGCTCGTCATTTAAGGCTGAATGGGTCCACTAAACAGTTAATCAACTAAACAGTAGGTCAATAAAGTGATTAATGAACAGCCACCTTAACTTTTAAGGTTAAAGCAGATTGTGTTGTTCTGGATCGAAGTTCATTTTTGTTCATAGTTCACAGTATTAACTCGTGCCTCCTCCTACCAGCCATCCAAAGTCTTAACTACTGACACTTCCCAAACGTAATGAATTTAACTTAGTGTCAAATGTATTTTTTCAGACTAGACACAGCCTGACACAATGTGACATTCTTTTCCCCCACTGTGATCTGAACAGATGAAATGATTTCTTCATAAAAAACTAATTCAGCTGCTGTTTTGGGAGTCAGGAGCACCATCAATTCTCAGGTGCTGCCATTAAACATAGTTTTTCTGTTTTTCTCACTGCACTAATGTGTTAACAGTGAGTTCACGTCGCTTGCTTTCTTTGGTATGAAATCAATGCGCTCGGTTCACCATTCAGCAAAAAAATGAGTGCATTTGTGTTATGAGGAAAGGATGAAACTGCTCTGTGTAATGGAAGAGATGTTAGTTTTATTGAGAATTTTTAGTGACGTCTATACTGTGGTTCCTCTGTGGTTTATAGAGGAAGTCATGGCTGTTAACTTACTTACGTTAACTTATTTTGAAACACATTTGCCAACAACAGCTCGTTGTACTGGTGTCATGTGACCAGAAATATTCATTCCAGGTTTAATTGCATTTAAGTAGTGACTTTAGTGGTCACTCCAAAATGTCAAGCTGCAAACAGAAAACATGGCAGACCTTGTTGTAAAATGTCTCTTACTATCATATCTCCGATGTTGTCTCTCCAGCTGTGAAGGATGTTAACGTGCGGCTGGAGAGGGAGAGGTCAGAGGGCATCAGCACTCCATCCAGAGATGACGACTCCACCCTACTGAACCCAGGCACCAACAGCAGCATCCTTGATGACAACACAAAGTCTGATTCTGGTCCCCCAGAGGTCAGTTGGGAAACTCAGCTCTGGTCTGTCAGTCTAGTTTAACACCCATTCGTTCATCGGTCATGATAAATGATGGATGAGAGGTCATTGAAGACAAGGTAAGGTAAACGCTTCCTCTTTGATTACCTGATGTGTTTGATGTCCGTTGTCAGGGGCAGGGTAAGTCCAGTGGCCTTTACTTCAGTGATGGGAAGAGCCGCATTGACTACATCCTGGTTTACAGGAAGTCCAGCTCGCAGTCAGAGAAGAGGGAGGTGTTTGAGCGGAACATCCGTGCTGAGGGCTTACAAATGGAAAAGGAGGTAAAGAAGGTTTTACACTTGCTTCTTGTTGCTTGGACGGTCGATCAGCTGAATAATCAAGTTACTAGTGAACATACATCATCAGCTTATCCTCTGTTGTTGGACATTACTGTGCTTGGCTTTTGACAGTTGGTCACCCACATCTGAAACATATTGTCCCTAAAGCAGTAAATACAACACATACAGTTCTTAATTTCCTGGAGTGGACATATTAACAAAGAGTGGCTTATTATACATCCAGCAGACAGGGAATAAGACAGGCAGCAGGATTTGGGTTGTGTTTGTGTTCACCAACCAAATATAAGTCAAATATGCACTCCATTTTCTAGATCTGTGTTGCAACACAAAGCAGGGTGACGAATCTGAGAAGTCGGAAAGGTGGGAGTTTAACAAAAAGGTTAATTGTCGATCCGGAAGTGAAAAGGTATCAGGAAAGGCCAAGGCAAAAACAACAAACTAAATGGCCCTACCTGAAACAAAAGAACCCACGATCTATGGCAAAAGAAAAGGTACAATGAGTGCTTAGCTCTGTAGCAAACTCATGAACAAGAGAAAACAGATCCAAACTAAAATGGCAGCTCTCCCCTACAAGCGTCCTGGCTATAATGTTCACAGTTCAAACAACAAACAGAGTGGCAGACAGGCAACAGGCCACACAGCAGCAAGAGAGAACAGCAGCTCCTCAGGCTCCTTTATAGTGTCAGCATTCAATCAGCTGCAGATTCCAAAGGAAGGAGGGAGGATCCAGGACGTGAGGCATACAGCACCCCCCCCCCCCCCACCCCCCACCCCCCCCCACACACACACACACACACACACCCAGATACATTTCCCACAGGGACTGTCTGGTTAGTGATGGTGTGGTGATATTTGTACCGGAACACTCCAATGGTGATGGTTATGTATAGGTTGCAGGGAGGGAGTAGAGCTCTATAAATGTGTACAGGGTCTTTGATTCACTCCTCTCTTCTCAGCACGCACCCATTGATTTCTGCCTTCTTATGAACAATTACATCATCAGCGAATGATGAGTGAAAGGATGTTTTCACTGTTGTGTGTTTTTGCTCTACTCACTAATGATGTAATTCACCGCTCAGAGGCCTCCTGCAGCTACTGGACACATTTAAGGAGGAAGGTTTTGGTGCAATACATGCTCAGTGTTTTAGTCAGTCTATTCACCTTGAATGTCAGTATTACAACCTCATCCATTTCATTTCAGTTTCATTTGCCCTCTTGTTTTAGTGACAGTTGGTCCTTCAAGTGCTTAGAATGAATCTAAATATCAACAGTATTATGTGAAATTTAGATTTATTTATTTTCTCATCACCTGGAGAAAAAGAGCTGCCTGCTCCGGCTGGAAACATCACTGATGAGAGTGGTGAATGATAACAATATATTTGCAGACTGTAAAACAAACCACTGAGCTCCGCAGAGCCTCAGAGACTCAAATGATCAGTGGCTTTATCATCATGAAGTCATTTGATCCTTTGCTTTGTAAACACTGATTGGAGCAGCTGGGAAAGTTTCATCTGGCTACCTGTCCAAAGAAGAGCTGAATTATATAATGCAGGAGAGGGAGAAAATATTTAGATTTGAAAAGGAGCATGGAGTCTAATATATTCATTGGATTAATATTCAAATAAATGATGAATTAATTCAAAATATATCTTCCTGCCTACACTAGTGTTCAGTTAGTAGGGGTTCAAAGCTCCATCTTAACCCTGTACAAAGTGTCTTTGCTAGTTTCAGATCAGTGCAGTCATCTTCATCCAGCTTAAACATTGGTTAAATATGAAGATCACCTGATCAGCCATGAGTGTGCTGGTCTTTAACTGAGTTGAGGTCAGGAACATTGTTGGTGTGTTGGCAGCAGAAAGCGATTGACCAACAAAAACATGGTCTGGAGTCAGTGGTGCAGTATTTCACTGTTATTATTACACAATAATATACTCCTAAGTTGGCAGCAGGCACACAATGTTCCTGTTATTCACAAGCAGAAAATGTTCTTGAAATGTTTTAGAACATTACGATGCGTACTTCAGGAGGTCGTGGCTTGTTGTGGATGTCTCTGGTATGAGGCTCTGGAGAGCAGCGTCTTTCTTTCTACTTGTTAATCCTTCACACTGATCTCCTCACTTTGTCACTGCAGTTTCATAACGCACTGATGATTTATTCACACCTCTCATCATATATCATAAAATATTTCTAACATTGTGATTTGTGCCATTACTCGTCTGTAGAGCTGTGATTCACTCTGCGTAGAGCTGCTCCTTAGTGGGTGTGCTAAGACTGGTCGCACTGGTCGCTCACAATGTAAAGGTGCCAACAGGAGGAGCACTGTGACACAGCACTGTGACTGGTTTATATTATATTATAGTACACCTAAAAACCTCTTACAATTATGCAGTAACTGCTTTTTTAACAGGAGGGGAGGGGTCTAACTGCAAAATAAAGGTCAAAGGTTACTTTATTTATACCCTCAGGTAAATTTTGTTTGCCTCTTAGGCAACATAGACCTCCATATGTGTCATGAGGAAAACATTTCTGGTCAGACACTGTAAAATGAAATTCGTTCAACTCTTTAACTCTTAAAACCTGATGCTGCTGAATTGTATAGGTTGCTGCACTGACAGATGGTGAATTAGCATTACTGTGATTACTCTGGCAAACCCCCAGCTGTATTCATAGCTTGCAACACGAGCAACATCAATATCAATTTGTTTGCAGATGCAGTTTAATGCTCAGGCCTGTAAAGCATGTAATCTCAATTTTTAAAATGCTCTGAGCCTTTGTGCCCAGGCTCAGCAGGTCCAACAGCTGAGTGCTGTTCTGCTGTTTGTTGGTGAGCTACCACTCAGAGAGGCCAGCAGTATTCTTCCCTGCTGCTTCTTATTTAGCAGAAGTGTCACTCAAAACAGCTGAAAATGTGGATGGTGTGACCTGATGTGTGTGTTTGTGTGTGTGTGCAGTGGCACCAAGGTCATTGTGAGGTTTGGTCTAAATTTGCAGGGGAAGATAATGGTTCTTGTCTCTTTCAGCCCACTTCTCTGGGTTTCTTGTGTTGGAGCCATTATGTTATTTTTAGGTCTCTTTCCTTTTAGCTGCTGATTCATGAACCTTTAGACTCCCTCCCACCCTGTCAGTACAAACAGGTGAGGACAATAGCAGATCTCAGGAAACTGAATGTTGAGTAGCTGCTGCCTACGCCATCTCTCCACAGTCTGTGAGAACGGCGTCAGAGTGGAAGCTGAGATAACAGCCATCTTAAATACTTCTGTGTGTTTGGCTTTTTTCAGGCATCCTTAACAAACAGTGACGTGATCTTTCTAAAGCTCCACGCACCCTGGGATGTTCTCTGTCGCTACGCAGAGCTGATGAACATCCGCATGCCTTTTAGGTGAGACAACAAGCACACCTGTATATATAATGCATCACATATCCAGATTATATCAGGAACTTCAGCATATGCTACTATCACTGTCCAGCTCGCATCACATTCTCCACAAAGAAATGAATAAATTTTTTAGTACGTAGCTGTTTACATGGCCCAAATCTAGCACATATATACAGCATGATTGCAAGATGCCACACAGAAATACCAGGGACTCACTCAAGTATGTCTGCTTGTTTGTACAGACAAGTGTGAAAAAAATAAGACCAGCAAATTAATCAAACTGACTGTGAGCCACAGTATCGTATGTAAAATTTTTATCAATCCAATTGCTAAAAAAGCCGGGCATACACTGTATGATTTTAGCCCGTTTTTGACCCGATTTTTGAGACGCATGACCTGGCGATGCTTGGGTCCAATCAGGAGTTGGGGGACCACATGAAATTATTCCACAAGATTGTAAAGTGCCAGGTTGTATCGAACAATGCCTATAATAAAGTGCTGGATTGTATGCACATAGTTGTAGGAGTTGTATCGATCATTATTCCTCTGAATTGCCATCTTGTGCTAAGATAATTATTCTCAACCTTCCATGTTCCAGGAGGAAAATCTTTTACAGGCACCGACGGCACAAGTTCATGAGCAGGTGAGTGTTAGAGGCTGCTAACGTTAAGATCAGCTGAAAAAGCTGGATTCTGCCCTGGCAGCTTAAACAGAGGCTTCACCCACAGGATGGAGAAGCGCATCAACAAATTTCGTGGCTGGCTTCCACGCAAGCCCATGAAGTTTGACAACAACACCCTGCCCGACCTGGAGGAGAACGAGAGCTTCACTGCTCCATTCAGTCGGTCCAGGATACACCAGTGAGTTTCACAGAGGGGCCCTTTACACACTCCACCCCTGATGATTTTCACTTCATCTCACATTCCTGGCTGCTGATTTTTCCATTTCCTCCGGCTCTTTTCACTGCAGTTTCATCATCCACAACAAAGACACTTTTTTCAACAATGCCACCAGGAGCCGCATCGTCCACCACATCCTCCAGCGGGTCAAATACGAGGAGGGTAAAAATAAGATGGGTGAGTTTCTCTCTGGATGTTGCACAAAATAGAAGCTGGAGGGCATTGGTGCATTTTTGCACTGTTGCATTTTTTTTTTTACTGAAAATAGTTTACACTGACAGATTCTGACACGTGTGTTTCTCTGTCATTGCTCTTTATGCTTCCAGGGCTTAATCGTCTTTTGAGCAATAATTCATATGAAGCAGCTTTCCCCCTTCACGAGGTAATTTGACTGATCTCCATGAAGCCATTCATTCGCTTAATCACATTACCTGTTTCACATGTGTGTGGTGACTGATGTGTTAAAATAGGTACTTCCATTCACTGATATGACACACAATACATACATTATGCAGGTCCATATCTATGTGTGTGTGTGTGTGTGTGTGTAAATTAACAGGGGAGCTACCACAGCAAAAACTCCATCAGAACACACGGAGCAGAGAACCACCGACACCTGCTGTATGAGTGCTGGGCCTGGTGGGGGGTTTGGTACAAGTATCAACCACTGGACCTTATCAGGTAACAACGTTCAGACATTTCAATTCTGGCAGTGTTTAAAGAAATATAGGATCTGTTGTGGAAATGCATTGTGCTGCTGTTTCAGGAGGTACTTTGGGGAGAAGATCGGTCTGTACTTCGCCTGGCTCGGCTGGTACACAGGGATGCTCTTTCCTGCAGCTCTGGTTGGCCTCCTGGTATTTCTGTATGGTCTCTTCACTCTGGACCACTGCCAGGTCAGGTAAACACACCTCCTCTTTTCTCTCAGAAAAAAAGAGATTGCACTGGAAGCATTTTAAAAATGTGTCAGGAGGAGAAACAAGCTGTGTTGTTTTTTCATTACATACCGCTCAAATGCTCATTATGTATAGATCAGATACTCAATTTATTCTGTGAAAAAGTCAATTTTTCTCACTGCAAAAGTAATGTGGTGTTGCAGATAAGGCAGTGGGGTGTGAAATTGTCCCTATGTAACATATAGGACATCTGTTAAATGCAATACAAGTAATTAAATGCCCCATATAGTACAAAGGTAGAGTCACCTTTTGTGCTCACATAGGGGATTATGGTTAGGGAGAAATCAGGGTGTAAAACACTGTGACACATGTGACCATTCTTTGTAAAATATTAACTTACCAACAGGCCCATAGTATGTAGTGAAACTTAATGCTACAGAACTGCATCCTGCACTCACACCGATTAGGAATAACATTATGAGCACTGACAGGTGGAGTGAATAACAGTGAATAAAACTTCATCATGGCACCTGTTAGTGGGTGGGATATATTAGGCAGCAAGTGAACATATTGTCCTCAACAGCTGATGTGTTAGAAGCAGAAAAATGGGCAGTGTAAGGATTTGATCCAGTTTGACAAGGACGACTGGGTCAGAGCATCTGAAAAGCTGCAGCTCTTGTGGACTGTTCCTGGTCTGGAACAGTGGAGAACCAGCCACAGGCTCATTGATACACATGAGGAGAGAAGGCTGGCCTGTGTGGTCCCATCCAACAGACCAGCTACTGTTGCTCAAACTGCTGAAGAAGTTCATGCTGGATCTGATAGAAAGCTGTCAGAACACACCACAGTTTGTTGAGTATTTGGCAGCAAAAGGGACCAACACATTATTTGGCAGGTGGTCAGAATGATATGTCTGATTGGTGTATATCCAGACAGTGATACATGTATTTTTATTAGACCTGCATGATTCTTCACATCTATGATTTATTGGTCAGTGCTACACTACTACTATTCTATCTAACACAGTATTTACAAGCTCCACCCACTTGGACCCACCATCCAAGTTTCAGAGCCTCCTCTCTTCTGATTGGCTCGCTGACCTGGTCTTAGTAAAACTCCAGAGAGAACCTGAGAGAGGAGATGTAAAACTACACTGAGATGGATTTTGGGCCTTAAACACCTAAACAAATCAAAGGGATAATTTGGCTTCTTTAAGAACTGACATGCAGTTGGCCTACTTGCATTTTTTCTGTCACCTCCTAGTGTCATTATTTGGGGTTATTTTGTTAGTTGCCCAATGACAACGTAACTCAAGGTTTACCAGAACATGATGATTTTTATGTTGTTGGTTTTTCTCCAGTAAAGAAATCTGCCATGCCACTGACATCATCATGTGCCCCATCTGTGACCAGTACTGCCCCTACCTGAGGCTGTCTGACAGCTGTATCTACGCCAAGGTACAAGAGCATTTCTTACACAGATGTTCCAGCCAACTAAGTTAATCAATATGTGACTTTCATTGAAAAAAAAATTACATTAACAAAGACAAAAATAAACATTAAAAATGTGAACAGTTTGAAGTTGTGCTTCCATGTTTATTTTTTAGCATCATGTTCTTTTCTTCATGTCAGGTTACACATCTTTTTGACAATGGGGCGACTGTTTTCTTCGCTGTTTTCATGGCAGTTTGGGGTAAGTCAGACACCTTACGTTTCAGCGTCACCTCTCCAGCTATTTCATGTTGATACCACCTGAACAGGGCCATAGAGCGGGTTTATTGGAGGCTGTTTTTTGGCAGCTGCTGCTTCTGCTGCTGCTGAAGTCATGGATCATAAAACAGAAACAATAAGATGAAATGTCCTAAAACGCTCTGTGGAGCAGAGGGGAGCAACAAAGTTCAGTGATAATTCCTTGGAGGTTCATCACTATGAGCAACACCTCCTATATTATTACACTGTGGAAATATCGATAAGTTCAGCTTTAACTTGGCAGAGCAGCAGCTTCAGTTTTGGGTTTGTCTGTCTAAGTATGTATCTGTCCGTCTGTTCGTACCGTTGATCTCTCAGTCATGAATTGGCAGAATTTCTCCAACTTCAGCACATTAGTCCACTTCAAGGACAAAATGATTAAGTTTTGGTTGTCAAAGGTCAATGTCAGTGTGACCTCACGTAGAAGTTATCAAGCCTTTACAGTTCAAATATAACAAAATTTGACTGGATAAACAGGGCTGTAACCTTTAACTAATCTGAGTGGAGGAGGGCTACAACTTTGAGGCAGCAAAACATTCTGAAAAACACGTTGTGTGTAGATTACACTTTGTTTTGAGGCTGTTTGAAAACCTTAAATGTCCATATTGTCATGAGGAGCCTGTCAGCCCTGAACAATGTCCCAGGGTATAGAAGGAGGAGCATACAGAATGTTTGTGAAGGGTTCATATTCTGCAGGTGATGAACCAGCAGCAGCGGTAGCAGCAGTAGCAGCAGCAGCAGCAGCAGCAGCATCAAATAGCTGATAGCTGGATTGTTTATAAATGTCTTGCTGGAAGATTGAGAGGGCTGGAGAAAAACAAAAAGAAAGAAAAAATCACTTCACTCAAAGTAGTAGAGAAAAGAATATACAGCTAGAAATGATAAGAGACATGAGGTCTTTCTATTTTTATATCAACCATTTGACCAACGTTGCACAGTTCAATTTAGCAAAGTAACTGACAAGGCAGTTTTCATTCTGTGGCAGATGACAGAGCTTTCATCCTGTGACCTTCACACGACTGCTCTCAGTTAATACCCCACATTAAATAGACCTCATCTAATCATATGTAATCTGAGTAATATGGATAAAGTGTTTGCTGCAAAATCAGAGCTGGGGGACTAAAATAGGTGATTCGTATTTGCATGCTGACTCTGGCCAGGCAGTCTGAACCTTTGCAGTCAATTTATATGAATTCCACATGAAGTGAATGAATTAGACTTTAAAGCTCCATGTTTTCTTCTTCTCCTGTGTCTTTTAGAAGTGTTCATTCGTATATGAAGATATGTTTGTGGTTTTAGGAACCAAAAACCATGTCCTTTCTCAGGTTTCTCTCTGCAGCTCTAAGGCTCTCGTCTGATTGGCTGATTGTTTTCTGAGTGATCCAATAAAAATAGAGCAGATTTTATGTAATACACTCAGAAAAACTAAATCCTGCAAGGTTGGATGGGGGGTCCAGATGGGCGGGGCTTGGGCCATGGCTGAGAATGGTAACTACTTGTTGTGACATCACAAAATTACAGAAGCCCTGGAGGCTGGTTTTAAGGCTCAGTTTACACACTGTGTGCATTCCTCTGTGGACTGAGGCTTTGATACTTTTATTATAGAACTCAGACCTGCTTTATAATTAAAGAACAAATGGACATCTACCACTTGACTATAAATGCTATCTGTTAAGTTATATCTTGTCAGACATTTGATGTTATCTGGTCAGTGACTCACCAGCATACAATCACATGACATCGAGAGGCTGAATTTGGAACCCTCCATTTTCTAATAAAAGTATATTTAAATCGCCAACTATAGAAGCTCCTTAATCTTTGAATGATGTTGAACAATGAAGTTTCATTATTTTCAGTTTCTTAAAATGGTCAAATGTTTTTGTCTGATAAAGTAAGAAAACCTGCTCAGAAACAGCTGCAACAACAAACTTAATGCTCACCAATGAACTTGTCGACAGTGTCCGGGTGTTTGAGAGCCTCCCTCACTTTGTTGTCGAGCCTCCAACATTTCAGTATGAAGAACAGAACAAAACACAGCTGGAGGGCAAAGGTCAACACAACCAGCAATATCATGACGTTGCTTACTGTTGAGGGTAAAGAGGAGAGGAGGGGCACTGTGGTAAATAGGATTTAGAGTCCTAAGTATCGCAAGACATTGAATCTCAACATCAGTCTCCTTTAAACCTGTACAGGAACAAATGCTTAAAATATAAGATACATTACTTGAGACTAAGGGGATAAAGCAGATGATTAATTCATGGACAGTCTGTGATGTGGCTCTCACTCTACAGTATACCTGCAAAGGGAAACAGTTCAAGCCCTGTTGCATTAGTGTGTGTTAATAATTCAGTCACTCAGACATATTCAGATATTGTCCTCATTGCAGCAGTAACTCTATCTACCTCACTCATTAATATTTGACGGTGATTTGTAGATGTAGTGGAACTGCATTTAGGTTTTCTGTAACATCGTGTTCCTTGGTTGCTTAGGTTACCACACAAACTAGATCCCCTATAGTTGTGAAGTAGTACATTGATTGTAAATGTGACAGTACCGGCTGATGAGAGCTGTGATACTGACTCCCCTTGGGTGACCTCTGGGTGGGAGAAGCCCAGAGTCAGGTTCTGGTGCCGGAGGAGCCCCATCAGTCAGACAGGCTGGGTTCCAGAGGAGAGTTCCTGTGCAGCCAGGCAGAGGTGTACAGTTGTGAAGACTTTTAGTAAAATTCTGCCGTATACTGATCTTAAGAAACTTGTTCATGCACTTTTTGTTTTCCAGGCTTCTTCCGCATGTGTGTGTGTTCTGTAAATATATGGCACTAGTCCCTGCAGGTGTGTATGTGTCCTTTCAGGAAACCCATCTGGCAGGGGAGGAGGGTTCTCCCAGTTTGAAAAAATAAACTGTACTGTACTTATGATGTTGATTTAAAAAGGGTATTACTGATAAATTAACTGAACTAACATTGACATTTAAAATTAAGTTTCATGTTGTCCGTATGTATGTGTATATAAGATCAACCTGCCCTGGTAGAGTCTATCTACAGTATTCCTTCTCCTGTGTTTCCCCTGGAATGATCAGAGCAACATTTCTGTCATGTACAATAGGATTAGGCATTACTTAATTATATATACACATTGTTACACACACAGCATTTTACATGTAGAGATCACAACATAATTAAAAAACATGCCAAACTGCGATATCAAGTACACAGTATGAAGCACTGAGGCAGACAACAGTTTTCACAGCTGCACAGACCCATAGCCCAATCTGAAGGCAGCACATACTGACAAACATTCCTGTTTAACATTTTGATCCAGTTTCAAAACCTCACTAATGTACTGACCTTACAGTGACTGCAGCTCGGCGTTGGAAGCTGCTGTTGCTGCTGCTGTCCAAGTGAATATGTTTTAGGTTCAGCTGCACCAGAGAATCGGCTCAAATCCCTTCATTAAGGTTCCTCTCCGACATGTGCTCCCCTGCTGGCTCCTCGTGGGAAGCATTGCCTTTCAGACAGCTCAGCCTTCACATTCAAAACATCTCACCCAGCTGTGTGCACAAGTGGGATGTGGACAAGTTAGAGAAAATAACCTACAAGCATTGCTCAAAACGCAGAGGATAAAAGTCTCTGATCAGAGCAAAGTCCCTGCAGAAATCCTGCTGAGCAGAGGCAGGTAAACTTACAATAAGTAAGCTATCCATAGGACTTTGTTCAGTTGTAGCCTACCTATTTGCCCAACTGTCTCTGGCAGTGATCTCTTTATGTGGTAATTTCATTATACTTGGTAAACTTTGGAACAGTCACTTCCTAAAATAATTATTGAATCCTGTCTTGGATGGAAATGAGAGTGTAAAAAGGGTGGATGTCAACACTGATACTGACTGATTGGGCCATCAAAGCTCCATGTGATGACCTTTCACAGTAAACTATTTACTTCCCATTGTTACACTTTGTTCCAACAGGACCAGAACATTTAGAAATACAAAATGAGCATGTGCTCAATGCTGCTGTGTAGTGTAATTAAAAAGCAGGTTTATCTTCTATGTTAATACTGTGAAGGTATTGAAGCCTCAGTCCACAGAGAAATGGAAACAGCCTGTATTTAGAAACACAGTCTTAAAACCAGCTGTCTTCTGTGAATTTATGATGTCACAACGATCGGGTCAGCAGGGCCTCTTATGAGGAGTGAGGGATATCTATCAATGACACATATAGCCACATGCAAAACCCTGATGCTGTTTTATTGATGTCTTTCAGCAACTGTCTTCCTAGAGTTCTGGAAAAGACGCAGAGCCGTTCTAGCATACGACTGGGACCTCATTGACTGGGAGGAAGAGGAGGTAAAATTTACTATAGACCGATCAGGCATAACATTCTAACTACTGACAGTTGAAGTGAACAACACTAACTTCATCATGGCACCTGTTAGTGGGTGGGATATATTAGGCAGCAAGTGAACATATTGTCCTCAACAGCTGATGTGTTAGAAGCAGAAAAATGGGCAGTGTAAGGATTTGATCCAGTTTGACAAGGACGACTGGGTCAGAGCATCTGAAAAGCTGCAGCTCTTGTGGACTGTTCCTGGTCTGGAACAGTGGAGAACCGGCCACAGGCTCATTGATACACATGAGGAGAGAAGGCTGGCCCGCGTGGTCCCATCCAACAGACCAGCTACTGTTGCTCAAACTGCTGAAGAAGTTCATGCTGGATCTGATAGAAAGCTGTCAGAACACACAGTGCAGCACAGTTTGTTGTGTATTTGGCAGCAAAATGGGCCAACACAGTATTAGGCCTGATTTCAGTTTTGATATTTTGTGTTGTATTTGGATGGATGGATGGATGGATAACTTCTTGTAGAGATTTTCACTGTTCTGCCTGTGAGAGATCTTAGCTGGTGTCTTGTTTCACTCTGTCAGTATATTTAAAAAGGTGGGATCATTGTCCTGAGAGCCTGCACCTTGAGAGTCAAATTCAGACTATCAATTTATGACTCAGTGAACATGGACAATTTTAACACTTGTACAATGAAGGCTGTTAGAGACTCAAACCCCCCACGCATCCGTCACTGTAATTTGCTTGAGTCAGACGTTTTGGGGGGTGTATAATGTTCTTGCCTCCAGCCCTTGTCTGTCCGTCACACTGGAGCTGGTAAATGTGTTCTTTGAGAGACTGCTGTCTGTGGGTGTGAAAATGACTCAGAGTCTCAGTCTGTTTTACAGAACATATGACAAGACCAAGATGATGAACTCTCTGATTGCACTTTTGTTTGTCCCATCATATTGAATGGTTGTTAAAAAAAATGGTTGATAATAAATAGGTTAATATGCTCAACTTGCAAGTGCCAGTCAGAGAGCTAACTCCTCCAAAATGCACCAAAAATCACCATTCAGTTGAAAGAAGTGATGTGTCAGCCTCATTTTGTGACACTGTCAATGCACCAGAGTCACTTGCATAAGGTTGTAAGGTTCTTCACATGCCCCCTGCCTTGAATAGGCTCATTAAAATCTAGTAAATATGGCCAGTTAGCTCCCAATATTTATGGTAAACAACAACAGAAGAAAGCACATAAACGATAACTCATCTCTTCATTTATTTACCAGCTGCCTAACTGTCCTAACTAGCCCAACCAACTAGTTAGATTAGTTCCTTAATTAGCAAAGTCAGAGTGAGACCTGTGTTAGCAGCAGCAGCAGCTGAGATTCTACTCTCTAGTGACTGTGAAGATTAAATGTTCACAGCAGCGTGAAGCTGGTTTCCTGGTGGTCAGTGAGGCTGATGGACTCTTAGGACTCTCATTTGCTTTTATTATTAATGATGAAATGATGGTTCAATGTAATCTGAAATAATACAGTGAATTTCAAAATTGATCAAATTTAACCATTTGTTGGTTCATTTATATAAATTACTCATTTATTTGTATAATTTATTTGATGAGGTGTTTTTTATGCATTTAATCTTTAAACACCTTGGGGCTTTATAAATAGTTTGTTTCTGCAGTAGTTTTTAACCAGTAACCTCTTTTACAGGTTACATGAACTAAAGCTATGCCCCTATAATAAGCTGAAAATTGAAATATTCAGGATTTATGGTGGGCTTAATTCTGATTTTAGGATAGTGTCTCTATTATTGTTTTCACAAATGATGTCCATCATTTTTTCTCACATCTATTTTGCTAATATGTATGTTGTCCATTGTTTTCAGGATGAAATTCGCCCTCAGTTTGAGGCCAAATACTCCAAGAAGGAGAGGATGAACCCCATATCTGGGAAGCCTGAGCCTTACCAAGCCTTCACTGACAAATACAGTCGCCTCGTTGTCTCAGCTTCTGGAATCTTCTTCATGGTGAGTGTCAGTAGATAAATAAATAGTAGATGGTAATGTTCGTATTTGGGCCACCATACGGCCTCTCATATTTAATGGAAAGTTGTATCACCACATTTTCTGTATATAGATGAGACAATGTCGTAACTAATTCTGTATAAACAAATCAATTTCTTTAAGTGTTAACTATTAAAGTGGCAGGACTCAGGGTTCTGTACGAGGAAAACTGTTATTCTCCATTAAAGTAAATAATCTAGTCCAAATTTGGGTTATTTTGAAATGGCGGAGTCAACATTTGATCAGTGTTTCCTAGCACAGTTAGTGTGTAATAATACAGAATAATAGACGGTCAGCTGGTTACCATGAGCAGTTTAAATTCTGAAAATTTTGAAAATGGTACCTGTTTATGCATCATAACTGGATCCTTTTTTCACAGATACTGCTGGTGATCGCCACTGTGTTTGGCATCGTCATTTACCGTGTGATCACCGTCAGCACCTTCGCAGCATTCGGCTGGGCTCTCATCAGGAACAACTCTCAGGTGGCGACCACAGGCACAGCGGTCTGCATCAACTTCTGCATGATCATGCTCCTCAACGTGGTGAGTTCCTGCTGTTCACCAACAGGCAGTGACCAACAAACATTTCACAAATATGACATGTTGATACAAAAATGTTAAATAGAACTGTTGTTGTAAAGCAATCATGAATTAAAAACAATAATAAAATTTACTTTTATTTATGTTTTTTCTAGCTCTATGAAAAAGTTGCTCTTCTTCTCACCAATTTAGGTAAGGCAACAGCAGGTTGACCGTTCTTTAGGCTGAAACAGTGTTTGAACCGCAGGCTTAATTACTGTTTTACATTACAGTATTTACAGTATCAGTGTGTCTCATTTTATCCGTTCATGTGACTGTTCCACATTTCTGTCTCTGTGCGTCCACAGAGCAGCCGAGGACAGAGTCAGAGTGGGAGAACAGCTTTACTCTCAAGATGTTCCTGTTTCAGTTTGTCAACCTCAACAGTTCAACTTTCTACATCGCCTTCTTTTTGGGAAGGTGAGCAAGTCATGATTACTTTGGAAGTCTTTGTGGAAGATTTCAGTGGCTAATCATGACAGCAATGATTTCAGTAAAGTAGCCTATTTTATGAAAGGGCAACACAAGCATATGCTCATCAAAAAATGAAAAATGAATGCACAGAATCATTACAGCTTACCCCAACAAACAATGGGGAGACATTACTGCAGTGAGTGATATAATGGTATATGATGATACTAGGTGCATTAAACTTTATGTAAATAAAGATGGATCTAGCCTCCCTGACCTCACCCACAGGTTTCTGTAGAGTGATTTTGAAACTCACCATTTTGGCAGTGTCTGCCTCTGCCTCAAATATAATCCAAAAAGGGGTGGGACACATATAGAGGTGAGACTCTGTTGCATGCACCCACCAGCCACTCAAAGATGCCACACCTTAACTGCACAGAACTGAAAGCCTTAATGAAATATAAACAGGTGGCTCTTAAAAAGCTATGGGGACTGACTCAGATTAAAACGTATTGGGCGTGAGGTACTGTCATTTTTCTGAAGCAGGCATCTACAGTAGCTCTGCTCAGGCTGCACTGACCAGGAACAACCTCTGTGACAACCGTTAAGTCCTGTGATTGGCACATATTGTGATACAGGTATCCTGTGCTCACCCATCCTAACGGAGGGAGACTGTTGTCCATCTTTACTGCCGTCATTTACTTGGCTGCTGAAGTCACAGGCAGCTCATGGTGACCATCAGGTCAGCTCAAGTCAATCTTGAATGCTCATTTCCATGGGGATCCTGTCATGGTCAAATTCACAAACACAAAACTGAGCTCTCTGGGTGAAACAGATGTGTAGTGTGTATCATCTGAGGCATATTTTTAATAGACAAACAGGCAGACACTCAGGGCACACCACATTTTAATCTCTCATATCAGAGACTCCCTAAGAAACACAGATAAAAAAAGTAGATAAACCAGTCAGGGGTGCCAGTCCACATGTGTACATAGTTAAAAGAATAGAATAGAATAAAAATTACTTTATTGATCCCAAAGGGAAATTCATTAAAAAAAAAGCATTACCTTTAAAAAAGCATTAAAACAATTAACCATTAAAAGCATTACATTATTAAAAGCATGCACTCCTCTCTGATACATTTACAGCTTTAAGCAGAGATGTCAAGAACAGTTCACCTTTTACCTGACGTAGTGTCATCTATGCAGAGATGTCAAGAGTAGTTCACCTTTTACCTGATGTAGTGTCATCTTTTCCTTGGTTGACAGATTCACAGGCCGACCCGGTGCATATCTACGCCTCATCAATCGCTGGAAACTGGAAGAAGTGAGTCATTAATTTGCATTCCCATGGGACAATAACAGCAAAGCATTATGGATCCAAGTATTCCTAAATTGGACATTAAGCTATTACAGTATGCCCAACCACCAGGCATTTAACCCCCATCAGCAGTAAGAGTTTGCTGCCTGCGGTACTTATGGGAATGCGCAGGGAAATAATACACACTGAAATGGTCTAAGGGGACAGAGGCCCTGAGCTGGCGCTTTTAGGTGCTGAGCTAATGTGCTCCCGCTTGTTCCCTGAGCTGTGAGGAATGGAAATGGAAAAATTCTCTTAAGAGGACATGTTCGGTACAAGCGTAGCTTCATTCAGCCTTTCTGTAGCCGTGCAGAATCACAATAGTGCTCGGAGGGTATAATACCTTAAATGAGTGTTTGCAGAGCAGCAAAAAGCTGCAGGGTTTATAGTTAGTCTGAAAAGCTGGCACAAAAAAAAAACACGCTGAATATAAAGTGGAGTTACAGTGTAGCCCTGTACTGTGTACAAAATGTAAATGAGCAGGCTGCCAAAAGTACCCATGGAAGGTATTTCTGTTTTATTTCTGTCTCACACTCTGATAACTCAAGTGGACAATGCTCTTCAGATGCAACAAGAATCAGTCTGTTCTGTTTGTCAGAGTCCACCTATTGGAGCCAGTAATAAACTCTAATGATGTTCTGATGTTCCACCAACCAACCAGAGCTTCGTCATATATCTTGTATTTTATGAAAACCACATGGATGTTAACAATATTAAACACTTGATTTTCTTTGGTCATAGAGTCAGTAACCATGTCCTTGATCTTTGAGCTGTTTAGCTGGAGGAAAGGCTCATCACACAACTTGACCATCGTCTCCACCATTGGTCCGTGCTGTGACTCATCATGTTGATGAAATGATGCTAAAGGTTTTACAGAATACTATTAAGATTAATACATTGCATATGTGTTGTATACTGTATTGGGTGTGGGAGACACAGCCAGAGAATGTGGCCATCTGCCAGAAATACAGAAGATTAGCAACAGTCGAATGAGTTTAGGTTACAACACTGGACAGCAGGATCATTGTTTGTAAGGACTGCACTCTCTCTGTGTCTTTGCAGTGCCACCCCAGTGGCTGTCTCATTGACCTGTGCATGCAGATGGGGATCATCATGGTGCTAAAACAGACCTGGAACAACTTCATGGAGCTTGGCTACCCGTGAGTTCCAAGTTTGTTTTTTCTTTTAACCTGCATATGTCAGACATATCATGATGCTTGTGGTTGTTTTTCTAGACTGATCCAAAACTGGTGGACGCGGCGGAGGCTGAGGAGAGAGTATGGACAGAAGGCCAAGGCCAGCTTCCCACAGTGGGAGAGGGATTACAACCTGCAGCCAATGAATGCCTACGGACTCTTTGATGAATACCTGGAGATGAGTATGTTGTAACACAAGTACAATCACAGTAAACATGCCTGTGTTGGCTCATTGTGGGTTTGCTGTGGGGCAGTGTGGGCAGGGCAAAACCCGCAATAATCCCACATAGGCCCCTTCTGGGTTGTCCTGTGTGGGGCCTGCAGAAGTTTTGCCCCTTGGGGCCCAACTGAGGGATGTCCAGGGCCAAGCCAGTTTTTCCAAAATTCTCAAATAAAACATATTTTTATTGAACACACATCACACTGCAAACAGGACAGTTTATTCACTCTGTGGAAGAACTTGCCAGTCCTTGGAAATACAGCCTGTATCAGTCTCAATGCTCTTGCTGCAGCTCCATCATTTGAACAGACAGAGGCTGCAGCTCAACCAGGAGGGACAGTGCCAGCGGATGGTCTGTCACCACTGCCACATGGCAAAATAATTGATGATTGTATGGACATTAATGTGAGAAGCACCTCACTCTTCTTTAGGGGCAGTAGCAGTGTCTCTGACCCCATTAGAAAGGTCAGTTGTTGCTAAGGGTCCAGGTGGCTCCATGGCTCCATATCATCTTTGCCAGTGGGGCTTGGGCAGGATGGGGCACCAGGGGGTTACTGGTAACTGACTGTCTTGTCTGATGGTCTTGGTATCAGCATCATTGCAAGTATTTGAATGACGACGACAGCATTTCACTGTAGGTCATCTTCTGCCTCCTGCCATTTTAATCAAGATCAGCATCAATTTCACTGGAGATCTATTTCTACTATACTGTCGTATCTATTGACGCTCACACTGTTTATAACTCAAGTTATGAGTTGTTAACTCAAGTGCAGGTTATCCATTGTTGCTTCCCTGGGTGTAATTCTGTGGTTGCTATTTGGATGGAGGCAACATTTCTTGAGGTCTAGCTGACTGCACAACCACCAACACAGTAGCACATAGAACTGATTTTACCTTTAGTACTGACAGAAACCAACAACTTGACCATGCCATCAGGTTTATATTTTTAAGGTCATCCCAAACGCACGCCACCGTTTAATCGTATATCATACAATATTTGAGCAGTAATACATTTTTCATTTGGGGATCTAGCAGCTGCAGCCCCTGTTATGTAATCTTGACACTGATTTGCAGTGAATTTAATCTGAGCAGAGCTTTAGCATTTGCTCCTTGATCTCTATTAATATTTCATCATATATATGTTTGTAATATTCATATTTAATTTTGTTCAATATATTTCAGTAAACAAGGGAAGAATTGACAGTACGAGAGTTTGCTTGTAAAGAAAAGCCAGATGGGCAGATTCCCTCAGGGCAGCAGAGTGTTTTAGAGCCTTTCAGATCAGTGTTTTTCTTTGTTTTCAAGAAAGAGTCAGGAAACAAGCTCTGATAAACCCACAGTCATGGATCTATCCATGCCCACAGCACACTACCTTCCCCACACCAAACAGACAAACAAAGTTAGCAACCACGAGGTGAAGACCCAGAGATTTGAAAATGAAAATGAATGCTGATGTTGCTCTGTAGCTATTGGGTATCTATATGAATATTATGTAAATTTGTGGCCACGAAACAACAAAGGCTGCTGCTCAAAGTGCTTAAGTGCTAGACAGTGTCAACTGTAGCTGCTAATGACCTGTGACTGACTTACCTGAAACAAGGTAAGGTTAGCCTCTGTGGACTTGATTCGTGGAGCATTGTTTGAACAGATGGCAAGCCCGGACTCTGAACTTCAAGGTGTTTCCTCCTGTGTTGGCCATTTACATGTTCCTGGTTGTCTATAACTTCTCCCTCAAGTAACCTGGGATGTAAAACTTCTCTGTGCTTGTGTTTCAGTCTTACAGTTCGGCTTCACCACCATCTTTGTGGCAGCCTTCCCTCTGGCTCCGCTCTTAGCTCTGCTCAACAACATCATTGAGATCCGTTTAGACGCCTACAAGTTTGTCACACAGTGGCGCCGCCCCCTGCCATCACAAGCCAAAGACATAGGTAAACGAGTGGTACAAGTATCTACAATGGTTTCTTTTTTCTCAGCAGCAGCTGTTTTCCAGTTTTCTTTGAACGTGTTGTGACATTGAATCCATGCGTGTTTGTTACAGGGATCTGGTATGGCATTCTGGAAGGCATTGGCATCTTGTCTGTCATCACTAACGCCTTCGTCATCGCTGTTACCTCAGACTTCATCCCTCGCCTTGTTTATGCCTACAAGTATGGGCCATGTGCTGGTCAGGGCCGAGCAGGGGAGGGGTGAGTGAAGTGAAATCCATTGTTATTATTTGTGTTTTTTTACTCTAAGTGCTGGATAAAATCATTTCCTGTGTGTCCCTCAGTTGCATGATGGGTTACGTCAATGCCAGTCTCTCAGTTTTCCGGGTGTCGGACTTTGAGAAGAGGTCTCAACCCAGTACTAATGGTTCCAAGCTTTTTGGTGAAGCTGTGAAGTACTGCAGGTACAGTGTGATTAAGGTTTTCAAGCATGATGTTACAAATACACCATTAACTGAAAGATTAATGTTTAGTATTTGTTGCACAGCAAAAAATCTCATGGAAACAGAAACTTGTTAATTTTTAAAAGGATTTGGCAGAAAACATTTGTGCAACTCCAGCATGGATTTGACCTATGTTGTGTGTTCATCCATTCCTTTATTAATGATCCCAGTTGAACAACACACACGGGCTCTTGCTGTGCTCTGCATATAATATGTACCACAAAACTACAGATATTGCATGCTGGAATTGTTTCAAGTTATTTTGGAACTTAATGTTAGCATCATTAGCTGAGTGTCAGTAATTTGTTGAATTTCTCTTGATAAATCTGACCTAAGCTCTGTGACCCACCAGTTACCGTGACTACAGGGAGCCTCCAGATTCAGCTGAGCCCTACTCATACACTCTACAGTTCTGGCATGTCCTGGCAGCCCGACTGGCATTCATTATTGTTTTTGAGGTCAGTGTTTCCAGTCTGTGATAAATGACTACAGACAAGAGGCTGGGTTTGGAATTGGATTGCTTGATATTGCTTTGTCGATGGCTTTTAGATTTCTGTCTCTGACCATAAGTGTCCATCTACATCATCTTCTGCTGTAATTTGCTCCCAACTAATAAAGACATTGTTTAGACGTCTGGCGATGAAGTCGTAAACATTCGTATATGACAGTTCTCTTGTGTGTCATTTGAAGTGCTGTTTGATGAAACAATCTACAAACCAAAAAACATCTGAGTTTGTATTTTACCCTCTCCTGTCTCAGACTTCTCTCTGTAGCTCTACTAACAACAGGTCGCTGAGCCAATCGAATTTCAGATTTATTTACCGATAGCCCCTTGAGATGAGCAGCCATTTCATTTTTCGAGGAGGTCCAGAAGATTGGGTGTGATTGTTTTGTTGTGACATCATAAAGTTACGGAAGTGCTAACAGCTGGTTTTAAGGCTCAGTTTATGAATACAGATTGTGTGTATTTCTCTGTGGACTGAGGGTATTAATATAGAACGTAGAACTGCATTTATACTGCATGGGACCTTTAACTAAAGTGACGTGTGCTCCTTTACCTCAGATTAAATCAAACTGGCACTTTAAGACATCAGTTTCAAAAGGTCTTTTATGAAGGCCTTGACTTACAGCTGGACTAACTGCAGGGTTTAACTTGAATTTTCTGCTTCTTATGTTCTGTCTTTTATTCACTGACCGGACTAAACTACTTAGCACAGATAATCTTGTTAAATCCGCAACTACATAGACATGAAACAGTTTTCTAAACGGTACTTTTATTTTTTCAACAATAGATCAAATTACTACCTTACTATTGTTATGTCTAGTATGAAAAATCCAGCTCACAATGTCACTCCCTGAATCAGCAGTTGCCTTCAGCTCTATGGAGCATTTTAGTGTCCTGGTTGTGGTTTTGTGTCCTGTAGCCCTGCTGTTTTCGTCCACTCTCTCTGTTCTCATCAACCTCAGTGCCAGATGCAGCAGGTGATTGCAGCAAAATACATTCTGATAAACCTGCTGTGTACTGCCTGCACTGAGCACCAAACAGCTGACAGATAAAATTAGCAACTAGTTGGCAGGACATTAGCAGCTAAAACACCAGGTGTTAATAGAGATCAAAACAGGTAACGGGAGAGTGAATGTTGGAAAACCAACAATCAGTCGGTCGATCCAGATGCAACTATTTCTAACTCATAGGTCACCAATGAAGCACACTCAGACTTCATTTATGACCTGTCCAGGAAACACAACCAGTGTCATCGCTGTTACATAACCAGTGTCATCCTGCGACACTTCTCCCCTCCAGATGGGATTATATGCTGCTTTCAAATTTAAGCTTTTAAAACATAATATCAGAAAACGGGACATTATTTCTTTCTCCTTTGTTAGAGTCACGTTGCTGCACCTCCCCTGTACAGTCCATATGGACCGGTGGACTCCAAAAAGTTGATTCTTTGAACACAGACAGCATGTCTTTTTCAATATACTGACAATGTAGAGGTGTTTCTGATTTCAAGGAATCATTACTGTGGCCTAATATAGTCTATCTATCAGTTTGTGTTTCTAGGTATGACTTTGACAATCAAGATAACATGTTTTGATTTTTTTTCAGCATATGGTCTTTGCCATCAAGACCCTGATCGCGTACCTGATCCCAGACCTTCCTAAGGACCTGCGGGACCGTATGCGCAGGGAGAAATACCTGATCCAGGAGATGATGTACGAGGCCGAGCTGGAGAGACTCCAGAAAGAGAAAAACGAGAAGAAGAAGAAGGACAGGGCCCATCACAAGGAGTGGCCCTGAACGCACCAACTGGTACAACCAGACATTGAGAAACAGAGATTATTCCAGTCTGTTTGCGACTTGTGTGAGGTTTTATTTCCCATGTCAAACAAAAGGAATTCAACATTAGATAAACCCATCCCCTGTACAGGGATTATCCAATCATAGTTTAGCAACCGTAACTAGGCACACCTGGTCAGTCAGGATGGAGGAGTGTATCCTAGCAATTACAAGTAACATTTTCTAGACAACCTTTCCAAACTAAAAATCTAAGGTGTAAGGAATCAAATGACTAGAAACTGCAGTGGATAAGGTTGAGTTGTTGTAGGTTACATTTAAAAAAGCCTGTTGCAACTAGTATTTCCTCACTATCACTGGGCGGTCACCTTCCTAAAGCCCTTTCTCTTATAACATTAAAGTCTTAGCTAATATTTTTCCAGAGAATGAAAAAACAACGATGTCTTCTGTATATCTCTGGGACAGGTACCATTAGCCTCAGTAGCCCAATATCCACTTTCATCTACTTTTAAAAACAAGTCATCTAGAAAGAATTAAAAGGTCAGTCTTAGTCTTAATGTTTTCTACCAAACTATGGAAATAATGTTTGCTTAATTAGTTAATGAGCTATAGTGATAAACTCTATGAGCAACAGTGGTAACTTCTGCTAATATAATCGAAAGCCATGTCACAGGAATTCAAATTCACTGATGGACGAGTCAATAGCATCGATCCAAAATGAAAACACTGCTCAGACATCAATACATATCATTTCTCAGACGTGCCTTTATTTTGAAATTCCCCTGGCATGTGACAGTATCACTGCAACATTTTCATATTTCATTTGCAAAGACATGTGCAGCAAATTACTAAGTTCTGAAATATTTTGTTTGAGGCTCTAAATAGGAGTAAGTTTCACGCTCGCATCTTACACTAAAACATGAATTTAATATCCTTTCAGTTTTCAGTGAAATTGTAAGCTTGATAACTCTGAATGCAACACTTTACAATAAACAGGAGGTCTACTTTTATTTAAAATAAGATGCTTTTCAAACATCAAATCGTTCTACATTGAATCGATATAATATCGTGTCATGATGAAACTTGTGAGGTGTGAGAAGTCTGAAATCAAAGCCAGTGTTTCAAAAATTACGAGGGCTACACAATCGATGGAGATATTGTCAGAATCACAGTATGAGTGAGTGAAAAATCACAGGGGCTGCAGTTTTTCAGTTCAGGGTAAAATGTGTCTCCACAGAGATGTCCCAGACTACAAATCATCTTCTCCATGCATCATTGAACAAACATGTTCAGTTATGGCATAAGTCAACAAAATTCACACAGTCATCATTTTTTCAGTGAAAATTAATTGTAAAAAATTACCATTCCAAGTATATTTTTAATCATTCTGGTGTCATTTATTTTTTATTTATGAATTTAATTTAATTTGATTTTAAACTTTATATGTGAAAATGTGAGGAGCAGCAGCAGTAATAGACCAGTACTGCACTTTCACTTCAAGAGCAGGTTATTGAATAGAAGATGTTTTTTATTCACTTTAAGTCTTTTTATGCCCAAGTCACTTTAATTGGAAACATTAAAACATGTCAATGTCTTTTTTTTTTCTTTTTTTCTAAATCAAAGGAAAGATAAAGTGTCGCCATGATGGGAATGACTTAAACAAGTGTAGAAAACATGATTCTCACCGTAAAACATAAACATAAAACATAAAACTCATAGTGTTGTATGTTTTCCAGGACTTGCCATGTAGTTTCTCTTACTTCCAGGTTGTCAGCTGGTGTTTGGTTTTCACTGCACAGTAAAGGAAAGAGAATGAGTGCTGGGTCTCCTGCATGATGATACTGGACCCTCTTACTTCCCTTCTGCCACGTCAGACCAGCACCTCCAAGTGGACACTTGATTAACTGCACCCAGCAGTGAGTCCGCACCACATCAGATGTCCTTGTGAACATTTGACAGCAGGTTTTGCTACCTTATTTTTCTTCCACTTTGGACTCGGAGCAGAGTATGTCTTTAGATCCTGAATGTAGATTTCAAGCAAGACTCAGCTTTTACAGATTTCTTGTTTTAGATGAGAGAAGAAAAAAGAGCTTACTGAATGACAAACCCTGTTTACATTTCTCCTTGTTTAAGGAGTTCACGTTTTGCTTTATTGTAAATAAAGATATTTAAATGAATGTCAGGCCTTCTGCTCTGCTTTAGTGTAGTGCAATAAAAAATGAAGTTACTTCAAAGTCTTCTCCAGCCAAGCTGTGGTAGTGTCCACAGTGTGCTTACACTGGAAATGCTTTCCATTGGAATTTAGATTGATAACTGCAGTAATAAACACTATTTATTGTAAAGAACTTTGACTTGGACTTGACTGTGTGTGTGTGTCTTCCTTAAGTAATTCATCCAACAGCCGTGTCAACAATGAGCCTTCCATTCAGTTGTCTCATTACAACAAAGAAAATAAAAATACCAAATAGTCACTCTAAGTTACTGCTCCAAACTTAAATTTCACATAAGTTATCGTGAAAACTGTGACTGCATACAGTCCTTGTAACCCTGCTGGTGTATATATATATATATATATATATATATATATATATACATACACACACACACACACATATATATATATATATATGTGTGTGTGTGTGTATATATATATATATACACACACACATATATACATATACATATATATGTGTGTGTGTGTGTGTATATATGTATATATATATATATATATATATACATATACACACACACACACATATATGTGTGTGTGTGTGTGTGTGTGTGTGTGTGTGTGTGGAGACGCACACAACTCCACTGTTTACAAGCGCTCTGGGTCAGACCGCTGCAACTGCAACACGAATAACGGCTGGTTTGACCCAGTTCTTCCACAGCCCCCACGGTGTGGTTCAGCCACAGTACAGTAGCCTGCCCGGTTGAACCCACAGACGGGTGACTGGCCATTAACCAACACTCGGTATTGACACAACTCATCGTCACGCTGCTCTTTGACCCAGTTAGACCCACTTTCCTCGGATATCCCGAGATCACACCGGGACTACAGGACACCTTGCTGGAAGATGTCTCGGGCCACCGAAAGACTCAAACTGCTGATCAATCATCTTGATCGATCACCCGCAGCGATTGTATCCTTTCATTGTTCTACGATCCGCTCTGTCGTTGGGAATGTAAGCTGGGACGATGGTGGCTCGCGGCTCGCCGAGTAGCTGGCAGCTGTGGAGGAGCAAGCCGGGGCGCCTCAGTGGTCCGCAGGCCTCTGGGGCAGAGAACCACTAACACTGTCACTGTGTGTAGAGATTTTTTGTTTGTTTTTTGTAGTAGTTTGCACTGAAACAGGACATTAACGCCGAAGAGCTCATTTACTGTCTCTTACATTTCTATAGGCTAGCTATATTTGTTTGGTGCCGACGCTAACTTAAAGTAGCGCATCGAAGCAAACAGTTAGCTTGCTAGCTGTTACCTGTAACTTACCTGCGCAGTTTAAACATCATGAGTTTTTGGTGTCAAAAAGCGTAAAAACGCTGTAAACAATGTCGCAGTGAGCTCGTGCTGCTTCTGTACCTACATGGACTGACCCCAACAGCTACAGGCCAACAACAACAACAGCAACATCCAGGGCTAGACAACAACAGTGGGTTTTCTCCGATTTCTACACTGTCAGTCATATTATATATATATATATTATATGTGCTATGTTCATTTTAAATGTGTTTCTGTTCCTCAGTCAGTCAGTCAGGCAAATGGCAGTGTAAATGTGGAACAGTAAAACAATACGTCAACATACAATTACACTCCGGTGTTTTTAAAATCAATATTCCTGTTTATTATAATTCCAGTTAAAATTTGTCTGACTCAACAACTATCACTTGTATTACACTTCATACTATGCTCCATACAGCTGCTATCAGGTTTACAGAAGGTGTCTGTATAATAAACAGACAAGGCAAGGCAACTTAATTTGCACGGCCCATTTTTACAAACAGTTTGTCTCAAAAGGATTTTCACAGTGTCATTACAACATCCTCTGCCCTAAGAGCCTCACATTGACTGAGGAAAAACCTGTCACCTCTGTATGGATAGCTGTGGATGTTCTCCACCTGAGAACAATAAATGAGCACTTTTGTGCACTTTTGAAGACATCCATTATTGTACAAATACTAGAGAGAATATAAATCTGTCTTCTTTTTTTTTTGCTTCATGCCCTCCTTAACTGGTTTTCCTCAGAGAGCTGCACCGACCTCTGCTCTGCAGACATCCATCCGTAGCAGTCATTTTCACAGCCTGAGGTAAGGAGCCACTGGTAGTTTGAAGTAATTCCATAATTTAAGTAACATCAGAGTAAACATCAGATTCAGCAGTTGCCTCAGGGTAAAAGGTTTCAGTCTGCGTGATTATATAAGCCACCACTCACCTCTCACACAGTTTCTCAAGTGCTGCCTGTATCAGCAGGTGGAGGTGTGTTCCTGTGTTCAAGAGACAACACAAAGTCATGGGCTGTTTGAAGGCAGTTTAGTGGCAGTGTCAGGGTTCAAAGAAGCACAGAAACACTGATGTGAGAGTCATTCATTCCTAATCTAAGGAGGAGAGTGAGTAGAAAAGATCCAGACAGGTCTTAAGCTGCCATGGCTGGAGGTAGTGATATGGTATTTACTGAAATCTAATATGACTATTAGTGCAGCTGCCTTCTGTCAATCAATTTCAAAAGACCAACGAGTCTGCATCAGCCCTTCAGTGCAACTAAACTAGTGCATTGCTGCATTGACACCTGTGTTTTGTTTTTTTGTTTTTTTATAGATATACTTGTGATACTGACCTGCTGACCCCAGAGCAGCGACTCTTTTATGAGGAAAATGGTTTCATTCTCATCAAGAACCTGGTGTCGGAGGAGGACATCGACAAGTTCAGGTGACCGCCCCAAACCCTGCAACCGCAAAGAAAACCTTCTCTACACTTTTTCTTTGCAAACACATAATATTAACCTTGCTAAATGTAATACAGCTTCCTGTGATGAGGACCACCTTGAACCAATCATTGGGAAACACACACTTAATAATAACACAGTAGTTTGAAAAGTGTACCGAAACACTGGTATGTAAATGATTTAATTCACACTTAAGGTGGAATGTGTGAGATCATGCTACTCCTTCTTCATCTATAGAGGGCAGCATTTCACCTCTTCATCGCTGTCCAGTTTGGTATATTGTTACTTTCCCCTGGTCCTTAAAATTACTATTTATACATCATTTATTGTTAAATTTGTTGATAGCACTGAAAGAAACATGGCCAAAATCAGGTTTACTGTCAGGTAGGTTTTCACTTTCAAGATATTTAGAGCACTTTACAATAAATATAAGGAAATGAGGGATTAACAATAAAAAGGCAGAATACTGTAAATGTACATAGAACCATAAAAAATAGTGAAAAATATACAGGACAACAAATGGAAAAACTACAACTATGTCTAAAGGTGTTTTAGAATGACAGAACTCTACCATATGCTAAAGGTTATTGATTAGGTAATGTACCAAAAATCAGTGTGTGTTATATGCAGTGATAATACTCCGTGGTGTTACTGTAATTTTGTTGTTGATGATCGATGATTGATTCAGACGCAGAAGAAGCAAGTGTTGGTTCATCACCAGGACAACAAGACTGGAGCTCTGGTCCTGAAACAGACAAACATGTGATAGGACAATTTATTATTTAGATCATACAAGCTCCTCATATTCACACCTTTCAGCTCTGTTGAGTGTGTATAAATGGTCATCTTTAAAGCCCCTCATATGACCTGTGAGTTTCTGAACATCAGCTCTGTTCGTTCTTCAGGATGGAGTTTGAACGGATTTGTCGACAGGAAGTGAAGGTTCCCGGCCTAGTGGTGATGAGGGACGTGGCGATCGCTAAATCAGAGTTTGTTCCCGATCAGAAAGCTGTCTCCAAGCTCCAGGATTTCCAGGAGGATCCTGAACTGTTCCGGTACTGCACATTACCACAGGTACAAACACAACACATACACACACGGCAGAGTACACCTGGTTAAATCTGTGGGAGTTTTTTTTTTTTTTTTTTTTTCTTTACAAACAACCTCCTGTTTCAGTTGATACCTGAATGTACAGCATCACCTTTTAACCGTTTAACACACTTCAAGTTATTGAAATTAAAAAACTCTGCAGATGTGAAACAACAGTGAACGAGCACTGGTGCCTTTTTCTGTCAGATCTTGCAGTATGTGGAGTGTTTCACTGGACCGAACATCATGGCCATGCACACCATGCTGATCAACAAACCTCCCGATGCAGGTAACATCATATATCACAGCAGAACTGATGAAAAACTCTGTGTGGCCACTGGCCGGTCATTTCCACGCAGCACTATGTTCCCTGAAATCAAAGATGCAATGTAGAGAGGGTCTCACTTTACAGGCAGAGCCAATGGTCTTTGTCAGGGAGCAAACATTTAGTGCTGCACCATAGCAACTGAGGAAAAGTACTGAAACAAATGAACTCAAACAGAATTGTCAAAATATTAATAACAAAAAAATGTTCTCTGACAAATCATTTAAATTTATGAAACTAATACAGCAAAACTGACAGAGAATGATAACTGAATCTGTTCTAACAGACAAATATCAATCAATCGAGACTTAATTGTCATTTTTTAGGTGTTACAAACAAAATGAAAGATTGTTTCTGAGTTCAAAGTAAAACACAGACATTCTTCTAATATAAATTAATACTCTCAAGAAACAATGAAATATAAATATGATGCTGTGATACTGTTTAAGTGACAGCAGAAGCAGCAGAGGAGTCCATACAGGGTTTGAGAAGCGTTTCTGACAACGTTCAAGGTCCTGTTTCTACAGCGGCTCTGGAACATATGCTGGGCAGAGGGAAGTGATAGTCTAATCATTTTTTCTGCCATCCTCACAATCCTCTGCAAGGCCTCTTTATCCACCTCCCTGCAGCTTGAGTTAGTACCACATTGCGATGCAGTATGAAAACACGCTCTCCACAACACCCCGTAGAGGGTCGTTAGGATGCCGGCGGGGAGTGAGGTTTCAGTTTCCTCAGAAAGTGCAGTCTCTGTTGGGCCCGCTTTACGAGCCCAGTGGTGTTCTCTGACCAGATGAGGTCTTAAATATACTGTCAGGTTTTGTTAATATATATTTAGTTATGCTCTATAGAGTCCATTAAAAAACCTTGTAGTGCTCTTTGTGGAGAGAGTACCTTTATGTTTGAGCTTTGATGTAAAACCAATAGGTCATATTGCACTTGCACAAATGAGCTGCGCAAAGACAAGTTAATGTCATGATTAAAACAAGAACCAATGTTTTCTTCAGTGTCTTTAAACGAGGTGTAGGTGTGAGGGTGCGTATCGTGTGTGTCCTGTGTCACAGGTAAGAAGACGTCTCGTCACCCGATGCATCAGGACCTGCACTACTTCCCATTCAGACCAGCTGACAGGATCGTCTGCTCTTGGACGGCAATGGAGAGAGTGACCAGGCAGAACGGCTGCCTGGTGGTACTGCCGGGGACACACACTGGAACACTGCAGGAGCACGACTACCCTGAGTGGGAGGTACACTAATACCCCCCCCACACACACACACACACACAGTCAGAAGTATGAATCTCCCCCTCTGGGAGTTGCAAGATGATACAGCACATCAAGCTCTGCATTTGTCCTCAGGGCGGGGTGAACAAGATGTACCACGGAGTGCGAAACTACGACCCGCAGCATCCCAGGGTGCACCTGGAGATGGAGAAGGGTGACACTGTCTTCTTCCACCCGCTACTCATCCATGGTTCCGGCATGAATCAGACGAAGGGATTCCGCAAGGTACTACACTACCCACAATCCATTGAGGGTTCAAGCATATCCTCCTGTGACATCCCTGCTGCCTCCTAATTAGAATGTGATGAAAATATTGCTATAAACTGTGTGTGTGTGTGTGTGTGTGTGTGGTTACAGGCCATCTCCTGCCACTACGCCAGCGCTGACTGCTATTACATTGATGTGAAGGGAACCACACAGGAAAACATAGAGGAGGAGGTGAAGGAGATTGCAGCGAGGAAGTACGCCATGGGCGACGAGATCACGTTCAAGGTCAGACGCTAACATTCACACTGCATTCATGGACTCTGAACCAAAACCAAGAGTCTGGGAGTATAAATGAGGTCAGAGTGGAGAGTAACCAAACTAATAAGAAAAGAAAGAACTAGTACAGTATGGTGACAGCTGGCTACACAGTTTAAGCTCCAGAACACTTGAAATAGTTTGATACTGTGGAACATCCTGTAATATCTTATATTTACACACAACACCTGAATGACCATATGATATTAGTCAAAGACAAAACATGAACACATACCTAAGAGCAACAGCCTCTGTATAGATGTTATTTGGTGCATACAGAGCAGCAGGGGTGTAATGGTGGTGTTAGCCAGCTGAGAGATAATGATGCATCTTTAGAACTCAGTCACATGTGATGTGGCTAAAGTCTGGAACACACATAAAGATTTTCTAAATCTCAACAGATGTTTTATCTTTGAGAGCCCCCACACATGAAGAGAAAAAACTTTGATTGAACAGTTTTGATCATATTGTGTGTGGTGTGCTCCGTTATTCCCAATACAGCACACCACACACATAAAGATTTGTCTTAGGACACTGTCCCCCCAGCCAGAAATCTTGCATGATCAAACGTGATCTGACGTACTTTGAGTTTTGCTTTGTTGATGGTAGCCATGGAGATGGTAGCCATACTGGTTTGTTATGCTTCATGTTCTTCAGTCAGCTCTCTCAATTCCACATCACCATCCGCGGAGTCAGTGACATACACACACAAGACGACTTTTGATCGAAACGGTCGGGGCCGACGATCAGAAATATTGAACAGGTTTAACATTTATGATCGTCCGCTCTGACCATTTCCCGAGCAGATTGTCGGGAGAAATTGACTCCTAACACACCTCAGGATCATCTCGTAGGATAACTTAAACCATCAGATAATCGGTGTGTGTGTGGGGGGGGGGGGGGGGTCAGGCCAAAATCAGCCAGATTATCTTTATGTATGTACCAGGTTTAAGCTGTTTTGAGACTCAAAGTCAGGATGGACCTTTGCACTGTTTTAGTTTGAATGTTCAGAAGGCGTATTGTGGTTGACAGAGACACCCAGAGTTGCTCTCTGAGTAGATCTTACAGACCTCATTGTTTTCTGCAGCTCTGTTTTTATTTTATTTTTATTTTGACTTCTTTTTTTCTTTTTTCTTTTTTAATGAACTGAACATTTAACTCCTCCCCTACAGGATACATGGGCTTTCCGAGGCCGTCTGGTGCAGGGAGAGAGGGTCTCACTGTGAGGATCTCACACACCCACACATGACTGCAGGGTGACCAATCACTGACCTGAAAGGAGAGTAATTTAGTGAAGTGATCGAAGGCCTGTTCTCACTGACCTTCTGATGGTACAATCTGTCATTTCCTATAGCTTAGGAGGAGTGTCATGTTTAGATCACTCACTGCTCCTCCGCACTTGCTTTGGACAAGTGATGAAGAGAACATCAACCTGACAGAATGCATAAGTATAGGGAATAATATTAAAAATGAAAAATCAGTTTTCTCATGGACACATAACTATATAGTGATTAGCAGAGATGCTGCTTTACAGCAGAAATAGCACTCTTAAAAAACAGTGACGCAGACATCATGTGTCCTCAAACATCTATCAAGCTTTTTAATTAACTAAAACCTTAATGGAAAAGGATGTAGAGTGTGTGGATAGTATGTTGATTTTTAAATGAGAAATATTATATAGGGGGAGAGAGAGAGAGAGAGAAGTCAAGATAAAGGAGTGAGAGAATGAAATGTAAAAATGATCCAGATTGACCGTTTTCATTAACACTAACACTGCCTTAATAAATGTGTTGTTTGATACTGTGTGTTGGTAATGAGTGAATGGGTTTTATGCTTGATTGTACAATCTTTATAAATGTATTGTTTCAATAACATAATGAAAATGACTTGAGACGTCTGTTTTGATTTCTTCAGACACACTCACCCAGAAAGTAGCTCAATATCAAATGGTATTTGAGCAGCAGCTGCCACATGTTTTGGTGTCAGAGAGTGCAGCTGCCTTCAAACGGAGGACTGGCTATTTCCTGGATCTCCCACCAAAGAAAAAACACCTGTGGGGCTGGATCAGTATCTGAAGTGCAATTATTTCAGAAGTGCAGAAAGGTCCATTCCCATGCAGGACACATGAAAGAGGAGGCTTTATCACAGTCACACACAAAAATATATTCACCCAAAGTGCACAGAGCACGCACACACATACACGCACACACACACTCAAGCTCATTTACAGCTAAATGTTTCCCAGATCTGGTGCTGACTCTGAACTCAGTGGCACAGTTTCCATTACAGGAAACTGAGTTAACTCCATCACACAGTAACCACACTGAGTTCAGCAGCCCTCAGCACAAGGTAGGGCAGTGAGTGTATGTATGCTTAACCATGAGATCAGTCATACCTGGGATGATAATGAAGGGGACTAGTTCAGCAGCAACATAACAATGAACTATAGAATGTCAACTTTTCCCCACTCAGCACTGTGCTGACACATGATCTATAGACCTTTAATCTCAGGGGTCGTGCTTGTATGTAACAATATATTGTCTGCCGTCTGTTGAGGATTTTCTCTAATCTTATATTGGATTATTGGAGATATTGGATCATTTTAACATTTACTAAAAATTTATCCACGTGAGAAGTTAAGAGGCGAATGTCTGTTGTTGTTATCCACTGACCAGCACCTAAAAAGCTGATGTCAAAAGGTAAAAGAGAAGCTAAACCACCATACTACATATACTGATGTCACAGTGCATCTCTACAACACTGACTGGCTGCTCATGACTAAGCTCATCAAAGGACTATTGTGTCTCTTTCAGTGGCTTTATGATGCTGAAAAACTCAATTTGGATGCAAATCAGGCTCAGTGAAAATGTACATATTTGATGGGTCTTGCACATGGGTGTGACAAAAAGGCAAAAGGCCCCTTTACCACATGTTGAATTTCATTGTCTGGTCACATATTGTCCAAACTGCCTCGAACTCTGATTTTTGATAAGAGTCTACATACAGACTGTTTGTAAAGATGGAGGAAGCACAGACACAGTACCACATGGCGTTGTACTTTTTTTGTTTTCTTTTACTTAAAGATGTCTTTTGGGCATTTTTGCCTTTGATTGACGGGACAGTAGAAAGAGACATGAAGGTGTAAGTAAAGATCAGCACAAACAGGAATTGATCCGGCGATCACTGCAATGGGCACTGCCAATATGGGAAGTGCTCTTAACCACTCAACCACCACATTTTCACTATGATCTGGTGCACACTCGCGTATGCCCGTTCTGCATGGTCACTAGCTCCATCTTGTGGACACAAGTGAGAATCCTCAAATTTCACACCTAATGACAGTCTGAGCCTGAAGACAGCTGCAAGTTCATATGAGATGGGAATTAAGAGTATAAGAATGCATTACATCTTGTCTGCTGCTACATGGTCTGTACAGGTCACACTAACTCCTGAGCACTGTGGTGGCTCCAATGCACCGGGGCCCAATCAACGCTACTTGTACTTTTAATAAATTGAATTTAAATAAACTGAAATATCACTTCAACAGCTGGTCACCAATATCTGTTAGTCAACATTATTAGTTACATTGTAATTTAATCCTCAATTTAGTTTGGCTATACAGGGGAGGATTTGAAATCTTCACATTGTAAACTGACCTATTTACCTGACCTCATCCCAGTTCAATTTGAATGAACTTTGGCCACCCGTGATGCAATAAAAATACACACACATGCACACAAACAACCCAAACTGCACCCTCTATACAGGAACAGGAGGGCCTCTGACTTTAAAATCTTATACAAACCTCCCCATCCAACACTGACTCGTCACAGATAAGGCTTTTTGCTCCTCTCTCTTTAAAAGCTGAGAGGAAGCTGCAGCTTGTGTCCCTGTCAGCTGGTGTGACTATACTTAATGACTTACAGCAGCAGCAGGCAGCCTCTGTTTCCCCAGGTTTTATTCCATCCTGACTCCCTTAGGTCTCTGAGAATTAGAAACAGAGGCAGGATTTCATGCTGATGATTGAAGTCAGACTGCTTCTTAACCCAAGATGAAAGTCCTATGAAGACCAAGGAACATTTACTGGGTTTTAATTAATGTAATTTTCTGTCTGTATAAAACTTTTATATTTAGGGTGGTACAGGTTATTAGAATGGAAAAAGCTCACTAATGTAATATGTAAAAAAAAAAAAAAAAAAATCAAGTGTCTTTTTGTTATGTTATCATTTCAGCCATATATCCTGCTGCTCCTCTGTTGCCATCTTGGCAGCAGGGTCCCTGGCTCCGCCCCTAACTCACAGGTGATTAAAGAAGAAGGGCAAAGAGAGCAAATACATTCCAGTCTGTGACAGTCAGCTGTCACTCAAAGAGGCCATGCCTTCAGTTATACCAGGCATGAGGAAGGGCCGTTGTGGCTGCAGGTTTTCTTTCCAACCAAGCAGCAGCACACCAGACCTGACTCATTTAATCAACTGATCTCAGTCTTCAGACAGCTGATTGGTCAAACTGTGTGCTCTTGGTTGATTGGAACAAAAACCTGCAGCCACACGGCCCTGTGTGGAATAGGTTTCCCATGCCTGATTTATACAGAGCTTTAAATCCAGATAAGATGTAAACACATGAGTTATATAAGCTGTTCTTGTCATGAAAAACAAATCAGCTGTGGAGACCAAACCATCCATCAAACTGCAGTTTCTGTCACTTCAGTGTTGATGCTTGGTCCATGTGCCCACAGCTCTCTCCTCTCATCTGCTACTAAACCCTGGTTTCCCTTCCACAGCCCTCTTCTTTAAACTCACTTCACCCCATCACTCCTCCTTTTGCTCCTTGCTTTCTTTTTCTACTTCTTCTTCTTGTCTCATGGGGAATTGAAATTCCAGTAGCTTCCCTCCCCTTCCTGAGCCTTTCTACCCCCCTCTCTCTCCTCCCACTCCCTTCCCTCCCTTATTTCTCACTCCTCTCTCAGTTGAGTTTAGGTGTTGCTGTTTGGTCCAATACAGTTGTTGCCTTGGTCTCTCAAGATGTCCTGGACGCAAACCTTTGTCCTCTTTTTTCTCACCACCCTCCTCATCCTCACCTGTGAGTATAATGTGTGGGTGGGGAAAAGATGGGGGACGGAGGGAGGGTGTTTTTGGATTTTACATCCTTAGGGGAGATTAGCAGGAGAACTTTGCAAAGCATTGATCTGTGCTGTTGTCCTATAATATAATGTGGATAATGTGCACTTTTTGGATTCTGCCTTTGTGTTAATCCCAAACTCATTTTTACATTTCACTCAATAAAAGCAGGTTTGTGAATCATTTTGACATGAGGATGGTTTGTAGGAGTTCTAAAGCAGGTTCACTATCCAAAGCAAGGGATTACTTCAGTGGTGATGCTGATGCAGTGTGGTCTGTTCAGTTATAAGACTCATTGTTTGTACTGAACACCTTCACCAAAGTGAAGTAAGTGAAATTTGGTACATGGCCTCACGTCCTGCCATTTTCAATCATTATGGATAATTATGGTTGGCACTATTTTAATCCTGCTCCTTTCTGCCACATTTACAGTTCATAAAGGAACAACTCAGTCTCACTCTTCTGTATACTAGAGAAGACTGAAGTTCCCCTGCTGCACCGATCTCATCTGTATTTTCATTTTCATGCATTTTTTGTGATAGATGAAGTATGACCAAAGCTCCAAACAACTGTTGGATGCATTGAAATAAAAATTCTTGCAGATATTTAAGATCCTCTGAGGATGACTCCTGATGAATCAATTGACATCTAGTTTCACTGTGAGGCTGTGGTTTGCATTCTGGTACCTGCAAACTTTAAAGTAACTGTTGATTTCATGATCTAGTGTGGGTACAGTGCAAGAGTTAAAAATCCTTCTCCCTTTCGCCCTCAGTTTCCAGTGTGGTGGAAAGTGCTGTAATCCAGGATGACTCAAAAGCAGCTGACCCTAAAGGTGACACCTGTTCAGCACTCATCTCATGAGCTTTGCTTCTCATCCTCCATATATGACCTTGAACTCCTGACCTCTGACCCCTAGGTCCAGCACGACAGGTGTTCATGCCTGAGTCCGATGCCTCCAACTTCTTCAAACGCCGCACTCGCCGCTCGACCCGATACTACGAGCTTGTTGGTGAGTTTCTGGCATTTTTTGTTTCAAAGGCTGAAAGAAGCTGCTGCTGCCTGAAAGAAGCTGCCGGGCAGGTCCAGCTGTGGCAACAGCTGGAAGATAGACTGTGTGTTTCCATATTAATGTTCAGCATACAGAGTACAATGAGGGAAATTACTTTAAAAGCTACTTTGCACCTGATGAACAAGGTGACTTGAAGCAACATTTCTTGGGGGGGGGGGTTCTCATGAGCTTGAGTGCAGTGTTTGGTCTGTGGTTGGAGGATGGGGGTGGACAGTTGTATTTATTGATGTTTAATGTTACATGTGGTTGACTTGCCCAAGTGGGTGATATGACCACTCTGTGGGCAGGCTTAAATATGTCCCATTTGGGCTGCCATACAATCTTGTGTGTGTGTGTGTGAGTTTGTGGGAGAGTGGTGGTGTTGGTTTACTGGTTTGTAGTTGAATTCTGGAGATGATATAGTTTGAGGTTTTGACTGAGAGCTGTGAAAGTTCAAGAGAGAAACTGAGACAGAGCAGTGGAAACTCCGGCAGGTGTTGTTCTATACAGCAGCAGCTCTTAGGCACACACACACACACACACACACACACACACACACACACACACAGGAGCTGGAGGCTGCAGAAGGAGTCACAGGATAGTATGGAGCAGGCTCTCCCTCTCTCAGCCTCTCAGCACAATAAGCTCATTGTGCCATCATCCAGCCATCAGCACGGTCCACATCCTCAACGCACCCTGAACCAAAACAACAAACACAAGTTCCAAGACAAAAACTTGCAAACAGATAAGACAGTATCATCAGACTGCGTTTCCAAATGAATATCCCAGTGCCTGAAAACAGATTCATGCACTCAAATTTGCGATACAAGCCTGAAAGTGGCCAGAATTCACAACGACGATTTCCATCATTTCACTGAGGTATGTCTTTGTAAAATTCTCTTTTTCCTACTGGAAAATCCAGCGGGGGAGCACATGTGCAACCGGAGCAGGTCTCCAGAGACAGGCTGTGGGCCGTTTCACCCTGCCCACCCATCAGAGCTCCAAACAGGGTCCTGGCTCTGAAAAAATAGACCCACATTCCAGCAAGAAAAAAAAGTTGAATATGTCCCTTGCCTGTCCAGTTCATGAGAATCTGATGGGGTCGAGCTTGTGTGTGTGTGTGTGTGTGTGTGTGTGTGTAAAGGGCTTTCAATTTTTTTTTCTTTTACAAGAAAAGTGAAGAGTACGGCAAAGCTGCAAATCCTCGGTCTATTTGGAGGGAAAATAAGTCTGCATAGATGCAGGTGTGTGTGTTTATATGAGATGTGGTGATGTCATCCCTCCACTTATGAGCCCACAGCGACCCAAGTTAAAGTGAAGGCGAATCACAAACAGAGCAGTAAAGTCTAATATATACAGAAGCTGCTCTGTACCTGGCTGGATGTTTGTTTTTGTACCTGTACGGAACAGGCGGGGAAGGTTAGGTGTTTACACAACTCTCCAATATGTTACAGGCAGTAGTGTGGGTTAGCCACATGTATTTGTCTTCAACACCTCAGAGGAGTCAGTAGATGCTCATGAAAATATTCTGCAACACTGTGTAAACAGGAGGTGCTTATTCAACCTTGCTCATGTGGTGGAGTAATGTTCATTGTGAGGTCACTGGGGTGTTCTGGTTTATCAGGAAGCTCCTCCCACCGTGAAACTCTCACCTGGGCAGAAAACAGGGACCAAAGGAGGTCCCTTAGACTTAAATGAACTCACCCCCGCCTGCACAGAAAGGTTAACACACACCAAACCAAACCCTCACAGAGTGAGTTCATGTTGCGGTCATGAGACCCACCTGGGACTGAGAGGTGGTCGTCTTGTCACTAAAGCAACATGACACTGATTAACACCATGGACTAATGTACACAAAAGAAAAACACTTGCAACCATGCATCGCCATCTTTCCTGTCAGCCAGCATGTTTTAAAATACTCAAGTAAATGTCCAGTCACTGTAAGGTTTAATACACGGTCGCCCATGAAGTTGGAATAATCTTGTTTTCAGACACATCCCACTCATTACTCCTATTATGAAGGTTAACTGTGGTTTTATTTCCACAGTGATATGTTCAGAAGAGATGGATCAATAAAGTTGAGAAAGTTGAGAAGATATACACTTGATCTACCAAGAATAAATCACACTGTCACAATCATTTCATGAGAAGAGGTAAAATACATATATAAATATTTTATTCCAGGTCTATGAGCAATAGTGTATAAGATGATCCTTCAAAAATTCATTTTTCTCCCCAAAGTGGAGCTGAGAAGTGCTTTATCACCTCTGAGTTAAACATCCATCATGCTACAGTACTGCCTTGTAGGTCCCACTGCTGATCCTGTGTCCGGCATCCTCAAGTATAATGAAATATGTATTGGTGTATCACTCTGTTGCCGTTGTCTGATGTGATGTCCTTAGACCGTGGTGCTCAGAATAGTTGAGTCTCGGTTCTCTCTGTGTATTTTCAGCTTGGTATAATCTTGTGTTTAAGTCCTGTGGCTGCAGTGACAGTTTCTAAACTAAGAACTGCTGAACCATAAAGATTCAGCTGTCACATACACAGTGTTCTGGGTGATTCGGTGTGTAAAAACAAAAAACAAAAAGATTGTTGGGGAATAATTAGAATTTCTAGGGAATATAGTTCCATTAACCAAGAAGATCAGCTCATCATGCTCAGCACCTGTTTGTGGTTTATTCACCACACTGCTCTGTAGTGTTCTCCCACAGTCCAAACTGCAGGCAGTCTTTGAGCTGCACTACCCTTCAATAAAATGAATTCTGTTATGGCTCCAGGCAGACAGGCAAACATATAGTACCTGTTGGCTTATTCCCAGAGTGATAAGCACATGTATTCGCACTGGGATGGCACGGTCCCACCAGGTTGGTGTGTCTCATGCTGGATCCAGCACATAGACCAAAGACCACAGCTCTGTGGAATGTGAATCTGCTTATTGGCCAATCATCAGCATTATAGTGACTGAGCACTAGTTCTCCTCTGACTTCAGTCCCCCAGCAGCTCCAGTGCATCCATCATGCAGCATTACAGCCAGTCAGGATGACTGCTGCTTCATGCCTTGCCAAATAAAGTCAATCTAACACTGACCAAACCAGGGTTAAAAAGTCATACAAACAAAATTAAAACAAAAACAAAAAGTTTAAATAAAAGACTTTGTTTACTTTTTTAGGGGTTTTCCACTGATCCAGTGGTTAATGATGCTTAGCTGTGTTAAGCTGTAAGCACAGCATTGCCTTTTTTTTTTTTTTTTCCCTGTTAAAGGGTTTTCTTGGGAGTTTTTCCTCAGTCGATGTGAGGGTCTAAGGGCAGAGGATGTTGTCATAATGCTGTGTAAAGCCCTTTGAAACAAACTGTTTGTAAAAACGGGCTATACAAATAAAATTGCCTTGCCTTGCCTTGCCTTGCCTCCAGCTAACTGTGAGCCATGCCACTAACATGTCACACAGCAGATGATGCATCAGGTTGTTCCAGGAAGAAACAGCAATAACTACCTCTGCTTCTTCTATCAGCTCTATATGAGTGGGTGTTAACGATGAAGTTCTTGTCCTCTTCTCTCCACAGCTGAGCAGAGGGTGAAGATCGCAGCCAGCGAGCGGAGGAGGGAGTACAACGAGGAGCAGAGGAACGAGTATGAGAACTATGTCGAGGAAGATCGTGACGGTAAAAACCTGCAGCAGTTTTGAGTTCCAAGAAGGAACAAAAGTAGAAACAATTTGCTATAATGGTGAAATAACCTTCCATCAAACCCTCATTTCCTTTGTAACCATCTTTACCAACATTTAACATTCACTTGGTTCCAACACACAGATAAAGGCCAAGCTTTTGTACTGTGTTTTGAGGACTAGTTTGTGCGGATTCTTGTGAAAAACCTGAGATTTACTCAAATGCATAAAGAAAGGGCTCGTAAAAGAACACCCAGAGAGAAGCCAGAGAAGCCAGGGCTTTAGTTCGGATCTTAAAACAAACCTCTCAGCACCCAGCGGCCTGCAGAGTGCCTGAGACTCCACACCAATTCAAAGTGTTCATTTGTGGTTGACCCTAAGCTGACAGCCTTCCCTGTGGCTGTCTGTCCTTTGTGATATAGCTGCAGTGACAGTGTCTAAACTAAGAACTGCTAAACCATAAAGATTCAACCGGCTTTTATGTCTGATACACAGTGTTTTGGATGATTCTGTGACTTATTATCGGACAAAAACAAAAAGATCTCCACCATCTTGGGGAGCACGCTAGTTTTAGCTCATTGAGCATATCCCATTCTAACAGTGTAAATGTCAAACTCTGTTCTTCACAGCTTTAGATTGTTGCACTTGGTCCATTTTAGAACAAAAACACATCATTGAATTTAATAACAGATGAAATTTTCAATGACTGAATTGCTTCAGATACATTATTCAGCCATGTGACAAGACGTATTATGACCTCTTGTCTTTTTAAACACAGCAGTGGCTGGAGCTCTTCAACATCAGGCTGCAAAGAAACACATCATCAGAAACACATTACCACCATGTGACAGTGGCTGATGTATCCAGCCAGTACAGAGCAACGATGAACTGTTGAACGCCGGCCTGATATTCACCCTCCTTAAGCTGCTTTCTCTTCTGTGATGTTGAAATTTGAGGCTATATCTAAAGTGCATGTTGCGTGTCATGTGATTGTGAAAGCCCCTCTCACTACACCTGTCCAATGCTGGTTGACATAAAATATGTCAGTAAAGAGCCCAGCCCTGATTTCTTTAAGCATGTCATTTCAAGGCCATTTGCTGACTGTCTAAATGAGAGCGTTGAGGCTGATACTGGTCACACTTATTTGGTTTGAAACTCGACTCAATGCAAATCTATGGGACAAAATAAAAGACAGAATGACACTTCGTGTTCCCCCTCTGACTTAGTGATGTTCTATCGCTTGTATCTCCGACAATAATTATGTTGTTGCTCTTTTTTTTCTACATCAAGCTTTAGCAAAGGATCAGAAAAATACACCTGAGGGAGGGCTGTGCTCACCTGATCATAGCAACCGACTTAAAGAAAAAAAAAAGTGATCTGATTGGTTGACTGTCTTTATTTTTATGGTGGTTTTAGGACACTAACTGTGAACGATGCTAAATTAGAACCATCAATTATCAAATATAAGAATATAACTTTTAACTTCTGAAATGGGAGTGAGGACCTCAGGAAGTTGGCTTTAACTGCACTGTTTGAATCCACAGAGGTCAATGAGAGATCGAGGGAGACCAACGAGCAGCTGCGGGAGTATCACTACGATGGCCTCTATCCCCGCTACCACTGGTTCCACTGAGCGGGATCCATCATGTGGAGGCCCCGGGCTACAGCACTTCAGTGACGCTGCCATCACCTGTATCGAAGGCCATTGCTGACATGCTGGGAGCTGGTGCTGATCGCCATCTTTATCCAACTTCAATCTACTAGACAAGTTTTTTTTTCTTCTGCTTGTCTTTAAACAACATAAAATGTTTCTCCATGTCAATCTGTAAAGTGTATTCTAGTGCACTTTTTGTATTGTAAGCTAAATCATGTCATTTTAAATGGAAGCAATATGTTTTGCATGCTTGTTTTTTTATGCACATTAAAGCCTGCCATATTTTTATGCCAATCTGATACATTTGCAGCAATAGATCAACCTCTTATATAAAAGTTTTTAGTGTTTATGGGGGGGGGGGGGGGGGGGGGGGGGGGGGGGTAGTTTTATATTTGCAGTCTTCTATTTCTATAAGTTGATAAATAAAGAAGAGTTCTTCCTGACTTCCAGAGTCAGATGTGTTTTACTGGAGCTTGCCTCTGGTCTGGTATTTAGAGTATGTAAAAGGAGGAGGTAAAAAAAAAAAAAAAAGAGGAAGAAGAAGAGGTGAGCTGCAGAAGTCGTCAGGCTGAAATGAATCCCACATTCCAGAGTGGAAATATTAGACAGAAACCGGGCAGAGACAGAGGAGGGAAAACAGCAGCGGGATAATGAGCACGACTGAAACCCTCAGGACCGTGTGGCATGGCACCCTATACTTACTGATCACAGTGTCACATCCACAAACCTTATTTTATCTTTACACTGTGATTCCACCCCACATCTCTCCTGTCTGAGGACATGTGGACGGCCTCAGAGACTTGAGCCAGTGCCACCTGGCCTCAGCGAAGATGGGGCTGACATATGGAGACAACACGTACTGGAGGATGTGTGTGTCCTCATGCACACACTGGTTCTGTCCCTATGAGTGGCTTCTCACATGCAGAAATGTAATAACTCCATATTAGCATAATAAAAACACTTTGTTACATAAGCAAGTCTAGTCTTTGAATATCTTTCAACAACCCAAACCTGAGGCATGAGGAGTCTGTGGTTATGATAGAATAGAATAGAATAGAATAGAATAGAATAGAATAGAATAGGATAGAATAGAATAGAGAGACTTTATTTGCATTTCCACATCGCTGAAAGCTATAAAACATAGATAAATAAATAGGGCTAAATAGCAGTGGTAACAGAGAGACACTCAAACACAACCTGATCCCACCTCAGTCTGTTTGTATGTGTTGTGTCTCATGTGGAATCCGTCTGGCTGATTCTGCATGTAACACTCTGAAGTGCAGATGAGACTGTGTGTGATCCACTGGAAGAAGAAACAAATGAAAATGGAATCATTGATTATTATTTCATTTCCAACATGCTCAGGATGAGCTTTTGTTTAATTTTGAGACGGTCTGCAGCAACATAAAGCTCAACTGCTTTTAAAACAAAACTAAAAACTGCACCACTCTTCGCTGCCTTCATCTAACCTTGCACTTTAATAAGATATTATCTATTTCATATGTTTTGACATTTCTTATGAAACACAGATTCACACTGTTTCCTTATTGTGCTGTTTTGATTTACCTACTTGTCTCTTTTCTTTATAGTTGTTTGATTTGTTAAGCACACTGAATAACTTTTGCATGATAGTGTGCAGCAGAAATATAGCCTCAGCTGCTCTATATAACCGACCCATGACAATAATAATGAAATGATAAAAATGCACCTACTGATGAACCGTTCTTATTCAGACCACAGCCATAATGTGAAATCACTTTGGGCTTTCTCGGTTCTTTTATCTTCCAGTCCATCCATCCTCTTCTGCCTGTCCAGGGTCAAGTCGCGGCAGCAGCAGGTTAAGCCGTCAGTTCCAGATATCTCTCTCGTTGGGAACGCTTTCCAGTTCATCCTGGGGGATCGTGAGGTGTTCCCAGGCCAGGAGGGATATATATACTGTCCCTCCAGCAGGTTCTGGTTCTGCCCTGAGGTCTCCTCCCAGTCGGACATGCTTGGACCAGGAGGCATCCTTATCAGATGCCCAAACCACCTCAGCTGGCTCCTCTTCTATACAACTGTTTTCCTTCAGCTTCATCACTGCTCATCCAGCCAGCTCCTCCACAATCCTACCATCTATTTTAAACAAACCAGGCACATCACATCACAAGGAAATTCTACTACTATGTAATGTCATTAAACACAGAGCTGCAGCAGAATCTGTGCTCAGCTTTCGCTCTTGTTTTATCAAGTGCAAACTGAAAAGGATGAAACATCACACACTAAAATGTTGCAAAAGTTATGACTTTAATCATCAATCACAGATATTTAAATCTCCATAATCAACATCTGACTTTAAAAATGGAATTCATAAAACACAAGACAGACAAAAATCTAAATACATCAGTTAGAGTGAGGGATGAAGGTGCTATGAATTCATGCTGTTGAGGAACTTGGCGTGCTCCTCTCCTCGAGGCTGGAGAAGCTCTCCACCGATCTTTGGTCCCACTTTCTCCTGAAATGAAATGTCGACAGTGTCAGCTCTGTTTCCTGTCATCACAATAAAACTCAACTTTCATTTAATGTCTTTTCAAACCAGAGAGAATTTTACCTTCAGCATCCCATCACGCTCCCATTTAAACAGGCCGCAGTTACTGAAACAGAAAAGCATCATCATTGTCATGATTCTCCTTCTGTGTCTGGAATAAACCTCCCACATCATATCAAAGTTTCCATCACATCTCCAAAACCACTTCAGACACTATGAAAGGATAGAGGAAGACACACCTGCAGTGTTTGTGTGGCAGTCTGTCCAGAGCGATGGCTCTCTGTCCACACGGACACTTGAAGAAACGTTTGACGGCGTCATGCCAACGCAGGTCATGGTTCTCGTCCACACAGCGGTCGGCTGGTTTGAAGTAGGTGTAACTGCACTGGAAGCAAAGGAGTGTGGGAAAAAACAGATTACTTTCAGGAGCCATTCAGAGGTTGTCAGTCATCACCACCATGATCTAAGACGTGATTATTACAATGATAGATGAGCATGAGTTGAAATCAGGGGCCCTCCTCATTCATCAGAATTAGAGCAGCGTAGCTCACAAGCAAGATGCTGCTGTGCTAATTGTGTTAACTGCACTAAATTAAGGTGAATCATTTTGTAACTATGCCTCCCACTGTGCTGGTGACAGAGCCAATCCTAGTCATATTGTTTTGTAATCTCAGCACCTCCACTCACTTGGACTTCTTGGCTGAAACTCATGGACAAACTGATTAATTAACATCAGTGTGACCTCACAACACACTTCCATGCCATGGCAGTAATTGTGGCAACAGGCAGCTATGTTACATGACTCAGTACCTTCCTGCAGGTGACAGCACGACACTTCATCTCTCTGATGCCCTTCATCTTCTCCTCCATCTGCTCCTTCTTCACCAGTACTTCAAAGTAGCGCTCCTGCATCTGGTACTCCGCCTGGAAGAGCCATGTACAAGTTTCTTTAATTCACACACATGCTTCACATGAATCACATCATGTTTGATTCGACGGTTGTTGCTGCTGCTCGTACTGCCTGTAGCACCACCCCATGACGAGACTTGGCGTTGAGGATCTTCTGGAACTCCTCTGACTGAACGTAGCTAAGCTGATCTCGCATCTTCTTCTGTGCTGGTTCCTCACCCTCATTGCTGGACAACTCATCTGCACAGGTGATTTAAAGAACAATGAGTCACGTCATGTAGAAGAATCAACCAATTAAAATCCAGCAAAGAAATGTCACATTTGTAAGTGAAAGTCAAACTGTGAGAGAAATAAGAAGTACAGTCTGACTCATGCTAGCTATATATATATATATATATATATATATGTGTGTGTGTGTGTGTATATATATATATATATATATATATATATATATATATATATATATATATATATATATATATATGTGTGTGTGTGTGTGTATATATATATATATATATATATATGTATGTATATATATATATATATATATATATATATATATATATATATATATGTGTGTGTGTGTGTGTGTGTGTGTGTATGTACCCTTGGGTGAGGTAAGATTCTTCTCCACTCGGTTGCTGATGTCACTGCCGTTGCTCCTCTTCCTCTTCACAGCGTTGGGGTCTTCTCTCTCTAGTGTTTCACCTTTAGCTCTCAGCTTCTTCAGGGCAGCCATCTTGGCAGCTGATAGGCTGAGAGCAGAGGGAGGCGGGGCTGAAGGGGGGCTGTGCTCAAAAAAGAGGATGTCATCACCCTTGGAGAAGCCTCGGCCCAGGGTGGGGGTGTGTGGCCCTGCGGGGCTGCGGTTTGACTTGGGGGCCTCAGAAGCTGCTCTCGGGGACATCAGACCTCCTTGGCCTGGTAACCCCGATGACCCAGGTTGGCCCGAGTTCTGCTGCACCCTCTGCTGGATCTCATTCGCCCTGCGTCTCCGGCTCTCCAGGAGCTCCCTCTGCTTCTGTTTCTGCTGCTTCAGCAGGTCTGAGGCTGAGATGGACTGAACTGGAGCTCCGGTCGAAGCCTTTGACACTGAGGATGGAAAACAGGTTCATCAAACTGTAACTGGTCTGGGATCAGCCCAGGCTGCAGGTATACCTCTATCAGCGAGCTGACAGAACAGAGAGTACAGATCAACACCTCACCTGTGTGGCTGCTCTGGGTTAAATGCTTCTTTAGCTGCAGAGCTCCAGGTGTTGGCACTGACATCAGGCTCTTGAATTCATTTGAACAACCTGAAACTTCACCAGACTGCAGAGCTAAAAGAAAGAATTAAAAACATGTAATACATTAGTTCAAAGCATAAAAACTGTTTTTATAGACAGTATTTCAGCTGTAAAACTTAAAGTAGACCTATTACTATTACTATTACATACTTCAGCATTCCTTTTACTGGACATCTCATATTATACTCCAAAATCCATGAGGAGGTGATTCTAGATTTTCTTGATAAACATCTGTAGAGCATTTAGGGTCTGTGTCCACCAAAGATGCTTTTTGCGCCGTTCATCCTACTTTTGGAGAGCTCTCTCTCGTCAGCATGCTGCTGCTGTCAGGTTACAAAATTAGTCCTCTGACACTTCCATATTCCTTTCTTGTTAATGTAAACACTTCAACGGTGAGGGCACTGAGTGCAGTGAACGCTCAACTTCATAAGATCTGCATAGAAGGTAGACTGAGTGCAAAAAGTGTGTTTGGTGGATACGGCCTCTTACATCAATACATAAGATTATGTGCTCAATGCTTTTGTCCATCTGACTGATCTGACCTGTAAATGTGAACATGTTTCTGTGTGTGTATTCCTCACCGAGCCTCTTGGCCTGATCAACCAGCTGAGCTGAGCCTTTCACAAACAGCTTGTCCAGAGTTTTCTGGGTGCTTTTGTTGGGTTTGGTGGCCGTTCTGTAAAAACACACATTCGTGTAATGAATCTCTCAAAGTTCTTAGTTACATTCTGTATATCATATATCATTTTTGTGTGGAAGCCAGACCTTCAGTTTCTACACAGGATTTTATAAAATGACTACAGTAATTAGTATTAACTAACTACATGATGGAAAACCGTGCAGTGCTAAGTTGTGGAACATCTCAGCGACATCTGTCATCACTCACAGCGAGGCAGCGCAGGCAGCAGAGGAAACGCCGCCATAGTAGAAGCCATCCTGACACAGCCGCTCCCTCAGACCGCCGCCCTTCCCTTCACCTTGTTAGGAGCTTTTCCCGAGAATGACGACTGCAGCTCTGCCCTCTTTGAGCTCATCTTCTTATACTGGGCCTTGACATGATACTGGCAGTACTGACACTCATACTGTAAACACACACACACACACACAGACAAAGTGTCCTGCAATGAAAGACAGCAGCAGATGAGGACGGCACAGACAGAGGCTGAGAGAGCGGACCCACCATGTTGACGATCTGAGAGCACGGCTCCCCGTTCTTCTTCATGGCCTTGCAGGTGCCGTAGTCCTGAGCTTCACCCATCAGCAGCACTTTCTGGGGGTGATCCACTGTCAGGCTGACCTGCAGGTGGAAATATATAGTTTATGGTAGTAATAATAATAATGGATAAGAGAACATTAATCATCAATCAATCAACATCAACATCAGTCACAGGTGGTCAGATCTATGTTCAGGTGTGAACCAGGTTTGGGAAAGCCCCCCAGTTTCATTTTGTGGAAAACTATTGCGTTGAATGTCACGACTCACTGTTCACCTGTTCTGTTGTTAAATGACTTTTCTGGTTTGAGGTTGTCCATCAGACAATGGTGGTGTCTTCTCCTTGGCCTCACAGCCCCTTAGAGGATGACTGCTCAGAGATGGAAGGCCTCACACATTCTGCCCTATAACCAGTGGGTGTCCTTAGTAGTGGAGGTGGCAAATTTGGAGATGTGGCTTGCATGCATAGTGCAAAGGCAGAAAATATTACTCTTACATTCTTGCAGATCCAATCTCTGCAGTGGAATTTAGTGATTTAGTTTTTGGGGGTGACCTGTGGGGGTTCGGTGGGGGGGGGTGTCATGTTTGTATGGCTGTGTATATTGTATTTATATCTATTTTGTTGTCAATGTCAATGTAATTTTTGTTATGTTTGTCATTGTTGTGTTTAACAAAAACAGAAATGAAATATTAAAAAAAAAGATCATTAAAAAAAGTTCAGGTGTAAAAACAGCCAGACTGAGATCTGATCACTCAGACCACTTTCAGAGGTCTGGACCACGTGAGCCCACATTCTTATAGCAGAGTGAACCTGAACGTGTCCTGATCACACTGAAGGACCAACTATTCTACTGACATCCTCTTACAGTCTCATCAGTCCCAACACAGTTTCATTGTCAAATCAAAATATTGCACTATTTCATATGGATGATAATAATAAGAGAGAGAGACAGAGTCAGTGATGTGATGCTGATATCAGCGGCCCGCCTGAAACCACGGGTCCATCTGCAGTTCTCACTGACAAGGCTCCAGCTCCCACAACAACATTTCTTAAAACAGAGTCAGTAAAACAGAAATAGAGCCCAGTGTGAAAACAAATGAAACTGGACTCCGTTGGTTAGAACCTGACCTGGGAATGTACAAAGTGGTAAAGTCCAGCTGGAACATCAGCTGCAGACAGTTTAGTTCCTGGCATCATAATGTTTCTTCCTCTTCTATTTGACGTTTTATTTTTACTTCACTCCACTGTGTGAAAACATGGAGGAAGGTTGTTTGTGCTGTTTAGCAGAGCCCTTTACAATGAAAATGTAACTGTCAATCATTCAGTGTTTGTTACATTAATGCCTTTAAAGGGATGGTTACGGTATCTGAAGTGGGGTTGTGTGACATAGTAATGCAATGTTAGTGTGCAGCCTGCCAGTTAGGAGAGGCACTGACAGTTAATGGTCCATAACGAGAGTCCCTAATGTCTGAGACATGTCTGACCATCGCTCACCCCGTCATAACCGTCCTTCTGCTTCATGGGGTTTGGGTTGAGGAGTCCGATGACGGTGCCCGGCTCTGTTTTCCAGTGCTCTTTGTGGACTTCACCAAACAGCAGCAGAGACACAAACACTTCCAGGTTGTGGAGGTCGTTCAGCTTCCAGATGCTGAAGGTTTTCCCCTGTGGAGAGGAAGAAGAAGCTCAGTCAGGAGAAAGCCAGTAAATGAGAAGCCAGTCTAATGTATTTCCAGCACATGTTAAGATTACTGTTTTCAAAACTGGAAAAGATCTGATACTTAATGAGAGGTTCTATATCTGAGTTTAATGACATATGGCAGCCGTTTCTTTTACATGTGCAAAGCCTTGGCTTTACAATCCCCAGACACTCTGTAATGATTACTATACATCAAATTGTGGCCTATGAATGTGAATTTCCTTATCTAACTGCTCTGGAATCTCTTCTGCTGCTTTGACTTATTTATGTGAGACTGACCCCCCCCCCATCCCACTTTTTGTTGTTGTACTTCTATGGTTTGTTTGTTTTTTCCCCTGTTGCTGTTTTTTTGATTGTTCGTTCTGAATTTCTGTTGTTTATCTGTTTATTAAAGAGTCATATAATATTTTGCCTGTAACTGCCTCCATGTCTTAAGGTGGAAGTAGAGGATGATGGGATGTTATGGGAGAGGGAATTAATTATCACGTTCTGCCTAAATTGCTTTTCCTTTTATTATGTATGTAAAGAAAATTTTCAATAAATAAACCATGAAAAAAAAAAAAAAAAAAAAAAAAAAAACACATCCCAGCTCACATTTCGACCATGGACCTACACTGCTGCTGCTTTGTGGTGTAGCCTTGTTGATCAACACTGCAAACGTCACCCAGTCACTGTCCTCCAGTTTCTCTCGAGCCAAGCGGTCTGGCACTTGTGACAGCCGGATAAGACGGCGGTCGGCCATCTTGCGGTCCATCTCACTGGAGGAAACACGTGGTTTTCTGAAATGGGAAAAAACAAACAAACTTGGATTCATATGTCCAACCTTGGCTTCAATCAAAAAGTCAAACATGTAATCGCCGTGTCCAGACCTGAGGCGCAGTCCTGAGTATTTCTCAACAGCTACATCTTTAGGAGGAGGAGGAGCAGCAGCAGCAGCAGATGGCTTCTGCTGTCCTGCTGATGCAGCCACTGCAGGTCTGCTGTTCCAGGACGGAGGTGAACGCAGAGGATTGGAGGCCTTACTGCTGCTCTCTACAGGCTGGAAGGAGCTGCCCACCTTTATCTCCACCAGTGGCCCCCTGTCTTCTGAGGGTAGAAGAAGAGATACTCACATAAATGGATAAGTAGTTTGCACATCAGTTTTCAGGCTACAGTGGCAGATTTCTTTTTGTTTACTGAGCTGCATAAAGATGTTTTTTACCTGGAGATGGGTTGGATTTGGCTCGGTGGGCTACTCTGGGTTTGGATTTGAAGGAGTCAGCGTTACTGAGCTGGTCAGAGAAGTCAGAGGACTCCTGCAGCTTCACGCCTCCTCCTCCTCCTCCTCCTCCTCCTCCTCCTCCTCCTCCTCCTCTGGGTGGAGTGGATGAAGATGCTGCTGCTGCTGCCAGAGTTTGAGAAAAGAGACACACAATAAACTGCTGTCCCCTCTGTGTCCTTATCTTTTGGAAGTTGAATGGAAATAAAATTTTCACCTGTTTGTGTCTTGGTCTTCTGTGCAGCAGCTGCTGGTTTGGAGGTGAGCCGCTGGACAGGTGTTGGTTTGGGAGTCACAGGTTTGGGACCAGCTGAGCTCCCTGAGGTTCTGACTGGGGTGGATGAAGGGGTGGAAACCTTCTGACTTGCCTCCAGCTGCTGTTGCAACCTCTGCATCTGCATCTGCATCTGCCTCAGCTCCTCTGAAGACACAAAGCTCCAGTGGTGAACACAGACTTGGACTAAATGTCAAACTTTGTACATCAACCAGAGGCAGATTTAAGGTGAGACCACTGTGGTACAAACCTTGTAGCTCCACCTGCGACCTGTTCAGCTCCTCACTGGCTTCTCCTTCAGTGGCTTTCTCCTCATTTTCAATGTCGTCCACATCTCCAAAGAGATCTGACACCATGTCCTCCTCCTCGACACCCTCTTTGTACTCTTCGTCCTCATTGTCATCATCAAACAGGCCATCTAAATCATCAGTTTGATGCTGATTGTCCTGATCTTCTCCAGCACCCTCACTCTCAGCCAGCAGCGCCGTCAGAATGTCCAGATCGTCCTCGCCTGAGCAGATATTATGTTATCATTATTATCAATGAGCTATTAAAGCTATTGAAAGTTCTGCATTTGATACTTTTCTAACACTTGCCTTCCATGTTGGAGGTTAATGGTGGAGCTGGTTTAAAATGTCCTGGTGATCTGCAGAGAAGTGGGATGATTGATGTAATCAAGGACACACTCTTCAGACTCTTTCAGTTCAAATGGATTTCACTGAACTGAAGAAGCTGATCACAAATCAATCAAAGCAATGCCAGTTTGTTCTTTAGATTTCAGAGGGTGTGTTTGTATATGTGTATGCATATGTGTATGTGTAGCAGCAGCAGACTTGTGGTGAGTACAGCAGCTAATGATGTAAAGAAATGGCTAAAAGACCATCTGAAAAAAAGAAGATATTCTAAGGGGAAAAAGGAGAGCTCAATGGAGATCACAGTAAATGTTGGGTAGGTTACTCATAATTCACACAGTTTCATTATAAGACGCTCTACATTAGTTACTCTGTCTGTACTTTCATTTGTCTTATTGCAAGAGATCAAAGTTACCATGGTGCAAAGGCCCATTTAAACTGACAGTCAACATTTAACATTGGAAACACCTATTCAAGTTTCTGGTGTCAACATCATAGGAGGTTAATATCATTTATTTGCTCAGTGAAAATCACAATGAAATAACATTTGCATTATTTATGTTCTTGTGGATGGAGACGATAAAACAGCAAACATACCTTCGTTTCTGGACATTCAAGAATCCTTTAAATGACTCGAGTGAAACTTTGTCGAGCTAGGTAACGACGTCCAAGCTGCTAATAAAGTGCTTATTTGGCATGAATTAACATTACACGTAGCTAAGTAGCATTCCCTCAGTTATACGACCTGAGAATGAGACGTTTTTGTCCTCTCTTATCGTCCTGCTCTCACACCATCTTCACAGGAGGGAAATCTAAACTGGCGCTAAACCGAGGACCCTGCTGTGTTGTCAAAGTTGTTTAGCTGCCCACAGACCCGCCTGCCTGGAAAACAAAGGGCTGTGAAGGTAAAGTGGATTGTTGACCGAAACCCCGGCGCTGAATTCATTTAAACTAAAGACCGTTACACATTTATGGTAACTTATATTTTGTACCGGCTGCATCTAGAGGGAGGGGGAAGGAGGAGTTCGACGGTCCAGCCCGGCCCCTAAGGTCCAGCTCCGCCAGAATGTAAATACAAATCACGTGATCCTCCACTTCCCCTCTTGGCCAGAAGATAGAAGCAATGTAGCTTTGATAGAAGCTATCGTAGTAACGACCGTAACGCATCCTCTCGAGTTCATACAGTAGGATAGTTATGTCGGTGTGTGTTGAATAACATTGCTATATTAAAATAAAAGCCTCTTTCACATCTCATGGCGATTAAAACAAGTTTTTATTGTATCGTAGTTGTTTCAATATTACTTTAGCGTCTGTGGGTTAATGGTCAACATAATCCTACTTGACGTTAGCAGCTGATAGCAAAGTTGACTAACTTCCTGGAAATGTTGAATTTAGCAATTTGAAGGAGTGAATGAATTAACCAGAATGTGGAAAAAATGTTGCAAATAGGACTTGTGTGTTTTGAATTTAATGGTCGGCCTTTTTGTGTTTGTGCCTGCAGCAGCCAACCCATTTCAGTCATACCTGAGTATTTCACTGTCCATGTTGTTCCTTCAGTGCCATACAAAGACACACAATCTACTACCACATCAAGAACCATTTAGATGGAGAAGTGCACCATTGTATAGTCTGAATATACTGTAGGTAGCATATTATTAAGATAAAACTTTTGTCTCCCGTTTCCCCTGCCCATTATGCATGTGTGTACTGTGTGTGATGCTGTCAGTTGCTCTAATTGTAAAAATCTTGAGTTGCAGATTATCTCATGCAAATGCAGCCACAAATGTGGGGGATCTTTACATTTTCACTGTACAAACGGCAAGAAAACAGTCATCAGAAGAAATTAACTTGTTTGACATTCAAAGACTTGCACCAAAACGTCAGCCCCTGTTGCCTCCAGCCCTGTATCAAGCCTCGGTGCCACCAGTCCTGTGACCCACCAGGTCAGGTGTGAAATGGACTCATGCATGTTAAATGCAGATTTTGCAGAAAGCTGCAACCTTATGCCGTTTGAATGTCATCACCTTTTGTCAGTCAGGTATTGCCCACCTGCCAGAACTAACACCACTACACTTGAAGAAGACAGTTTAAACCAAGTGGTCCAGGAAAAGTGGTTTGGTGAAGCCAAAAAACAAAAATGTCAACAACGGCAAGCTGAAGCCACAAGTAGGGGAGTGCCTCTTTCATATCTGGTTAATGTCAGAGAACCTCACAGCAAAAAATTTGTTTCTGTGGATGAGCTTGACATTTCCTATTACAGTAGACAAGGTCGAGTGATGGTATCGTATGACAGCAAAGGGACTGAATGGAGCTGTCCATGTGCTAAACCCACACAGTCCTGCATCCATAAATGCATTGCTAAGTGGCATCTATTTCAAATGGCCCTGGACCTTTTTGAAAATGTTCCGTGTGTTGAAGATGAAGCCACTAAATCCTGTGAAAGTGCTGCAGAGGATTGGGAGGAACTCTTAACGGAAGAAGGAGTACAATACCCACCAGGGGATCCACTGCTGTCGCGGCTGGTAAAATACATCTTCAGGAAGAAAATGCCTGCCCATCTTCCTCCTGATGTTATACGAACAGAAAGTGACTTTCCACAGCACCTCATTCCAAATGAGACAATGTGCACAGACTGCTCAGACCAGACCAGACAATATTTGGTGAACCACAGCTTATCACCGCAACAGCCAAAATTGTGACTGTGACAGACATACAGTAGAAGGTATTTTTTTCCCTTCTTTTCTTTCTCAGCCCATTGCATCTATGTATTTCTGCTGTCAGTTGTGGCTTATATATCCCTGTGTGATGGCAAACACTGCATGACTAGAGGCCTGTTAGAGTTGACATGTAAAATGTTTTTAACAGATAGGAATATTAATCCGTTTCAGAATAATTTAATTGATCCCCAGAAGGAGATTATTTTGATACAAACAAGCTTCCAATGGACAAATGAAGAAATGAAATGTAATATACACAGGAGTTGAAAGAGAAGTAGATGGTAGGTAGATGAAATTTTATAAAATAAGAAAAATAAAGTAAAGATAACACAATACCCACCCCTTAGAATGTACAGCACTGTGCAAATGTTTTAGGTACTTCAGATGTTTTGAGTCTTATCCATTATGCAGTACCATCCGAGAGGCCTCTGATCGGTCCCAAACAGAAATTACCCCAAAAATAACTACCGGTATTTGAATTCATAAGAAGACTGAGTCCTGCAATAGATGATAGCCCCCCACATAGTCCTCAGTCTGGGATTACATGAAGAGACAGAAGACACGGAGAGAGAAGAGCAAGCTCTCCAAGATGCTTCAACAACCTGCTAGTCATGTACCTTAAAAAACTGAGAAAAGTGAGAACTGATGCTTTTTTAAAGACAAAGTGTGGTCATACCAAATGATGATCTGATTTAGGTTTCTACTGTTCACTGGACTTTAGATAAAGTTAATCCATAAATAAGTGAAGACTATTCATGGCATTATCTTTGAAAGCATCTTCACTTATTCACTTATAGTGACCAAAACCGTTGCACAGTACTGCACATATTACCCAACAGAAGAAGAAATAAACATATTTGCTATTCACATTAGGTTTAAAATGAAGTTTACATAGTGCTGGTGATTTTAGAGTTCAGACTTGTAGTTTGATAAATGATGTACAATGTTTGCAGCACACATGTATTGTTGAGCTGACTCATCAATGTGTATTTCTTTTCTTTCTAGGAATGTCAACATATTGCTAACATTGTTATAGATGTGCATGGTCTACCGATATCAGGAGTGGAGTATTGGAGTACACAACTTTGATGATCACACTCTTATGTCATTGCATCTGCAGCATGTGTATTCCTGCGAAACACTCTCCACGTAAGAACAATTCCACAAACTTGCCATTCTTTCCAAAACTTTCTAGTAAAAAGACTAATGTTATATATATACCAATCTATTTGAAGTGCTGTAGATGTGTTGGAGAAGACCAATGGCAAACCATTCCCTTCCAATCAGAAGCTTTTGAATGCATACCTCCATTATGAAGCCATGACAGATCATTCATACACCTTTTCACCTGTGACATGTGGCTACCAACCAGTCACAGTTTTTATGGATCTCCATAAGAAGGGAGTGTTCAGTATGCCCGGTAAGCAAATTAATAAACAGTAATCATCTATATTGGCGCCTAACAATTAATTTGAATCTAAGACCATGTCCACATGGAAACGCAAAAGACCAAAACTGGACTCTTTTCTATGTGTTTCATCCATACCTAAATGGCGTTTTTGGTCCTGATAAAAAAAAAAAAAAAATCCTTCTGACCAGTAGACTTTTCAAAATGCCGTTTTCATGTTTATGTGTGGAGAAGGAAGTTTTGGGTTGCACCAGGGGCTGGACTGGGGGAGTGAGCTGCTGCTTGTGACACACTGGCAAGCCCTGGGCGCTGAAGCAGGTCGGCAAAGCTGATTAATTCTGGTTAATTCTTATCACATGACATGCGGTGCACTTGCTGCATGCGTGTTACACACATGTGGTGGTTTGAGCATGTTAGACATGCATCTACATTGATAATAATGGATCTGCGCTCAATAGATGTTACATCTGACCGGCCCCTTACCATGGATATATTATATGATCCATGCCCCTTACAACACAAATTATGACGGTGGTCATGGAAATAGTAAACAAGACCGGAAGTACACTATGCTATGATTGGTCAGTGTGTTTTTTAAAGTTAAAATTACATCGCTGCCAGCTGGTGTGGCATGGAGCGTTTCTGCATTTACATATGGACAGAATTTTTTTTAAATGTGCTGGTGTGGATGTGATTTTTTTTTTTTTTTTTTGTGAAGGAGGGAAAAACTTTGTTTGCAAAAGTATGTGTGTATGTGTGGATATGACATAGTGCAGTTTTCAAATCTCACAATATTTGTTAAAGCAGAAATGTGTCAGATCCTGTTATAAATTAAATGTGGTGTTGCAGAGACAGACTTAGAAAACATCTCTGTTTGGTGCAAATTCCCACAGGTAAAACACTTTCCACCATGATTCTCTTTGTCATTTAAAACATTTCAGTGATTTCAGTGTGACTTTTGTGAGAAGGTGTATCAAACAGATGCTGTCTCAGGCATGGTCAAACTATTCCACAGGGGGCTGGTGTGGCTGCAGGTTTTTGTTCCAACCAAGCAGCAGCACACCAGACCTGAATCTTTTAATCACCTGACCTCAGTCTTCAGACAGCTGATTGGTCAAACTGTGTGCTCTTGATTGGAACAAAAACCTGCAGCCACACGGCCCTTTGTTTTCCCTTAACTGTGCTATCTTGAAAATCATATTGCATTTTTCAAAATGGTTTAGCCCTAATTTATGTTGTTACTGTTACTGTCACTGTTACTGCATATAAAATCAGACTTTACACAAACATAATGACACGTGTTGACTTAAATGAAGCATATCTACACTTTGTTTTGTAATTCTAGCGAGCAGCATTGAGCAACCAGCCCATGATCACGAGGGAAGAGTAAATGATGATGAGTCTGTCTTACTGGAAATGATCAGTTGTGGGTTAGTGCCAAGTAAGTATGAATGTAGCAAAGACAATTTTTCTGTTATTTGTTCCACTTCCTTTTCACTGACATTCCTTCACTCAATATGACATTCCCTTAAATGGATGACATGATCATTTTTTTCATTATAATATATTTCACCTTTATTCAACCAGGCAAAGTCGACTGAAAACCAGTTTTCTTGATGACCTGGCTGAGCCCCAGAATACACTCCATACAAACTGACGCATGGTACAGATGGGCAACAGAAGGCTGCACTATAATACATTAACTCATTGAGTGCCACGCTGTTTTCCGAAGCTTTAGCCCTGAGTGCCAGCAACCTAGACCATTGTTGATGATTTTTGTAGAGCCACAGCTTATTCTATATTATAGCTATGGACACATACTATGGTTCATTTGAAAGGTGAAACTTTATGCTTTCAGTGGGGACAAACCGTTTATTTCGGTTGTCCCGAAATGTGCACGGCTTATGTTGCCGTGTAATGCATGTGCCATCAAAAGCCGAGTGTTAGGGAGAAATTCTGTGATGATGCAGGAAGAAGAAGTACTGGAGTCTTGGATGTCTTATACTGAAGAAGTTTAATAGACTTGATCGATCAAGGAGAACAGAAGAGTCATCGACACAACATGAATGCGTGATGCCACCTCAATTCTGAGGGCCAAGCTGCAAAGTTCAGATTCATATACTAGGAAGGTGGACCGAGCTCACAAAGGGAGATGTGCTGACATTCCATTGGCTATTGGGCATAAACATTAAGATAAAGACTCACCATGTAGGTGACGCGAGAACAACAACGGTCTGTCTCTCACTCAGAGTGTTATCTGGCGAAGGTGCCAGGAATGAACATGGCCTTGGCATGTCCCTAGGAAAGAGTGCAGGGCAGATAAACTGTCTCTAGCAATATATCTAAAAGAAAACATCTCATTCTCAACTTTCACCTATAAATGAAGAGGGATTGACCTTTAACTACACAAACTATACGGAGAAGTGAAATTCTTCTCTAACAGAAAGGAAATGAAAAACAAGCAGAGGTGTCAATATAAAACATTAAGAGATCAAATAGATGACAAAAATATAAAACTAATTAAACTAAAACTAAGTCCTAGGCTGGACTCAAACCTGGGCCGCTGCATTAAGGACTCATGCCTTCACCCAGCATTTTATAATGAGAGGCAGTACTGCCCTGATGTTTGCTCACACACAACAAAGTCCCTTAGTATTCTGTGCAGTCAATTTGAATAGGCATACACACACACACACACACACACACACAATTAAGAAATAACTAATAAAACAATTATTATTGGAGAACTTGAATTTTCAGATTATTTCAGGGAACATGTAAACTGGTAACTGTTACCAGATTAAGGCAGTTGTCCCTGTTGATATAGGAGTTGATAAATTGATGCCCCTACAGATGTATTTACCCCCACAGAAACTGCATTTTATATCGTAACAGTTCTAAGGCCCTCACAAACCTCCACTATCTTCCACGTGGTGTATGCAAGCGAAGGGGCAAATAAAACAAATCCACAACTCCACAAAGTTGCAGCCTTAACCAACAGCACAGACGGGTGTGGCCCACCCCACAACTGGACTAAAAACAAGCACGCTGATGTCCGTGTGTGTCACATCCTGCACTGCCCACACTACCAGGCTTACACCTGACATGTGTGATTACAACACATGTGGACACAAGCGATTAGCCTTAAATACAAGTTATGTCAAACCACTTGTCGAGGTGGTTTTTTAAATTCGACCTGTATACTTAAGTTGCTGTTGCAAGGATTTTATTTGCCGTGACATCTTGAGCCAGTGATATTCTCCTGTTAGGCCTGTTTGTTGTAGACCACACAACATATGAGTTTATCCAACACAGTATGGGTCATTTTAATGAATTGTGGAACAGCACAATGTGCTGGTTCAACTTATTTTTATTTGAGTGGCATTAAATCATGGCTCTGGCTTTTGGGTTCTGTTGCAAAGAAACATAAGCCAGAAGTCCATAGGTGACTTTTATTGACAGAGTAACAACATGGGATCAGGAGACCTTTATAGTCCTCAAAGCACAGAATCAACAGTCTTGGAACCTCCTGCACATACACATAATGTACTGAGGCTCTTTTCAGTGAGACTCATTAATTAATTAAATACGATTCATTATTATTTCCAGATATCATCTGCAGAGTTCAAATAATATATATATATATATATATATTAATATTAAAGTGCCCACATGGTGCATGCTCATTTTTACACCAAAACTAAAATCCCATTTTTGAGCTAAAATATCCTTTTCCAAGCAAAAATAAAGAACTTTAGTTTAGTTTGATGAGGGAACCTTCAAAACATAAAAAAGCCTTCAGCAACCAACTTGGTACAAATAGAACTTGTAAAGGCTCAGCTTTGGTTGATTATTTAACATGTATATGACAAGCAGACAGGGAAAGGGTTTGTGCACTTCATATTTGATGTTTACACTTGTTTTACCTGGAGAAATTGTGAAGCTCAAACCTATACAGTAATGTGTACTATGATCTCATTATGACAATATTCCAAATGTTTTTGAGCAGTTTTCAAATACAGAACATGCTAGAGGTGGTATCATCTTACCCCAATGCAGTAATCCTTGGTACAAACCTAAATCCATCAACTTCAATTCTGAAACATTCCCTTCTGGCAGTGGATGTTGTGGTGATCTGCGGAGTGTTGTCACAAGGACCAGAGAGGATGTACAGGTCAGAGCAGAGGAAGACTCAGATTAAGGTGCTAATGTTGCCGCTGTTGTCATAACCGCTTCCACAGGCTGAGATCTAGTTGATACAATCCATGATGTGGATCTGGAGGGAGTCCAGGTCTGGGAGGATCTCGTTGCACTTGGGACAGGCGTGTTCAGGAATGTTCCCCTGCTGCCAGTCAGTACCTGAGAGTCACAAACACTGACAGTCACCACCTGCGTCAGCTCCATGGTTCACTCACTACACTAAGATACTGTACTAGAGGAGGCATGATGGTGAATCACATGTTACCGTGGTAACTGATGCTGAACTCCTAACCTGTTCTGGTTCAGATCAAAACTAATCAGATCACTGGAAACACTGACTCATCATTCCTACAGGATCCTGATGAGAACAGGACTTTACAGTTAGGTGATAATCATATTTACATAAATCAGTGAAGTGGTTTTGATGTTCTATACTCACATGTGTTCACTCTGTTTTAAAACAGGTCTACACGGAGGGTTCAAAAATGACAAGTACTACTAAATAAATATTGTCACTATTTTAGCTTCATTTTAATTGAGGAGATTATTAATACAACAACAATGATGATGTCTATGATGGTCCACACTGATGAGTGTTTCTGTGAATATAAATCTGACACTTCTCTGCAGCAGGAAGTCTGACTAAGAGTCAACTAAGAGTCTAACTCTAACTAAGAGTTACTCCTCCAAGGCTGGATCTGTTTACTGGCATTTCAATAGTAAACTAGCCCTAGGGGATGGGGGAAGCAGTGTTCGAATTATGGGGGAGCTAAGGGGAGCCGAGCTCCCCTGAAAAGACCACGAGCTCCCCTGAGAGCTGACTTTGAGACATTTAGGTGGAGCTCTGAAATATTGGTGATGTATGCAAGGAAAGAAAAGATGTGTCCTTGGTTGGAAGACAGAAGAGAAATGACATGAAAGTGATGTGATGTGTGAGAGAGTGACTCCTATGTTGTTCGCTTCAATTGGCCGTGCTCATAGACATTCAGGGCTTCATTTGACTCGCCAACCGGTACCTATTTGATGGGATGCAGGACCTCCCCTGTCAATCAGAATCTGTAAATAAACTGCAAGTGATAGAACATTTTATTTGTGCTCTCTGTGTTTTATTCCTCTTTGAAGTTAGGCTCCTTATAGATTGCCTGTTTTAGAGACTTTTTAATCTGAAGAAAAGAAACGGGGGAGGGGGGTGATTGACAGATGTCAATCATTAGGTTACGCAATTAGGCGCAAGTGAGGAAAGGAGGAGAAAAGTAAACAAAAGGACACAACTAAAGGACACACTAAGAGTAAAGTAATAATATAGCAATAAGGAGGCCGAGGGCTCTATAGACGGATTGTGGGCGGTTTGTTTTTATATTCCGTTATATTTTCTGCTGTGCAGTGTTATTGATTAGGAGCAATGAGTCCCATCATTGTGTGGACATGATGCTGTACCTATGCTCATCAGTGGCTGTTGAGCCAGATCAGGGGACTTAACATGTAATAAGTAACATAAAGTCAAATAACTGGGCAAGAGGAGGGAGAGGAAAAGAAGTTACCAGGCTTTATTTGTAAAAGACCAAAAACTTAATACAACAGTATTCACAACTAAAACTACAGGCGAGTTCTGCAAAAGTGAAGACGAGCCTCCAACCTACCAACCAACACACAGCACACATGCTGCCGAAATGGCCCACTGGCCTCCGCTGGTCTGCCTCTCTCCTTCATATACCCCGGTGATTGGTGCTAAGAATCACCTGCTGGTGGTTAAGCAGCTCCAGGGAGGAGGGGCAGCACCTGAAGCACTTAAGGGAGGAGGAAGCTACGACCCCTGGGCTGTAACAAGCCCAATCCTAAATGTCCCCCCAAGCCCTGAGCCCTTCCAGACATAACTGACTTCAGCTGTAAGTGGCGGAGTGGGAGAGGCTGCAGAGGCCTGAAATGGTGTAAAGAGCCATGTTTCTCAGTGTTGTGGGTCAGGATCTAGGCAAGGTGGATTGTTTTCAAAAAACATTTACACAAATCTGCATTAATACGCGATTAAGAGCTACTATGAGCATGCCAAACCTATAGGCGGCAGTATAATGAGAAGCATAAAGCCATGCTAGCCAATCAGAATCCTGGAAAAAACACAACAAAGACAAATGACATGAGTTACTTCCTGTTCCGTCCGAGATGACATAAGCAAAGTTAACACACGTCTCACACATGACGCTGATGCATTTTCTGTCTCATACTGTGACATTCAGAACCGTAAAACTCTGTTTCCTCCCGTCTACATGCAAATGGGAAACCTGAGTTTTTCCAAAATGTCAACTTTGGTTGGAGTTTTCAGATATAATCGTTTTGGTGACCTGAAGCTCCATTTTTGTGTAAATGAAAAGCCAAAACACATGGAAACATCACCGCTCTTACTATGTGTAAACGGGGCCTTGATGAGGAACTATGCAGGATTTCTACTTTAACTATGCTACATTTTTACCTTAATTAAACAGCTTCAGAGTAATTGTAATGGTTAAATAAAATGTGGAGAATGGAGGCTCTCTGCCTTCCACCTAGTGTCTCTTGGCCGAAAACCAACCTTGCAAGATCAGAGCCTCCGACCCGGTGTCCCAGCTTTTGTCGTGACGGCACAGCAACACAAATGCATCCCGTAACCCGTAATCTCTTGTTTATGTTAGATACTACACAAATATACACAGCGTAATGTGTATATGATATATAATGTTATCCCTCCAGCAAAACAGTGGAAAAGCGACCAGAGTTCCCCTTTAACTTGTTTTGTTGAAAACTGCATCATTAAGAGAACATAAAAAAGACACAGTTGGTGAATAAACTAGGTGCATTCCTCTGATGCCATATACCATCCTGTGTACTTGTCATGTGATAACTCATAATTAGTATCACAACGCTATGAACTGTGGGAAATTCCCTCAGGCAAAGTCTGCAGACTTTCAAAAAGTCTTCATTAATTGCTCAATAATGTCTGACAGCCCTCATGCACATGATGATTTCATGGTGGGACAGGCCTCGGCTCTTGCGCACTGCACAGGATCACAGCTGTGACTGTGGACATTGTGATCTGGCTTATCTATGTTAAACGTGGCTCAGACAACAGGATGAACGAGTCTGTCAGGCTAAGCTCAGACATAGAAAACAGCTGTACCTCTTCCAACCACAGTTGCACCAGCTCCATGTGGGCTCCCTCCCAGAGAAACGTGTCTCCTCTGCATCTCGTTCAGTGACTGCCTGTGGAGAGACATGGGAAGGGGCTGTGTTGACCTAGAGCCACAGTGACACTCCTCAAGAGTAAAGCTATCGTACAAACACAAGGTTCGTCTTGTAATCCATACCTGCCCAGTGACTCCATCTCCTCCTGAAGCTGGCTGTGCTGTTTCTTTATGAACTCCAGCTGAGCAGCCAGACGCTCCTTCTCCTCGTGCAGCTTCTCCCTCGCCGCCCTCTCAGCATAGAAGTCTGAGGAGTAGACCTCGGCCTGCACGGAGAGAATGGCAGAAACATGATGAACACCAGGAAACTGAAGAGACTGCAAAATCAAATGGCATCTGGTAAACAGCCACCGACCTGAGCCTGGAACACAGATATGGTCTCCAGATCCTTCTCCTTCTGGAAGATCTCCTGCTTCATGTCGTCAATCTTGTTTTGTTTAGCAGCCAGGGCTTCTTCAGCAGCACTTAACCGCTGCTGCAGCTCGTCCACCACCTCCTTCTGCACCAGCTGAGACTGCGGCGGCAGCACAGGGCAAAGGTCAAACATTTTTGCAGGTCATTTAGAAATGGTTGTCTCACAGGCTAACAGGGTTTGAGCCCACAGTCTTTCACATTGCACACAGCTAAAACCCAAACCTTTGTGCTTTTTGGATGATCACTGTTATATCACAAACCTAACAGCCAGCTTCACAAAATCACCTGTCATCACATGAAATATAACCCTATGGAGTCCCTTGTCTAACTAAAAGCCTACTTAAAGGGACTTGGGGCAGGATTTGTGACAAATTAAACATGCATTTTAAGTGTTTTTAATCCTAATGGGTGATGAAGCGTTCAAAACCAAAAAGAATGAGCCCACCCACGTGTCTCTCCATTGCCTTGAGCAGGCTGTGTGCTGCATAAGTACTGCAATTCTGGGTCTGAATTTCCTGCACAGTTCTGCGGACGTGATGCCAGATGACACTGAATATATGTTCTGACGGCTTTCAATACGGGAAGAAGACAGGCGCGGCAGTAATGGACTCTGCTACGGTAAACAAACAGCCCACCACCACACAAAGTCCACTGAAAAGTCCCACAAAGAAAACGAAAGTTTTATCAGCGGCATCTCGTCAATCAAAACACAATTACACACAACGGCCGTCATGTCAGTATTGAGTCTTATTTCTTGATCCTGCCCCAAGTCCTTTTAAATTAAAAAAGTCTTCTTCTTAAAAGAATCAACAGATCCAGAGCATTATAAAGAGAGGGGCAGGGTATTCCAGAGTGCCACTCCCTGAAAAGATTGGTCACCTCTAGTCCTAAAAGGGGTATGGGGAACAACCAACAGTCTCTGATCTGTACGGGCAGGTGTATTAATTTGAATCAGATCAGAGATGTAAGAGAGAGCTTGACTGTGTAAAGGTAAAGTAAGGACTAGAATTTTAACTGGTAACCAGTGCAGGGATGATGCTGAAACTGGGCTGATGTGTGCTATTTTGTGAGTGTGAGTTCAAAGCCGTGAAGAAAATCCATCCATCCACAGACATTACGCTTCACTAGTGTTAATGTTACTGTGTGTGTGTGTCCCACGTGCAGACTGATTATAACACATGATAAAGTCCTGCACATGTTGGAACAGCCCCCCCCCAGGTACATAAAGATAATCATGTTAATGAGGACACAGCTCTTCTGCCCGTTCAAAGTCCGACCTGAAGCAGCCTCATAGGTGTGTCTGAATACAGACTGACCTGGCACATTGGTGGAATGTTGCTGCTGTGATCCTCAGCAAAAACAGAACGATGAGGCAAAAAACAGATATTGTCTCCTCATTACGTGGCTGAGGGACAAGAAAGGGCTGCACAGCTCAGCGAGGAAGTAATGGTAAAAATCAGTGCAAAACACAATATACAATACAACACACAATATGCCACCAAGACTTCCAACCATCTGATGTTGTATTGTAACATCCAAACATGTGAGGGCAGCTCACTCTGTGCTTTGCTGTTGGTTTACAGCGGAGCCCTGAGTCTTTACATGTGCATATATATATATATCCTGCTTGGTATTGTTAAAATGCATTAAAAATGAAGTATAGAAATACAGCAAAAAAAAATCTATTTCAACTGAATGTTTTCAGAAGAAAGTATACACTATACACTTTTTATATACTCTGATGATGGAGATGGATCAAATATTTAGTATTTATCATTCTTTGGTGGTTACACCATTTGATATTTTCAGGGGCAGTCTTTTGTTAAATGTCATTTAAAATGACATAAAACATAATAAAAAATGTACATTTTAACAAATCTGATGCTTTTAAAACATTTTAAAATTTCACCATCCCTTATTTGTCCCTGACCCTGATGCATATTGTTTACTATGCTTCTTTAACTATCTCTGTTGACTGTTGACTTCTGTTTTATACAGGTGCATCTCAATACATGAGAATATGATGGAGGTCAGCAGTCTTCCCCATGATAGTGCAGCTACTGAACCAGGCTCAGAAAACCTTTGCAGTTAATGAGCTGATTAGACTGTGACATCATTAGGTTACAATACTGAACTTTTTCACAATATTCTAATTGTTGGAGATACTGAATTTTGGAAATCAATGAAAATGACCTTTTCCATGATATTGTCATGTCATACACCTGGTAAATGCACTTTCCTGACTATTTTTTTTTAAAGATAGTCTATAAATAAAGTTGTTTTTTTGTCCTATCAAGTTGTGCCCTCCATGACATCATTCCAACACAACTCCCATTTTGATATACAACAGTCACCAAACCCTGAACAAAGCCCAGATCTCCTGTGAACCTGAAACAGCTCCTGGTTCACTTACATACACATACGTACCTCTCTCTTCCTCTTCTCTTCTTTGAGCTCATTATAGTCTTCAAACAGTTTGGTATATGCATCCTTCAGCTGGGCCAGGTTGTTTCTGTGGGGGAGGAGGGAGGGGAGTTTCCATCAGTGACTCAGCATGAATGTGTGTGTGTGTGTGTGTGTGTGTGTGTAAATATAGGCTAATCACTACTGGGAAAACACTCTAACGGTGACTTGAAGGCTTCAAATGCCAAATGGTAGGTTAGTCTGAGCTGGAGGAAGTTCGCTGCTGCGATTAGCCTCTCATTGGCTGGAACAAGCCATCCAGCAGAAGTCCCGCATTCCTGTTGCAGTTTTCACAGTCCCCTCAGAGAAAGGAAACAACAACAACAACAACAGGAACCACGGATATTTCGATCTCCGAGTGGAAAATGGCAACTTTTGATGAAGATTTGCAGACTGCGATAAGAAAGGCATGCTCGGTTCTTTTGGTGGATGACTGTAAAGATATTCAGTGTATGTTTATGCCATTTGCTATCCAAGAATGATGTTCTGGCTTGTTTGCCCACCGGCTATAATAAAAAATTTATCTATCAAGCTTGGCCCATCGTCTTCAGTGAGCTAGCAATTTTGTTTTGTTTTTTTTATTTGTAAAAGTTGTATCGCAGACTCGACAAATGTCCTTATCAAGTTTTTAGGTGTTATATGTTGCTGTGATGTCGCCATTTTTCAGCCTGTAGGCGATTTTTTGGTGGGCATGTTACACCAAAACTTGTTTGCCCCTGGCAAATTTTTTGCAAGCACACCATTGCTGTGCCACCGCCCACAACAACTGTGATTGGTTGAAAGAAATCTAAACAGCCGGGGTGTTTTTTTCCTCCAATCTCAGAATCAGAGTTGGTCCAGCCAGACCGTTCTTCTCTGGAGAAAGGTCTGGTGAGCGAGACTAAAGATAGTTTAATGCATGTGTGTGTGTGTGCGTGTGCGTGTGTGTGTGTGTACTGTAACTGTGTGTGATCTCTGACCTTTCCTCCCCGGCCTTCTTCTGCTCCATCTGGCTCTGCGCCTGCATGCTGTCCAGCTGCAACTTCAGCCTGTCATTCTCTGATTGGACGGTTTGTTTCTCTACCAGCTGAGCCTTCAGAGTGGCCACATCCTGCTCTACCTCTCGGCATCTACACACAACACAAGATCAGACTCAGGCACTGCAAAATCAGACAAAAGAAGAAGAAACAGTGCTAAAAGTAGTAGTAGTAGAGTATTACGTTCTGGGTCAGGCAGATGCTAGCAACTTTTCCTTAGGAGAAAATAACATATATGCAGAGAGGGAGGCAAAAGTTATTTGAGAAGATATTTTTTATTTATTGTATCTGTCTGGAGAGTGACTTTAAGTTTTGGTCAAGTTTCATTTGATGAAGGATAGGAATTCTAAATAGATTTAAAGGGTATGGGAAGGATTAAGGCAGGCATTTATAAGCTTAATAGCTTCAACCTACTCTCTTTCGATTTTACAATAATATGAAATCCTATGTTTCGATTTATTAAATCTGTTTTGTTCATTTGTGAGTTTGTACAATGGTGTTCTTGGAACCTGCGCTGGCCTGGACTGTGGAAGCTCACATTTGTATAGCTGAAACTGCATTATATGTGCATGTGGTTCTATCATGTAAAATGCCAATAAAGATGAAAAAAAAGAAACATTTACAGATTTGTAGGTCATGTCCTGCATTATCACCCTGCAGAGCTCTTCAGAGTGTCCATCCATGGTGCATGATATAAGATGAACCATTTGTGTGTGGTTACCATGATTCTCACCTTTGATAAGACTGAATTTTTGTCCCATCTCTGAAGTTCTGTCAGTGTCTTAAACATTGTGTCCATAACAGGGACAGATGGACAAACTGAAAACAATATGGCTCCAGCTCCGTGGAGCATGAAGGAATAATAATTATGTGTGGCCTCATGATGGGCTGGACTTGTTTCTTATAAGAATAGCTTGTTAGAAATGAACAGGTGGGGGTGTGTATGCGCAGTATCTGTATGTGTGTCTCTGGCCCTAACCTGTCCTGCAGGTTCTTCTTCATGCCTTCTGCTTCATCCAGTTTACTCTGGGCCTGCTGTAGATCTTCAAACAGCGTCCTCATCTGAGACTTGAGATTCTCCACCTCAGATGCTGCCTAAGTATTTGAATAAACAATAAACAAATTCTTTTTTATTCACCAACCATTTCAATTGAATATTTGATTCATTTCAGCAATGAATGTTCCCTTCAGAAAATCTGACACTACAGCACAGTTAATAAATCAGTACAAACCATACAGTGTATTTGTCTGGCAGCAGCAGACGCCTTTGTGACATAATGAGAGTATTATCAGCTACAAGGACAAAGATATAGAGAAGCTGTCTACTAATGAACAAACAACATTACACATGAAGTTATGTTTCATGTGTTAAAATAAATTAATAATCACAAATTAACACTTTAAACAGAGATGTACTTAATCAGCTGATGTTAACTTCAATTAATCCATATTGCTATTAATCCAGTTCTGGATGTCACTGGTTAATAAATTCAGAAAAGGATAGAGTGAGCTGACTTGTCTCAGACAGTTGCTCAGTTAGTGTTCAACTAAGACAATTAGTTACTAGTCACATACAGAACTGTTTTATTCTAGCTTCACAGAGAAATTCAATACAAATGTGATGTTGTTTTCTGTTTGTTGAACAGATGGCTTGATAATGGTCTTATTGGCCTTTACTTTTTCTTTCACTTGTGCAAACGTCTGTTCTGCTGCTCACTGTGTGTGTGTGTCAGTAATCTCTGCAACACTAACGTACATTAGATTAAGGGACAATATGATGAACATTATTTTCTCATTAGCAGTTTGGGAAAATCAATTTCACCAACAGTGACAGCCCCTGGGGCATTTCTCATAAACCAGACGTCAAATATGATGACTATTTCCAAGCCAAAAAAATACCTTCTCTTTCCCAGAATCCTCCTTGTCTGTGTTCTCTGGCTGGGTTGTCTGTGTTGACTCCTCTACTTTACTTCTCGTCTCCTCCAGCTCTCTGATTCTGCCCCGTGAAATGACGAATATCAACAAGTGAGATCAAATAAAGAAAGGAGATATTTGAAGACCAGATGGTCTGTGGTGGTCACCTACCTGGCAGCAGAGTCCTGCAGCTCCTTCTGCAGCCGGTCGGCCCGTTGGGTCTCATTCCTCAGCGACTGCAGTAACTGACTCACTGTCATCTTCTTGCTGTCCAGCCAGGACGCCTCCATGCTCAGCCCAGGGCGTCTGCTGCGCTCTGTGCCACACACATCGCTCACGCCATCAACAGCTCCATCCTTGGAAAAAAAAGCACCCAGTGAGACACCAAACTCTGGTTTACACCGATCACCACAGAATGAAACTGGATTTGAACTAAAAACCTGGTCTGGATTTTTGTACTATGTCATAATAATTGAGTAGTGTCTCAGTGGAGTGTTAGACCAGGTCACAAAACCAGGTCTAAATTCATGTGTTGCACAAAGCAGTTTAGCTCTTGACAATCTTAAACTGGACTGCAGTACAGTGAATTCTGGGTAAATTAATTTTTTTTATTTTTTGTAAACAACAAATTTTGAAGCATGTTTTCCTCTTTCTTTGTTGTTTGGTGCCACTGGTCAGAGCAGGTGTCAGTCATTGTTACCATGGTTACACTGATGGTAGGACTTAGCCTGGGGGTAAGGTGTCTAATGAGCTACAGACCAGTCTGAAACGGGCCCGGGGTCTTTCCATGCTGAATAAAAGAAAATCCTGGATTAAAGAACTTGTGTCTTTGTATCATTGTGTGTGTTTTCGCAGCTCACCGAAACCCTGATGACCTCGATGAAGTCATCGTCCCCCGAGCCCTGTTCCACCTTCAGCTGCAGCTCAGAGTTCATGGCCACCAGGTCGTTCTTCTCTGCCTGCAGTCGAGCTACCTGGGCACGCAGGGCTTCCAGCTCTGCTCCCTGACTGGACGACGCTGCCTGAATGTGGCATTACACATCACCAATGAAGAAAATGCAGCAGTGATACTTTTTTATAATGCAACATCTGGGAATAGAGCAGGGGCATGCTCACCTGGCTCCCTCCTGGCAGCCCTGCCTCCTCCAGTCTCTTGCTCAGGTCCTGATTTTGCCGGGTCAGCGCTTCCATACGGCCACGAGCCTCCTCCAACCTGCTCTCCAGGAAATCCCGATCCTCCCGCTGCTTCTCTCGCCATGCAGACAGACCCTCGAAACGCTCCTTCATGGTCAGATTGGTCTGACGCAGTGCCTCTGAGAGAGACAGAAAATATGAATTTGAACTCCATTCCTTTCCACAGTTACACATTTTGGCCCTTTGCTGAACTGGATAAAGACCTTAAACTCCACCCTGACCTTTGACTTGTGCCAGCATGGCATGACCCATAGTGTATCTGTACAGAATTAATCATTTCTTGTATATACTGTCATTCACAGCTGAACACTTTTTATTTCTATATTATCTGTGTTCTGCATTCTTTCACTGTTGTGAAGAATGACATCATAAGAGTTCTTCACTGCAGCAGTGACAAATCAAAATCCTGAATGCACAGCTGTGTCCTCCATCATGAAACCAGATGTTGCACCTGCAAACCTCTCTCACCCTTTAGGTCTCGGTTCTCCTGGATGAGGATGTTCATCTGCTGAAGGGTTTCCTCCAGTGTGCCAGACTGGCCAGGAGAGCGAGAGATGTCACCATTCACCACAGGGCCTCCAGACGCCATGATGCTGAAGAAGAAACAAGAGGAGGCAGCTTTGAAGCATGTTTTGACTTTCATTACTGACCTAACTGCAGTAATGAGACATCATCATCAGGGAAAGAGAACAGCAGCAGAACTGACATGTTTTCCTCACCTGACCTGTACAAGATTAGATTAACACATTCTTTTCAACAAGTCAAAGACCTGCATTGCTTTTTTATTCACATTTTACATGACATGTGTTTCTCAATATTTATCAGTATTTCCCCAATATTGACTTCTTGAAGACAGGCGGAGGAAAGAGCTCCATGTTGACCAGGTGACTCAGTGATTCAGCACACAGCTACAGAATAACAGACACACATAAGGCCTGTAAACGTTTTTATCTCATCAGCCTGTCACATGACATTTCAATTGATTTCACTGAGAGAGAGCAATGCTGTTTGCTTCAGCTACACAACAACCACCACAAGTAAATAATTCAGTCTAATAAAAGGCATTTCACAGACGCACAGTTGTTAAAACTACTCACTTCAGGAACCAAAACAATGAAGACCACACTGATTTATATCACTTAAACGCCGACGAGTTGCAGTACACACAGTCTGCTTGTGATAAGTCTTAAAAAATATATTCAATGTGGGCTTCTGTTGGTATGATTTTACTTTCGCTTTCCTCGGGTGGGCCCATCCAGTCAGTGACTTAAAACACAGAAAAGTTACCAGGAACTTACACAACACGGATCCGGTTTAACCCAGACCAAACTGCGTCACAACAAACGGTAAACGCGCTTAAAGGGTTCAACTCACCTGCCGTCCGCCTCCGAGCTACTCACAGTCTGAACGTTACCTCCACTAACACACAGAAACACTCCGACTGACAGCAAAGTGTGTCAAACAACCTTGTACTGGTGTTTCTGCTCTGTGGCCATGTCAAGTCACGTGCAGGAACAAGGCACTTCCGGTAATGGTTTTAAAAAATAAAATCACTTCGACAATTTTTTTTTTTTTTCTGGTGTACAACAGTTGAGAGGAACCCTAATGAATACATTCAGTTATTCTGCATTCGATGTGTTTTTATTGACCTGCGATGTACTGTAAGCTGTTGAAAGAAAGACAGAAATGATTTCAGTTGCTATATCAGGTAGAAGGTAAAAACAAAACATAGATATAACATAGGTATGGTAAAGACGCCAGGCCGGTGTGAGGAGTCGAAATTATTAGGCTACCCCCACCCCAGCTTTCCGTATATCATCAGACATGAGGTGGGACAAAAATGCCATTTCATCTTAACAGCTGTTGAGAACTGTGGCAATTTACTGTAACTGTTAATATTATGTTTGAATCTTCGGTTATAAGCATACGGTCATAATAAGCTTTTATTTTGAAGGCTCCCTTGTCTTTCCTGTCTGGCCTTACTGTGTTGGATTGACCAGCTCTGATGGTCGGGATTTTACCGAGTGTTATATTTCCTCGAAGTGACGTCACAGAGCAGTAACAGATTGGAGTACAACGCGCAGCTGCGTAGGAAGAGAGCCGCTGAGGGGACAGAACCATCCTCATCGTTTGCACATCAGTTCCAGGCGGGCAGCGGGGGGCGGGGCCAGCTGTCAGCTGTCAGTGGGAATTCCCCTCAGGTGTCACCTTGCACTGTGAGAGGGGAAAGAGAAGACTGGACTTTCCCATAGTGTCCCACAGAGTTAATATTTGCCTTATTGTTTCATGCAAAATAATGATAATAATAATTAAAAATAAAAAAATGCAGTCACAATAATGTGTTAATAATCGACAGCAGTTTCTTTAGTTGTATTGATTTATTTGTCAATGTATCTGTTACGTAAAAGTAAACATGAAATATGATAATTATTCGTTTCCAATCATGTATTACATACCTATTATATAAATATACGTTTTTATTCATGCCATTTTCCACTAGATGGCGGTATTGCCCAGCCTGGGATGTAAACCAGCAGCCAGTAGATCCAAATAGAGTCATTGACAATACAGAGGAGGTACTGAACTTCATCACCCTCATCACTGGTGTTATTCTGTGGACTGGTTCTGTCAGTCAGTGAAAGCACCTCCCAACATCACAATCACACAAACAAGAACTTAACAACTCCCCTCTGACACAACAGGAATCCCACACGTCCATGGATCCATCACAGTGACTCCAAATCTCTACCCCTTTAAACCTACCTGTTCATCAGAAGTACCCTGACGTGATCTCGCCAACTGTCGCTGGCACCCTTGCACTTCTCTGAGATAATGCACCACCAGATTTATTTCTTTTGTTTGGATTGGACCAACACAAAAAAGGAATTTGAGATCATTTCACACAGAACACCAAAAATGGATAGGTCATAGTTGACACCTTCAACTTAAGAGAGGTTCGCTACAGTGCCACGAGCTGTATACATCTTTGACACAGGAACATTATCTTCCTGAGATGGACATAAAGCCTTGGATTGTTTGTGCTTCTCCATAAAATGTTTCTCAGATCCTGAGACAAATTTTTGCTCTCCTTTCTCTTCTCCATGGTCACTGCAGTACACACAAAGACAGGCAATTCAAAGGAGTGATCATTCCTCAAGACAGTTCAACACTGTCCTGAACTCTCATCTCTGAAACAATGGAAGTTTCCCCAGACTGGAAGAAACTACTTTGTATGTGTTGCGTCTTTGATTATTTGTAGTTGAATCAGTCACCTATGGCTGAATAATCATTTGATGGCTGTCTCTCTTCTCACTCTAAAGTGTTTCCTTAACACTTCCTGTCTGCATAGGCCCACAGGAGCACGTCCTCAGGAGATGTTACATGTCTGGTGGTCTCAGTGTGAAGTACAAAGGTTTAAGTAGTTCACTGTCATGTGAAACACTCCCTGATAATCAAAGGTCTCCAGATGTGAGTGGTGTCTCCATGCAAATTCCTATTGACATGTGATTTAAAAGTGTCTTTGTTCTGGTTGGATATTTAAGGGAAAGAGCAATGACCCAACCTTGGAGTTGATCTGCTTACCAGAGCTCCCACATGTCTGTTTCTCAAGTATTGTTACTATTGGCAATAGTTTGTTCACTTTGCACATCACAATGAACTGGAATGTTAACCATTCATTTCTAATATTGCCTTGTTGAGATTTTACTCTTGTAGTGAAGGATCTGTTATCAGATACCTAGTCGGTCTTTAGTTATATGGTAAGTTTCACTGGGTAATACTCACACCCTTAACCTCTGAGTTGAATAGAAAAGAAGTATCATGTTCTGTAATTATTTAGATAAGTTCTATAGCCTCTGAATATCTCAACCCAGACATCAGGGCTATTCTTCCATGTTAAGAAGGTCACTGAATAGTTTGTTAACCTATATCTGCCATCCCTGGACTAAGACTGATGTCAGAACAGCAGACAATTCTTAAAAGGCTTATATTCTCAATTACTGGTTAACTATTAATTCTCACCAATATTTATTGATGGTAAATGTATCTTTAATTAAATTGAGTCAGATTGAATAAATGAATCACTTAACTTTGATAAAACCTCATCTTAACACTGGAAGGACAGAATACGTGTTGGGGAGATAATCGATAAATGTCTAAATATTTCTGCCCCTAACACTCTACTGAATGATTTCTATATTGCCAGCACCTGTTACTGGAGTCACAACAAAAATTAAAGAAACATCACATGCTTCAAATCTAATTTTTTACTGTTTTTTTTTTTTTTTTTTTTTTTGAAAAGATGCCAACAATTTTGTCTTGTCCATTTCTGGGTTTATGTGTGGAAAGATATCAGATTCTACTTTCCCCCCTGAGCCTTCCGTGTGTTGTTCCAGTGAGACAAAAGAAATGATCATCCAAAACCAAAACATTACTTTTCTGAAAGTGATGTAAAGAAGTGCAGAGGTGCCAATATTTTTTGAACTCACACAATGGCTTCTGGAGCACATCCATTGTCCTCTAACAGGGACCCCCCAAACCAGCTCAAGGTGACCTCAGGCTTTTTCTAAATGTGCTCCCCCCAGTTTAGACAATACTATGCTATTTTCTGAGATGCTTTCAGTTCCACACAGGAAAGACTGACTATTTGGGGAGATTGGGTATGGCTTAACATTGTTGACATTTCTGGGTTAGTTGTAGCTGGCTGAATCGTAACATTATGACATAAAGATTATGACAAAAGGTTGATATCGAACCCTTTGTATTCAACATTTAAATGACTTAAACATAACTCACAGTAAACATGACACCTGAACAGTTAAACTAGAGAGCAAACCTTCAAAAAAACACTTTCTTATCTATGAGTTTGTTTCTTCTAACCAGCCAACTGAGCAGGTACGGACTGAGTATGTTGGTGCCTGATTAGGTACTGACAGGAAAAAATGCAAGTGTTAGAAATGACCCATGTTTCATCCATGTCTGATCTCCCCCCGTCAAAAAGTTCTTTCACTTCTTTATACCACAAAATAAACATCACAGTCAGTTTTTAACAGCTTCTAAATGAAGTTCTTCAATCTTTCCAACAAAACAGAACCTGAATGCAGCAAACAGCCAATTGAAATCTCAGATGTCAGAGCGTCACATTAGTCCCTGAACGCAACACCGGTGCACTCTGGAGAGGCTCCCCGCTCCCCGAGCCGACAGTTGAGAGGGACCTGGGAGCTCAGCAGCAGGTTGAACTCTCTCCTCACTCATCTCCTTCTTTGCTCTGACAGATGCTGAAACAGTGGAAACGTGTAAATCTCTTTAATAGTAACTAATGGACTAAACCTGTGGGTCAGTGGAGTGTGGATTTTTAGGTGGTGTTCAGGTCAAACAGAGCGTCAGGTAGACTTCTAAGTGAAATTGTGAACCCCACTGAAAGGACTGCTCATCTGGATAAAACACTCTCCGGTGCAGCATCAGCAGAGGCTGAAGTTGGACCCTGGCTCTACAGGATGTTCTCCTCCGCTCTCCTCCTCGCAGCGCTCTGCGTCTTTTTGCGCCTGGACGCTTTCACTGACGCCTGTCAGCTGCCGTCTGAGTGGCGGCCGCTGAGTGAGGGCTGCCGGGCGGAGCTGGCGGAGATCATCATCTACGCCCGGGTCTTAGCGATCCACCGGGAACCGATGGGCGTCGGGGCGGGCAGCCTGTACAACTCGCTGCCTCTCGGGTTCGGATATGGGTACGAGGGCGCGGAGGAAGGGCTGCTGTACTCGGCAGAGGTGGAGCTGCTGTGCGATCAGGCTTGGGGCAGCATGCTGGAGGTTCCCTCTGGATCCAGGCTCAACCTGACCGGGCTGGGTTACCTGTCCTGCCAGTCCCACACCGTGATGGAGAACTACTCCTACTTCTTCTTCCTCAGGTGAGCTGCAACCTCTGGACATTTCAACTCCAACAGATAGGCCACTGTTTTATCTCTAAACTGCTGTGAGCACTATAGCTATGAGATTTTTAAAAATGCTGGCTTTAATCTGTGTAGCGAGAGTACGTAAGAATTTTGATTCTTTAGGACAGAGCTGACTTTCTGAAAAGTCAGAATTATTTAATCCCAGGTTTATTAAAGCCAGAGTTCAGACTTTTTCCTCACAGTTCTGGGATTTAAAGGTGGAGCGGAAGTTTTTGCTCAAATATAAACGCTAGACTTATACAAATGAAATCCGGCTTAATCATCACCTGTTGGCTTCTAGTCCTGTGTGGTGGTACCTGTGTCTGCAGAGCCCCCTCCCTCCGCCTGTATTTTGGTCTTTTGCTTTGTTTTGTTGTGCACGGGGACGTTTCTGGGTGGAGAGTCTGTGTTTTCTCTCCAGCCAATGACAGAGCAGCTGAAGTTCTGTGCAGCACGAGCAGCAGGGCTGCTAGCCCCGCTAGCTGTCCCGGATGCTAGCCAGTGCTAGCGGCGGATGGTATTCACCACGGCTGACACATGCTAGCTCGACGCTAACTTCCGCTAGCGGTAGCGGGTAGCAGTTGAGCCCGAGAAGAGGGGTGCAGTTTGAAAGTTTTGTTTACAAACTGCAATGAACAAACATCCAGACTCTACCTTTAAGTCAGAGTTTTGAAAAAAAAAATTAAAAAATTCAGCATTCCTCTTATAGTGCTCAACAGTTCAGAGGTAAGTGTTAGTATTGTCTGTCAAATCAAACTGCATCCTACACAACATGTTGTCAGACTGCGGTGTAACAACTCTCCAGTCTGTTAACTGTCTTGGAGCTGCAGAGTCATAAAGTGACATTACAGTTCTCAGGCTGTATGTGGAAGTGATTTTTTTTGTGCACCACATCTGTAGCTGGTTGTTATTTCTGTGCTCTTTCTTCTGATCATGTCATCTGCAGGATGGATGAGAACTACAACATCCTTCCCCATGGTGTCAACTTTCAGGATGCCATCTTCCCTGACACCAGTGAGAACAGGCGCACTTTCTCTAGCCTCTTCCAGTTCTCCAACTGCACCCAGGGGAGCCAGCCCTTCCACACCTTCAGCCCTGAGTGGGACTCTCAGGAGGACAGCAGGGTAGGGACTCCAACACACACACACACATCTGTCTCCTTATTGTATTTTAAGAAGAAGAGGAACTGTTCTTCTACCATGCAGCATGATTGGATAGGTGGTTGTCATAGTAACACTCTTTGCTCCCTGAAAACAAAACTGACTCTGACAGGTTGGCCTGATTCCCACCCTCTTGTACAACCTCATTACATTGTTAGAGGAGTGACATCTCCTTCTTAAAGTCTTCCAAGCTTTTTTTTAAAAAAGTATTTGCATAGGATGTAAACAAGCCCATTGCCATCTGGTTACCATGGAGATAACAGATTAATGCTCCTCTGAACAGCAGGGTGCAGGGAGCTGGAGGCGGGAAGTTGGGAGTTGAGGGGGCTAGTTAAAAAGTGAATGTGAGTTCAGTGTGTGTTGGAAGACAGCAGAGCAAGGTCTTAATATGTGTGTGTGTGTGTGTCGTGTGTGTGTGTGTGTGTGTGTGTGTGTGTGTGTGTGTGCGCGCCCACACTTGTGTGGACACCTAATCCTGAGTTGAGTTGTGACTTTGCTGACAGGAATGTGGTGAGGATCAGTAGAATCACTGTAAGTACTGTGTAACTACCCTCAGGCACAGTGCAGACCTAAACACACACACACACACACAAACTTATTGCGTCACTGTTGTGATTTCCAAAAGGATAACAGATACAAGAACACACACATGCACTTAAAAACTGATATGAGTACATGTTTTCGGTCCAGCGTGATCATGTGATCAGTGTTTGGAGCAAAAGCAATCAGAGAGTGGTCGAGGTCCAGCAGTCGAGTCCTCAGGCAGACAGGATGCTGGCTGTCAAGGGGTCAAAGGACAAATATCAGAGATCTACATCTTTGACCGGCAGCAGTTTGAAAGTGTGTCGGTGTTCAGTTTCGATCCAGACCAGCTGACCTGGAGCAGAGATAAGCCGTGAACCCTGTCAACATAGATTTTATTACTACACCTCCTCTGGCTGATATGAGCAGGTTGCAGTCACACACAGTAAGGTGGCTGGAGAGAAACTGACAAGGCTGCACCTTCATGTTGAACAGAGTTTGATTTGTTGGCCAGTTTCAAAGCAGTTTCCCAAAGTTTTTTTTAAACATGGTCATCTAGTGTTAAATCCAGATGGATGTTCTGATGGATGTAGCTTTCCACAGATGGCTCAAAGGTTTCAGAAGAGCAGTTTTGAAGTGAGCTGCTCCACATTTGCCATCTTGGCAGTGTATGACTCCGCCCCCTAACCTCCAACTAAGTTCTATGACCATTTTCTTGTCAATTGTGGTGGTCAGTGCTGGTCTCAACTGCTGCCTGTGCTGTGCGTGCGAGAGCTTATAACACAAGACCAAATGTGGCTAAGGCGCTTTGCCTTAAAACCTCCACCTTTAAGTCTGTCTTTTGCAATGTGTTCATTGCACATATTCTCAGTGTGACATTGCCGAAAACACCATTAGCATAGTTAGCATCTTTTAATTGTTTAGTTTGTTTACTAGGCTGTAAGCTGCAGTGGCTAACACAGTGCTCGCGGTTGTGCTAATGCTAACACTTTTGTTTTGTCAACCTGACTCTGAAGTGAGCGAACAGTTAGTCAAATGAATCTGAAGAAGCTGAAATGCGAAACACACTGTTCGCTCAGTTCGCTCAACAAAACTTCAGTAAGTGTAATTTCAGTGTGCGGTGGTTTATTTTTGATTTTTGACTCTTGAATCTGTCTGATGATGTGAGACTTGTGTCCAGAGTCTCCACTTGACTTGGGCCAAAAGCCTTCATTATGACTATTACAGCCATTCAAAACATAACATTGCCTTTAATCACACCAAGTTGACACTATAACAGTAGTTGGGTTTACATGGAGCCAAATATTCCAGTTAGAATCGGTTTAGATGTCCAAACCGAATCAAAATGTTTGATATAAACAGCTCAATCGGAACAGACATGTATCATGTAAACAGTGAAACGTATGTTGTCTGGTTGCGTTCTTTCTGAACATGCTCTGTGTCTATGTAAATGCGTAGTGATGTTTCTTCACTTGCAGATACAGCTGAGAGTTTGTTTATGCTACAAACTTGGAAAACAAGAAATAATGAACTCATTAAAAAAGTCCATGAAAAACTGAATGAAGGCGGGATAGACTGGTGTCAAAACAATGACAACTACCCTGCCGATCAGATGATGGATCTCCATCTTTGAACAGTCATGTGATGTTTTGATTAATCTGTGCATGTCACACGGCTGAAAAACGTCTGTTCTGAGTAAATGCAGTGGCACATGTAAACACCAGATCAGAATAGATCATGTCACATGTATACAGTTGACATGAAATCTTCATTCATACAGAAATCGCCACCTGTGCTTCAGTAACATTTCCTGCAGCAGTGCTGTAACTGGCTGATGTGACAGATCCTGCTTTACTAAGCCTGATGTTGCATGTTGTTCCTGACTGACTGAACAGTTTCACTTAGTTTACATAGATGCCCATTGTTCCCAGTTTATGGTTTGTGTCACTGTCGACAGTGCAAACTGAAGAGTTAAAGGTGCAGGAGTTGCAGTGGAATGGGGGCTTTTGTGCCACAGGCCTCTTGGCAATGAGTTCAGAGGTCAGCAGGACAGGTTAAATTGCACTGCTCATTTAGGGGACAAGCAACTGCATGCACTGGCGGCAACCTTCAGGGAAGAGACGTCAAACAGGTGTTTCTCTCTGCAAATTTACGGAGGGACAACCTCCCCTCTCTCGCTTTGACTCTGTTTGGTTTGGACTATGAATTCAATAAGAAAAACAAGATCCTATTTCTAACTTTATCATCTTGAACTCTTGAGTCTTGGATGTTGAAAGCCTCTCTGTGGTCGTGTCACTCTGAGTTCTTTGGCAATTGGAAACATCTTTCAGCTGGTCTTAAAAAAAAAACCTGAACATTCTTTAAAAGTGGAGCTGGGAGATGATTTGCTTTTGGTTTCAGCCTCGTGGGAACCAGATGCCCCTCCAGAAGGACAGACAAGAGACTTCCTCCACTTTCCTGCCAAAACCCTCAATTAGCTTTTGTTCAGAGCCTCCTCCTATCAGCAGCCTGCTGAGCAGTCTTACCCTGAGCCCGAGGTGGAGGCTCCTGGAAGTGCACTCTTCATCTCGTTAATACAGATTTCTCTTAAACTGGGATCCCACATGTGTTTGCAAACTTCTCTGTGAGAGAGGTCACAATAAGATAGAGGTGTGCAAGTGTGTGATCTTACTCTTTCTCTGTCCGTCTTTTGCTCTTTTTATCACTTCATCTCTCACTTTTGTCACTCTAAACACACGCTTAGGAGGTAGAAGAGAAATCCTGGCTTGTCTCTTTGACGTCAGTAAGACACTGCTTGTGTGTGTGTGTGTGTGTGTGGGGGGGGGGTAGTCGGAGTCATGCTGAGCCTCTATATAAAGACAGAATGAAATCTTAAACTTGGATAAATAAATGAGCTGTCAGGTCAAACTGGACACACACACACACACACACACACACACACACTTTCTCCTCATTCTTTTGCTCTCAGTCAAAGGGTTTTCTAATGAAATCAGATGCAGGTGCTGCTGATGTCTGGGTGAAACACACTGTTCCAAAGCCTTTGTCAGTGGTGTGACACTGGACGAACATCCAGAGTTTGTCTTGTAGTAAATTGCCAGAGTTATTGTCTGAATATCAATCTTGATCTTAAGAAAACACATGCAAAGAGAAAAACCCACAAATAACCTAAGAAAATAGAATAGAATGGCATTGACTCCTTTAATTGTCATTGCACACAAGATACAAGAACATTTTGGTGCATTCCAAAACAACACAACATACATACAGTACAAATAGATCATGAAATTATACTCTGTAAATCTACAAATGTAATGCATCAAGTTAGAAGTAATAAATATGTGCAATAAAATATTGCACTGACAGTAAAACAAATATTCATAGTAGAAGTAGTTTATAAAATTAAAGGGTAGCAGGTCCAGGGAGATGGATGTGATGGAGAATGGATGAGTGTGTGTGTGTGTCTGTGTGTGTAAATTCAGCGTAGTTATTGGGAAGAAACTGTCCTCGAGTGTGTTGTTGATGCTCCTGTAGCGCCTAAAATCCTCATCAATGTGTCAATACATGAGCTGCAAATGCTCACAATAGAAATCATGTATTTCCAGGGGAAAAGGGATGAACCAGGCTGGGACACACTTGTTTACTGTGCCTTTCAAAGTTACAAGTATTCAAGATCAATAATGGTCATTTTACCACACTGGTCTAGGAACCAGTTTGAAGCCACTGAGACTCAACCAGAGCAGTAAAGTTCATAGAGCTGGTGAGGCAATGAGATGAATAATCATCTGTAGATTTAAGCAGCTCCGTATTACACAGTCACCTCAGAGGATGCTGAATATTTGATGACCACTCCCTGTTAATTCTAACTTCTTGCAGCGTCTTCAGACAAAGCCAGCGCTGTTTCCTGTTACTGCCTTTAAATCTTAACGTCCCCGAAATTGAGGACACTGTAAATGCCAGAGTGTCCTCTAAACACTGTTTATACAGATGATGCTAAACAGCAGGTAGGTAACACCCAGATGTTTTGACAGGTGGTGTGCGTTTGTATGTGTGTGTATGTTGCGGACATCCTACTGCGAGTCTTCCTCTGACAAAGAGTTCAAACTCAGCAAAAAAGCCTGATGTTATATCATCAGGATGTGACTTAAATCAAAGTGAAAGAAAAGAGAAACACTTTGCAGAGGTTTATCTTCCCTTCTCCTTCACTGAGACTAAAAACGTCTCTTTTATTTTTACACATTTCAGGCAAGGCAAGGCAATTTTATTTGTATAGCCCGTCTTTACAAACAGTTTGTCTCAAAGGGCTTTACACAGCATTATGACAACATCCTCTGACCTTAGACCCTCACATCGACTGAGGAAAAACTCCCAAGAAAACCCTTTAACAGGGAAAAATGGAGAAACCTCAGGGTGAGCAACAGAAGAGGGATCCCTCACCCAGGACGGGCAGACGTGCAATAGATGTTGTATACAGATGAGAAAACAGTTTACAACATGGAATATAGAAAACATGGAAATGGAATCAGTCAGTTAACGAAGAATGATGAGGGAAGCTCCTGGTGGGCAGGGAGGGAAGGCTAGCTTAATGGGACTACCGGACGGCAGACTGGGTCGTGAGCAGGGAGTGCAGGCCGGTTTAACAGCAGGAGAAAGGAGGTGATGGAGGCCCCATATAATACAAAACAAGATGTCTGTGTCAGCTCTAAGTTCTGTATTATGGATCAAAGTCTCAGTCCACCAAGAAATGCACACAGCAGCCATGTCTTATTTGTCGTATTTGTTGTATTTGTCGTATTTGCATCGCTGTCAGTATCCTTGTGTAACAAAACATTCCTGTTGCCTAGCAGCGTTGAAGTCCATAGCTGACGGGCAGACCGAGAGTCGGAGGAGAAAAAGACTGTGGAACTGTGTAACTGTCTATTTTGACAATATAATATCATTAAAAAACATAGCCTTACCTTAACCTAATCAGCTTAAATGGGTTGACCAAATTGAACAGTTTTCCTTCTTTTCCTTCTTCCTTAAACCAGGCCAGACCCCTGTACTGCAGGAGAAATTTAAATGTCCCCGTGCTCGACCAATTTTTTAATGAGCAGGACACACAGCCCGACTTTCGGCTGAGCAGGGAGGCCCTGGCAGTGCTGCTGGACCTGCTGCAACAGGAGCGCAGGCAGGGATGGGGTGCCACAGTTGAGACACTGGTGTTCCTATTCTGGCTGGCAAGTGGAGAGATGCACTGACAGAGGACCCCAGGGTCTCTGTTTGTGGCAACCCATCCTGGTCCAGCAGCAGCCGCACCCGGGCCTCCCTGCTCAGCTGAATAATGGCTGTAAATAAAATGTAAATAGTTCTAGTAAATAACAAACACTGTATTTAACATTTGATCTACTTGATTCTATTTCTTTGCAAGTAACTCCAGAATGCTAAAAAGTCGGTCCATTCTCTCCCTGCTCCCACTCTCCTCTCCTCTGCCTCTCTCTGCCACTTCATGTCTTCTTTCATTAACTTCAATAACTCATCCTCTCTTCCTCTCTTTCTCTTTCTCTCTTGCTGGTGGTCCTCCTCCTCCTCCTCCTCCTCCTCCTCCTCCTCCTTCTCCTGGTGCACTTGTCCCTGGTTTGTCATCAGGGATGGAGGCAATTAGGACAGGGGGTGTGGTGGAGTGCCTCTGCCCCAACACCTCATCCATCTGTACAAACCAGGGCCAAGTGGCAGCAGTGGGTTTCCCACTCACACCCTCTCCTGACCCTGGACGCTTGCAATCCTGAGGCAAAGGAAATCAATCACAGTATTTAACAACAACGGCAGCAGCAAAAATAATTTCAGCAAAGCATCAGAATCAGCTTTATTGACTAAGCGTGTTCACATATACACTTAAGCCCAAAATTATTCATACCCCTGTCAAATACAAGGGATTTCTTCATTTTTTCACTCACAAATTAGTATTTCACCTCAGTTTTTACTTAAATAGGACACAAAAGAAAGGCTGAAGCCATAACCGATTTGTGTTTAGATAGAATGTGTAAATAAACATCTTTAACAGGGTGGAAACAAAAAATCACACTTTCCAAAATGATTCATACCCTGTCTCAGTAATCAGTTGCATACCCCTTATTTTTTATTACAGCCTCCAAACGATTTTTATAATTGCTCACGAGCTTCTTGCAAGTATCGGCAGGAATTCTGGACCATTCCTCCTTTGCAAATGTTTCCAGATCTTTGAGGTTAGAGGGTTTCCGTGCTGTCACTCGTTTCTTGAGCTCCATCCATAGGTTTTTGATGGGGTTTAAATCAGGACTCTGACTTGGCCACTTCATAACGTTAATATCACTGTCCTGGAACCATTTCTTCACCACCTTGGCTGTATGCTTCGGATCATTGTCCTGCTGATAGGTCCAATACTCCCCCAGGTTCAGGTTCTCTGCTGCCTGCTTGAGGATTTCTTCAAGAATCTTGATGTACTGCTCTTTCCTCATGATTCCTTCCACTTTAACCAAGTTGCCAGGCAGTAATGTGAAGTACTGGTGTAGTGGGTGTGTTTGGTCTTGTATTATAGTGAGTAATATTATACTGAGTGAGACTGACGATGTTGTCGATGGTTGGATGTTGATGTATGTGAGAATCAGACACCATTTCTTTTGTTTTATTAAGATTCAGGTGAAGATGATTTTGTTTGCACCACTGGTTAAACTGCAGGATTGAGTGGTGATATTCCTGGAGCGAGTGGTTGTAAGGGAGAAGGCCCAGAAGTGCGGTGTCGTCTGCATACTTGAGGAAAGTTATGGTGGGTGAGAGGCTGGTACAGTCATTTGCATATAAGATTAAAGAAAAGGGTTACTCGGAAAACAGTCAGCCAATCAGAAAAGAGGCTCAGAGCTTCCTCTTCCATGTGCACATTGACTGTTCAGATTGTTAGCTTAATCAAGGGAAATTGAGAAATGGACTTGGATTATATTAATAGTCAAACTGCATACACTGCAGCATGGTGGCATATCATGTCAAACAATAACACAGTGCATCAACAACCAGGTTCAGCCTGGGCTAGTCTGAGTGAGTTATAATAGACGAGTTGAGATTAGAGACCTAAAATTCTTTCTGACCACACAGAGGAGCAGTGTCTGTCTGATGTGTTTACACCTGTGTTAGTGGTGTCACCATCCCTTCACCTGACAGGTGTGTGCTCACAAAGTACTGATTACACAGCATGAATGCCATACACATGAATCTCAGGCTGCTCACAATAATGGTCCCTTTAAAAAAGTCTGACTTTGAAAAAAGTCAAAGGACATTTATGAGATACAGAACTTGGTCATGGACCAGACAATATCTGCCAGTATCTGCTGTGACCTCCATCTGCTGCACGGGCTGAGGCAAGGAGTTGGTCATGTTGTTCATTGTTGGCCGGCTGCTCTGCAGTGTTTGTGTGAAGCTGTTGATGTTGGCAGGAAGCTGAGCACACTGTTGTTCATGCAGATCCAGATCATCCCAAACATAATCAGTGGGTGATGTGGTGGAGAACACAGGTCACAGAAGGACCAGGATGGTTGAAGCTTCATGAGAGGTACATGAGAAGATAACAGTTGTAACTATCATGTAAACACTTTTAAGAACTTTTTGGCTCATTAACATTTTATGAGGATGCTCTGTCTGCTGTGTGTGTGCAAGTGTGTGTATTTTGTGTTTATAGAAGGACTTGATATTTCATTTCAAGCTGTGTCCAAAATGGGATTAAAAACAGAACAGTTCAGTATATTTCATCCTTTCAAAATAAAACGAACCTTTGGTTGACACAGCTGGTGCACAACTATAACATATATAATATGATGCCACTTTCTCGGTCACACAGCTGACCTGAGGTAGTTCACAACAATACAGTGCAATCCATAGGTGCACACAGTGGGAATACTGTAGTTGAGTGGTTGACTGTGCTTGTTCCTCTGGTAAAATACAAGTGTACACACACACATTGTACAAACTGTGAGAGCATCCACCCCTTTGAACCTGCTGGTTCACATGGCCTCTGCTCTAATAATAAGCTGGTGAGTTTGGGACCGCTGCAACATCAATGTGTGTGACCCTGCATTGTTAGAGAATGAGATGGCTGACACACACAGACTCCACACACACTTCGCGTGTGTTTTGAAGGCTGTCTCTGTATCCTCCCTCCTTCCAAGTATGATAACAAGATAGGAACAGCAGAGTGGCTGCTGGGAAAACCACATCACCAGTGCTTCCACGCTACACAACCAGCTGACAAGATGGCACCTGCTGCTTTACAACACTTTGTTTAGCTTGTTAAAAAACAACACCCCCCCCCCCCCCCCCCCCGTGTGTTAACTCACTGCATACTTTCTTTTCACTGCAGCTGCTGTGCTCCTCGGTCCAGGCAGCTCTGTTCGAGGAGGAGGAGCGAAGCCGCAGGCTGCAGGAGCGCCTGGCCGCAGCGGAGCGGAGGAACCGGCAGCTGAAGCAGCGCGTCCGCAAGGTGAAGCGCTCTTTGAGGAACGCCCGCAAGGCGACGCGCAGGGCTGAGCAGATGCTGCAGGACCTGCAGGAGAGGCTGAAGGCCACCCAGCGGAGAGAGGGCCATCACTTGAACGCTATCACACAGGGGGAACCTCCACCTGGACGTTACTCCAGCACAGCAATGAGCCAGAAAATGCAGCTTTAACCAACCTTAACTATGTAGCTAACCTGCCACCCACATGGACTGGTCATCGGCTGTGGTGAGACTGCTGGGCGGTCTCTGATCAAGGGACAAACAGATATCAGTTGTCACATATGAGTAAACACACTTTAAATGTAATAATCTGCATAATTTGAATGTATGTAAAGTACTCTCTGTCTTTTATATCTCTGATGACAATAACATGCGTCAGGATGTTTTTCTGATCATCTGACATGAGGGAAGTTTCCTGAGACAGATTCAAACATTAATGTCCTGGATGATTCCTCTGCAGGAGGAGCAGCTCTTCAGCTCCTTCAGGCCCTGATTACGTTAGGCAGGGTTTTTCTCCAACACTTAAGTTCAACTGTGAGTAACAGCAACAGCAGGCACTTATTAAGAGTCTAAGCATTATGATCACCTGTACCTGGTCACCTTTCACAACTGTCTCATTTTCTGAATCTAAACTAAGAAAAGTTAGCCCTTTTAATTTAATTTAAAATGGTCATGTTACCTCTATCAAAATTTACTAGACCCCCTAAAACACATTGATCACTGTCATCATCTTTGCTTGAGTCTGAAAAAAATTATTGGAAAGCCTCAGAGCACTGAGGACATGACGTTTGAATGTTGTCTGGATTCACAAGGTTGCATCCAACAAAAAAATCCAGTTAAGTTGCATCATGGGAAGCATAGGATCCTGCCCTTCTGAAAGCAGTGCACCAACTTCAAAATAAACTACAGATGAATTAAAGATCACTGTTTACTTGCCTTTTAGCTCTAGTTTCCTCACCACCAAGCACCGAAGCAAACATGCTATGTATAAGTTTATCCATCAGCTGTACAGTGGATTTTTAGAGCTGATGACCACAACACAACTGTTACATTACCACATGAAAACACATTCACACAGCTGTTAGTGTGATCATGGCCTGATGGAGCTCTGATAAGAGGCCCTCCGTGTTTTGTCACCTTTCACTTCTTTAAGAGGTCAAGTCTGGATCAATGGCCTGTGTGTGAATATTTTTGTATGAATGTTTTTCTGCTTATAAAACCTTTGTTGGATGAACAACAGTGTGGCCATGACAGTGTTTTGAAGAAGGATTACCATCTTGGTCAGTGGTGGACAAAAAAACAAATAGCCACACGCCCACACACACATACACACACACATGTATACTCTAGTGGTTCAGTTAAGCTCTAAAGCATCAGACAGAGTGTAAAGAGAGGTTAAGGTCAGATGAGACACTATGTGTATATGTGCACTATCTGGGGAGAAAAGAGTGTGTGTGTGTGTGTGTGTGTGTGTGTCTGGTCCATCAAGTGACAGGAATGTGTTTGTGTGGGCAGCAGTGTTCTGAGCAGCAGGACGTCGCAGAAATATTCCTCTAATTCAGTCTAAAAAAGCAAAAGCTGTGGAGGGAGGCGCACGTCTGTCACTTCAGCAGAGCTCAGTCAGTGCAGGGGAACTAATCAGCCCAGGGCGAGAGGCAGCAGAGGTCAGGGTGGAGGTGGAGCTGGGAGCTCTGTGGAGGCCAGGGGCCAGCTGTGTAAATGATGCATACACACAAAAACAATGGATACGCAATTTCCTACACAGTGTATGTATTTATTAACATAGAATGTGTCACCTCATATGTCCCTTTAACCATGTGTACATTTACATACTGATGATCCCAGCTGCAGTGAAGATACAGAACAACCAGAGACATAATTTAACAAATGAAACTTCACAGGACTTTATCCTTGGCCAATCAACGCTCTTATGCAAGTGATCCCCCATTCTCTTTCCCTGGTTCATGTCAAAGCTTCTCTGTCCTATCCAAACAAAGACAACATGCCCTAAAATAATGAAATGATCTGTTTGTAGCTAATGGTAGGACAGTGGTGAGGTGAGGTTATGGAGGTAACTTCAGGTTTAAACTGTTGGAAATTCACTCATTACCCACTGATCTCCTATCCACTCTGGTTAACTTCAGAGGATCAGATCAAAACCTATCAACAGCCAAACTACTGACCAATCAGATGACTGCGATATCGCAGTAGCCCTACAGTAGTCCTTGTCCCAACAAGGACAAGAGTTTATTCTCAAGAGAGACCTGTGTACAGACGTACAATAAGTTACAGACAGATGTATTCATCAGTCCCATGGAAACAGACCAGCAAACTGAAAACAGGAACACACGTCCAAAGATGTTTTTTTTTTTTTTTTTTACATTGTCCTTAAAATGAGTTTAAACTTTCTGGTTTGAAATCACAGCACCAAGTAACAGAATGACTATTATAGCTTCATTTGAACTGAGCGCAGGTTCTTTAATCTGACAGGATCCTAATCTCTTTACTCTCCTCTTCATCACAGCAGCTCAGAGTAACATAAAGAGACTCTGTGACCAGAGCTGGAAATGAACACTACAGCTCTGGGCCTGTAATCACACACCATCTCATGGCTAAAAAGAGCTCCTCACCTAATGTTTTAGGAGGAAATAATGATCTTTGGGTCTCCACATTTTTCTGAATTCATAAAGACACTCAGTGCTCGAAGTAGTGAGAGAGTTTCATGGCAGTTTGTGTAGGACACAGTAATGTCTCCTCCAACTGAACCAAGTGCAGATTTGAAGTGTTTAGCATTTTTGCAGATGATCTATTCACCAACCAATACACCCCACGGTTCATATGATTTCCTTCAACTGCAGCTTCATGGACCATCTGCCCAATGTGGTTCGATTCCTGGCTCCTCCAGTCCACATGTGGAAGTGTCCCTGGGCAAGACTCTGAACCCACGCTTGCCCTACGATCTGTCATCAGGTCTGCCAATAATAATAATGCAGGTGCATTCACCATCAGCCTCTCCATATGAATCCAAAGGTTAGTGGAGGTCATTGTTGGTTTTGATAACAGTGCTGTAAAATGATTTAAGGCAGCACACAGCTTGGTTCAGGCTTTAGTGGCAGCACAGGGAAACATCACATCACATCACCCCCTGGTGTTTGCTTTCAGAACTGTCTGTCCTGATGATACGGATCCTCTTTGTTCACTTCACATCCCACAGCTCCCACAGCCACAGCATTATCTCAGTGCCTCAGATGAACCGCCTGTAATCAGGGTTATTGAACACACAGACCGCTCAGTCTGTGTTCTGCAAAGGAGCGCTCGACAGCTGACATGAACAAGCTGTGTTTACATCTGTGTGTGAGCATGATGCTGAATGTGTGCATGCTATAAGTGTCAAAGGATGTGAAATGTTTTTACAACCTAGTGTATGTGCGTGTGTGTGTGTGTGCGTGCGTGTGCGTGCGTGTGCGTGCGTGTGCGTGCGGAGAGCAGAATCTCCAGCTGAGACAGAGGAAGAGATGACACGAACCGCAGGAAGCTCCACAAGGCTGAACTCTGCTAATAAAGCTCCAACATTAAGACATCTGATCTGGGATGAGTGAGTTCAGAGCTCCAGGCTGATGCTGCTCAGCAGGGAAAACTCAACATTATCTCAGTTGCAGAGCTGACGTCCAAAATGAGAACATGTTTGAACATGAGTGATGTGTGTCAGCTTGTTAACAGAGGTGGTCAGAAGCAGCAGGCAGCCTGCAACTCCACACAAATCAGCTGCAGACATGGAGAACAGCTGAGGCTTATGGAAGCTCTAGTCACCCTGTGTATCAGAAGAATAGTGGATGCAAAGATGGCGTCCTTTCACTTGATAGAAATTTGCTTTCTGGGCACATGTTTTCGAACTCTAACACTAGATTGTTTTTGACCTAATCAGCTCGTGTGTGTCAAACTGATGAAGGTGTTTTCTGCATTTGCAGCAAGTTTGTGTATTTTTGTGCAGTTTGTGCAGTAGCGCACTGAGCTCTCAGGGCCACCGTAGGTGTGTAAGCAAGCGGAGGAACCGTTCAGACTGAACATATTTTAATGTCTGGACGAGACATCTGGAGACAATGTGTTTTAAATGCTTTAACCCTCGAAATATATCCAAACGTGTGTTGTTAAAGAAACATGTGGCTAAAATGCAACATCTGTCTTGTGTCTGCTAAACATCTACCAAACAGAATATATACACACATATAGTGTGTGTTAGTCATGTCTATTATCTTCTGTATATTCATGAATATTCTCACAATACTAATAAACTCTGTTTTATTTTGCAGACAAATACACACAAATGCACACACACACAGACACACACACACAGAAAGAGAAGTGTGAGGAGTGTTACGATCATTTGGAATTTATTCCAGGAGAAAAGACAAACAAAACACAATCAGTCGCTCTGGCCTGTGTTGTCATGGTTACTCTGATATGTGCACATGATTGTCGAAGGCATCGGATATACAAGCCCCATTAACAGAAAGTCATAACCATCATCATCATCATCATCATCACAGCACAGTAAGTGCAGCAGGCAGTGCCCGCTCTGACACATGAGGGTGTCGTCGACGTGACGACGGTGCACAAGATGGGAGTTTGTTGTGGTCACATGCAGAGAGTAAATACAGCCGGCTGAGTGAGCGGGCTCTGGACGAGGACAAGCACAGGCAGACATCAGGTCCCAGGGAGCAGCACGTCGAGTCTGAGCACTGCTAACAGACCTCAGAGGCACAGCAGACAGCTACCTTCACATTAACAACGCAGCTGCAAGCAGTGCACATTCACTGAGGCTGAGCACAATCCAGCTGCTTCTTCAAATCATTAAAGTCAATGACTGATTTTATGACTCCAAGCTTCACAAGGGAGAAAACATTTGAATATAAGGAACTTCCTTGTCTCAGTCAAACTAGCAGGTTTCCCTGGGTTTTAATGTGTAGAACTGGAAATAAACTCTCCCAACACACAGGTGACCTACACTTTAGTCCTGCGCCTGAATGTCTCAGAGCTGTCGCGTCACTAAAGTACTGCATGCTTCAAATGGGCTCAAACTGGTGTAAACACACCATTAGTCCCTTTGGATCCCTTGATGAAAATAGAATCGTTGTATGATTTGAACTTAGCCAGAAAGCTTGAGTTAGCTTTAAGATAACTGCCTAGCTCACTTTCAAACACACATAACAAAACCACTTTCAGGGTCATGAACTGATGAAAAAGTTGTTTTCAGTTTGAGTTCTGTGTGTGTTTCCTAAGAACCCAGGAGCAGTGCTAACCCAGACATTAAATGGTGCTCAGAACGTTTACGGTGAATGATCAAAGTCAACCAGTAAACTCCATGGCAGTCAGAAATGACATGGCAAAACAGAACCACTTAATCAACAACCTATCTTTCAATATTGAAATACTGATCAGTATTGTCTGCTGCTACAGTTAAAGGAGGATTCAGCAACAACCACCACATCAAGTGTCAGTCACTGATTCACTTTCAGTTTGGTTTCAATGTCAGGACTCAACCTATATTCTGTGTTTCTGTATGACGTCATTTAAACGTTTCAATCTGATGTTCGTCTCTGGAGCTATGAAGCTACTTCACTGTAGCATCAACAGTCACAACTTAACCAAACTCAACTTGTACATGACTGCTACAAAACCACTCAAGCATAAATACGTTTTCCACAGTTGTTGCCAGTAGTTACAGATGAGTGAATTACTGTCATTACTCTCATATTATTCAGCAGCTGCAGCAGGTTGAACTGAACATAGTACCTCCTGACACATAATGGCAGTTTGCACCAATTACAGTGTTTCTGCCTGTGGCAAAGCTCCTCTGTCTACTCCAGGTCAGGGAGATTCTAGACAGGCATTTTCAAAACTCTCTGATGATCTTATGAACCTGATCCTGATTTGTGTTTGTATGGGACTGTATGTGTTGTATTCTAGGATTGTTCCTAAGGAAAACGCAGACTGCTTTTTCCTCTCCTCCAGTGATATTCAACGAATCACACCTGAAGAAGAGATGCTCTCTGCCTCTGAGAGCTGTTAGTAGAGTTCAGACCAATCCACACTGAGTGACCTCAGCTGTTTGTGGACTCTGGTGTCTCGGCCCGTGTTGGTCTTTACATAATACAGAGATAGTAACATCATACAAGGGCATTATAAGATTATGCACACACTCGTGGTTGAAGTTGAACTCTTGAAGCACTTTTTTTTTCAACATGCTTGTGTTTTCATCTTTTGTGACGACGCACTGTCAGCAGTGTCTTTGTGTTATAAAAAAAAAAAAAAAGAGAAAGTCTCAGAGGAGTGTGAGCTCACGGGCTGATGAGCGGGGACGAGGGCAAGGGCCTTGTCGTCGCCACGGCGCCCGTTGTCATGTGTTTTCTGAGTCGGTCACAGCTTTGGATTTCTTCCTTTAGAATGGCAAAAACATAGGCCTGAGTTCAGTAAATGATGCTGTCACTTCCAGCTGGTGAAGCCGCTGAAGTGGCGCTGAACACTGATGACTGTGCAGCTCTGCCGTCACAGTGCTGGACAGTAGAAAAGCAAACTGCAGTGGGGAGTAAAGGGTAAGCTTTTTTTTTTTTTTTTTTGTTTTTACAATATTTTTACGTTAAACATTCCATAGAGGATACAATCACCTTACCTCCACACTCACTCTCTCATTCATTCACTCACACATGCCCGAAAAGCAAAAACATTCGTGTATATTATCTTGAAAATGATCATTCATATTCACAATCTATTTACAATAGCATCTTAGACATGGAGAGATTCATTCAAAAACATTACTTTTCCCTTCAGCAAACAGAACACAGTGGATGTAGAACCACAGAGAACCCTCTGCCTGCCTCACAGCACATCTGTAAACCAAACAACATCATATTTACAGTCTTCATTAGTACAGGTGCCAGAGAGAAACCTGGTAAAGCGTCTTTACAACGTAGCTCATTAAATAATTAGAACAATGATAGTGATTAATCATGATTGAAATCGTACAGGATCTGGCAGGAGGTGGTGCCTTCCACTCATCTACAGCTGCTGATGTTTCCTTGTTCCACTTCCAACAATAAACACTCAGGATGGTAAAAAAATGCATAGCAGTAAATGGGTACGTGTACATATGGTTACAGTGAGTAATCAGATTAAGGTGATCGTTGGAATTAAGCCCTTACATGGTTAAAAGTTCCCCTCGTGACACGTGGATAATAGAGACAAAAAACAGAGAACAAGACCCCACAGTAAAAAAGTGGAAGAGGAAAAGCAGGTCTCTGAAGCTGACCGGCGTTGATGTGGAGGGTGGAGGGGGGGTGGACTTCAGTAACAAGCACTAAAAGTTACGTTTTCTCTTTAACTACAGAGACATGCACATTTAAAAACCACAATAAACCAGGTACAATGGCTTTTGCTCACACCCCCGCTGTCAGATTTACTAACTACTCTCTAAAGTGACTGGAGTTGCTTGGACTACATGAATAAACTGCAGCCTAAAGGCTCTGAAGATCTGTTGTCAGTCTCCATGATGACTGCTCTGACGAGGACAGAGATGTTTCTGACAGCTAGCAAGTTTGTTGTGAGTGGTTGGTTGTACAAACTTTATTTAAAAGGCCCAAAGAGCATACAGACCTGTTGACCTGACCATGTTGTGTTCAAGTTAATTGCATGGCATCCTTTAAATTAGTGATGCTAATGTTACTGACTGGTTTGTAAGTTGTCAGGTAACACTGTTTTGTGTGCTATGGCACTCTCAGTAACACTTCGAGAGAACTAATTCAAATTTGGTACAAACTTTTACTGAATTCAAAGATGAACTGATTATATTTCTGTGGTTAAGGGTCAAAGGTCAGCGTGACCTCACAGAGCTCGGTTTTGGCCTGAACATAGAGGTGAACAGGGTGTCTCATGACCTCTTCAAAGGAATGCCTTTACATTTGGCACAAATGTCCACATGGACTTGAGGAAGGTCTGATTTGACTTTAGTGGTCGAAGGTCAAAGGTCAGTGAGGTCTCACAGAAACACTTGTTAGCTACAACTCAAGACTTCAAACAGCAGTTTGGACCAAACATGACTCTGGGCCTGAAACTAAGCTCTTCAAGTCCCAATGGCAAAAAACAGTTTACACTGATGAGCTCTCTCTCTCTTCTCCTAAACAAAGCATTCTCATTGGTTGACTCCGACTCTCTGATGACCTCACTGCTGCAGATAAATCCCATTAGTCCCAGTCTAGGTCTGGACCATGTGGTCAATACAGAAAACTGAGGCCATAGTTGAAAACTGTTGATAAACCACTACTTCAGTGGAAGGTAGCTAAATGCTGCTAGATGACATAACATGCTAATTAGCTTAATAATGTCACTGCATTGTCAAGTGTCAGCCGGTTCGGACCCGAAGTAAAAAGGGCCAAAAACGTCTTGCTGACTTTTAGTCTCCTGCATGGGCTGGTTGATACATATCCCATAATGCAACTCAAAGTTTCAGTAACTCTCCCTACCTCCTTACTGCTTCCTCTGAAAATAGTCCCACATAAATGCATTCATCTTAGAGCTGCTTCAGAGAATTAAATAACCATACAACATAGGTGTGGCACGTTTTAAATACTTATGCCTTCAATAGGAGTCCGTGTGTTGAAAGCACACAGGTGGGAAAGTTGGACTTGATTTGACCTTGGGATTTGTCATCAATAATAAAAAATATATGGAGAGAATTGTTTCAGTGATAAAAGCTGGAGACGTAAACCTAAGGTAACATGGGGAAAGAGCAGAACATCTGGATCACTGTGGTGCTCCTGCCAGGGCAGCATGAGGAGGTCTGTTTTAGTCAGTCAGCTTAGAGCCTTCACACACAAAACAACACAGCCGGCCAAAAGTGAATTCCAAAGAGTTTGGGTGAGCGTTGATTCACTGTTATTGTTTTTATCTTAATTTGACTCAACTTGCGGTCTCACACTCAGCCAGTTAACAGATTCAACAAGCACTGTGACTAACCTGCAGATACTTTCACTGGCTCTGTGGAGACAGTACAAGAGGGATGGCAACAGATCTACAGTCTTCTTCTCTCCAGATGAATTTGCAGCTGGAGTTCAAGCCCTTAGTTTTACTTCAGTGTCTTGAACAACTTCAGATCTGATTGGTTCTGTTCTAATTCATCTGGTTCTCCACAATGATTAAAATCTTCCTTCCTCGCTCTGGTCTTTGGCTACAATTCACAATAAAGGGATCAGTAGAACTGCATCTAATGAAGAGGTGACAATCTGATATGTGTGTGAGCACACAACTCTGTACACTTCTGCACCGTCTGTCTGAAAGGCTGTTGCCACAATTTAAGCTTACTGGGACGTCCCACTCAAGTCAAGTTCAAAATAATGATGTTTAAAAAAATCTACTTTATCACTTAAAATGAGACACTAAGCTGTACACTTGACATGTTTTCTGTTGTTACATTGTTTTCTACAGTTTGGTCAGTGGTGTTAACCAACCAGGTGTTTGGGTAACAAGCAAAACAATAAAAAGCAGAGTCTAACATTGATTAAGTTCTAAAGTCCTTGTACAGTTGTTGTACAGTCTGAAACCAGGTCCTCAATATTCAATATTCACTACAACGATGCAGCTAATCTCTTGAGTCCTAGGTCATCAACTGTTCACACCTGGACCATGACAGAAAACCCATAAGCCAGGACCTTGGTGCAGCTGCAGTTTTCCCTGAGCACGTCTGACCTGGGTGCAGCCTGGTGATGTAGTTTGAGAAGATGAGATGAGATCATGGCTTCTTTATTGAGTGGGGGTGGGGGGATGAAGACCAGCAGGCGGCAGATTCTGCACCCTGGATTCTGACTCCATGAGGGTCAAACAGACTGTGGACCCACATGGGAGGCAGTTAAACATCTCTGAGACAGCTTTGGACAGTCTTATTTTAGCTACCTTGAAACTGCACGCCGCTGCTTGTGTCTCCATGGTTTGGGAAGTCAGATGGTAAACTATCACTACTCACAGACATTCTCAACCGGAGGCAGATTTCCAGTAAATACATATCTCTATCTTCTGCTATCCTACACCTGCTGCATGCTTCATAGGAACCTGTGTATGCCCCTTAAAGGGCCAGTGTTAAAAAAGTCTTATAAAGTAAGAAAATAATAAACAAATCAGAATCTTTAGATGCTCTGACATCCACTGCTTTTTTTTAATATAAAGTTGTACAATCTCTACTCTCTGTCTGAAAACAATGAGTGGATGGAGGCTAATCTGAATCCGAGAACATATCTAACCCTCTCTGTGCAAAGTAGATAAAGCGCTTACTCATGTTTTCACATCTCAACAGTTGTATGGTACTTTTAAAGCACTTCTTAAAGCACAAACAAACAGACAGGACGAGCCCATGAGGACATAAAAAAGGTCTTAAAGGTGCAATGTGTGCCGTTCAATCATTGTCACATCTGTCTGCCACTTTGGTAGAATTTGTGTAAACAAGTGAGGTCATTGCTCTGTGGTCAGATTTTGGAGGGAATTTATCTACGGAGAGGGATGATGGTTGTAAAGGAAGCAAGATGAGACACAGGGACTCTGGGAAATGTCGAGGGAAACTCTTACACAGTCAATAGTGACCAGTCCTCTTGGCTATGTTCTCCGTCATTTACGGTCATCATACCAAAGCAGCACTATCAGTTTGACAATGATAGCTTGTAGTCACACAGCACATTTAAAATCAACAGTATTAAGAAAAAGAAAACAATCCAGTTGCCAACAGTCAAACCTAAGTTGGAAAAAAAAGCCAGTAAAGTTGTGCAGGAAGGACCAGATTCAAGAGGGAAGTTGATGTTGACTGACAGTGAAAAGTATGAAGCCACCAGCCCCCTCCCGAACCACGAGTTACCGCTCACACAAACGCCTGTTTATCATTCAATAGCAACCAATCACAGCCGGCCTCGTGGACATCCTCAATCAGAGCCAGAGGCCGTGCTGCTGTTGTTCTGGTGGGCGGGTGGTGGGTGTACAGTTTGGTGCTTGGGGGGGGGGGGTGGAGGTAAAGTCCTCTGCTCTCCCGGGAGCAGGGCGGGGAACTGGCTGGAGGGGGGGTGTGGCATCCAAGAGAAAACAGTGAAGAGAGAGAGAGGGCGGGGTGGAGAAGAAGGATGCTCCTTTTCCTCTCCTGTTGTCCTCTGTCTCTCTCTGCCTCACAGTGCCGTGGCCTCCCAGCTGGTTCCCCGCGGGACCTGGCGTCACTTGGTCTCCGTGAGCACCGGGGCCGGCACCGCCGAGGGGTGTGGTCGGTTCAGCTCTGTGCCTGCAGCTGGGGAGGAGGCTGCAGATGCGAGACTGCAGGGCGTGGCTGGTGTGGCGGCACCTGAGGGGAAGCGCTTAGCTGTTAAACCAGCGGTGTGTTCACAACACGGAGCTCTGCTGCTTCACCTGCTTCAGTCTGTCTGTCCAAACAGTTTTCAGTGATAACAGACTCACCACTTCAAGTTAGTACAGTAGTTGGTAGCGCTTTATTTTAGCTGTTAACCTAAGAGACAAATTTGGAAGGCAGATGTTAAGCTAGCTTGTAAATGAGCCCAACAGTGGCTCAATGTCTTAACTTCTTTTCTTAAAAAATAAGCTGGTTTAAGCTGATTTGTTTTTAAAACATCAAAAATATGCACTTGACGCTAAAGGGCTAAAATTCACCTCAAAAAAGCTAGTAAGCTAGTTAGCTGAACATATGAATTCTTGCAGTGTACAGCAGATAAATGTGCTGATACACACAACAACACACCACTCTCTAAACATCATCAGCTGTGTCCCAATTCAGGCGCTGGATCCTTTGGAGGACGCAGCCTATGCAGTCTACGGAGGCAACAGCTTCAGAGGCACCTCCGTTTGGAAATGGTCCGACCACAATTAATGTCCTACTGTCAACGTCAATGTTTTTTACACTTCCAATGGCTCCTCAGCTGCTCTCATCGGGGCCATGGGCCCTGCTCAGCTGACCGCTGTTGTCAGCTGAGCTCCACATTATGATAGCTTAGGTGGCTAACAATTAACAGTCCCAAGAATCTTGGGATAGGGGAGGTCACGAAGGATAGGATGCCTCCTAGAACAGCCGAGAGAAGGCCAGATTTGTCGGCCACATTTGGAGGAGCCTTCGAATTGGGGCAGGCCTTGTCACAATGCTGTGATGTAATTGGTCTTCAAATGTGTCCTCCGAAGGATGCAGCCCCTGAATTGGGACACAGCTAGTAAATGTGTCTCTACACAATGCTTTAGCATGTGAAGAGGATCAGAACTTGACTGGCATCCCTCCTGTGCCTAGCTACGGTTGCTAAGCTTGGATTGGACAGTTGTAGTTTGGAGGAGAGTTTTAGCGAAGGACCAGGTCTTTAACTTTTGCCCCTGCACATATGTTCCCGTTGCCTCTGTGTTGCCACTGATGCTCCTGACTCATACTCACATTCCTTGCGTGGAGCTGCCATGTTGTTGTCGGTGGAAGAGGTTTTGCTGGCGACTACGTTGCTGCTCTGGCTCTGAGCCGTCTGGCCTGTGTTTTGGCTCTGGGCTGACTGCTTCTGGTCAGCCTGACTCTGGCTTTGGGCCGTCTTCTGCGTCTGGCTCAGCCTGGTCGGCGGGTTGGAGGCATCCATGCTGCTGCCCATGCTGCTGCCAAGCTGTAGCCGCCTCATGTGCCGAACAACGGCGGTGGCGTTAAATGCTTGCTAGAGAGACGAAGGAAAAACAGAGATTTGTAGAGAATTGTAGCGAGTACTTCTTCTTCTGTTGTGGCGGTGCATCAGTTTGGGCTGTGATGCTTTAATTAACTGAGCTTCTTATTTCCACCTGTCATTTGGCCTGAGATCAACTCGCTGCCTCACTGAGATTATTTTAGTTTTTTTTCTTATTTCGTCCTGACTTTGAAGTTTTGGACCAGAATCTGTTTTCAATGAACTAACGCTGGTGCTATGATATAGGTTTATCTTCCATCAAAAACATCTGAGGTTCAAATGTTCAGTAAAGAGCTGAAGCAGACGGTCTGTTCTTTAAGTGAGAGTCTGAATCCTGCTCATACAGCAGAGCAGGTACACGGCCACACAGACACACACAGTGTCCATCTGCTGCAGTGGAACCACACAGGCACACTGCACTAAACACTCACCCTCCATTTGCTCTTGGCAAAGTTCTTCCTGATCTGTCGGCTCACTGACTCGTGGATGTTCTTGCAGAGAGCCGTATCCCCAGCGATCCTAACACACAACACACACAAATCCTCCATTAACACCTCGGACTGTACATCAATATCTGTATTGATTTTACACCTTTTTGTTAACCTGTGTTTGACACTGTGTTTCTCACCAGGGGTGTCTGAGCGCCTGTTCACAGGTGAAACGCTTGGATGGATCTTTTTCCATCAGACTGCTGATGAAATCCTTGGCTGGACGAAAAAACAAAACAAAACAAAACAACAAAAACATCATAAAGGTCAGAAAATGTCAGAAACACAAACATCAAACCAATTTGAAATCTTTTTTGAAGAATTGCTTTGTGTTCTTTTCTGCTTTTTGTGTCATGTTGAATCACAGGTCAGTAGTTCAATGCAAAACATGCTGAACTCAGTAAGCAGCTGATGTATTTGTCTTTTTACTGTGTGTTTTATATTTGTTGTAGTATTTAATGATCTGTTTCCTGGTACCTGCTACTGTGTATTTTGTACTCTGTCCTTTTCAAATAATCCAACAGGTAAACAAAGACAGAGTTTGAACCCAAAAATGACTATATTCATTCATTCTGTCATTGCGCTCATTATGGATGGAATGATACTATTTTGTTTTCTTTATATTATATTCTATTGGACTTCTGGCTGTTCTCAAAACCACTGCTCTAGACCAAGGTGTTTGACAAATAAAAAAAGTATCTGATGAAACACTGACGGTGGATACCTGTATCAAACATCACTCCATCTGAGAGCTGTTGAGTCATTTCACTCAAAGCCATAAATGTCACTATGATGCTGGCAGAAGAAAAGTCAGAAACCAGCATGATTGATGATGTGTGCACCACATGTTATGGAGGTCTGACAGCTGCTGATGTTTCAGAGTGTAGCAGCTCACTGAGCCACAGAGCCATGTTAATGACACCACTAACAACAGTCTCTACTGGACTGACAAGGTCCAAGTCTGGATCTACACACACACACAGTGCTGGTGTTAGAGCCACACTGCTGTGTGTGTGTATGTGTGATCGCTCTTTCTCTGTCTCTTTCTCTCTCTCTCACACACACACACACACACATTCCCACCTAAATTCATTCCACATGATGTCAGAGGCCACGATGGAGGTGGTGTGTGGGCCATATGTGCCACATGTTGCCGAAGAAGGAGGAGAAGGAAGAGGAGACAGAGGGAGACTCACCTGAATCTGATATGTCGTCCCAGTACGGAGCGTCGAACTCGTAGTCGGCTTTCAGGATCTGTTCAAAGAGCTTGGAGTCGTTTTCATCGTAGAACGGAGGATAACCACAGAGCCTGAGGACGAGTTCTCAGTATTACATCCACTCAGTTACTCATCCAGGCATTGATTCATTTCACTGGCTTCAAATCCACTATTACCAATTGATCTACTGACACAGTCATTAAATAATTTATTCTCCAAAGTTATAAGAGCTGAAATAATGAATGAGTTGGTTCTGACATAAGATAAGATAAGATAAGATAAGATACAATAACATAACATAGCAAAACATAACATGTTTAATGAAAATAACATTTAAAATATATAAAAGGCCTGTCAGGTTAACATTCTAATGTTTATTTCTACTATGTGTCCATCTCCACTGTGGAGATGGACACATGGTTGTTACACGTCTGTAAGTGAACCTGCGTTCATGGCAGAGAACAAAATGATGTTGTTTCAAGTGACAGCCAAGTCCAGTTAACATGAGGTTACTGGTTCCCAGTGCTGCACCGGTTCCAGCCTCCACAGCCACCTGAACCAGCAGAGCTGCTGCCAGAAACCAACCAAAAACATCATCTGCACCTCATTACGTGGTTCTGGAGGCACCGAGAGGTTTCCATACAAACTCATTAAAATGCCATTCTCCATCAATACACACACACACACACACACACACACACTGAGAGAGAGAGAGGTTCTGAGAGTATACAGGTCTTCAGTTTGTATTTCCTGAATCTCATTTGGTTAAAGACTCACCTGACCTGTCAGCTTGCCCTCATCTAACAACACACACACACACAGACACACACACACACACACACACACACACACACACACACAGAGTCTTGAGTGATTATCATGGCTGATTACCTGATGTGATCTTTCCACCTGAGCACCAGCTAAAAGCTAACAAGGTCTGAATCCCGGCGCTAATTGTGCTAATTGCCAGCAGGGAGCCGCTCATTTTCTCCCTGCACACACACGCACACACATATGCATGCAAGCACACATGCACACACACACCACACACAGTCACCTTCTCTACCGAACTCTCACTTTTCTAGAGATAATACATTATCCCACATCCTTCACACACACTTGTGACACAAATAGGGAGGCAGAGACATTTCCCTCAGCCACATCCTACACTCTGCATCACATTAACCTGCTGCTGACCTCTGATCCCTGGTCTGACTTCATGCTCAAGATAGTAATGTGTCTGCCAGGTGGAAAACACACACACATGCACAATGGAGACAGATGCAGAACCGACACAACTTAAAATAATTAAAGCAATGTCTTCAGGTGTCAAAGGTGCCAAGATCCATGTCTGGCTTTTCACACAGACTCTGCTGGTTTTACTGCCAGGCTGTGCACTGTGTGTGTGTGTGTGTGTGTGTGTGTGTGTGTATGACTCTCTCTCTCTCTCTCTGTGTCACACACACACCACACACACACAGGGGCAGGAGAATATGTATACGCACTGACCTGTAGCATTGTACACATTCCACACACTAAATAAAACTACCTCATGCACATCACAGTAATACTGATATTGTGGCTTTAAGCCTGTGTGTGTGTGTGTGTGTGTGTGTGTGTGTGTGTGTGTGCAGGGGGTGGGGGTGACACAGCAGAAGAAAAACAAAGAGGAGAAAATACAAGTGAAAAAGAAATGTAGCCTGCAGCTCCATGTCCATACATGGAAGTTTAGCAGAGTCCATCTGGCACTGATGATGGCACACACACATACACCCACACACACACACACACACACACACACACACACACATGCTTCATGTATTTATTTTTAAGAGGAAAATGTAACATGGCACTTAAATTCACTAAACTGGTTTAATTTTGACAAATCATATTGTTTTCAGTGTGAACAACTTAACTACAAAGTCAGTAACATTTTTCTATAACTCACTGTGGCTCATGGCTACACTCACACCTAATCGATCAGAAAATAATCCTTTGATCAATTAGATATGAGACCTTTGTCATGTTTAGGTGCGTGTCTGTCTGATTGACATGTCTGTTCTGTCACGACCTGTTCACCAATATTTACCATCATAAACAGCAGCAGGAGAAGAAAACCAGATTAAAACTGCCCCAAATCAAATCTCTTACATGGATCTAAGAAGTAGTTTTGTTGGTGATGATAATTACAGTAATAATGTTATTGAGTCGACACACCGTGTCCATGTGGTTCTCTGAATTTGAAATTGAAGGGACGTCAGTGGGAGTGCTTGGATTATACGTTGGGATGTGTCATACAGAGAGAATGAGTTGTACTCACAGAATGTAGGCGATGACTCCGATGGACCAGCAGTCCACGGCCTTACTGTAGGGCTTCTGAGCCAGGACCTCTGGAGCTGAGACACAGAGAAGAGGCCAGTTACTTCAGGTACATTCACTTCTTACTGGTTCCATGTAGCAGGAGCCTGCTGGTTGTTTACCGCTGATTAAACCTGCATTGTTTTTATTTCACCGTCTCCACTCACAGGTTTTATGTGACCTGGTTTATGAGCCTGAATATCTCTGCGTCTCAGTCTGAGTCTTTGTGTCTACCTTAATTAAAATCACATGTACAATTGGCGAGGGGGAGGACATTTTCTGCAGGAGGTCCACGTTCTGGTTCTGGACCTATACCTATCAAACCCACAGCCTGGTTCTCTCTGCTCCTGGTCTTTGGGAGGCCGACTGACCTTCTCCTTCTCTGCAGTTCATTACCACGGCCCTGGACAGAGCTAATTACTGCTGACAATGAGCTCACCACCACATCATCTCACACATACACACAAGGCTGGCTCGATAGAGATTTGGCACACGCATGAGATATGAAGAAATACCACTCATATCTGGGTCAAAACATAAACTTTGCACACATGTGCTGAATCAGAGAGCTGAGGTTTGTTTAAAGGTCTGTCCTGACTCACTCTTAAGTGTGTGTGTGTGTGTGTGTGTGTATATGTGTGTCCTTGTTTTCTGAATTGGGACATTGTTACACACTGAGGTCATTCTGTCTCTACCTAACGATCACACTGAGGAAAGTCAAAGTAACATTACCATAATAACCTGATATATTTTCACTGTCACTTCCTGCTGCTTAATACTAACTGTTTGCTGTAAAATGTGTTGGATACACACACTCAGTGTGTCAAACACTGTCTGGGCCCTCATGGCCTACTAATGAAGTCTGAATGTCTGTTTCAGCTCACGATAATGACTCAGTTCTTCCAACATGCTGCTGTTGCTGTTTGTCTCCAGCCTCCTCATGTTGGTGAGTCTAATAGGAGCTGTAGGAGCACACGGGGGCTGCAACAAGTTCTTCTGAAAGTTTTCGAGGCACAGAAGCTTTGTGAGCCATGTGTTTCTCACTATTGATTATTGCTATTGCAGAACATGCTTACATCACTTTTTATGCCTTGTACAGACTCCCTTCAGGAACCTTGTACACAAATGAATGAAGAAGTCACAGGCAGACTGAGGAGGCTGACAGCATCACTGAGTGTTGCTAGCGAGCTGTATCTTTGGGTGACCTGGATGTCACCTTGTACCACAGTTTGACTATGACTTTGAGGATATTATGGCCAAGCTCAAAATTCCTCTACAAGAAAATCAAAATGAATATTTTAGCAGAAAAGCACGAATGGGCATCATCAGTCTGATGTGCAGGTCACACCCTGAACTTGGCTCTGCAAAATGCTCTCAGAATCATCAAGAGTGTGTGACTGCTGCATGACGCCTAGCTGAACATTTGAAGAAGACGCTGGCTAGTTCTAAATGCAAATACTTGCTGGCGCATCACTTATCACGTATTATCCAGGCTGCTGCAACAAAGGATGACCCGTGACTGTTAATCCCTCAGACCCAGGAAGACACCACCACCATGACCTCAAGCCTGAACAGTGGAACATCAATCAGGGACTGCTGCGGTTTCCTGAGCCATTTGAAGGAGCCTGAGTGGACAGTATGTTACACTACACCTGGAAGTACAGAAGTTCAGTGTTTGAGGCAGCATCAGTGAGGTCACTCCAGGCACATGTGGCAGAACAGATCTTAGCAACATGGCAAAGACCATCAGTGTCTCAATCTGAATCTAAACACAGGGCCCTTACAGCTGCAGTCTGGGTCCTACGATTAAAAAAACAACTCTCAACTCTCGGCCCCTCCTCTTGGGCTCAACTGCCACACCCCCTGCCCCTGACAGCAGTTCAATCAATCAACATCATTTCTCATCATCATACTTGGTTCGTGGTCATCATCATGCCCCAGCCCTGGTGATGAAGTAGATGTGCTGCAGGAGGTCTTTGTGTATTTTGGACAACATCCTCTTCCACTTTCATGCTGGAAACAAATGCAGCACACTAACTCACGTATTTGTTTTTGAAAATGTTTAGAAAATGTAACATGGCACTTAAATGGACCAAACTGGTTTAGTTTTGACAAATAATATCGTTTGCAGTGTAACTGATCAACAGCATTTCTCATTTATATTTCTGAGCACAACCAGATATTTCCATGAAGAAAACAGGCCTCTTGTTCACTATTAAATGTCACGCTCTGATTTACTGAACTTGATAATTTCACATTCTAGAAAAGAAAACTGAAAGAGCACTGAAGTCCTGTTTGTTTGCATTAAAGCAAACTAAAGATTTTAGTGTGAACCTCAATCTTATTTAGAGTCTCAAACTCAAGATTTTTAGAACCAGTTATTAGCTACACATGTCTTTGAAATGAAATATACACACTGCTGACAATACGTATTGATATCTGATCGGTGTCTTCATTTTGGATCGATGGCATTGACTCTTTGATCATTGAATCAAGGATGTGTGTGTGTGCTGTTAAGTGGTAGGTGGTGGCTGGTACTGTATGGAAATAAATAAATATAGAGGAATACAGAAATAAAGGGACTGTTTTTATGTAACACTATTTTGTATTAACAACCACTCAGAGAATTATTCATTCACACAGGCTCATGTCCTATGATGAGAGACTTTTTACCACCATACACACATACTCACACACAGAGAGAGGTCATCTGGGGGTCAGTTCTTTGCCACTTCAATGTTTGGACTAGACAAAACTAGATGAAAAACAGTGGATCAAAACACTGACCTCATGATTTATCATTCATTTATCACTCTTCACACTGAGTGCTCCAGACTGCCTGGATACAGTGTTGGTGTGTCTTCACTGTGGTGAGCTGGAATCGGTTACTCTGAGGGAGTGAATTTGTTGATGGCAGCCATAAGTGAAGTAAAGTGTGTGACTGCACACACACATGGTCATGGCGATTGTTCATATCTGGTTTTCATTGGTGAATTCCAGGATTATTTATACCTAAGTTATATTTAGACACAAATTGTCTGGAGTGGAAAAATTCTGTGGGCAAATAAACCGCAGCAGGAGAGCACGGGGGGGGGGGGTTAAGGCGAGGTGATTTTCTTGTGTATGTGTGTATTTAATTTCAGAGGTAAAGCAGACAGTGTTCAGAGTGTAAAGCAGCAGTGTGTGAGCGCTGAAATATGGCACAGCTGGAGCACAGCTGGCCTGATGGGGCGCAACAGGATCAGTTTGAAAAGCCCCACATGAAGATAAAAGAATTATTCATGAATCTGTGTTTCTGTGACAAAATTCTTCATGTGAGAGTTTGTTCATTGTTTGTCAGAAGCAGAACTGAGCAGCTGGTGTGTTTGCGTTCTACCAGGAGAGTTCATGTACTGTCAACACTGAACAGCTGTCTCTTACAACACACATACACACATGAGCAGCTGCACTCACATGTACACACACAAACACACAAAATATAAAATGCCATATATGCATATATATATGAATATATACATGTACATCATCACATCATGTGTACACAGCAGCTCTGTGTTGACTGTAGAGAGGAGGTCGTCTGTCAGGGGGTGATAAGAATGATTGATGTGTGTGTTTGTGAGGTGTATACACATAAATCTGTGCACACACACACACACACACACACACACTGAATGAACACCAGTGATACAGAAAACATAAACTGGTGTCAAACAGAAATGACATGATTTACACCTGCAGTGAAAACAGTTCAGTTCATATTCACATTTTTACTAAAAACCTCTCTAAATCAAAAAGATGAAAAACTGCCAGGACAAAACCGTGTTGCTCTGCTCTGACATGAGGTGGAGACATCAGCATATTGAGCTACCTTAGCTCTCTACCCACAGCAGAAACACAGAATTACTTCCACAGCAGCAATTTGTGTGATTTCAGCGACGGGGCCGTTTGTCCCTCAGTGACAGGGGCACCAAGGCCCCTGAGTGGTTTGATGCCTAAATATATAACTTGACTTTCTGAAAAGAAAAACTAGAAAAATAACACAAATGACATGAGAGAGAGCAGAGATGCTGGTGACTGGAGCAGTTAGCTAGTTTGTTAGCAGTGCACAGCCAATCCAAAGCCAGAGGCTGTAGGTGTAAAAGTGATTGACCTATTAAAGCCTACACGTGTTTTTTGCTTCGTCATGCTTATTGGAAACATAGATTATGCATTTTAGCACCTTTTAATCTTTGACGGTGTTTAGTTTTGTGTTTAATATGTTATATTTATTTTTACTGTGTTGTACATGTATGTTTTTTTGTTGTTGTTTTAATTGTGTGGATGTAATGGCTGCAATTTTCTGTTTCACTGTGTTGCTGTTGTCTTGGCAAGACACTCTTGTAAAAGAGATTTTTAATCTCAAAGTGTCATTTTTGTGGTTAAATTAAGGTAAAAAAAAAAAAAAGAGAGAGAGTAATATGCACATACACATGCAGATACACACACTTCTTCATAGGCAGAGAAAGCTGAAAATGTTCTTCAGATGTCTGGAGCATCAGCACACAGCCTCAGCAGGCCCCTGCTCCTTTGTGCTGCATTGTGTGTTACTTCACTGTAGAGCTGTGTGCAGCCTTTCTTTGCCTCTCAGACTCATAATGAGACCAAATCTTTTTTCTCCTGAGAGCATATACAGAGGATTTATGCACTGTGTTCAGACAGTGATATGAAAAGCAGCGCTGTGAATGATACACAGTCATGATTTCAGTACACACACACACACACACACACACATACACGTACACCACATACTGTGGAATTTTGTTTAACAAAAGTGTACAGTATGCAGCTGCCACGTGGACATGTGTCTGTCTAAGACTGTTTAAAGTGGAATCAGCTGGAAATGTTTCAGAAGGAATGTTAGCTTGATTAGTTGGCTTGTTAGGCTAACAGAAGCTGCCAGTGACACCTGATAAAATCAGTGCTTGATGGATGGAAATGAAACAATAAGTATTTTAAAAATGACTGATTGTACAGTGGTTTTCAGAGAAAAGTGCTCAGATGAAAGACTGCTGGGGGAGAGGGAGACCTAGGGTTGGGAAGCCCTGAAAGTCCCAAGTAGGCATCAGTAAGAAAGTACCGGTTCATTTCAGTTCTGCTCATTGGTTCCTAAACTCTTCATTCCTGCAAGGACCTGCATGACTATCTGTGAGGACCTTTGGCTCCAGCACACATCAACAGTAGTATTAACTGCAGTGACAAGTGCAGGTTTATGTTAACGAAGAAAGCAACAATATTAAGAACTGACACACACAGCAGTGTATTAGAATGCACTTTAGGTAGAAATGAACTCCCATTGTCACGTTCTTGATGAATGAAACATGAAATAATAATAAAAATAAGAATAATAAATAAATACGTAAATCCAAACGATACCCAGCCGTTGGAACAAGTGACTAACTTACCCACATATCCTGGAGTACCACAGGCTGTGGACATGACATCACCACTGCCCTCCATCTTGGAAAGGCCAAAGTCGCTGATCATGATCTTGGACTCGTCTTGAGGATTGAAATACAACAAATTCTCTGGCTGGGGGGAGAGAGAGAGGGAGAGAGAGGGAGAGAGAGAGAGAGGAGAGAGAGAGGGAGAGAGAGAGAGGAGACAGGAGGAGAGAGAAGATTCAGGTCTGTGACTGTCACTGGTTTTAAATTCATGCTTGTCTGTGCATCAATCTTAAAACCTGAAGGCTCCAGCCTCTTTTCTTCTTCATTTTACACTCTGCTGCTTTATAGAGGCGGCTCAAACCAATCCCCTCTCTTCCAACAGCCGGCACACGCCACGCTGACCCATAATGCACTGCATGTGCAGAGCCACTGGCCTTATTGCTGCAGTAAATCACAAGCTGCCAAGTGAGAGCGAGAGTGTGTGTGGATGTGTGTGTAGCCAGGCCTCAGTATAGAGGCAGCGAATGTGTGTGTGAGTGTGTGTGTGTTGCTGTACCTTCAGGTCCCGGTGTACGATGCCCATCCTGTGCAGGTAGTTGACAGCGTCCAGGACTTGTCTGATCAGCGTGCTGGCGTCTTTCTCCGTATAGAAACCTTTTTCCACGATGCGGTCAAACAGCTCCCCGCCGGACACCCTGGAAGAGTGGAAGGACAGTGTGTGTGCGTGAAAAAAACAGTAGAAGCATGCAAACGCACATGTCTGCCTGCAGTCCGACTGGAATCCAATAATATTTGAATATTAATCTCCAAAGATGATGAAATCTGTGTTTTGTGATACAGCAGCAGAAAAAGCCTACAGGCTCTCAGTGGGCGGGGCCTGTGTGGGGTGGAAACATGACTCCACTGATATCAGATCAACACAAATCTGAAAATCATGTTTGAAGGTCTTTGTTGAATCTCCTGAGTGAAAGAGAAATTGTAAACCATGTTAACAAACATCTAAACATCTACTTTCCAATGTCAAAGTGTTAATAACTGAAAATACAGCTGCTGAGACGAGCTACAACGGCAGCTGTTTGAGACCAAATAAAAACCAAAGAGTGAAGCTGATCTGCTTCTTCTCCCTCTGCCAGATCCTGACAGGAGTTAGTCTGATGTTTTATGACTCCAGACAACATGGAATAACTTGTTCAGGTGTTCAGTGCACACAGCGTGAACAGATGACAGCCACTCTATTACCTGCTGCACAGACACACAGCTCCCCCTGCTGGAGGAGCACCTACTTCTGCACCTCTCTCACGCACACACACACACACACACAAAGAAAAACAACAACAACAACAACAATAAAACAAAATGTCATGAGTGGTCATTATCTCACTTTACTTCAACTAAAATCAAACCTGACTTTTATCAGATGCAGGTCTTCATGTCTACTCTGCTCCCTCTTTGATATGTCGTTAGCACAGAGCCTCATTACTGATGAGTGCTCTCTCTCTTCTGCTCTCTCTGCTAAGTGTCTTGTGTTTACTTCTTCCACTGCCTCCCTTAGTAATTATAACACATGCAATGAAAGTAGTTTGCAGTAATGGAAATGAGGCTCAGTGTATCAGAAGTGCTCCTCTTCTTCCCTGCACCTCCTGAACAGCCAATGGTGGAAATATCATCAGTCAGTCAGTTTCCATCAATTTCCATTAAAATTTATTGCAAACCTGTTATGACCATAATGGTAAAGACAGGTTGGCTTGGGTCTCTTTTGTCTGTGTCTGTTTTTGTATTTGTGTATATATTTTTCTTCTTTTGGTGTTTGCTGTTGCCTGTTTGGTACATGAATGTATGTATGTGTGTGTGTGTGTGGGGGAGATGCCACCTCGATGGGGGGTGGGGTTCACAACTTTTGTAAGAAATGCTTCACCAATAATGTCATGTTTTTGATATGGAAAACAGATAAATAAAGTTGTAAAAAAATGTATCGCAAAATTTTACTGACCCTAACCCCAACCCTTTTTAGAAATTTGGCAAGATAAAATGCAAATTAACGTGTGTTTCCAGCCACTACTGTCTTTCCACTTCCGAGTCCTGAATAAAGGAAAATATCACACACTACTGGTATGCGACTATTAGGAGTAAGTACCCGGAATAAGCAGTAGGTGGCACAAATGTTCCAGTCAGGCATCATTTACCATAGCAGAAAAGACAGAGCAACGCGAGCAACATGATGACGCGTTCTGACGCACTGAGAAATGTTGACGAAGAAGCCGCCTGAAAGCTCACACTTCCAACAGCCTGTGAACACAGCTGTGAGTGTTTCTATACGTGGCACCTCTGCCCTCCCAGTGCAGAGGACCGTCACTGGAGTCATTTCTAAGTCTCAAAATTAATTCAATAAATCCGCTCCCATTGCACTTTTTCGCTCTTACCCTTTGTCGATGCTCCATCTTTTCCACCTCCTCCGAGCGTGAAAACTCTTTCGCGATATTTTGTGACTTTTTCAATTTTTCTGTGTTTCCATACAGATGTTTCTATGCACAAATTGATAATGTGTATAAAACAGGCTGATGGAAACCTGTCAGGGGTTAAGCCTGTCAAGACTGTTGTCTAGTGTAGTTCATTCCTGTTTTATTTTGATAGTCTGTACTGTCCCAAATTCCTCCCTTTGTTCGTTTCCCTTGGTAATTATCCTCATGTGTCCCACCTGTGTCTCGTTATGTCCCCGCCCTCTTGTGTGTTTAAGCAGTTCTTCCCCTACATTTACATGTGGCTGGCTATTTCCATAAACGGACATCACCCTCTCCGTTTACAAAATAACATCGAGCACACCTGTCCCTTTACAGAAAAGTTTTCCTTCATACTAACCCGTGTATATACGCAGTCAAGAGCATGCCAAACCTGTAGGTGGCAGTGTAATGAGAAGCTCAGGCCCACGTTAGCCAATCAGAATCCCGAAAATAGCATCAACAACAAGGAGCTGCTGTATTTTCAGTTGTATTTGTATTTGCAAATGCAAACAGACAAAGAGGGTTTGCACCAACATAAATGTGACTGCTACTCTGAACGCCTCCATCATCACCATGAAAATGGAAACATATGTCGCATTGTTGACGCAGTGGAACTTCCGCTGCACAATGTGACGTCGGCTGCCTAAAACGTTTTTCTCAGTTTACATGCAAATGTGCAAACAAAGTTTTCCAAAATCTCCACTCTGGATGGAGTTTTTAGAAAGAATCGTTTTCAGAGGCAAATTCTCCATTTGTGTGTAAACGAAGGGTGCAAACAAAGGGAAATGTCTCCGTTTTTCAAGACATGTAAACAGGGCATTCCTTTCCCTTCGTTGCCACTTAGTCTTGTCTTCTTGTGAGCAGCGTCCTAGTTTTCTTTGTCTGAGATTTTGCCTAGTGATTTGCACCTCTGCCTGGTTCTGACCTTTTGGATTGTAATAAAGACACAGACACTGACATACCCCCGTGTGCTGCTGCATTATTGTGTCTGCCTGTCTGAGAATTCATGACAAACCCCAGTCAGTCAGTCAGTCAGTCAGTCATGATTACAGGGCTGGCCCATGCTGTTGCCGTCCACTCAATAATAGTAATAGAAGTAAAGGTAGGAGCAGCAGTGATGCTGCCCTTCTATCACTTTCTTTACTGTACATGGTGTATGTTTTTACTTTACACACACACAGACACAGACCTCTACACACAACCACAACTGTGCACCAGAGGCCCCATACAACACACAGGAGCACACAAGGGCAAACAAACACTTGCACGCACATATACAGTTGCCCATGTGTATGTGTGTGTAGGGCGTCGTCACGGCGACAGATCAGATTAGAGCCTGTAGAAGTTAAACTCTAATGAAGTTTCTGAAAAAAGAGATCAGAATTAATTGCTAATCCTCTCGCTTGCTCTTCAAAGAGGGCAGAGACTCGCTCGCTTTCAGAGGCAGTCGTGTCTGGGAGTGACAAGAAAGGACTAAGCACACACACACACACACACACACACACACACACACATACATGCACAGATACATGCGCACACATGGCAAAGGGGAGATCAGCCACCAGGCTGCATGGTTGCGTAAGCATTTGCGTAAGAAGACCATGGCAATCAGACAGGAGCACCCACACAAGTACACACACACACGTGCAACGGCAGGATTAGACACACACACAAACACTGACAAAAACATATTAAAAGAAAACACATCCACACTTCAAAGTATTAAAAATCACAAAGATACACATACAGGCTCTCTCTCTCTCTCTCTCACACACACACACACACACACATGTCCAAACACGTAAAACAAACACACTGAACCCACAGTCACACACACATATATGGCTGTAAAATGTGGCTGAAGGTCGTCACATTTCCACCATTCAGTTTGTCTTGTTTGACATATTCACATAAAAACAGGTCAAAGGTCACAGCAGCTCGGTAGTGGTGATATCTCAGCATGTGTTGGACATCAAGATTTACTATAATGCGCTATAATGCATCCACTTTCATTTTATATGTGTGTAACAAGACCACTGACAGTCACTCATCACAGTGAGTCCAACACAGTCAGTGATGATGCACAGTGATGAGTCTCAATTCACAGATAATAGCAGCATCTGTTCCCACACTATCTAGCACTGATCTTTTTCACTGAAATGATATATTTTAATAGTTTTTACTCTGAATTTGAGATTTTCAGTAACTCATTTCACTGTCACTGTTCCAAAATTCAGAAGAGAAGATCAACGTCACATGACCAGTGGAGTGTAACTCGATTGACTGGATGTTGGTTCCTGGTTTCTCAGCATGAATTTGGCTTATTGAAGTTGAGCAACTTGAATATATATGACTCATCATCATGTAACAGAGAAATTAGGTGTCAAAAGGTGAATTCAAGGTAAAATGTAAATGTTACACAGTAACACTTCATTTCAAATTCAGAGCTAGAAATTTCAGTATCCTGGGAGACAGAATTGCTTCCAGAACAGTCGTGTATATTTTCACACACCAACACACCTACTGTACAGCTCATCTACACGATTCGCTCAGGCTGACCTCAGCCCTGTGTCACACTGGACACACTGTACTTTCAGTGGCTCCAAAACCTGGTTTCAACTGGTCTCACATTACTGTGTTGATGCAAACCTGAATCAATTCTACTGTGAGGCATGTAAACCACCCGCCACATGAACCAGCAGCATAGCACAGACTCTATTCAGATGATGACTGGACTAACTGATCCGATCTGAACTGATCTAACCTGACCTACAATGGACCAGGCTGAACTGGACTGGACTAGACTGAATCAGACTAGATTAGTCTAGTCCAGTCCACATGAACTGTTTTGAACAGGTTTTAATAATTGTAATTAATAACAACAATGATAAACAAACTTCATTTATGTTGCACATTTCTTAACAAAGTTACAAAGTGCCTGACAGCAGGAAAACAGAAAAACAAAAAGACACACTGCTGAGAGCTGAATGACGTGTTGCCATGGTGACGCATTGCTGAAGTAGCTGAAGAAATTGCTGAAGCAACACTGAACAGGCTGAATCTACAGGTTTACAGAGCAGCAGAAGAGTTGAAGTGTTCATTTAAAAGAGTTAAAAGAGTGAGAGCTCAGATGTTGAAAATGCTGAAATCTCGGTGTGTTTACATGTTTGTGTGTTGAGTCATCACATCCATTATAGTAAGTAACTCCTTGATGTAATTCACAGCAAAACCAATGCAGAATCTCACAGGGAACAAACTGGCTATATTTACATTCACAGCATTACTCTGATATTAACCTGAATAAGATCAAGTTCTGAATGAAATGTTTCTAACCACCTGGTCAGAATAAGGTCACGTCTGGAGTAAGCTATATTGTATTAAGACATGGTGTATTCTGATTATTAAGACGTATACACCTTATCATACTAAACATTCCTGTTGGAGGTTTCACAGCATTTGTCAGCAGTTGCCAACATCTTGGTGAAGCCTGTCCTGGTTTACAGCTGTTAAACTAAGGTGTGTGAACTAATAGAAAAAAGGCTTCAAAGAAGAGATGTCATATCCCCATAGCTGCTACTGCACATGTGAACACCTTATTCAGAATACTACCTTAACCAGAGTAAGGTCCTTACTTGGAGTATGTTGTGCGTGTTAAACACAGTCACTGTTGTCACTGTTTTCTTTAAATTCACACATTCAGACTCATCACATTGTCTCGTTTCCAGCCATCTGAGGTACCAGCATTCTTCTGGAGTAACCGTTGCATCATCCCTCCTCCTCATCCACCGCCTCCTCCTCCCTTACATCCATCCATCTCTCCTCTGTCAGCTGATCCATTTAGAAGCAGGCATTCGTATCGCGACACCGTGCATCATGGCTGACAGCAAATCTTAATTTCAAGTGTGTGTATGTGGTGCACACAAGGTCGGACTAACTAATCACAGCCAAACATCACAGATCATTTGAGCTGCTGCAGTGATCTAGTTACCATCTAGGGAGGAAACCCCACCTCTCCTGAGGCTCTGGTTTACTTCCTGTCGTCCACTCCATGTTTGTTTCATTCAAATAAGCACTTCCTATTCTACATATTACTGTTGGAAATGGACATGTAAACAATATAATTACAGTGATTGTATTAAACTTTTACTCTGTGTCCTGACTAACATGACTAACATGACAGTTATTGAGCAATAATATATATTTTTTAAAAACTAAATAACATAATATAAAACATATCTAATTTGTTCTTGCCTGTAATTTGTGTATATACTAACAAATACAATGGAAAACAATGATTCCCATGTTCTGTCTCTTATTTTGGTCAATCTTTTTAAAATCACAAATGTAACTTCTTATGGATGAAAAAAAACGAGATACAGAGTTTAAAAGCCTTGATGTATTTTTATTACTGTTCCTGATGTATGACCTTTATCTGATAGAGACAGATTAAGAAAAAATATAAAAGTTGAAAAATTGAGTATAAGAACTAGAGAGGGTGGTCAAACGTCAACACAAATGTGCAACAAATGTACTTGATGACATAGTTCACTAAAGGTCTCTTTGTGCAGGGAAGACAAAATGTGATTAAACACCCAGGTTTTCCAGTTTTATTTAAAGTGTTGATCCCTAAGAAGATGTATCTGTGGTACCAAAAACCACCTCCTCTCTCAGATCTATGTCTGGAGCTCTAAGAACAGATCAGTGAGGCAATCAGCAGAGAGGAGGCTCTGAGCCTCTCCTCTGATTGGCTGCTTTCTGAGTTATCCAATAAAAATGTAGCAAATTTAAGGTAAAACACCAAATCTTGAAATGTTGGATGGTGGGAGGGTTTTGGATGTGGCTGCTCTGTTGTGACATCATAAAGTCACAGGAAGTCCTGATGGCTGGTTTTAAGGCTCAGCTTCTGAATACAGGCTGTGTGCATTTCTCTGGACTGAGGCTTTGATACTTTCACAGTGTTAATATAGAACCTAGAGCTGCTTTATACTAAAAAACATATGGACACCTGCCTTCATACTGTACATACCTACACAACCACACTGCGTTTTCACACGCTGCGTCTGACTGGACAGCCAGGGAGCCCAGTTCACTGAGGCACATGCTGCCCCACTACTTTTCTTATAGATTTGCTCAAAGCCAGTTTGCCTCACCACTGTGTTTTATATTTTATTAACTTGCAGTTTGCAGCACAAACAGCATCAATATAAAACCCACATTGCACTCAGTTGCATCGATTTTCATAGCAGCGCGGACTGATTGCCTCCCTGCGGTCAAGGTTACGTAAGACGAGCTGTGATGAACGGGAATCAAAGAGACGCTGTCAGACGACATCGATCCACCACACTGCAATTACACAGAAAATATTCAAAATCTTTTCCCCTAAATGAGATTTCTGTCTGCTGCTGCTGCTGCTGCAAAAAAAAAGGACTGACATCTCAATAAACGCACATAATTATAACAAATGACATTTATTACAGTGACGGTTGGAACAAATTCATGTTGCAGAAAGATCCACTTTGTGAAGCAGCTGAGTTTGTTGGAGCCATTTTGTAACAGGGGTACAAATGTTTAATCAGCTAAACAGTGATGAAGCTGCTCCTCTCTGCTGCAGGAAGAACAGCCTGCAGCACTGAGCACAGAGAAAAAACACACTCAGCTCCTCCGGTGTTTTCTTACAGGCTCCTTCTCGTTCAATCCAGTTAAGAGTCATCTAGGCATCAATATCATCATCGTAACAAAATACTTTCAGTGCATTTCACTTAAACTGCTACAATTCTGCAAAATAGTGAAACTTTTCTACGGTGGCCCAGAGAGCTCAACGCACTGCACCTTAAAAAAAACACATGAAAAGATATAAAGGTGAGATAAAGGTGTTGTAAATTCAGAAAACATCTTCATCATGTTTCCGGGGACACAAAAAAGTGACGGACCTGGCTGTGGATGGTTTTGTTCAATACCTCTTGGACAAGTTGTCTGTTAGCAGTGTTTAAAAATAAGGTGCATCTGTTTGGTTTATTAAAAGGTGAATATATCAGATAATATTGCTAATACATACTGTTAGCTTAGCATTAGTCTTTAGCCAGTTTAGTCGCTTGTTTGTTGTCGTTTTCTGAATTTGAGGTGAATTTGCGTCCTTGCATGTGTTTTCTCTCCATTGGCATCTCCAGGCTTCCGTAAATTTCTTGACTTAACATCTGTCCAGAAATGTCAGTGGCACCTACATCTGTATCAGCCTTTCTCAAAGAGTGGTCTGCGAGGTGACATGGTGACATATTGCGTTTTAAAATGTACACTGTTTCAAACTGCCTGCGACACTGGTGTGTTGTTTTCAATATTAAAGCTGTTTTCACACATACTGATGGTAAAATGACACATTGTTTCGCTTTCACAGCTCGTATGGTTAGTTTTCACTCTGGTCCAAATGTCGCACCACTGGCAGAGCGTCATGTTTCCATGATGATTGACCCAAAAAAGATGTGCAGTACGTCATGTTTACATGAGTAACACTAAACTTTAACAATGGAGACACACGTACACAGTACACAAGCACGCAGGTCATTTGTAGCGCCAGCCATTTAAATTTTCTAACCACTCTCTGCACTAATAGATTTTGAGAATGAAGCGTGGCTTTATTGTTTTGAGTTAGGCGGTCCATGAGGATTTTTTCATGGGTTAAGTCAGGCAGGTCCAAACTGTGCCACAAAGGGCCGAGTGGCTGCAGGTTTTCTTTCCAACCAAGCAGCAGCACACCACCACAATTATTCAACTGATCTCAGTCTTCAGACAGCTGACTGGTCAAACTGTGTGCTCTTGGTTGGTTGGAACAAAAACCTGCAGCCACACGGCCCTGTGTGGAATAGTTTGGACATGCCTGGGTTAAGTTTGGTCTGAAAAAGTATGAGAAACACTCATCAGTATATCTGAATGTAATTTATTCTCAACTCTTTTATATTTAATTGTGACTTTAGTGGATCAGCTTTATTTGCTTGCAATTTTCTTTCACATGGTGTTACTTCAGCATTTCAGTGCTGTTTGTCTGGTTTCAGTGTCAGGGCAGACTGTTCCTAATCCTGATGGATTCTTCTTTCCTTGACCTCGTGACAATTTCCATCAAGATAAAGGAAAAGTTCTTGGGAAAGGAGATTATTGAGGCTTTTCCTGGTTAGTCTGGGCTGTGTCTCAGCTCGGTTCAATCACCCTTGTGTATTTAAAATTCATCTTTGTCATTTTGTCTATCTTCCTGTGTCTGTTGCTCCCAGTGTTGCTGGAATTTCTGTCTAGCTGCTCTCGTGGTGCACACTGTGTGACTGTAGTGTTGTGCGTTTGTGTTTATTGTTTCGGTTTTCAGTGTGTTTGATTTGTATGTTTCTGTTCAATATGAAACACTGTTTGTGGACAGCAGTAAAGCTTATTAAGACATAATTCAGAAGCCAGACTTAACCAAACAATATCATATAAACAATGATATGAATAATGATAATAAAACCAATAGTGAGTCATGTGTCTTCAGCACATCTCAAAACACAGTTCTAAAGTGTTTTAAGAAAGAGAGGATGAACAATTAAAAATGATAAAATACACAGAACAAAACACAGTTTAAACGTTTCACAACACTGGGAAGGTGCAAGAGAGCAAGAGCAACAAGAACAAGATGAAGTGGTTAAAATAATTGATAACACAAGTCAGGAGAAGGCTGTGAGAAGTTCTAAGTAGATTCATACCTCGAGTCCAGGCAAAGCACACTTGAAAAACTATGTTAAGAGCTTAAACTGAGTTGTTGTGTGAGAAATCAGTGGGAATATCTTGAAGTCTGGATACAATCAAGTGCAAAGCCCAAATAACTGAAGCTCCAGGTGTTTAAGTAAAGGTCAAATGTGTCCAAACATCCTGTAAATGAAGAATCGGACAGCTACAGAGATGCAACAGCCATAAACCAAATGAATAATGACATCATCATCATTTTTTTTCAGTGAAAGTGGGATGACCAATAACTGCTCACACTGAAATCAGGACACAATCACAACTGTAATGTTTTGCATATTACAAAAACAAAAAGATGTATACAATGCATACATCACTTTGGCAACAGTGGAAGTAGCTGAAAAAACACTATCTGACACATCATCACCTGATAAACCTGTTTGGTGGACAGAAAACCTCAGCTTTATATTTCTGACCGATGGTAAATAAGCAGCATGTTCACTGGCCCCCTGTCTAGAAGGTGATGAGAAGCTGTCGAAGAAGAGCATCAACCTTCATCAGCTTTGAACCTACACTCACTGGACCTTTTGGCATGAAAGCAGCAGAACACAACACTGACACATCACCTTCTGAAGCTGAACCCCTGTCACATGAACAAAGTCTGTTCATCAGAGGCCATGCTTATGTCCACATAAGCATAAGCATTCACTCTTGTCCAACCTCTGTTTTTACATTTAGACCTCATTGACCAGCAGCATGTTCTACTCTGGGCTAACAGTCGCTAACATACCTACACCTGGAAGGGTGTGGGTGGCTGAGCATAAAGACAATAACAGCTAGAGTTGGAGACACAATGTGTTCCAGTTTTCAGACACGCCTCCTCTGCTACACGTGCCCCGGTGCTCCAGGTGTCTACAGTGCTTTTGGGAAGTGCTGAGTCCATTTCTGAATCAGCCACCAGTGGTGAATTACTATTTTTCAGCACAGTCTGATATGACCTATAGGAGTGTCTGCAATAGTGGCATTCTGCTGCTGAAATCACCTGGACACACTCTTGAACAGGGGCAGAGTCAGACATTGTGAAGATGGTAATATTTCCCCAGTGACTAAAAGAGCTGCACTGATTTCACTTTCATTGATTTACATAAAAAAAAAAACACATAAAAAAGATTTGGGGAAAACTTAAAACTTAAACAACTTTAGTTGGACAATTTCCTGTTTGATTTTGAAATGACTTTCTGTATGTGTCCTTGTCTGTACTCCCTGTGTTACATTAGTTAATTAGTTACCTGTATATTTATAGCCTTGAGTTTCACCTGCTGAGTTGCTGGAATGTTACTGTGTAACTTCTTGCCTCGGCTCCTGTCTTCAGCCTGACTCACCTGGGTGTGGACGTTCTGACTTCTGCCTCTGTGTCCTAGCTATTGTGTTTAAGACATCCATGTCTGCCTCTTTGGTAACTGATGTGACAGGGAACTGGTGTCTGAGTATTGTGGAAAAATGGACACAGCATATTAACCACATAAATAACAAGGTGTATGTATGTAACCTACTTTTTATTACCCAAGTGAAAACTTAGCTTATCTCTGCTCTGATGTGTGTTTTGTGTTCGTACATGTTTTTATAATGTATCAGTTGTTGACAGATGCTGTGGATGGAAACATGGCTACTTCACATGTTGAAGCTGCACAACATGTTTCTTCCACTCATAAAACCACCTGCTCCGGTTTACAAGGTTGTTCTTAAACGCTGTAACCTATATCTCACCTTTAACCCCTGTAACTATGGCAACTAAACCATATTCAATAAGCAGATGGTAAGAGGGGAGATGGAGGTGAGTGAGCAGACCTGGAAATTGGGTGTGAGAGGAGAGAAAGCAATGATGTGAAATAATCAGAGGACAGAGGAGAGACAAAGGATGCAGGGATAGAGGGAGGTGTGGAGGAGAGAAGGAGGAGGAGGAGGAGAAGGAGAAGGAGGAGGAGGAGGAGGAGGAGGAGGAGCAGAGGTGAGTTCCTTCCTCTTCTCTGCCACTGTTTGCTAGAATCTGGGACATCATTCACTCTCTTCAGTGACGATAGAAAATAAACAAGACTGAAATAACACAGCGGTGTGAAGAGTCAGATCATGGGGACGGTGATTTATCGGCTCTACAGACCTGCAGTAAAAACACATAACCTGCAGAGGGATTAATGTCATGTCGCTTCCTTCTCATGTAACCAACGGCGACAAACAGCCAGTCTGGAAACAGAGCTGGTTCATGACAACAGGAAACTCAATCATGAGGTCAACACTGTAGGTAAACAGCTTTAATCAGCGTAAGAGCTCTGACTGGAGCCTGGCCAACAGGAGGCAACAGCTCTGTGTGTTCCTTTTCTGGTTGTGCTTCCTATCACAGTGCTAACCTGTTAGCTACATAACCACACATACTGTAAGAGAGGAGAAGTGGCCTCCAAAGCATTAAATAAGGTCTGACTGAACTATGTCAGCATCACTGATGAAGTGAACATGCTGACCTTATCAGCCTGTTCCTTTCACTTACACTGTTACTACGGCCACAGCACGACAGGCTGCGACAGCGACAGCAGCTCCCTGCACCTCCCATACAGGAATCAATCAGAGAAGACAATAGACAGGGGGAGGGAGCTCACAGCTGTCAGTCAACATGTGGTCAGTTGATTACTATTGATGACTATTGACAGCCATTGTGGAGGATTGACCATTCAGTAAGAATGCTCCGACCTTCTGAGGTCATACTGTGATGTTCCACCTGACTGATCCCAACGTCGAGGAGCTCACTCTGCATGTGTGTAACAGGCAGAGTGTGTGCACACTGTGCAGCTGTGTATGTCTGCACTGGAGGCGACTGCCCTAAAGGTGAATCCCCATTATACACAACAATATCGCAGAATGCCGCTTCGCTCACACTGGGATTCACACAGCTAAGGTGATGCTTGACGGCATGATCCAGTGTAATCCTGACACTCCTTCCTCTAAAATGTCAAAGAATAAATGGTCAAATATGAACCGTTGTGTTTACATTGCGTTGACTAACAAATACGTTAGAACACGTTTGTTCAGAATCAGCTGCTTATCACAGGTCGACTGATACGGTTTTCTTCTCATAAGTTCCTGTAGCATCTCAGGCAGTGGGCGGGGCCTGAACGCAGAGCTTCTGCATGATGATTGGAGGATCTGTCTAAAGGCTGAATCCCTTTTTGATTGACAGCGATTTGAAACATACACCAGCACCGGAGGATTGTTGAGTTCAGTCCTGTGGATTTTGCAAGTGAAGTCGAGAGACAAGCAGCAGCTCATTTCTTGGTTCATGCTTGGTCATATAGATCATCTCCACTGTACATATCACACACTGTAAATGTAACACAATTACAGCATTTCCTGGTGTCGGTTTAACATAATTCTCACATTTCCTGGTTTGAGTTTAATATAGTTTGTTTCATTCAGACCATTTTCTTGAAAAGGAATGGAGGGCAGAATGGAAGTATAAATAAATGGATACATGTTATGTTGGCCAAAAATGAGCGTCCACTCTTTGAAATACCAGCAGCCACCACTGCTGTCTGGACAATATTACAGGAAAATATTGTATCACTGACTTGAGAACAGGTTTTTGTTGGCACAGACCATTTATACACCAACTTTAAGATGTGAGGTGTAAGATGGTAAAAAAAAAAACAAAAAAAACTCCTCTGAACCTCTTTAAGCCATTTTTCTATTTTCCAAAAGCAATTGGGACATTTGACTGGAACAAATACAAGAAGAGGGAATACACAAAGCTGCTACAAACACCCAGTGTCCTCATTACTGAAGCATCCACAAAGCCTGGTGGATTAGCTGTTGTCGTTTAAAAGCGCGTATCAGCCTCAGAACAACCTGAGCACTCGCAGCATCTGACCACATAATACCGCAGACACAGTCGCTCTTGTCTAATCCTCACACCAACTTCACTGAAATGTTCCCAGCACTGACGCCGGACTCTCTGTCTCTCCTCGTACGTAAGCCGCGGCGAGGAGGCCAGTGGGGCGCCCACAGGTGAGCCGTCAGTGATCCTGCTCCCCATCCACCACTGACCATCAAAGCAGAGATGGTGCTGATGTAAGAGAGGACTTGCAGCTGCGTGGTGTTTCTGTGTGTGGGAGGATGGGTGAGCTTTTGGCGTGTGTATCTGTGTGAAATGCTGTTGTCTCAGTAAAGCTGTCATTTAATAGTGTGTGTGTGTGTGTGTGTGTGTGTGTGTGTGTGTGTGTGCTGATGGGAGGCAGAGGAACAGGATTAAAAGTGTGAAGAAGACAGGGATGATGTATTATGAATGTCTGGCACATGTATAATGTTCTCTGAGTAAGTCATTGTATTCTAACAGATACATCTGCATCACCAACCACTGACCATATAAGAAAAACACACTCTTGGATTTTAATATTCATCATATTAAATGATCATTTTCTCACATTTCTCTCTGAGTTTGTTTTATTCAGTGTGAAAAGTAAGAACCTGTCAAAATAAAAGCCCATCCTTCTTTTCCCTTGTCTAGAAATCTGGGCCTTTAAACTCTATATTTACAGCCTGTCATGTTTCACAGCTCAAAAATGACATATTCCACACTGAGTCAGTCTTTACTTTACTCTTACTATTAAGTTAATAAAGGAACTCTGATCATAATAAACCTAAAATAAAGCTAAACTAAAACCAAAATGACCAGATGAACAGTAAGTTCAGGTTGAAGGCCTGGAGCTTGGTATAATTCACATCTGTGCATTAATCACACCACAGCAGAGACATTTACTTACAGCATGCAGTAAAAATCAAACACAGAATGTCTGATCCAAGTACACAAGTGTGTTTCTTTGTTAGTCTAGTCCAGGTGGCCTAAGGTTGCCATGTTAAAAGGGGTGTATCTGAGATATCCAATAGGCATGTGTGTGTGTGTGTGTGTGTGTGTGTGTTTGTGTGTGGCTGAGAATAGTGAGTTGGGCTGCATTCAGTCTGTGCTTCAACACTCAGGGGTTTTAATTTTAAGGCCTATTGAGAACTCTACAGCAGAACAAGGAGCTGGTCCAGAGATGCTTTTTTGAAGCAAAACAAAAGTTAACATATTCTAAAAAGAAAAAAAAAAACACATCCCGTGATTTGACTATTGGTGATACAATATTCTGTACAGCCCCAGAACATACAAATATCAATTTAACTGTGCGACTAATCACAACCTATCAATCAGTCCTACTCTGCTGCTGCTGCTGCTGCTGCTGCTGCTGCTGTTACTGCTGTTACTGCTGCTGCTGCTGCTGCTGCTGCTGCTGCTGCTGCTGCTGCTGTTACTGCTGCTGCTGGGGAATAAACACCTGTGTGCTGCTTGTAACAAACATAAAGTATCTGTCTATAATTATCCATCCCAGCAACTAAAAGCTTCAAAAGCTTTGGAACCTGTCATAATTACTTGGCCTCCACAGGATACCAGCCACTTCTGTTTTAGAGAGAATAATAACAACTTTGAAACTCAAGTTGGAAACCAGTGTCAGCCACTATAATTACAAGACCCAGCAAAACTGACTTTGGCCCACCCAAAGTCGAAATCCTGGCATCATGCCTGAGCAAGTCAGGTCACTCTCTGTGGAGGAACACTTTATCAAAACATCTCAACACATTCTGGGGCTGATTCCCCTCCTCCATGTTTTGTGGTAAAACTGCAGCCGTCTCTCCTTTAAATAACACAGGGAGAGCATGTTTTGAACATGTTGACAGGTCGGGTTATTTTCAGCTTGTTCAGTGTTGCATTTAGAATAAAGAGTCTGTTTAATGCTCGTTTCTTACAGCCAGAAAATCTAAAAATAAAACATGAGGCAAAACTAAAAATGAGATCAAAAGCAATGTGTGAAATATTGTCCACTTCATAATGTGACCAGATGGAACTGAGTGAAGGAGCTGCAGCTTTTCAACTGTGCCACAGCAGACCACATGTTGAGTGTTGTGGTGCCACAGAGACAAAATCCTATTCTGCACATGTAAAGTAAACGTGTTTGTTTGGTTCAACAGAATTCACATTAAAATGAAAAAAAGTTAAAAAAAAAATCATGACTCATCACAATCATAATGATTTTTCTTTCTGTCTATCACAAAAAAGTAGTGTAAGGTAGTCACTGTGGGGGCAGTGGAACAGGGAGACGGCCTGGCCTTCATGTTTCAGGTGCTGACTGTGAACTGCAGCATGTAGCCAGTGACCACTGCTACATGCCCAGCTCCTCTTGTTTCCTGTCGTCTGTCTACTCATTAATTAATAACAGGCTAAGGAAGGAGAGATGAACTCTTTCTTCTTTTGGGTGGGCAGGCTGGTGGGTGGGGGGTTATAGTGTTATAGTGATAGTTGTATTTGTGCAGAACTGACCCACAGCTACTGAGGCTGCAAACATCCTAATCAATGGATTGATCTAAATGTCCGATGTTCAGGTTAATGTGTCAGAAGTTATGACGTGAAAAACCAGACCAAACCTAGACCACTCACAGATGTGCAGATGTTCACGGTCACACTTGCACGGTTCTGTAAGCTTGTTGTTATAGCTCAGAAAATAAAAAAGATACCAGGGAGAGTGAAGCACACAGAACAGCAAATTAGACACTACATACAGCCTCTGCCCGATGACATCATCTCATTATTCCACGCTTTGATCAGTAACAGGTGACAGATGTGTTAATTAGTGGGTTCACCCGCGTGTTGTGTTTACGTCAACTCTGACCAGAGCCAGAGCTGATGACGACCTGTGGCTGTTGCAGAGTCATGTGCTCCAGGTGTGAATGCTGACTGTTCCCTTTTCCACTGATCACAACAGCCCAGTGTTAGCATGTCTCCTTTGGACCAGTGGAGGAGGAGTTGTAAGTGGCTTAACCCTGATGACAGCACTGTAAAGTTCCCTCCTGACCCACAGAAGACCCTGTGTGCATCACTATCTCTCCAGCACTGAGGTACAGAGTAAAGAGGAGCCACTCACAGCTGCATGATCAGGTAGAGATGGTCTGGACTCTCGTAGATGTCCTCCAGAGCCACGATGTTCTCGTGCTTGATCCTGCAGAACAAAGGCAAACCATTAGTGAAGCTTTGGATCACAAAGCTGCAGCATGACTCCTCTCTGCCACAATGGCCCACCAGCAGATCTAAATTACTCTTAATCCTCATGATGCTGTTGGTTCACACAAAGAACAGGACTGACGGTGCAGAATCATCTGACGGACGTTCACGTGGACCCGTTAAATCCAGGTTTTTAACCCTCCCTTCTTTTGTGCTGTGAGGAACAGGAAACTATTTGATAAAACGCTCTCAACTGTGTTTCATGGTTTTCTTCAGATGTCAGTGAGCCTCTGGAGAATCTGATGACGAAGAGCATGTGATGTGATCAAAAGCTCCAGAGCAGCAACACAGTGGAGATGACTGTGCTGAGCTGAGTTAGAGCTAACTCTAACTGTGTGTGTGTGTGTGTGAAGATGACCACTTGTTATTCTGATACCACAGCGCAAGAGACACATTTGATTTTGTATGTGTGTGTGGGCCAGTCATCATTTGTATAGGTAATATAGGTTCCTTTCTCTTGCTCACACACACACACACACACACACAGCAGGTGCACAGGTAAGCATCTAACACTTATTATGGAGTGTGTGATCTCTGAGACGGCAGGCAGGCAGAGCTGAGGTGTGACACACACACACATGCACACACAAAGTAGTGTGCCCACTGACATTTACATTTATATTTCAGAGACTGGCTTTATCCTTGACAGACCCCAGCACATAACGTTTAATACTTCACATTATGGGGTCCTGCTTTGTGTCCTCATAATATGACTGTGTGAACAGATAGGTCCTCACGACATGAGTCATACCTGGACAACACACACACACACACAGGCTGAGCAGGGATAATGTGTGTATTTAGGCCCTGCCTGGATAATGACAGGCTGGCAGTAAACAGTGTGAGTGTAACGGCAGAACACTCTCTCTCTCACACACACACACACACACACACACTGCCCTACACTACAGGCCTCATGCTGCACTTAGTCCTCATTCATTCATTCATTCATCTGTCCTGCACATGTCCTCCGTCACTGCTCCTACAGCTGATCTGTGGCTTTTCACCTTGTGTAAAGTTTCAACATTACCTGTGTCTTGGGCTCAAATTACAAGTTGATAGATTTCAAATTAACATGTTTTTTTCCAGTTGTTCATCTTTTGTCATGAAAAACCAAAGTGTTTCCACCTTGAACTGCAGTGAAACACTGACAGTCTCATAAACACAGATTGAGACAGCCGGGGTTTCATCAGTCTGGGTCTGACTGAGGCTCAGACATGTGTCAGAGACTCTTTGATGTTTCCTCCTCTAACCATCTTCACGCTTTCTCCTCTTTCACCTGTCAACCTGGAACAAGCAGGTGGTGGGTGGAGCTTAGCGCCTGATCCAGGTTCCTCAACCAGGGAGTCAGAGCAGACAGTTTTACCTTGTTTAAAAAAAAAAAAAAAAAAAAACGTCTGGAGCAGAACTTAAATTGATGGCTGAGGCTGTATAGTAGAAATGCTCCGACCACAAGTTACTTACAATATTACCTTGTATTCCCAAAACTCACATGCAGTGTATCTCTGTATGCCTCTTACTTTATTTATTATATTTATCTCTTTTTTTAACCATTGTTATTCTTGTTTTTAACTGGTCCACTTTTGCTGATTCTGTGTGCCAGGGGTTTAAGGGGAACTAGGGGTGGTCAGTGTTGAATGTACTGTAGGAACGTACTGACTATTTAGTTATTTATTGTCTCATTCTGACCACCTGCCTAATAATGTGTTGGTCCCATTTGCTGCCAAACACACAACAAACTGTGCTGCACTGTGTGTTCTGACAGCTTTCTATCAGAAGCAGCATCAACTTCTTCAGCAGTTTGAGCAACAGTAGCTGGTCTGTTGGATGGGACCACACAGGCCAGCCTTCTCTCCTCATGTGTATCAATGAGCCTGTGGCTGGTTCTCCACTGTTCCAGACCAGGAACAGTCCACAAGAGCTGCAGCTTTTCAGATGCTCTGACCCAGTCGTCCTTGTCAAACTGGATCAAATCCTTACACTGCCCATTTTTCCTGCTACCAACACATCAACTTTAAGGACTAAATGTTCACTTGCTGCCTAATATATCCCACCCACTAACAGGTGCCATGATGAAGTGTTATTCACTGTTATTCACTGGTCATAATGTTATACCTGATAAGGTGACTGCATTGGACCCTTAGGGACTAATAAAGTTGTCTTAGTCTGAGTCTGTGGAAACTAATTGGGGTTTTACATCTGGAACAAGGAGCTCTGTTTCTGCAAAGCCACAAACAACATGTGTCTTAATTGTGTTACTCAAACATCTAATGTATACATTCATAAATTAGTCCATTCTTCCTGGACCTAAAAGTGAATCAGGTGAGCAGATGAATGGTCACAACATGTAAAATAGACATTGTGATATGAGGATTGAGATTTTTGGTGGTGTTAAATGTTGGCTGACTGTATAATGTTTTGTTTGGTAGTGACTCAGTGACCAGTGTCTCAGAGGACCAAAGTCTCCAGCTCCCATGTGTGCCATCATGGGAAATGGGGATGAAATGTCAACAGTCAACAAGATACTACTGGCCTCTGTCTTATATAAGAGACAAAGTAAAAGAGACAAAGTCCAAAACAGAGCTAATCATTCCAGATGACTTAATTTTTATACTATCTGTGGTCACAAGAATCTTTGACAGTTAGTTAGTTCTGTTTGTTGAGCTCAGTTGAAGCATTTAATTTGAATGGTCCAGTATTGATGACAAAACCCCCACAGCCAGCTGTCTCATTTGTCCTATATTCACAACTGGAATAAAAGTCCACAAAAAGGTTATTTTAATTTGAAAAGCAGAGTAATGAAGTGACATAATGAAGATGACAGTAGGTCACGTGACCTGCTCTGAATCACGACTTAGTCTGTCTCTGACATGGATAACACCAGCTAGCTGTCTGCAGAGATCAGACTGATGTGTGGTAAACATGAACTGACTGACTAACTGAGTGACTGACTGTCTCAGTGACTGAGTGACTGACTGATAACATTTCCAGTGGTCAGCGGAACCACAGTCTACTGAGCTGGTTTCCTGGCCGTTCAGGAACTACAGGGAAGAGGAGGAGCACTACTATGAGGCTCACCTCAATTACAGTAAATAAACTGCTTTAATTACATATATCATTTCTACTTAAGGATGCAGAGGAAGAACTTAACGCAAGACCCATTGAGCAGGGACAGCAGGAGAGAGAGAGAGCGAGAGAGCGAGGTCATTAGAAACAAGGATTTTACTGCACACTGACATTTCGTGACTACCTCACACAACCCCATGTCAAATAACTCAAATTATCTCTTTAATGAGACATGTCCTGTACTCTGAGGGTTCCAGTGTTTCTGACCTTATCTAGTGTTTTCCTCTGTTCTTGTGTCTCTTTTGACAGAATCATCTAAATCTGCCAAACTTCATGACGTACTCTGCCTTTAAAAGTCGTTGGAGCTCATTACTTTTCCATTCATGTCATCAGCACAGAGCTCAGCATCCAGACCTGATTCAGAAGTTTCAGTCGTGATGTGTGTAAGCATCAGTGGTAGGTGGGCTGTGGATCGTGACCTGGGCGCGGGGATTGTGATTTGTAGAAGAGGAAATGCTCAGTTTCCCTAGTAACCAAGACTGAGGAACTTAATGTGCGTATGTGTGTGTGTTTGTGTCACCTTCTCAGTACAGCGATCTCGTTCTCGATGCTGCTCTCCTTCCCCTTCAGGGCCTTCTTAGGGATGCACTTCACTGCAAACATCCGGCCGGTCAGCCTCTCCTGGGCCAGGACCACCTCTGAAAATGCTCCTCTGTGAACAACAACAAAACATCACATGGGTCACCAGGTGGTTGTTTGTCAGATAACGTGAAAGATCACAATGCTGAGAAACTGTTGACCAAGCACCGTTCACCTGTGATGACCTGTCTGGAGGAAAACTGACTTGAAATAGATCAACACATCCTTGAACTTCCACACTTACACAATGTGGTGCTGTAACAACTATTTATTTGGAGGCTAGAGACGGCAGCAGGAGGATCTAGAGATACAGAGCAGTCACTGTCTGTTCCCTCTTGTTAATTGTTGCTGGCAGCAGTTCTAGATAATCAGTTATCTAAGCTATGTCATGATGCTTTGATGCCTTAAAAGTCCACACTATAAAGGTAGATGTCCACGTGTAATGTGAATATAAATCAGCTCTGAAAGTATCCTCAGTCCACACAAAAGCCTGTATTTAGAAACTGAACCATAAAACCAGCCGTCAGGACATCCTGTGCCATTGTGATGTCACAACAATGCTGTCACAAGCCCTGCCCACCTGGACCCACCATCCAACATTTGCAGGATTTGGTTTTTCTTAGTGTGTTCACCTTAAATCTGCTATTTCCTTACTGGATCACTCAGAAAACAGTCAGCCAATGAGAAGAGAGGCTCGGAGCCTCCTCTTCTGATTGGTTCAGTAACTGGTTGTTACCAGAGCCGCAGAGAGAAGCCTGACAGAGATGTAAAACTGCACTCAGATGATCTCAACATTTGCATATTTGCCTTAAACCAAAAGCATTTTCTGCTTCCTTCTGTGGAGTGCTGTCACATATTCCTGTAAACCAGGACTGCCTGTCGCTCCAACACTGACATTCTGACGTTATAGTGTGTTTTAAAACGCACTCTGAAGCTGCGCTCTCACTGTGTAGCCATGGTGTTTCTGGTTTAATAGCGCCGTGCTGGACAGGTTCCAGTTCAGTGTCTGAAAACAAATGTGATGGATAAAGTTCTTGAATCTTCAATCAGTCTATCGTTACACCACCTCTACTTCCAACCCACACACCATCACACAGAGGGGTGTTTAACCCAGAGCAGCCACTACTGAGTGATGGAGGTTTAAAATGATTGATTTAAAATGAAACAAAGATTTCATGACACAATACCAACAAGCTCATGAGGGACTGGGACTAAAAGGTCAGAAACATTAAGCCAGGCCACGAAGAGGCTGAGATTCAATATTGCTGTGCAGCCTTGCTCTTTGTCAGCTGCAGGTCAACATGCATGTTGAACAGGAGGAGATAAAAGAGAGCAAACAAAGACAGAAGGGATAAGAGCAGAGAGATGTTTACTCTAATGCCACGCTGGAGAAGCGGAGGGTCGAGCAGGCTCATCTTCATTCATCACACTGCTTGTCTTTGTGACGCACACATACACAAACACACACACACACACACACACACACACACACACCACTGTAAGACTTGACTGAATTTAAATTTCCAATTATTTTGCCTAATATTGTTGCTGTGACTGTTACTGAGGATCGTCAGGTTTTTAGATGTGAGAAAAGAAAATGTGAAATGATTATCAAGCCCAGGAGTGGTTCTAAGTGAATAAATAAAAATCATGCTAATGTTCTAATGTTCCACTTGGCAGATCCAATCACATTACCGCCGCAGTGTCATTTTCTGCATATTAAGATCCTCAGATACAGACTGCACCTGTTCTGAATGGGATCTAAATGGTAGAATTACTGAGCTCACACAGTGATGAAGAAGGGTTTACACTCACTCTGCTTCGCTTTGTTTTGTCACTGAGATCAGCACGAGTCTGTGTTCTATAACAGAAGATCTAACTGACCAGGTGCAAGAAAGCAACAGAAAATACAAGGGTCAGGGGTCACAATGAAAGACCCTGAAGAGTACTTTGTGATGTCACAACAGTGATGAGGTGAGTGTACGACGGCAATGTTTGGTTTGAGATCACAGCTCATGCACTTGTACATGTGAGTGTACCGACTCAAGATCTGATTAAGACATGACTCAGATCAAAGAGAGAGAGAAAGAAAGAAAGAAAGAAAGAAAGAAAGAAAGAAAGAAGCCACAGATGAAATCATTTCCATCTCTTCATCTTACACACCTGCTGCTTGGGAAATGAATTTCACACCAGGTTGTTTTTCATTCACTCAACCATCACACTAAACCTTCATCACACCCTCCTCCTCCTCTTCTGCTAAGGCTTTAATTCAGTCACTGTATCATTTGTGTGTATTCTGGTGTGTGTGTGTTTAACTCTCCTGATTTGAGGGGAAAGCAGCTGTTGTATATGAGCTCTCTATTGCATCAATATGTGTCTTTGTGTGTGTGTGTGTGTGTGTGTATGTGTGTGTGTGTGTGTGTGTGTGTGTGTGTGTGTGTGTATGCTGCCCTGCACAAAGCCCTTGAGCCCTTTAAAAGTACATTTTACAAGCCACCCATCTGCCACCAGGCCGGCTGCTCTAAAAACTGCAGCGTACCATCACAGTGGTACACACACACACACACACACACACGCACACACACACACAGATCCTCTCCTGCAGTGTCTGCTCTCCGCAGAATCTCATTTTCTCATCACCTTCACCCCCCCCACCACCACCACCACCACCACCACCTCCTGCGCCTCCTCCTCCATCATTCGCCCTTTGTCTCTCACCTCACGCTTCACACATGTTTTGCAGTGACAAGTGATCACACCGCTGGTTGTCCCTGGCGACCAAAGTGGACAGTCCCACAACCAATCAGATTGATTCACTCTGAGATTTCCATTCATTACCCTCAGAGAGAGAAACTGTAACAGAGATGAATAGGTGGGGGGGGGGCTACAATGTGATTGAATGAATGGAGAGTGAACCTAATAGATAAGGTACTGTACGTACAAACTGCACACACACACCCTGAGAAGGAGCATGTGGTTCAGTTGATTGGAGGGGGGAGGCTTGTGTAACATCTGGTAGCTAAATTCACACACCAGGCTGTGTGTGTGTGTATGTTAGGGGTTGACTAGCCGGCAGTCCCCACCGTTACCCGCGGCAACAATGATTGCATTTTGTCCAACATGAACCTGTGTAACTGTGTCAGTCGAGCTCCACTGCCTCCACCGTTGCACTGAGCAGGAAATGTATCAGCAGTGGTGCATGCTTGCATACGTGTGTGTTTCTTCAAACACATGTAAAAAAAAAAAAAAAAAAAAAAAAAAAATCTGTTATACACACACATGCATGCAAACGCACACACAGTGATAGACATAGAAGTGGAGAGACTAGAATAGACTGACAAGGTGACAGTGACACAGTTAACATGGAGGCCGACGGCAGCCACCAGTGCTGCTCATTGTCTGACTGAAGACACATCATCACAAAATGTGAACGTGTGAAACAGGAAATGTGAAGTTCACCTGAGTGACAGCAGTGCTGCCATGAATATGGATTTTCAACATATGTGTCATACGTGTTGACGATCGTCTGTCCAGCTTACATGTTTCTAAGTCTCCCCCTGTTTGTTTTCACTGGTTTTCTGCCAGTCCAGGGAATTCATGGGGGAGGTGGGTTCTAGTCCTGGATCGACTGGGCGCTAGGCCTGCACGCTATCAGCGAAATGTCCGATGTGCGATGGCACTGTTCAATATCACGATGACGATATGACTTGCGATTAATAAGCAAATATTCAGGTGTGCATATGAACCATACAGATCCTGTGTCTCTTTCTGAAAACGACTCAATACACCGTAGCACATATGCTAGTGGTGCTGTAACACTGCCACACAAATACACCACAAACAGAAGAAGAAGAGTGGAAAGCTTGCGTGCTGTAAACAAACTCCAAACATTATAAGTCGTCGACTACACAGGAGAAGTAAAAATATGCCTATTGTTGCATCGTGGATGTGTTTCAGGAGCCGTATCTGAGGGACCGGGCCCCATAAAAGTCTGCCGGTGTTGTGATGTTACGTTACGTCTAGCGGTGTGGCTCAGATTACAGGTATGAGATGCGCCTGTAAATAAAACTTCCATCGCATTTTTTAGGCAACCTCTGTGATGTGTTTTTGTGCATGTTGATATCGCTATGACGATGAAAATACGATTAAATGTGCAGCCCTACTGGGCAATTTCTTAAAATATCGGCCAGTAGAACTGCACGATTAATCGAGCATATTGAGCATATTGATTTAAAAAAAAAAAATCCTATTGATCAATATCGATAATTTTCTTTTAAATTTTTGTGGGGCGTTTTATGCAGAATGATGTGCTTGTAATGAAGACCACAAGAAAAAAAACACTGAATTCAACTACAGCTCTTTATTCATCCACCTTTCTTACATACAGCCAGAACTGTTGACATTATTATAAGCAAAGTGAAATCAGCTTCAGTGATCTGACATCAGTAAAGTCTGACTCTGTCCTCTGGCTGGCACGTTCACATGCATGTGTTGCTGTGTTATGTTAAGCTAGCGGGGCAGCAGGCAGGAGCTCTGTGATGGAGGATGCCTGGGTCAGCATTTGTGATTGGGTGGAAGGAAGTAAGGACTTCAATATGAAGAGACGATAGGCTTACAAAACAGGAAGGGAAACACTTGTTTACAGGTCTTTTTCTTTTCTATCGACTAGTTTTTTCTATTGATCCTCACATGTCTATCGATAGATATACATCATCCTGTTTGAGTGAACCTGAAGAAGCCAGATGCAACATGTCAGTCGCTCAATAAATGTCAGTAAAGCAATGTCAGTGTGCAGTGGTTTAATTAGATTTTTCACCTAAACCACCTCCTGTGACCAACCAGCACCAGATTTTTATTTTGGCTGTGCATGAGGAATTCTGTTAAAGATATATATCATTATTGAATTATCGCCCAGGCCTAGTCCTGGCTGTACTGATTCAGTGGTTAGATACTCTGCCCCAGTCTGACCTGACTGTGCCGGGCCAGTGTTGAGGTCAGATAAAAGCTGGTGTTGGGACTGGGGAATGAGCTGCTGTGTGTTAATCAGAAATGATCTGCGTATTAAAAATACATTAAACCACAGTCTGCTATCAATGCATAAGAAGAAATAAGTGAACATTTCCTCCTGATACCGTCTGGTACCCAGAGTGGAACCAGTCATGTCAAGAGGTTTTTACTGGAGGATGAAATTTAAATGAGTTCACTGCACATGTTTATTTCCACATGCATCCATCTATTGTTGCGGAAATGTGGAAACACAGAAATAACTCAATAAAGGAATACATGAGCATATTTTATTGTGGGTTTATCTTCATATATAAATCCGTGATGATATATCTCCTTACAGACATGTGGCTAGAAAAATATCTGCCTTCAAAGACCAAGTGAGAGTCTTCTTTCTGGACTCATCACGGGAGGTGGAGAGAAATGAATAATGGCCAAACTGGCAGTCATGGCCAACACCTCCCACTGCCTCCATGAGACCTTGAGCACTCTGTCAGACTGTTCAAACACAGTTCATGCTGTAAATTCATTCATTCTTTGCCTTTTTCACATCACTGACTCTCCTGTCACGCCTTCCTGCCCAGTAGCTGCTATGTTCCAGCTCTCACTATATATTTGGGCCCATTTACACTGTAGCCTTCCAGCCTTTCTAACCTGCTCCTCTAGTCTCTTGTTGACCAGTTTCCCTTTTATTTAGTTTGTCTTTGCATGTTTCAAAGTTTTTTATTTTCATCGGTTTTGAAAGTAGAATACACTGCAAACTGCTCTTAAAACTTAGCATCACAATTTATTGCTCACTTCACAATACTGCAACCACTTTACATGACTGTGATGAGATCAGACAGGATTGAAAGCTCACTAGCCCTCCACATGTTTGAGGAGCTGAGCCAGTACAGACTCCACCTCCACCTGTCCAATAGCAACAGAAGACAGTGGACAGACTCAGTGAGGAGAGTCCAGGTGAGTAAACTCTACAGTTCACCTGTACACATGAGACACAGAGGATTTGAAACTGGAACCAGCAGGTTCAGGATCTGCTTCTTCCTCTCAGGTCTCACCCTGCTCCGCTGTGCAGAACTCGTCTATACCGCTGTGATTATATCAGACCCACAGTGGATTCTGATACATTCAGATGACTGGGGCATCGTATATCTCACCAGGCAGAGCAGGCACCCCATAAAAAGCGGCTATGGTCCTCCGTTTTGCTGCATGTCATCCTCCCATAAATAAACAAAAGATGACAAAGATCTGCAGAGGCCGAGACAGATGTCTAGAGATCTGATGATCTAGAGACTGAAAGACCTCATGAGGTCATTGTGTTGAAACAGTGATGTCAAGTGCAACAAAAAGAACAAAATGATGACAAAAAGATTTAAAGAAATACAAATAAAGACATGGAGGCATCCGACACAATGTGACAGCAACATGAGGAACATGAATGCCATAGTTCTACTGTTAGTCTTCAGCTCATCTGTAAAATACATCCTCAGAGATTTCACACCAGTATCAACATAACTACATTATCAAACAAGTGAAGACAGTCAGTGATGGAGACATTTATCAGCTGCATCCATCACGTGTGTTTCTGTTGCCTCAACAAACGGCCACGTACTGACATAAACTGAGGCTCTGAGAAGCTTCTAATGGCTTTCAGTAATTACATTAATTCATTTAGACAGAAGTATTAAGGCATCTCTCATGAGATCAGCAGCAAACACAAACCTGTAACCTGCAGTCCCCTGTTAACATCAGCTTCCCAACCACATCCTCATCTTTTCGCAGGCTTCCTTCCCTGCTGCTATCATCATGGATGGGTTTCGCATTTTATATTCCTCATAATAATATCAGCTTGTCTAGGTCTGAATGCATATGGGTCTAAACAGTATTGGGATCATATCAAATGGAGCCTCACAATGACTGATTAAATGGATGAGAAAGGAGCAAAGCAGTAAATCAAAAGAAAGCAGCTGGGAAGGAAGCATGCACACACACACACACACACACACACACACACACACACACACACATGCACACAAACATACACACACGCACAGGCAGACAGACACATGGATAATGTCCGTTGTGCAGATTTGTTCCTGCCTGATCAATACATAGGCTACCAAGCAGGGTGGTAGCCTTTGAATGGACTCACACACAGACATGTACATAGTAGGGGGTCTGATAATGACAGAGCATGCACAAGGACAGAACACACAGTGCCAAGCTGATGTCACCACCACTGAGCAGACCACATACACACCAACACACATGCACCGTTATTTTCATGTGCTGTGAATACAAAGTGATCTGCTTGAACTGTATGTCACTGGCTTTGAAAAGAGGCCACACACACCTAATACACACAGACATAATGGAAAGACAAGACGAAAGAGTAATACAGACTGGAGCAGGGTGCAGCAGATATGGAGGAAAGATGTAGAAGAATGACAGAGAGAGAAGGGGGGTGGGGGTGGGGGTGAAATGCAGGTAGGTGGTTTGGTGAAAAGACGCCGGAGCGCTACCGCCTCCAGTTCTGGGCTCATGCCACTTGGCTCCTGGACAGAAACATTTCTACTGAGGCGTGTTCCACTACCCAGCAGTCTGAGTGGTTTTGGTGCACTGAGAATCGAACATGTGACCCAAGCACCGTCTGTACCACGCTCAGCTCGCTTCCCAAGAGGAAGAGGAGGGGGAAACTGTGAGCAGGGGGTGGGGGGTGTATAGTGTTGGAGCTGCATCCTGCAGCTTCTAGTTTGGTCCTTTCAGAGGTCTGGGATTCTGGGTTCACACTGCACCTGTTTGGTTCTCGTGTGTGTTTGAGCTGTGGAGAACTGAGACTCCCTTTTGCAAGACCTGTTGCTCAGTCCACGTCACACATGTGGACTGCTGGTTCAGTTCAACTGCAGTGTCACGTGATATGTGATTTTAGCAGGAATTCAGCCTAATTACTCATAAAACTGCTGTTAGGGAATGGATCTTAGAGGAGATCAGTATGAACAATCTATAGCCTATCCTTTGGTAACCATGGTGACATGCATGCCCACTTGCACATGTATGGAGCTGGTGCATAACCTAACCCATCAGACAGTGATGGTGCTTTGACGGTGCTGTTTCTGACTACAGTCATGACAGTAAAGCTTGTGTTAATTTGGAGAGCAGTTTGGAGGATGGTCTGTTGTGTTTATGAGTTTTCACAGGGAGTGAGTGTGTGAGGGGAAATGTCTTCACAGGTGAACCTGGGGACTACAAGAAAGTGGGGGACTCATTAAAGCCAAGTTACCATGGCAACATGAACAAATCACGACATATCCCGCTTTTTCAGAGTAGTCCTCAACATGACATAAAACATGCATGTGATAGATCCTCCACTGTACAGTGAAAATGAGCCACTTCATGGATGGATGGTTTTATCTCTACATTCATTCATCTTGAATATTTCATGTATTAGGCAAGGCAACTTTATTTGTATAGTCAATTTTTACAAATACTTTGTCAAAAGGACTTTACACAGCATCATAACAACACCTCTGCCCTTAGACCCTGACACTGACTGAGGAAAAACTCCCAAGAAAACCCTTAACAGGGAAAGAACAGGAGAAACCTCTGGGGGAACAACAGAGAAGGGAGGAGGGATTCCTCACCTAGAACGGGCGGAGTTTGCAATGTGGAATATGGGATAAATGGGAATTGTTCAGTCAGGGAGGAACTGATGGAGGCAGCTTCTGGTGAGCAGGCTGGGCTATGTACAGGGAGGCACGGTGTACTGTAGGGGCTTCACTAAATCACATGAACAAGATGGTGCCATCGGCCTTCACCTCTGTACGTGTAAGAGACTTTTATTAGAGGCAGGTCTCTATGTCTATCTCCCTCTGTTTGATATATAAACTTGGTCACCGATGACTTCTCTCTCTCCTTCCTTCTATCTTGCTCTTTGCTTGGTGTAATGAAAGTGGTTTATTACTGTAATGGAGGTGAAACTCAGTGTACTGGAAGTGCTCCTCCTCTTCCCTGCAGTTCCAAAGTAGCTGGGAAACCAGAGTGGCTCAATAGACTGTGGCTTGGCACAGCACAGTGGTGGAAATATTGTTGGTCAGTCATTCAGTCAGTCAGTCAGTCAGGCAGTGAGCCATGTCATAGGTTAAATCTTTATTACAGCTGATGTGTGCCTTCAATGGAGCATTATAGAAGGACAGGGTGAACTATAACACGTATAAACACACACACACAAACTGGTCTCCATGTGTAAAAACATAAACATGTTAATGAGGGACAGAGAGCTAAGAGCCTCCCTCTGTGTCTTCCTTCTTTTTCTTGTGTGTGAGTGCTCTATAGGTCTTTGTTGCCGAGTATGTAAGCTTAAATAGCACTGTTGCCACGGCAGCAATTAAATGCCAATTATAGTCTGTATTCTCACTGTGACTCTGACAGCAGAATATGAGCGTGAGAGAGAGAGAGAGAGAGAGAGAGAGAGAGAGAGAGAGAGAGAGAGCAGTGCATGAACAGGCTCCTCTGCAATAATACAAAAAAGCACTAATCAGGAGGGTAAAGCAGAACCTGGCCTAAAAGCTGCAGACGCTGTGATCAAGCTGCTGCCCATACAGAGCTGCAGAATGGGCTCCACTCACCAGCACCATGACAGATGGGACATGCATGCAGAGCTCTGCAGGACCAAATGAAACCTGCACATCAACATGCACCAGTGCTCGCAGGGCCAGATCACTGCAGGTCACACACACTCTGAGATCTCAGGTCGGAAAACCCAGGAACAGAGATACTACAACATAATTTCAATCCATGAGCCAGGTGGAACCACATACAGGACTGTCCAGTATTTCAATAAATAATTCTGCAGAATGCGTTGGACCATTACAGGACTCTGTGCCCCGTACCGGACCAGTGTTGGTGTCAAGTAAAACCAAAGCAGACAGGATACAGCTGGACTGGAGAAGTTATGGTTGGGCATCATGTCCAGAAACACTTTTTGTTACACTGGGTGAAATGGTCCTTCTATCCTGAGAGCAGTCAATACATACATGTATTCAGACAAAGGAATGGAAATAATCAGAGCTCTGTGGCAGCTGCAGCACTGACAGAACTGACCAATCCATGCTTCATGCTCCCAAAAGCAAACACCAATCATGTCTAGTTCTGCCTACGCCCAATCAAGCTGCCGTCTCTCTCCCTCTGGCGTGTGTGATCAGTGTCTTCACCTACGTCTGCAGAAAAGCCACACTCCAGTCTGGTGGGTGGCAATGTAGCTCTGGCAACGCACGTTGAATGTCTTCACCTACGTCCACTGGAAGGTGGAGGCGTGGCTTCAGAGAGAAGTCTGAGGAAAGGGGCTGGGACTTTTGACTTGTGTATTTTCAAAATGTAGCCAGAACCGTTTAACAGGATCTCCAACCCTTCCTTTAATATGTGAGGCTGTGCTGACTTTATATGTAACTTGAGCATGTCCATTACTAGCAAGTGATATGTTATGTTACCACGGTAACAACGTTAGGGCTGTGGAAATTTATCGATACTGCAATATATATCGATATTTTGTTTTCCCTCACAGTATCGATTTTTTAGCCGCGAGTATCGATACATTAAGTCCCATTCAAATTCCCCGTGTTCCGCCTGGCAAGCCTTTCTCGCGAGTTACACGTCTTTTCTCGCGAGTTACATGTCTACACAGACGCCGACGTCTTCCTCTTGATGTTTAGGAGCAAAGAGATTCAAGAGAATAGCAGCGAACATAAATCCAGCGCCTTCATGCTTGAAAGCAGATGTGTGGGAGCACTATGGTTTTAGGCGCATGGTGAACGCGATGGAGCCCCGCTACCTTATTCCAACCCGCGAACACCTCACCAAGGTTTGCATTCCCAGGCTGTACACCCAGACAAAGGCACCCATCAAAGCCTCCCTGGCCAGCGCGAGAGAGTTGCCCTGACGTGCGACGGGTGGACCTCGCGAACAACCGAAGCATATGTCACCATCACGGCCCACTTCATCAACGAGGAATGGGAGCTTGCTAGTCGATCAGCTTCTATTCCTGAACAAAAATCTGAAGAGAATGTAGATCATTTGGTCTGCAGTTGTGTAGAGAGGAGGCTTTCTGTTTATTGTTCACTTGTAGGTCAGGGCCTGCAGACCTAAGATGGGTGATTTTCAAGTCAAATGTTGTTCTTAATGACTTGAATTATTGGCTGGTTTGGAGAAGCCATGGTATTATGTTTACCTCCTGGTGCCTAGACTGGCTACCTCATATGTTCAGTGTCAAGCTAAAAAACTTTACTTTTCAAAGGCCTGTAAGCTACGGTTTGCACTGTTTCAATAAATGAAACAAATTTTTTCACCACGTCTTTAATTCATTTTGTCCAGCATTTGCGAGCTGTAGACTCTCTGTCCAGTCTATTGTGTAATTTATGTTTTCAGTTTTCTCAATTAATTCAATCCAAGTCAATAGAACACTCACAGATGTCACCAAAATCACACTGTCCCATTAAAATCTTTCAGAAATTGATTAAATTGTATCGAATCGTATCGTTGGCTGAATATCGTGATATATATTGCATCATGAGCTGAATATCGTGTATCGTATCGTATCGTGGGATTAGTGTGTCACTACACCCTAAACAACATTGGGTTTATCAATGACACCTGATGAATTTTCCTGAGAGGAGAGCTCCGTGTATGTGTGTGTGTGGTGTTTCAGTGGGGGAGGTGCTAACTGCACAGGAATGAAAGGAAGATGATAATTCGTGTCTGCTTTGTGTGATCACACATGAACACACACATAGTGAGTGCAGTATAGCTTTGCCATGGCAACAGCCCTGACCACAACAGGGATGTCAGGAGACTTCCCCTCTGTTTACATTAATTACCATGGAAACAGCCTCAGCCTGCACATAGAGCTGCCAGACCCAGGGAAATCCACTGTGTGTAGCGCTCTCCCTCTTTGCTTTAAGACTAAAACCATAACCTTGTTAAACAGAGGAGACCATGATAAATGATGACAAACAACCTGTCAGACAACATCACTGCTCACGGGAGCAATTAAAAGTCAGGCACTGAGCTCCACCACAGCACAGTCGCCGCTAGGAGCTAATGTGCTCACACTGTTGTTGTTAATGTCAGGATGAATCCAAATGATTCGCACTCAGTTCTACTATCAGCGGTGCAATATCCACACTGCTACTGCTAGATTAGTCTTACTCACTTCCGTGATGCTAAAAGGAAATGTCTCTGACTGACTGATTTACTAACTGATGTTTTTTCACCTCTGGTCAGCTGCTCTGGTTCCCAGCTGCTCAGGACCTGCAGGGAAGAGGAACAGTGCTTCCAATACACTGAGCTTCACCTACAATACAGTTGGGGTGCAACGGATCAATAACCTCATGGATCAGATCTGGTCACGGTTTCCATGTCACGGATCCGATCATTTTCGGAGCAGAGGGGGGAGCTGGTGAGTGTGTTTGTGATGATGTCATCATCCCCTCCTAATGCAGCTTTAGCCACATCTGTTCCAGTGGTAATTTAACAACAACTACAATTAAAGCCGCAAGCGGCGTTGACGGCCCTCGCGGTACCGACGCTTGATCGCGTCCACGCCCGGCCGTACCCACTGCCCATTCAAAACAGCCCCTGTGGCCCCACAGGCACCTGCAGGTGCGTTCAGGGGCAACCCTCATCACACATGTCAAGTTTCAGCCAAATCTGCCAATGCACGATGGAGTAACGACAAGGTGAATATTCATCCACCAGGTGGCGCTAAGAGCATAACCAATGTGTGCAGTTACATTCAGGGCTGTCCGTGATCACACACGTCAAGTCTGGGCTGAATCGGGCAATGCATGTTAAAGTTATAATAAGGTGAAGGCTCATCCACCAGGTGGCGCTAGAAGCGCAACCAGACATGGGCAGTTGTGTTCAGGGCTTACCCTCATCACACATGTGAAATTTCAAGGAAATCAGACATGCATGATAGATTTATGAGGAGTTGATGCTCTGTGGCGAGGGATCCGAAGCTGCCACTGCTTCCACGGGCAGCCTGTCACATGACACAAGGCTTGTGTCACTGTGGTGATTCCGTCTTGACCTGTGTATCAATTTTCAAGACGGTTCGAGCTTGTTAAGCCATTTCAAGGCCAAACGTAATTGGTGGCGAGGGATCGCTGTTCGTTGCAACGCCATTAGTCGTAGCTTCACAACGTCCATAACGTAGCTTCACCAACTTGTTCTGCATGTACTAGGAGTGGAACGATGTTGTTGGGGTCAATTGTGTAGGATTTATACGTGTTAGAATGAAGCTGGACACTTCCTGTTACCAGCGGGGGGCGCTATGAGTAAGTGGGAAGTTAATATATATATTCAGGGCGCAGCCATCATCATGTCCAGCAAGTTTGAAGCTGCTCGGATAAAGTATTTGGCCGTGAGAGCCGTTCAAAAACAGGATAATTCGCCAAAGTCTGGCACGCCCTTACAGCCACGCCCTTTGACCTACAGACATTCTTTTGATAACTTTTGATCAGCATGGTCTCTAGATGACCTGTACCGAATTGAAGCCGGTCGGGCGAAATCCCTAGGAGGAGTTCGTTCAAATACCAATGGTGTACTCGCCGCAAACGTGACCAATGAAATCAAAATGGCGGACTTCCTGTTTGGTTCTGACCATTGGTGCAAGAGACTTTTTTGTGCGTCTGGACACGTTACATATGTGTACCAATTTCATGTTGCTACTCCAAAAAAACCCCTATGGGGAGGGTTTTTGAAATTTTCAAGTGGCGCTGTTGAGGCGTTTGGCCCCCCCCATGGGCGTGCCGCATATCAAATGAAAGAGCTCGCCAGACTCGACATGTGTATGAAATGTCATGTGGATACGAGTTCGTTAAAGCCATCAAAATGCCAAACGTAATTTCACGACGAAGGGTCGATGGTCGTCGCACCGCCACACGGACGCTATTGGTCGTAGCTTTGCGCCATTCATAATGTAGCTTCACCAACTTGTTCTGCATGTACTGGAAGTGGAATCGAGTTGATGGGGTTAACTATGTAGTATTTATACATGTTGGAGTAAAAGCTGGTCATTTCCTTTCATCAACAGGGGGCGCTATGAGTAAGGTAGGAAGTTAATATATCAGGACGTTCAGGGCAATGCCCTCATCATGTCCAGCAAGTTTGAAGCTGCTAGGATCAAGTATGTGCGCGTGAGAGCTGTTCGAAGTTTTACGGCGAGAAATCGAAATTCGCCAAATTTTGTCGCCCCTAGCAGCCATGCCCTTTGACCTTTTGACATTCTTTTAATACCACTTCATTAGGATGGAGAGTAGATGATCTGTAGCAAATTTGAAGTCAATCACGCGAAATCTGTAGGAGTAGGACTTCAAATACGAAAAAATTTCAATTCAAAATGGCGGACTTCCTGTTGACATTTCACCATGACATAGGTTGACTTTTTTGTGCGTCTCACTTATGTACACATGTGTACCAAGTTTGAAGCTGCTAGGATCAAGTATGTGCGTGTGAGAGCAAAAGGAAATTTTAAAGCTAGCATAAAAACTTTGTCGCCCCTAGCGGCCACATTCTTTCACCTGCCGAAATCCTTTTGATGGGCTTTTGATTGGCATCGTCTCTACATGATCTGAGCCAAATTTGAAGTCGATTGGGCGATATCCCTAGGAGGAGCGCGTTCGCAGCGTAAAACTTTCAAATCAAATGGCGGACTTCCTGTTGGGTTTGGGGGGGGGGGTTCTATAGACTTTTTTGCTCAACTGAGTATGATAGACTTGTGTACCGATTTCGTCCACTTTTGCGATCTCACCTATGACTTTTTCAAATTTTCAAGGGGGCGCTATTTCACCATTTTGTCCTGCCCATGTGCAACGACCATAAAATATCAAATTTTTCGTGTGAGCGCAATGTTTTCCAGAATTCCGTGAGTTTTTGAGCACGGGAAAGGCTCCAAAAATGCGATCTTTTCGGATAAAATAATAATAATAATAATAATAATAATAATAATAATAATAAACATTACGATTACAATAGGTCCCTCGGGACGACTTCGTCGTACCGCTCGGCCCTAATAAACACACATATAAATGGATGAGAGAGCAAAAGGTGACTCAGCAGCTCATCTCCTCTGACCTTGGAGACTCCTCTCAGCACACACCCACACAGGAGGGAGTAATGTATGCATGGAGTCAGTAATCAAGACGCTAGGGCTGGGTGATATGACTATAAGTAATATTACAACATTCTTAGGTTATGTTATGATACATGATATGTGGTGATATATTGAGGTCTCCTCTATAGAACTTCATAAATGCATGATTTAAGCCTTTGGTGCATAAAGACTCACTCACATTTGGCATCTCTGTCTTGTTCATGACAAGCGGCTCCAAGCAAAACTTCACAGGCAAACATTTCTTGATACTCTTGATCATATTTATATATAGTAGAATATGGTATTACACTCATATAATGCCAGCAAAGTAATAACTGACACCTTCCACCGGCTATAGTTACAATGTCTGGACTGAATATGACTTTGACACAGATGCAGACAGAGGAAACAACATGTGGTAGTCATAGCAGCAACCCAGTGTTGCTTATGAGTATATAAAGTTAATGATTTCAGAGGTGAAGGGCAGTATTACACCAAACTCTGTGTAGAAACACAGAGGTGGAAATACACTTTTGAGTTAGGTATAACAGCCTTCCTGTTTGTATTCTACAGTTCTTTAAATCAGGAGAAGGAGATTATAACTGAAGAGGGTTATGTGTCTTTGAATCATTACAACACGGATGTGTTTCAGTTTTGGGAGTCAAACTATGGATAGATCTTAGTGATGAGTTGAGAGTGTGTAACTCACTGATGAGTTTCAAAAAGTCCTTAACATGTAATAAACTTAAGGATTACAAGTTAGTGTAAATTTTCTTCTGCTGATGTTCTGGGTTCTATTCTTATGGATTGTATAGGAGGAGCGAAATAAGCCTGGGGCTTCAGCATATTCCTTTTCCGGTCACTGTGTGAATATAACAGTGTGAAATTACAGAGTGTAATCATGTATGTTTGTTATTTATATTGTCTGACTGAAATCAACTATTCATTCATCATCATTCATAAGGCAGATGGTGTGTTCCCATGTTACTTTTCTGATTCAGTTCGCCTGCTTCCATTGTACCATTTGGAACAGATAAACTCACTCTGGTGCTACATACAGCCAGGAGCATGGAACAAGTTGCCAAACTTCTAACCCCCATCCCCCAAAACAATGGATATTTGCTGTATTTAAAAACCGAAGCCTTGGTCCGACATACTGAAGACACAGAGAGAACATGTTTACATCCTGAGCTTTAGTTTGAAAGAAAACAGACTCTAGACAGCCCGAATCACCTGTTGGATCACAGAGGTCTTAACTACACGTGTCACAGACGGTGAGTAAATATCACTATTCCAGCCTATCGTTCAGCCCTTTATTTATGTTTCCATTCCCTTTATCTGAAGATAGAGGAGTCTTGTTCAGAGGCAGGAGGTGGACATGTTGACTCCCTCTGAGTAAGACAGTCCTGAACTCCTGAAAACACACAGTCCAGAACAATCTATAGAGGACAGCCACTATCTGTCAGGCTGAAATCACTGCTGCAGCCTTTTCAAGACGAATCCCCAATTTCACATTCTCTGTCTCCGCTCTGTTCCATCTCTGATGCACACGCTGGGCAATTCACTCCTATTCCAGTCAATCAGAGCATTTCCACAAGCATTTTCACAGGATCACACAGCCATCACGCATCAATCCACGTCAATTAGACTGCCCCACACAGGAAGTGAAATGCACAGAGCATCTGCTAAATTTCAAAATACAGCTGTTGGAAAAATTTTGAACATATACACTTTATCTATCAAGAATCAATCACATTGTCACAATCATTTCATGAGAAGAGTTAAAAAAATATTTTATTCTAACTTGATGGGCAACAGTGTAAAACACAATGGAGAAACTCCCGATCATAAAATCATCACTTTGACAACTTGCTGCTTGTGCCAGCTGGTGAAACGAATATTGATCAGCCAGATCCGGGTAGCCAGATACAGGTCACAGGACGTCATGGATGAAGAAAAATTGATCATGGTGGTGGAAAACCACAACATTTTATGATACAACAGATCTGTTCTGCAAGAACTTCGACTGGCTTGTAGCCACACACACAACACAGTTAGCTCAGCCTCTGGAAGGATTGAAGCCATTGTGATGTTTCTCTTGCTCCGAATGAAGCACCATAATCTATTAAAAGAATTATGAACGATGTGTCACCTTTGCAAACAGAATGGTGACTGTTGCAGACAAAAAACAAAGAAATAATTAAGATTAACAATGAGTTGTGCTTGGAAATAAAACGCTGCTGAGCTCTGCTCAGCGAGAAGATGAATGGGAGCGTTACTGAATGGAACATCAGGCTGCTGTATGTGGCTACTTGTTTCCAGCCAGGCTTTCTGATAAAAGCTGAATTTGTATGCCTCTGAGCTGGAGCCATATTGTTTTCAGCTTGTCCATCAGTCTGTCCTATTGTCATGGACATCACAGGGACACATTAATGGAACTTGGAAATTCAATTGGGCTTAAGAATGAACTGATTAGATTTTTAAGGGTCAAAGGTCAATGGTGTGGCAGCCTCATGAAACAAGTTTGGGCCTTCTGAATGCAATATCTCAGTCACACCTTAAAGGAATCTCTTCACATTTGGTGTAAAATGTTCACCCCGATTACGACTCATGGACATTTTGGTGATCAAAGGTCAAAGGTCAAGGCCACACAGACATAAGTTTTAAGGTATTGCTAATACTACTTCTTCTTTCTTGTGATGATATTCAACATTTCAGCAGCTCTAGTGTATCTCTGTCTGAGAGAAACCTTTGACCAAATACAGTGGTGTCACACTCAGACACTCACATGTAGGAGGACAGGTTTTAATGGCAGTTATTCAGTCAGCTTAATCTGGGCTTCGTCCCACAGATTAAAAATTCTTTTTATCACATGAGTTAAGCAAACACATAAGGACGAAGCTGTGTCAACAGAAGGAAACTGCTCAGGGTGCAGCTGGATGTGAGGCTACACAGAGGGAGAGGGCTAGAGGAGCCAGTTTCCCTCAGTCGTCCAGTTGCTGAAACACGTTTCATCAGAAGATCTTGAGCTGTGTCAGAGACAGTCAGCATGTGAATCATCAAAGTAGTTCCTCTGTAAAGTCAGGTTTGACCCTCAGGTTTAAAGGCAACACAGGCAACATGGACTTCTCCTTAAGACCTATGAAGTGCACAGCAGAACAAAACTGTGTTTTATTTCTAGAAAAAAAAAAAAAACTGTACATGCAAGTGTGTGTATATTATTTTAGAGGGAACTGAGGAGTCTGTGGGAAGAAACTCCTGCAGAGCCTGGCAGTCCAGCACTGCAGCAGCATGTGCCAGATGGCAGAGGGGTAAACAGTCCATTTGTGGGCCGATTATTTTGGTGGCTGTGTCCAGACAGAAACATCAGGTACAGATCCTATGAGAGATTCAGTGACGTATAATGTATATGCCACTAAAAAATGTAACATTCAATTATTCTCCACCACATTAGCCTTTCAGTTCTTTTTCCGAGCCAAGCTAACTAGCTGCTGGCTGTAGCTTCATATAGCCTCCAGCTCCACTGAATCTCCAGGTGGTTTCCTCTCTTCCTCGTGTTTCTGTGTTTTTCTGATGTGTACTCTCCAAAGCACTCCTGGAGCAGCTCCAGCCAGTATCAGCCTGCCACACCACCTTCCAAAAACATCCTCCAGCCACAGCACCAGCTGGACTCTACAGCATTCAACACGCCAAATTATGATCCTGGCATTTTGACTTTATGGGACGGAGAGAGACAGGAAACATGGCAGCGAGGGGGAGGGGTTCTCTCATTTGGAGACCGGTGGATGATGACTATCATGACACAATGATGTCATCGCATCAACACACAGATAATGATGGAACGCATCTGTTAGGGAGCTCTGACAACATGTACTGCTACTATGCGTGTCCAGCACAGTGCTGCCTCGTCGCAACACACACGCAACACACAACAGTGCACTCAGCTGGGACATTTTGAATCTTAGGCAGTTTAAGATGCGTGTGACTGATGTGCATGTGTTGCATTGTGTTCTGCACAAGGACGAGTGTAACTGGGCCAAGCTGAGCCTGACAAACAGCCACACACACACACACACACACTGATCTAAGTACAGTAGAGGGACTGGGTGAAAGTAGGTCTGCTATAATACAGAAAAAGCCTCCAAGGTGCAGATGAGTGTGTGTGTGTATGTGTGTCACCCTTAAGTGTAATGCTTACCAGAGCAGAATATGTGTGTGTCTATGTGTGTGTGTGTGTGTGTGTGTGTGTGTGTGATTTTACAGTATCATTATGTGCGTGTGAGTGTATGTCTTAGTTCTGGAATGTTCTAAACAAAAAGTGGATTAACAAAAATATGTTGCAGCTGAGTGTGTATGTGTGTGAGAGAGAGAGAGAGAGTGTGTGCATGTGCAGTCTCCCCTAAATTACCTGTCCAGAAGACAGAGTGTGTGCTGGCCAGCGGGAGATGCTGTGGCGCTGTTTCCATTAACGGCGGCGATCATTCAGATTCTGATGGGCAATAGCTAAATGTTACCACGGCAACTTGCTGCACGCCTGCCAAATATTATTTGGCTGCACGTTGCTACATGACGAGTGATCACAGCCGTGTGATTAGTGATTGCTATAAGATAAAGAGTGAGGAGGACCCACATCGTTGTTAAATGAAGACAGGAAGCAATAAAACACAGTGGACAGGGCAGAGAGTTAGTGACTGAGGCACAAGTATTCACTGTGATTCCACATTCATCGTCACTGATTCATTCATTGTGTATCAATCGGGCTTTTGTTGCCTCTCCCACAGACAAATCCAGGTTGTAGGTGGAAGTTAGCAGTCGACTGCAGAGGAATCTCGCCTGTAAACCTACGTTCACAACAAGGCTTCACATTCAGGTGGGTAGGACAGGGCGACAGCACCCCTCTCCTCGCTCCGTAGATGAAAGATGGGAAAAATAATCAATGTGAAGAGAAGTTGCAGCCTTCATTAGCCTCTCTGTGTCAAGATTTCATATCCTTGCCATCTCCGCTTGGCCATGTGTCTCTTTTAGGAGCAATGAGCTGCAGGAGAATTAAGCCTTTGTGGCTTAATTGTGTCATGAAGCCTCAGTGTTTAGGACTTTGCATAAGAACACAACATGCATGAGTGTTTTGATCAAGAATCCACCCCCTGAGCTGAATAATGAAGCACACAGTGAAGTCAGTCTCCACAGACTCCCATTTACAGCAGAAACCAACATGTTGACATGTTTTTAAGTCTCAGCTCCACACACACTGAACCTTTCTGGCCTCTTCAGACACTGTCAAGACGGCAACAATGAAACAGCTTTCTCTGAGATTCAATGCCACTCATTCAAACCCAAACTCACAGATGGGCAGGGATCTGTCTACAGGTGGAGGACCAGCAACTCAGCAAATCTAGGGAATGAGCAATTCCAGGAGCATACATTTATTACAAGGCCCACATATAAAGAAAACACTGGCACTTTGTGATGTCACAACGAACACACACAAAAGAGTACAACATGGGAGCTTTAATGCCTTTCATGAGTATAACTGATAACCTGACTTGACAGATTTTACACGAAGGACTTCTGGGTAGTACTGTGTTTGTCAGTTGTAGGACACAGACAGGAAGAGCTAAGGCCATATTTACATTCACGCCACATCAGCAGGGTGATCAACATTTGCTTGCGAATCTCACAATAGCTGGACATGTACCAACACAAATGAACCAAACCAATGGTCACATACATTACAGTCAAAACAAAGCGGTATAAGCTTTGTGGGAATGTGAGTGATGCTTTGTGGTGACTGCCTCAGGTCGAACATAGCCCACATTTTCCTTCACACTGAATGGCTGTTGCTCTGATGGGGAGACAAACAGATCCAGACTGAGTCTCAGCAATGATTCATTGTGGAGTCTGAACCCCTCCACAGAGAACTGTTAACACTGCTGCAGCTTGCCTCTCACTGTATAACCTGACTGTAAGCATGTACCAGCTTCTACATGGAAGGACATCTGAAATGCTTGATAGCACAAAACAGGAAGAGAATGCCACTCTTCCTGAATAACATCTCTTCATTTTCACTATTTCACCATCCAATTGGATTATTATAACATTTACAACAGTGGAAGCATAAAATGTATTATTATTATTATTGTGAATTACATAATGTCTACAATTTACAACCTGGAACTGGCAAATTAAAAGCGGAACAAAGTCCAGGAGCCATTACTGATCACCAGTTTCTGTTTGTGACACAGTTTGAAACAGAAGTTGGAAGTTGTAGTTCATGTAATAATGTGAACCCATTCGTACTTTGTGGCAGCGCTGCTGTCGCTGACGGACATCTAGGACACACTCGCTTTGCTCTGCTCATTCCGGCCGGTTCCGGCACATGACATCGCGACATCATGACCAAACATTAATGATTGGGTAAATGCAGATCCAATAGTTTTTAAACTATGGGGAGTGGCTAGTCTATTTGCACAAATGGCATGAAGTGCAAGAGACTGGTTGGACCAGGCTAATTCTGGACCATTATAAAACAGAATGTGGTTTTACACTTTAACATTAGCTTAATGCTAACTAGGTTGCTCCTCATGTTTGTGATATTTGTTCAGAGTCAAAATGTGTGTGTTTATCTTGGGAGATTACCATGGGCCTGCTGCACTCAGGTTGCCATTGTAGGCTGTCGACTTTGTGGCCCCGGGGACATGGGTCAGACCCGCTCATCACTCTCATCCAAGTAGGATTTTTTCTGGCTTCAAAAAACCAAGATGGTGATGTCCATTAAGCAGATGGCGGAGGCAATGAAAGGTTGAGTGAAAAATCACTTCCATGTGTCTCTAGGACAACGCTTGGGGCCCCCCAGGCCTCCCCCTTAGGTTTATATGTGCTTCTATTCCCCACCCTCATTGCTTTTCATTACAATTCCTCATTTCTCAATACTCTCTTATCTCCTCTCCTTCTTCTTCTTCCTCCTCTGCTCCAGTATTTTGTTATATTTTGCACAGGCTCTGTTAGAAGGAGGAGAGCCTCGAGGGAAAATATGCTAAGCTTCTTTCTGCTGCTCTGCTTGGAAAACTCTCAGCAGTCAGGTGGTATCACAGCCATCAGGGTTTACTGAAGAAGTTTCATTCAGAATAAACATGTCACCATTTACATGTAAATTTGGGTCTTTCTTTCCTCTCTGCCTGCGTCCTTCCACATGAACTAATATGCAAGATCTTTTCCATTCAGTGTTCCAAACATTTCATGCGGCAGGGACATGAAGCCAGAGTAAAGTCCACAGATACAGAGTTTCAAACACTTCGTCAAAGCTCCACACAGCTGCCATGTTTTGTTTTAGTGGCCTGCTGTGCACCGGTGCACTGCAGGACGACAGCGCACACAGTGCTTCTCACAGACATCAGAGGATTAACCACAGGTCTTAAGGTGATCAGTGACAACAAGCATTAATCCCAATCTATTTATCCACATTTTCAGTGAAAACAGGGCCAATTATGATCAGGACATCCTGAATATATATGTAAGCTAATTACTGGGGATTGGCTGGGATTGGTGTGTGTGTGTTTTTATAGGTATGCAGGTGTAAGGAAACTACAAACTGTCATTCCAACACACAATGCAACTTGCTCAGTATTCCTCCGTGCAGGCAGCGCTGGATCAATTCATCTATCAGCTGTTTTGGTATTCCTCCAAGCTGGTTAGCTCCAGATAAACTAACTTTTTTCCGACCAGCTGATGCATTGTAAATTTACACTTTATATCGTACCCTTGAACTGGTGTGTTATTTTGAGACAGGACGTCTCGTAGACGGCCAAATATGCTGATTAATCGTCCCTCATTCACAACCATCCACTGCCTGTGTCTTGCTGCAGCGCGATGTGCAAGTACTTCTCCGTAGGGGGGAGCAGAGACCTTTCTACTGCAGATATTATACTTACTGGCCATTTGTATCTCATACAACCCCACTACAAATGTCCATGAACCATTACCTGACAACACTGTCAAACTCTCAATGAGTAACGTTTTATCTGGTGCTTTAATTCTTCTTCAGTAGACTGTTCTGTGTGTACTCAGGGACAGCAGACTCTTGCCTATTCACACATCCAGAGGCCACAGCAACATGATAGTAGTTTCACTTTGTTCATTGTATTTCTTATATTCTAATGTAGGTGGTTAGTTACGTCAGTTGGTCTTTTATTTTGTTGTTTTTTTCCCCCACTCTATCCTCTTATTTCAGCTACAGTTATATATTTTATTTCTTCATTGACATTCAGACATCACATCAAAGATCCACTGCAGAACAAAATCAAGTTGCATCGTCCCACAATGAAAACAGGTAGATAAAACAGAGTAAAACAAACAAAAACAACAGAAAATGTATAAATACAAATACTCACATAATAAAGATGTGTGGAAATGGGTATAACAAATCAGTGTCAGTGTCCAGTATTGCATGGTGTGGCTGACATTTACTGCAGTTTGTAGTGTGTGTTATGTGCTGTTTGATTCCTGAGGTTTTATAATGTTCAGCATCTTGTATTTGAATTAATTGTATTATTACTGCTGATGACTATACTGGGTGCATTGGAGGAAAAAAAGAACAACTTTAGCATGTTGGCCATGTGACAAACGAAGCTTCATTTTCACCATGTTCTTTCTCCTACGTGTATTTTGGCACAAATGATTCCACTGTGTCCTCGGTTGACTTGTAACCATGTTTACGGAGGTCACCAGCCTGCAGGAGAACTGGTACTGCTCATGGCGCTGCGCCTCTGCTGACCCACAGCACCCAGTTGTCCTTTATCACCCACCACCTGCTAAATCCATCATAAACAAGCGCTCGTGTCCCAGCAGGCTGTGTCCCTGATTCCCCTCCCGGACAGCAGATGTTGTTGTCGAGACCCTTCAGGATTGTGCAACAAGTTTGAAACCAAATCCTCCAAAAGAAACCAACTGAGGCCACATCTACACTACTGCTTTTTCATGTTTAAACCTTCATCCAGATGACCATTTTAGTTACACATACAAGGTCACTAACACTTAGATTTCATTATGCTTTCATGATGCTGATGCTTTCAGCACTTGTACCTGATAAGAGCCATTCAGGAAGTGGGTGTCACGTTGGGGTGAATGACTCAGAGGATCTCACAGTTTGATTTTGACCAAGCTGCTTCTTCCACTCAAAGTTCTAAAAGATGAAATGTGCATGAATGCTGCCTTTAGGAAATTAGAGCAGGTTGAATTACGTCTCCTTTATATTTACTGTTGCTCACACTGCACTTTCTGCTCTCACACAGGAATACCTGGGCAGAAACCAACACAGCACAACCTCTGAGTTTTCAAACTAAAATGAAAAGCTTCAGTAGTTAGATATTGAATTTCAAATGTGAAAGACATCCTGTGTAAAAATTTCTCCCATCCAACAGTGAGGTTCCAACTGATTATTCTTAATGCTGCATTCACGTGGAGTCAGGCAGACGGATGACAGCCGCTGCACAGAACAGGATAAACAAACAAGTGTTCCGTCTAGAGCGGCACAAGGCAAAACAATCCACATGTGACAATATGTTGTTATGACGATGTGGTATTGTTTACCTCACCCACGCTCTCTCTCATCCACTAAAATGACATCCGGTTTGCCGTCTGTCTGATTCCACGTGAATGCAGCGTAAGTGTGACCCTCCATCCTTTCTCACACTACGCCACGGTGATGGTTTTCAAACAGACGCCACCTCGACCGTTTCTCCCAGAGCCTTCTGTGGTTACCTAGGGTTACACTGCCACTGATCGTAAAAGATGACGGCACAACATGGCAGCCAGCATTGAGCCTGCCAGCTCCATGTATATATGAATGGTAAATTCAAAGCTTACCAGAACACTTCAGTTTGTTGATGGGGGGAATTACTGATCAATGAAACAGACTTTGGAATAAAACAATTGATTTTTGTTAATAGACATCATGAAAATTTACACAGTGAGGCTTTAAATTGCTTCTAATCAGCTGTTGAGAACTAGCAGCTAGCATGCTAACTGCAGCATGCTCTCCACTGAAGCAGAGCAAGAACAGTGTATCACCGGCTACAGTCCAAGACAGTGGAGCCAGAGCGTACCCACAGGATGAGACACCTGGCCACAGGTTAGCTGGAGTAAGCCAGTCATTCAAATCCAAGACTTACACTTACACATAGCACGTCACATCTAAATACTAGTGCTGTCCAAATGAATAGTTATAAAGCAAGATGGAAGCAAGATGCAGATCGTGATTTTAAATTATAAGTAAGAGTTAACCAGCAGGTCAGGAGGACGTAGGAGACAAAACAGAGATAGAGTCTCAGTAAGATGTAAGGGGGGAACATGTTGATGCGTAATTTCAGGTTCACGATGACCTGACTTATGTACAAATAACTGTGCTAACTGAAAAGGAAATGAAATGGGAAAAGAAAAAAAAAAGTTTTAAATTTCTCCTGTCTGACTCGACTCAGTCTTCGCCCATCACATGTTTCTGCACATCTTTTCCAACATGTGGCCCTGTTCACATACATGAACAGCAGCCCAGCCATGTGCACACAGCTGTCAGACAGGGACATGTGTGTCACAGCAGCAGGACAAAAACAGGCTTTCAGCTTGGGGCCATTATAAGCTGGATGTGGTCGCTGAGAGGCTTAAAATAGAGCACTGATCCGATAATGGACTAAAGTTTATGATCATTAATACTCAGAGGTCTGGACACACGTGTCAATCTGTGCAGAGATGACCGGTGCCCCTCCCCCTCCACCTACCCACACACACACACTCACTCACACACACGAAATGCATTTGATCCCAGCAGCTGGTAAATTTAACTGTTTTGTTTTTCAATAGAGGAAAAAGTGACTTTTACCCCGTGTTGCTTTTAAATGTCCTGCTCAGTGTGTGTGTGTGTGGGTGTGTGGCATGACTGTAGCAATGCAATGCCAAACTGAGATCAGAATATTCAGTGAAAAACCTGTGTTGGCATTCTGTGTAAGTAGAAAAGTGAATCCACGTCAACAATGATGTCAGTAATAACAGCATCACAACAGTCATCACCAGTAACAACTCAGCAACAGGAGAACCACTCAGGGCTCGTCCCACTTCAGTCTGCTTCATCTGATATCTGTAGCTTTGGCACTCATTCACATCGGCGATCGCAAGTTCAGCTTCTGGAAACAGTTTTCTCTAACAGAAAAAAAAACAAGAAACATGAGGAGAATTTTTGGCTGGGCCACAACAGCACTATAATTGCAAAGAAAACTGACTGGCTGACTGTTAGTGTTCTTGTAGAACGGTTCTGTTGTATCATAAAAGGTGGCAGTTTTCTACCTCCATGATGAATTTTTCTTCCTCCGTGACGTCCTGTTACCTGTATGTCCTTCTGACTGATTGACCACTTGTTCATTGTGCTGGCGAGAGAAACCAAGATTGACAAAGTGATGATTTACGATCGGAAGTTAATCCATTGCATTAATTTGAAATTTACCGGATGATCTTTGTGTTTGATTTCCTAATCAACATGGATTGATACGTGACGGTTGCATGATCCAGCAAAATAGACCTGCTGCGTATTTCTGACAGTGTCGGAGCTGTGATGGACAGGAAATGGGCCGCAGTGCCATCCATCCCTCCATCCCTCCATCCATCCATCCATCCAACCAACCATCCATCCATCCATCCATCCACCCATCCATCCATCCCTCCATCCATCCATCCATCCAACCATCCATCCATCCATCCATCCATCCATCCCTCCATCCATCCATCCATCCATCTTCCAAACTGCTTATCTGGCATTGTGACTGCAGTGCACGCTGTGGAAATGCTCCGATTGACTTGAATGAGAACAAATTGCTCCAGCATGCACAATGGAGACAGAACGGAGCCAAGAACGGGGTCTGTGAAAATTGGGACTGACTGACTGACTGACTGACTGAATGACGGACGATATTTCCACTACTGTTCAGGGGAATGCAGAGCCACAGTCTACTGCTTGAGAGCTGCAGGGAAGAGCAGGAGCACTTCCAATACACTGAGCCTCCATTACAGCAAAAAAATTACTTTCATGACATGTATCTTTATCACGAAAGGAGGCAGAGGAAGAAGACACACTGAGCAGAGAGAGCAGGAGAGAGGTGTGTGTGTGTGTGTGTGTGGGGGGGGGGGGGGGGGGGGGGGGTCATCAGAAACAAGGCTTCATACTAACAGAAAGACCTGCTTTCTACTAAGTCTGTTACATTGTGGAGTTGAAGTAAATAAAATCTACACAATTGTTTTAAAACAAATACGTAGTGGTGTGGATGTAGCCTCAAGGTCCTTTCACAGCGGGGATGTGTTTTTGCTGTGAATAATTTGTGGGTCAATATTTTTTTTCAAACTCCAGTTTTCATCACGAGTCCTTTCACACCGACCGCAAATGTTACGTGGTGAAATTGCAATGTAATTTTTTTTTTGGTGTGAGGTCGATTTTTCTGAGCTTTTGCCCGGCAAATAAACACACCACCCAATCATGTAGCATGAAAAGGAGGCACATCACAACCCCACGTCACAACACCATGACAACAATGTCAACAACCTGTGTCTCTCACCACCCTGTCTTGTTTGACAAGGGACACAAACTTCACAAAGACAATGAAGGACAGTGTTTGGTGAAGCATCGCATATGTCGCACATTCGCATCGCCGCCGGTGTGAATGTTTTTTATGTGAAATATTCGCCGTCGAATATTTCGCAATTTCGTGTCTTTTATTTGTCACATCCCCGGCGTGAAAGGGTCTTTAGGGTGCATTCAGACTTGGCTGGTGTGGAGCAGTTGCTCAGAGGGAGTGTTTAACCCTAAAGATCGGTTGGTTTGGTCATACGTGAACACAACCATCAAGTCTGACTCATTAGCTTTTTTTACCCAAAGCTTTGGGATCACTTTTCAGTCTTCAGTGGATGGAGTTCACTCGTCATGAAGAAGGGTCACCTATTTTAATCTGTCACGTAACCTCCTGAGCAATCTCCAGACAATGAAGAAAAATCCATCAGAGGACGAGATGTGGTTGAAAGCTCAGCAGTTAGAGCTGTTTTGTCCAAAAAAATCACACGTGTGATGGATCAGCAGCAACCAGGATGAGCAGCAGCTGCCAATCACAGCTCACCATGAAGAGATAAAGACTGAGGAGAGGACATCTGGAAGCACCTGCTCATGGTCATCTGTCTCCAGCACTCAGACTAGCTCCAGGTCCACGGCTAAAACACTCAGCTTCACCTCTGACACCAAAATGTAATCAGATCGTCTTTGAAAAAGTTCTGTCAAAGGTGGTACTGAGACAGCATGGCCACGAGGATGGGACAGATGGACAAGCCATAAACAACTCACAGAACGAGGAGATGAAGGGAACACACACACACACACACACACTCACAGTGGGCTGCTCCATGAAGTTGGTTTTGTCACATTGCAAACAATCATCCTTTGTTCTATTTATAAGATGATATTTATATCAGGGACAAAGAAGAGAAAGTGTAAAGCGTCCACAGTGAGAACAGGAGCCTGTTGGAGTTGAACGCGGGGGTCACACAGGGAGATATACGACATAAAGACGTTGGGGGGGGGGGGCTCTGCAGTCCCAGAAACAGTGACGAGAACAGTCCCCAGCAGCAGGGAAGTAGAGCATCAATTAAGGGCAGCGTGCCCTAGATGGCACAGTGACGTTCCCACAATGCATCACCATCACTGCCAGCACTTTACTTTCTGTCTCTGCCTCACAAACACACACCTTCTCCTTCTGTAGGAGCAAAGATCCGATCTGACTCCAACAAGATCTCAGAGTCCACCGCCCACAGCTGACCCTCACTTTCACATGTTGAGAAAGAGGCCAGCAACATTTGCTAACAAGGACATTTCTGTCTGCTTTGCACTTGTTCACCCGGTGATCCCTCATGCAAAGAGCTGTCTACCTGAACCTCACAAACACACACACACACACACACACAAAGAACACACTCCTGTTGGTTTTGAATTATTGAATAGTGGGTGACAGGGACACACACAGAACACTGACCAGGAGAGGGTAATAAGACACCGAGGAGAGCCTCATGTACATGTCTGCAAACGATCATGGTCACGTGTGTGGGTGCGCACACACACACACACACACACACACACACACACAAATAACCCAGCCAGCATGTGCTGAGACTGGTGAGATTAATCCAGTGTTTGGGGACAAGAAAACAGCACGTCACACACTGAAGGGTATTAAGACCCTAAGCAGAAGGGGTGAGTAAGAGCGCACACAAACACACACAGTGGCCGACAGGAGCGAGAGTGATCCGCTGTGAGGAGGCAAAACATGATGGGTCTGTGTCAAGTCCGTGACATCACTTCCTGTCAGCACAAACCGCACACAATGTTTCTATGTCAGCTCAAAAGCGCTGACGCAGGAACACCCAAACTGCAGCGGTGCTGCATTCACGTGCTCCTCGGACAGTCCCATGTCCAGAGCTGGCAGGTCGCTCCTGATTCCAGCATGTCCATGTGCTCTTAGATCAGACTTATGAAGAGCACTACTTGCAACTTATTTAAGACTTCCAGTATTAATGCTACATAAAATCATCAAATCAAAATGAATGTTATAAAATACCTTTTCCAACCATCACTCTATAGACAATACATGAATTAGCACCATTTACACGTCCGATATCAAAATATTCTCAGACAGAGTTTGTTCCAAAATCACATGAATGCAGGGTAACAAGCACTAATTTAAGCTTCACTTATCAGACATGTGCTGCTGCACCTAAACACAACACTGCTGGTGATGAAGGTGACTTCACCCTGCAAACACTGAGCTCTGTATCAGTCAGTGTCTCTGATGTGACACATCTCACAACAACACATCTTGCTCCATGGAGCTGCTTTTATTGTGGCTTTCTGCTCCATCACAACACTTCCTACTCTGAGCACTGGAACCACCTCTCCTCTCTCTCCTCTCCCTCATCCCGCTCCTCCATGCTAATCGCGAATCACTCCCCCCATCCCACACACTCATTCCCCCCGTCCCCTTTTCTGCTGATGCATCAGGTTCAAAGATCCGTCAGCAGCTCTGGTTAATGTGTGGCTGCAACATGGCCGACTCGGATCATTGAGTCCTGTACCAGCCTGCATCCTCCATGTGTGTGTCTGCGTTTAAGCCAGCTACTTGTCCATCCATTGTCATGACACAACGTGACTGAACTTCCCTCTGTTCAGGGGAAGTTTTTCTAATCCCTGCACTGTTAATCCCAATCTGCATCCACCCCATGTGTCCCCCCTCAAGCTGCGCCTGTCCAACCAGCCTCAGCCTGTTTCTCACAGCAGGAAAACAGACACTGACAGAGACTGACTGTCAGAGGTTTACAGCATGTTGGAATATTAATTGTGACATAACAACACAGTCACTGTTCACAACCACAGAAGTCTGGAATATATTAATGCTGCTGCTAAAAGTTTGGAAGCAAGCTGAAATCATTTTGCTTAGAATATTTGTAAAGGCGAAGTTAGATAGATAGATGGATAAATAGATAGATAGATAGATCGATAGATAGATAGATATTCACAAAAAGATCATAGCCACATTAATAGATAAGATAAATAAACATAAATAATGGATAAATGGTCTCCATAGCTAGAGGTTATGCACTAACTGTTAACACTCAAATACACACATTCATTGAAATTGATTAGAATACATTTAAAAGTAAAAAGAAAAGTAACAAGATGCCAATGCCAGCTGTAATGGATAACAGGTTTAAATGCTTAGCTCATGTTAAAAGTGGAGGAAAACAAGTTCCAGAGACTAAATTCAACTAGTTAGCTAATGTTATTACCTTGATGAGCAATAATCCAATAGCAATTCAATACATAAATCCGTCTGTACAAATTCTCTGTGACTGGCATGTAAATATCATCTATGTATGTTATTTACAATTGACAAAAGAGTGTAACACTGTAATTCCAGCAAGTCCTTGTGCAAGTGCTTGTGATTCAGATTCTTAGAGTGAGAGATAAAAAGTTCAAATGGTTTATGAATTTCTATCTGTCTAATCTACTGCTAAAAGTAATAGATTACACATTTAGTCGACTAACTCTGGAAGTAACTGGTATATGTCTAGGATAGTCATGGCAATTATTAAAATGAAATTGTCATTAAAGGATTGTAAGATAGAATAAATTAATAAACATTTGAAATAGTGACTGAATTAGCCTGCTGGATAAGTGTGATGCTATCATAAGTCACTCTCACTGGCTGTCATTATTCACTTCATTTAGCACAAGAGACACGGGAATATCACAGGAACACTGTACAAATGCATTAGAGTGCTGCCATAGCATCATTAGCAACAATAACAGCATAAAGCAGAAAGCATCAGCCCGCAGCAGAGGAGAAGCCCCCTGTGTCAGACATGCGACGTCCTACTACAATAAGACAGCAGAAGAAGAACGCGTTAAGTGGCCAGGTGTGTGAGGTCAGTAGTGAGAGACCTTCAGTTCCTATGGGAACATCACTGGAATACAGTAACATTGCTAGTAAGTGAAGTAAGGTCACTGTAAACTCACTGGAGCCCCACATGTACAATGAATCCCGGTGGGAATATTATGGGATATGAGAGACAAACGGGGGGTGAAGTTAGTGAAAGCCTCGAGTACTTACGTCCCCAGCACTTCTTTAAAATCAAAAATCTTCTTGATTTCGTCGACTTGTTTTTTCCACGTCTCTCCTCTGCCGGCGTCTCCATTCTCCCGAGCCATGGCGCTGTTTTACCGGCCCAAGTCCGACCGACACTGGGCTACGGCAGGAAGGATGCGGAATAAAGACGATGAAAACGGGAGAGTGTTTTAAAGAACAACGCCGAGCTGAGCGCGAGAGGTTCGGAGAGTCCCGGTGGTCTGAGCTCCGCTGCAGCAGGACCATGTGAGTCCTCCTGCAGGTTCCCGTGTCCCCGCTGCCTCCCTCCTCCTCTTCTGTCTCTCTCCCTCCGCTCACCCCCCCACCCCTCCTCCTCTCCGGCCGTCTGGACAGCAGCCGTCAAGTTTACCGTGAGGTGAAACCACTTCCTGTCTCAACTTTCATAATACAGGCCTTTTGATTTATATAATGAACGTGCCTATGCGTTGGATGTCCAGTCAATCTATCGATTTGGATAGCTAGTCACCACAAACCAAATGTAACTGATAACTTATCAGTTACATCATCAGTGATAAGGATATTTAATTGGGAGTCTGCAGTAAAACAATAGGGATTTCTAGTGATTATATTGATTTGACATAATTAACACTATTATGACAATCAAAAGCAATCTTTTTTTTTTTTTTACCAAAAGGACCAACTCTTATCATACAGCTCATTTAAATCTTATCTTATCTTATCTTATCTTATCTATCTATCTATCTATCTATCTCGGTTACAATTCTAAAGTTCTGTTGTGAGCTTTTACTTTGAAGCCAGTACCCGGTAATTCCTGTACTACGCTGGTGACGAGTGTCGAGCTTGACCGCGGACCTGCCGCCACCTGCGACTGTCTAAACGCAGTTAATTGCCGTTGGCACGTCGGCTAGGTCTCCACCTCTTCACCGACAACATTACCTGTCGTGTCCGACTATTAAGCCTAATCAATGTTTCAATTACCCAGAAACCGAGTCTTTTGTGGCAGCGCGTGTTATTACAGCAGTAAAGAGGCTGATGAGCAGGGATGCCTGCATCCTGTCCGACACAGAGAGGTGTGTGCATGTGTGTGTTTGGGGGGAATCTGGTCAGGACGTGGTAGCGGTAAATTCGCAATGCGCCAACCATCATGCAACCAGCACAAAAGGCGTGTGCGTGGATCAGCAGCGACCCTTCACTGCTGCACGTTCACCTGGCTCAATCCGCCCGCATTACATCTGGATTACAAAGTTTCTGTTTGCAGAGGAGCACTGATCCCCCGGACTGACAGCTGCAAGGGCTGGCTGGTTACTGACCACAACACAGAGACACACACACACACAGCCACACAAACACACTCACAACTCGCCTTCTGGCCTTATTGTGTGTGTGTGTGTGTGTGTGTGTGTGTGTGTGTGTGAGTGCGTGCGTGCGTGCGTACTGTAGGGAGACACACAGGAGGAGGGAGGGGGAGGACAGTGTGTTGCAGCCTCAGCAGCTCATGAGTATTCCGGCAGCAAACTACTGCAGCTCTTCCTCAGCAGCAACCGAGGAAAACTCCTCTGCTCTCACACCTCCCCTCATCCCTCTCTCGCCCTTCCTCCCCCTCATCCTCATCCTCTACTGAGTCAGCAAGTCTGACCCCATCCCTGATGAAAGATAAACACCCCATTTGCAAAGGATGGAGAGAAGAGAAAATGAGGGGCGGATCCAGATAAAGGGGAGGGTGTGTGTGTGTGTGTGGGGGGGGGTATACAGATTTTTTTTATTTTTTTTTTTTTGGGGGGGGGGGGTAAGAAAATTCTCATGTTTCTGTTGGCTCTGTTGTGTAAAGGTGAAAGTTGGTGAGCTCCACAGTAGTATCCTGAGGGCAAATAAGTGAAAAGTGTGTTGGGCAAGAAAAACACAATTTACAACATTGTCAACCAAGCTCATCGTTCAGTAGCTCATCTTCATCTTCCTCACGTGCTGCTGGGAACCCTGCTGCACTGTCAGAGCTTGGTCTCCGTCTCCATTGCACAGGCTGTAGCACCCACTGAGAAATACTGGCACATCGTGCTGCACAGGCAGTAAATGGTTGTGAATGGGGGGCGATTAATCAGTGTATTTCTGCTGCCTATGATTAGTCCCGTCTCAAAATAATACACCAGTTCAAGAGCATGATGTAAAGTAAAAAAATTTACAGTGCATCAACTGGTCGGGAAAAAGTCGGTTTATCTGGAACTAACCAGCTCACTCAGTATTCTATGCAGGTAGGCTTTGCGACGTGCTGGATCAATACTATCAGCTGTTTCCTACACAAACAAATGTATTACAGTCCCCTTACAGCTTTCTCTGTGTTCCTCTTCATGATATCGACCTTCAGCAGCTCTGGCTAGTTGCATTGAATATGGACAAACATGATACAACTCTGTGTTTGCATTTTTAATTTTTGCTGTCATTACTTTAAATCATTGGGCTTTTTTTTTTTAATTCTCCCTCATGGTTTTGTTTATCTTCTCATGTGATGTACAGCTGCTGCTTCAAGGATATGAGTGGAGTGTTGTTGTTTTTTCTAACTGCCCGGTCATTCAGCCTGAGTGGCGGGGCACCAAAGTCTTATCATGTTAAAGAAAACCCTGTATATGTTTTTGCTCTCTTGTTCCCACACTGGAGAACTTGTTGCCAGACAGCGCTGCTCTCCCTCTGCCACCTCACTTGCGCTAATTTTTAAGTATTGCTTGTCACCACACACGAGTTCACAATATTGACTAGTGACTGCATTGCAGGCTCTGGGGGCAGAATCGTGCATCGCATTTTGTAAAATGTTTGTTTTGAGATCATTTGAAGCCAAAATCAAAATCATGATTAAAATCTGATTAATTGCACAGCTCAAACAAGGACCCGGATCTTCTGGGCTGGCAAATAACCTGCTGTAAAACAATCATGTCTACCCAATGTAGCTTAGCTCATGTAGCTTAACATAATGCATCATCATGTATTTTATGTTTCTATTTGATTTTCAACTGTGTGGCCCTTCACTGACTCTATTGGAGTCAGTATGGAAAAAAATATTGCCCACGGTCTGGAGTATGTAAACTGTTGCATTTGCATTCGAGATCAGCAACAATAGTTTGTTATATGTGGAGTGGTGCTGAATGTCACACATTGTGTTATTTGTTTTGCAGATGTCAAGTAATGAACCCTTTAACATGTTTTACACATCACAGATGGAATAGCCCACTCCACAGTTGGACTAGAAGCCACTACGAAGCCTAGGAAGGCAGTACACTGCAGACTTGTCTGACAGGCAAATTCGAAAGCTAACCAAATGCCAGCTTGCAGAAGGGCTGGCAAGGGTAGAACAGAGCCACCTGCCCGGAAGTACAAGGTGTGGTACCACCAGCATGCCCTCTGCCAACGGGTCATGTGTCCCGTGAAGGTCTGTGAGATCACCTTGTCAGAAGTCAGCAAGAGAGATGGCTTTGCCAACAGCTACATCGATAAATGGCTAGGATTGCCCTGCTGCTTTTCAGATGTAGGTCTCTTTAGCTGGAACATGCTGAAGCTGTCAAACTCTTCATCTTAGGATACAAACAGGAAAAGGCTCGCCTTGTGCTTGAGCTGAAGAACTCAGCGGACCCACTCATAAGGGATGCAAAAATCCATACAGGTCACAAATGGAAGGCATAGGCTTTCATACGCTTTGAGACACTTGCAGACTTTGAGAGTAAATTGACTCTTGATCATATGTTCACAGTATTTTAGGAAAATATCTAATTATTTACACCATGTTAGGCAGAGTGGATGCTTTATTCCATGCAGCCGCGCCATCCTCTCCTCCCCCTGTGCTCTGGGAGTGGACAATATGACAGTGAGACGGTGGTGATTAAATGTATAGAAGGAATATTGATTCTTTGGTGTTTATGAAACAATTACTCAGTCCTAGTGCGAAATAACGCCGTTGAATTAAATCATCGTGATCACATGGATCTGACGAATGATACGGGTTGAAATTAAACGTGCGAAGGATAGCAATAAAAACGGTATCGTTGTTGTAATCTGACTTAAAGCTGGGGTTGGTAATCCTGTTCAGAAACATGTTTTGTTATACTGGGTGAAATGGTCCTTCTACCTTCTGAGTAATCAATACATTATGTATCAGAAAAAGGAACGAAAATAATCAGTCCTCTGTGGCAGCTGCAGGACTGACAAAACCCGACCAATCCACGCTCTTCAGTGCGAGGAGCAAAAACCAATCAGATGCCTTCATGTCTAGTTCTGTCTCCGCCCCCCTCGATCCCTGTCTCTGACGCGTGTGCGCAATCTTCACGTGTCGCTGTTGCCGGAAGAAATCAGCGTACAGAGTTACAGCAGAACGGATTTCATGCTCATTTATGAGCAGTGGCTGAGAAAATACAGCCCCAGTTACTACTTCCAGCGTTACTTGTAACGACTCGCCCCGAGAAAAAGGCAAGGAAGAGAAAGCTGGAGGCTGAAAAGGCTGCTAACAAAAAGGCTCTGGATAAAGCCAGAGGTCAAACCAGAGTAAACATCGGTGTTGCTTTTGTGGAGACAACTGAGGGATTTGAAGTGATGCTGAGGTTGCTCTCTTTCTGTTGGACAGGTAATTATATGTTTTGCTTTGGGGAGGGTTTGTTATTTTTATGAAATGTGTAACTCTTGCTAACGTAGCTCCTTTTGTAGCGTGTATTAGCCTAATGCTAATATTAGCTTCTTTGTGGGTTTAAAACGGGTATATATATATATATATATATATATATATATATATATATATAATCCTCCTGCCGCTTCTCATTTTCGTGCAGTGCGCCTTCCAGTTTGTGGGGGCGTGGCTTGGACGTACACACTGACGGAAGGGGGAGGAGGGGGGTGGAACTCAGAGGAGGTGCTATTTTCAAATCTTGCTAGCTCTCTTGCTAGCTCTCCAAGATTACCAACCCCACCTTTAACAGAGAGTAAAAGTGTGGACACTTGGCTGCAATAAATTTACCTTAAATGACTTATTAATGGAGGTGATCTGCACATGGGACTAAACAACTACTTCAAGTGCTCTCCAATCCTTAAGTGGATGAATTGCTTCTATTGCTATGTTACTTGTGCAGGACAAAGAGATAACTCTTCAGCCCCTGAGCTTGTGGCCTCCACTCCAATTAACTGTAAACAATGTAGCCTTGCAAATACACAGTGCTTAAATGTGAAATCAACTGTGTTATCTGTTTCAGCTTGGCAATTACAGAAGACTCAAAATCCCCAAGGTTTAGCAACTTGCACATTAGTAGAAGTGCAGATCGGTGAATGGGAACAATCATTAGCCATGTTAACATGGACGCAAATAATCATAATAAAACAGGAATAAATGCAGATCCAATTAAAATTGCGTCATGTAAACACATCAGTAGGAAAATTTTAACGAACGGGCTCATTGGAAAAGAAATTTTTTCCTGATCAAGACGGGTGGTTTATGCCAGTTGATTTTCAGATCAAGATCCATGTAAATGGTGAATCTGATCAAAGCAGTCTCTGCTTCTGACCTTCATCCACTGGATCCTGCTTTTTAGTGGTGGAAAGGGCACAAAATTAACCATTGTTGTCATGTGAGGGTCCTGCTGTATCCCACCCCCTCACATAGATCGCAGGAGACAACTACTGTGCTAATCAGACCATTGATCAAACCAAAAGACCAAAAGATGTTTTTAATTCTAGAGTTCTAAAGGGGTCTGAAAATTAAAATCTGACCAGACAGGACCCATGGGTGTCGAAGCCTGGACTCGACGCGGCTCACTAGCATTAATTCTTGGCCCGAACCCAGATGGATTTGGCCAAAATAAGAGGAAAAATGACCCAAGTAATTTGTAGAATTTCAGCCTGAACCTGTCCAGCCTGACATGCCCGTTAAGAACACAACTCAGTGCATGTCACGTGGCTGTAAAACATCTGTTCTGAATAAATGCAGTGGCACATAAACACCCAATCAGATTTGATCATATCACATGTAAACAGCTAACCTGAAAGACTCATTCAGAACGAAAGAGGAAAAAGTGTCCATGTAAACCCACCTACTGTGAAGCTCTCACTACTTTTCCACTCACCTGGCTTACTTTGCCAAGCCACACCCCCTCATCAAGTCAATGCAACTCGCCTGTGAACACAGCTGCTCCTCGTCTCCAGCAAACAGCCCAGCATATATTCACCAGCTTCACACTCACTCCTTTGCCAGATTGTTCTTCACATTAAGTCCCTTTCACATAGCATGATGCAGTGTATGTTTTTGCTCTCTTGCTCCCACACTGGAGAACTTGTTGCCAGACAGCGCTGCTCTCCCTCTGCCACCTCACTTGTGCTAATTTTTAAGTATTGCTTGTCACCACACACGAGTTCACAATATTGACTAGTGACTGCATTGCAGGGGCAGAATCGTGCATCACATTTTGTAAAATGTTTGTTTTGAGATCATTTGAAGCCAAAATCAAAATCATGATTAAAATTTGATTAATTGCACAGCTCGAACAAGGACCCGGATCTTCTGGGCTGGCAAATAACCTGCTGTAAAACAATCAGCTACTGATCAGGCAGTCAGCATTGCAGACCATCTGAAATGATAAGATGTAGACTATTAAACCAATCAATGCACATCACAGGCAATGTAGAGTGTTCATTAATTAACTTTATCAAGAAGTCATGTTCACCTGAACATTAATGCTGTGAAAGGATTTCCTATTCACATAATCCCCCTCATGGGCACCTGAGGGGGATTTTATTTTGATGTGGGTGCAGTCCAATGCACCAATGACATTGGGGAAACCTGTAACACAAAGCAATGAGTATCTTACTCTGACTGTTAACACTTGTTCTGTAATTTGTAATTTCTCTTACCTGCAATCCTATAAAAATCGTCTTTGATGTCATGGAGTCCTCTGTGGCCAGGGAAGGAAATGAAGACATCTGAAAGTGCTTCAATAGCCAGGCACACACTCCTTACTGTACGGCAGATTGTGGCCTTGTTCAGATGTTCTGCATCCCCCACTGAGTACAGGAAGCTGCCACTTGCGAAAAAGCGCAAGGCCACACAAACCATTTGCTGGACACTCAGCGCATGGCTCCGTGCTGTGCGGTGTTGGATCCTGGGACCCAGCAGTCTGCACAGGTAGCGGATGCCATCTGCAGAAAATCTGTACCTTTCATACAGGTGGTCATCAGGGAGGGCCAATGGGTCCATCCTGTCCCTGAAGACTCTTTCCCGCCTGAAGGCTCTCCTGAGCACGAGTGCTTCTTCATCCACAACGTCTTGCACAAATGGGCATGCCATTGTTAAAGCAGGAAGGAACATACCATTTTGGGCCTTCATATAGGCTATTGGATCGCTTGACTTAATTGAGAACACCTTTGCACCCCCATGCCTCACAAGCTCCAAATGGTTATTTAATTAGCATGATATCTACTACCTTAAAGCCTTTGGTGTGTGCCTTCCAACCAGTCATAGCTCTCAGGTAGGATGGTAGATGGAAATTCCAGAGCTGTGATGTAATGCCTAGTGTCATCTCTATGGTAGCCCTAACTGTGCATACATTAAACAAGCAGACACCACCAAAATTTCAATTGTCCTTTTAATGTCAAGTTTTCTCATTCTTGGAGCTGGGAGAGGAAAAGAAAATAACAATTAATATATTGTGTTACAGTCAGCATACAATGTGGATTGAAGGCATAACTCACATCCCGCTCGAGTTTTTTTATTTCGAGGTCCAATTTTCTCAGTGTCCTCCTTTTTATTTCTGACTCCAGCAAGAGGTCTTCCATCTTTTTTTTCTTATATTGAATGTCAACATCTGCCAGTTGTATTTGCCGTTTAAGATGGGTGGCATAGAGCTGTCTGATAGCTTGTGAATTCTGAAACACATCACAATTAGCAGAGCGGGAATTTTGCATAATGGGAATGTCTTTCTATTAATACTCACTATGTTGCCAGGCTGGCTTTCACTCTGTACGGCATCTGGGTCCTGTTACAGAAATTATATTTTGTGTGGGCACCACATGATGACTTCTCGCCATTGTAGACTGAATGAGTACTTCCACAAGCTTGACATGATACCTCAAGCCTTCTTGAGTCCAGAGAGATGGTCTCTTCATCGTCGTAGTCGTCTGCTGCTGCTGCAGCACTGGTGCCTGCACTGGTGCCTTCACCCTATCACATTTAATGGGATTTATTTTGAAGCTAGTAGACGTGACATGCCAGGCCTACAGTATGCCTTTGATGGAGTACTCACTGGATCAGCATCTTCTGGTGTTTGTGTTGGTGACCCTGGTGTTGGTGGCTCCAACAGTGTGATGGTGTTGCCAGAAACTGCAAGGCAAACAAAAGTCAGATAGTCCAAATGGATTGGATATGAATGATTGGTTATGTCCCATGTAGAGATGGAAGAATGTACCTTGTATGAAGAGGGTGGCATCTTGGGAGGGACATATGTTTGTGTCTATCCCCCCAGGGATCCCCTCCAACACAGGCCTGCCTTTGTTCAGGTCCAAGGCTTTGTCCTCCACTGGGGTGAGGTCAGGTGATGGTGAACCACCACCTGTGCCCTGCTTGTGGTTTTTTTTGTTTTTACTGCTAAAACAGTACAGACAGTGTGTGAGCAGGCACCTTCTGGATGCAATGTGTGCTTGTGCATTGTTAAGTATTTGTTACCATTCTGCAGGATGTTCTTGTATTTGACCTTGACCTGCTGTCACGTCCGTTTCGGCCCAGTCATATTTAATCTTCACACACACACACACACACACAGACACAATGAAGCAGCAGAGGAGCATGGAGCATGAGGAGCAAACATGGAGTTACATTTACATAGTTTCCCTCACATGTGCAGTCAATTACACTTGCAATTTCAACTCATTCATAATCAGAGTAATGTATAACATTTTTCAAAGATGTTAATTAACTATTTGGATTGTAATGATGTGATAGTGTCAGCGGAGCAGTGAGTGTGTATTTGTGCACTATACTTACGCATTCAGGCGGTCAGCAATACTTTGCCACGCTTTCTCTCTCTGTTTTATTACTGTGGCGGTGTTTCCTTTCCTTTTTATTTGGTCTTTGACCTCTTCGTAAGCCTCCATTAAGATTTCCTGCTCTGACGGGGAAAAGTACGCCGCTCTCGTTGCCATGGTGTATCAGTGACTGTGTGATCGATGGCGGGGTCTATTTGAGGAAGCCGTGGGCGCGCACTGATCCAGGATTGGTTTCACCTGGCTTGTTGAATCCGTGTCTGCTCATCCTGGCTTGGTCTTCGTGCAACCAATTAAGCCTGGACGCTCTTGTTTTGGATTCGTTGAACCCAGCTCAGTCATTTAGCCTGGATGTCTGAATCCTAGTTTTGTGCAACGGGCCCCTGGAGCCAAATGTATAAACCATGCGTACATGTGAAATGTGTGCATACACCACTTTCCACGTATTTTTCCTAATGTATAAAAATCTACGGGCGGTGAGAATGTGCGTAGCCTCCCATGTACGCAGTCATTTCAGATGAGTGTAATGTTGCAAGTTGGCAGAAAATGATGATAGAAGTGTGAATATGGGAGACATTTCATTTAGGTATGTTTTTCTTCACTACATTGTGTTTATAATGATGATGATCACCAGCCAGCTGCAGCAGCTGTCCACCTGCGTCTTGATGTGATGCAGCGACTGTAAGCTGGTAAGACAAGTCAACAGTGTTTGTTTCATGAAACAAGAGAAAATGGGAAAAAACAACAACTACAGTTTATGTCATTTGATGATTCCTGCAGTATCACTTCAAGTTCCCTCGCTTCCATTGATACAGTTTATAATAATCTAATTTTGTGATTATAGGACATGGTCAGTAAGGACATATGCGTGTGTCGGGCTGTGGTGCACTGGCACCGGAGGCACCAGGGTTTTCATCATGAATGAAATAATGTACACTGTAACGGAGAACAAACTTGTTTGTTTTCATTGCATGTCTGATTGCAATAAGACTGAAACTGTCTGAAACTGAATCTGTCTCTGGATTCATCAGGCACAGTGCCACAGACAGCAGTTTGGATCAGAACAGACACTGTGTGCACATCGAGTGGAGAGAGCGCTGAGGCTCCCTGTCCTTCTCCTCCAGCAGGTCGTGTTTGTTGGCCTCATGTTTTTTAGTAAGACCAACTTTTTTTTTTTTAATCTCCTCCAGGGTCAGTGGCCCAGAACTCGCTGAATTTCCCGCACCCAGCCGTTCACCTTGCTTGGTTTTATTTGTCATGCCAGAGATTAAGCTTCCAAATATGTGTTTCCTTTTATCAGTTTGTTCAACCATTACTTCTGTTACTTCTGTTTCACAATCTGTGAAATGGCCTTTCTTTTTCTTCAGCAGTTTCTTTCTTGCTTCCACAGTTTCTCCTCAAATTAAATCCCAGCCTTTTATATGCAAAACAGGCAACTGGGGGTGTGTCGGAAGCCATCTATGGTGAATTGTGGGCATGGTCAAAGGACGTGTGCATGTGCGCACAATTTCAGGATGATTGAGAATGAAAAAAGCACATGGGAATGTACGTACGAGGGGTTTTATACATCTGACGTAAAGACTGCATATGCATGTTTCCTGTTTTGTGCGTACACAGATTTCTACACCTTGGTTTTGTAGTTTTATACAGTTGGCCCCTGGATTTGAAGCAAATGGTCAGTGTACATCAGTCAGTTTAATCTATTCTGTACCATAACATAATGTAAATGACATTTATGACCTGTGATGAGATAGGGTGTCTGATAGGATAACCCCTCCTTGATGTCCCACTGAAAATAAAAGGAGTGAGGTTGAGCAGCCACAGTTCTCTTGCCAGCAGGGGAGTTTATTCTCTGTGTACAGTGACAAAAATGTTAGTGTTATGCCCCTGAAAGGGGAAATAGAAAGGAATGAAGCAGGACACCATGTTGCTGGCTTCAGGTTCAAACTGGAATGAACGAGCCATCTGCCACATGCCCCCTACAGAGGGAACTCAGAAGACCAGAGCAATCAAACAAACCACATCTCTCCACTGAAGTAATGGAGTACAGATAACTCAAACATCTGAGAATTAGATCTGGAGAAATAAATAACTTTTTAAAATATTATTCAATTGCATTTTCACACATCAAAGGAAGAAAATCAGAGTGCATTTTAACTATTGTCTCAATCATTGTTTCTTTTAGTGCACATTTTAAAAACCGTTACATTAGCACAACACAGCACTCTTGTCGACCAGTCTCACACACCTTTCTGCCATACACACCACTCTGTGTAGCTCCATCAACAATCTCATGGTAATAATAAAGCCACAAGACCATGCCCTCCAAATTATCTCCCCAAGACCCGCTGGCAATAGTTTTATTATTTTGTATACAATAGAAAAACATAACAGTGTGTATAAAAATGTCAAAACACACAGCACAAAATAAAGAACATACAAATGCAAATGGGAGCTCACACACTTGTGTAGAGTGGCAAATGTTAACACAGCACAGCACTCTTCGTCCAGCCTCGTAGCTTAGCTTACACTCGTAACTTTCATACACAAAGTGCCATGCAAAAAGCACCTACAACTCTACACGCACTAAGATACACATTCACTCACTTGACAGAAAAGCTGTGGCATAAGAACTGTGTGACTGTGGCACAAGAAAAATACACATTTAAAACTCTTTGACATCTTTTAAACAAGAGCACGCTTTAGTCTTACCTTTCCTCAGCGGTCATTCTGCCAAACTGAGAAAAACCGTGTGACGTGAACAGGATGTGACATTACACAGGAAGGGTCACACTGTCAAAAATAAAACTACCATCGGTCGTTGAGATTTTTGTTCCTTACGCTGTGATGAGTTCCACCTGACTACCAGGTATGGGGACAAAAAAAACTTGGGTGTCTAGAAATTCCACTCTTTCTTTCTGTAAATTGCATTTTAATTAGATTTTTGGATGGTGATTGTTTAGTACCACTTCCACTCCTGACCTTAGGCCGAATATGTCGTCTAGGTAGCGGAGGCAGAGTAACGGTCTCTGAGTGCATTTTTCAAACTCTTCTGCCTGTCATGTCTGTAAATAGTGTTTATTGTAATATTCTATTCGCATTGGATTAGTATTACCTGGGGACGCCTGGTAATTTGTAAATTACCCCCCCCCCCGTCTGTGTTTCTTGTGGTGCATTTGCATGGGATAAGTGAAGTCTGTATTTTACTTGAATTTACTGACATTAAGGCCCAGATATGACGTCAAAGCTGTGCACGTCGTAACATCTGCTGCTGTGCTAAGCAGGGGCTAAGGTGTGTCGTCGTCATGGCAACTGTAAATAAAATGTCAAAGCAGCAGCGTGACTTCTTAACAGTGTGCAGTTGTTGTTGGGATAACAGGCCATCATGGTGTTTGTATTAAGCCTGTTGAAAGATAGAAAATGTTCCTCACCACATGCTGCTACGCATGTCATCCATCTCAGTATCCTCTGAAATTTCCCCTTTTGATGGAATGGAGTTTGCTGTTTCTTAGAATGGGTCTCCAGTACTGAGACCAGACTGTATTTGCACCTAAAATGGTGTCAAAATTGCCCCTTACAATTTCCATCCATATTTCAACTGGGAAAGAAGTAGAAAAGGCGTGCAATAAAAACAAGAAATACCCCCAGTCACTGAGATGCAGGTTCACACAGGACTAGTATTATCAAGGGACGTCTGTGGTGTGTGTGTCTGTGCAAAATATGGTAGGTAATTTACGGTGGAAATATTACTTATTACTAGAAATTACAGACATGGCGTATTCGCACGGGATCAAGATCACAGACATCCTCACAGTTATTACAAATTACCAGAGGTCCCCAGGGAATACTAATCTTGTGCGAATGGGGCTTAAGTCCTTTCTAATCACAGTGATTCTGGCCTGTCCTCCCGGGGGACATTTCAAATGCGTTTGAATCGTTTGTAAACCTCTGTTTGTCTCTATGTTAACGTACAGTGAATCGACGTCGATGGAAAACAAAAATGTGTTCGCAAGGTCCCTCAGTGTGCCTAACTCTTCCGCATAGTGATATGTGTCCTTGATATAGCTCAGATGTTTTTGAGCTAACGGGTTGAGATAATGGTCAATGTATTCGGTAATGTGAAAACACTCTGAAAGGGTTAGGAGTAGGTGAAGTAGTAAATTTCACAAGTTTGTCGTCCAGTCGGACAGACAAGAAAGCACAGGCACACCAGACATCACACACCCTCTCCACTATCCCAAAAGAACCGTGGTGTTTAAACTGGTCCAGAATACCTTCGATGGTAGACTGGACCCAATCAATATGACCTTCCACAACATACAGTCTCCAGTTCAGTCAGTAGTTCAGTATTGTAGCCCATTGGGAACACATGTTTTTAATTTTGTGATCCAATGTCTTTCTGCTGCCAGTCTCTGGGCCGTTGACCAACCCGTTCTTGTTAAGTCGGGGGGAGTGCGGACCCAAATGCAGACAACTCAGTAACATGCAACAAAAGTATTTATTAGAAAAAGGTGAACAAAAGGTCTTCAACAGAAAAGAACAAAGTATCAACAAAAAGTCCTGGACTGGAAGAAAGAGGAATACAAAGTACAACAGAAAATAACAAAGTTCAAAACAAGAGACTTGGAGTATAAAACCTCACAGGGAGACACATGAGAAGACACAGGTGGACAACAGGGAGCAGACTGAGAACGACATATAGCTACGCAGACAATCAGATAAAGATGGACAACAGGGAGCAGACTGAGAACGACATATAGCTACGCAGACAATCAGATAAAGACAAAGGGAGAACACTGAGGTTAAATACACAAGGGAATAAGACACAGGTGGTGCAGTCAACACGGGTGAGACACGTTAGGCAAGACAAACAGGCAGGAAACTTGACAGGAAGACAGGTAGGACACAGACTTCAAAATAAAACAGGAAACAACTTAACTGAACAGGGAAACACACAGAATGTGACAGTTCTAGATTCAAGGCCTACAGTCATTAGATTTTCCACACCATGGAGACAAAAATGTAAATAAAGTTCTGTTGTCTTTGTGGTCCCAGCAATGTGGTAGACATGTTTCAACCGTGGTGATAGTTTGTTTTGGGTCTGTCCAATGTACTTAGGGTTGGGGTTAGGGTAGGGTTAGCCTGTGGTGTCGGCCTGTGGTGTGGGGTTCCACCTCTGGTAGTTGTGAAGGGCCACAGTGGCCTTGGATTATGCTGAATATAAGGAAACACTGCTGCTGTTAATGAGGTAGCTAACGGAGGAGGCCTGGAATAGAGGTGACATTTTCTCAGGATTCCCACGGGACGGGGGGATCCTGCGGAAATCAATTCAGGAGTCAATTTACCTATTAGTCGCATCTTTTTTGCTTTCTTTTTTCTATCTTTAAACAAACAAAAATGTGTGTTCTTAATGATAAATAAACTTTTTCTAATCGAAAATTGTACGCTCTTTGATGCAGCCAACTACCACCCAATCTCTGACCAGTGTGTCTTTGTGCAAATAGGCAGCCAATCGCTGACCAGAGTAGAACCCAGCTCCTACGTTATGTCACTTGTTCCAAATTCTGATTCATTTTGCAAAGTAGACCTGAGTACACATTGTGATATTATGAAATTCGACTCTGTCGAGCTGTCATTCAGAGGCAGACAGGTCACACTGTGATGATGTCACACCAAATTTGACCCCTAAGTCATGTTCCCATTGTGACTGTGTTTTTAAGTTGGGATTTGGGGAGGAATGAACAGCAGGGTAGCAGGACTGGACCCAAGATGCAGACTTATCAGGAACAGGCCGTTGAAACAAAAAGGTTCTTTATTACTCACACCAACACACAGGGCAGGAACACAGGAACAGTATCGCAGGGAAGAACGCGTAGACAACAGATGAATCGGCAAAGGACAATGGGAAACACAGAGGTTAAATTCACGAGGGAACAAGCCACAGGTGGTGCAATTAACACAGGTGCAACACATCACAAGGGGCCGAACACATGGAGACGAGACATGAACTTCAAAATAAAACAGGAACTAAACACAGACCATGACAAAAGAGAACACACAGGAAGACAGAACAGTAACTACAAAATAAAACAGGAAATCAAGTTGCAGAGTGCAGTTGCAGCCGGCGCAACCTCGCTGGGGCTGCAGCGGCGGCACCATTCATCCTAATAACCATCTTTCTACCACTTAAATGAGTTTAGAGACATTATTTTAAGATCAAAAAAACTACATAGTGTTGCTTTAAATAGGATAGGCATAATAAGCATAAGCTTCCGCCTACATCTTTTTGATTAGCTCCATTCCTCATTGTATTTTGTTTATATTAGAAGTAAATCTCATCTGTTGAGACGACGCTGAATGTGAACTGCACTCTTGTGTTGAGCTGCAGTTCAACCTTAAACCTGAGAAGCAGTAATGCAGCTATATAGTAAGCGAGAAGAAGAACTTGTGACTGAGGAGCAACTGATACAGCATTAGATCTGAATCTTAAGAGAATGAAAATGCTTTCGGTTAACGACAGCAGATTCATTCTCACTTGGTGCCCTTATTGCAACATGAGCACACTCAATAGCACCGACTACATTGTGGAAACCGGACATTGCTGCAAATTGCATTTTTTTTGGTTTGCCTGTTCAATCGCTGTGTAAGGAAAGTTAATGTACCATTGGGACATGCCAGTGACACCTCCTAACACATCTGGCATAACACGGCTGAAGGTCAGCTGTTCCTGACCTGCCAGCCAGTTCCCTCTGGAAGGTGGCTGTTGTCAGAAAACCCGGCGTTGTCAGCACGTGTAGAGGGACTTGTCATTTTCTGCATTGCTCAATTACTTTGACTAACACTGGCTTCATGCTGTTCCATCTGCATCTAAAACCCAGGTTTGACATGATCATGATCTCAAGAAAATTATTAACTGTTTAAAAGGAAGTTGGACATTTTGGAAAACAACCTTGTCCTGTTTCTTGTGAGCAGAGAGAGAGATGAGAAGATTTTGATCTCATATTTGTCTTTTCAATATGAAGCTGAAATCAGGTTAGCTTAAAGACTGGAATCAAGGGGAAAGAGCAACACATTCATCGAGTCCAAACCATAACAACTGCATAAAAATGGCAATTTGCAGTTTTATCATTCTGTTGGTGTTGCATTCTTCATTTTCAGCATTGCTTTGGCTCTTGGTTTTAATGGTTATTTTTGTAAAAACGACTGCCAGAACAATAACCCAGAAAAATACAGCCCCCTTCAGTCCCTCTGGAGGATCCTTGGTGCATGGCAGTTACATGAGCCAACATTATTGGAAAGTACAGGTGCATCTAAATAAATGAGGCTATCATGGAAAAGTTCATTCATGTCAGTAGTTCAATTCAAATAGTTAAACTCGTACATTAGATTCATTACAAACAGACTGAAATATTTCATGTCTTTCTTTTAATTGTAATGGTTATGGCTTACATCTAATGAAAACCCCAAATTCAATATCTCAAAATGAGAACATGAAACAGTTCACTTCTGTAACCTAATGATGTCACAGTGGAATCAGCTGAGTAACTCCAAACACCTGCAGAGGTTTCCTGAGCCTGCTTCAGTAGCTGCATCATGGAGAAGACTGCTGACTTGTTGTATTACACCTCTACATATTTAGTCCTGCATTTTTCCAGTAAATATCAAGTTTTATCTCAAAACCTTTCCTCTCTGTAGACGCTTGGTGTGGTGTCATTAAACCAGTTGAGGGAGAGGTTTGGTCTTTCTTCTTTTAGAGCAGGGGTGGGGAACCACGTGCCATGGAGAGCCATGTGTGTGCAGGTTTTCCTTCCAACCAAAGACTTCAACAGGTGATTTCACTGATTAACACCCCTTCAGAGGTGTGTGGCGGTGTAGAGGACGTCTTTTGGCCACATGGCAACTTACTGACATGTTTTGTTGTTATCCTTTTTTGTTGCTTTGCATTTAGAATCACAATAGTCAGATTTTTGTGTTTGTCTTAAATACCACAAACCGTGTCCAGACATCAGCGGTGTGGCTCATTGTCCAGCACAGGTCGAGTTAGGACATGCCCTCCTGGTCTGGATGGTGTGTTCAGAGGCAGATTTCATTTCCATGATGATAATTCATGTTAAAAAAAAAACGTGCCTCGTACACAACTTCACCCAGGGAGCCATAACTCCTACCACACCAGCTCTTTCCATCCTCCTGTAATTGCTTTCAGTCTTCTGAAGGAAAAGAAACCCATAACAAACCCCCTGCGCCATGATGCGTGCACACTCATTTAGTTCCTACCATAATGAGAGCTTACATAAAAGCACAATCAATTTCTAATGTGCTAGTTTAAGGCACCCACCAGACTGACAGCCAACTCGATACACAGCAAAAAATTTAATGGTTTTTTGGGAGCAACAGTCTACAGTGATGCATGATGGGAAAACAGGACTTAAAAGAGCCCCGAGCGTCTCAGAGCAATGAGTGTGTCAAAACTACTCTGGGCAAATTGGCTGGAGGGGCAGCGGGCTCTGAAGGAAAATTAAAAATGGCTCAGCTTCAGTGTTAAATGAAGACATCTGTCACAGCCTCAGAGTACAGAGAAGTGTGTGGTGTGTGTGTGTGTGTGTGCGTGGGTGTTTGACAAGCATAAAATATAACAGACTTTTTTTAAAGTATAAAAGCAGGCATTCTTTTACAGTGTTGCTGAATACACCCCCACTCCCCCTCCGAACATTCCCACTGACAACTCAGCTCTCAGGAGGAAGAGAACAAGTCAACAGAAAATGAAACCTCAGAGAGTCGTTACCATGATCTGTTCATTTAACATGTTCCATTAAGCTAAAGTGAGAGCTGATGGGGAGATTCCAGTACACCTTGTACTGTTACCAGGAGGGGAAACACTACAGAATGAGCTCTAACAGGACAGAGGCCGGAGGAGTCACTTCATGCACAAAATGATTATATAGGGGACTGTTGACACTATCAGCTCCTCCTCAGGTTGGAGGGGTAGTGTGTCACTGTGGAGCGTTCTCCTCCTCCTGCTCCTCTTCCTCCTCCGACTCCTCCTGCTGACTCCTCTTCTGCAGAGAGAGGAAAAAATGACACATCCTCTATCAGATGAGATTTTCTTCTTATGTTTGGCTGTGAACTATTAACTTAATATACTACATACTAATATTCTCATGTTCTAAAATAATTCTGATGGGTGGTGACTGTTCACACGTCTCCAAACCAATTTCCTGCTTGTTAGGATTTGGAGAGTGGTTCACTGGAAGTGATGGTGGCTGCTCACCTGTACTGATGTCTATGTATAGGTGCCTGGGCAGTCAGTACCTCTCCTCCCTTTGGGTTATTTGGTTTTGTATGACTTTTGGGTGATTTATTTTTGGGGCGTCTAACACTTGCACACATTGCTGACGAACTGACTGCATACTTCATTTTGTTTCCTAAATAAATCTATTTTTATTTCAAAGACTCATGTGTGATCTCCAGATTTTTTCCTGCCTTTGAACTCGGTGGTGACAGACATGATGAAAACTTTATGAATTTACAGCTTTTAAAGTTTGGGAAAGCACAAGCTTACCATTAATGAGTCATGAATGTGAAAGGTTGAGTGTTTGTAAGCAATGACCTTGATAGTGGGACACAGATTCCAGCTGAAGCTACCTGGATACCACATCCTAACATTACCATGGCAACCTCCACTTCCTTCCTGGGTGTCCAGCTCCAGCAGCTCACAGTAAGCCAGTCTAAACACTCATAAAAGGGGTTGATGTCCAAATAACAATATTTGCTCATTAAATCTCCCTCATAGTTGCATGAGTCATTATTTGAACTCTCTATTTATTGTCCTGCTGTGTTCTTCTAAAGCAGAGACTGGAGATCCATTGAATGGAGAAGTCAATAAACAAATGAGTCAAAGGAACTCAAGACCAACCGTTTTAGTCTGGTTTTAACTAAATTTCAATTTAATCCTATTTGAGTTTTAAAACAATTGTTTCAGGTTGTATTATTTAATTTACTTATTTACTTTACATTATTTTATCTTAGCTTTTATTGTAGCTTATTTTATAGTTATATAGTGTTGTAGTATTTATTTATTGAGTTTTTCTGTTTTGTTTTGTATAATTAATTTAATTGATTCTATTTTACGTTAGCTAAATTCAATTTATGTGTTTTCTCGTTTTAATATTTTAATCTATCTATCTCTGTGTCTCCTTGTTTTTTCAAGATAGCATTACCTCAGCACTTAGTTTCATGATGTAACAATGAGCACTGACTGTGAGTACGCCTGTGTGGGTGGGTGGGGGGGCTCTTTCTTATTTTCTTCATTTTCTGTCTTTGTTTGTAAAGCACTTTGTGTTACCAGGGCTCCAGACTAACTTTTTTTTGGTAAATTGACCTGCAAACCAAATATTCACATTTCTCTCCTTATTCAACTTTCCATTCATTCATTCCAGATTCTTTGAGTCGCCCCTTCCACATTTCACCAGTGAAAACAGCAAATTCACTGGTTGCACATGCACAAGTAGGTGAAAATTTTACTTGCGCTGTCTCAAATTTTAGGGACAAAATGCCCCCATTTAGGAGCAGTCTGGAGCCCTGGCTACAGTTCTTTGTATGGGAAGTGCTATACAAATAAAATAAATTTAATGATGTTGTCACTGGTGCTTCATTTTCAACAAGGAATTTTATTCATGAATCGTAGTGTTATACTATTCCAGACACTGATGCTGTTTCTTTGTGTAATTATTACTGAAAGGTCAAGAGAAGAGCGTGTCTTCTCCACCACACTAAAACCTGATGGCCAGTATGTTTTTAGACGTCCTACCAGTTTGAGGAAGTCGATGAGTTTATAAGCGTCTTCTCCAGTTGACAGGTCCACAAAGTCCCGTGGGATTCTGTAGCTGAGACAGGGACTGGGCTGTACCGTCACCTCACTGGTGGTGTACCGGAACGCTGGGCCCTCCTACACGTACACACGCACACAGCTGCGTTAAGTTTCTTCCTTTCCCAAACACACCATCAGATAAATAAAAGCTGGCTGACCTGCTGCAGAGCAGTTCCTCCTCCTGATGTCAGCTCCCCCCAGCTGAACAGAAGCGAGTCTGTCACCTCTCCAAATGGGTTCAGGTCGATTAGCCACACCCTCCCCTGCAACACACACACACACACATTGAATGAGTGTAAGACAGCCTGTTTGAAAATATCCGGCATAAAAATTCATGAGTATGGGTTTACCTGGCTGTCTCTGTAGACGTCAAACACAACTGCAAAACAGAAAATCATTATTAAGCATCGACTTGACTCTGTCGGCTCATTCCACAAACTCTCCAGAGGAAAGAAAATGTTAATGCTGGCTGAAATTAAATTTAAAGTTAATTAAGTGAAAAATGACTGGAATGATCAATCTTTCCTTGCCTCATTAACAATGAATATTCCATAACAGTATAAAGAGTAAAACTAATAGAAAGAGTAGAGGGGGTGGGGGGTGGTGCTCACAGTCCTCGTCCAGGAAGTGGTACTGGATGTGCTGGCTGAAGAACTCCTGTATGGCCTGACTGATCTGCTCCTCCTGCTTCAGGATGTGCTGGTAATACTGCGTGTAGTCTCTCTGGGAGATAGCTAAGAGATCACACAGAAACACCGTCAGACCAGCTCAAATTGAGTTTTATAATTGTTTCTAAATTAGCCTGCTGAATATATGTACAGCCGAAACGTCATTATATCACTGTTTAAAGGAGTTTTTAGCCATTTCAGTGACATGTTACTAATATCTTAAACTGTGTGTGTGTTGAAGCCCAGGTGAGGAGTAATGCTTAGAGTCGGTGGTTTTCACCTATCAGTTTGTTTTCTTTGACAAAGCAGCGAAACTCTCCACCAGGAATCAGCTCACTCCACTTCCTCAGGACCAGCTGAGGAGAGAACGAGACACCGTGAAGAAAAAAAAAACACTGCAGTGTGTGTTCATGAGGAGATAAATACTCATAAACACAGCTACACAGCTACAACACAAATGAGGTACTGGCTCAGTGACCTGTTGTTAGCTCCAGAGAGAAGCCTGAGAGCGGACTACACTGAGATGGTTTTTGGTTTTTAAACCACAAACATTTCTTCTTATAGATCAAGAATTCAAATGGAGAGTTTCTCCATAAAAAATATAAATACCTCATAGTTGATGACAGGATCTGGGGAGTCCTGGTCACTACACTGAAGGAATCTGCAAACAGAAATTTAATATGTGATATAATATCAATGCAATGCTAATGAAAACATAATCACAAAAAGGCAAAATCACAGCACTGCAGGAGAACTGGCTCATTGTTTGCTCTTGGTCGTCATCAACAGTCTCTTCATAAAGCATCTACACTCCTTTTGATTTTTGCACACGCCGTTGTTTTGTCTAAAAACTGACCAAAGCTGAGTATCCTGACCCTTAATTCAGAACTTTAAAAAACCCTTTGGCAAGTCCAGTCTTGTTGAGACCTCCTCAAGATGTTCTGGAGTTGAGCAGATTATCCAGTTCTTCCTGGCAGAACTTCTCAGGCTCCATCTGACTGGATGGTAAGTGTCCATCTCTGTAGAGGACTTCTGAAGCTCTGGTGGGATCTGGTTTCTTCCCAACCCGGATCCTTCCTGCTCGGTTACACCTACAGTCCTGGTCCCAGACTTCTTCCTCTTCCTACTTATTGAGGCCACTGTGCTCCTGGGACACTCCGAGCTGGAGAAATGCTTGTATACCCTTGACCTGATCTATGCCTTGTCACAATTTTATTGTGGAGGTCTACTGAGAGTTCTCTACACTTCATTTTATCCTGACATGCAGAGTGAGTGTGTGTGTGTGTGTGTGTGTGTGTGTGTGTGTCTTGATTGACTTTGATCACAAATGCGGTTAGAATCATTAGCAAAACAATAAGACATGTCAGATATAATCTACAGCAGTAGAAAGTCTGTATGAAAACTTCTTCAAAGTTGCCATGACAGAGAAAGAAGCCCCAGTGTTTGTGTGTGTGTTGATGTTGGATTTGGAGGCTTACGGTTGTGTGAGGTCATGAGTGATAAAGTCTGAGCTTTTGAAGAGCAGAAATACATCACTGAGGCTGTGACACTCCAGGGAACTGTTCAGAGCGATCCAGTTAGCATCCTAAAACACACACACGTTAAGTTATGTCGTTATGAAGTTAAGTACAAGTAGTTGTTACTGCAATGTACAACAAATTATTTACTCATGCTACTAATGCTGCGAATAAAAACACACACAGGAGGTCCAAGAGACTGACTACAAGTGTTACTGATCTTCTTTTAAACTACTCTACTGCTTCCTGTTTACACCACCTCTCACATGCCCTGTGGACATGACTGGTCATGTATGTTTGTATTTTCAGGTGTGACGGTCTGGGTAGTGATCAGTTCTGGGCGGCTGCGGTGGGTCGTTCACTAACCGGAAGGTCGGTGGTTCGATTCCCAGCTCCACCAGTCTGCATGTTGACACATTCACCCACGTGTCATCGCGTGTGTGAATGTGTGTGTGAAAGAGTGAATGTGACAGACAGTGTAAAGTGCTTTGAGTGGTTCTACAGGCTAGAAATGCTACATAAGTTCAGGACTGATACTGAGCTCAAGCGCTGACTCACCCGAGGAGCACTCCAGTTAAGTTTGGGAAAGACACGCCCACCTAGGGCATTTATGGCCTCCAGCACTTTAGAGGTGAATTCTGGGAACTCAGGCGCCTGGGAGACACAACCATCATCACAAATTACAGAGAACAAGTGAAGAGGAGGGCCTCACAGTTGTGCACATATTGGTTTTAAAAAAAGTTTTATCAGGTTGGAATGAATTCATCATTTGGTTTTCAGGATTGTGACAGAACGTTTGAAACAAGAAACTGTTGAGTCCTTACTGTGACAGTGGTGGTTGTCTCATCATCTGACCACTAGAGGGAGCAGAAAACAAGACACTCCAGACTTAACAGTTGGACTAAGCTGTTAAACTAAAGATGCTCTTCAGTCAAGCGTCCACCAAACAAATTCAATATATTACAAGACAAATAATTCATCACAGAAATATGATAACAATCCTCCAAAACAAACATCTAAACAGACAGAATACACTAAAGTAGATTTGATCTGTATTCATTAACTTCTAAATATATTCTAAATCATAACCTCATTTTTAAAAAGGTGTTTTCTCAGGGGTTCAGTGGAAGGTTTTCATCTTAACAAGATGACAATAGTCAATTTTATTATCAATTTTAATTTTATAGTTTTTTTTTTTTACTTTACAAAAAGAGATTACATTAGACAAACACTGAAAAGAACCTCTGGGTGGACAAACAGCCTTAGTTTCTGTTCCTTTACCTGAATATCTTCCTCTGCATCTGAGTTGTTGTTGTTGTTAGTGTGTGTCTGCTGTGTGTTATGGTCACTAGAGAGGGGAGAAAGCACACACAAACACTGGTTAACGTTGCAGCTGTACGTCACGCTTGAAACTAATGAAACCCATTCACATGACACAGATCTGAGGATTATAGAGTCCATGCAGTGGATTAAAACAGAGGATGATAACAGCAAGTGTAGTAGCAGGCTGCCCTGTATCATCACTCGCCTGCTACTAAACAACCCCACAGCATATTTGTATTGATGCCTCTCAATCACAGCAAGTCATTTAACTCCCATTTAAGAGTGCTATATCTGTTATTTCAGACAATTATTTGGTCATTTCAACCTCAGCTCCTTGAATAGAATGTGTGAGTATGCGTGTGTGTGTGTGTGTGTGTGCGCGCGCGTGTGGCCTCTTACCTCCCAGAGACTACCAGTGTCCCATCGTCCAGTAAATAATCTATTACATTCTGAGGCAATGGGAGAATCAAACTACAAAATAAATAAATAAATATATATATTATTACAAATATGACAATATATGAATACACAAAATAAGCTATAGACAGCAGTCAGACGTGGGGGGAAACATATAAACAACAACAACAATGATGAATGATGAGAGGCAGACAGAGATGGTAGCTATCTGTTTCTGTATGCTAGCTAACATTAGCTGTCGGCTAATTCGCCTGTGTTTCACAGCAACAACAATGACGATGTTTGCTCCTCGGTTTCTGAACAAACAGCTGCGCTTCACCTTTTAATTGTGTGTTTCTTGAATATCGGATACCAAACCGAAAACTGGCAGTTGACAACTTGCTCCTTCTTCATGCTGCAATATCCTGTAATGGAAAAGTGTCCATCAGTAAAAGTCGTCCGGACACCTGATACTTTTTGAGGATCTCGGTAGCGTTTCTGTTAAACACCTCGAAATGTTAAGAAAATTAATTTAGTCTACATTACAACTGTAGGTTAATGAAGATAATTATTTTGATTAGTGTTATATACTGATCATTTTGCTTTTTCAGACGGGGACGTCTTTTGAGGTGCACATGTGGGCGTAATCGAGGAAAACCCGCTGACTTGAGGCATAGATTGTCTATGGTAGAGAGGTATCACTCGATGCACGAAATGAATTGCAATCGATTTTCATTCTATATTACCAATACACATAAAACACACTGTTACACCTATTAAAATGTAACATAATCAGTCCTTCTGACATTGTCAATAAGCACAATTAACAAGAGATGTGCCTTTGGATAGACACATTTGTACTCAAATCTGCTATATAAACTGATTTATTGCAAGTTAAGAAATTTTTATTTGTATGAAAAATGTACTTAACTGTTAAATAAACATGTTTAGTCGGAAATGTTAAATAATCATGCTTTAAAAGCTACAATAAATGCTGAAGGTAGAGTTTCATAAAAGTTGACTAAAGTGACGTTTGTCGTAACCGGAAGTGGTAGCAGAGTGACATCTCACATCAATCTTTACTATCTCTACCACTACTTAAACACGGTTGGGACTTCACGTGAGTTAGGTTTAGTTCCTTTTTTTCATTTTACGTGATAATTAAAAGTGTGAAGTAAATGAGCCCAGAGCCCGCGTGGCGCTGGAAAGTGTGAAGCAGTGAACAAACTTCAAACTAGTAAAAAAACGAGCAGAAAAGCTAAATGAGGAAGTGTAATGGTGGCTGTTGAACTTGCCCGGCCGTAGCAGCTAATTGAGCAACTCATGATCAGAATCGTCCCGTGTCCAAGTACCCAGTGGAGCTGAGCTCTACCTATAGCCCTGTATGTTGTGTCAACTGAGCAGTTGAGCTCGTGGCGAATGGTGTTGATTTAAGCTTTTAAACTCTGCTTTGTCGTCCATTTACAGCGGTCCAGATATTGACAATGAGTAACGCCGAGGGTCAAGAAGTGACTACAACTCCGCACATAGTGAAAGAAGAGGTACGTCCAGTTTAAAGCTGCAATTATACGAAGCAATAATGTGGAAATTGCTCATTTGCAGAGGCCTCCATTAGTGGTGGACTCACTCTCCAACATCACCACTTCTCCACAATTAACCCGATAGCTTCTAGTGATGGTTAGCATCAAAGGTGGACAAAGTCCTCAGCACCATCACAGGAGTCAGAGTACAGATCCTCCAAGTTGTTCACTCGGATCTTTACTTGACTCAAACTTCTCAATCTGGGTTTCTGAAAAATACTGCTACCTCAGATCAAGTCATGGTGTTTGGTGAAGGACACTGACAGATTCAGATGAGACTGACAGTGGAGGCGTTAACTGTGGAGTCAAAAGTACTCTGCTCTGTCTTTCAGCTCATGGCATCAGGGAAATGGGTGAAACTGGAGAAGACTACATACGTGGATGTAACTGGAAACACCAGGTATGATAAGATCACACACTTAACACAGATACAAAATCAAACAGTTTCCCTCTCTGCTGCTTTCAGTGTCTGTTTTCATCCTTCCAGGACCTGGGAGACCGTGAAGAGGACAACTAGGCAGACCAACACAGAGGCCGATGGTGAGCATGTCCGTCTCGTCTTTCTCTGGTTGTTCAGTGTGGATTAGAGGTGGTCGTGGTCTAACGCAGTTTTCCTGCAGGTGTGGGAATCATCGCCCTCCTGAAACGGACGCTCCACAAAGACTGCGTGGTGATGGTGAAGCAGTTTCGTCCTCCTCTGGGATGCTACAGTTTGGAGTTTCCCGCAGGTCAGAAAGTCCTTCGCTTGTAGTGATCTGACTGATCTGATTGATACGAGCTTGGGCAGAAATTTAGGGGAGACAACGGAATGTTATCTTTTTAGGTGATAGTATACAGACGTCTTCTGACGACTCCTGACTTTGGGTGTTACTTCCTGTCTTTGCTCAGGGTTGATCGATGAGGGGGAAACTGCAGAAGCTGCTGCACTGAGAGAGCTGAAGGAAGAAACTGGCTACAAAGGGGAAGTAGTAGGAGTGACTCCAGGTATCACCACCCAGGGACACACTGGACACATGATTGCATTAGCTGCCTGTCCTGTGTGTATCTTATCTCTTGTGTGTGTGTTTTTTAAGAGGTTCAGGGGTCCCATACACATTTTTATCTACAGGGCAGCCACAGCAGTGATAGATTCTGAAAGCCTCGGAGGTGTGTGAGTGACGTGTTATCTAACGTTCCTGCTTGCTGTGATCGTAGTGACCTGTCTGGACCCCGGCCTTTCTAACTGCACCACCCAAATCGTCCTGGTCAACATCAATGGAGACGAAGCGGAGAATATTAACCCCACACAACAGCTCGGTGAGAAGATGAGAGGGATTCAGTCACTTGGTGTTAGACTCATAATCGAATCTCAGATTAGTGAGTGAATAAGTAGATAAAAACAACATCGGAGCATTAATCACAAAGTCAGTAGTTGAAACAATGGAGCAGTAGTAAAAGTAACATTGAATCAGTAAATATCATAACAGGCAAAAAACATAAAAAAAAAGGAAAAATAAACAACAGAAATATTCACGAGGCTAAGTATTGGGTTAGGGCTAGTTCTTATTGAGGAGGCTGATGGAGAATGGCACAAATGAATTTTTAAAATAACTGAGTCTAGGCAAGGCAGTTTTATTTGTATAGCCCGTTTTTACAAACAGTTTGTCTCAAAGGGCTTTACACAGCATCATGACAACATCCTCTGACCTTAGACCCTCACATCAACTGAGGAAAAACTCCCAAGAAAACCCTTTAACAGGGAAAAATGGAGAATCCTCAGGGTGAGCTACAGAGGAGGGATCCCTCACCCAGGACGGGCAGACGTGCAATAGATGTTGTATACAGACAAGAAAACTGTTTACAACATGGAATATGGAAAACATGGAAATGGAATCAGTCAGTTAACAAGAGATGATGTAGGAAGCTCCTGGTGGGCAGGGAGGGAAGGCCAGCTTAATGGGACTACTGGACGGCAGACAGGGTCATGAGCAGGGAGTGCAGGCCGGTTATGCTTGTATTGATAAGAGAACCATTAAAATACTGGAAAGATAAGGTATAGATCGTGGTACTGACGAAATCAGTGATGTTGCTAGCTGCACATCCAGTATCTCTGAACTGTTTCCTCCTTTTTTAAAAGTTTAGTGTAATATGTTTCCAAAGTTAATGAGTAATCATGTTAGATAATCACAATCTCAATATTCATCAAAATACCGTAATTGTGATGATTTTTTGTCATTACCGAGCAGCTGCACTAGCAGAGCAGGCAGCTCAGTTTCAAGCCTCTGAACATCTAGCCCAGGCATGGGCAAACTATTCCACAAAGGGCCGGTGTGGCTGCAGGTTTTCGTTCCAACCAAGCAGCAGCACACCAGACTTGAGTCATTCAATCAACTGATCTCAGTCTTCAGACAGCTGATTGGTCAAACTGTGTGCTCTTGGTTGGCTGGAACAAAAACCTGCAGCCACACGGCCCTTTGAGGAATAGTTTGCCCATGCCTGATCTAGCCACTGCAGATGAAATCCCACGTGCACAGTCTTGCAACTAGGGATGCACCAATCCAATATTAAGATCGGACTAGCTAGATCAAGTGTCGGATAATGGGGCTGATCCCTGACGCTGGTCTACTCACTTGAATTCTATGTTTGTGACTGAGGCGTGCTACATCACATGTTAGCAGCAGGCGCAGCATGCAGGTAGACAACAAACACAGAGCAACGACGTTTTACAAAGTGAGGAATGTAATGTTAAGTCAAGCCTGATGCCTTCACTGTCTTCCACATGGCAAGATGTACAGTTTATTAATTCAACAGTGGTACTGGATCTGTATCAGGTATCCGTACATGCCTACATGCCTCTACAGCAACAACTGGCCAATGATTTCATTTCAACAATTAAGGATACACACTTGATTCTGTGCGTCAAGCTGATGTGTGACAGCTATTGTCTGATTTCAGAGTGAAATGTTGTGTTTAATTTCTATGCTTGGAACGTACATGACTATATCTGCTAATAATAACAGTGTCATACCATACCAACATCAGACAGGAGTTAAACACAGTCTCTAGCCACATCACTTTTTTCTGCTTGTGTACTGCATGTTAAGGATATGTTTACTTGTACAAAACACATTGGTTAACTCTCTCTTGTGTTCTCCTACAGGTGATGGAGGTGAGTTGTGTTTATCATTTTTCTCTTCCCACTTGATCCCCTTTTCTTCTTCCATATTAAAGCAGATCATTTCACAACCCTTTTTTTCTTCCTCTTGTAGAATTTGTTGAAGTCATGCTTCTACCTCTCGATGAATTCCAGATGAAAATAGATGGTGAGACCTCAGCTTTTACTTGAGCACAGAGATGACTAGCAGACACACTGACCTGACACTCTGCTTGTCTGTTTCTGCAGATCTGCTGAAGAAAGAGAAAATCATGGTGGACGCTAAAGTTTACATCTTTGCCATGGGGATGGTTCAGGCCTTCTTCAAACCCAGGGAACTGCCCATCCTGAAGCAGTGAGGCTGTCCAAGCTGAAGATGAAAGGAAGAGATAGTCTTTCTGTTACACAGGGCTCCTACACAGGCCTGCAACATTTGGAAATGTATTGAAATTGATGATTTCCAAATTCTAATGAGACAAAGAATGAAGAATAACTATATGCACTGTGGGTTTAGACCCCATGCAAGCTCGTCTTTTAATATTTGTGTCTATTAAGTGAAATGACCATACAGAAAGCATCCTGAAGCTGTGAAGGAGCCCTGGTTACACTAGATGTACTGGACCACATGTTGCTCTCAGTATGGAGGTAGCACAACACACCCGAAGGCCAAGAATATACTCTGGTGACCAACTCTCAGGCTGTTTGGACACTTCAAGCAGACTGTGTTCAAGGCTTTAGTCGTGTACGCCTTGAGTAACTAACAGTCATGTCCAGGATTTTATGAGAGTAGATGTAGTATAATAGGATGCAATTGGTTGTGATTTTTATTTAGTGACTGCAAAACATTCCTTCCATGTGCTAACACAATATTTTTCTGACTTCAATCATCTCAAAGTATTTACACTCTTAAAAACTGGCAGCAAGTGAACTGTAATGCAACATTAGCCTGGTTTGTTTGGTATGTTTACAATGTTCTGTTTGATATCTTCAGTGGTAAATATCAGGTCGTAGAGATCCGTCAATCAATCACTCAAAGATAAACAACACATGTGTCCAACTTCTGTAATTTAACTGAAGGCATGCTGGGATCTGAGAGAATTCACTCTTTAACACTAGAAAATGTAAATAATCCATTGTCTCTAAATAATGACAGTAACATATTTTGGTTTATTAACACAAATAAAATGAGTTTTTTTCTTCTGATGCCACTGTATTGAACAACAGAGGTACAGCGTTGATAAAGTCAGTGACTGATAAATAAGATACATTTGATGCTGTGCCTTGAACCCCATGATGCTGCAATTAACTGGATACTGATGTTGAACTTACTCTAGAAACTAGCAATTACTGACAATGGCTAAATAAATGTGATACTACCTTTGCTCTTACCACAATCTGGGCCTCTTTCTCAAACTGACCTTTCTGACCAACTTTTTTTGGATTGCGTGATACCTGAAGTGGATAAAGTCCAAAGCTCCATTACACACACACACACACACACACACACACACACACACATATAATTTGCTACATATATCAAATGATTAACTTGACTACTGGAGTATTTAGATATACATTTTCATACATTTTTTAATACAATTTTGTATTGCTCCACATTTACAACCTACTGACAAAGACTGTACTGACTGACTGGATATGCTACATAAGCTGTACATAAGACACAAAAACATTGATGATTGTGGTGAACACAGCAAACATTGATGTCGATTGTTAATGTTTAGTTCTATACCTTTAGACATAGACCACGGTCTGGTGAAGAATTACCTTCTTGTAACAATGCATCAGATAGATATTTTACAATTATATTGAATATGATTCTTATAATTAATTGACGGTGACCTACAGATGGCAGCACTTGAGTGAATTCCAAGGAAAAACACTCAGGTCATTAGCATTCAAGAGACTGGAGCCATTTGCACAAAAGTGCATGTACATTTGATCAGTTTTGCAGTTCTTCAGTCAGGCAACAACAAGCAAATACAAAATGTGTTCTTTGTTCTTTATTTCACATAGAAAAGACATTTTAAAATGAATTTATAAAATATATATAAGATTCAAGAGAATGTATATGTTGTATATGGTTACAATGTTGTATATGAAATTTGTAAGCCACAACTATTTAAACTAAAAACAACAATAAACATAATTTGACATTACTATTCACAATGTATTTCATAAACCCAATTATAAGTCATTCTGACTAATTGTTTGTTTCTTTTTTCTTTCTTTCTTTAAGATCATATAATGAATTCCTCAAATTCCCACTGACGTCTTTTCAAGGATTACATACAGAAGAATGGAAAAGTCGTTTCTCTCTCACCTAAAGTAAATATTATAGATACAAGTTAAATGCTCTTGAAAATAAAATATAATAAAATCATCTATTTATATTTACATTAGTACATATATGATTTTATACGTCATACGTCTGTACTAGTTTACAGGCTTTAGACTCCAGTCCGGTAGGGGGCGATACTGTGGCTTTAAACTCATTGGTCAAACGAATGACTCCCTCACCAGCACAAACAAAAATTTCAAAAGCGCTTCAGCGGCTCACCTGGAGACCGAGGTTCGTACTTGTGTGTGATTTTTCCTCCACAAATGAACGTGAATAAGTACAGAGACAGATGCAACGGCACCGTCACCTTTGAGTGTGTATGTGTGGGGGATCAGACTGACAGAGGGAAGAAGTGCTAGTTTACATTTAGTTAACATGTAGCCACGACGCTAACTGTTCCATCCTGGACGCCAATCAATAGTAACAACAACAAGACGACGCCATTCCTCCTCAGTTACTTCTGCTTACTTTGGGTCGTGCTTTAAGCCTTTGTCATATAAGTGAATAACTGTGTACTTACATTGCAGAGTGAAAGGTGCACAACAATGGAAGTGGCCGTGAAAAGTGAGTAAATTTATGAAAGTTCTTTAGCTCCCTTCAGCTCAGTGGTAGGTAGGTGATATACTGTTAAACTCTACCTAGTATAAACTGTAGAGAACTGTGCCGGACATTAACTTAAACCTGGAGTCATGAAGGTTAAAGTTGCTTTTCAAACGTTTTTCTTAAAAAAAAAAAGTGGAGAACCTTATCACACAGTGTGTGTAGCCACATTTAGGCCTGGTTGGTGTTTATTAAGCTACTAGCATGTTGGTTGAAACCCATTCTTTAAGGGACTGAAGAGTTGTAGAAAGCATATCCCTGATACAGTAGTTGTGCTGACATGACTGTTTGTGTTTTTAAGGCAGGGCCAAGAGGAGACATGTGAATTCTCAGGAATGTAGTGAGTTGAGTGCAGAGGGCATTAACCCCCTCACACAGCCCCACAGTTTTAACCCAAGCAGAGGGAACCAGGACCCCAACAGAGGGCTATACCCCACCAAGAGACGGAAATGGGGTAATGTGCTTTAAACCGTCTGCCTCACAGTTTGTTTTATTTAAATATGAATATCAGTGTAATGTAGTTCTGTAGTGAAAACACATGTCAGTCATTGAATCTTTGTCCTTCTGTTAGTTGCCCCATTGGTGCCAAAGGAGGAAGAGGAGGATGATGAGGATAGTGATGCCATGCTTCTGGCTGCAGAGGCTTCTTTTAAGCAGGAAGATGTTGAAGTTGATGATGCTACAATGCTGGCTGCCGTCATGATGCCCGAGCCGGAGGAGCTTGACAACGACAGCCTGTTGGCTGCTGGAGTGATACCAGGGCCGCAGACAGAGGCTGTGGATTATTTAGAAGGCATGACCCCGGAAATGTTTGGATGTGATGATGACTGGTCGGAGCCCCTTCCTGATGCCCACTATGGCCTCTTGGGCACCACCAGTGTCCTGCTGCAGCCACAGGGCTGCATGGATAATCTCCCTGAGGAGGTGCTGATGGAGGTACTGAGCCTCCTCCCAGCCCATGACCTCTATCGCAGTGCCATCCGTGTCTGTCATCGCTGGAAAAACATTATTCAAGACAGCAAGGTCAGACATCCAGCTGCTTTTTAAGGATGAAGTAGCACTATTTTAATTTAAGAGTAACAAGCAGGGTAGGTGGCTACTTACTGCATAAATGAGTTTACAGATGTTACAATGAAAACAAAGATGTAAGTTGTGTGTTTAAATGCTGTTGTCTCCATTTCATTCTTTTGCTGATGTAACAGTTTAACCAGTTAGAGTCAGCACAGCTAGAAGCACCGTAAAGCTCACCAAAGTCTGCACTGTGTTTCCTATTGCAGTTTGTCCCCTTCAAGAAACAATATTATCGCTACATGCTGAGAGAGAAGGACACAATGCAAGAGGTCTTCTACATCCTGAGGAGCAGCAGGATCATAGACGCTGCATCTTCTCACCACAGCATAAGACACCTTGTCATGTAAGTCTGCATTTCCTTAGTTTGGGGATAGTTAGGACTCCTCTTAGACAAAGAAGTCACACTGCAACTTTTTTTCCCATATACTCTTTATTTATAGATAATTTTCACATTTTAGCACAGCAAAACATAAAATAATCATAAACAGGCTCTCTCATTGGCTAAATAAGCGTGCCATTTTTTGCCGTCATTTTCCACCCAGATCTTTTTGGAGTATGATTGATTTAGTCAGTTGCTCTAGGACATGAAATTGTTTTGCAATACTAACAAAAGTATTTATAGTGGGGCCAATTTTCTGGAGCCAGCATTTTGTGATTCTCTTTTTACATGTGGCCAGCCACACCTTCAGAAGATAAGTATCAGTTTTGCACAATCCATCTAGAATATTTCCAAGATAGAGCTTTGTGAATGATGACACTGATATTCAAACAGAACCATTGAAATGGTTGTTGTCACTTCCTTCCAGAAAATCTGGTAGGAGGGGCAGGACCAAAAAACACATGGTCTTGATCAGACATGACCTCTCCACATTCTCTCCAGCAGGCCAGTTGTATGCCAGTCTGTTTAGATTTCTGCTTGGGAGTAATGAAAAAATGAATCAAGTTTTTCCACCATCACATTGCAACTCTGTCATGTTTTTATTTTAGTTAAGCCAGAGACTGGCGTGCCCTGGTGCCTGACCTGATGTGTACTACTTAGGGTTAGTTCTAATGGTAGCAGTCATGGGTTCAAATCTCTGTGGCCCTCAACTGCATGTCATCCCCTCCCTCCCTCCTGTCCTGCTGAAATAAAAGCAAAAAAATGAAACCTAACAATTTGTAAAAATGAATAAATAATAATAATACAATTCAGTGTAACTGCATTTTAAGTTGTGATGCTGCTGCTGAGTATTTTCTTTGAGATTTGAAGCTTTGTTTCAGGCAGTGGTATAAATGTTTGTCAGTGAATTTCAACTGTGATACTTATCCTGTTGTGTGTGTTTTTGTCAGTTTAATGGCTCAGCACAAAGTTGGAGAGCGGGTGTGGCCGGGGGCCGTCCTTAATTGTGTAAAGAAGCATCGTCTTTTTCCTCAAGCTGAGGCCTCCATTAGATTACGTATCCCTCACATTCAGAAGCAGCTAAACCTTGGCATTGAGGTATGGCTCACAAACAAAACAAAGTTCTATTGGTAATCACTGCAATAAAATAGAGACGTACATGTGTGTGTGTGTGTGTGAGACAACTGATAAGTTAAATTTTTATCATAGTATGAATATATGCAGTTAATATATTGCAAAAACATTGTTGCAAGTCATATCATCATCCCAATATTGAACAGTGTTGTCACTTAGACGGTGCAGGCCTGATTCACATCATGTGTGTCCACTCTCCAGGGTCCCAACCCATACGCAGCCATGGCTGTCATACTCATCCTCAGTGAGAGCGTCGGTGACGTGCAGGCCTTGGTATCTCTGCTCACCAGCTGCTTGTCACACACAGCTATCACAGAATACCTCAGCCGCATGGCCATGTTGCTGCTTGCTTTCCAAAGGGGAAAGATCAAGATCAGTCACAGGTAAGATCCACAGTGTCAGCGTTTCCACTCACAAACTGTAGACCACATATCACCACCTCTTCATGCTCGTTCTGTTCTGCCTCCTTAGGTCATATTACAACATCTACTATGTACTTCACCTAATGGAGAATGGCCCCTTTCCTGTCAGCCCCAGTCAGAGCGGGTGAGCCCCAAAATACATTTGTTCTGTATTCTCTATTCTTCTGTATTGTTTTGTGGTTTTATTCCAAACCCATGATAAACTAAATCACTGCAGTTCACTACAGGATCTCTGGCATCACCTTCTAAGTTAAAGAGGAACTATGCAAGAATTTTTTAATTAAACACCTTCAGAGTAATTGTAAGGGTTAATGACTGAAAAGGAATGCACATGACTGGAGGGGAGGGAGGAGGGTTAGCAGTGAGTTTTTACGACAGTGAAAATATGCACCCCAACACTGTAGGGGGAGCTCTGTAGAGGAAAAAGAGAACAGATTTGCAAAGTTCCCCTTTAATATAGTTATATAACCTCAAATAATGGATGTGTCTATGTCCTGTTTCTACTAGGCAGCCTCAGATTCAGCTCACAGGCGAGCAGCAGCATATCCTCAGCCACGACATCCAGAAAGACCAGGTGGTCAAGATCATAGCTTTTGCAGGTACAGTGAGTCACAGGACTCCTCTGACCAAAGGAGCTAGAGTTGGGAATGTTGTGTTTCTGGATAAAAACACATTTTAACTTAATAGGATTACAGAGAGATTACAATCAAGACTTTTCTCACTTTCTAGGTTCTAGGTAGATTAGGATATCATGCAGGAAATCACTCATTGTTTCTTCTGAGTCTAAGTCTAAATACACAGCACTTTATATTATGTTGTTGAAGAATGGACAGTAGATATGTTAAATTTTCATTATTATTATAATGGACACTGTCCACACTGTAGCTGCTTTACACTGATTTATAAAATCACAGCATCTGCATCTAAACATGAGAGACACAGCTTTTAGGAAGCCTTAGCCTAGGTAGCTGTCTGTCGCACATTCAAATCAAATCAAAATTTATTTATATAGCACTTTTCATATAGGGGAAGTGTAATGTAAGTTGTAGCACAATGTGCTTTACATACACAAAGACATGCAGTATAACATTAAAAACCCATCCCTCTCTCACCCCCACAATTCATTCAGGATGGTAAAGAAAATGTGTAATGTGTAAGGAGCTGTTAAAAACCAGAGAAAACTGAGGAAACGCTGTCATTACTTTGTGATGAGGAAACACACGAGGTAGTGTTAAAAATAAAGACAAATATAAAAAGTGAGGAATAAAAACGAATCCTTAAAATAAAACAATAGGATGTGTAATTGGTCTAACAACAAATGAGTGAATAAATATATAAATAAGTGCAGCTACAAATGAAAATAATATAAAATGAAATTCAGCTAAAAACTAGACAAAAAAGACAAGTCCTGAGTTTGTTTTTTGAATATATGAGCCCTGGTTCATTCATAGTTAAGCTGTACAATATGTAAACTGTCACCAGGGGGCACTCTTTCCCCTACAGTCCTGTCATCCATAATCCAGCCCATAGTTGTACAGTACATCCTGATGTTTAAGCATGTAGTAACAGGTATCCTTGAGCCGCATTGCTAATTACACATAGGCTCAGAAATACAGAGTTTTTCTCACAGTTGTGTGTAACTCTACACACACAGTTATTCAGTGTCCTTTTGCTTCTGTCACTTTGTTCTGAACATGTATCAGTTGTGTTCATTCAGAAAGTTGCATGGTTTAATTCCAGGAAACAAAATTAAAAAGTCTTAAAATTGCAAATGAAATATGGCTAATAGTGATTTCTCACCAGTGCAAGTGTTGTTGGTGTGATATGAACCAGTCTCACAGAGGTGTTGCTGCCTGTGACAGGTACAGGGAAGACGACTACACTGGTGAAGTACGCTGAGCAGCGGCCTGACCTCCGCTTCCTGTACGTAGCCTTCAACAGGTCGGTGGCCTGTGAGGCCACACGCCGCTTCCCGCATAATGTTGACTGCAAAACGGTCCACTCACTGGCCTTCAGAGAAATTGGGCACAGGTGAGGACAAGTTTGACATTGTTTTTCTTTGTTTGTTTCTTTTTTTTTCTCTTCTGAGTTTTCTTTTGACTCTGTCAGAAATCCTGCAGTTTCCTGCTGTATCCTGCTGTTTTTATCAACATAAGGTTGTGACGGTGTTGACAGAGCTCTTTGCTTTGACCCATCATGAGATGCTTCTTGTGTGACACCTTGGTGATGAGAAACCTTTTCATAGGCATCAATCAGGACCAAAGCAGCTGATGTTAATGAGCACTGACAGGAGACAGGAGGAGTTTCTAAACACTGACAGACTCCAGCTGCTTTCTTGTCTTTCATTCCTTTTCTTCATGTGTTCAATACTTATTCACTGTGTCATTTCACTTAATTACACTGAACTTCAGTTATGGATATATATATGTTTTGGATTTATATTACTTGTTTGCTTGTTACTGACATCTGGTGAAACTTTCATGTCAACAGCCCCATTAAAAATATATTCACTGAGAAAAATGTTGACACCTTCAATAGTTATCTTCCCCTCTGTACATTGCATCATATAGAGCGAGTACCCAGATGGTTCAGTCAAAAGCATCAAAAAGTCCAGTGTAAATCCCCTTGATGTAATTTCCATGTCACATGGGACACATGTGATGTCTACATAGATACTTTTAGTTGGTAGTTTTTTTTTCTTTAAATGTTAGAGGGCGGAAGTGAGGACACACACACATTAACATATTCAATCAGTGTGAAAACAGTCCAGTGACTGGAAAATTGTGATGAAAGACAGTGAGTCTGTTAAGAAGATGAGAGTGGTGTTGGAGTATAGAGAACATCCAGAGTGACTGATCTCTTCACTTGCGTATGTTTCACTTGATGCCCTTGTCTCCTTTGTGCCCCTCTGATACAGGTACCAAGCTCGTGGGAAGTTGACCTCTAATTTGAAGGCATTTACTATCAGCACGGTTCTACCAAAAGGGCGAGGTGGTTTCACCAAGGCCAAGGTGGTGGCCACAACACTTAATACCTTCATGGCTTCAACAGACCCGACCATCACCACCAGACACGTCCCCAGCAGCCACGTCACTCATAAGAACTCCAGGACGGAAATATGTGAAGCTGAAAAACGGGTCTGAATACACACAGCTGGCACAGGGTTTTTAGTTTGAAGGATTGATTCAACATTTTACACATTTAACTTGATGTTTATTATGTGAAATCCCAGTTGGTTGTCCACGATGCCGAGATGATCTGGAACAAAATGAAGGATTACAATGAGACAAAAAATGACGCTTATCACATGATCCATGACGGTAAGACTGAAGTAATCCTGTTCATAACATGACAAGGAGTGATGTACAGGAGGTCACTGGAGCTTTGTGTTAACAGGTTACCTTAAGTTATGGCAGCTGCAAAACCCCAAACCCCGACTGTCTGACAAGTATGATGCCATTTTTATTGATGAAGCCCAGGACTGCACTCCAGGTACTCACTCAGAAACTGCAAAAGCGTTTATTTTAGTGAAATTTGTGAGGGTGATAATGATGTCCTCTTCCTGTGCTCTGTCTCAGCCATCATGGATGTGATGCTGTCTCAGCATTGTGGGAAAATCCTGGTGGGAGATCCTCATCAACAGATCTACACCTTCAAAGGAGCTGTCAACGCCCTGCAAGTTGTCGACCACACACACATCTTCTACCTGACACAGGTACACACAAACAGAGGAGTTAAAGTCAGGGATTTTGCTCTGTGTTTCCTGCCCTGGTCTCTGACATTATTATTGTTTTATCTCATCAGTCAGACCTCTTTGTTGCATATCATCCTCCTCTGTCCTCTCCTCTCTCTCACTGTCGATATTCTTCTACTTCTACTCAAAGCGTTCTACACCACAAGCCAGACTCTCCACACAGACACTCACACAGAGCCTCCAACATCCACACACTCACACACTGATGAACAGCCATCAGAGGCAATTTAAGGCTCAGTAAAGACACTTTGATGTGCAGACTGGAGGAGCCAGGAATCAAACTACTGACCTTCCGAATAGTGGCTGACCTGTGTATGATTTATCAGTGTATTACACTTTTACCACTCCAGATCTTCTGACATTTTTGCCTTTGTTAGACCGTGTTTCCACAACTTGGTACCAGCTCGACTTGACTCAACTTGAGTAAATTTGCATTTGATTCCTGGTTCCTCCACACTGCACCTCAAAGTGTCTTTACTGAGCCTTCAATTGCCTCTGATGGCTGTTTTCATCAGTGTGTGTGTGGATGTTGGAAGCTGTGTGTGAGTGTCTGTGCGGTGAGTCTGGCTTGTGGTGCAGAACACTTTGAGTAGAAGCACTGTCCATTAAAACTGAGTACATCACCCTCAGTGTCCATTAAGTTCATGAGGCTTCTTAGAAATGATGTTAAATGATGATAAATTTTGCACCACCACACAGATCTTTATAAATAGACTTGTGGATGCATGGTGCTGGTAGGTGATGCAGTTTCAGGGCAGATTCAGCTGCAGGTGTCAGGTGCAACCAACAGCTTCCTGTGCTGATGACTTAACTGTGATGTTCCATCCTGGTTCCTGTTGACAACGAGACAAGAAAGCAGTCAAACAGTGTAATGAGTGTCACAGAACATATATATAGCACTGCGTCATGATGGTATTTCTGAATCAGCTTTACCTGAGAACATCAACAACAAGAAAAGTAAAAAATGAGATAGCAGTCTTAAATGACAAAATAAAACTTGATGTCACAGCGTCATCATCTCAGTTCCACCTGTATTTCTTGAGAGCAATAATGCTTGTTTACAGTGATGCCTTTATCTGACTATTCCTGTACCTGTCTCTCCTGCTCAGAGGGTGAATATTCAGAGAAATGAACCCATCTGTCATTGCAGAGCTTTCGGTTCGGTGCTGAGATTGCCTATGTGGGTGCCACCATCCTCAAAGTGTGCAAGAGAGTTGAGAAGATTCTTGTAGGCGGGAAACAGAAGGGTAAGTACTTGTGCAATATGTGTGTTTGTGTGTGTGTGTGTGTGTGTGTGTGTGTGTGTGTGTGCGTAATGGGTTGTGGCAGTTTTGTCAGCATGTCTGTGTCTGGAACTGATCCTGCAGGCAGAGTGTGTGACGAGACAGCCGTCAAGGTGACAAAAGATGTGTGGAGGGGTGTGAGTCCTTGCCAAGGGAAGACAGCCATCTTGTCAAGATGCAATCTCACCGTGTTCAGCAACGCCGTTCAGCTGACAGACGCCAATCCACATTGCAGGATCCACTTCATAGGGGTGCGTTAAACTAATGAGAAACAGAAATGTGTTGCATCAAGACATCAGGCCAGGTGAATTCCATCTGGGTGAAGTGAGAAACAAGCTGATTGTCTGATGGGACAATGGGTCCCTTAGGGACAGTCTGGCAGGCTTATATGAATTCACTCATTCACTGAGAGAACAAGGCTGACACTCCTGATGCAACAGGAGGGAAAACCCAAATGCAGACACACAAATAATAATCACAACACACTGAAACATGCTAAGATCTGCGGAGAATCTGTTGGATGGCTGAGAACCAACAATTTATGTGAGACTGGAGCCTAAGGCGCCTTTCCACATGTCAGTCAACTGTTTTTAGCTCCACCAGTGGACTCGCCTCATATTTCACAGAAAATATTTCTAAACACTGGCATAAATATAGTCAAGAGAAGAAGACGAAAACACATTTCCTGCCAGAGGCTTCACAACCAAAGTAGACAAATGAGCGAAGCAAATAGCAAATAGAAAAATACAATATAGAAAAGCAATGTATTGTACAATATACACATACAAACACAACAGACAGCACAGATATAAACTAAAACGTGTGTTGATGACTGCAGGCTGGCCTATGGGTAAGAGAGTGCAAAGAGAAGTGTCTTGAGTCTGGTTTTGAAAGTAATGAGAGTTGGGATGCCTCTGTTATTGTATGGAAGGGGATTCCATTTTTGGGGGACATGATAAGATTTCCAGGTAGGTGCCCCTATTGATTGGCTGAATTTCATTGGAAATACCCGATCACCTGAGGTCAGTCAGTGCGTGTAGTTGAGAGAAGCTCTGTGTGCTGTGTAGTGTTCCTGCCTCCCACCTGGTTCACTATGCCAGCAAAATGTGTTTTTTGTGTATTGATTGATTTGTTTATTTAGGTGCCATGTCCAATAATTGTCCCTAACCCACATGGACTTAGAAGACACTGAACAACATAAATCCAAACATACAAAGATAAAAAGTCCTCCCGTAAGTACGTATGAAGCAGATCTTTCGAAACATACAAAACAATAATAGGAAGGTGTAGTCTTCCGTAGGATACAGTGTTTTCTGTCTTCAATAAACCTGGCAAGCACACAGATGTCACACTCAGCATGTCATACTCAGACATCCAAAGTAAGTTGGGATTCTTTGCCTGAACCTTTCAAGCAAGGATTTCCTCAGTTCATTGTACAGAGGGCAGTGAAACAGAAAGTGATGAGATGATGAGATATACCTTATTGTTCCCCAAAGGGGAATTGTTCTTGGGTAGTACAATAAGTGAGGCCTCTGCACAGTCCCAACACCATATCAACACTTTTTTTTACAACTGTGGTGTTTTTAACATTTGTGTATAACTATTCCAATATTCAGTTATTCTTTTTCACTTTTATTATCTTCTTTTACTGCCTACTATTGTAATACCTGAATTTCCCCCAGGGAATAATAAAGTATCGTTATTATTACAATGAATGAAGACGGAAACAGAAACGAAAACTTTGGCTGTATCAGTGGGTTTCTGGCCCCGGTCAGAGCCGCAGCTGTTGAGGAAACAATGAGTACATAAAATTGTCACAAGTATATAAATAGTCTTTCAAAAAACAATCCTGGTTTAAAATCAAAATGAGACATGTAACCAACAATAATATAAAACACCCAAGAGCCCACACCTTATCAACCACCACAGAAAAAGAAAACAAGGTGAGGCAGCAGCAGCACTCCACTAGGGAGGGGGCTGTGTTTTTCTAGTGGATCGACTTGTCACACTCACAGACTCCATATCAGTATTTGCAAACTTTGAAACACAGCAAACTAAAATCAAAGGTCAAAGTTCTAACCCGCCTCGTCCCCCAGGAGGTGCAAAACATCGGTCTGCATCGCATCATGGACATCTGGCAGCTGAAGAAGGTGGCAGGGCAGACAGACCCTCCGCCCTCAGACATTAAGGACCCCCTCATCCGCTCCTTCGCCAAAAACCCTGAACACGGCTTCTGGGCACTGAAGCAGTACGCCAACCAGACTGAGGACCTGGAGCTGACGGGCAAACTCAACATTGTGGAAAAATATAATCATCGTATCCCAGAGCTGGTCAGACGCCTGCGGAGCTGCTCTGAAAACGAAATGCACAAAGCAGGTTTGACCTCACGCACATCTCCGTGTTTATAGCGTTTTATAATAAATGTATATAAAGACACTGACTTAAAGGGATAGTTCAGTTTTCTTGAAGTGTGGTTATGTTAGGTACAGTTGGCCTCTAAGTATAATATCTACAGTAGAGAGTTCTCTGCTCTCTCTCAGTTAGGCATACCAGTGCATAGTGCTTGCCACAGATGCAGGAGATAAACAGCTGTGAGCCATTTGTATCTCACACAACCCCACTTCAATCAACTGAACAATCCATTTGAGGGAAAGAAAAACCCACTGCCTCGTCAAACTTCTCTCTTTTGGTGCTGAAATAACAGTTGGGTGGGTTTTTGTCAGATGATGCCACACTTGAGGCATCATCTGTAGGTGGCCTAGTCATAGTCTGGGCATTGACTTAGTATTTGACAGGAGTTTGTTTTTCTGCTGTTTCCTCCTGATCCAGATTTCATAGTGGGAACAGTCCACAAAGCCAAAGGTCTGGAGTTTGACACCGTGATGGTCAATGATGACTTTTCGGAGGTGCCCGGTTGCAGGCACGAGATGCGCCACCATTCCAACTTCTCATTCTGTGAGTGTTTGTTTCCTGTTGTGCAGATTTTAGCTTCAGGTTCCCAGTAGATGGAGGGAGCTGCATCTGTTACCAACTCTGCACTCAGCCCTTTGTATTTGATGGTTCTGTTCCAGTGAATATATTAGAATAGTCACACATACCGTCCATATGAACCAATTTACTGTAGCAACATGTTATTATTACACTATGTTCTGTGGAATCTATATATTATTATTAGTTTTTTAACTCCTATCCTGTTACTTTCCTTCTCTTCCGTGGTCAGCGAGGGTTCCTGATGATGAGTGGAACCTGCTGTATGTGGCAGTGACTCGTGCCAGGAGATCACTGATCATCACCAGGAACATCCACGACATCCTCTCCATGGACGGGGTAGGACACATCAGCTCTTAGATTCTGTGCTGCTGCAGTTTTATACAGGCCTCTGCTTGCATCACATTCTGGGATTAGGGACGGTGTGATTGATCGGCTGTGCATCATTTTCATCTGGTCTTCATAAAACCTCTGATCTAAAGATCAGAAGTACTGTGTCGTCATGATCGCCTGTGGTCTATCCTCTGGGCCCAGTTGTTCAGAAGTAATCTGAGCGGATTTTGCACAATGGATCAAATCTTGAAAATGCTTTGTTGAAAACTAAAAACGGATTCTGAGATGGGTTTAGATCACGTAAACCAATTTTGGTTTTAATCTGCATTGCATTGTTCAAAATGTTCGGGATAACTTTGATCCTAAAAAGTCAGGATTGTTCTAAACTCAGCAGTCAGGTGGATTCAGGGGTGGACTGCAGGTCGGACTGCAGGTCGGACTGCAGGAACAAAATGTAGTTTAAATTAAATTTAAACTGGACAAATAAACAACATTATCATGTAGTATATATACATTTATTTATATTTTGCACCAGATTTTTAAACCACTACAGTGATTGAAGTAAACTTTGAGCTTTCCACAAATGAAGAACTTTTCCCCATCTACTGGATATCTAAATGAATTTTGACTTTTGACTTTTGAATGTGAAACACATGGAAAAATATTCACAATATATTCGATTCATGTTTATTTATTATTAGTTTTTTGTGGGTCAGATAAAATCTGGCTGTTTAACAGACATTTTAGAAACAAAAAACAGCACAGAAAACAATACAAACACCCTGTTTTCAATCAGTACACACTGAGTAACCCGTGCTGGTCATTCGACCTGTTCTTATTTTACATATCTAGCAGCCTTCATTTAGCATTTAGCACTTGTTATCTGGCTTTAGTCATCTTGAAAAGTTTCCATCTGAATCAGACTGATCCAATTCAGTTTTGCCTTGAACAACTGGAGCAAAAGTAAAGATGGAGTGGATGGCAAAAGAAGGGATTTTAAAATCCAGATTAAACCTTGTGAACACCGGGGCCCCTGTGGCTGAGAGGAACGCTGTGTGCCGTGTGTACTCAGTAACTTTTTGAGGATCAGCCAGTCTCACTCATAGATTATTAGTATCAGCAGATCATTGGTGCATGATGAAATGCTCACAGTCTTGCACGAGAGTCCAACAGCTTGAAGATTCTGTACAGTCAGTGATTTGTTTTATTTCCTGTTCAGCTCATAGCGACAACTTTCACTACCACCTACCTCACACCTGCAGCTGTCGGGGTGGAGTGGTGATACAGAGATGAGATGTTCTGACACTGGGTCACTTTGTAAAACTACTGCACAGCTCAAGTAGTGCAGTTTTTTTTAATCAGCTTTTGGATGATTGACTGGCACTGAAAGTAAACTTAATGAGCAGGGAGAGAGGAAGCTGCGAAGCTGTGTCTGATCCAAATTGGAGCAGGTCCATTGCTGCTGTGATGCGTCTTGTTAGAGAGAGGGTGCATCTTAAGGTCGCCTTCAGTTGCTTCATATTTCACCAGCCTCCCACGGGTGTCCTGCAGCTATCTGCAGATGTGCGACAACCAGGGAGCAGATGCCTTGTGTCAAACACAGGTAGCAGGAGCCAAACCCGGCGAGGACTTGTTCGGACTTGTCTCGTCTCTGTTGTTGTCAATCATGGGTGAAGTAATGCCTGGCATTAAAGGATGGACTTGTCAGGGTGAGGTGCCACAATTCTGTCCACCACTATGAACACCTTCGATTGAACATAACATATCAGTGCTGTGCAGCTGTTTCGTCCCAGTCCCAGTCAAACAAAGCCACCAAGTGTTTACAGCTGCAGGAAACAAAAATGCCAGTGTTTCTCCCACAGAGCTAACATTGCAACTACATGTTTGCACTTTCTCACTAGAAGACTGCAGAATTGGACAGATGGGTTTGATATAAAACAGTGAACTCATTCCCGCTGACATGGGGCCAGGGTGGGATCAAGTAACTATGTGCTGAGCTCTCAGGGCCACCGTCCCTTTGCTTAGAAGACTGTGAGCAGAGGACATTTAACAGGATGAAGGATGTTAAAATTGCTATTTGACCATCTCTGGTTTTGCAAACAGGTTTTGTTTTAGATTAGACTGGATCAGATTAGATAGACCTTATTGTCACTGTACAGTCGCCTCTACAGTGAAATTCTAAAGGCTGCACAGGCGGGTGCATTAAAAAGAGACCTAAAACATGAGGCATGAAGAGAACACTGCATTAGAGCAGACAGCACACTAGAAGAAATCTGTATACTGTATTGGACATTGGACATTAATTACTTTTTCAGTTCCTCTACCTCCTGCCAGGGGGCATCATGCTGAGCAGTTGGTAGTCAGGATGGAAGCGGTCACTGATGATTGCGATCTTGTCTAGAGAGGGTAGAGGACAGCTGATTACCTCCTCAGCTGCTCTGATTACTCTGCAGTCTCTTCCTGTCGGCTGCTGAACAATCAGCATACCAGGGATGCATGATAACTATTTATTTCCACTGACAGTGATAACTAATAACTTCCTGCTTCTCCTAACTGATACCAACACTGAGACCACATCCCTACAGCACACAGCACAGTGACGGTGTACACCAGCACACTCTCCACTCCACTCACTAACGGTTTCGTCTCCGGTTTGTTCCACACGGGGTCCCTCAGAAGGTGGAGGCGTCGCCGGCCCTTCTCAATGAGAGCTGGGGTGTTCACGACCAAAAGAGGGCCTCAGAGGTGTTAGTCCTGAGCAGTTTAAAGGGTTTTAAATGTTGCTGTAGCAAAGAATTGTGGGCCAGCATTTGCTAACTGCTTTCATAAAGGAGGGTTCAGTTTTCCTCTGCTAAGGGAGATGAGATAATATCTCCTTCCTCAGCTATGATCACAACCATTGATGTCTATATCCCACCCATCAATCCTCCTGTGTATGAGATCTGCCAAATTCACAGCTCAAGACAAAAAATAGACTAAAAAAAACAAAATCCGTTGTGTTTACTGTCTGAATGCAATAAGGGCAGCATCATATCCTCATATCTGAAAGTCTGGAGCTAGAAATGACTTTCTATATTATTTTTCTGAATAATGGCTGTTCCTCAGTTCACTGAGTGTGTTTGTGAGACTGCTTTCTCACGCCTCCGTCATCCTGCTGTGGAGGCACCAGAGTCAGCTCTGTCTCAGCTCTGTGATCCAGAACATGTGGCTCACTACTACAGTCATCAAAGATTACAAATCTTTGTTCTTTGTTTTGAGTAGCCACTAATGGTGTACATCTTCCCAGGACCATTAGGAATCAGTTGTGTTCTTACAGTTTAGTAAACAAAATTACCTAATGGATTTTCAGATGAGCGAATAAACTTAACATTCAGTGATCAAACTAAGTTTAATAAAAACAAATTCATGCAATGACTTAAAGGTGGAAATGTGCAGTTTGAAGGATAAACAGTAAAGAAATTGTTTACAGCAAAGAATTTGACTTGAATGGAAATGTTTTTTTTCCCCAAATATTCAAGTACAAATGTAAAAGATGAAGCAAAGGAAGTAGCACATAGACATAAATTAATACATGATAGAATGAATCTGCTTCCTCTCAATACGCGTGTGCATCTCATTTAACATACATAAAACGAATATAAAACATGTTGAAACATTAATTTAAAATGGATGGAACAGAAATATGAATGAAAGTTAGAACAACATTTAAAAGAAGTGCTGTCTGATGTGTCAGTGAGCCGGACATAAAGCAGCTGCAGAGGATCTCAGGCTGCTCGGAGGCTCGTGCTGTATCAGGGGGTTAGAAGCTGAGCCCTGTCCTCGCCCAGTACATGTTTTATGTACAAGAATTAGGAGCTTAAGACCAGCTGTAAATGTAGCAGGAAGTTAAAGTGGACTGGTGTGGTCTGGTCTGTCTGTGGTGAAATGATGTCCTTCGGTTTGCTGACGTGAGAGTGTTTCGTACATCTGAGAGCCTCCACTCACAAAGACCTGTGTGTGTTTCTCAAACACAATGTGAACAGAGTGTTGTATATAAAGTAATCTAAACTCTCTTCTCCAAACCATCTACCTCTTGTCATCTCCAGGAATATTTCCTGAAGTCACAGATGCCCAACACCCTGATGAAGGCGGGCGAGCCGCTCCCCTGTTCTGTCACAAACTGTCCCAACTGCATCACTCCTGGCTCTGCGTTCGTCATGTGCGCCCGACAGATGGAATATGTAAGACAATACAGAATATACCTCTGAATACTGTTTGTACCACAAAACGCTCAGTAACAAACTAAAGACACGCCTGTCTCCATTATCTTTGTCCAGACCTTCGGTACCTCAGCTGCTGGCCCACTGTGTGAGAGGTGTGTGTGGGAACGCATCGGGCCGACCGCCTTCCTCATGACTGATGATGTCTTCTCAATGGCTGCGATACCAGAGCGGTTCGATCCACCGGACCACGCGTTTTTCTAAAGCCAGTTGATTCCAGGACCTTCCTGGGAAAAGGAACGACACTGTGACCGGGACCAGGACCGTCAGCAAGAACATTGGTGCTTTTTATCTTTAACAGACATCAGTCGTGTGACTGTGACTTTCTTATATCTGTTTTTATCAGTATTTTCTGTGTCTCCTTGTTTAATTGGAGATCTCTGTGTTATTGTGTAACACTGAGTTTATTGCTGCTGTGGTTTTGTTCAAACACTTGAAAAATATAAAGCTGCTGGAAAAACTTGTGTCTTGACTCATTAAGTTTCTAGATGCTAATAATATTCTGTGTTGCTTTTGGTCAGTGTACTGTGTCAATAAGTGAAGTTATCATGATTCGATTAGTAACCAAAACTGCTGTATGATGGGGAGACCTCGTGGTGTTCTGAACAGTTGTGGTGGTCCTGTTCCAGGTTGTGGCTGCCAAACAGCTGCAGTCGATCAGCCTCGGGTTGAAAGTGAGCATGAGCAGTAGTTGGGCTATCCACTTCGGTCCTGTGATAGACAAGGTACCTGTCCAGGGTGTGTCTTGTCTCACCCAGTGACCCAATAAGAATAAGCATTATATTTTTTCACCACTTTACCAGCTTCACATCTGGAACCAGAGAGGTTACTCCAGATGAAACGGGAAGGGAACAAATGCAATTCTTATCTTTCAACATCAAGAATGAGTTCCAGTAGACGGCACAAGCTTTCACTTGGACTGTTTCTGAAGTCACACGCTACTTAACTTTATGGGTCACTGTAATGAGTTTACCATTTTGCTGTGGTTTGTGACATTATAGCAAAATAGTTTGATGCTACACAGTGGATTAACAGTATCTCACCATGCATCTTGAAAAGCAGAGTACAGTTGATATTCACTAGCCAACAGAAACATCATGCACTGTTCTCATGTTTGTTTCATTTTAGAAGCAAGCTGACTGTGTAGTCCTCAAGGCTCAATGAATGACTTGTCTCATACACAATGTTGGACTTAAGAATTAATGAGACAACTAGGAACTCGGAATTTCCCAGTTGGAAAGACGCACCAGGTCAGAATAACCAAAAGAGATGGCTGAGCAGGACAAAGTTTGCATTCAAAGTCCTTCACATACAGCATTAAGCCATGAAAAAGGGCACAAAAACAAAAAAAACATTTTAAAATCATGAAAACAGACCATTAATTAAAAATCAGAGAGAAGTAACAATATTCAACAATAACAATTCACTAATAATAACAATTTGAATCAAATAACCATAAGGATAAAATGAAGTGATGAAGCATTATATCCAAAAGGTCACAGGTCAAACTCACTGTGACATCATCAATAGAAAAAAACAACAGAGACAACAGAGGCTATGGGCATTTTTCCTCATACTTGTGAGATAACAATCACAGAGTTATTGAATCTTTATGTAAACCTTGTTGATTTTAATCATAAACTGACAGTGGAGAGCAACAGGAAGTACAATGAGTAACACGAGAAGAGACATGTCTGCTTTTCAACGAAAGATGAGCAAAGTGAACAGTAGTCTTAAAAAAGCTGATGACCACATGACCACGTGACGTCCTGAGTGAGAGGAAGCAGAAGTGTCTTGGTGTTTGGTTGTTTCAGAGACTTCTGTCTCTCTGACAATAATAAACTCCCATCAATGCAACAAAGAACATTTATGTACAGTTCATAATGTGTTTAAACATTCACTTGTCCACATACATCAAATATCAGGTGCACCTTAAAATAACCCACATGGTGACTAATAAATATACTTGTAATGAACAGCTCAGTTTACAGGCACCCACCTGTCCTTCCTGCATTACAGGCCCAATCCCAGTGTCCCATCTCAGTGTTTTGCAAAAGTAATGTACCTGACATTACTTGTGAGACGGTACCCTGTGTTTTCACTTTGATGGGTGTCTCACTTTGACATCAAAGTGAGATGTTCAGCTCCAAGTGTTTGGCCTTATTTGGCCTGGTTTAGGATTGGCCATGTTTTAGTTAGTCTTTAACCTCAAACTTTATTTTGCTTTTATTTTTATAATATATCATTTTGTATTTCTGGTTATCTGCCCCTTTAGTGCCTTATCCAACATGCTGTGATTTGTCTTCTGTGTTGTGATTGATTATTTGTTATGATCATATCATGATCATGATCATATCCTACACCGACTTGGGGGCATTCCCACCTCCTTTTGCTTTATCCCTCCCAATAATCAACGTGGGCAGGTTTTCGACCCTATCTGGTGTATGTATTTTTTGAGGGTATTGCTGGTTTTGTGTTCTTTCTCATTAAGGCATGCCATCATGGGGCTGTGCAGGAAAGGTTTTGTTAATGCCTATTACTGTTTACTCCACAACGCTGCTTCTGATCTTTTCTGGTTGGGACATCCACTGGAGCGAGTCGGTGCCAATTAAACTTCTAAATCAAAGTCTGCAAAAACAAACAAACCCAAGACAGCATAAAGCATACATCTTGTTTACTGGTGGCCTATTTGATTCTTACCATCAGCTGAGACTAAATGGAATGGTATTCGGGAGTCTTCATAAAGGACCAGTTTGTTTCTTCATGCTGGTGAATCTAAGCGACCTAACGATGTGACGTGAGTCCATGTTGACAAAAGTTTGAACATTTGCCTGTAACAGTGGCACCAAGGGAAAAAGAGTGATTTAAACAGTGCCATCAAACTATTGTATGCACGAATGAAACAGCATAGAAACTGCTCAAAAAGGTGATCTACTGGTGCTTTGAGAGGTTTTGTTCTTTCACAAGAAAATAGACCTGGCTTTATTTGCTCAAACTGTAGTACAGGGAACCAGCATCTATTTGAGAATTTATGGTATATAGAGTATTTGTATTGTCATTGAGCATTATTTAAATTCTCACCCTGGGGAAACCATATTTGAGTGACACTTGGAACAGCCCTGAGACCTCAGTGATTTAGTGAGAGCACACCTAAAAGTCTGTGAGGGTGGGCTTTACGATTGAGACATAAACAGGAAGGTGATGAATGACTAATAGAAATACCCGCGAAATCTTTAGCATCTTTTACTGATCAGTTTATTCTTTGTTCTGCTACTGAAAAACATCAAGGCGTGACGATCACTTCCCTATTTCTCTGTAGAGGATAGTCTGGTGGTTCATACTGTCTGACTGACTTCCTCTTCCTGTGGCTTCAGAATGCAGCAATCAGCGAAAGAGCATGTGACTTACTGCAAAAGTCAGTGTGTTTACGTGCGCAGCTAAGTCGAGCTATGCTTGTAGCTCGAGTTGGGCGTCTCATCGAAATTCTGTTCTTGTCCCAGTTTACATGCAATAGGGAAAATCCAATAGTTGACAGAAAGGTCGGTTCTTGCTTGCTGACCCCATGTTTACCTGGAAACAGCAATGACACATCAGATGTTGAAACTGAGAAATGTCACTGCATGTTGACAGGTTTCTGTCTGTTTAATTTGACCGGAAAAGTAGTAAATAAATTATGAGTTTTATTTATTATGAGTTACATGGCAACAGGCCAGTAATATGATGGAGTATAAACAAGGCATCCCAAGGAGAACGATTATTTCCAATGTAAAGATAGGGAGGAGTCCACCACTTAAATAATCTTTAATGTAAAATTGCAAAGAATTATTGGATTTTCATTGTCTACATTTAAAAATAAACCATCAAAAGATTCAGAGAAGAAAATGGCCATGTTCTTCAGGGTGTCATGATTCTGTAGTTGACATCACTCTACAGTCTCAGGAACACTTCAAAAAACCACAGTCAGTGAACACATCTCATCACTGCATCTTCAAGTGAAATGCAAAGAGGAAATTGTGTATGAATGGGAGCGGTGTGTAACTCACTGGGTTGAGCAGGCACCCCATATACAGAGGCTACAGTCCTCTCTGCAGTGGCCGCGGTTTGATTCCCCCTGTCTCTGTCTCAACTGTCCTGTCACTTAAAGGCAAAAAAGTCCCCAAAAATACTGTAATTGTGTATGAACCAGATCCAGATGAATGGACAGAGGTGGAGTGTTGTTATCAGCGCACAAGTCAAAAGCCATGAGGGCACATCAGTGGACATGGCATAAGTCAGCTGCACATTCAGGAAGGAACCATTGCTGTTGAATAATACAGGTTTTGAGGCAATATCCTGCCAAGTAGATGACATCTTGAAACCATACCAAGCCTCAGGCTGCAGTACTCAACACCACGGCTCATTAGGAAAAGAGTCCAGGTGATAAACCGGATATGCCTGCAGTCCCAATGTTTCACCTATTGAAAGTTTTTGTTACATTTTGAAATGTAAAATAGGACAAAAGAGACCCTGAACTGCTGACCAGCTGAAACTGTACTTTAAAGACTGGAAAAAACATTCCATCTTAAAATAACGTCTCCTCAGTTCCCCCAATGTTGACAGTGTCACATGACCCATTCCCAACTGACATCAAGTTCTAAATCGTTTTCACTGAAAAAACAATGAAATCTCTCAGTTTGAACACCTGATATGTCTTTGTATATCTTTGTGCTATTTTTTATTTTAATATGGGGTTTGAATGTTTTACAGATCATCACACTCTTTTGTTTTTATGTGTTACACTCGGTCCCAACATGGCTGTGAAATTCTTTGTGTGCAGTTTAAATGTTTTCCTCAGTTCTGCTCCGAGGAAGCTGCAACACTCCAACCTGGTGGTAATGAACTTCCTATCAAGGCAGCCATTATCAGTCCACAAATTGACACACACACACACACATACACACACGCCCCAGTCCTGAGTGGAGGTAATAATGGAGATGACCTGTTGAGCTTTCTTCCTCTGCTCTCTTTGACAACAGAAGGTCACTGGGCATCCTTCATGACAATGATTTCTTCTGCTGTCCCCAGTGGGGCGTTACGTCCCGATTTCCTCCTAGACAGGATAGTGTGGTATGGCATCATAAAAACCTTTCATTAACAACATGAAATGTTTTTACCAACACTTCAATAAACCCTCTGCTGTGTGAGTTTTTCTAACTTACCTCATGTAATACAGGATTCCAATGATAGCACAGCCAATCACCATGGCGGCGACAATCAACACTGCAGTTGTTGTTCTGCCAACATCTGCAAAAGAAAACACTCAACATAAAACTGTTCCAACTGTGTGATCCTTCATACAGCATCTGTGTCTGCACTGAGAAGAATTATGCAGCGCTCATCATCCCCCACACTTCCTGAAAATCTCCTGGACATTCAGCTCATAAATTACCATGTGAGGGGAAGATGATAAAATTGCAGGGGTTTGATAAAAGCTTGGGCTTTTCTTCCAACAGTTACCTTGACCATGCCCCACCCACCTGGACTCACCACCTGAGCTTATTTGAGATCACTCAAAAGAGCCAGCCATTGAGAAGAGAGAGTGCAGAGTAGATGGTATTAGAGGGACATAGAAATTTGTTGGGATTATATGAAAAAGGTCTAAGAGATGTTTAAAGATGTGGAGAAGAATGAATTCAAATGATAGGTATTAAACTGGTGACCAGTGCAGTTGCTGAACGATGGGGTTAATGTGCTCCAATGTCCATGTGTGAAGAAAAGTCTATCTTTTTCTTCACATAGGGGAAGAGGATTGAGATTGTAATCATGCCAAGATCATAAAGGTAATAAAGGTGTCAATGAGATCAGAAAAGATCATCAAGAGATAAAGGAAGAAGGTTGTTCTGGTGATGTTTTTGAGGAACCAGGGGTGGTCAGATTTAGAGGAACTTTGTGTGGTTAGGTTTTAGGTAATTCCAAGTCATCCAGACATTACCATACCATTCTGTGAGGTGGGTTGGTGGCAAAGTGTCTGAGGACTTGGTGTGAATGTAAGTTGTGTGTCATCAGCATATAGAAGGAGAAAGAGGCCATAGTGTCAGATTAGGTGTCAAAGAGGGAATGTGAAGCATTTTCTCATTTGTTTTATTTACTTGAAGTTTATTTCACATGCACAGATTCATATTAGCAGAAAAATGATTGCACACGGGGTTTGTTTTAGTTGTATTATTGATGATATAGATATCTACTTTACACGCACACATTTAGTTAACTTTCTTTGTTAACTTTAAACTTTTTGCCTAAATTGGGAGTTGCTGCTGGAGTGGCCCTGTCAGCTAGCAAAATGAATCCTACCTAATCTGGACTGTGGACTAACACTGATAACTGACTGGACTGCACCATATTCCTCCAGCATCATGAAAGAGGGAAGGTATTTCAGTTTGCACTTTACTGGCATGTTTTGTACATATTGTAGTCTGTTTAAAATTAAGTAAGTATGTTAAGTCTATCTATGTATTCTGTCTATGTCCTCTTTTATGTTTCAGCTGGTAGGTCAGTTTGTGCTGTTCAGTCCGCTTCTGTTAAAAGCTGAGTTCAATTGTGCTGTGTTGGCCTCTCTGGTTATGTTTTCAAGTATTTTTCTTGGCAGATCTGTGTCTATGTGCTCTATCAGCTCAGCTCAGGACAGGAAAAATGTTCCGTGATGAAAGATGAGCCTGCTGGAAACTTGGCTGTTAATGCAGATCAACTTAAACTGGGTGCAATGGCAGTGGGGACTTACTTTGCTCTGTTTGACTGGATCTACGAGGATCAACTGTGGTGCTACTGAAAGGGTCAGCAGTGCTTGAGCGTGATGTTGTCCTGCCCTTTGCTTCAGTCTCTGTCACATAATCAACATTATAAGAGGTGAAAGGAAGGATTAATAGGTTTTTCCTCAGGATCAGTTATTCATGCACAGTTTTGACAGATTAAGGCCACAGTGATATTCCAAGTGTTTTCCAGGTTTCTGTTCTGTTAAGGTCTTACTGGTCTTACTTAGTGGCCAATCTAATCCTGTGACCTGATACAGGTACAGTCACAGCGTAGTATGTGTGATTATAAGATCTTCACCTTGTGAAGTATGTGAGTGTGCAGTAGGTGAGGTTGGCTCTGCACTGCTTATCTCTGTGGCCTCTGACGTCAAGGGGCGTCCACTTGATGTCGTCTGTTGGCTGATGGAAGTTACTGCTGATAAGAAAATACAAGTCACTTCTGCTGATCCTGATCCTGATACCATCTGTGTGGCTGCAGTGTTTCTTGTCCTACCACATGTATTAGATGTATTAAAATGAAAGACAAGACTTCTGAGCATCAGTTTCATATCTGCCATGACTGCTGTGGCCGTGTTAGGAATGAATGCGTTGGTGATCTTTTTCAGGTTTAGTGATGAAGGAAGTCACTATCAGTGCTACATTGGTCACCATGTCTGCATTTTACTTTGTGAGCAACTCTAAAATCACCTCATACATAATGAATAAAGGTTTATAATGCAGCCTAATGAGTCTTGACTGCGATGTCACCTGCTGTTCAAGCACAGAATTTGTACAACAACTGTAAATGACCTGTGGCTGTTAACAATAAACTACAGGGGAACATATTGATCCAATAAATCTAAGAGTGAACAGCAACATGCAAAGGTGCATCAGATGGTGCTGTTTATAACTAGTGCTGTATTATTTTAGTGTAGATTAGGATGGGAGATATGCAGCTGCACTAAATCAACCAATGTGCCTTGTACTGATATGCACATGTTGTTAACTGCGAACTGGACTGCTGCCAATCCTGCTGAATGCTCCATGATATCTTTATTCAGTCATATTTATCTAACAGTTTTCAGCCTTTAAATATAGAGAGGGAATGCACATGACGACATAGGACATGGAAGTCACCGCGGTCTGTGCGGTCAGGTGCGTCATTCCTGCGTTCTCATACAGGCACACTTGATAATAATAGTGATGATGACATGATGGTAAAATTACTCTTCTACTCTACCAACCATGTAAGAATGAATGACGCGATGAAACTTGAATAAATTACCAAATCGGACTGGACATGCAGAATAATATTGAGAACTGTGTAGAAGCCAAAACAAAAACAAAAAGGAAGCCTGAGGCTCGACCTTTCATGAGACATTTGTACATATTTTTGGCCTGGCCTCAAACCACAGGTCGGGTTGAGGCCAGCCCGGCCTGTTGAGAAGTCTAGCTTGAATGCTACCAAAAATGGGGAAGAGCTGTTGTGCGATCAATTGTACATTTTTTGGATCACTGTAGAGTCCAACTGTCCTTAATATGAGCAGTCAATCACCACACTCTGCTATTTTGAGGGAAGTTTTTCCACTCAGTCATTCTGAGAGGGGCGAGACATTGATGCATATCCTCTGTATATAAATATAAATATAAGTAAATGGTATTAAACCACCAATCTACCACCACCTGCTTGGGGGGCACTAGAGGAGTGATGTTTCCAGTGTTGTGACATACAGAAATGTAATATATGAGATATATTTAATCTGTAACACTATAAATACTTATTACATATACATCCTCCGGAAATATGGAGATAGAGGTTTAAGCATAAGTACAATTAACATATGATGAATTTCTATATGTTGCACCATACCATTAAAACAGGTGAGTGGTTGTAATGTTGTGACTGAGCCAAGCTATAAAGATGTGGAAAATATTTGAAAGTAGTTAAAACCACAAATGTATTTTCATATTGAAAAACTAATGATTCAGAATGAACTTTTAAAGCGGCCTCTCATCTGTTTCAGTGTGATGGTGGATCAGTGTTGGTTGGATGTTTTTTCTTCTGTTTGTTAAAGCAACGTAGTAAATGAACATATTATATATATTATATGATGTCTACTTTACATGTGGGTTTTTATAATTAACTGTATACACATTTGTTTCATATGTACATGTATTACATCTAGGGTGACATAACAGACTACTCAGAATAATAGCTGAAAAAAGCATGTAAGGTTACTGTTGTTACTTCTTCTAATACTACTACAAGAACTAGTGTTCATACTACAGGCACAAATCCACATCTACAGCAAGAACAGCTTACTGTATGTCTATAGTGCTGCTACTGTTTTGACTCTGTGTTTGCCTTCACTAGCTCCTGAGAATAGAAGAACCAAAGCATAAAGAATCTGAGCAATGAATTGAAATATGCCACCCCAGGTGAGCTAACTTACTCTACAACATACCCCACATATTCTGACTCCTCCGTTCTGCACACACACACACACACACACACACACACCTGCTGACACATACAAAGAATATGGATGTGGAACATGTGTGCTATGAGATTCTTCAAAATGAACTGAGCTGCACTAATAGACAAACTCTGAGACTGAAGTACACCAACACTTCATTTTATCTCCTCACCATTTTAAAGCTATTCTTAACTTTCTGGCATTTCACACAGCACAGCACAAAAGTTTGAACATCAACAACTCCACTTCCCTCCAAAGTCCCACCCACCTCATTCTCCAGCATCATCCCCTAAGCATGTGTTGGCAAGGCAATGGTAAACAGAAGAGGAAAGCAAGTGAAAGGGGAACAAGACTTTTCTGATGCTGAGTCTGATTCAGAGGTTACTGTACAACCACCACAGTCAAACACAACCCCGGAGTTTTAAACTGTATAAACAGGGTCAGTGATGAGTTTTATAATAAAGTGTTAGTAATTTTACTGGTACTGGAAACGCAGGGGAAGAGATTGTTACAGAGCACAATTTTCAACGAGCCGGGCCAGTGGACCAACGCGACCGGATGCGCTGGATTGGGGCGAAAATAAGTCCGGACCGTGTTGATCCAGACTTCAACACTCGCGACCTGACCGAGTAGAGCTGCAGTCAGTCGGGACTTCAACACTCGCGATCCGGCCAAGTTATCAGACACATGAAGCTTCACGACCAGCTCCAGGCGCATCTGTCAGTCTGTTTTAAAAAATGGTTTATTTCTATTTATTTCCTTCTTTCTTATTTGTGTTAACTTGTGCTCTGAAGTCTCCTCTGCTCTCTCCTGCCACTGCCCTGAGTCTTAGGTGTCAATAAAGTTTTCCTTTTTTAAAAAAGCATTCTTCCTGGTCGGGGTAGAGAGGAGTGCACAGGGTTACTCGTCTAATGGTATCATTCGGACCGAATGATATGATTGCTCAGACTTAAATAATGATGAGTTTTTATCCCTGGTGGATTTCTCCTACATTTTAATGTGACACCAGATTATTAACAGCATTTTCACCTAAATGAAGAAAAGTGTAAAAGTTCCAGAAAGGTAAGAATTGCTTTAAAGTCTTCTGTTCAAAGTCATTGTTTAAACCTTGTCACCATCAATGTGGACATCATGCGATGTTAACATCAATGTGATGTTTCTGGGTGGAATAGTCATGAGTGTTTCTACATAAACACATTCAGACAGTCAGGGTTACATTCATCACAAACCTACAGAACCAATCCTAGTCTCTGGTTCTTTGTCTACTCTGACATATACTATTAGTACTGGTGGTAGTATTAATAGTAACATCACTACAGCAGTTGTTGCTGAATCAATCTTCAACTGCAGCAGTTTTTGCTTTCATCATTATTTGGATTAATATGAGTATTGATTTTAAGCAAACACAGACTTACAGTTTGTGGTGGTAAGGCTGGGGTCCTGGGGAACGTCAGCATAACTCGCTGTGAAATCAATACATCATTAATTACTATTCATGAATGGAAAAAAAACACGTCTCATGTGCACAACTATGACAGATGAAGAGCGTTTACATGCATGGCGTTTACAGTACAGTCATCAGCTTTCAGGGCAAACCGAAAGCTGATGACTGCTCATATCTTGATCTTGAACATAAATATCATGACTCACACCCTGTTACTCATTTCCCATGTCCCATACAGACACACTCACTTGTCTTCCAACTGCCTGTGCTGGCTGTCTCTGGTGGTGGAGATGATGGTGGTGGAGGTGATGGTGGTGGAGGTGATGTTGGAGGTGATAACGACGGTGGTTGTATTGTGGTGGTGATCAGGGGGTCACCTGAAACAAAACAAAAAACAGACAGTTTATTTATGTTCTGAATCAGAAAAGACAAAATAAAGAGCTCGGCTGCCTGGCAACGTGTCACGTGTTAGTCCCGTGTTAGTCGAGCTCCACACCCTCAATGCTTTGTCCTGTGATACACCTCAGCAGGACTGAATTCCTGGTCAACGCCCACAGTTCCAGTTAGTAAAGCAGACGTTCAGTTATAAATCTGTTTCCGAGGCAACGCTGTGATTAATACCGTCAATTGAGCCCTGGCCTTGACTGTTCAACAAACAGCCGTGAGCATAATCCAGATATTCAACCCCTGTCATCATCTTTATTTAAAGGCTCGAATGCAAACAGTAGAATCTTCTCTTTAAGGTTTCACTTTCATTTAAACCATTGCACAAAAGACCTTAGAGACCAAAGTTCACCATGTGGAGGATAGATATCACAAGTGTTAATGGCGGTCCATCAGCAGTCTCCACAGAAACAACAGGATTTTATCACTGTTAAATTCCTCTCACTGTTGTAAACTGCTTAATTATTTTCTTTGACTAAAGATTTTGTGCACCACCCCTAAGTATCTAAGGCCGTATTCACGAGGACTCTTAGACTCCTTTCAGAGGAGTTCCCAGCAGGGAATCGTTGCTGAGAGCAACTCTGTGCAAAGAGGAGACAGAATGTTTTATCTTCGTGAGGAAGGGTTGTCGACCCCATTGCTAGATATGACGCATTCTTTTAAAAGCTGTGATTAGTTGTTTAAAAAAAGGAAAAAAATAAAACAAAACCACAAATGCACTGCATGAAATCCACTGATCATAGAACTAGGACTGAATTGAATTGAAAGATGTTGTGTAAGTGGGAATATCATTTTATGTCAGGAATAACTATAAGCAAACAAACTTGAACAAAGTTAAATAAAATGTTAGTCAGACTTTAAAAGCAGCTACACAAATGTTTGAACATACACACTTTTGCCATGTTCACATGCTGCTGGTTATATATTTGCTCATGTTTACTCGTCATCTAACTACTTGACTACTCAATGTTAAAGGGATAGTTCAGTTTTTTTAAAGTGGGGTTGTGGTGCTGAGAAGTACTGGCACACCGTGCTGCAGCGAGACACAGGCAGTGAATGGTTGTGAACCAGCACAGGCAGGCGGAGGAATACTGAGTGAGCTGGTTAGCTCCAGATAAACTAACTTTTTTCTGACCAGCTGATGCATTGTAAATTTACACTTTATATCGTACTCTTGAACTGGTGTGTTATTTTGAGACAGGACTTCTCGTAGATGGCCAAAATGCGCTGATTAATCTTCCCTCATTCACAACCATTCACTGCCTACTTCTACTTCTACTATCCCTTTAATGAGGGATAACTCAGCTGTCAACAATTTTGAAAATTTCTGGCCAAAGGTGAAGCAGTGTTTTGTCCAAACCCATAAGCAACGTACACAGATAGAACAAGAAACCCCAACGGGATGGAGGGACAGAGGAACAGAGGGAAATTCAGCTCTGGAGTTACAGCGAAGGCCAAAAGGCAGACAAATGAATGCGTCGTTCCCCTTCATTGTCCCACCAGTTACACCAACAACACAGAGAAACCTGCGATGTCCATGAATGTTTTTATCAGCCTGCAACATGTGGACAGCCAGTGGGAAATGAACAAACGACGCTACAGTACGAGGCTGTGAAAGCACTGTCATTGCTCACTGTGCTGACTGAGGGTTGTGACAGGCTCAAGTCATCGCTGCAGAGTTGCTGCATTTTTCCAGCTGCTAAATATCTTAATGGTGTCATCACCTTCATTTCTGTTGATACTGAAATACTGTGCAGTGGGAGAAGTAAACTTATATCTTTTTTTCTTTTTTTTTCCACAAACATAATCCATGCATGGCCTAATACGTGTCTAAATCACTATCATTTAGTGTTTGGAGAATATCTCAGATCATTTCCATGTTTCCCACATTCCATGTTGTAAACTGTTTTCTTGTCTGTATACAACATCTATTGCACGTCTGCCCGTCCTGGGTGAGGGATCCCTCCTCTGTTGCTCACCCTGAGCTTTCTCCATTTTTCCCTTTAAAGGGTTTTCTTGGGAGTTTTTCCTCAGTTGATGTGAGGGTCTAAGGACAGAGGATGTTGTCATGATGCTGTGTAAAGCCCTTTGAGACAAACTGTTTGTAAAAATGGGCTATACAAATAAAATTGCCTTGCCTCTCTTTCTGTCATTTCCTTCTCTGCTTGACACTCTTACTTGTTAAGAGTCCTCCTCCCTCCTCTTAACAGTTTGTCACATTAGGAGCTCTCTTAAAGTCTGAGATGCATTGTGAACTTTTATCTTCACAAGGCTCCAGTCGTAACTTCAAGGGGAAATCCTGGGAATTTTCTTTTCTTAGAATTTCATCAGTGCAACTCTTAGTACTGGGAATCTTTGTGAATACTGCCCCTGGTCTTTCCCCTGCTCCTTAATATGCTATATGTCTACAACCATGCGTTTGGAGCTGGAGCTGAGGAGGCCCCACTGGTGCTGCCAAGAACAGCCTGGACTTTCTCATGAAGCTCTTCTCCCATTCTAAAATGGTTTATATTAAACTTGTGTGCGTGTATTGTGTACACAGTAATAATGAGAATAAACTATATATGTACAGCACTTTGAGAAAAGTTAGAAAGTGCTTTACAAACAAGATAACAACATAACACACTGCGTGCAGGCCTGTTGGCAGGCACACTTCTGTTGTTTTAGGAGTAAATATTGGTTTAACTGGTTCAAGTGGGGACTCTGTCTGCTCTGCCTCTCTTAAGTGGATCCTGTCTGTCCTGTTATCTGAGGCATGTGGGGTGCACAGTTTCACTCAAGGAAGTTCTGTTCTGTTGCATTTGTGTATTTTAAATGTAAAAATAAAGACACAAAATGATAAATACTGCTGCAGTGATCCTCCAGAACGCAGCAGCCCTTCTGCTCTCAGGTCACATCTTTGGTTATGAAACTGAAAAGTCCCAGATCGTGAGCAGCACCAATCACATCTTGGACCCTCTACAGATTTGTGACCTGTACTTGCCAAAGGCGGAGATGATGATGATGATGCCAAACTGTTCCTACTCAACTCGATCCACACCCATTAAGAGAAGAGTGGGCTTTAGCCAGATTTCTGTTTGTAGGTTTTTCCTCAGGATTCAACACCTTGCAGCCATCCTAACCAAAAACTGGACTCTCAGGTCCATGTAGCCCAGGTTTGATTTTATGGATCATGGCCCTTTTAACAGATCAGTTACAGTGAGAACTGGTAAATGGCATTTTATCAGATACACTGCACACCGGCCACAGGCACACCACAAGGGTTGGTCTTATCCCCACTTCTGTTGTGGCAGCACATCACCCCCACCCTTATCTACCCCTATTGGCTCCCTCCTCTTCACCTACAAATCCCTTCAAGCCCTCGCCCTACAATACCTGCCTGAACCCTGCATTCCTCTGACAGCGGTCTGCTCTCCATCCCCCATACCAGACTACAGAGACAGAGCCTTCAGAGTGGTTGCCCCCATTCTTTGAAACTTTCTCCCTCCTGAAGTCCACCACGCCCCAACCATGGACACTTTTAAAACAGCCCTTAAAGACACACCTTTTCTCCATGGCCTTTCCCAGTTAGTCGCTTAGTCCTCCCTCCTTTGTTTGTTTGTTACACTTGTAAGACCCTTTACAAAAAGCCAGCCCTCTGTCTTAAACAATGTATCTTTCAAGCTCAGCTCTCTGTTGCAACTCTTTTGCTCTCTTTCTCCCTGATCTCCCTGCAGAGATGGAAATCTGCTGTGTGGTTTCTGTCTGTAAGTGCTGCTGAGTACCTCTCACCCTGTAACACTTCTAACTCTCACGTTCACTGCTCCTCTTCACCAGATCTCCTTCACTTATCAAACAGTGCTCTGTAGATTATTATCTTTAGATAATGGAAATCTTACGTATACAGATGAGCTTGGGGACAGACCACCGTCCGTCTTCCAGGCACTTGATGAGGTTGGAGCTTCCCACCTTCCTCTTGTATCCCTCTATACAGGAGTAGCGGAATGTATTGCCGCACGTCTCAGGTGGTTGTTTGGTCAGAGGCACCGGAGGAATATTTGCACACGGACAGCTGGGTCTGTCTGCAGGGACAACAGATGACCAGAAGACAATGGCTGAATGTTTTGAAGGAACAAACACAGACATAATAAAAAGAGAATTTCCTCCTTGTGTTGGACTGGGTCACTACGACACACATTTGGATCTGAGTGTGTGTGTTTATGTGTGTGTGTGTGTGTGTTCACTGCGGACTTACCGGCGGGGGAGCCGTGCGCGGCTCCGAGCAGACACAGCACTGTGGCGCAGACAGAGAGGAGCAGCGACCCCGGATCCATCGCACAGCTCTGCGGGGATTCACGACATGTTCACAAGGTAAACTCAGCCCGTGAAAGACCATCCTCACTGCTCTGCCGCCTCTCCGCTCCGCTGCGCCGAACTTTCACTTTCGTTCTTTTTCTTTCCGCCTCCGCGCGCGGCAGAGTGCGCTGCTGCCTCCTCCTGCCGCGGTCACGTCAACGCTACCGGAGCCACAGCCGCACTACTATCATCCTCCGGAAGCCTGTTTCCGCCGTTGGAAGAAAATAAATATCCCCCAGGCAAGTGTTAATGATGAGACACCACAGCCGATCATTATGACATTTAATCTGATAATAAAGACTTCGTGTCTTGAGACAGGCTTCCATACAGGTGCTCCAGGTAAGGCATGACTCCAGAGCAGGTGGATCTTTACCTGAGTCAAGACTGTAGATGTGGATGAGCGTTTGTTTGTACAAAGGGCAGCAAACATTTAAAATGATAGTAATCCTCCTATATCTAAACCTTCAAACGCTGATCTCAGTTCAGATCAGGATCTTCTGCCTCATCTTTGTCTAATGAAGCACAGGACACATGACTGACAGTGGAGGAGCTGACTGTGACTGTTGTTCCTCCCAAAGTAAAACAAAGCTCATTCACTGGCTAACAGCTCTCCTCCTTTCTCCCCTCGCTCTGCTTTTTGCCTTTGCCTGGGTTTCTGTTAGCAGACCCTGGACTCAAATAAAGTCTCATGATGAGTCATGCATTTCACTCCCCTTTTTGTGAGCCCAGCCCGACAACACATGCATCAATAAATCTGTCACACAGAAACAATGCTATAGGCCAGTGGTTCCCAGCCTTTTTTCCTTGAAGCCCCCCTGCTTGTGTCGAAGACAAGGCAGCCCCCCCCATCCACAACCCCTGCCTGCACACATACAGACTTTTGCTCACAAAAATAAACAGTTGTAGGTTTTTGCTCCTGTTCTCTTTGTTTAGACATCATTTTGATTATCCAATGGACGTGTTATTGGGATTTTTTAATGTTAATATGCACAAATACACTTTTGACCTCAGAACAGACAAAGCTCTGTGGACCCCCTGAAATCTCTGACGCCCCCTGAGGGGGGCCTGGACCCCAGGTTGGGAACCAATGCTATAGGCGTTGTGTGTTTCTCTCCTCTTAATGTAACATTATGCGTTATTATTATTATTATTATGTCCTTGGATCATTTTACTGATAAATCAGACACCACGGCTCCTGGATATGTTGAACTTACCTCATATACAGGTCTCAGGTGTTAAGTATTTTTGTATGTGTAACAGCAGTGGAAAAGTTGCAGCTAAATTGCTAAACTCATTACATCATCTGAAAAATTCAATAAATAAAAAACAGAAGCTCCAGCTGAGTGGCTGCGTTGCTGTAAGTAACACTTGGTTTGTGATGCAGCATAGTCTCCAGTGTCTCTGTGGATTTGTGGGTTTGTGGTCAGTTGACTTTTGAGTCGTCCTCTAGAGGGCGCTCCAACCCTTAACATCACCAGCACAGCCGAGAGGAAGCAAGTGAGTGACTTGGGTTCCCATCCGGTCACATGGGTAACTCAGCTCTCTCTACTGGGTGTTTGCTGGAAGTGAGTCATGCTGGGAAACTTTCCAAATAGGTGTGGGTGGGCTAATTTTTATATATCAGCGGGAACTTCAGTGTTAGTGTGTGTGTGTGTGTGTGTGTGTGTGTATGTGTGTGTGCACATGTGCGTGAAAACCTTTCAATTGAGATTAGACAGCATTATGAATTTAACAGGACACACTAATCTGAACTCAGACAAATTCAGTAGACGGTCAGACGGAGAGATTAATCATGACCACTCCTCCATACACACACACACACACACATACAAGGCAAGGCAAGGCAATTTTATTTGTTTATTTGTATAGCCACACACTAACTTTACTAGGTTCATAGATAACTCATGCACAGTGTGGTTTAATGTACTTCTCTCTATCCAGCTGTGTGATGACTGTACCACAACACAAACATCTATCTATCTATGTATCTATCTTACATTTAAGAACTTAGATTTAATTGAAGCTAGTTGCATCCTTTTCTATTGCAGAAGCCTGGTTTTAAATGTCTTGGAAGATGATTTGACCAGAATCAAAGCTTTTTAGAGGGATGGAAAGCATGTAAGGGTCAAGGGGTCAGGTGGATGTTTAGGGTTTTAAGCCATGGTGTACAATTGTAGACGTGTATGAGTGCGATCAGATTTGTTAGTAAATAAGCAAATCTCCAAATTATCAACCCCTTTTTAAGGGAATCAGACAGGCTGACAGCAGCAGAGAGAAAGAGCAGCTGTTTGGATAGTGAGGGCAGTGGACGTGGTCAACACAAATGAGCAAACATCCACACTCATGACTCAAATGTACAAACACCTTACTAACCTGTAATCATTGCATGCAGCAGTGTAATGACCACCACACGCCTCAGAACACACAGGAGAGTCACGGGTGTAGAGTAAGTGACAGGTTCCAGGAAGTGTCTGATGCATAATGTTAAAACACTAAATGATAGTGATAAGCCGACCACACAGCCACAGTGATCAGCTGCATGAACTGAATACCACTGCTCAAATATCTATATGAAATGAATGGAGGAATGAGCAAACACTGACTCACCAACAGCCACACTGACAGATCATTAGTCAAACGTGAGGCCATCACACAGTGGTAATATAATTATTATTCAATACCACACATGTTCTACTGATGCACAAACAATATTCAGCACCAGAAGAACCTTCCTCATCCTCATCCTCACTTGGTCTTCTGGTCCTCAGCCACTGTACAGACTGATGGGCATGTGTGCACTTTGTCTGGGTTCCTCTCGTGTAAGACATGCAGATATTCAGAATCAGGATTCATTCACTTGCTCCCTGTGACTATGATCTGTTGCTGACACTTCAAAACTTTCAACATTTTTTTTCCATTATAACAATTTCTACATTGTTGAAAGATTTGAACTGATTGAGTGTGTTATTGATGCATGACAGGACAACAGGCTGGTGGTGGTTTAATCAGTCACTGTTTAAGCAGTCAGCCGGAGCAGCATCATGTCTCAACTGAACACAAGGAGATTGGACAAACTGGTTAGAAATGCTTGGAATGTCACTCAGGACTCTTGCTGAGAGTCATGCAGTGTAAGATGCTGGACATGTTTGTAACCAACACCAACCCTCCTTTACACAGCACTGTGGCAGGTCAGAGACAAAAGCTAACATCTCATTCAGGAGATCCTCTGTCACCAGACTGTACAACACCTCAGCCCCAGGGAGTGGCTCATGAATGGACTGATTGAATATCCCCTGAATATATTTTTCATCAGTTAGTCATAAAGGACATTAAGTCTTTGAATGACACCACGCTGACAGCTCCTGACACCTCAGCTCTTACCAGGCACAGGTGATGTTTAAACACTTGTTCATGCACGTCAGGTATGTTCTTTAGCTGTGGACTGAAAAGAAAAGATCAGGTCACACTAGCTGTGTTTCCATCCGCACGTTTTTATGCACCTTAAGTTGTATTCATTAAAATGCCTTATGGAAACAGTAAAATTCGATTAAATGTCATGAATATCGACAAAAAGTTTGTACTGTTGCTCTCATCGGATTTTCTCTTGATCGATAAGATGCTGATGGAAATAGTTCTTTGACAAATGTGAATTGCGATCACGTTTTATGTCAGGTGTGCTACCCTGCTGTTCTCAAACCACAGGTTGCCTCCGCTGTCTTGTTAGGCTAGGTGCTGGTGCATCGGCATATTCAACAGAATGGTGTTGTTTCACACTGCCATCTTCTGATTATACCTTGGTATGTTGCAGTTAGTTGGCACTTGTACAATATTTACCATTTGTTGGTAAATGTGTAATCCATGTTTCCTAAAAAGCTAACTTAACCTGGCTGGTGTTTGTATCGCTCAGTGGTTTCCAAGGCAACAAGTCCAGTGGCTCATCACACTTTTGGCTTGTGCAAATTTGGTTTTGTGTTTTAGTGCAAGATGCAAAATGAAAAGTATTCGATACACCGGTTTGATCGCAAAACAGCGTGTGATGTCATTATGCATGGATTTTTATTCAGGCTCTTAGATGGAAACTCACTTTCAGCAGACAAGTGGATTGAAGTTTGACAGACTGAATCTGGATATGATGAATACCTTTTTTATTTTTAATTACAAAAACGCCTTAAGGAATATTTCCTTCACCATCTTGTTATACAACCAGCTGGCTTCAGTGCTAGTCTACAACTTTAAAGACCTGGTCCCAGCACGGATTGAGAATTTATACCTAAAAGCTGAACTTATATATTTGCATGCGCTGCACATGTTGTTCTTAATGTCCTGTATAGAGATCAGGGTTATGTTAGTGGGTCATGCATCCTGCAGTTAAGAGGATGTACAGCAGCTAAGAGTAGATGTCATGATATGTTGAGTGTTCGAGCTGCTGTCACATGGTGCTGTGTACAGTCCTGCAGCAAACACACACAAAACACACGATACCTGCAGGATTAGCTTGGTGCCTGATTAATTAGTTGATCAACTATACAGGATAACTTTATGTTGTCCAACGATAGAAACTGAAACTTTGTATCTTGTGGACTGCTGATGTCATGGTGAGATGTTGCAGCAGAGAAATGCAGCAGAAAGCAGGTTGATAAAGGCTCCTGGATAAAACCATTAGACCTGCCCCACCGCTGAGAAGACAGAGGGTCAAAGGTCATCAGTTTCCTGGAATGATCCACCTGCTGTGACGCTGGAGGAGTCCGTCATCAACCAATCGCTTAATAAACACACCCTCAGTGCTGCAGCTACACTGTAAAAAAAAAAAAAAGTTAATAAGAAAAGACATTGAGTTTATTGTTAATTAAAAAATATATTGCATAGATAACTTTTTACCATTAAAAATAAAAAACTGTTTTGCCATATAATAAACATGATTTGATTTTTATGTTAATTATGTAGTATTGTATTGTATTATATTGTATGTAATTATGTACAATTCATCATAAATATTCTATTCTAAAACCTTATATATGACATAGATGTAGTGATGAGCCTAGCACCAGTATCATAGGTGCTGTTATGCTGTAATGGTAATGGTTGAAATCTCTTTCTCTCTTCAAAGAGGGTTAAATCCCTTAATGCTAAGTTCCCTCAGCATTGCATCTAAGAAGTGTGTTTGATCTCATGGCGGTCACTAAATGATCAACTCCTCTGGTTCATGGTGTTACATTCTTTTTCTTGATAAACCTTGATAGTGTTATTATTGCATGTATTTTTCTCAGGAAATTGATATTGACATGATTGATGATTGACATCTTGATAATATACTTGTATTTCTTTGCACTAAAACAAAGGAAGAAATTTTTGAGTTCTCATTATTTATAGGTTAAAAAGCTATTATTTTACTGGTCCAGCCCCCTAGAGATCAAGTTGTGCTGTATGTGGCCCTGCCTTAGAGCAACCAGAACAGCACAAAGCAGTTCTAACAGGACCATCATACACAGCTAATATTATAACAAGGAACACAGTCTGTTTGCTCTGATGTCCATGACACAGAGTGCAAGAGTACAGTAGTAACAGGGGACTAATTAAAAAAAACAACAACAAAAAAACAAAAAAAAAAACCTTACATAAAGCAGTTTTGACTGATATAGCTATTTATATTTACGTGTATCACATAAAGAGTGTATTTAAACTTTTTAGAGTTAGTGTTTTTTTTTACTGTCATGGCTTTTCAGGTTTTTTTCCCCCATAAATATTGACATTGACTGACATTTTTTGCAGTGTACAATTAGCTTTGCACTTGAGATTTGCTGTTCTCATGACCAGTGCTTTGGTCATAACATTAGTCACTCACTATGAAGAAAACTTAAAGTTTTTGTTTTTGGCATATTGAGGCAAGGGGGTGAGAAAATTCCACCACCCACTGCAAACTTTCTTCAAATCAACACAAAGCCTTAAAGATCATATTTCAAGAGGCAGAGGAGCAGGTTTAAAACATATGTTTTCGCTGTGAGCAATTTAAATTTGCAGAAGTACCTTCTTGCTACTGTGGAAATTTCAGCTCTGTCACTGTTGCAAAACCATGGTTGTTGAGAATCATCATTTGTTTCCTAGGAAATTACTTCTTCTCTCTTCTCTTCTTCTTTTTCTCTTCTCCTCTCCCACATGCAACACTCGATTGGAAACAATGATGCAATTAAACTGAGAACAATTCAGCTCTTTTGTAATGCATCAGACTAATGGGGATTTGTGCCTGTGACGCAGGTAACATCAGTAAACAGGAAGTCAGCCGAGGAATCACGTATTGTGTCATTAGACATGAGAAATTCAACTTCACAAACCACAGAGTGTTTAGGATGAAGCAGCTCTGACAGGACATCCTGATCCTGATGTTCACACTGCCCTGCTCTGTGCTCCTCCTCCATAATCCTTCAGGTTCAAAGTTCACATTTCAAGTCATTTGCTGCAAAATCATCTCAAATGAAGCTTAACTTCAGTCTGGTGAGGTGTTTTCATATAGCAGCATCCTCACAGCTTTGTCTCTAACCTTTTAACTCTCATCACGCCACACCTCTACTTTACCCACTGTCATCTCTTCACTCACTATGATATGTATCAACAGAGATAGACCGTGTTGTGGAGCAGCTCAACGAGTGAGAGTGTGTGAAAGGTTGGCCACAATAAAAGGCCACTCTAAAATGTGCAGTTTTATCACACAGCACAATGCCACAGATGTCGCAAGTTTTGAGGGAGCGTGCAATTGGCATGCTGACTGCAGGAATGTCCACCAGAGCTGTTGCCCGTGAATTGAGGAGGCAAGGCAAGGCGTATAGCCCGTACAAACAGTTTGTTTCAAAGGGCTACACAGCATTATGACAACATCCTCTGCCCTTAGACCCTCACATCGACTGACTTTTAACAGGGAATCTCAGGGTGATCCCTCACCCAGGACGGCAGACGTGCAATAGATGTTGTATACAGACAAACATTTACAACATGAACTACGGAAATCATGGAGATGGAATCAGTCAAACGAGAAACGAAAAATGATGAAGGCAGCTCCTCAGCTTAATCCTCCATGTAACCTGATGTGTCCAGCAGTTTAAGCCTATAGCAGCGTAGCTATGGAATGGATCAGGACTACCTGACACTAACAAGCTCTCTCATAGAGGGCCTAGCCTTAAATGTAGAAAGAATGTTCATTTCTATAACATAAGCTGTCTCCAAAAGCGTTTCAGAGCATTTGGCAGTACATCCAACCGGCCTCACAACCGCAGACCACGTGTAACCACACCAACCCAGGACCTCCACATCCAGCATGTTCACCTCCAAGGTCGTCTGAGACCAGCCACCCGGACAGCTGCTTGCAACAATCAGTTCGCATAACCAAAGAATTTCTGCAGAAACTGTCAGAAACCATCTCAAGGAAGCTCATCTGCATGCTCGTCATCCTCATTGGGGTCTCGACCTGACTGCAGTTCATAGTCGTATCCGACTTGAGTGGGCAAATGCTCACATTCAATGGCGTCTTGCAGTTTGGAGAGGTGTTCTCTTCACGGATGAATCCCGGTCTTCACTGTACTGGGCAGATGGCAGACAGTGTGTATGGTGTAGTGTGGGTGAGCGGTTGGTTGATGTCCATGGGTTATGGTATGGGCAGGCATATGTTATGGACAATGAACACAAGTGCATTTTATTGATGGCTTTTTGAATGCACAGAGATACCATGACGAGATCCTGAGGCCCATTGTTGTGCCATTCATCCACGACCATCACATCATGTTGCAGCATGATAACACACGGCCCCATGTTGCAAGGATCTGTACACAATTCCTAGAAGCTGAAAACATCCCAGTTCTTGCATGGCCAGCATACTCACCGGACATGTCATCCATTGAGCATATTTGGGATGCTCTGGATCGGCATATATGACAGTGTGTTTCAGTTCCTGCCAATATCCATCAACTGTGCACAGCCATTGAGGAGGAGTGGACCAAAATTCCACAGGCCACAATCAACAACCTGGTCAGCTAAGGAGATGTGTTGCACTGCATGAGGCAAATGGTGGTCACACCAGATACTGACTGGTTTTCTGACCCCCGGACCCCCTCAGTACAGTAATACTGCACATTTTAAAGTGGCCTTTTATTGTGGCCAACCTAAGGCACACCTGTGCAATAATCATGCTCTCTAGTGAGCATCTTGATATGCCACACCTGTGAAGTAGATGGATTATCTCAGCAAAGGAGAAGAGCTCACTAACACAGATTTAGACAGATGTGTGAACAACAGTTGAGAGAAATAGGCCTTTTGGGTAGGCTACATAAAAAACGGTTTAGATCTTTGAGTTCAGCTCATGAAAAATGGGAACAAAAACAAAAGTGTTGCGTTTATATTTCTGTTCAGTGTATTTGAATATAGAGATAACTAATAAATCATTTGTATGCATAAATTATAAATGAGTGTGGAATCAGGTTTAGATTACCCACAACAGGTCTCCCTCACTCAAGGGGATGCTCATGATTGGCTGGTATCAGCTGTCAATCCAAGGCAAAGCATGAAATGAAGTTTGTGGTTGGCTGGCAAGGGCAGGCCAAGCGTAAAAGAGTGTTTGTGATGGCTGAGCTGTACATTTTTTTTTATTTTTATTTTTTACAGCCTTTATTTAGCCAGGTTAGTCCCATTGAGATCAAGGACCTCTTTTCCAAGGGAGACCTGGCCAAAGGGGGCAACAGGCTGAGCTGGGGAAACTCTATATTGTCAATATTGTTGCCTTTTGTGATATCAGTATCTTGCATGTTCATATCTAGATATGGATATGATAACAATATATCATTCAGCCTCCAGTGTAGAGACAACTGGAAGCTGGAACATGATGCGTTTGAGTTCATCTGAATGTGCTCTTCCCTTTCTTCTGTACATTACAGATGTTTCTGAGCAGAGCAGATGTTGTCCAGTAAGTCACAGCAGTGCTACATGGAAATTCTAACAACACACCCCTGTATGTGTCGTTCTTGTGTCGTCCTTAAAAGACAAGGACAAGGGCCAAACCTGTGGGAGGCTGCAGACCAGAGTTTGAACAAGTTTAGCAATTGGTGTTTTGAAATCTAATTACAGCAATTCTCAAACCTCAAAGTTGATTACAGTCAAGGCTTCCCATGTGTCTCAACCACACGACCTCCAGATCAGAGGTCAGATTAATGTGGAGAATGATCAGTGGTTGTTTAACTTTATGGTTAATACTGTACAACTACATATGTCCTGCCCATAACATCAGAATACAGTGACCCCTTGAGTAAGACACTCCTGACATGAATTCCACACAGTTGCATAAGATCATTAACTGAAAGCCTAAATTGTAAACAGTGAGCTGTTGTTGGTCCACACAACAACTGGGTGGCACAATTGGCTCCATGGCAGCGTTGGGCCTGTGACATAAGGCGGCTCTGTGTAAGCCTGTCTCGCTGCAGAAGCGCACTCCCTCCTCTGGATGTCTCAGGTTTGGCAGCACTGGATAAAAACTGTTTAGTACAGAAATAATACAAATAATGATAACATCTCAAAAGTTGTCATCTACATCTGTCTCTAACCTCTCACATTTCTGGTCTAAACAACAAAAAATGTTTTTTTTTTTTTTTGTTGTTTTTTTTTTTATTTTCATGATTGAATTCATTGATTTTATTTTCCTGTGCATTATTAGCAGATTGCTTATTACTATTTGACTCAGTCTTGAACCTGCATGCAGTGTAATCTGCATTTGGCTACAACACACACACAGACACACACACACAGACATGGACACAATAAGGGAGCTCAGAATCAATGAACTCTTGGTGCACTGAGGAAACGTCTGGTTCACCACCAACGGAGGCAAATTCAGTTCATTCCAGTGTTTTTCCTCTCTGAGCTCTGTTCAGGAGCAGTGTGTGTGTATGTGTGTGTGTTTGGATATGTGCAGCGCCTTGTGTTTGGACAGCACACATCCAGTCTACACACACTTTGACTCACTGGCTACACCATCCAATTATCCCTGTGAGGACATGGACATCTTTATATCATTCAGTGAAAACAAACACACAGGCGGCTGTATTAGCCTCACAGATGACAGCTACTGGCTGCATGTGTGTTTTTACATGCTGTTGACTGTGTAGTTGTCAAGGTGAGGACTAGCCCATATTATCAGAGGCAAACAAATAGTCAGTGGAATGTTTGCTATTTTCTGACCACTTGTACGTCTGGTGTTCAAACTGTAATGTTGCAGCATTTACACTGAAGTGCACATCAGAAGCCTGAGCTGTTCTACATACAGAGAGCTCACTCTCAGTCAGTTTCCTTTTTAAATTGAATCATAACTTCTGAATGAAAGCAAATGTCTTGTTTATTCATATGGGTTTATTATGAAGCTTTACCTGCATTATACCACTACTGTACTCCAGCTGGTGTGTCATACTTTTATCACCTCCATCCATTTTAGCTGCCTTCCCTTTTGTCTTTATTTTCCTCCTTCCTTCCTCTTCTGTGTGTTTCAGCCATTTTATGGCCACATCATTTATACACAACTGTGTCCAACTGTGCAACTGTGAGTGAACTGCTCTTCAACAGTTTTGGGGCAAACTGCATGTGATAACTTGCCCTGAAGACACTCAGACAACTTGCTAGATTCTTACTAGATATTTTGACTAGATAGTTGTGGGTGTCGTGCTCAACACTGGCTTCAACACGAGGTTAATAATAACTAGACACATAGATATGTTTATATGGAAATCATCATCTAAGATCAAAACAGGGAGAATGGATGGTATAAGATCAACTAATGTTTACATTTCTATTCAATTATATCTCAAGATGTGGTCACAGGCAGGACTTTATTTCACTGTTCCTTTAAGATCTGGTTCATATAGTGATTTATTTGACAAATCAACAAAGGAAAACCATCAACAGAGCCATCCCAGATGGAAACAGAGAAAAACTTCTACATGTTACGTACTTCATGTACATTTTAAACTCTACAAAATGTTTTCTGCAGCAGATTCAAAACAATAAGCTGAAGAATGATGTGCTGCTGTGCACAGGGTCAGGAGAAAAAACATGTTTTAAACACCCAGTGAAACAATCCATTACTAGTTTGAATGTTCACTTCATGTATTCCTACGCACAAGTGCACCTATGACAACCACTGTTACACTGCAGCCATACGTCGACGGAGCTAAACCTCACTTTGTTGTGATGGAAAGCTAAAGCACTAAAATATTCTACATGAAGCAGAGATGTCAGTGGACAGTGGAGTGCACTGGGTAATGCTTTATACTTTTTCCTGCTGAGCCACATCATCATATTGCTCTGCCTCTATGCTAGCAGCTGATCTGAACCTACTGAAACACACTGACTCTGCCTGACTACCCCACAAATACACTTTAACAAGCATGGATGAAAGCTTGCTCAGTTTTTGGCTGTGATAATCAATATTTCCATGTGTATAATAGCTCCTGAGTCCTGACTCAGCACTTCTCCTCCATGCTTTATTGTCCTTCAGCTCATTATTTGGTTTTAATGGACAATAACTTTACTGTTTCAAGCCACCAAAAGCAGAAAACACGAGCTCTGCTAAAGATGATCTGCTGAAATGTTGAGCACATTTAGCAGTCAGTGGAAATTCCATCTTGTAAATAGCATTTATATCAACATCAAACTCATAATACAACAAGTATTACGGAGTATGGAGGCTTTACAGTAAGACCGATCAGATCATGGCTACAGTGGAACAAACGGCAGTCATCATCATCCTCAGTCATCCATCCAGCCTTGCAAGGTGTGGTCACTCTGAGCATTTATTTATTATATCTGCTACATCTTTGCTGGATTACTCAGGAAACAGTCAGCCAATCAGAATTGAGACTCAGAGCCTCCTGTTGTCTGATTGGCTCACCAACATGTTGTTGCTAGATCTCCATACAAAACTACACTGGGATGTTTTTAGGATCTGAAAACACAAATAGATCTTCTCATGTTTAAGTACTTCAAATAAAACAGATGGAAAAAGGAAAACAGATCATTGATCATCATTTACATTATCAACCTCTCAGGGAAAGTAGCAGCTGAAACAGTTCCTGAATGACATCACACATTACTTTGCATGGAAGTACATTTGCACAGTGTGTATGTGGCTATTTGCAGAAGGCAAAGTAGCAACAACAAAAAAGAGGATAAAGTCATCTCTAAAGTTTAGCAGGAATTGACGTGTGTGGTGTATGTGTTTGCATTGTTGCTCTGCATGGTGCATGTCCCTGACTTGGCAGAAGAGGAAACAGCTGCATCAACATGTAGGTGTCTGACTATTTCATCCTCACTGCTGCTTTTACTCCCCCCCACCCCGCCTCCAGTGGCATTCCCCGCCTCTGAGGCTTTTCTCCCCCTTTGCCTCACTGAGACTACGTGAGCCTCCACACATCACTCTCTGGGATCAATTATTCATGTGAAGTGGAGAGGATGAGAGAAGCTGGAGGAGGAGGGATGAGAAAAGGGCGTTTTCAGGTGGACGTGACTTTGCTCAAGTAGCTGCTTTTTTTTCCCCCATCCACTTTTTTTCTTCATCCCTTCTTTTGCCACACCCTCCCCTCCTTATACCTTCTTTTCTCTCCTTCTTCCCCCCTTCTCTTGCTTTGCATCTCACTGCTTCCATCTTCCTCCTTTTACTTTTTCCGAACTTGCCTCATGTTTTTCTTACTTCTCATTCCTTTCTTTGTTCCTCTCCTTCTTCCCCTCTTTGCTCTCCTGTCTCACCTTCTCCCTTTTCTTCATCCTTGCATTAACATGTCTGCAGCCTGGGATGATCCTATTAGCCAGCTATCTCTAACCCATTAACTTGGTGAGGCTTTACAAAGAGTCAGGACAGCGATATAACAGGAAGTAAGCTGCTGTTTTCTAATAATGCCAAGAGCACAGCGAGCCACTCAAACCATGTTGGCATTACTTCCTCTTTTCAGATTTAACTCTTTTTTCAGTCCAGCCGCTAATCCTGTCACTTCTATTTCAGCTCAGAGGGAATGATGTTAATGGATCCGCTGCCAAGGTGTAACTGTGACCTGTCTCTAAGTCACATTCCTGAAGATTTGGATCTTTTTTGTGTTGGATTCCCACATCCAGCCTCTCACTCTTTGAAGAGTTTGCATTATTACTTCCTCTTTCCACATGAGGTTGATGAAAGGCAACATCAGCAGCACGGTCTGCACAAACAAAGCAACACAGATGATGGAGCATCACATGGCAACAAAGTGATCACTGACTAAATCTTGAGTTGAATTTATAACACCATTGCTCAAATTTTCAGCTCAAACTAATATTGAAACTGAAAGCCTCAGGGACTGGGAGCAGTTCCAGTGCAGCCAGGCTTCAGTTGTTAAATTAACCACATTTTTATGTGGGCTTCTTGAAGGCGGGGCATCCCTGCAGCTTAAAGATCAGGCCATGTAACCACATCATCCTGGTTTCAAATTCAGCCAGGGAGCCTCTGGGCTTCTCATCCCAGTGTCCCTCTGTCTACTTCCTGTTGTCTGTCTCTAACTGTACAAGCAGCGACAAATAAAATGCATCCAAATGTGCATCTTTGTGCAGCACACTGTCAACACAGAGCAGAGCAGGGCTGACATGAGGAGACTAACAACCAACCACGCTCACATTCTACCAACCAATTACCCTGCATGTCTGGATGGAGGAAACACACCCAGCACCTTCTTGCTGTGAGGCAACAGCGCTAACCACTGCAACACTGTGCCGCCCCAGTGTGATGGGGGGAAACAAAGCAAAGAATAAACAGAATATTACTAGTTAGTCAGTGCAGATCCTGGAGGAAAACCACACCTAATGGTTGAGAGAGATAAAGTATTACTTAGTTAGCTGCTTATTTGCCTCTAAATATTGTTTTAGTGTCCACACTGGAGGTTACATGCTTATAAAGGTCTCAGAGTCTCAAGCACTAAGAACTCTGATTAAGTGTTAGAATTTCAAACATTTAAAAAACAAATGTATTTTTGTGACGTGTACTGTAGAACCTATTCCTATTGAAAACATATGGGGGACAAGGATGTATGAATTTCCAGTTTATGTAAGACAGAAGAACTAAGAACTAAAGAAATTCTGTATTCACACTACGCTGTTGTACCTGTAATAGCACGCAGTGAAAACAGATGCAGTCTGTGAAATCAATGATCTACTAATAGGCGTGACACAAACCAAGTGTGGGTCTGACTCACTCTTGTAGGGCTATTTTTGTTACAGTGATGGAACTGTGCAGAGATCACGTAAAAGGCCCTTTATGTCAGTGCCAGTGTAATCAGGGATAACACTGGGTCTATTTAATCTGCTCCGCTCCATTCAAGGCCCGCTGAATGACTTCTCCATTCAGCACACAACCTCCCCATCAATGGCCTCTGCACACAGAAAGGAGTTTTTGCTCCATTGTGATGTGAGGCATTCCTTATAAAACAGGAAAATCAAGGTCAACACGAGCACATACGCACATGTTCATTCATGTTCATATAACAAACAGACAATTAAATAAAGCCACCGTGCCCAGTACAACCTCCACACTGCGCCCAGCTTAAAGGCGTCAGTGATGATGACAAACCAAAAGTTGACATATGCATCCTAACTGTACACCATAAGGCCATTTGATAAAAACCACACAGTCAAAACAAACTTGACCACAGATGAAACGTACAGCCTGGCTGTCTCAGACCAGTGCAGAAGAAATAAAAGCAGGGTCCTAAGTCCTCACCATTTTGTACTAGTAAACTTCCACCTGCAGACCTGAGTGTGTGACGTTTTTACAAGCGAACGGAAATGTGTGAGAACGTACATGACAACTGATGCGCAACAGCCATAAAGCCGTAAATACGACCCTTACAGTGATGCAATGCAGCTTCAGATATCTGTGTAGGCTAAAGGTTCCCTGTCTTGCTTGTCAGAGATAATAGAATGTATAATACCAGTAAAGACAACTGAAATGAACCTCAGTGTTTTTGTACAACTTTGTGCCAAGGAAGCTAAAGTTTCAAACCAACAATATCAGCCAAATCTTGGCCATTTATCCCAACTAGCCAACTATTGTAGCTAACCATTGCTGCAAACTGTTTACTGCAGCAACAGTTTCAACCATTAGCATCATCACTTTAAACTGAATAGCTGATGCTTGGAGTTAGTGTGCTTTTAGCCATCAATAGCTTTAGCTTTTAATGTAGGATATAGGCTAACTGTTAACTGTTTAGTCCTCTTTTCATGTGGTAAGTAGGCCTATGCTCTCTTAGTATATATATATATATATATATATATATATATATATATATATATATTAATCCGGATTGTTATACTTTTTTAGTCATATCCCCTGAAAATATTGCATAATTGTCCACTGGGGTTGATATTCTTGATGAGCGGTGTGTGTCATACATGGGTCAAAGAAACCATGTTTGTGTGTGTGTCTGTGTGCATGTATACAGACAAGATTACAATAATCTCAAATGGGACATGGGACACATGACATGAGCTAATAAGGTAGCGCTAATCAGATAGAAGAGGACGAGGTGCTGAGTCATGATATGAGTCATGACACCGTGTCACCTGAGAGAAAATGTGTAGACTCTAGCAAGGTACCTTTGTTTTTTTATGCTCTTCACAAATATCCATGTTGATGTACGACACCTGATCTGTGTTGACCAACTGCTCCGGTCTGCATTACTCTGTTTATGCACCTTTAACCTGGCTGATTGGGAACGCACACAATCCTCCATCAGCGTAGCATTAGGCAGCTATTTGTGGAGCAGCTGGCTTAATGCTGCCTGTCCATGTACCATTCATATGCCTGACGCAGCAGCTCCACTCTCCCACAGAGCTTAAACACACACTCACTCACACAAACACACACACAACATGCAGGTCTACTTTAGGCAGCAGTTGTTAGCACACCACTGATTAAAGTTGTAAAGTACAGTGTGACCAGAGGAGGATAAAAACAAGTTATGCATAGAAGAGACAAAAAAATGAAATGCTGAGGTAAAGCGGACCAGTATGCCTGACAACAATATGCAAGTTAGAATGCAAAGTGGATATTTATGAGTTTCAGTGACCGACCAAGTGAGTCCTGTGGTAAACCTGTCAGGAGTCACATATGTAAGGGTGTATCAGTGTGTGTGCATTTGTGTGTGTGTGTGCCAGGATGAATGAGTAGTATCAGTGAGGCAGAGCAGTAAGTGGTGGACCTGACACTAGTCACATAGCCACTCTGGCTGAGCCAAGACACTCAGTCTGCCCATGATTCAGACAGGAGGAAATACCACAGTCAACTGGCAAATACAGTGTGGTTGTCAGTGTGTGTGTGTGTGTGTGTGTGTGTGTGAATGAGAGAGAGGGGGAAAAAAAACACACCAAATGCACCATCTGCTGCTGTAAAGTAAAGCTGTAGTGTCATTAAAACATCTTAAAATCTTATTTTAACCTGAGGATGAAGCAGAAGGAGGTCATTGAGAGGACCATGAATCATTCAGTAAAGATGCAAAACACGCTACTCTAAAACAGTATTTTAAGTTTGCAGAGTTAGACACATTCATTCGTACTAGATGGTCTCCTGCTGGTCTTCACTGCAGCTTCAGGGGAGTCACGTGTCCACCCCTTTGGAAAAACTGTTTATAAGGCTGGAAGCAATGAAACCATCACACCATTTACTGGCCAAACCAATACGATCCTTGTATTTTTGGTATGTGTAAAGCAGCTGTTCCAACATCATGAAACCCATCATCAGAGGAAACTGAGTCAGCACAGGGGCAGAAGAAAGTTAAAACGGGTTAACAGTTTAATCCAGTGTAGTTATCTAGCTATCTCAGTGCTCTGGACCATCCATCCATACTTATGTATGTTTGGTACATCATTTAGGTGCATTGATAAACACTAAAACGCAGCTCTTTGCAGCACTGACAGGCACCTGATGTAAATGAATATTCATCATCATATTCAAATCAGTGGCAGCAGCAGGTTTGTACCAGATCCAACAGTGTCGACGCTGATGATGTGTCTAAACCTGCTTCAGATGAGCATCAGAGTACTGACAGATTTCATCCTGTACGAGCAAAACCTTTGAGGGCCACCATTTAGAATTTCTGTGAACCTCAGAAACCCTAGAAATTAAAACCAACATCAAGGCTCATTTGAACAGTCTGCCCTTATTTGGGCAAGCTAAGCTACAACACAAACGACAAAACATGTCCCCAGCTCTTTGAGAAACACTGAGCCATGATCAGTCAGTACTGGCCCTCTCATGCTTCAGAGCACAAACATCTCACACTGTGTTCAGTCTTGTTGGAGAGGAAGAGTTTATTATTTAACTACCCACATTGCTGTAATGTCACAGCGACATTTTTTAGCACCCAGTCGGTCACGATCCTCCTGATAAGCAGCCTGCCACTCAGCCATGACTCACAAACCTCGTGAGCGCCGAGATAGTGAAGACAGGAGTGCCAGGACAAACTGTGTGTGCTCTGAAGAATGCTCCATTCACCAAAAACAGACAAACTATCATCTCCCCGCAGTAACAAGCACACAACAAATTGTTGCATAAGAGTTTTGGTTTGTTTTTTTTTTGAGGAAGACTTCCCTTTATTTATTCTATTGAATTGTTGTTCTATAGTTGTTGTTCCTTTTTACGCTTCCTTGAAAGGTGACCATGTGTGTTCTTAAAGGCTTATAAATAAAATGTATTATTATCATAATTATTATTACTCTCTCTTTAGATTTCTGAGACATTACACCCACTATGACCTGACAAAAGATAATATCTAACAATGGTGAGTAATGTATGATGACCATATTAAAATACTAAATAGCTGGCTTCACTATAATAATATATGTATCAATTTCATCTTTCTGTAGCAATAGCTTTCTAGCTTTAACTCTTTACAAGTTTAGATCAAGCATCTGTGCTGTGGCATCAATAATTTGAATGACAGTGATAATCAAGTTAAACAGTGTTTAAGCTGTTCTCAGTCCATTCGTTTAGAATTGATATAGTAACTGAACAGTTGTAAAACAATGTTTAATATTTATGCTGAAGTTAGAGCCAGAGCTATATCAAGAATTTTTTTATCTTTTGTATAATTACCAAATTTGTATTCATATATTTTAAAGAAAATACTGTACATTGTTCATAAAGGGTGTTGGATTTGGGACAATCAATCAATCAATCAAACAACAAACGAAGTGTATTTTCCTGGAGTGAATTTATTGGTCCAGCAGATGCAAAATCAACTGTACAACATACTGTCCTCTCATGCATAGTCCTCAGATTAAAATCAGGTGCCTCTCGCTCTGAGCAGTCATTCATAACTACATAAAAATAAATAAAGAATATAATAAAACAAGTTTTTACAAAAAACAATTTTCAAGTATCTCAAGCAAACACGTGTAAAGTTTTACTTAGAGAGAGGTGAACAGCAGCTTCTGTCTCATTAGATAACCTGCTTCATTCAGTACAAAAACAAAGACTTCCAGTTCTCTCCACTCACTCTGTATGTACAGCAACACTTATAAAGATATTATTAACAGCACGCCTTGTCATAACAAAAATATAGGTGCGTACGTTTGTGCGTAGCAGACAATGACAGCTTAAGTAAAATAAAGATCTTTGTTAAATCATCGACATGGGCTACGGCGTTTGAACTACACATGATGGAAAAATAAATAGACAATCTGTGAAAAACAAAAGATTGGATCGATATGTGGAGTCATTAGGTGAAATGTGGCACCCCTCCTCAAGCCACTGAGTCTGGAGAAAGAGCAAGAGAAGCGGCGTTGGGCTTGCAATAACAAGCACTACAGGCACTCTACGGCAAAAAAACCACCTCCATCACCATGACACACAGTGACGTGAAACCAAACCAAAGTACTAATTTATCCCCATTGTGCAAAGTAATCGCTGATTTTTGTAGCGGGTTGGCGTGAAACATCATCAATTCAGTCAGAACGCTCTGCCGCAGTTTAGAGAAACATGGACATGAGACACAGAGAAGTGGATGGAGGTCAGATCTTTGCTCTCTCCCTATCGAAACAGACACTGGTCTGTATCAGTTTCCCACAAGAGGAGGATTGAAGAGTATTGCTTTGAATTAAGACAACGCAGGACAGTGTGGTCCTTTGGACACTGACCAGAGTCCTTGGCTGACAAAGAGATACATTTACCCAGTTACAGGCTTTTTTTGGAGAAATAACTTCAATCTTTACTCTTCCTGGTTGTTATTGTGAGAGTCCACTCTCTGGCTTCTTGAGCTTCATGTCACACCAGTGCAATGTCATTTCATTGGCAGGGCTGCAGGATGTCATGGCGACCAGATGAGCTTCTCCTCAGGTTCTGCAAACACAAAAACACAGCTAGACGTTAACACCTGCGATGCATCATGGATTGAGCTAACTATGAAAACACAACATCGCACAAGCCTACCAGGGGAAGAGGCAGAGCTGTTGCGTAAACACTGTTACCAAAATGATACTTTCTAATGTAACGTAACCACTGAACCACAAGTTACATCACATGTGTTTTCTCAGGCCCTGACTTCCTCCGTGATATTTTTAGAGGGCACGAAAACCAGCATTGAGTTCATGAGTGTGTGAGCAGGCGTGTGTGTGTGCCACACGGTAATCCTCAGGTGATTATGAATGAAGCTGACAGGATCCTCACACACCCAGCAGCGCTAGCTTCACTTTTCCACTGTAACAGCGCAACTAGTGCAGACATGCAATTTCCCATCATGTACTCAGTGAACTGCACTGACCGCGTGCTCATTTAACTACCCGTTTGTTGAAGCTGTTGCTGTTTGTACAAGATATAGCCAAGTGAACTGATTAATTTATGGATTATAGATTCTGACAATATTTGACAGCAGTTAACAGCAAAAATCATGTAAGTGATGCTTTTAGTCCAGATTATGTTTCACCATACCTGAGTATTTTTTTCATGTATCTGTACTTGACAATTTTTTTTTTTTTTGGAAAGTTCTGAAATATTCAAATACTGTAATTTTGACTTTTTAGAGTATAAACACAAGCTTTTTATTCCACAGTTTCTATAGTCAGGCAGAGGGCTGTTCCGAGTTCTGTAAATGTGGAACAATACTTCTGTATTTTTAATATCAAGTTCTCCAAGTAAAAGTCAGACTGAACAACTTTGAATTTTATTGGAGTCAGATCTGTGAAACACATTATTTTAATTATTATGTAAGAAATCACCTTATTTATTCAGTCAGCTTTATAAGCTGTCTATGTCTTTGCTACATGAGCCTGCTGGGTAGTTATTCAGTTAGCAGCTTGCCTACTACAGCTGGCACTTGTGTTAGGTGTGGCTGCCGGCAGAACTATGAAGCAAGTGCAAAGCCGCTACAACTATGTGTTTACCTTTGGAAGACTAAGAGTGAAATCACTTTCAGATAGTGGAGGGTGGTTGGTCTTTAAGCAGGACGAGACAGGGCCAGAAATGAACACAAACACAGGGACAAGTACAGAGCAATGAGCATGAGTCAGCAGAGAACAGTGACGACAGCAGACGGGAATCACAGGAATGTAAACTAGGAAGTGAGCTCCCTCTGAGGACCTCCGCTCACTGCCAGGAGGCAAGTCTGGGAAAGTTCAGACTATTGATAAGAATAAATAAATCTGGTATTTATGGAAACGTAGGGTCACTACGCCATTTCACAATTATTCAAACCACGATATATTTGGAATGATGCTCAATTACATGTTAGTGGGGCTAAAGAAAACAAAAACACTGGACAGAATGTAAACACAGCAACAGGAAGTGATTGTGACAGAGACAGAGAAACTGAAGTGAGCAAGTACTTACAGGCAAACTTTGCCCAGCCAGTGCTGTAAGGAGCAGAGGAGGAGGAGGAGGCGGCAGAGGAAGAGAGGATGGGACACAAGTGAGTGAACACACATGCAGAGAGGAAACAGACGGAGGAAATGTGTTGTTCTGTTTGACTTGGTGATGTCCTACGTGACGCATCATACACAGACGCTTCACTGCAGTGAGCTAATGTCGAAGTTAACCATCAAATGAGGCAGGAAATGTCAGCTTCTCATGACTCACCTGTCCAGCCAGGGTGAGGGGGAGGTGTGAGGGGCTGCAGAGGGCCAACGAGGCCACAGATGGCGGCAGCTCCTGGATAGGAGCCTCATCCAGGTCGTCGATGCGAGGTTTCTTGATGTTGGACTCGGGGCTGGTCAGAGGGGTCACGCTGTTCCTCCTGATCAAGGTGCCAGGACCCCGCTTCACCTCCTGCAGGGACGACACATCACGTTACACATACTGCAATATTGTAGGATCTCCAAATGAGAAAGAATGAAAGCTTGACAAGCAGAGAGTTCATCCATCATTACCTCTGGCCTGTCTCTGTGCGTGTTCACTGCCTCCACATTCAAATATACGGACTCCACTTTGCATCCGTAAGCAACCGGCGTGAGCTTCAGCACCGTGTGGAGGGGACACTTCAGGTAGGGCATCTCATCTGGAACCACGCATGGCAGGAAAACATGGACATGAATAAAGGTGCAACAGACTGAATGTGCTGTAACTAGAACCTCCAGATTTTAGATGCTGATGCTAAAGCAGAGGGCATCTGGGAGCAGTAGTCCCCACCTGCGCTTTTATCCAGGAAGTAGGCCAGCAGGCAGCGCATGACAGCCTGGTGGCAAATAACCAGGACGTTCTCCTGCCTCTCCAGCTCCATGATGACCGGCTCCACACGCTGGACCAGGTCCTGGTAGGACTGCAGGCAGGAAGGTTGTGTATTAATGTCAGGGTTCTGGATCTGGAATCTGGATCTGATTATTTTCCTAGATTTTGGAATCATAATTTTTAATCTTTTTTTATATTATGATTATTAAAGGTTCCATCTTCTAAAGAATCAACAGCAAAGTAGGTGTACCTCTCCAGCAGGGTAGCGGTAGTAGAATTTATCTTCATCTCTCAAAGCAAACTCCTCAGGGAATTTCTCCTTCACCTCATCGTAGGTCATCTCCTCACATATTCCCTAAAAACAAAGACACGCATTCATTTGATCATATCTCTCACAAATATATTGCCCTCTATGCTTCAGGTAAAAGCTGTGTGGTGACACTCACAGCATCAATCTCATTAAGAGCCTTCCACTGTTCGTACGGGACCCCGAGGTGCTCGGCGGTCTGGATGCTGCTGCACTGCTGGCTGGTCCAGACCTTCAGGTCCTTCAGCTGCTGGTCCTCCACGAACCGAGCCAGGGCAGCTGAGAACTGCAGCAGGGAGGGAACAGTATTTAACCCCTGAAGTGGATCAGTCATGATGATGTCGAAGATGATCAGTGATGATGAACTCTCCGTTTGTACCTGTTTGCCCCGCGGTGAGAGGCCAGCGTCGCCTCCAAGCCGTCCCTCCAGGTTGTCGGTGCTCTCTCCGTGCCGACACAGGTAGATGGTTCTGGGCTGGACGTGGATGTTCATCAGGTAGTAGACGATCTTACTCTGGATGTGATCCTGGATCCGGTTGACGAGGAAACGCCGGCCGACGTCGATCACCTTGATGAAGGAGAGATCCCTAAGAGGACGCAGCAAAGAGGAAGAGATGAGTCATCAACGTCACAGTTTATATTGGACATAACAGATGTCAGCGGTGGTGACTCACCTGTCGTGCTGATCAGGGTCCAGGGGTTGGTAGCTGGTTTTGTAGCATTCAATTCTCCTCTGGAAATCCAACATGGCGTCCGTCTTGTTGCAGTCTCGATAGTCTGGACATGACACCTTCACTTCCTGTGCAGGGAGGAAGACGGTCAGACGGCAGAGAACACGCCTGATGCCAGAGAGTGGTTTATATTTTGAATCACTTAGAGCAGCACATGGAAGTGTTTGTCTCATGTCTGTGACTCACCATGATGTTCGACGCAATGACACTGGGATCATCACACACTGACTCGATGAAAAAGATCTGGGCATAAAGACACAGAGCTGTTAAAACTCAGACTAGATTGCCAATGATGGAATACCTTAACTCCTCAGCTTGCAATGAAATCACTGACCTTGAAGCCGTTCTCGTCGCCGAACTTGAGGATCATGTCTCTCCTCTCTCTTGTTGTGTTTGTGGCGTCAAAGACCTGGAGGAAATATGACAGGGCTTCGTAAGACAATGGGTTTTCACAGTAAAGGTTCAGCTGCATATCATGACACATGATGCATGATGGGTAACTCACCGCTACTTGGCCTCCCTCATCCTTCAAATAGGACTTGACATCCCTCAGGGCTGCTAAGGCACACTGCCTGAAGATCAAGAGCAGTTTCTTTAGATAACCTTTAAAAATACTGGTGCTCTGATAAGTGTATGTGTGTGTGAGTATATGTGCACATGTATGAGACAATGTCTTACTGCCTGATTTTCACGGCACACTCATTATCAGGCTTGAAGAAGTCATAGGAGCTGTAGTTCTTCACTGCCTCTCTGCGGTACTCTCCCACATTGAAGACTAAACAAGAAACACACACACACGGAAAGAGAAACATGAGTGTAAACATGACGTCACAGTGACAGAAACATGAACTGGTGCTTCCTGGAAAGGAACTGAACTGATGAGTTCCTGTGTGTGTTGTCGTCTTGTGTACCTTTGGTGGGCATGCCGATCCAGTTGAGGTAGCGGGTGAGTTTCTTGGACATGTACGTCTTGCCCCGTGCCGGCAGGCCCACCATCACAATAACGGTGGGGGGGTTGGCGAAGTAGGGGGCGCCACCTCCTGTAGAGAGGGACGGGTGGAGGAATATATCATGACAACTGTAGCTGTCAACAAACAAAATGAATAAAGGTCTTCATTAAAGGAGCTTTACATAAGTTGCTACACAGCTAACATTAGCATGTATAGCTCTTTACTTTATATTTTATATTTATTTTAAACCCCATTTTTAATGACCTTAGAGTTAACTCCAGCTGCTTCTTCTACTAAAGTTAGCATGCTAACCCACAAGCCGTGGCGCAGTCAGACCATCTTGTCATTTTCCGATACCGAGTCACTGTAATGTCCAGTCTGCCCTGAAGAAGTAGTGACACTGGATGTATTCTAACCTCTTGTGTTTTGGAAGTCCTGGACTGAGTTTGTGGACTGAGGTCTCATCAAGAGGAGCTACTGTTAGCTGTGTAGCATTAGCAAATCTGAATTAGCTCCTGTAATAACACTGTTAGGGTTAGGGCTCAAACAACTTGTGTTGTGCTGTCTGAAATGTTCCACCAGTCTCAGCAGTTGAGACCAAGAAACTCTCAGTGAGCACATGGCCGTCTGTACACGCCTGTTACCTCCACATCACTGCACATCTGACCCACTTCAGCACTCTGAACTAGGATAGTGGCATGTTTTCACTGGTCCAAATACACAGTAACCCCACGGTATGAGCGTTCATATCATATGTACTGTATTTGATATCTGTATATCCAATACACCGGTCACTGGGGGTGCTCTGGTAGGTGAATAACGATGTCCAACATGGGCTCTAGCCCTTGCGGAGGAGATCACCCGTTTGACTCCCTACTGGGATTCTCTCTCCCTGTTTCCTGTCATATCTCCAGTGTCCAATCCAATGAAGACAAAAATGCCCAAAGCATAATAGTGTTGATTTGAAAGCAGAGGACTGTGTGCAGTTGTGAGCGGCAGCACTGATCACCCATCGCCTGATATCTCAATAAGAGCTCTAATTCACACTTCCTCCCCTCGCTGCTAATCTTGTTTCCATAACACAAAGGCCATGTTGCTTCAACGGAAAAACAGATCAAATTCTTAAGTAGGCATTCGGACATCTGGTTCATCATCATCATCATCATCCACCTGCATCTCTACCAGCCACACAATCAGCAGCATTACATTTCTAACTCTTTGTACAAACTCTCCATTTTATTTTAATGAATCTATGGGGACTGAGTCAGTGTTGGAGCAGGACTCCAGTGCACAGACCTTATTGAAACTGTAGTGTTGTGTTTATTATTCGTTTACTTCCAGAAATTAAAATGTAATTTTGCAACTTTTTTTCATATTCAAAACTTAAGAAACTTTGCAAATGCACCAGATCTAAGCTGCTAATACAAGTCAACCCACTTTCTCTCTGGTCTGCAGCCAGATGACAGGATCGCACCACACACACGCACTGCCCACCGACCAATTAGGAAAGGCTACAAAAGCATCACACACACAGAGAATGAGAGGAGGTAACCATGGCGACTGGAGCTTCGTCATGCTCCGGTTACAGAGCTGCGACGTGCCGCGCGTGCTGATGAAGACTCAAGACTCAATGAATGACTAGACAGGTGTCAATAGATATACAAATCGATAAATTAATGAATTCTAGTTTATGTCCATAGCAACTCTTATGATTTCTGTTCAGGTGTAGGACCGGAAATGAGTAACCTCGCAGCGTGGACATAAAAGATATATCAAATAGTTGTATGCGTTGCATAAAAATAATCAAAAATAATCAATAAAGTAATTCGTATTCGTATTCATCCATATTAGAATCACATAAAAATAGTAACTATATCCGTGTGTGAATAAGCAGGGCAGAAATGTAGCAGGTACCTCTCCGGGGCGCCGGCTTGTCATCTTTGGTGGGCACCCAGATCTTTTGGATCCTGTTCTGGGTCAGCTCTCTGGGCATTCCTCAGGGACTGGAGTCACGACAGAACACGGGAACCGAGCGGCTGCTATTCCGGGTGAGAAGACGAGAAAAGAGCCGGTGGCTGTTCGAGCAGGAGCCTCGTGCGTTCAGTCGGCGGGCCGTTCAGAGCGTTCGACACTGGAGCCTTGAGCCGGAGCTTATCTGCCGGTCTGCGGCACACATCAGCTATTTAACCCCGCCCGGCCGGCCGGGAAACAACGTGACTATGGTGACGACATGAACACAGCCACACACACACACACACAGGCATTGACGATGTGCCAGAGCGCCCCCCTGTGGCTGACTCTGTTTACTCAGGCGATAGTTGTACAGGAGGTCTATTTAAACACTCAGTGCCCTCTCCTTTATCACAGCTTGGTGCCTTTATAATAAGTCACTGTGCAGTGTTGATCACATTTGCAGTTATTATTAGCTAATATTCTATGTCTGACTTTTTGCTCTCCATAGGCTACATCTTCATTATTATCAACCATTGTCGATCTTTTTTCAGGTTTTTCTGTAAGTGTATGATCACAGCTAGATAACATATAGCAGCTCGTGGATATAACTCCCATAACTTAATATAACTTAATATATTTGATCTAACTTTATAATGATAATGTCTTTGAGCAGGAGATCTGGAGTCTGGTTTAATGTCATTTTGACATACAGATGTTTTTATTAGCACATAGAATAGTGGTAATGTTTGTAATATCATAGTTTATTTTTGGATAATGATGATGATGTAATTCCGGTACAAAACAGACACTGAGTGTTTAAAAGCAGGTTGTTTCTCTTCAGATAGAGCCTGCATCTACGTGCTGCCGCGGCACGCGCCTGCGCTGCTTCCTCTCTGGGCTCTGTCCCGTTGAGTCATAATGGACATTATTTCACACAGTGATGTAGTGATGTGAAAAACCCAAACTGACCAAAGATTGTTCTCATATGAGTGTCATAAAGAGGGCCAGACTCCCTCGATGGGTTTAACTGAAATCAGCTCAGCGTTCAGCTCTTAATATAGAGTTTGATTGACAGCTCGGGGACCTGGGAGGTGTGATCACCTCCGGTCAAATCATGTACACCACAATTTCCGTAGAGAGGGATTAATAAGTGTGAATCTTCAACACACTCGCGCACAGACACACACACACACACACACACACACACACACACATTAGAAAGAAAAGTAAAGTAACTTAGCTTATGATCAGATCCTTGCTAAAGTGACTGTGCTTTCAAGCATTTTGCAACTTTCAAAAGATGTTTTATATTAAGATTTAAACTGTTATTGACCTGACTTTATTGCACTGTAAACAAACAAAAAAACAACAACCTTGAACTCCCTTCAACCTTTTACCAAAACCCGGATTCCTGTTTACACAATGGAACAGAATCAGTGATAAACTGGTTCCTGTGACCCACTCGAACAAAGAGCAGCTCAGAGAGAGAAGACAATAGCAGTGCCACTTGATATTGATGTTGTGTGTCCTTGTGTTCTGCAGTTGCTTTCATCAGGACAACAGGAGGCAGGAGACATTTAGGGGCGTTTATACTCAGGTTGTGACCTCTTACTATGAGGGACTGGGACGTGTCTCTGTCTGAAGTGAAAGTGTTGATGGAGAAACTGTCATTGTGAAACTCAACAGTGGCTTTTGTTTGTCCTGATAATGAACCACAGTGAAGATAGATTGGGAACATGGATGGAGTTTCTGGGTTTTACAGTTATGTTTGTGGAAGGAGAGAAAAGGCTCAGGGAGTCAGGGACGGGGCCCTGACTAAGGTTCAGGCTGTAGATCCTTACTGTACCTGAGGACGCCTGTTATTCTCTTCACTGTGTTCAACTCGTTTTATTTGTTTTTATCTGATTCTTTGTTATCGTTAAACTTGGGACACAATGTAAGATAAACAGTATGTGATTTGCAAAATATGTCAAACCCATATTTAATTGATAATAGGACAAAGACACATCAATTCTGAAAATCTCATTGTTCTGTAAAAATGATTTTCCCATTTTGAATTTGATGCCAGCAACATGTGTGAAAACAGTTGGGACTGGGTCCTGTTTATCACTCTCTTTTAACAACACTCTATTAGTGTTTTAGAACTGAGGAGAGCAGGTACTGTCAGTCTGAAAGTGGGATTTTAGTTTCTGAATCTGGTTTCTATGTTTCCAGTTCCCATGGTAGATGCAGTGACTATGCAAAATCCCCATCTGTTTGTAATGCAGTGTGATTCAGCCATCAAACACCATGTCCAATGTTTCACCATTTGTGTTTCACCATTTCCCAGAACAGCCTGTCAGTGGTGAACCCCTCTTCACTGTTGCTTTGAAAAGAATCAGAATCAGAATCAGAATCAGAATACTTTATTAATCCCCAAGGGGAAATTGCTTTTTGTTGCAATAACATCCAGCTCAAGTGTACAGGATAGAGGGGAAAAAGTGTTCGAACCAAGAAGGTATAAATCTAAATAAAAATATAAATCTAAATGAAATAAAATAAAAATATATATATATAAACAATATAAAATATAGAAAATAGAAAATATGTAGGAGAATATATACAACTACAAACCTGACAGATTTATTGCACTCTCTCTCTCTTGGATGCACTTTTTGCATCCTCTCATCAGCTTACCTGTTGCCAGGTAACCTCATTCGTTGTGAGATGTTGCGATCTCTGTTGGCATTTCACAATATTTCCATTCAGTTTTTGCCTCTGTGCCAACCTTTTTCAGATAGAAATTCAAAGTAGGCAGAGAACACAGTTCCTTTTTTGAACCAGGGTCCTATGACAGATGGTGGAAATGATAGAGCTGCCTCATCATGTTTAGTTTGGACTCTAAACTGCTTTTCTGTTTTGGAACAAATCTCCACAAAAATAGAAGTGAAACCAAATGGAGCTAAAGCCGACTTAGTGTGAGGTAATTAAAATGATATCTAGGAGGAAAGCACTTGATGAGATGCAATAAAATTTACTTCCGTTTTTTGGACAGAGATGCATTTCTGGCTTAGACTTTTTCATATGGTGATCAGAACCTCAGTTCATAGAGAAATACACAAAGCTTGTTTTCAGAAAAACGAAATCCTCAAACCAGCCATCAGGACTTCCTGTGACGTTTGTGATGCCAGTCAGCCTCAGAGCCTCCTCTCTTCTGATTGGCTCACTGTTACAGCATCTCAGTGTGAAACTACACTGAGATGCTTTTTGGTTCTCAAAACCACATGTTCTTCTAGTACAAAAACTAAGGGATGTTCGCTTTCAAATGATATCTCATAAATGCATTTGGGCCTCATGGTTCTAAGCTGATTACATGTACATATACAAGTGGCTGCAAATGTTGTTTACATCTTAGTTCCACGGTGGCCGCAGAGGGTTGTAGTCTTTGTCTTACTTCCAGCAAGAAAATGCTTCACCTATAATCACTGTTCTTCCTCAGATTTCAACCCTGAACTACTTGTGCACTCTGACCATCCTTCTTTACTGGTTTCATTACATCACCATGTGTGTGATCAGTTGCCAGGTGTTCTTTGTAAGCACCTGTGTTGTGAATGTTCTTTTGCTACCTGTGTTAACCATCATGCATCACAGTTCCCATTGTGTTCAAGTGAATGAAAATGTGTTTAGAGGTTTATAAAAAGATGGGATGAGCTCTGCAACTTGTGTATAACCAGGTGAAAACTTTATGGTTTCACTAAAAGATAATACATGTGTTCAGATCACCGAGGATTTGGATTTAGTGTTTATTTTAAGCCGTGCTTCATCCTGGTTTTTCGAGTCTGTGGTGTATCGTCCTCAGCAGAGACTGGACTCATCATATCCAGGTCAGCCTGCAGGACCTGCCCTTGCACACACATATACATTTACACATGTGACCTCTGGTGACATCCAGCCACTTTAAGCCACGAGCGTTGTGACCCTTTGACCTCATCCCGTGTCATGCCCACTGGTATTTAGGTCAGGGTTTAATGGGCCACTGACAGCCAATCACATTGCCCCACTCTGTTGTGCATGTTCATGACATGCCCTCACCATCAGCCGCCCATCTGGTTCCTACATGTAAACACACACACATGCACACACACCACTGCTAAAGATTCCACTGTAACAAACAAGCTACTGACCCTGAAATCTGAATGGGTGCTGGTAGTTTTTTTGTTGTTTTTTTTGCCATCTTTGCACATTCAGCATTCAGCTCTTTGTCATGACCTTTATTTTGTAGGTTCAACTTTTCAAAGTAAAGGGCTATGCATTCAAATCAACAGGAGTAATAGATGTATTCCGCTGAGAAAATGTTTTTCTTCACCAGGTTATCTTCGCTCCACCTGAGCAGGATGTTTCAGACACACACATCGCTGACCTTTGACCCCTGCAGGCTTGCAATATAAATTACAGAATGAAATCTTTGAAATTGGCCTCCTCTCATTTCTGCTTCTCCAATCTGAACTAAGCCTGCTCCATTGGGACGCCTCCTCCAGGGCCCATTCTGCGCACTTACATAAGTTCTGAATGAGGCTGGGACTGTGCTCACCGTCCCAGTCGCCTTCCCATAATCCATCAGGGCTAAGTTAAGACTATCCCACTCTGGGGATATGTTCGCACTTCTGCAGAGCCTGTGTTATGTCAGACAAAATTCGGAGGGAAACTAGGCTTCTTGGATGATGCAAGCTGGTTCATAACAGGATGTGAACAAGTTTCTAGTTAAATTTATGATTTTGCCAGAATGTGTTTGTATCAGGATGAAGTATTACTACTGCAAAACCAGTGCAGGCCAGTCACCATGACTGTGCTCATTTTTGATGCTGAAGTTCACAGGGTTCAAAAGAAAATCTACAGATACAGATAAATAATGCTAATGAAAACAGGAAGTGTGACAGATTTTAAACTGTTTATTTTATCTTGACATCATATCATCACAGGAAAAAGGAACAAGCAATAATCTATAGGCTGGATCGTCAGACACTTTGCTGCTCTTCAATATAAAAAAAAGTTTATGTACACATTAGTTGGTGTGGTTTCCCATGGCAACATCAGACCTGTTCGCCAAGATCCAGAACTCGAAACTTGTCTAGATTGTAGAAGCAGGCCTTGACGACCCGGCCGCCGAAATACCGTCCGTTCAGATCCACCACGGCTGCAGAGGAGGGAGAGACAGACAGTTGAGGTCAGACTGTACTGAGGACACAGATAAACCTCTCAACAACAGGATTTATTACAGAGAACACAAAATCCCCATTCTCATACTGCTGTGTCCCAGAGTGCCTTTTGACAAGTTGCTGTGAAGAGGCATTAAAGTGAGTGTGAGTGTGTGTGTGTGTGTGTTGTAAGGAGTGTGGAGGGTAACTGAGGATGGTGTGTGTTTCACTCCCCTACCATTGATCTGTCCCTGAACGAACAAACGAGTGGCTGCTGCAGAGATGCTCCTGCTCCTGACACATCGAGTCAGAAGTTCCATCTCATTTATTCAGAACACAAAAACGTGATGTGTAGATGGGGATTAATAATTTTGGTCTGGATAATCTGAGGTTAATCCCATCGGCCACCTTGTTCACTGTGCCAGTGCGTGACAGGAAGCCAAAACAAAACATGTGGGCCATGTGGAACTTTTCCAGTGTGTATGAGACTGAAACATAATGATTGGTATCAGCCTGTCTCACTCATAAATGACTGGTATTGGCAACCAAAAAAATGTGATTGATGTGATGTTACATCAGTTTTTCAAATACAGAGCAAAGACCAAACTAAAAAAAGCCAGGGCTGAATCATCTCTTCTTCTAGGGCTATTCTGGTATGTGTGAAATCAACAGAAGCCACACAGTGAGAGTGTTGATGGAGCTCTGGCTTCACTCTCTGCCTTTCTTGGAAAAAAGAGAGACTTGACATCATTGCGTCTTCTCAGGATTGTTGCCTGTTGACGCTGGAGCAGCATCACACAGTGACTGCTGTCCTGTTGAGACACCAAGGTAACCTTCCTTTAAGATACTCAGTGTACACTGTGTCCTGTCTGAAGGCGACCTTATCAGTCACATGAACAACCTCCTGTTGTTTCTGTGTGCCCTGATCCAGCACTGGGTCCAATACGTCGACCTGGAGGGACACTGTAGGACCAGACAGGACACCCTCAAGCACTGCCTTCATTCATGTGTCTGCACATCAGCTCCACTGTGTCCTCACTGAACATACAAAACCAAATCAGGCTGGTGTATCATGTTAGAACAACTGTTAATTTGAATAAAGTGAACTTTTTTGGATTTCTCTTTGGGAATTAATAAAGTTCTTCTTATTCTTAAAATTTCTTTTGAAAAGGTCAAAGGTGAGAAACCATGAGTCACACAGAGAAACCAGGTGAACCCTTGTGTTATCAGCTCATCTTTAACAACAGAGGTCACCTCTGCCCTGTTGCCATGTGCCCCTGACCTCTGTCCTCCATACGGAGGAATGGCCCATTTCACCATCGTCATCATCCTCTCCATTATAAACTCCTTGGACTGTCGTTCTGCGAGTGTCTGTCCCGCTTTCTTGGAGTTATGATGTAAGCGCGGTTGTGTCGGTGCCGCAGGGAGACGGCTGGGTTGCTGGGCCACGTGTGATGTAACACCGCAGGGAGACGAGTCTCACCTTGTTTCTGATCTGGGCCGACCCATTTAGAATGGGACACACTTTCACCCATATGATTGGAGCAGTTACACAATGATGGGAGGAAAGGGAAGCAATTACATAAAACTCATCTTCAAACCATCAAACACCTGCTTGTATTTTCCACATGACTCAGTCAATCTGTCTCTTAAATCATGTGTGTTTGTTGAATTTGCTTTGCTTGCTCTGCGTCCGTCCACTTCTGTCCTCGAGACATGACAGTGTCACAAGCGACCTGAGTCCCATGTTTTCAGGTGAACCAGAGTTCACATAAGTTCGGATGAGCTTTCACACCTGCCCAAAATGAAGCAGACTATCCGAGAAACACACTCTGGTCCCTTTAAAGCTCTGGTGTGAAAGCGACCTGAAGCTCACCCTCTGTGGGTTCATCTAAAATGGGTGCAGCAGCATTTCTAACTGTATCTGTTTTCAGTGTACAACAACTCCAGACTAGAGTGGGTGGGTGAAGGAAACGCAGCAGAACAGCTGTGTTTAGTAAAAATATACATGTGAATGCAGCTCAAATGTGTGGAAGCTGCAGTGTGACAGTGGGTTCTCTCATCAGGCAGAGCTACTTGACATACAAGAGACTGCAGCTAATTTGGCTCTAAAAGAACTCATTTCCCCACAGAATTAGAATGCAATAATGTTTGTTCCTAAAGTAACAAAACAGAAAAGTCTCACAGAGGGCTTGTGTAAAACAACTGGTGGATGGAGAAGTTAATGACATAGCTTCTCCACCTGTTTAAACCTTGCTGGGGAGGTGCTGTGGTGAAGGAAGCTGATTGGCTCTTGATCTCACTCAGAGCAGAGAGTAAAATGAGTGTCACCCTGGGTTTTGCAGAGAGACGACAAGAAGACACTGACCTTTGATGGCTGACTCCACCCTCTCAAACTCCAGAAATATCCTGACAGCTTCATCATCTGGAACATCTGCGATCTGACAGGGAAAGACGGTGTTCGTGATCGTCCCATCTGACAACTTCAACAACGTCGGGTCAAGTCCAGTGCTTCGCATCCCTCACCTCAAAAATGACACACTTCACCACTTTGCCGTATTTCTCACACTCCTCCTTCGTCTCTCCCTCCAGGTCTTCATCCACCTCTCCTCGGCCCACCATGTTCTACAAGGCAGACAGACAGATGAGGGGAACATGGAAGATAATAAATCTGGATCTCCTATGATGATGTCACATGACTTGATAACAAATAACACAAGCCCCCCCCCCATTACTTTCACTTATTATTTACTTGCTTTTAACGTTTTAGATTTGTGATCTATTATTATCGTCATACTGGATATGACAGGAACAAGAACAGTGTCTGCCCACACACACATACCCTGAGCAGGACCACCTTGGTGGGGTTCTTGAGGATCTCTGTGAGGGGGTTTGCCTCCGTTTTCTTGGAGGAGTCGGCTGGTTGAATGGAAACAGACTCCAGGTTAATGTTTGTCTTTCTTCACTGGATGGAGCAACTGAGGCTGAACAACAAACTGTATCATGTTGCAGTGTTCCAGACAAAGAGCTCGGTCGAACACGTGTGATAAATGAAACCAATCGTCATCTTTTCTTTGAATGCTGTTGAAAGCCACGGCTCTGTATTTGCTGAGATAATGCACTATCTACATCTACTTTCTCAGCAGTGGTGTTGGTGTTTTTTATTGTGTCACGCACGCTGCTAAGTAACTACTGCAAATGGGTCAGAGGTGCAACTGTTCCATTAATGGTCAGTTCTCCTGGAAAAGTGCCAATGCAGCAGAGGGTACAGGCACGTACAGGTACACATTTATACTGTACATAGAGCACGTCTCAGTCTTCAGCCTCTGGTTACTCACACATTAACCCAGAGAAGCTGTCATCAGACTGCTGATCAGAGAACATGCTGTCATTAAGACTCATTATATCTACTGTGAGAACAGGATGACAACATCTAACAGGCTCTGTTTTCTCTCTCTCTGCTGTAATAGTGATGACAGGTTCACTGAGCAGGGATCAACACTGATCATCACCCATGACACGTGGTGGCCAAAACCTGCCACTGCAGAGGGAAAACCTCACTCCACCTTCCATTTAGACCTGTGGGTTCTACCTTTTAGATCAGTTTTTACAGTTTGATCAACATGATCCTCTTTCTGGCTGAGTTGATGAGAAGATTAATTCCACTGCTGTGCTACAGTCAGCAGCTGGTCAGCTTCAGCTGGGCACTCACTAGAGGAATGTAGCCTAGTTGTGACCCGATTTTTGAGTCCCATGATTCATTTTAGAGTCGGGCTGAATTTCATTTTCATTGGGCCATTGTGCAGTGGGGAGTAAGGACCAATCAGTGGCTCCCAACACATGTCTGACAGTGGGATGAATCTCTGACATGACAAATAGGGCTGTCAAAATCATGAAATTTTACTTGATGATTAATTGTCATACAAGTAATTGTGATAAACAATTAAATTGTCTCTTTCTGATCATTTTATGCCACTATTACAGTATAAGCCTGAACATAGTTTAATAATACACATACACCTTATGAAGAAGAAGAGCCATTTATTGGCTTTGCAAATAATTCCGTGTTGCTAATGTTAATAGATGTTCATGGAAATGTGGTCATTGTCTGTGAATGTTCTCATTCGCCCAGGTCATTGTTATCTCTCTCTCAAAATTAAATCGAAGGCAACTGGACTTGTATTTGTCTGTGGAAGACGTTTCGCCTCTTATCCAAGCGGCTTCATCAGTTCATGCGTATCGGTCTTTCTTCAGAAAGACCGATTCGATTTAATTTTGAGAGAGAGATAAAATGTGGTCATTGAATATTAGAAATGAAGCTCCTCCAGATAAACAGTTTGTGGGTAAACCACAGCAGAAGAAGAAGGGGGCGCAATGTGATGATGTCATTAAATGAGGACCATTCAAACCTCAAACAGTGGAAAACGACATGGTAATGGTGACTGAAATCTGACATTTCTGTTAGTTTCATCCATCTCTTTTTATACAGATGGATGGAAACCATTTTAACCATTATGCAAAATGATCGCGGTCAGCTCAAATGATTGTGATCAGGTGATTATGTAATTGTGACAGGCCTAAATGTCAGATAGTTTGGTCAGACTTCCACAGTCGAAGCAGAGCCGCTTAACTAACCTGCCTCAACAAATCTTTATTGACAACAGCCAGGACAGTCTGCAGGGGCCAGCAGGTCGTGTACAGTGTCAGGTGGTGGCTGATAAACTCAGCTTTGAGAAAACCTACACTTGCGTGCACTTCGGACATTCGCTCATCGTTTCCAGTGAGCAACAACATCTGATTGAAACACGAAGCCAACAATGCAATGTAAAAACCTGCAGCCCCTCTGGTTCCACTACACTTTACTTTACAACAGAAACCAACATGTTTACAGCCTGATAAAACAGTTTGAGTCCCTCATTTTCCTCCTTCATTCAACTGTTTACATGACTCACCTGATCCATTCAGACTTAAAGTTACATATGATTGAGGGCGTGGCCTCGTTGAGTGACAGGTATATATGCGTGCCACAAACCAAAGACCATTTTATCCTGATTTGTCTGTCTGAAATTTGCCATTTTCATGTCAAAATGTTCAGATGAGATGTGGCTTGTGAAAAATGAGTCCAATGACCATGCTCACGTTCACCTCTCTCACTGAAGTCAATAGATTCAGGACCTGCTGTTAGTCTCCTAAAGGGGCGAGGTAGTTGGTTCACTCACGTGACACAGATACAGGAAACTGACTTGTAGTGGGGTGTCTTGTTTCTAAACCATCTTTGGTATCAATCTTCTCATTGAACTCTCCATCAGGGACATTAGAAGTAAAGGAAATATTCAAAGTGCACATGCAGGTAGGTCAGAGCAGTGAGAGAGCGTAAGACTAATAACGCTTTTCATGTGGTCAACTGAAACCAAACCTACAACATGTGTACAGACTGCAGCGTTAGTGTGGACATTACTAACACACATCCAGCAGGAAACCATGCACCACTACCTCCATCAATACTACAAACACACCGCCTCAGTAATAACAGCTGGGATCCATGTGTTCACTCTGCTGTCCTCTGCATACAGGAAAACAAAAAACACATGCAAACACACACACACACACTTCTGGGATAGTAAATTAGTAGGATGACACATTCTGCATGTGGGAGAGAGAGAAATGGAGTGGAGGCCAACCTGCAGAGCCTCCGCCTGAAGTCTCAGCGACACCTGACAAGCTGGACCCTGCTGCTCACACCCACACACACACACCCACAAACACACACAGACACACACACACACACAAGTGTACACAAGATGAAAAAAGTAGAAAAATGTGCACAGAGAGTCACAGTGAATCAGCTGAGTGATGATAAAATGGCACTGATGAGTGTAGCGCAGAAACCAAATACCAGACGGAATATAACACAGGAGATGACACGAGGTCCCAGAACAGTGTATTAATGATGAAAAGAGAACAATAACATAGAAAATAATGCATCCTCACGTTTTTCTGCAGCATCTCCTATGATGATCTTCCCTCCTCTCTTGCTGGTCTTCTCCACTGACAGCGCTGTGCTGAGCCCTTGCTCGTGCTTCCCCAGGCCCTGGCCCTCTTTGAAGCCGTACTTCTGCATGATCTTATGGGCCACCGTACCTCTGATGGAAACAACAGGGAGGAAAACGTTCTGTGTTTAACGAGGATTAAAGCTGTTTGTCCCAGCTCATTCCCCACCACACCTTCTGACAACATATTAATAAGTCATTCAACATAATCCATGTTCGCTGCAGGAAATGTATATAACTTTGAAATTAGTGGTACTGACATGCAGCCTCAACACATACAATGAGCAATCAAACTCTTTCTTTTAATCGGAGTATTCATTGATATCAAAACTCTAAAACTTATTTTTCAAATAATCAATCAAACATTTTGATCTTAAAATGTACACAGAAATGGAAAATAATAAAATAATGGAATCTTCATTATTCTCATAATGTATAACACACAAAGCATCATTTTCATTCCTTTAGATATGCATGGAACTCAAGATACAATGAGGGACCTGTTGTGTGTGTGTCTGTTAGTTTGTGTGTGTGTGTCCCACCCCATGTTGGCCAGGAAGGAGCTGGTAGGTCCGGGTGGTGAGCGTGGCCGGTCTGAGTCCTCGTACATAGGAGGAGGGATGGCAGCCTTCGAACCTCTGGCAGGACGACTTTCATCATCGTAGGAAAATGAAGTGGAACCTGAACACAGAGCAGGACCACTGATGATGACACGTAGGTCTAGTCGTCTTATTCTGGCAGTGTATTGGTGTCACCTTGCCTCAAATGCACTTCACATTCAGATAGAGACAGCTTATATATGTGTTAAATGAATAAATATTGTGTAACGTTTCCCACCTAACATCATTTCCTGTTGATTCCTGCTGTTTGTTTGTTTAGGAGTTTAATAAACTATTACTGATGTCACTGTTTTTATTCTATTATATGACTGCCTACATCAATAAATCGCTGAGTTCATATCATGGGAATGACAAAGAAATCTAACTGTGATGGATCATCACTTACCATCTCTGTCAACAAGTGATGAAGGAGGAGCAATGGCTGCACCACCCATACCTGAGGGACACACACACACACACACACACACACACAGAAATATTTAGTTTTTGTTTGGGTTGAAACATGGCTGTCGTTAATAGCTGGAAAATTATTTGTATCATTTTCAGTAACGTCTTGTTTCCTGTTTCAATCCTATTGAAAATCACATTCATGCAGTTGATCAGTCTCACATCCTTCTGTGACCAACATGATGATTCAAATGTGACTGTGATAAAATGTCACATATGACATTTATGAGAAAAGAACAAACAGTCTGTGTTTGGAGGATAAAAGCTACAAACTGTCTGGGTCCTACAGCTGTTTGACTCTGGGCTTGACAGTTTGTTAATCATTTAATAAGGATCAAGACATCATAATTACTTTCATGGTTGTCAGCACCTTGTATGTAATAACAATAATAAGAGGAAGAATCATAACTTTGAACCAAGCAGTGGGAAACACTCACTTCTTTTCCTCCTCTCTTTCTCATATTCCTCCTCCTCGTCTGAGTCGCCCTCTGCTGCCGGGAAACGAGAAAAACCGCTGGGAGCCCCACCATCGTGCCTGTCTTTCCTCTTCCTGCAACACAGGCAGGAACTCATCAGAAACCCAGACAGGAGCTGGGTTTCTGATGAGTTTTTGACAGATAACTGTCACACATCATGTTTTAAACACTGTGTGAACAAGTTATGGCAGTACTTCTCTCGCTCCTCGATTTCCTTCTGCCTCTCCTGCTCCCTCTGCTTCTGTCGCTCTTCCCGGTGTCTCTTCACCACCTTCTCATAGTCGTTAGGGAACATTGGGTCGTACTCGTCTGCCAGTGGGATCAGCACATCACCAGAGGAGAAACCACTAGGCACGGCATCCTGAAACAAGCAGAAATAACACACAAGATGTAAGTGTTGTAAGTGTTTGCACAGCTGCATCACTACCACACACAGGTCTGCTTTCTATCATTGACAATACTATTATTTTTCTTCTAAATCTTTAGTTAAGATCCCATGCTACTAAGTACTACTACTAAGGAATCATCTAAGCATTTTAAACACCTGTACTGACCTTTAGTCCAGAGGCAGCGTGTGGGGGAGTGTCTATGATCTGTCGTTCATCACTGGAGCCTCCTCTCTTCAGATCAATGACAGGAGCCAGGACAGTGGTCTGCTTCATCCGCTGGGTCTACCAACACACACAGACAAGCAATGATCATATGGCCACTGATCATATGCATATGCATTTGGGGTGTGTACTCTTGTTGTTGGTGCATCCATATCCGTTAAGAGCCTACCTTAGCCTGGGTCAGAGCCGCCTTCTTCACCTTCAGCTGGGACTGCAGCAGCTTGAAGTTCTTGGACCATCCTTCGGTCTTGGTGTCACTCGCAGCCACACCGAGGTCATCATACAGAGACATTGTTGTCAGCCGCTGCTCCTGTAACCTACAGGCACGCGTGTACACACACACACACACACACACACACACACACACACACACACCACCATAATTTCTTTTGCCAATACAGGAATGCACTGAGCCTGTAACTCAGCAACACGTCAGCGTCACTACACATTTCTTACGTTGTTTACAACTTTAGGACAGCACCATATCTTATAAGTAAGCTACCACAAAGCAGGCCAGGGAATGTTTTCAGTGACTGTTCAAGCCTTTGCTAACGTTAGCTAATGCTAACATACCTGCTTAGCACTGGCTATCTGCGCCTAAAGGCATTATTTAGCAAATGGAGTCCAGAGGTACAACGTGTGTTGAACGTACCGGTGTTCTGAATGTCCCGGTTTGGGTCTGGACCGACACTCAGGTGAGTCTCGACTGAAAACGTTTAGCTGAACATTTGATGTAGCTCCTCGCTGGACGTGACAGAGGCAGCGGCACAACAACAAGAAGCCAAGCGCGACAGTCAACGACATTAGCCGACACGCGCCGCTCCGTCGCCACCTAGCGGTCGGATGAACACGCAGTCACCTCCGACATACAGGCATGTTCAGAAAATATAATGTCATATGCTGCCGAGGTACACCTTGAAGTAGGGAAAAGCTGAAAGCTGTGTCGAAACAGCTCTGTGCCTACTTGACTGGAGGAGGGGGTTGGGGGGTTGAATGGAGAGAGAGAGAGAGAGAGAGAGAGAGAGAGAGAGAGAGCACCCAGGGTGTTATAGGTCATGAACATCTATCAGAAAATAAGTGGGATATCAGTGCAGTACAGAGTTTTACCTCTGTTTTATAAGATGTCTCCTGTAGAAAAGGCCAGCCATGACGATGAACACCAGGACTGGAATGATGACTAACACAGCCAGGTGACTCTGGTATCTTAAGAAGCAGGTTCAGAGGGAGGAAAAGTGTCATTTTGGAGGACAGTGACTGCTACAGAGTGCTCTGAAGATACCGATCAGCTTTCTGTGGTGAGACCTGGCAGACTGCAATGAATATTGATAAAAAATGCAAAGCTACAATGTGAATTGTATTCCGCCCCCTAAAGACTCAGGCCCTGAATCCTCAATGAATTAATTGACATCAGCTGTAAGTGAGTGAGTGTGAGAGTCTGAAAGGGTCCAGATGCTGTAAACAGGAATGGGACAGCACTTACCCCCTTTCACGTTACCTTGATAACAAAATGTTGTTGACACTGTCTGATATGGAACTGATAATTTACCATTTACTTTCAGCACATACAAGGTGTGTGAGTGACAGACTCAAAACAACTGTTCTTGGATCAGATCTGACCAAATCATCAGACAATTAAGTGTTAACAATTGAGCTAGTTACATAATTAATGAAACCATATATAAACCCTCTTATTTTAAAGTGGTGCCCATATTTCCCAGTGAATTATTGATCCTTACCTGCACCTGGTGCTGGAGTTGCACCATAGCTTTGTGTAATGTTACTCGTGGTGCTCAGCTGGACTCCTCCATCCTGTTTGAGAAAACCTCTCTTCTGGATGAACTGTTGGCCTGTGTGGCATGGACTTATTCTTCTCTTCATCTGTGGCTGTTTCCTGTGTTGATCTCAACACTGTATTACTGTAACAGTAGAGTTGACTTGGTGAAAGTGGTCAGTATGTGTGGCTGTTGCAGGGGGCGACGTGACACTGACATGTGTGTGTGTGTCATGTGAGAAAGAAGTGATATTCTCTCCTGCTGTGATTGTAATATTTCTTGGTCTTTGTTACGACTGGCTCAAAGCCACAACACATTGAGGGACACCATACTAGGTTTGATGCAAATGGAATAACATTTATTCACACAAAAGACAAAAAGAAGAGCAAAGCAAGAACACAAACTAAGGCCTAAGGCTGGGATCTTGTGTCAGGGAGTTCAGGGTGCAGGAAGGACCACTTATATAGACAGAGCCCACAGCTTCATGCAGGGGCCCCATTCTTCAGGAACCTGCACCTTTTAAACACAGGGACACAGCACACACACATGCAGAGGAATAGCAAAACTACAATGACACGTAACAGTCTTGGAACATGATCTGTTGCACTGGTACCAGTACTCATGGTCCAAGTTACAGAGGTGTCATGACTTGAAGGCCCGGTGGTTGACGATGTGGTGAAGCTGCTCTCTGCTGGCTCCGTTGAACCCTCTTCAGTTCCATGAGACCGTGGTGACACTGTTGAGAGATCTGAAGGCAGCGAAACAGAGAGAACCATGGAAAATATGCAGCAACAAGGCACTGTACTGAACTTCATGTTGTCCAGCAAGGAGAAAAAAAAACAATTTCTCAGAGGTCAAAGGGGTCACCTGTAAGAAGAAACACCTGAGATCAAACAAAATCTCTATACTGTAAAAGTAGTTTGAGTCAGTAGCTGGTTAGCTTAGCTTAGTTTATTAGGGCTTTATTCATAGATAACACAGTCTGCCCTCTAGCAACTATAGCTTCTCTGCACTTCTCCAGTTTGTCCAACAGATTGTGCTCTCACCCCATGTGATGTTTCAGAGATGCTGCTGCTGACACTTGGCTGAGGCTGTCTGCACTTGAGGTTTGAGAGCAGTTAGAGAGGAAGAACATGAAGTGACTTCTGATGTCTGTGTGTGTGGTTTGGGTTTGTGTCTTTTAGTTTTTTTAGTTACATGTTGAAATACTCATGAAACATGAAATGAAAATGTCAGTGTGGAAATGAGGATGTGAGCGCAGACAGCCAGGGACTGTTTTCCTGCTTCTGTGTGGCCCATTTACAACACTGTACCAAGCTCTATCAGCTCAGCAGTGGGGGCACATCACATGCTCTGCAGTGTAGTTGTTTTGTCATTTGTGCTTGTCTTGGCTCTGTATTAATCCAAATCCCATGGTGTGACTGATTCACAGCAAATAATTGTAAAGTGGTGTCATCCCCAGTTTGTTCACAGTTACTAGTGCTTTTTTCATAACTTGGCTGGCAATTTGAAAAATCCTTTGAATCTCTCCCTTTCCTTTCAGCTAATTAAAAATTAATATTGAGAGCGCTACAGTGGCAAAAGTCAAGTATGAGCTCTCTGGTTTAGTGCAGTTTATTAAAGGAGCTGTATGTAAGACTGTGGCCAAAACTGTTGCTGCAGTCAAATTCAAACCGCTACCTCCTAGACTCGAGGTTGCCAGATAGCCACACTCTGCCCTCTGCCCTGCTCCAGCTTTGTGGCTACGGTATCCTGAGACGCAACAATGTAGTAATAAAACGAGAATAACTGGAGCTGTATACATGCACTGGGAAAACAGATTATTGTGCAAAAAGCTAGGTGTGTGTCCAGGAGAAAATTACCCACGCTGGCATCTGTCCTCAAATTCTTGTTCGCTTTCAGTCGTCTCCATCTTTCAAATGCATCTCCTATGCAGATCCTGGTTTTGTTTTTGCTTTTGTCAATATGGGTTTGAGAGACATAGCCAGGTCTTTTAATGTTAGTAACAACAGGCGTAATCCACAAGGCTTGTAGCTGCAGCTCAGTGGTAACTGGTAACCTGGAGGCTGGAATGCTACTGACTTTGGGGTTGGGAGACAGCGCTTTGTGATGCAACAGGCCAAAACACAAGATCAAAACACAAAAAATTTTAAATGCAAACATTGTGGCTGTACTATTGTTGTCAGTTAGATCAGTATTTCAAATGCACATGATTCATTAGTCTCTGCTGACATATTGAGTGATTTTACGATTACTTGCTATACATTTATCTGAAGTCTTTCAGTCTCTTGGGCCCCTCTGCTGGGTCATTAATCCAGCCCTGAGGAAATGCTGAAATTGAGTACAACATAAAGAGAGACATGCGGACGAGAAAATGGAGGCGCTCACCTTTCCATGAGCTTGTGGTTGCTGTCACCACTGTGATGATAAACTCTTTGCACAGACTCTGGTTTCCTGTGTTGACAGTCAGTGTATAAACCCCACCGTGAGCATCAGTCACCCACCACAGCTCCAGAGATTCACTCTCTGACACCAACATCTTGTTCTGGGGCAAAACAAGATTATGTGACGTGTAAAGTACAGTGTCTTGCAAAAGTATTCATACCTCTTGAACTTTTCCTCATTTTGTTACGTTCCAACCACAAACTTAAATGTATTTAACTGGAATTTTATGTGATCAACCAACACAAAGTAGCGCATAATTGTGAAGTGGAAGGAAAATGATACATGGTGTTGAAGATTCTTTACAAATCAAAAACCAAAATTGAACTTTTTGGCCTCCATGCAAAACACTGTGTGTGGCGGAAACCTAACACTGCACATCAACCTGAACACACCATCTCCACTGCGAAACATGGCGGTGGCAGCTTCATGCAGTGGGGATGCTTTTCTTCAGGGAAGCTGGTCAGAGTTGATGGGAAGATGGATGGAGGTAAATACAGGGCAATCCTGCAGGAATACCTGTTAGAGGCAGCAAAAGACTTGAGACTGGGATGGAGGTTCACCTTCCAGCAGGACATCGAGCCTAAACATACAGCCAGGGCTACAATGGAAAGGTTTAGATCAAAGCACATCCATGTGTTAGAATGGCCCAGTCAAAGTCCAGACCTAAATCCTATTGAGAATCTGTGGCAAGACTTGAGAACTGCTGTTCACAGATGCTCTCCATCCAATCTGACTGAACTGGAGCTATTCTGCAAAGAAGAATGGGCAAAAATTTCAGTCTGTGGATGTGCAAAGCTGGTAGAGACACACCTCAAAAGACTTGCAGCTGTAAAAGCAGCGAAGGGTGGTTCAATAATGTATTGACTCTGGGGGGCTGAACACTTTTCAGATTTTCACTTGTAAAAAATCTTCAACATGTTCATTTTCCTTCCACTTCACAATTATGCACTACTTTGTGTTGGTCTGTCACATAAAATCCCAATGAAATACATTTAAGTTTGTGGTTGTAACATGACAAAATGTGGAAAAGTTCAAGGGGTATGAATAATTTTGCAAGACACTCTACATGTCTCTCACACTCTGAATGTAGGTTTTGATGTCAGAGGTAGTCAAATCATCTGGGTGCTCGCTGGATGTATAGTTCAATAAGCAAATAAAACAACTGAAATGAAATTCACAGGACTGGCAGAGGCCAACTGGTGAGCTGTTCTGTTCCTCTGCTTTTGTGTTACCTTGGTCCACCTGTACTGAGCATCATCCGAGGCTTTGCAGTGAATTGTCACGCTTTCTCCTCTGCGGACGTCGACAGCTCTGTCCTCACTGCATGTTACTTTAAGCACATCTGACGGAGACAAGATGTAAGATCAAGATGAATTCATGTTCATGCAAAACATATGCTGCAAAATGAATCCAGTGGGTGATACTACAACACCTGTCATTTCCATCCTCTGCAACATGAAATATATGCAGTGGACAATAAGATATAAAGTTGCTGTACATATATCTCCTTACAGTAAAACCTGGGAGGTGCAGCAGAGGCTGGTCAAGGTTTTGGAGTGACTTTGAATACACTTGACGCACCTTTGATCTTCAGCTCCGTCTCTCTCCTGACAGAGCCATAGGGAAAGGCTGTAATATCACAGATATAGATGCCTCTGTCCCATTCATTGACCACAGGAAGATGTAGATAACTGCCCATCAACTCTTTTTCTGTATTGTTCACAGCCTCTATGGTGATGTTTGGCCAAAATCGATGGGCTCCATAAACTGGGTTGTACAGAGCCAGCTTTGTGTTTTTCATACGCCATTCAATATTGACAATCTTGTGATGAGGAATACTGTCCATAATACAGGGTAAAGTGATGTTCTGGCCCACCTCTGCCTCCATTGTTTCAGAATGGTATCTCTCAACATCTGGGAGCCCTGCTGAGCACATCAGATACAGTGTTGGAAGCAGGAAAAGTAGAGGAGACAAAACCACTTACACTTTGTAGTTGATAACAGACTGAAATCCACTGGGATGCAGGACCGATAAAAATCGTAGCATTATACTGAGACAGTTTGTCACACCAGCAGCCAACACACATTTCAAACCCATGGTGAAAATCCCATCTTTGCTGCTATATCATATTAGCGTGGTCCAGGATTACCTTGTATAACAGAGGCATAGAGGAGGAAACAGAAGGCCGCTCCCAGTACACTTCCAGCCATTTTTGAACTCCCCAAACTCATTACGATCAATCAGGCTGAATATACTGAGGGACTCTGCAAAGACAGAAACAGCAGACCGTCGGATGAAGTTAAAGAGTGGGGCGCAGACTGTGAGACAGGGGACAGGATGACTTATCTTCACAGGAAGCTGCAAACGGAGACAGAGCGAGTCACACCGTACTGCCACAGCTTTGCGGTGAATACCTCTAATGCAAAAGTAAGTAAAAAGTATGCATTGCTTATAATATGACCTTATATTCAAGGCTAACTAATAACAACACACAGAGACTTGACATATGATCCATGTGCTAATGATACTATGGGAGCATACAAACAGAAACACCAATGTAACATTCATAAGCTTCTCTTTAAATCTTTAATATCGTGCACACAGTAGTAACTCCCATCATATCTATATACAATATTTATGTCTGAACCTTTCTCTGTGCTTTGTTGTCTGTTGTGCATGTACTGACCTGTCAGACAACAGACATCTTTTCCCTTATTCTGTATATCCTATTTTCTAGATGATCCATTAAACAGAAGAGAGGCTGTTGAGCATGCTTATATGTAACAAAGATGATATGACTGAGAAATGCAATTGCTTGTTTTCTTGATATTTTTTGGCCCTCATACTGTTTTCTCTCTGTACTTTAAAGTCTTAAAGCAGAACTGAACCGTGAAGCTTGTCACGCTGGCACTGGGATAAACAGATAAAAACACTGGCATATAAAAAAAGAGTTATTTTGACAAAAATAATTATGTTTCTCCAGTTAAATAATGTGTTTACCCTATCCTTCAGAGGCAAACAATGGTATCCTGTACGACCTCATGCCACAACTCGTTTTTCTAATGAATAAATTAATTCTTAAAAGAACTAAATCACTGGTCTTCAGCTTTGACAATGATAGCTTCCTGTGACTACAGATCACAAGAACAAGCTGTTTGAATCTTCTAATGCATCAGACACAAACTACTTCACACCTCCACTTACTGACAAAAAATACTCCATTAACTGCATTAGCACGTTTTCTGTATGTTGAAAGGTCTCTCGGTTTGTTTTATGTGGAGATTTAGATATAAGCAATCATAAAAGACAAAGACATTCTCAAACCATATACACCACTGGCTTTGTGTAGGCTGACCACAGCAAGTTTTGGGGAATAGAAAAAACCCCAGCCTGTCTCAGAGGTGATGGCATGATGAACTCACTGCTCAACAGAGAGGCATGTTGGTTCCACACTGAACACAGTGAAGCCCTTTGGCAAGAATGAAGACCTGAATTTGTTATTTTCCCTCTTATTTGTCAAACTTGTCAAGTGTTTGTACTTCTTGCACTTTTTCTTCTGTTTGGTTTTTGACATGCTGCTAGCCCTCTGGCAAGAATCAGTTGCTTCATTTGTCATGTTTTCTCTAATTTGTCACACTTGACAGATGTTGTTTTACTTGTACTTTTAGTACTTTTATCCATGTCATTTTTTTGTCTTGTGCTCTTTTGTTCGTGACTTTGCAAACCAAGCTCCTGCTCCGGTCATACAGGGACCGTACAACCCTTATCAGAGGGCCTCTGACCCCATACTCCTAAGAACTTACCTTCTTAGCATAATGCTACCTTTTTCACTAGCCCCTTCTGATCAAAGCAGGATTGTTGTACCGATTTTATGCCTTGCTGTTCTGTGTAAAGGGGTGGTGGTGGTGGTGGTGGTCAGCTGCACTGATTTAATGAGCAGCTAGCAGTAGTTAAGGGTATTTTATGTTGATTGTCATTGCCAGGGATTTAAAATACTTTTACATGCCCCCTGGTAACTTTATGTTACTCTGGCTTTTATGCTCAAACATATATTGAAATAAATACACAGACATGCACACACCTGGCGTCGACGGTGTCATATACGACGCCGAGATAATTGATTTACTACATAATAACTTTATTTACTTTGTAATAACTTGATAAGGGCTGGAAAGCTGCAGGAAGCACAGTTCTGTGCCACAGAAATGAGTGCTCCAGTGCTTTTCTACTCCTTCCAGATGTTTTATAATCCACTCTTGAAGTGCAGTGTCTTTTTGGAGTCTTCGCACAATTAATCCATAACCAGATATTGAATGAGAATGTGAATAGCACTCAGTTTTATACTTGTCATTTGGAAGGTTACTGGTAAGTGCACAAATTAAAAGCAGATTCAGCTTTTACAGTCAGGAAGCACATTACAATCAATTATCTTCTTAAGACTCCAGAAACATTGATTTTTTCGTCATAGAAGTTGATCAAGAGAATATTGTCCTCTGTAACTCCAACTTGGAAGATTTGAAACTCTGTTGAACAAATTATCCAATGACAAACGAACCACTTTGGCTCTGATGAGGGTGCAATAGTCTCCAAACAGTCTGTCTGGACAGCCAAGATCTGTGATGAATTAGTGTGCTTCGCTCCCTTTCGTTCTCTGTGAACACATTCTTTACAGGTCTCTCTGCTGTTTATGATATTTTGAAAGGTGCACACCAATACACATCAACACAACAGCATTTATCTTATGATGCTGATGATTAGCCTTGTGGATACAGACCTACATAATAACAACTCCAAGTTAAATAGGAGGCCTCTCTTCATCTCAAAGATTCAGACTCAGTATTGCAAAACAGGATCTGTATCTGACTCCTTTATCCACATCAAGCCTGCTTATGCAACTACCATGTTGCTCAGGCAAACAGCAACTACGTAAGCCAGTTCATGTGGAGACTACGACAGGAGCAGCACTTCCAGAATCCCTGTACAGATGAATAGAATGGTCATGGTATGGATGTGCATCCTGACTCCCAGCTGGTCAGCAGGCTGCTCCATTTGACCTGCAGGCTCTGTGCCTGTCATCCACAAATCCATCCATCCATCCATCCATCCATCCATCCATCCATCCATCCATCCATCCATCCATTGGTGGTTAAAAAAAAGGAAAAGCACTGACCTCTAAGAAAGTAGACAGAGTGTGAAGGGAGGGTGAGGGTGTGTGTACAAGGAGAAAACACAGCAGCTACAAATGTAACTGTTGAGAGAAAGGCAGGACAGCGGAAAATCCCCAGAAAATGGGAAGTCCCTAGAAAAAGCACTGACTGAAACCAAACAGCACCTGACACCTACAATGTAGCAAAGTACAGCAACGTGCACGAGGAGAGGAAACATGACACAATTGGCATCGATAGAGGGCCTCATCTAGTCAGGGCAGGGGTTTTATATATGTAAGATTACACCATTACATCTAGACAAATCGCAAGGGGTAAACTGGGAAGAAGGGTCATGTTCACCCCTTGTTTAAAAGGTAGTACTTTCTTTTGATATAAAAAGAGAGACACAAAGAGCAACACCTCCCTTAAGGCTCAGGTTAAGGTTAATGTCCATTTTCTTGGGGTAAACTCTGCACTAAACCTCATCTCCACTTCCTCATCCATCCATCCACCCACCCATCCATCCAGTGTTTGGAAAGTTGTTTATTTTCTTCACTATCCTATATCACATTTTCCCCCCTCTGCAGAGTAAAACTAAATACCATCACTTAAAGTAGGCTAATTATAATTCAGCACTTTTTTTTCCTTTTTGTTTCGGCTTGAGTTTTTTTTTTTTTTTGCTTTATTTACAACTGCTTTTAACAATACAATTTCAGTGGATGATCATGTGGAACCACAGGACAGAATGACAGACAATCCAAGACATGAGCATAAATGATAAATTATATGATAAGCGAGAATATTAAACATAGATTAGAAAATTAAATTAATTAAAATAAATTAAAAAAGAGAAAAAATAAATAAATAAATGTATTAATAGTTATTAAAAAAGGAAAAAAAATTATAATTCAGCTCATGATTCACTAGTAACTGAAATATGACCTAATCTAGGCACTACTGCCAGTGACCACTAGATGGTGCTAAGGTTTAAATGTTTAAAAATGGTCCAGATTAAAAACAAACCAACAAAACTCTCAGTTGAACAGAGACAAATGACAATAATTCTTGTATAATCATTGTCCGTTATACTGAAAACCAATGTTGATACAAAATAGTATAGTTTATTTTTTCATTTCAAACATTCAACATAACAATAACAAAAGACAACAGATATATAAAAATAAGAAACAAATACAGTAAGTAAGTTTGGATAGTAAGTCCAGGTGAGTGTGGTTTGGCTGAAGGCAGCGACTGCTTTGTTGTGACATCACAAAGTTACAGAAGTCCTGACAGCTGGTTTTAAGGCTCAGTTTCTGAATACAGGCTGTGTGTATTTCTCTGTGGACTGAGGCTTTGATACTTTCACAGTGTAAACTTAGAGCTGATCTATAGTCACACTACACAAGGACATATAGAATATCTATTTAACACAGATTTGAACACCATCTATATAGATTGGAATATTCTGCAAACCTAAAACATAATAAACATTACTTCTTCACAGATCTACCAGACAAACTGACCTTTTGCCTTTTAGCCCAAATTCTTATTGGACTAGTTATAAACCTGTCACTGATCATTGTAAAATCTGAAGTACCACATTTTCTAGCAGTGTTTACTGTCGATGTACCCCTAAGGATTTGTGTGGCCTGTCTTGGATCACTGCACACTATAAAACTGTGATGGTTCCTCTGAATCAGTGTTTCAGTTGTACATGCACTGATGGGAAATGAGTCAGAGTTTTAAGGATGCACTGTGGAACAAAATGTTTTCACAGGTAAGGAGCTTACTAGGTATGACACAGGGTGCCTGATTCAGATCTGAATATTTTTTATTTTACTTCATTCCATCATTTGCCATTCATTGTTTTGTTGTCTTTTTTGGGGCTTACACACCTTTAATGGAGAGGACAGTTGGAGAGAAACAGGAAATGGGGAGACAGAAAGAGGGGGGATGACATGCAGCAAAGGATACTTAGTGTAACTACAGGAATGTGAGGGTATTGTCTTGGCTGTGTTTTGATGAACTTTCTGTAGGTGGTGCTCTTGTCTTTGTTAATTCAGACAAGATTTTTTTGGTATGTCATGCCCTGCACTTTCCTTTCAGCCTGTAATCCACCTACTTACAACCTACATATAGGCCTACTGGCAGACACCAAGCTTGAGCCAGAGCACAAACCATAACCATCTATAGATGCCTAATATTCTGGGCACAAATGACTTGTGTGTATGTCTATATACAGTACATATAATACTCAGTGACCTCTTTCAGTAGAGGCTGGATGAAGGCAATGCTGTCGTTGTTTTCCATGCCATATTAGACTATGCTGCATAACTGATTATATTAGATAAGACAAGGTCATGTCTGAAGGGATTTATTTACATTTTTTGAATTTCAGCTGTTTCTTGGGAGACAGATATTTTTATTCTGTTTGGTCCACAGGGCACCACTAAAGTAAAGTATTATAGATGCGCTGAACAGTCTCACCAGGGAACACTTTAGTTATACCCTGCAGTTTTTTCATATTAGATATATAAAAACACAGACCTGTGGCTATATGTTGTTGGAATGTGCCCACACACCATTAATGTTTCCATCTACTCTAAGGCCAGAGAAATCTGATGTACGTTTTATTGGTTGGTCATATCTCATTTGTGACTTGGTGGTGATCTGCTATATTTTAACAAGGTGAAGGATTTTAGTCTGGATCTGAGGTCATCAGATAAACAAGTGAAGTAAATTCAGCTCCCAGTGGCTGGAGGCGTCCCATGTCCGCTGAACTGTATGAAACGCTGATTTTAAATGTGAGGCTACTTCATTCAGTGTTTCTACTGGTTTTAATCTCATGGCATTATTGTGGAAAGGAGGGGGAGTTGTAGGTAAAGATCAACTGAAAATCCGACACTGAATGAATCCAGTAACGATGACAGCAACTCCCATGATCCACAGGTATTTCATGAGTTCACTAAATGATGGTTTTTGTTGTTGTTTTATGTGTGAGGAAAAAGTTACATCAGGGGTCTCACAGGGGTCTTTTTTTTTTTCAAGACTGATGAAGATAAGTGCAGCGTACACTTGGCTTCATCCATCTATCCATCCATCCATCCATCCATCCTTGGGCATTACAAGGTGTTCCCTGCCCAGATGGGATATGAAATTCCTTCACTGAGTTCTGGGTCTGCAGGTCTCCTCCCATTCGGACATGCCAGCAGGAGGCACCAAGGAGGCATCCATATGACATGTCCAAACCACCTCGATGAACTGCCTCCTTTAAAGGAGACATATTCTGCCCCTTTTCCACAAATTAAAAACAGTTCCCAGGTGTCTTAAAGACATGCCTGTGGCCCGCTTCGGTCAAAATACCCCAAGGATCAAATATCACAGCTCTTTTCATCTGCTCAAAAACAGCCCTGTTCAGAATGGTCTGTTTCAGTGCCCTGTCCCTTTAAATGCAAATGAACCACTGCTAGCCCCGCCCACCCCTTCTACCGGTACCAGGTAGGGGTGGTATTATGCAAATTTGAAAACTAATGACATCATTATTGGACAACCGAGGGGACAGCTCAAAAAAACACATGGATTTTTGCCAGTTCTCACATTTTGGGGCCAGAAGGCAAGACACACACCCAAATATACGTCAAAGAGCCTTCAAGAAGTGATATTTCCATGATATGTCCCCTTTAACTATGGAAGGAGCTCCCTTTGGATGCCTGAAATTTTTACCCCACCTCTAAGGCCATCCACCCTACAGAAGAAACCCATTTCAGCCCCCTGAATTTGCAGTCTCATTCTTTTGGTCACTACCCAGAGCTCATGACCACAAGTACAGATTGGAATGAAAATTGAGAAGCATGGCCTCAGACTTGGAAGTGTTGACTCTCAAAATGGCTGTTAGCCTGTGTTTGACTAACATACAGTTGGGATCCCACCAACCCACTGAACTGACACATTTAAACCTTTGCCAAAGAAAAAACCAACAGCGGCCTATTCAAAATACAAACTAGCCTTTTATGTAAACATCAACTCAATCCTGAAAATAATGTTATGAAAATAAGATTTTTTAACTTTCTCTTTCACTTTCCAGCTGTTTTCCAGGGTTTCCAGCCCACCATGGAACTAATGTGCTACTGTACATACTGTGTTTAATGGACCAGAAAGATTTATGGTTGCTGTTTGATAGAGAGGAAAAACACAGGAGCCAGAGTGAGCCAACACTGCTGCTTCTGGATTTGTTTCTCTCCAGACTGACTGTGGTTATTTTATTAGACCATCAGATCACCATTACTCTGGCTGAGGACACATACTGAGTATGGCCATGTGCCTTCATAATACTATCTGTAACCGATGATGATTGAAGAGTGAAAAACATCTCAGTATAGTTTTACATCCCCTCTCTCAGGCTCTCTCTGGAGCTCCAGTAACAGGTTGGTGAGCCAATCAGGAGGCTCTGAGCCAGTTTTCGATTGGCAGATTGTTTCCAGACTGTTTCCCAGTTATCTAACAAAAAACAAAATAGCTTGCAGGTAAAACAAGTCCAAACCAACTCCGTTAAGGTTGGATGGTGGGTTCAGGTGGGAAGGGCTCAGAGAAACTCAGTCTTGCACAGCAGTTTAGCGGGGTAATTGTCAGCTGCAGTGATGGCTCCACCAGAGAGGCTAAACAACATAATAAAGTTTCATTTGAATAAAAACGGCAGCTTTTATCTGACAGTAGACCAAATCCTGAGGTATGGTATCTAAAAGTAAGCAAGTCTTAACACACTCTCTCTCTCCCTCCCTCTCTCTCTTACACACATACATGCACAGACACTTGCACATTCACCTTGTAACAATAGCTTGTTGAGAATCATTAACATCCCTGTTGCTTAGGTTTGAGTGTAGATGTTGAGCTGTGTGTTGTGTGATATGAGCAGTGGTCCAATATGTGATCCTGTGTTCCAAGTTATTGATTTGAGTTGCATGTTACAGTAAGAACAGCTGATGTCAGGATAACCATGTAGATGGCATGAATGGTGGGGAAAACATTTTTAATACTTGGATTGTGCAAACCATTGTGCATGAACCTGTTTGTTGTGACGTTTTTATCTGAAACGTCTTTATCTGAAACCAGCTGTACCAAATACTGTCTCCTTAACATATGGGGGTTACTTAATGGTGTTGCAGAGAATCTCTGAAATGTTTCCCTAATTGAGGAAAAAAACTTATTTGGGGGATTTTTGTGCAACAGTTTCACAGTTTACTTTAAGTTATTCCCTGAGTAGTTATAAGACCATGATAAGGACAAAGCCTTAAATACACCAGTTGACATTTCAAGGAAACCTTGAGGATGAATCATATGATGCCCTGGAATCAGTCTGTAACAATCTGAGTTTCCTGGTGTTGGTGGAAGCTCAGTGACTGTGAGGATGACACTGGTCCATCAGCTGTAGAGAACAGAACACAGTCACAGCTGAAGCCTGATGCTCTAAACAACAATTTGCCAGCAGTGGGTTGCACTGGATGTCACAACTTATCCTCTCACATCATGTGAACACGACAGCCTTCGACCTCTCTGATGAAAGTAAATATAAACTAATCAGAGAGGTGACACGTTTCTATGACCTTCATCCAATTATAGAGCACTATCTCTTTATTTAACTTTAACTTCTACCACGTTCACATTTCACATTGTTGCCATTCCTGCCGTGCTCATATTTACCGCTCCGTCATCCTACAGGCCTGCTGATGGAAAATATCTTTTTTTGGTTCTGAAGTCACAGACAAATAATGAAAATTACAGCCACTGCTTTATTTTCCCAAATTAGTCTTGGTCCCTGTCCTTAGAGCTAATGTGAGCACAAGGGTGGAGAGATAGTCCTTCAACTATTTTTTGCTGGAAGTCGTTCAGCCACATCTGAGTGATTACTACCGAATGGGAACATAGTAGGAAGCTGTGGCCCCGAGCCAGAGATTATACGTCTGTCAACAGCACAGGCTCATTCTGTTGCTGCACCATTATTTGCTGCAGAACAGGAGGAGAAATACTCAACTGGATCCTGCTGCATTTCACTGTCAGTCATTCCCAGGACTCCTGCTGATGTGGTTTTAGTTGGACGAAGAAGACGATATGTGAGCGTCAGGGACCAAACAGTGAATTAACAAGAACTCAGGGAACTAGAGGAGGTCAAAAGAACATAAATATACTCAAGATAACAACTGACCACTGAGTTAACTGGACAGCAACTTTAACTAAATACAAAGCAAAACTATGGGGGCTTTCACACCTACCTGGTTTGGGTTTTGGAGTTTTCTGTTTGATCTGAACCAAATTTACAGGTATGAAAGCTCCTCCAAACTATGGTCTGGCTCAAAGACCTGAAATTTGGTCTGACCAAAAGAGGTGGTCTCGGTCTAGACCAAACAAAACCATGGTTCAAGCTTTTTCAGCATGAAAGCTTTTTTTCCCCAATGATTTGCATTTTCGAACCTTTAACAGGAAGTTCCAGTGGTTATGGGAAAAATAGTAAAGATGGGGAGAAGAGGATATGAAATGTCTGATATAAAAATGGTCCGAAGATCTTGTTCATTCATTTTCCTAGATCGTCACTTTGCTTATGAGCTAATTTGACGAGAGCTTTGGTGATGTGACTACGTCATACGTACACCTTTTTACAAACCAATCAGTGTTGAGGGTAAGGAGGACAGGACGTCAATATGTCAAAAACAGTTTTTTAATGCAGTGTGAAACTCCAGCCAACCGCATCTCATGTAGACAATGTAGCAAAAACACCAACCTTCGGACTTTGGTCTAACTATCACGCGTGAAGACACCCTAAATAAACCCAACCCTCATCCCCCCCCGGCTAGCTCCGATGATGCATCCATTCTTAGATTGTCCCAATCAGCTTTAACAGTCCCAGATGACTTCTTCAGACACACCTTTTACTCACCAGAACAAGTGCTCCTCCCAAAAACCACAGGAACATACGTGGGTTGTCCCCTGTGTGGCTGAGGCCTTCACAGTGAGAAGTTCCATCACTGATCCATGCTTCCTAACAAGACACAGGCAGAATGGATCAACACTTCAAATGAAACACAAGAGAAGAGAAAAATATGTAGCTTTGATCACACTCCCATCAGTGATGATATGACGGCTGGAGAATAAGACACAGCAGCTGAATCAAGGAATTCAGATGTGATTTTGTACACATCAAAGATGTTTTATTTTCTGTATCTCATGAAAACCCAAAAGCTAAGCTGAGTGGTCATTATGGATTCCCTACAATACAGAAGAATGGTTTGTATTATTTATAAAGTCGGCAGGACATTAATATCATTCAGCTCTGATATGGTGATTTCCACCTCAAAGATGCAACTTGAAATGAGGTTAAATTTGGTTTTAAATTGAAAGTCTTTTATCTAACATTTATGTAACAGCGGCCTCAGTAATATCTCAATGACCACATTTCACCATTGTAATGAACAGAATGCAGTCTCAATTTATTGTATAATATATTACAGTAACATGGAAATCCCCCATCCACAAAGGCCTCCTTTCTTTCCCCCTCAACTTCTCCTCTAGACTGAGGTTGTCCCCCAAAGGGCACCACTGTAATATTTATTCCACCTAACAGCAGTTTAGAGAGTCCTCCAGTAAATAAATGAGACTTATTTATCAGCCAGTACAACCACCAAGCCTCAGTCCACATTTCAAAGACCGCTCCTCACGACAAGTGAAATCTCTGTTACGTAACTCGAGCTCTGATCTGAAGCCTCTGTGAACTACCTTGGACAGGCAGCTGATATCTGATGTAGGCCAGCTTCAGGACCCAGTGATAAGTGCTTCACCCATCACTGCTTTACACCTGAGCTGCGCATGAGTCTGATGGCAGTGATACTCAGACTCCAGCAAAGATGTCTGACAATAACTTTACCATCAGCAAAGAGTTTGAGTGAAGAAGGTGCCCTGGTAAAGTTCAATGTGTCACTCTGACTTAAGGATCAAAGCTAATGGATCAGATCATCAACCTTATTGATACACAAAACACTGTTAAGTCTAGTTCTTAACGTTTCTCCTTAGGTATATATCCTTATCTCAGTAACATTCTTTGAGAGTCACTTAGTTAGTTAAACCACTTAGCAACCAAAGTTCACCACACTGAACTCCCCATCAAAACACAAACAGGAGATCAATATAACACAAGTACTGGTAAATCACTGGTCTCTATGGAAACAGTAGTATTTTACTGCTGTAAAGCCTTTTTCAGTGCTGCTAATGCATTAATGTTTTTTTCTTAACTAAGGAAAGAGATTCTGTGGAAGTCAAGTAACTCCCTTAGCTAAGGTGAAATTCAAATATCATTGTTAAGAGGAAAACCTAAGGTGTTTTAGTGTGTCTGGCCCCAGCAGCAGGCCTCAGACCCTCTCATATACATGTCAACCATAGGATGACACAAATCCTCTCTTATAGGGAACAACAGGCTGTACGGTCCAGACACTTTGACGTCACCTCAGCGAGGCTTCCACTGGGACAAATGCTAGAGGATATAGCTGTGACGTGCAAAGTGCAAACCGCCGCATGAATGGACGCCTGTTGTTCAGCGGATGAGAAGGCCTCATAATCTAGACGACTGATTTTGAACAGATCTGATATTAAACCCACTCACATCCACTTGATCTCCCTGGTCCTGCATCCTCTTCACACTCTGTTCCTCTCACTCCGTTTCCCCCCGCCCCTCACCACCCAGTTTCCCACAATCCCACTTCATCAGAGTGGTCAGAGTAAAGCCCAAACGGATGTGTTCAATCCAGTGGGGACAGTGAAAGGAGAGAGGGGATGTGGTGACGGCGGGGGCTTCCCTGATGATGATGTAGGAGGATTAACAGTTCGCTCTGCCACCTCTGTGTTAGATTATGACCTTCAGATTATGTCTGCATTTACTTTAACCCTTAAAGAGGCAGAGCAGAGACTTATTCAAATGGAACCTATTACATCACATATGGCACTGACTCACTGACTGTACATATTCTCATTATTAGTTGTTTTCTTGCTCCCTTTACAGAAAAGTAATGTATGTCATATGTCTCCTAAGAGAGTGTATGAATAGCACATGAATAGCACATCGGCTAGTCATATGATGAGATGAGTTTATAATATATCCTGTATTTGTATGCACATACATATGTCTATGTGATGAATTTTATATGGTATAACATAAACAGAGCAGTCTCAGACTCATGTTTATAATATCACATTATGCCTACAATATAAACATACATATACTGTATGTATGGGCTAGACTCAGTATATGAAATTATTGTTATTTGTACTAGGTATCATCATTTGCGTTTTTGTAGTTTAAGTACATATGTTTCATTTATTTGAATATACAGTTATCTTTACTGGTGACAATTTGTAATGTGTTAATGTGAGAGGCATTATGCATTACTACTGGTGTGATAGAGCTGAATATATGAATGTGAAACAGACACATACGTGTGTGTGTGTGTGTGTGTGTGTTTCACTTTGTGTGTGTAATCCATGCGTGCCATCAGAGGAGCAGTGATTAACGTTCATCTCTACTTCCTGGTGGATTAGTCTCCAAGCATCGTGTGTATTGTCACGACAACGGCAGGCGGATGTGACCCGTTAGTGGGACAGTGCCCCACCCCTCATCATATGCCTTGTATGCCAGCATGGATACTTCATTCAACAATAAGAACACCACTCTAAAAAGAGACAGTGTGAAATTTCATTTAGTGGCTGTAAATATCAGTTAGAGATATAAGCCCCCCTCCCCGGCCCTGTGTATCCCTATCTGGGCAGTGGATGGGTCACTTTTTACTTTAAGTGTTTAATGGGGTGCAGGGTCTGTCTGCTGGGGGGGCCCTGTTCACTGTCTGCTGTGGCATATCTCACTGTTGCATCTCCCTCAACGACGTGATTAATGACTTGAGTTGAATAGTGAGGGCCTGCTTTGTTAAGCTTGGGGACAGGAGAAGATTATGAGCCATGTTAAAGGAGCAGTCTGACGTTTTGAAAAATGCACTTATTTACAGAGTCACATGAGAAGATCAGCTCAGTTACAGGAATGAAGCTGACATCAGCACTCTGGAGTTAAAAACAGTTTTACTTAATGATATACAGTTCCTTTAACCCTTTAACACCCGTTGGCCTACGGGTTGTGTTTTCAGGGGGTAACATCCATCCATGTATTGTCTATTTGTCTGTAGTGGGGCTGGAGCCAATCCTAGCTGATACACGGTGAGGGCGGGGTACGCCCTGGACAGGTTTCAGGTCCATCACAAGACCGACACATAGACACAAAGCACACACTCTCACTACTTGAACACTGAAGGGCCTACTGGCTCACACTGATATAGATGGATAGATGGATGGACGGACAGATAGACAGACTTGTTAGATACTCAAAGATCACATCCATGGAGAACTGGAGAATCAAAACAGAAACAGGAAGAATTAGGTGGAACAAGTCAAGAGAAAGATGGTGAATCAGTGAATGATCTCAAACAAAATAGAATAGAAAAGAAGACATTATTACTGGGCATCCTTGTTTCTACAGGGTTGGATACAGACAACCAACATTTTTCAGATTTTCAAGTGGGACGCTCTGCAGGAACCACTGACCTGCAGAGTCTGCGTAGCAAAAACAACAGGTTACCTGAGAGGCAGCAGCTTCACTGCTCCATCTATCCTCAGATGCTTAGTTTAGGTCCCTTGTGAAGATAGATTTTAAATGTAGCATAAGCTCAAAATTTTATGGACAAATAATCATGCAGGCGCTTGAGGAGAAGTCAGGGGACTAGCAGAAAGTGGAGACACGAATATCTGCACCATATTTCATTGTGTATTACCCCATTAAAGTGGTGGAGCAGCTCTGCCACCATGGCTAAAGGCCATCATTAATATAAGCTCTGAGACCTTTGGTATGCTTGCTGCTGATTTTTCATGTAGATATGTACAAATCATCTCACTATCTGTTGTCTAGATAAGAGGTAATTAAATGGCAGTACACTGTAAACGGGCTCTTGGTGTGATCGCAGCCTCAGGACAGTGCTATGGCCTGCGTGTGCTCATGAAAGACGCTCCTTTTGCGACTCTCATTACATAACACTCGCTCTGTTAATGTCAGCCAAACCCACCATTGGCACCGAAATAATTTCAGTAGTCTCATGTGGTGTCAAGATGACATGAGGAACAAGTTTGTATTTATGTGATAAGTGGAGTTTTGTGTTTAGCCTTTGAGCATTAGGGGATTTTTCGAGATCAGAGAACCTGTAGGACTCAGCAGGAAGAGACAGAAGGAGGTTAGAGCACAGAGGGGGCGGCAGGCCTTAGCTCACTGTTGTTCCTCAGTATGTCAATAGACAGAGGTGGTCTTGAGTTTTCTGACTCTTTGCCCCACATGCCTGCTTTGAAGGAGGTGGAGTATTGAAAATGCTGATTATGTAAATCTACAGTAGAGTTAGTGATGTCCGCAGACACTCTGCCTCTTGTAATACAGTTTTACTGCTGTTATGAAATCCTGAGCCTGTGTTGACACCTACGGTTAAACCAGGATGCTGCTCACGAGGTCCAGTAATAGTTGATAACAGAGTCTCATTGTCACAGCTCAACAGTGCACTTGTCTTGTTTCTAATCAGCTCTGAACACAGAGCAGCTTTGATTGAGTATTAATATGTTGTTTATATTCATTATACATTATACATGAAACACTTGTCTTTCAGTGGCTCCATCATTATCTCTCTTAAGCTCCACTGCTTGATGATTTACATTGAACAGATGCTGTTATCCACAGTGAATTTGAATTGAAGGACAACAGCAGCTTAAAGTTTAGTGTAAATATCATGTGATACATGGTAAATGGTAAATGGACTTACACTTATAAAGCTCTTTTCTGGTTTCTGGGACCACTCAAAGCACTTTACACACATTCATACTGTGCTTACTTTTTTTGGTGCATGGTGTCTAACCATTCAGTGTGGATTCAGTGTCTTGATCAAGAACACTTTTAGAAATGCCATTATCATTATAATTTAACAGGACATATTATAAATAGAACATATATGATAATTATAAATCTTCTTTCCAGTCTGGACAGACAGAAACTGACTGACAGACACTTTATGACAGTGTCTTAAACCAACACTAAGTAACTTTTCAACCTTCATATAATATTTTCAGAACTTTTGTGATGGTACATCGACTTACAACAGGTTGAATGACACCTCTGTCATGGTCTGAGGGGTCTGTATTGTCTTCACTGGCACTAAGCAGCGTCGAGGTGGATGGTAGGAACCCTCCCACACAAAAAACTACAAATGTGCTGACTGCTTTACAGCATACGTCACTTCCTCTTTTCCCCATTCGTTAAAAAGACGGAAGTCGATGCGAACGACTATGTGGGATTACCACTTTAATGGCAGAAGCAGCAGAGAAATTAAGTTGTTGGATTGTTGGATTAGTAGTTTATGATGAAGTCACTAATAAACAAGTCTGCAGTAAAACTAATGCCTAATGGGAGAGTACGAGTTTGTGGTGGGGGCTACATTCTTGCAAATAGTAGTGATATTCAGGCAATGCGACACCTTCCTGGTTGTGTACGTGTGTAATGTGAAATGATCCAACATAACGTTAGGGGGTGTTCAACATCGTCATATGATATTGTTTTGCCACAGTTAGATACATTACCTCATTACCTTATTCATCCCTCAAACAGTGGCTGGAAGCAGAAACGTAGTTTGGACCCGTCTTCTGTTAATTTCTAATCAAAGAGCATGCGACCGGGAAATCAGGATGTTTACGACACTATGCGCTAGCGCTCATGGGAAATGGGGTCTTCCTTTAGGCAAAACACCACTGCTTTGGTCCACAAGCACCGCCAAACACAACCAAAAATGGAAACTCTTTAGTATTGCTTTAACAGTCATGACTACCCAATGATGTAACTGCCCACAGTGTGTTAGTGCGCTGCACCGATGTCCATCATATATTTATATTTCATATATTCTTCTTTATTTGATATGGATCATGCAATTTACTCAACATCACTACTAAATATACAATGTAAACTTGCTGGATTACTAACTTTCCCTGGCCATGATCAGTCATAATACACTGCTACGAACATAAAATACACAGAGGAAAAGAAAAACAAATTTTCCTGTGTACTGATGTGACATCATCACATCGATTTGAATCTTTGTTCCCACACAACATCTTTTCACTGCTGTCATCCAAATGATTTATTAATATCTCACATTTGGAATTAGACTAGATATGAGACTGGAGGTGAACTTTAGGAAACATTCACTGAAAAATGTTAAACTGACCAATATCTGAAACAGAACGAGTTCATTCCAGTGACTGCAGGGACGATTCTGTCCTCCCAAAATATGGTATTAGTGGGGACATGCCCCTACTGTCCATATGCAAACTTGTGTGTATCTTAATTTGATCGCTCTATTCTCAAAGGAGGCAGTGGCAACAGGATATTCTTAAAAGTTATGAAACAAGGTCTGTTGGGAAAGCTGTAGCCTACAGTCTGCACATGGACATTAATGTGGAGGGAGATGCTGCCTGCACGGAGGCCGCTCTGCTTCAAGGCCAGTTTAAACCTGAAAACATATTAGTGTGGACGTAGACTCTGAGCTGCAGCATATACTGAATTTATATTCACCAGAGTCAAGTCAGTATGACGTTTCTATATTGTACAGCTATAGACTGATCCTAAGATCAGCACTCTGGGTGATCAAGTCTGAATCAGTCAAGAGGTTCACTATTACTGATTTCATAACAGGGCTGTTGCTGATCAGAGGCAGTGACTTCTTTTATTGCACAGATACCACAGAACAATAAATCTGCAATCTGACAACAAACTCACTTTGACACCACACAAGAACATTACAGAAACTCCTGCCAAGAGCTGTTCATGTTACAAGCTCTATCTTTTCTATGAATACAGTATGTGCTGGTGTTAGGGGAATTTTGAGCACAGTGTTGTGCGTTAAGGCGGCCTGTTTATACAATGATGCTGTTGTCAGCCTGATGGGGAGTTTCTGTTTCCTCAGAGATCAGAGAGTGTGATGAGAGCGACGTCTTTGTTCCCCACATTAAACCACCTCCTATATATCCCTGACTCGGTCGTTCCCAGAGATGCTGCTGTGGTTCTGAAGCATATGTTCCCACTGACCTGGGACTTGATCCCACTTCCACAGTTTCTGTCTCTCTGTTTTCCCACTGTCCAAATAAAGACAAATGACTCTGAAGGACAAGACCACCCTCAGATACCATTACTCACGTGTCACAGCTCAACAAATTTCTGAATTTAGCTCTAATTTGGAATGATTTTGGACAACAGTTTGACATTATTTACTTTCTTGCTCTCTATTAAAAGCTTGCTAAGCTGTCAATGTAGGTTGAGAGTGCACAAACATGTAATAGAGAAATCTTCCCACACGCTCCCACAAAGCTCTCTAATCAACACATCATGTTTATCCAAGGAAGCTGCACCCGGCAGAAGATGGTCTGGCACATAACCCTCCATAAAACCACATGTCATCCCTACAGGAGTCTTTATGGAGAATTAAACAAACAAGATTTAAAGTAGTGTAAAGTTTGTTTTTAATCCATTTTCAAAGCCAGTTGAGCCGTGCGAGCTGATAGTTTCCGGCTGTAGTTTCATACTTTGTTTCCTGGAGAGTGGTATATCAGTCTGATCTAGCCCTCAGCCAGAGTGCATATAAGTGTATTTCTAGATGTGCCTGAGCTATATTTAAAACATCTTTTATAATCTTTTAAAGCATTCATTCCCACGCAGCTTCCTTTGACGTTCCATCACGGGAGAGAGGCTGCAGTTGATTGGCACAGATATTTTCTCGTCCTTTGATGATCATGGAAACACAAATGTAAAATCAAAATGTTTGTTTCACTTATTCTTCATGAAAACATGTTGGTGAAGGTATTATTTCAGCAAAAATGCACTAAATCTTTATAAATCTGTGTTAAATATATATTCTACTTAAAAGGTGAGATGAATAAAAGTAGATGTCCTTGTGTAGTGTGACTATAGATCAGCTCTAAGTTTACACTGCACTGTGAAAGTATCAAAGCCTCAGTCCACAGAGAAATACACACAGCCTGTATTCAGAAACTGAGCCTTAAAACCAGCTGTCAGGACTTCTGTGACTTTGTGATGTCACAATAAAGCAGTTGCCACTCTCAGCCATACCTCAAGCCCCGCCCATCTGTGCCCACTATACAGTATTGCAGGATTTGGTTTCTCAAAGTGTTTAACTGAAATCTGCTCTATTTGAAATTGATGACTCAGAAAACAGTCAGCCAATCAGAAGAGGGCTTCTTTTGTCTTTGTCTTCTTAATAACGACAGCAATTAACACAACTTTCTCTCAGCAAAAAACACAACAAATAAAAATAAGTAAATGAATGAATGAGTAATGAATGAGAATTATTGAAATAACATGAATCATTCTGCACACAAATCAGCAGCCACCCTTCACTGATGTTGGTATGGCAAGCTAGAAACCAGCAGCACATCTACATGGGAAAGAATTCAGGAGCTATTCTCAGCTTCATCAGTCATTTCCCAATATGTCAAATATTTGATATGCCTGGCAAAAGTGAATCAGGGTGACTGAATCCAGATGTAAGCGAGACTTTCACTAATAAAGTATAATAAGTGATGTGATCATTGCTGCAACTGCATGAACTATGAAATCACTCTTCATCCTGTTCTGCAGTTTTACTTCACAGTCATATTTTGGTCTAACTTTATCTTTCTCCTGGGAAACAGGAGTTTATCATTTTCCCCTAGTAACACAGATACAGAGCAGACTGCTGTCCGACATGCTCACTGCAGCAGATAAATATGGTTAGGTGAAGTGGCTGTGAAGGCCATGTGGGTCTGGTTTTAGGGGTTCCTTCTACCACTGAGTCACAGATTTTCCCACAAATATTTCATTAAAAATACTTATGCCAGACACAGTTATAAAATCAACACAGGGAATGTGGGTTACACAGGCTCAAGGCTCTCTCACCAACCATCACAACAACTGCAGCTCCGTCCAAGTTGTGTGCTGGTTTTGTTTATCATTTGAGAGTCTGTTATGGATCCTGCTTTTGTTGCCTATAGTAGCGATCGTGCATGGTGAATGGGGGTTATATCCCTTTTAAAGCAACCTGCTGAGGATCCTAACCAGCCAGTGTATAGAGATAACTAGACAAACATGAGTGTACAAAATACACTGTGGTCTGTGTAGCTCCAGTATGTTCACTTAAATGTCTATGAAGGCAGAGGTCCATGTGTTCTTTGATTATGAAGCTACTCTTGGTTCTTTATAAATACTGTGAAAGTATCAAAGCCTCAGTCCACAGAGAAATACACACAGACTGTATTCAGAAACCAAGCCTTAAAACCAGCTAATAAGATAATCATGTCATAGTTTATTAGTTTTATGGTCTCACGTGACCATGCTGTTACAATTAAGGCATTGTAATAGATCCTTAAAATCAGCTGTTAGGACTTCTGTAACTTTGTGATGTCACAACAAAGCAGTCACTGGTCTGAGCCATGCCCACAGCCATACCACCACTATCCAACCTTGCAGGTTCTGGTTTCTCTGTGAATTTTATGTGAATCTACTATATTTTTATTTGATCATTTAGAAAACTGTCAGCCAACCAGAGGAGAGGCTTAGGGCCTCCTGTCTTCTGGTGAAAGGAGATGTAAAACTACATTAAAATGTTATTTGGATGGAATAAAACAATAAATGGCAATAAATCTTATAATGTTGGAAAGCCTGTTTATTTCCCTTTCAAATGGTGCCACATTTGTAAGGAACGTGCATTTGTGGGATGAGCAGCAGAGCTGAGTATGTGGGTTGTGGCAGTGAAAAATTTGGAGACAGTGTGATGGTGTGGGGCGACATCTCCCTCACTGGAAAAACAAGGCTTGTCAATGCAGAGAAATGGAGATGAGATTCTGCAACTAGTGGCAATCCCATATCTCCACTGTCTGAGAATGAGCTCTGTCCTTCAAGAAGAGAATGCTTATCCCCACAGAACTGGTTTTATCAAAGACTACCTTCAAAATTTGGGACTGAAGAGGAAGGAACGGCCTGTCAGCAGTCCTGACCTCAACCCCATTAAACTCTTTTGGGATCAGCTTAGGCGTGCTGTTCATGCCAGAGTGACCAACACAACCACGTTGGCTGACTTGCGACAAATGCTGGTTGAGGAATGGAAATACCATCCCACAGTAGTGTGTGAGCAGGCTGGTGACTAGCATGAGGAGGAGGAGCCAGGCTGTTGTATGGTTCTTCCACACTCTACAGAGGCTCCTGTTTGTTAAAAACGAATAAAATGTTAATTTGCCAATACTGAATGTCTTGTTTCTTCAGACTTCAGTCTTCTCATTCACAAGACAAGAGTCACTGGCAGAATAAGCTGTTTGGCATTGGCAGAGAAGATTTTGCAAATTTTTCATGGGTACAACCCGTATACTCAGCTCTGCTGCTCATCTCATAAATGCTTTTTCCTTACTAATGTGAAAACAAACAGGCTTTCCAATGGCATAAGATTTATTGCCAAGAAGCATTGTTACAACAAAGAAGAAATAATCCAATACACACACATTCCCTTACTTTTTGTGCGATCTTTAATAAAACCATCCTTTTATTCAGCATTCACAAAGTTTTTCTGTGATGCATTTTCACAAGAACATAACAAAATCAGTCTACTACACTTGGACATAGATAATATATAACATTTGTTGGATTGGTGGAAATGATTTAATGATACTATAAGAAAAGAGTTTTATCATTTGTTACATTGTAATCGTGTCATTTGTGTAGTTTTACAGTGTTTCTTCTGTGTACATTCAGCCAACACAGTCTCCTTATGCTGAAATCTCTGGTGTATTCCTTGTGTTGAGGGGAAGTCAGATCATTGGTCTGTGTCATCAAAGACCAGCAGAGTCAAAAACAAACACATTCATTACATTACAGACCAACACCAACTCACACTGAAGACAGTCGAGAGAATGCTCTGATTGGAGCCAAGAACTGGAGCGACATGAAACAGAGGAAGTTAACCACATCCAGAGGAGGGTAATGAAAGATGAATGTGGGCAACCTTTAACAGCAAAACCACAGTCACTCTCTCCATTTCTCTCTCCATCCATCTTCTCCCCATCAGACAAAGTTTTGACATGTCTGTCTGCCACTTGCCCCAACACTTCACTTCCTCTCCATTATCTCTCTCTGTCTTCATCACATCCCTGCACTCATCCCTCTCTGCCTCCAGCTCACTCACATTCCCCAGTCTCAGTGGTCCACACAGGGATCTTCTAAAACTAGAGCACTGAGGCACATGACCGCAATAATCTCCACGACAAGAAGAGCTGTGAGACTTTCTGTGTGTGTGTATGTGCACTGACATTAAATGCTGCACGTCTTTAAGGTCTGATGAAACTTTATTAAGGTTTTTTATTATGGTATTGCAGTATGGCTATGTGATGGATGTCTCTTCACTTGGTCTGCTGGATGTATACAGTGTCAGTGTACAGTCATCAGTTATAGAATAAACCTGACGTAAATGGCTGAGCAACAGGAAGCGACAGGAAGAGGTTAAATCCAACTGAACTGCTTGGACCGAGCCCGACGACAACATCAATATCATAAACTGTGACCACTTTCTCAGCATGGATTGTCGTCAGTTTCACTGGTAATACTTTTCACTGCAGAGACAAAGTTATTAAAATTCAAATTCAAAACAACTTTATTAATCCCATGTGGGGCAATTGGTTATGAGAAAAACTGGTTAAAAGAAAATCTGCAGGCTTGACATCAAACTGTATTTCATTAATCACCAGGAGCTGCCTGCAGTTGTGGAACACTGCACAACATGTACTTGTCTTTTCCACTCATCTCCGCCACTCTTCCATGGTCTAACAATGTATTTTGCTCTTCTGGAATTTCGTCCTTATTTCCTGTGATTGTGTGTAAAATGTATATTGCTTTCATTTGTGTGTCTGTTTTGTGGACCATGGAAATGCTTTTACTTGACCCTTTTCTTGTGTAAAGCGAATTGTGACATTTGTCTGGGAAAAGAGCTATATAGATAAACTTTATTATTATTATTTTGCTTCTTCTTTTTGTGGTTGGACATGGTTTCTAGTTGGGAGACATCATCTGTGCATTTCTCTGATGATAGATGGGTGGTGTTGCGTACAAGGCTGGTGAATACGGTCTCTTTTACTTAGCCTTAACTTTTAACTTATTAGGTTTACTTATTTGATTTGATTTTAAGATGTGTCCGGTGCTGCAGTCCCATCAATTTCTTTTAAATAATTAAATCCATTATTGTTCTTAACGTCTGTTAGAAATGTGCACTCTACAGCTAGATGATGTGTCTGGATATTGTCTGTGTATTATATGTGAATCTGCCGTATTTTCATTTGATCATTTAGAAAACAGTCAGCCAATCAGAGCAGAGGCTCAGGGCCTCCTGTCTTCTGATGAAGCCAAATGTTTTTTGGTTGGAATAAAACATCACACAAAATGTAAGGAACCTTGTGTTTGGCAGATTATTTCTTTGTTGTAACAATGCTTTTTGGCAATAAATCTTATACTGTTGGAAAGCCTGTTTATTTCCCTTTCAAATGGTGCCACATTTGTAAGGAAATGTGCATATGTGGGATGAGCAGTAGAGCTGAGTATGTGGGTTGCGGCAATGAAAAATTTGCAAAATCTTTTCTGCCAGTGCGACTATGCTCTATGCTGATTGCTGGACCAGTAGATGTTTTGGTGGAGACAGTGTGATGGTGTGGGGCGATATCTCCCTCACTGGAAAAACAAGGCTTTTTTGGTTTTTAAATGTTTCATGTTCAAGTCATGTCATGTCACATCATATGTATTGTCAAGATACTTTGTCACACTTCTCTGTCCGTTGTCTTCTGTCATGTAATGTACACCATGTGTACTCTGTAATGTCCTATGTAGTGTAATGTACACTATGTGTATGTATGTAGTTGTGTGCACAGCTGTGTCAGCACCCATGCCGAAGACAAGTTTCCTGTCAAGGATAAATAAAGTTTATCTTAACCTCAAACTCTGGAGGAAGCTGATCTTCTTCTGTGGGACTTCACACTACACTGACTCGCAGCAGCAGTCACAAAGTGTCATAAACTGGTGCTACAGTACAATACTGCATGGGTCTGACCTAGCTGCTTAGAATGCTAATTTTAGTAGATCTCTCTCAAGTAGAGGAGGTGGTAGATGGTGGTTTTGGTCATGATGCCATCACACTGCCTCCTGAACTTGAGTCAGTGAGTCTATCTGTGTGATGCATCTGAAAATTAGATTGTCTAACAAAGTAAGACTATCCATAATGTAAGTGTGTGAGATCCCTACATGTGTGAAAACTGTAAAAATTCCAAGGTTTTTGTATTGATCTAAAGCCATTGGGCAGAATATAGAGTTGTGGTGACAAAACAAGCCTTTCAAGTAATTCCTGTACAAAGTGAGAATAGAGCTGGTAATGGTGATAGGGGTGAGGGGCTGGAGAGTAGACAGGCTGGCAAAGACAATGGTGGAGATGGGCTCACAGACAGAAACCCACAGAGCTGGGCAAACAGGTGAGTTGAAGAAACAGATATCCTCCAAACAGGGCAGGCAAACAAACTCCCAACATGCAAGATGAGACTGGAGCAGGTGGCAGGGTGGCATGGGTATGAACCTGGGACAGAGCTACCTAAATGTCCAGTAGACACAGAGGGTGACTGTGAGACATGAGGACACCCAATGACCTTTGTACTGCAATAGGTTATAGTGTTGATTTCATTATCAGAAACAAGTATATAGACTGAATAGAGACTAAAGTGGCACAGTGGTGTGGTTGTTAACACTGTTACCTGTTAGCAAACAGGTTCTGGGATCGATTCCCGGGTCTGGGTGGGGTTTGCATGTCCTTCCGTTGCCCTGTGCGGGTTGTCTATGGGTTCTTTGGCTTCCATTCACAGTCAAAAGACATACAGTACGGTTGGCCCTGAGATAGACTGGCAACCTGTCCAGGGTGTTCCCTGCCCTCACCCTCTGTCAGCTGATACTGGGTCCCTCTTCCTGCAACTGTGCACGGGTAAGCGGTACAGTAAATGGATGGGTCTAGGAACCAGGAAGCCGTGCCCACACTTTCACACACAAATGCAGGCACAGAGCATAAATTGGGAACAAATGTTCATGTGCACCTGAACGCAAGGAGGCGTCAGGAACAGGTGGTGCTCACTGTGGCTGAGAGCGTTAGAGGAAGAGAAAACAGCCTGATGCAACACCCAACACATGAATACCACACACCTTCCAAATGACAGTCAAACCATAGATTTAACCACTAAATCAAGACAGGGTAAAATTTTAGAGTGGAACTAGGAACAAAACAGCTGTTGCTTTAGGGATTAGAGGCAAAGCACAAAGGCTAATTCATGATTACACTCAAATTCAAAGCAATGTTAAGCCGCATACACACAACTGTTTTTTTAGACCTACAGCTTCTCTTCCTACACACAGCAGACCAGACACCAGAAAGATGTCATTTAAAGCAGCCAGACAACTGACCTATAGAAGCACTGCGCTGCTACATCAGTGAGTGGAAATTACCGAGTGAGTGCAGTGAGACTGAGGTTGTAGATACACTGAGCTGCAATGCTCATCATCATTTGCAAAGCATCAGAAAACAGCAGCTGCTGAAAACTATTTCCCTCTAATCTCAACACAGACAGCACATAGGCATGATTATGAAGCTTCAGTCGTCTCTGGCGCTAATATGTAAGTGATTGTGTTTGGCATTCACTTTGAAAATGATTATAATGTTTACAGTGCTGCTCAGACAAGTAGATCAAGGTATGATAAAGAATATAAGATGTGATGAAGGGGGCCTGAGGCGGCTTCACTCCTCAGTCTCTTGAAAAGTTTCCTGCTGCAGAGGGAGGACGAGCAGAGGCTCCTCTGTCCTGAATCCCTCCCTCTGTTTTTCCATACAGGACAGCACCACGGAAATAATTCATATTGTGCACAGCCGACATGTCTGGGATGAGAGGAGATGGGAGGAGAGCGGCGTCTGAGTGAGGGAGAGATGGATGGAGGAGTGAAGAGAGCGTGTATGGGACAGAGAGAGACTTGTCAAAACTTGGCCTCTTTACTGCCTCACTGACTGCTTTTAGCATACCGCTCCTACTCTGGGCTGTGTGTGTGTGTGTGTTTGTGGCCGAAACACAAACCACCTGCTATCTCCAAACCAATGCTCAACTCCATGGAGCAGTTTTAAGTCACCAAAATTAAATTCTTAAGCAGAAACAAGCAGATAAAGCCCCGGTTCTACTTTACAAATACAGAGAATGAGATAGTCATCAGACAGCGATCTGAAAACACACACAATGGATGCAATGAAAACTCCATATTTCCTCACTCACATACACACTGTGAACGTTCCTCCTGTGTTTTCTTGAGGCTATGCTGGCCTGACTGTCTAAAACAGCAAGACATGATCAATCCAGATGCAATCACCATAGCTTTGGCAATGTGTGTGTATCTATACTATATCTCGTGTTTATCCTGAACACTGCTAACTGCTAATAATTCTGGAAGTCCTTAAAACTTTGAACCCATGAACCTCTACAACCTTTTTTGACACCAAAGACCCACAGGAAAGCCACACAGTAAAAGGTCAAAATAGGGAGCTGAACTTTGATCCTCTGGGGCAAGAAGTAAAGCTCTGCCCTCCACCGGGTCAGCCACCAGACATTCAGTCTTGTTCTTCAGTCTCTCACACAGCTCACAGCCTCCGTCTGGGATCCACAGTAGTTTAATTTTCATTTAGTTCAACTCCAGGATATAGAATACTTTTATTAGAGGCAGGTCTCTCTGCTCACTGTGTCTTATGGTTGTTTCCTCCTCTGCTTCCTTTAGTAATATTGATATATGTAATGGAAGTTATTTATTACCTTTAATGGAGGTGATGCCCAGTGTAATGGAAGTGCTCCTCCTCTTCCCTGCAGTTCCTGAAAAGCCAGGAAAATCAGTGGTAGAAGTACTGTCAGTCAGGCAGTCAGTCAGTCAGGCAGTCAGGCAGTAGGTCAGTCAGGCAGGTGGGCAGTCAGTCAGGCAGGCAGTCAGGCAGTTAGGCAGGCAGTCGGCAGGCAGTTTGGCAGTTAGGCAGGCAGTCAGTCAGGCAGGCAGGCAGTCAGGCAGTCAGGCAGCCAGGCAGTCAGGCAGGCAGTAAGGCAGGCAGTCAGGCAGGCAGCCAGGCAGGCAGTCAGGCAGTCAGGCAGTTAGGCAGGCAGACAGTCAGGCAGTCAGTCAGTCAGGCAGGCAGGCAGGCAGTCAGTGAGTCAGGCAGGCAGGCAGTTAGGCAGTTAGGCAGGCAGGCAGTCAGTCAGGCAGTCAGGCAGTAGGGCTGACCCTGCTGTAGTAGTCCATGATTTTCTTGTATAGTATTGGTTGTTTGTGCATAAGCGGCCCCCAGTTACAGGTACAAATGTCTGATAGCAGGAAATGACACATCTGTCTTACTGTGCCACATCTGATGCAGAGGGTGCTGGAACTGAACCTAATACGGTTCTGAAGAATGTTGAAAAGCACCAGAAAAAGAACTTTATTGAACTTGTTACTATGATCCAGCACTACTAATAAACAAGTTAGTAAGTTTTTGTTATAATCCTGTACTGTAACATTTCACTCCAATTTAAAATACAAGATACAGACAGAAATGTCAAAAATGTTACAGTCACCCATGGTCTGTTATACTGCAGCTACATACAGGAAGAGGAAGTATCAGGTCTTTATGGAGGAGATGGATATCCACAGAGGGGGAAGAGTCTTTTCCACACTGTCATCACCTGTCCTTTACTTAATGGATCGCTCCCTTAGTGTCCACAAATGGACCAGGAGGTCACTGCTCGTAATCCATAAACACACACACACACACACACACACACACACACACACACACACAGTAATCACTAGAGGGGAGCTCCTATAAGGCCATGATACTATACATTACATTAAAAAGGAAAAGGTTCATGTTACTGTCAAAAAAAAAAGTTACTTGGCTTTGATTACAGCCTAGACAGTGTGTATGTGTGTGTGTGTGTGTGAGAGAGAGAGAGAAAGAGAGAGGGGAGAATGAGAGAATACCTGAGTCTAACCTTGTTTATGGTGTGGTATTTCATTATAGCTGGATTTCATCTCCAACTTAGGTTCTATGAGGCGGCACAAATATGTGTCTGCAAGTTTTTTTCATCCTGACAACATTTGTCAAGGAGCAGGCCAGGGTGTCAGACAGGTGATAGAGAGGGAGGTCACCAGGGAGACGATAATGGAGGGAGAGAGAGAATAATAAAAAATAACTCTCCGTTGTTCCCTCCTTTCTTCTCTTCCTGGCCCTGCAGTCTGGGATGCTAATTTAGTAATTGATCCTGAGAGGCTGTGCTGAGGTTTCTGTGTGAGTGTGTCTGGGGTTACAGCCCTTCTTATTCTGAATCAGGGATGTGGAAGAGGAGGGAGGGTCAGCCCCTGGAGGTTTACACAGAGAAAAAAAAAGGAAAACAGAAACTTCTGAGCAGGAGAGACGGAGGAAAAACAGTGTACAGCAGAGAAGGAAGTGAGGGTAAATTTCCTGTTTTCTTTCATTTTCTTTGGAGTGTTGATCGATTAGAAGATGTATGTGTGGTCTATCTGTCAGTCAATAGATCCCCCAGCTCTACAACCTGCACCTTCAGATTCAGTGACTACATCAATCACCATTGACTAGACTGTCAGCATCAGTGGGCTGCACAGTGGTTAGTGTTATTCCCTCCAGCAGTTTTACCATGGAGTGTGTTCTTGTTTGTTGAAAATCAATCAAAACACCTCAAAGATTCATGCTTTTGATGTGGAGGTACATTACCTGCAGTAGGTTCTAATCAGTGGACTAACAGAGCTATTTTTGCTGCTGTCAGGGAGCTAGGCTGTTTTCTTATTTCCTTTTGTTTATCTCTTGTCTGCAGTCATGTGTGTGCCTGGAGCCGGGGCGGGGTTGGTGGTCTTGCAGCCTGCTTACTACTCACCTGGTATTAATCTGCAATCAAGCCATCACCTCACCTTCTGCGAGCCTGGCTCAGATGATGTTCTTCAACAGTGTCCACAACCATTGGCTCCCTTTCTGGTAGAGAGTGTTGGTTTATACCAGGCATGTCTCCTCAACGTGTGGCTGCTGGTCAAGAGCACAGAGTTTGACCAATCAACTGTCTGAAGACTGACATCAGTTGATTAAATGAGTCCTGGTGTGCTGCTGTAGCAGACAGAACACTTTGGTTGGTTTATACCTTCTGCCTGCCTCAGGTTGCTCTCTGGTCTGGTACTCGCCTTGCCTCACTCAGCCTCCTCATCTGGTCCTGGTCTGGAAACTCTTCTGCAATTTACTCATCTACCCGTCTAGAACCGAAGGAACCTGCAACCCAGCTTGCTCGCTCTCCGTCACTGGAACTCCTGCTCACAGCTTTGGACCTTTTTTATGCATCATGTTCTTTGTTCTGCACAGCAGGTCATTAAGCTCTTATGTATATCCACACATACCAGCTGTGTTCACTCAACTGCTCAGATATATTGCAGGTAAAGTAGCGACTGTACTGTATAATACCTGACACAACCCCATGCCATAAAACCTGAACTTGATTGGAATTGATTCATGCATTGCCCCTTGAGATGAGCAGCCATCACGTTTTCGAGGGGGTCCAACTTCATGATAGCTTTGACAATTCTGTTTCTCTTGTCACTGTTTCATTTGTATGAAGCTCTAACATGAACACCAATAAAAATCAGAGGAAGACCGAGATCCATCAATAAGGAGGATATGTAAAAGCAGATATACAGGAGGATCTGGCTTGCCTGTACCTGTTCTAGGAGGATGCAATATACCTATCCTTTGTGGCCTCCTGTATCCCAAGATTCTTTGCATGCCATTATTATTAGCCACATAGCATGCTAGCTATTGGAATGTAGAGATGTCACTATACTGTAGGCAGCCCCGCTCTGGGCAGGCTTGGAAGCATGGTTGCCCACTGAGCAGGACTCTGCTGGCTGTATAGCCCAATAGGAGGAGCCGAAGAGCCATTGAAAGTGTAAAAAAGCTGCCAATTTTAAATGTTTAATGCCAGGATGTTGATTGTGTTCGGACGCATTCAGGAAATGCTCTGAAGGCTAGACCGTCCCATTTACCAACGGTTAATGTGGCCGTCAGTGGTGCCTCCACAGCCGTTGCTGCCACAGACCGCGTAGTCTGGGTCCTCTGGTCCTCCAGCCCCTGAATTGGGACACAGCTAATACTTACAGTGAAGCTATTGGAGCTTGACTGAAAGAAAGAAAGAAAGAAAGAAAGAAAAAGAAAGAAAGAAAAAAAAGAAAGAAAGAGAGCTACAGGCTCAAAAAAAGACATATGAGAGGCAGAACACTGTATTCCATGTCAGCCGTTTCAGAGGACATTTGATGTCTCAATCTCAGCCAATCATGTGACAGCTGATCCACGCTGTATTTTTTCATGCAGTGTTTCCTGCTGTTGCAGAAACATGATGATCTGAGGGCAGCTGAGGATAACAGCTTCAAGCGTTTATTCCATACAAACATGATTCATTTGTATTTCACCTTTAATTTAATCTAATACAGAACAGAGTGGAGACACAGAAGAGATCTTTAAATATCTAATGATTCAGACGAAGACTGCACCATCTACATAATAATTGACACAACCGTGAGTGAGGATGCCTGTTCCTAATCAAATCTCTGCTGCACTTATTTTTATTAGATATCAGTCACTGGTTTAGAAACTGTCCTGTTTCAATTAGAAAATATAATCAGATAATTTACATCCAGATGCACAGGATCAGATTTTTTAAATTAAAACCTCCATTTGGATTGTATTGTTTCAATTTTTATTTATTAGTTCAAAGCAGCTCTGAGGCTGAGATCAAAACCAGAGACAGATGCAAAACCTGGCAAAAACAGAAGTTACACAGAAATAGAGCTCTGCAGAGTTTCTGCAAATCCAGTGTGTGTATAGATGTTTTTTACATAAAGTAATATAATATAATATATATATAAAGTATGTGACATAGTATAACAGGGATGTCAAGGAGAAATATGTTTTTTCTATCACAGTTTTTGTCATCTTATCTTATGTTCCACTTTTGCAGATGATACCGTCTTCTTAAATGCAGAGCAGAAGAATAAGTATCACCCTATAGAAGGATCACAAAAAGTCACATGACAAACAAAGAACTGAACCTTTTCAAAAAAGTGTACACAAGTCATCAATGTGAATATTATCTGAATCCTCATCTGTGTCTGACAATGATGACAGTGACTTGGCTCTCTCAAGGTTTGTTTGCACAAACCGTCGAGTGATGATGAGCATTTTTCCCAAGTAATACATACATACATACATACATACATACATGTGGGAAAGAAGATTTGCATGTATAAATATCTTGGCTGCATCCATAGAAAGACTGTTTTTAATTTGTCCAAAATATGCCATTTTGGATTTGTTTCTTTGGCTATTTAAAGGAGCAGTGTGTAGAATTGACTGTCATCATGTTTGGTTTGACTTTTCTAGGCTGGTGTAGTATATAAAATGCATTTTAAAACTAAAATACCTTAATTTCAGATGATTGTACAGTATTTCTGACAATAGTTCCCACCTATGGTTCAACAGTGGTAATTTAATTTCAGTAATTACCTCATTCTTTGCACCAATGATTGGAATGTCATTATTTGGGGCGGAATTCCCTTCAGAGCAGTTGTTAGCTTTTTAGCTTCTAGCTCATTGGTATACATCTGCAATTCATTAGAGCTCCATATTTTCCTCTTGTCCTGCATTTTATTTGAAGCGTTAACCCTGTCCATAAGTAGATACATTTGTGGTTTAAAGAACTCTCTCCTCTCTCAGGCCTCCCTCTGGAGTTTCAGTAACAACAGGTCAGCATCAGCTGACCTGTACTACTCCTCCAATAAAAATATAATAGATGTAAATATGTTGTTTGACTATAAATAAAGTCGAATCCTGCAAGGTTGGGTGGTTGGTCCTTTTGGGAGAGGCTTGGGGAGTGGCTTGCTTTGTTGTGACATCACAAAGTTACAGAAGTCCTGATGGCTGGTTCTGTGGATTGAGGCTTTGATACTTTCAAAGTGTTAATATAGAACCCATATCTTTTGTATGATCACACTATACATGGACATATATATCATATATTACATATGCGTGAGACCTTTACATTAACACTGATAATAGAATGTGCATCATTGACCTTAACACATTACATCCTGTTAGATGAATATGACGACACGTCAGTGTTTTACAAATTGAAAAATTAAAGGCCAACAATGTGCAAATTATAATGTATTGATTAAGTGTTTCAAATTCTTGTAAATACAAATCTAGAACTACAGCAGCTCCTCCTCCTCTACGAGGCCTGGAATTGGTTTGCTGTCTTGAAGTGTGAAGCAGCTGTGTTGATGGGATGATTGGCTGTAAAGTTGAAGTGGATGTGATGTGACCCACCTGTGTTAACATAAGCAATAACTTTCCTAGTGTGCCTGCAAAAACCCACAACGTGATACTGCAGATAGAGTTACTAGCATGCCTACAGGCCCTGGAGAGGTCAAAGGTCAGGGCCACTGTCACAGTTAGCATTGGCATAGCATTACCAAAGGTATATGTTCACCTGCAGGGGAAAGAACTTTTGCTCCCTCTCAATTGCTGGCAGTGTTAACCTGCTGAGCACCTTCACATACAGACCTGACTGTCAGCAACACTCTCCCTTGACTGTCCTTAATGATTCATTCTGTGTGTGTGTGTGAGAGAGAGAGAGAGAGAGAGAGAGAGAGAGAGAAACCACATGTGATAGTAATTGAAAAGCAGAGGAGCTGTCATCCTGATTTAATACAGATTAATGTTAAATTCTGCTTCTAAGTTTGTTCCATACAGAAATGGATTCCTGATACTGTCCAACATGTGTGTGTGTGTGTGTATGTACACATGTGTGTGTGTGTGTGTGTGTGTGTGTGTGTGTACTTCATGCAGTGAGAGAGACAAAGGAAAGTGAGAAACTTGAATCTTGACACAGAGAAAGAGATCATGGAGGTCAGAGCTAAAAAAATGTTTTAGTTTCATATAGACCAAGCAACCAAGGCCACACACACACACACACACACTCTCTCACACACGCACTTGATGTCATGGTAATTTCCCGGTGTGTGTCTGCATGTGTGTGTAATGCCTAGGAGTTGGATAACAATTTTCTGCTCTGACCAGGTCTACTGTTGTAATAAATAATGTACATTTATTCTGAAAGTATGCAGTGATATTATCAACCAATTTCTCAACTTGTTTTAGTGTTTTTCTGGTAATGTGTTGCCATCAGTCATTTTTGGAAAGCATGTGTTTGTTTAAATGCTGAAGGTTTTACTTTGGACTAAGGCACTTCAAGCATTCATTCATTTCCTTGTATGGTTGCATAATTTGAATGTGATTTTGAAACAGGATTTAAGATAACAGCAGAAATGCAGACACATGCTGGAAAAAGCACGAGATGCCTCTGTGTGTGTGTGTGTGTGTGTGCGCATATGTAACGTCTGTTTTTCATCATTTCAGCCCAAGTTGTTGGTCCAGGCAGATCTTAAATGCAGAGCTGAGGGTAAAATGTCAGCAGAAAGTAGCAGCCAGTCAAATTGTCAGCAATCAAGTGTCATTTAGAGGAGCTCAGACTGTCCTGAAGTTAACTGCAGGACATTTTACTTCTCTGATTCTGATTCTCCTCTTCTTTTACCTGTAAATGTCTGAATGCTCTTATTGGCTCTCTTCAGACTTGGTATTAAAGGAGAAATGCCGTTTTTTACAACCTGGACTTTATTTCTGGCCCGATCACTCTCACTATATGGATATCTCTCAAATGGATCTAAATGTTGGGGACTCCTAATGATACCAAAGTTATATGGGTGAGTAAGCGACCGTATTTTATGCCAGAAATAAGGTCCAGGTTGTAAAAAACAGCACTTCTCCTTTAACATCTGTCCCATGTGAACATGGAAACTCCATCCAGAGGGGCTCCAGGCCAGGGAGTCAAACCTAGAACCTTCTCGCTGAGAGGCAACAGTGCTAAATGAAGAAAACATTTTATTTCATTGTAAGAGCTGTAAGCAGCACATTGATTTAACCCCTTCCCTGTCCGTGTCTCTCACTCTCACATTGACAATGGAAATGTCTGTTGATTGGCCAAAAACAACATACACCTGCTCATTTGCAAATGAAGTGGAGACACATTTTGTAGAAAAAGGTGGACACAGCATCTGTTCCACCATCCACAGATTTCTGAAGGCAATTCTGAAAGCTCCGAGTGAGCTGCTCCACTGTCGCCATCTTGGCAGTATCTGACTCACCTATTACTCCCAGCTAATTCAAATATGGTCAAAAAGGTGGGGTGGAGTTGGAGGTGTGGTTTCAATTCCAAATGCTCCTTTTTGTGTTTTGGAAATACTTCTGACATGTGTAACAGTCTGGTTAGGTCTTATCAGCCTCCACTACCAACCATGGAAGAGACATAAATAAACAGTCGCTTCTGATGAAATAAAAGTGTTCTGACTGTGTTGTCCTCTTGTTCAATTAAATCCTGCATTTGAACACTGCAGCTGTGTTTGGTGCAACCCAAGACTTTTTTTTAAGAAATGGGAATTCAGTACTTTCAGATACACATGCCACAAAATTATCATCTTAGATTAACATAAAGTAGAGGCATGTGGAAACAGTGGTCAGGAACTGGGGGGCTGGACCCAGATGGAGACAGACAAAAACAGGTGAGGTGGAACAAAGGGATTTATTTAACTCAGGTGAACAAAAGGTCTTCAAGTCAAGTTGTACTCAGCCCGCTGCACCATTTCAGGATACAGTCATAACTGCAGGCTCAGTAAACAGTAATGTCAGACGAGTCACAAACACCGAAAAGTATGCAACTCAAATATAATCCCTCACAGTATTCCAAACACAGAAGACACTCCAACAATATCCAACATATTTGCCTTTGGATGCACATATTTCCCACGTGTTTTTTTTTTTTTTTTACACGCTTTAGGTGAAAATTGTATTTTGAAAATTTTGAAATTTTAAGAGGAAGGACAGGAAGGTACAGGAAGACGGGGTAGGACACAGACTTCAAAATAAAACAGGAAGTGAGGACAGACCACGACAACAGATAGCTACAGGTATATATATATATATATATATATATGTATATACACACACACACACGTATGTGTATATACATAATGTAGCATGCATGGTCATATTTCCATCAAGCCCTCTACTTCAGAACTACATTTTCCCAATCCAGCCTATTGTAGGCTGATTAAAACATGACTAAGTAAATAGAATAAAACAACCGCACTGGTTCTATGACCCAGTAAATGCTAGAAGTATAATTTACATTGCAGCTTTTTTCCAAAGCATACTTGTAGCCTGTAAACTCGTTTTCATATGGCGTCACACTAATTCCCTACAATAAACACTGCTTTCTTTCGTCAAAGTCAAATTAGTGCCTGATAGGTCAGGGCTGTTCTGGAAACTCTTGGGTGTTCTGACAGTTTGATTTTCTGATGTCACAGCTCATGAATGTAGAGCTTCTCATTATCCTGCAGTAAAGTCCTGAGAGCTCAAATGACTGCAGTTTACCTCCACATGTTGAATAGTGGAAAATGCATCTAGTGTATCAGGATTGTCAAAGTGAAATGAGAATTTTAACCTTCACATGACCCGAGTTGGAGCTTTTTCATTTCTGGTATTAACAGCAAATCAGAAAAACCTTCCAGTTGTGTAATCATAGATTATGACATCTAAACTAATTTTAGTGTAAGAAAAATTGTTCCAGGAGGCAGACACATTATGAGGCAGACTGACCGTGGTGACCCCTTATTATCGGTTCTGTCTCAGCAGCTGGTCTGAGATTACTGGCTACTGTAGCTGGGTGGGATGGCAGCCAAGCCATTCATCTAAAGTGAGAAACAGTGCAGTAATTTGTTTATTAACAGTAAGTCAAGTCTAACAAGATGACAGATTACTCCAAGCCGCCAGTCCCTCGTCTTTATTCAGCAGCCACAACAAAGTCAGATGAAGAATCTCAACCCAGACAAACAAAAGACACAGAGACTGGATTGTACTGACATATATAATTTTTTAAGTATATTTTGGGGGGCTTTTTGTGCCTTAATTGATAGGATAGTTGAGAGATACAGGAAATGGGGAGGCAGAGAGAGGGGGAATGACATGCAGCAAAGGGCCACCACTGTTCTGGTTAATGGAAAGATGCAGTTATGGAAAGGATAAAGAAAGGAAGGAAACACCACTCAAATGACAACTGAGAGTATAATTTTATAAAGACGGGGTAAAAGGACATTTATTAGTTGTAAATGAATTGTGTGATGCAATCACATCAATGACTAGTTTTACATCTCCTCTTTCAGGCTTCCCTCTGAAGCTCTAGTAACAACAGGTTGATGAGCCAGTCAGTAGTGACAAAGCTCCGAGCCTCTCTTCTGATTGGCTGTTTTAAGTTTAAATGGTCAGAGAAACCAAAAGGTACAAGACTGGATTGTGAGTCTAGGTGGGAGGGACTTGGTGACTGCTTAGCTGTGACATCACAAAGTGACAGAAGTCTTGACGGCTGGTTTTAAGGATCAGTTTCTGAACACAGGCTGTGTGTGTGTTTCTCTGTGGACTTAGGCTTTGATACTTCCACAGTGTTAATAAAGAACCTTGTTCTTATTTTGGTCAAACAACATTCATGATTCATGGTATAACAACATATCTACCTTTGTGCTGCATTTACTATATTCGACTAACACTTCCTGAGAAACTTTGAGAAGACTTATGCTGCCGCAGCCATGTTGGCTTTTGGCAGCAGCTCCAGACAATAATCTGCATGTTAGCAGGAGAAAATGATTCAACTCCTGCTGGACAGTTCTTAGTAATGATAAAAAAAAAGTAAATCAGTTCCTCTATAATTGTTGTGTTGAACATTTTGTGCCAACTGCGGCCAGGTACAGTTTCAAAAACAACGGCTTTGAAGGAGGAGGTGCTGCTCATAAAAAGGCCCTTAACACAAACCTCATGATCTACAGCTATTATTTCTTTCTTTTCACTCATTGGCAGGGTTTAACTTTTATAATCTCTCCCCAAATCACCTTCAACTTTCCCAAGTAGCTGCTGTCAAGCATTTTTCCTTCCTTTGTTTTTTTTTTTAAACTTACTTTCCTCATCAACTTCTTTGCCAGAACAGAACCACTTCTCTCTCTCCTTCTCCTCTTTCTCACACGCTCTCTGCCAACTGTAATGAAACATAATGAAATGCTGAATGTAGGTGGTGGGCCCCACATGCATTTATCCTCTATCAGTCACACTTTATTACCGCAGGCAGAGCTTTATTGTGTGTCAAAAGCCAAACCATTTTAATATACCACACAAAATCCCTGAAACAGTCTGTTTTAATGTCTGATTACTCCTGGACAGAGTTGAACTATTTGCCTCTGGTGGAGCAAAATCTTAAGTATCTCAGCTATGTAGACCATACAAGAATATACATAGACTCCTTGCAGGTATAAATGTACTTAATGTATGTTCACACCAAATGTGTGGAGAGTAAAAATGTTCACTCTTGCCTCACACCTTGACAGTGTTGATGTGCATGGGAGCTCTGGCAGTGATGAATCAGAACTAGACAGCTGGTGGTAAGACATTCTTTTAGTAGAGTTGGTTCATTATTTCTCTAGTTATTTGCGTTGGTAAACATGCTCTGTATGCTGGCTCTGTGGTGTCTCCCTGGTGGAACCGAGTTGCTTGTAACTGTTGTACACTTTGGTATGATCAAGTTTTTGCCACACTATGGTTTTTAATTTGTGTCAGTTTTTATTTGCGCTATTGTTTTTAGTTGGATTTTTAGCGCTTACTGTCCAGGCAAGTGCAATTTTATGTAGCTTTTATTTTACTTATTAGCCTATTTATGACTCAACATAGTAATTTAACCTGTTGCACTATGATGGCCATGTCACTTTTGTATTGTGTACTGCATGTCTGTATTTTATGCCGCAGCTATGTTGCACTATGTGCCCAAGATAAATTTCCCTTCTGGGACAACAAAGTTTACAATGACCTTGATCTTTAATTTCTTGAATATTGTGACTGAAAAAATCAAAGGAAAACTAAAAGCTCACGTAACAAAAAGCCAGAGGTAAAATAAACTGAACTGCACCGGTGCTGCGGCTGGAAGTCATTCTTGTGTTTCTGCCTCATCAACAGGACAGACAGACCATTCAGATCTGAGGGCGAGATAGCATTCAGCTGTAACACACCGTGCAGCAGCATGTTGTCCTCGACAGACATGTGGTTTCAGATGTAGGCCTACAGTATGATTATAATAATGATTTTCATAGCACATTTAAAAACAGGAGGTAATATATAAAAAAACAGCAAACAGCAAAATAACAACAGGAAGCCACAGTACACACATACACACACACACACACACACACACTACGCTTCATCATTCTATATATATTCTCCGGAAGTGACTATCAGCAGTGACTTCCCCTGATTAAATGAGACACAGAAAAGTGGAATGATGATGCAATTTAATGCACAATGTCATCTCGCTTCATCACTGATATGGACCGGTGTTGCATCTGCTTTTCTGTGTGCACACGTGTGTGTGTGTGTGCGTGTGTGTGTGTGTGTGCACAAGTGTCGGTGTTTGTGTTGATCCCTCTATTTGCTCACAATAACTGACATTCACAAATGTATCAATTAATGAAATCTTCCATTAATCTGCCCATAAAGTCTCCACAGGGTTCACCGGATGTTAAGGCTCAAGGTCAGACCCATCTTGCTGTTGTATCCTCGTAACAACCAGAGACTGGAATGTCTCATTACAATAAAGAAACAGGAATTTGGCATGTTGTGCTGGCACTGGTGCATGGAATGGTTTACAAGTGATAGGTGGCTGAGTTTGTGGTGATATTCTAGCCAGACTTCTTTTTTTAAAACCAAAGTTTATCCAACATTCTGCAGGTGTGACAAGGTAGTGTTGCAGAATCAGATCTTTTTCTCCAAAGTACACAATTGCAATCAGAAAATAACAAGACAAAACTCCAAACATAATCAACGACCTCACATTTTTTACACTTCCAATGGCTCCTCAGCTCCTCACCTCAGACTGTGCGCCCAACAGACCCCTGCTCAGCAGGCGACCACGCCTGCAAGCCGGCCACAGAGCGGGGCTACCATGGCTACAGCGCGGAGCCGCCTCATTGTTCGAAAGCCAGCATGCTAGGTGGCTAATAATAACGATGCACAAAGAATCTTGGGATACGGAAGGGTGAAGGATGAAGGATAGGTGCGGTGTGTCCTCCTAGAACTGGCAAAGGAAGGCTGCATTTGTTGGCTGCATTTGGAGGAGCCTTCAAATTGCTGTGATGAAATCAAATGCTGCCTCCTAAGGCTGCAGCCGCTGAATTGGGACACAGCTATTAAGGGATATATCGTCAATCAGTGTTGTATAGGAATGAAGTAATAATACTTCACTACTGTACTTAAGTACGTTTTGGGAGACTTTCTACTTTACTTAATCTTAGTTTTTTTTATTCAGTTTACTTTCACTTTACTTCACTACAAATTCCCGACCTTAATTGCATACTTTTACTGCAGTGATGGAAGACGACGAGCAAGAAGAGATGGCTAGCAGCAACGTCGGCTACAGATGATGGAGAAGTTGAAAATGAACACCCTTGGCCTTATCTAAGCACAATTTCTCTTAGGCTGGTGAGAAAGATTCGTCTTATCGGATGAAATGACTCTTATGTCTGCCGAAAAATATCGAACTTCTATCTTATAAAAACTCCCATTTACATTACAATGCTGATAAACTTTGTAATATATAAAAAAAAATAAGCCTGTTTTTGGTTATTAACATATACTTGTACTTTTATTTTCAATACTTGAGTACATTTAGTTGCAGATTACTTGTCATACTTAAGTACAATAAATACTAGATACTTTAAGAGACTTGAGTAGCATTTCAATTGGTGACTTGAACTTCTACCAAAGTAATTTTTTATTGGGTATCTGTACTTTTACTTCAGTGTGATTTTCCGGTACTTTATACAACACTGTACTCAATATAGTACTTCCTGGAATTATAACCAATCATGCCATGACATTTTAGTCCCGTGAGATAGGTTGCATTCTTTGGAGGAGATGAGTGGCTGCCAACATCTGTAAAATTTGTCTGTTGAACCATGGATGGTGAATATGATCCTCTCAAGTTTTAAAAATGATAACAGGTCTCACAGCCAGGATGTGTCTGAAGTGGGCGAACGACTCTTCCATAGGAGGAGAATCCGATGATGGGTGATTAATGAGGAAAAGAAGAGGACATTAACTTGTTTAGGGGTCATTTTAGCTTCTTCCTCAGAGATACTGAAAATAGCAATCTGAGGTGATGGGAGGAATGCCAGCTCTAGTACGTCTGACATAAAATCAGTGAAGGACCTCCAGTCCTCTACCAAGTTTGGGCATTACCAAAACATGAGCCAGGTCTGCTGTTGCCGAGACTACCTATCACAAATGTCAGATCTAGCCAGACTGTTACATAAGGGATAGTACCCGATGAGGTGTCCATTATCAGGAATTAATGGACGATGTGGGGACGTGAATCGTCCAACATGAAGCAGAGGACGGTTGTCTCCACAAAGTCCATTAATTCAACTGGACACCTCAAAGGGCATTATCCCCCTTATACCATGGTCACTTACCAATCAATTTCTTTTTACAGTTAAAATCACCTTCACAAGCCACAGCTGGCAGACTATTTAATATCTATTGTCCCCAGGCGAGAAACAGGAAGCCAGAGGTGAGATAATGGCTTAGCTTTACGTGATACAAGTATTGTAAAAGTATTATAAGGCCAGTGCGCTTCTTACTGCTTGTGTGTTACCGACTCCAGTGGTCATGATGCGCTGAAGAAAATTTTTTGTGCTCGGAGTCTCTGTTGCCATGGTTACCAACTAGCGTTTGAGCCAACGCAATAATATTTAGAAATGTCATCAGGCAATTTGACCAGACACCTCTGGACACCCTGCAGCCAATCAGAATTGAGTATTCAACCGGACCAACAATCAGTATTAACTATGCTATGCCCCTAGCAGGTTTAAAATGCTACACTTGGAAGGAGCCTACTGAGGCGATTCAGGCAGATGTTCCCATCAGGAGGGTTTCCAGGGAATATCAGTATGACAGGTGGAGTAGAGCTACACAGACCTAGGACATGAAAACAGAAAGGCGTGGGCCCAGAGTCTCTGCTGCTCCACCATGCTGCACCTAAGAAAAGACACCTTCAATTCTAAATTAAAACCTACATTCCTTTACTCATTCAGTGGCTGAACTCACAATCTCAAGGCCTCATTTACTTCCAAAGCTGCAGGAAAACTCAGAGTTAGCCAATTTAGGTGGTCTAACCTAATTGACCAGCTAAATTGGTTAACTATGTACTATGTAGAATGTCAAAATATTTGCTGTTGTTATTTTAAGTCATACCACATGATATCCAAATATGGCAACTACATAGCAGCCATCCCTGCTTGTTTCTTCCACACTTCTAGACTTGCATATAATGCATCTTCCAGTCTTTGAGTGGATTTCAACATAAAAGTCCAAAAGTTGTAATTTTTGGATGATGTCACTTTGTTTTCTTTTTTTTCAACAGGACTACAAAACTCATTGGAAATCATGTCAAATTTGATCCAGTCGCCACAGAATGGAAGTTATCATTGAGATATGACAGCTCTGGTTGTAAGAGAGTTTAAAGATGGCAACCATGAACCAAAATGTTTCCGGTTCAAGTTTGGGTAGGAAGCCTCATTGCATGATTTTTATAATATTAATGAAGTTGAAAGAAAAATGAAATCTCCAAATTTCCTTTTTTCCTGTCTTTTAGTATTGATCCACAAGATACATTTGTGGTTTAGGAACCAAAAATCATCTCAGGGTAGTTTTACACCTCCTCCCTCAGGCTTCTTTTTTGAGCTCTAATAACAACAGGCCAGTGAGCCAATCAGAAGAGAGGATGCTATGAGTCCCTGTGGGTTTGTGATATGGTTGATGGCAATGACTGTTTCGCTGTGACATCACAAAGTAACAGAAGTCCTGACGGCTGGGTTGAAGGCTCACTTTCTGAACACAGACTGTATGTATTCCTCTGTGGACTGAGACTTTGATACCGATCTCTGATATTTGCTCTATGAACATCTACCTTTACATTACATGGACCATTGATATATAAATTTGTGTTTATTATGGGCTTTATTTTAATTTCACAAATTGTCGCTGGTAGGAGTGGAAAGAAGCGTCTTTATTCTGATAAATGAGAATAAACAAAAACAGGATTTATATATTAATGTGTGATAAATAAAGGTTCAGTAAACATGGTGGAACATGTTTGCAGTATATCATTAGTGCATAGTTCAGCCAATTATGAAATACTGACGTCCTTTCAACCTTGACATTATTCTCTTGAATGCTCAGATTAAATGAAACCAGTATAGACAGTTGTGGAGGTTTTATGCAATACAGCCATGTGTTGCTTACGCACTGCTCACGCCCAGGTCAGACTGTGTGAGAAGCAGGGCGGTGCTGGAAAAAGCGCACTGAGTAAATAACACTTGAAAAGATATCTGACGATGTGACACAAAAACCCTGATGACTGGGATGTCAGCGCTGAAAACCAAGGTACAGCCGGTTTTTCACACTAGCAATGAAGAAAAAAAAAAGAAAGAAGAAGAAAAGAAATGACTGGGAGTTCCTCGTGCCTTTAAGGGCAAAGAAAATAAACGGTGTGGAGGTTCCTGCAAGAAGCACAGCAGAGGATCCCCAGTCAAAACACTGCAGAGAACACAAAGTGCCACATAATGAGCCGCAGAGAAAACAGTCAGGGCTGATGAAAGCAAAGTGAATATGCTTGTTGACTTAGTCACCTGCCAGATTATGTGTCAGAGAAATTCCTCACACACATACACACACACACACCTTGGCATCTGCAAGCACGCTTATAATCTTTCTCCTTCAATACAAATTCCAGATCATTAGTGATAGGCTACACAATTAAAACTACTACTACTGTTGCTGTGGCGACCGAACAGCAAATGGCTGAAACATGAAAATGATGCTGGTTAATATGTCAGGCAACAGTTTTGATTTTTTTTTTCTTACCACAGCTCATAGAGGCATTAAAAATAACAGCTCTTTGTTAGCACTCCCAGCTGAATAGAGTGTGTGTGATGGTGTTTGCGGCTCCACTCACATTTAACAAGTCTGCATCCGAAGAACAGGATGTGCACTTTTGCAATTTGTATAATTTGTTGGTTAATTTTAGTGATGTGCCAGGACTTGCCAAGCATGTGCAGGCATTCACATCCACACACATACGCACTTACACATACACAAACATTAATAAATACACATGAACAGAATACCACAAATCAAATGACAATAATGCAAGACCTACTGTAATTAGATTCCCCATTCTGAGAGAGGAACATGTTAGCACACATTAGCGTCTGGGTTGTGTTTGTCTTGGCATTGGTTGATCTCACAGAAGGAGCTGCTTAGAGAAACACTATTAACCTCTGTGGTGTGTCACTGTTGTTCATGTGTGAGCCATCAGCCATTAGCCCAACCATCTCCCAGTGTTTACTGTCATGTCAGTCCTATCTGATGTTGGCTGTGTTTCTGTGCTCTGAGATCATACTTTTAGCTGCTTTAGAGGTTTCACCCCTCAAAACCTTTCATTACCAAGACAAGAAGTTATAAACATGTGTTTTAAATGTAGGTAGATCAACTAATCAGTAATCTGGTGCTTAATTCACTGGTGTGAATCAGATTAGAAGAGCTCAGTGTGTCATGGCCTCAGACTGGCCAAAACTACAGGACTGCTTCTGTTTTCTATGGTAATCTTATAACACAAATGAAAAACAAGCTGTCTTTTTAACACTGTGAAGACTGGAGCACTGTGCCCAAGACAAAGCCCCCCCCCCCCCGAGGGACAATAATGTTCACTTCACTATATTTTCCGTACACTGTTCAGTTTGTGTGTTCAAAGGAAATGTTTGTCCTTAGATCAGATACGTTTATTATATTCTGATGGTTATACGTTTATTATATTCTGATGGTTATAGGCACCACACAATAGCTTATTTAAAAAAAAAAAGAAAAAAAAGTTCATATTATTTATCTGTCTATGTTGATAAATCAGCTTTTTTGATACTTTATACATGTCAGTGGCTGATGTCAGCTCACGGTTTGGATGCATAACTCACCAACAGATTCCTGAAGTCATACCAGTAATGGGAGGAACTCTGCATTTCTCCCAGCATGTTGTACTCTGGTTGGCAGAGAGCACCATGCTGTCACGCTGGAATAAATCTCTTTGAGGCATTTCACTTTGATCAATCCAAAGTCTTGTAAGAAACTCCATCTTGAAGTGTTGTTGACTTTTGTTTTGAGTTCAAGGAGGAGCCATCCTACGATTAGAGAGACGTTCATGGCCATGCATTACTGCTAATTCATGGTTATTTACGTGCATGCATTCATTTTGAATTCATTTATTCATGTTGAATAATTCTGACACTGACATATCAATGAGTTACATAAAAAAAAATTACATAATTACACACTGCTCTGATAACAGGTGGTCTGTCAGCGTAGCACAGAGACCATAAAATGAGCCTGTGCATTAATTCATCAACTCAAAGCAGACAAATGCATCGCTGACGTCTCTACAAGGCAACAATAACACAATAATACAATCCGGGCGTTGGCTTAAACCCAGTGACTCCTCCTGCACCCTGACAGGGAGCTTCCTGCTCCCTGTGACCCTTCAGGTGAAAACACTGCACAGCCGTGAGAACAAGAAGCGGGAAGTCAAGTTGACAATGAAAGCCTGTTCACTCCTCTTCTGTTTTTTCCTTGAGGTTGATGTTCAGAGTAGAGGTCTCTCTCTCTCTCTCTCTCTCTCTCTCTCTCTCTCTCTCTCTCTCTCTGTATCACTTTACTCTGTTATCTGGAAACCTTCTGAATCGTTGCCAGTTCTTCATTTGACTGAGGCTGTATTAACATGTCAGTGGTTTGTTGTTGACATATTTTGGTTGTGGTGAACTAATGACTGGATTTCACTGCAATCCACCTGCTACAAGTTCTCTCCTCTCCTGAGTTATCATCTGTCACCTGTTCTGTTTTTACAAAACTTGCTTTATCTTGTTTTATTTTATTTATTTATTTTACAAAATTCTATGGTACACATCATTATTAGATTTTATACAAATTTTAGCATCACATGCTAAAATCTGCATGTGCATAACATGCACTCCATGCTATGCATATGCACATGTATATTCGTATGCATGCAGCATCACCATTATATTGTATTTCAGGACTTAGTAACACCCGCACCACCAGACTGATGAACAGTTTCTTTCCCTGGGAAATATACACACTTACCACACCTGCAATATGACCTCAACTACCTTTGACCACCCTCTAAGCTATTATTTATGTTGTGTGTTTTATATTATTGAATGTTGATGCACTGTGTGTTTAATATGATGACAATAAAGCTTCTAATTCACCAAACCTGACCAGTCAACACCATAGACACCATAACCACAGTGCTGACTTTGTCTGGTACAACCTCCTGGAGCGTGGAGAAGGAGGACTGTCCTGGCTATCAGACAGCATCACCATGATACCTGTCAATCATAGCCTATAGCAGCAGCCTTATCAAAGACACACTGATTAATTGATTGACAAACACACAGACCAATCAGTGTTGAATGGTAGAAATGCTTTGGCTCTGAGAAATGCTGCCTAGATTTCCTGGGCAACAAAAGAACTAGTGGGTACATTCTTCGTGGTCCAAACTATACCTAGATTCACTGCAGTTAGAAATGTAAGTACCAGGTTTCAGGTCAGTTCAATAGTACAACGACCAAGCAGCTCAGGTTGCATGTTGTCATGATTGCTAATGTGATGTACCATGATGTTTTTCTCTGATTTGCTGTACATCAGGATGAAATACATCTTTAGCACTGTTAAATTTTTGTTGAACATAATAAAAGCACACAACATTGTCAAGCTGTCCTCAGGGCAGTGTCCCACCCAGCCACACCCTGCAACAGAGCCCAGCGAGCAGCATCACTCACCCTGAGGTGACAGATGTGTTTTTGTGTCACTGTGACCGCTTGACATAAAAATATAACCTTACTTAAGGTAGTTAATATGGAGTTCATTAAGAAGGAAGTGGAATCACACTGCATCTGAGAGCAGTAAATTTCATTATGATTCTGATTCTCACTTCAAAGCCCAGCAGGAGACTGGTGTCCTGCATGTCTGGTGTAAGAAATGACACATTCTCCGTTTTGTGGGTGACAACCTTTGATAAATCTCGCCTAGACTCTCCCCCAGGGCCGAGGCAATACAAATACTGAGTGTTCAGGCATTACATCCTGCCTGCATTAACCTCTGCTGTTGATAACCCACTGTTTTTGTCACTCTGAATTCCCACGTACTTCTCCACAGGCCAACACCTTTTTCCTCTCTATTGTATGTTTTCCCTGTTCTCAGCATGCGCTTTATGACCCGCCACCTAATCAGACCCATGGTCTTTGTGTGGAGGCGCGCTGCAGTGACAGTAAACACTGATGCAGTCAGTGCTGCTGTGGAGCAGCAGGGAGCTCTTACAGCCCTGTGCTTCCTGAGCTGGACTCTCTGAAACCTGAGATATTTATGTGGACTGAATGTAAAGTTAGAGCTAACGTCAATATGTAGTCGTTTATGTATATTGCTCCTGTCTTCATGTGTTGTTTCCCTTAAGGGCCAGTAACATGTGGAACTGAACAGAACTCAAACAAGTGCAACAGGTTATTATGTTTTGGTTAATGCATTGCTAACTAACTGTTAACAAAGCAGAATGAGATATAAGTCTCAGTGGTCTCCTTTCATCAGTGAAACAAAGTGTCCTCAGTTTTCTAACCCTGAAATCTTCTGACTCTTGGCCCCAGGTTAAAAAAAAAACCAGCAGTAAAACTCAGCTCAGGTCTCATGTAACATTTACAACCCGTTTCCTTTCTGCATTTGTCTTTGCCCACGGCAATGATGTTTTTATTGGCTGCATTTCCCAGGGAAACGCTGTGTTTTGACTTTGACATTAAATAGTAAAAAGGGCACAAATTTCATCCTCAGCTCATAGACATGGAGCACATGTTGTGGACCTGTTTCATTTGTCAAAGCTGAGAACAAATTTAGTCACAGTGTAAACTGTTTGGAGGGCGAACCTCACTCCCAATTTAACCTTCACCAAAACCTGCCAAGGGCAATATCCTGAGAAAATAACCACTGAACTTCAAAACATGTAGCAACAAATCAGGGCTCTGTTTTCTGTTGTCAGGCCTGACTCTGACTGTCAAACATCTGAGGCAGTCATGCAGCAGAACTCACCTGAAGGAATCTTGTCCTGTTCGGCCAACATCAGAGAATGTGAGTGACACAACTAACACTCAGAAAATCAATGTGTCAGAAGGTGCAGCAAAAATCCTCTGGTTTTTAAAAATAATAAGAAAGTACCTTCACCATATTTTTTAACTTACACCTTTGACATATGTCTGCTCTATGCTGATCAGGGTTAACATTCTGTCCACCTGCCTAACATTGTGTTGGTCCCCTTTGCTGCTGAATACACAACACACAACATGACAGCATCAGAACCAACATGAACTTCTTCAGCAGTTTGAGCAACAGTAGCTGGTCTGTTGGATGGGACCACATGGGCCAGCCTTCTCTCCCCACGTGTATCAATGAGCCTGTGGCTGGTTCTCCACTGTTCCTTCCTCGGACCACTTTGATAGATCCTGACCACTGCAGACCGGGAATAGCCCACAAGAGCTGCAGCTTTTCAGATGCTCTGACCCAGTCATTTTTCCTGCTTCTAATGCTATGTTCACACCAAAACCATGGGGAGCATCTCATTTCGCTCGTGCTGCCCTCTCCCTGATGCTGTTCAGAAATTCATGGAAGCTTTGGACTCGTGGCAAAGTTGTTGATGTCAGTTGTGTGATTCTTCTTGACTGGGGGACATCTACACTCTGATTGGTTGCCGCTGATCCGCATCATAGCACATTTGCATGAAGTTCAGGAGACTTCATTTGGATGCTCCTGACGGTTTGGGTGTGAACGTCCCATAACACATCAACTTTGAGGACACTTGCTGTCTAATATATCCCACCCACTAACAGGTGCCATGATGAAGTGTGAATCGGTGTTATTCACTTCACCTGTCAGCTGTGCTTCTTGGTGTGTTTCCTGACACTCTCACTGGTCTTTATAACACCTTGGTCACCGAGATTGTGCAGGGGCCACACAGGAAGAGTGAAAGCAGGAGAGTGTACAGGAGCACCATAGAGAAGGAGAAGTCATATTGTTTCAAAACTGTGACAAAAGCAGCAGATTGATAGTGTTAATATATATTTTGTATTCTGTTTCTACAAAAATTTCTTGTAAGCTGTAGTATTTCTTCACTCAGCAGCTGGCTCCGGCTCTGTAACCGTTACAGGTCCCCTCCCACTCTCGTTGAAGAGAAGCCTTTATTTATTCCAGGAGGACCACTTATTCTAGTGTTACCTGTTACCTTCCTACTCCCATATGGGAACTGCAGACTTATCAGACTGGGCAATCTAACCCGACAACTCTCCTGTGCTCTTGTACACTGTCCTAGACACACACACACACACACACAACCCCTCTCTCCTATCTGGCAGAGTGATCTAATGCAGCAGCTCTCCTGCCGTCTGGCTGCCACGACAGGTAAACTAAACCTGTGGCCTTGAATTACCCTCCTCCTTCCCATCTTCTCCTCCCTCTTCCTCCTCTTTGCCCTCTCCTGTTTCTTTGACTTGCTACATGCTCTCACGCTTTAGATTAGGTAGAAATGTGTGGTATTGGACCTGTGTGTGTGTGTGTGTGTGTGTGTGTGTGTGTGTATGAGAGAGAGACTGAGAGATAATGGTAACTGAGACAAAGCACATCCACTTTTCTTAAGCTGCACTTCTCCTGGAGGAAGGAGGTGTATTGTTAGCCCTGCCCCTCCTGCTTGGTTGGATGAGCTCGTACCTCCAGCAGCTGTCACTCAGCTGTTATTTGAACTGAGCACTAATTAAAAGGTCTGTAGAGCCTCCAAACCTATGACCCCACGCCTCAGACAGTCTCTCTGATATGTCCACATGAACGCCACCTTTATCTACACCTCTCAAAGTCTGAACTCTGGCTCTCCATCATGTTAATATCAAGATCTCCTCTTTATCTCTTCCTACAACCAGAGCTGGTTGTGTCTCTTTGCTCTGCGGCAAATCAGATCTTACCTGACTCAGTGCTCCACTCAGGTCTTGTTGCAGACCACTGTGGTGCTGTCTTGGTGGACTTCCCTTCCACACAGTGAGGCCTTTACAGGTGATCCACAATCCATATTTTATCTTCAACAAGCACAAAAGTCACATGTTTTCCCATTATTAATACCGACTTCTGGATCTGCTCCATCGACTGGACCTCAGTCATTCAGCTGTATGTTCACTATCTAATGACTGCGGTCTGTCATCACCATCCCTACACACAAGTCAGACTCAGTCCAGACTGTTCTGCATCTTCTTGTTCTTACTCTTCTTCTTCATCATCAAAGTTTGTGAGAGCAGGACATCCCTCAGTGTCTTAAGGAATCTGTTGAAGATTCACCTCTTCAGAGAGAACCTCCTCTCCAACACCTCTAACACACTCACATGAAGAACTGGCTCTTACTGTGAACTTTCACTGCTCTTCTTCACCTGATCTCCATCAGCTTTGAAATATAGGTGCATCTCAGTAAAGTAGCCTAGAACATGATGGAGGTCAGCAGTCTTCTCCATGATAGTGGAGCTACTGAACCGAGCTCAGGAAACCTTTGCAGGTGTTTGGAGTTATATAATATGTGAGTTTCACTATCTGAATTGAACTACTGAAGTAAATGAACTTTTCCACAATATTCCTTTTTATTGAAATGCACCTGTAGATGTAACAAGGCCTCTACTGCACTAAAACTTCACTCATGTCCCTCACTGGTCAGTTGCTTCAATGTTGATACATCAAGAAGCAATACATTTTTTTTAATTTTTTTGAAAATGTACAAAAGTACAAAACCAACATGGCAACACTAACAACAACAAATAAACATCCAGCAGGAGTATACTGCAAGTAAACTAATATCAGTAACTCAGCATAATAGCAATACAAAAGTGCTGAAATTACAAGACGTACATGGTGATAAAACTGACTAACCTGACTATCCCTAACCTCCAGCTCCAGCTGTCACCCCTGGACAATCACAGCTAGTCTGCAACAAAATATAATTTAATTGCTCTCATGTTTGTTCAACTCATGCGCAGAACTGTACAGGTGCTATTTCATCTTGTCAGTAGCAGTCCAAAAGCATTACACATCGAAACCATTTCCACATTCCACGTCAGTCAAACAGGTGAAGAAAAACCAAATGTTGTTTATTCTAGAGATGATCAATGAGGATGCTAATGTGCAGACTGATCCCATGATGTCCTAAAACGCCTTGGTGTGAAAGATTCACCCAGTTAGCTGTCAAACCTGTACATGTTCAAAGACAAGATTCATTTCTGAAGTCTTGACTCTCATTTGGCAGTAAAGGCAAAAAACAAGGTGACTGGTAAATATTCTGTACAGCAAGAGTTTAACAAATGGAAAGATGCCTCTTCATGATATCATTCTGTTTAGAACGATATCATGAAGGAATTTCCTCCTTTGTGACGACTGCAGGCCGTGGTTTTTATATAACTCACCTGTTTACATGTTATCACGGTGTGAATTAATGAGGGTGTGGCCTGTTTGAGTGACAGGTTGATTGAACGTGCTTTACACAAACCAACATGACCCGACATCTTGGCTCCACACAGGCCCCTCCTCTATAGCTGTTTTTAGATGAGCTGGTAGTTAGGGGCGGAGACAGACACTACCAAGAATCAGAGCTGAATGTTACTGGAGGTCAGTGACTACACATCATTTGTTTGGTTTTGACTTAACCAGAGTCTGAATGAGCTCACTGCTGTTCCACCTCTGACTTCCCTCCTCTTGTGTTCATGCCCTTGAACTCAACTAAACAGAACAGTGTGAATTCACTCACTCAGTGTGTGTGTAGTATGTTACATAGAGCACTGTAGCAAACATGTGGATGTGGAGGACATAACACAGTACATACCACATACAGTGGTGGAATGGCTTCCACTGTAAACAACAGCAGACCAACATACTTTGAGTCTCTGTTGAAAAGAGTGTAAGCAGGCGAGTGTTTTCCCTCACAGATTAAATGTTGCTTGTGTAAGTGAGAGTATGTGTGTGTGTGAGCATGAGGACGAGCGAGTCAGGGAGATAAAGGCGATGTGTGTGTGTTAGAAGAGTGTAAATATGAGACTGAGCCAACAACTGAGCCGAGGAATCGAGAGGCCCAGAGGGAAAAGTCAGAAACTCCACAGTGGGAAAACTTGTTGTACTGAGCGACCCCGGATGTTCTATATGTATCTCTGTCTTACTTCTTAATGATGTCTCTATTGGAGTCTTTATGGTGCATCATGGGTTTTACCATTTTATTGAAAGCTTTAACATTGAATCCTCTTTATTCATATTCATCATGATACCATGATCAGGATGTTTTTTTCTTCTTCATCTTTAGACTCTTGCATGGATCACCAGTTTCAGTACACAGCATTGATGAGTGTTTGTGTGATTTGTAGTGTGTGTGTGTGTGTATGAGTGTGTAAAAGTGGTTTAAAAAGCAAAGCGCCGACCCATGAAACTGGGTAGAAATCTGATCCAAATGGGGCAAAAGCTGCTCTTCTCCTGTCTGTCCTACTCTCACCTGTTTTCTTTTTCTTTCTTTCTTTCTTTCTTTCTTTCTTTCTTTCTTTCTTTCTTTTCTTTCTTTCTTTCTTTCCTCTCTTCTCTTCTCCCTTGCCTCACCTTTCTTTCCTCTAAACATCTTTTCTCCCTCCTTCTTCTTGTGATGTATTGCTTTGTTCCTTTGTGTATCTCCCTCACTCTCGTCCCTCACTCCCCCCTGTGCTTTTCTAGCTCCAGGCCAAGGATCACTGCCACTACACACACACACACACACACCCACACACACATCGTACAGAGGAATGCAGTAAGGGGAGAAAAGGGATGGGATAAGTGTAGACAGTGTGTGACTGCGGTGAAACCTCCGGTGACTCCAGCTTGTAGGTTGTACGGATAGATCTGAGGCTCAGAGGGCAGAATAATAAGGACACAGTGGCAGAATAATAGAGTAGACACAGCTACTCTACGACGTAATCATCACAGGTGGACAATGTACACAACTTCATGTCTTGAGTAAAAATACAGATCCTCCTTATCAAATATTACTCCAATACAAGTAAAAGTAGCTTTGTCAAGTGAAACCACTGAAGTATTTGCTTACAAAAATACTAAATCCCTTAAAGATATCTCAAACATCATTTTCACCAGTATGAGAGAAAGCATCATGAGATACAGCCACTGGTTCATCATGAGATATGGGGGAGTATCTTCATCCATCTCTGCTGAAGCCACTGTTCAAACAGGTGAACCGTCAAAGTAGTGAGTTAAAGCGAGTGAGTTAAATAGAAACCATACGCCAATCAGCAGAAATAGTTTATTTTATATGGTACTCAATTAAACTGCCTTACTGTTACTGTCCAACACTGATAATCAGGGATGTCGGTTATAACACACATATACACACAGAGCAGGTGGTGGAGCTAAACATAGAAAAAGATGAGTGATGATGATACAACATTACTGGAGCTGACACAACTACACAGGAACATTGTGCTGTAAGCTAACAGAAAACTTTGATGAAAAGCTAGAGCAGCTCTCTGTGTGTGAGTGAATCTTAATATGTGACAGATTGTTGAAAACAGAGAAACTGGCCAAAATAAACCAATTCCAATCCTGCTCTGAATGTATTCTCTTTAAAACATGAACCTTTGACAGTCTGAGCTGGATTAATAAAGATCTAGAGGACATTCATCCCTACAGCTGGATGGTGTCTGAAGACAAACACATCGCACTTCAAACCCTCTCATTATACATCTTATTTAACCAGTGTAATTGTGTGATTATCATATTTCATCTGAATCATTACTTGCAGCTGATACTGATACACTTTCATAAAGTCAGAAGTGTCTACTGCTGCCAGGCAAATACACTGTAAAAAATTGTTCATATTAATCAACTATTTAATAAAACATTTAAGAGATTAACTGTTAGAAAAACATCTGTCAGTGGCAGCTCTGGTCTACTCAGTCTCAGTGAACATTTCCAAAAATAAACTAGTCTCTTCTATTTTTAAGAGTGCATCCAGAAGCCAAAATATTACCATGACCTGTGGGAAAAGTGGTGACGTTGGTTTTGCTGCTCACATGGACGACTTCAGAAATGTAGTGTGGACAATAAAGTGTTCTTTTTCACATTGTGGTACATTTTTATCCACATGCACTGAAGGTCAATGGTTCAACCTCCAGCTGATCAGAATGTAAAAGACAAAAACAAAGTGACAAGAGAGAAGGACTGAGCCCAGACAGACTGATGGAGGAGAGAGGATAGAAGCAGTGTATCCCTTCTGTTGTCATGGGTAACATGGCAGTGTTGTGTTCCACGGACTCTATGTCCCATCAGAACCATCATCACCATCAATGGCCTTCATATGAACTTTCATCACATCAGAATGTCATAGTCTCAGGCCTCAGTCCTGGGGCTGTAGATTCTACAGGACAAGTCCACACTACATAAGACCTTAACCAAAGAGCCTTTGTTGTCTAAACTTAGGCACAAACAGGACAGGACAGTTCTCCATCCATCTCACCACTTTTACTGTTATACAGTTCTTTAGTTGCTTACCCTCCTACAAATTGTGTGTTGCACCATTGTGCAAAGCAATTTTCCTGCAGGGATCAATAAAAGTTTTTATGACTTTCTGATTCTGATCATCATCTGTGATGTGCAAACATCTGACTTCCACACAGCCAAATCAATAAAGTGTTTGCGTCATAAGAGAGTGTCTCTCTGTGGCTCCCGACAGCTGGGACTGGACGTTGGTGTTCAAGACGAGGCTCAATAACATCTGATGCAGCTTTGGAAAGGTCAAAGTACAGAGAAGAACAGCCCTTCCATAGGGTTCACGAGTGGGAAGCCAGTGAGGGATTGTGTTGTTGCTGGCTCTGTGACTCTGGAACCTGGTCCAAGTGTGGTTTTCTCAACCCTCTTAAGACCCACAATAGGAGGGAATTCTGACAAGTGATGCGCCTGGGAAACCAGTGAAAACGAGGGAACAAAGGAAAGTGTCCTTCCTCCAGGAACAGCCACAGCCCCTGTCAGACTGTTCTCTCATGAAAACAACAGCAGCTGCTGCTTCACCTGCTCCTCATATTCGCACGCTCACGATGCCTCTGCTCCACACTGTTCAGGTCGGTTCAGCCAGGAAGTGGACTAATTGGATTCTGGTGTTTATCTGATTGATGACATGACAGAAATCCAGATGTAGTTTTTAAACATTATTCTGCAAACCCTAGGCGCCTGCAAGGGAAGCTCTGCTCCCTCTAGAATTTCACAGAATAAATGGTTAAATATGAACTGTTCCGTGGACCTCAGGTCCATGGACTTCAATGGGGAGGCAGAGAATCATCTTTTTCACTGCAGCGAAACTAGACGCTCACTGGATAAATGCTCAGCGGGCACTGGGCTTCAGCATGATGATTGGATGATCTGTCTAAAGGCTGAATTCCTTTTTGATTGACAGCGACTTTGGAACATACACCGGCACTGGAGGACTGTGGAGTTCTGTCCTGTTGGGGATTTTGCAGGTGAATCGACAGAAGAACTGCAGCTCATTTCTTGGTATGTGCTTGGTCATATAGACCATTTCCATTGTACATATCATACACTGTAAATAAAACAGTTATAGCATTCCCTTGTTTCAGCATAATTCTGACATTCAAGTTTAATATAGTTTCATTAGTTTGTTCATTCATTTATACCATAGGTCAAAAATGAGCCTCCCAACTTTAACAGACCAGCAGCCTTCACTGCTTCAAAAAGCACATCAACTCTCTTCATGGAGGGAAGGAAAAGTGGGCCAGGAGAGACACTAACATTAGTTACATTCTGAATATTTAAAGTGAGATCATGTTAGAGTATGACATCACTTTGTAAATGTCGTAGTTAGCCATAGAAAGTGACTTTGCTGTTATTTTTTCCACATTAATTCAAACACAGTCAGTCTGTAGTTATTAAAAAAAAAGCTTTATTGTAAAAAGTGTTCATCCACGCCTCAGCCATGTCCGACCCAGTAAAAGGAAACACTGTAGTTTTATCTTACTTCGAATCATTTATGCTCACTGCTCACACTCAGAAATGTCAGACCTGCCATGTTGTTTTCTGTATAATTGAGCACATAAACATTCTTGAAGATCAATGTCTGTGTTTTGGAGTAAATCATGCAGACAACTGATCTCTCACAGCTTCACAAAATGCTTCTGTACGTGAGCTGAGCCAACGGAACCGAAGCTCTTCCACAGAAAGCAGATAGAGGTTAAAGGCTCCAGATCAAACATAGAGGATAAGACACTGACCATGTCAGGATGAATTTGTCGCTGCATCAGTCGTATCTTTCCGCCTCTCTCCCAATGTGAACATAAAACATCTTCCTGTAGCTCTGCTCCACCCAGTGTGCTCAAATTCCAGCTGTGTTAATTGGCTGCAGATGTTGACTGACGCGGGACATGTACCATATCTTCACTATCAGAGATTTTCCAAAACATGCAAAAGCAAACACCTACACACATACTGAGAACAGGCTGGGCAGAACACAGGGGACTGTCCTCTGTTTAGAACAACACACACCAAACATCCAGAGCGTTAATAAAATCAGAACCACTTGATAACTCAATTACAAGATCATCCAAGATTATTATCTTGTCAATAACTCCCACACCATCACAGGTCACGGTTATTTACTTAATAAATACAAAAACCTGTTTCTGCTTTTCATCATTCACACAAACCTTTCAAGATCTCAGGAGCAAAGATTATTATTCCTATTATTATCATTTCAACCAGGAACTTTAATCAGCCAAGTGCATCAAATGTCATGGTCAAAGTGAAGTTCACTACCAGAGGCCAGCTTCTCTTATTTCAGTAACATTCTGAGATCTGATTCCATCTGTAAATGTGACCTACACAGCATCGTGTAGCTGTGATCCTGTCGCCTCATAGAACTGGCAGCCCAGTCAGTAACTCCTCACAATCTGACTTTAGAATACATGAAATGAAGCTGTGAGGATAGAATTTGAAGCTGCCGTGGGAGGAATCTGTTCCTCTGTGAAGTGTCCTGATTCACAACAGATCTGCTCCATGCAGATTTGGATCTTCTCAGACACCAGCACCCTAGAGATGCTACACAGAGTAAACACTTTTGATTTCTCATGTGAACTGATTCCTTAAATATGACATAAATGAAAACCTGGTTTCTGTGAGTGGAGTCCAGGATTTTAGCAAAACATTGGTTGTAACTATTATTTCTGGACGAAACACATGTTGGTGTGTGTCTCCATGGCCTCTCTTAGAAGCCATGGAAAAAGAAGACTCTGTTAAACAAACTGCTCACTGGGTGTCTTCATGTCTGTCACTGAAGATGCAGTTCCTCCAGAAACGACACCGGAACCCGAAGCAGAACCGGTACCGGGACCAGAACCAGGATCAGGACCGGGAACGGTTCTGTTCTGACACTTCCAACAACAGCTTCTGTATTTGAATTCACATTGCTATGAACTGTGGGTAATTTTATGAAGCAAAGTCAGTTTCAATGCTGACTGAAAGTGTGGGGACACAAACTGACTTGATGATGTGACATGAGACATAAGAGACCGGACTGGAACATGTCGGACCACGCCGAGGACACAGCAAAGAGAGGGACCAGGCCGGGGACACAAGGGACCAGTTCCCTTCTGTCTCTCAGGCCCTGAACTGACTTGAACAGCGTCAGCTGTAAGTGGCTAAGTGTGAGAGCCTGGAAGGGTCCAGATGCTGTGATAGGAATGTACCAGAATCGGGATCAGGAACGGGAGTGGGAGCGGTTCTGTTCTGACGCTTCCGACTACAGCTTCTGTATTTGACTTAACATTGCTATGAACTGTGGGACTGGAGCTCAGCCATTAACGTGACATTATGATGTAACTAATGGCCTGTCAATGAAAGGGTTACCCTTTCTACTATGATGGAAACAATACATCTCTTCCCAAATTAGTGCAGACTGGTGGAAGTATCAATTTATCAATTTTATTATGAGAATTGATTAAAATGGACGTGTTTAGTATTGAAAGTATTGATATGGACACCAAAATGTGGAGCTGGGGTTTTCTGATTGTAGTTACATTCTTGGTTATAATCATTTGAAAGCAGGACTTAAAGGAGAGCTATGTAGGATTTTTATCATAACTATGCTACATCTTTACCTCAATTAAACAGCTTCAGAGTAATTGTGAGTAATTGGTTAAATAAATGACTTGTACCTTGTTACAGGAAGAATGGAGGCTCTCTGCCTTCCACCTAGAATCTGTAGTGTCAAAAACAACCTTGCAAGATCAGAACCTCTGACCCAGTGTCCCAGCTCTCGTCTCTGAGGCACGGCGACACAAACGTGCCCCTTAACCTGTAATTTCGTGTTTACAAATATATGTATCATAACATTGTCTATGATATGTAAAATTATCCACCGCTCCATGGATTGCTTTCTCACTGGCTTCAATGAAAGCAAATGCACATGGCTGGGAGAAGGGTTTGCAAAACAGTGGAAAAGGAACCAGACTTGCATAGCTCCAAGTAAAGAGACGCCAAGTCAGAATCGGATCAAAATTAGAAAAACTGTATTGTCAATTGTCTGCGCAGCAGGTTTCTATGAGTCATAGTTTGATTTTGTTGCCAGGTGACAACTACTGGTTCTAGTAATTGGGACAGGAGCAAAGGAAAAGGAAAAGGATGGTGATGCAGTGTAAAGAGTCGAAGTCCTCATCAGGAGGAGGTCATGGTGGGTGGATGAGTGTGACACTGGAGAGCAGTGTTTGATTCCCATCTTGTTTTCTGACTGTTCTACAAAGTTAACCACATTGTTATTACTATTACCATGACAACACAGATTGCCTAATGTTGATGAAGTAAGCTACCCAAAATCAAGTCATGAACATTGTAATACTAACCATAGCAACACATGGAGGTATGCATACACTATTGATACAGTGTTGTACATGTGTTTATTATTGTATCCATACAAAGTGTTGTACGACAAGCTGCCACAATTTATTCACTTTTTTACAGCCTGGTGCAAAACCCATCAGTTTTTGTTTTTGATAAAGCTTTGTGGTGACAGTACGACGTGCTGACGTGATGTAGCACTGCTGCCTGTTTCTTCTGCAGCCTCATACATTTGTATTCTAGTGTCACAAAGGATCCTCGTTTATTCCATGCCGTGAGAAACCCTGCACGCTAAAGGCCTTTCCACACACACACTACTAACATAGCAATGCATACACATGAACACTCACACATGAACACAAAACCATCCATAGTGTCTGCTCTCACACATTCATTTGTGAGTAGATATTATCATAGCACAAAGCAAAGAGTATTCTCTTCAGGCAGCTGCTTGTCGACTCAACTTGTTCAACTGGACAAATAGAGAGAGAAAATGAGAGGAGGGGTATGGTGGCCCTAAGAGCTCAACACACTGCAATACATCAACATGTGCTGCAACTTCAAGAAACATCTTCATCAACCTGACACACACATCCGCAGCAAATAATCACAACACAATGGAAGTGCTTCATGGGGACATGAAAGAGTGGTGGACCTGCTGGGACTTGTTGTTCAATGCCCAACTGCAGCTTTGGAAATGAAAAGCACTGAGTAACAAGTGCGTTACCTGCAGGTTCATCACACTTGGTCTTCATACCCTGTCTTATAGGTTGATGTAATTGTAAATAGGTACCTTTTTTTTTTGTAAAAAAAAAAAAAAAAGCTTTATTATTTTATGGCATGTTTTATGATTATTTTTGAATTACCCTAGTGTATGAAATAAAGCTGCCTTGCCTATAGTTTTTTCCATTTCTTCAGTCCTGCTGAGTCTGCTGGAGATGCTTGTTCTGTGTTGTAATGGGGATGGGGGGGAGAGGGGCGGGGACCAGGGCTTTCTGTTCATCATGTGTTGACTCTGACCCACAGGACTACAGAGGGCACTGAGCTCTGCAAATGCCCTCCTTTATACTTTCACATCATTTCAGAGTAAGAGGAATAGTTGAGGTTCTGACCTCTTTAATCTGGATCTGTGCAGGTTTGTGGCCAGTTGTGTGTTTGTGATGTTGTAGTGCTTAGAAACGTCTGTAAATGTCCTAAACACAAACTTGGCTTGAATAAATTATAAGTGCTCTCTTATTTATTCAGTCCTTGCCTCTTCCTGCTGCAGCCTCACCCAGAATGAACTGGGTGAGAGGCAGGGAAATACCTTTGGCACGATCCCAGTATAAACCAGTAGTGCACAGAGTGGACTGCTTTAACATACATTATAATGTGAAATGCATGTGGCTAATTTTAGTAAATAACTGATGAGACCTACCACAACACACACAGCTGTAGATATTGTCCTTCATGGTGGTTTCAAGGTGATCATATTTAAAGCAACAACTTTCTTTTGTACCTTCTGTGTACACTGTAAGTGTATGTGTGTGTGTTTGCATGTCTATATTAAATCAAATTAACCTTTATTTACTCAGGGAAGGTTTGCTCAGCACAAATGCTTCTTTACCAACGCCCTCATTCCCATTCACACGTGCAGGCCGTCCACACTTTGATGCAAGCAGAGCTGCTTCTTCTATTGTTGCAGGGATCAGTGTTAGTCACTCACACCCGGCGGAGAATATTACTGCATGTCCCAGCTCTTTTGTTTCTTTCATGTCGCCAGGGCTGTGTTTGTACGACCCGTACGACTATATTTATTCACCAGGTATCAGATCATTAGTGATTACAGAAGGCCTAAAGTGACACAGCAAAAATAAATCCACTCATGTTTGCAAATGTTATACAAGCTTGTTGATGTGACTAATCACAGGGTTAGTCTGGGAGCTACCATAACAAGCTAACTGCCAGCAGGGTGCAGACACACTAGTCCTCCCCTGAAATATTAAAAAAAAAAATGCTTTGCTTCATTGGAAAAAATGAAAAATCCATACCTCAATCGAGAAGCAGGGATCACACTGGCCCCAGGTGACAGAGCAGAGGGCAGGAGGAAATATCAGAGAGACTCAGCCAGACAAGGCTCAGACCTGGAGCAAAGATAGACAGTCTGGTTTTTCTCAGAATGTCCAGGAGCTCAGCCAGGAGAGCTCCTTCCTACCAGCAGGGCCTGGAAAGAGGTTAGACCACACGTACGCACAAAAAGACAATAGTCTAGGACTGCATTAACACAGTCAGGAGGGGGAGATGAGGATTTATTATTTATTCACTTGGGTAAATTAATAACACATCGGTGCACCTTTGCACACACAGGCCTTTCCTGCACGGGGGCAGCATTCACTGTGTGCTCCGCTCGCCGGTGAAAATTAACTTCACAGCCTAAAAACATCTCCTTTCAAAAGAGTCACTGCACGCTCACACTAATCCTTCCTCCTGTCACTTTGCATTCCTTCTCCATGATGTTCTCTGCTCTCCGTTTAAGCTGTCATCACAGCCATCAGTCCCACTCACACAGCTGGAAGATACTCATGCAGGACAAACAGGCCCGCCTTATATGCAAATCTGCAAATGCAAATAATAACCTGTCATTTGGAAGCTGTCACCAGCTGAAGCCTCAAATATGAGTCGTCAAAGTCTGCTGTCAACAGATGCACCTTCATCTGGGGTTACCTGAGAGTGAGGAGGAGAGCTCTGCACAGGACGGGACCAAAGTGTCTGCCAGGTTTCATCAGTAGATGAAATGATAATATAGTAAAACTCTTACTGACACAGAGCTGTGCAGAAGAGCAGCAGTGCTTTTGAGATTGACTGTGAGATAAGATGCAGAATTCTTTAACTGTGGCATCGTTCATAACAGTCAAATAATGAAGCTTTAAAATGACAAGAAACTATCTGCCCTTTCTGGGAATTTTACACTTTTCTTTGGTGGGTGGGACCTTCTAGGGAGGTGGAGTTGTTGATGATCCAATTGTTTGTGCTGTGTGAAATGCCAGAGAGGTAAGAGTTGCTTTAATGTCTGACAAGAACCTCTCTGCCTTTGGAACACGTCATTTAAAGATGCAATACATAAATATTCATTACATTATAAATGGTGTTAAGTGAGAAATGAAGCTTTAGGGGCGCCATGTTTAATCCTCTCTCAGTCATTTGTCTCCTGGATGAAAAGGGGAAAACCACAGAAACACACTGGTGTCACACAGAGAAGAGTGCAGAAAACAAGTAGAACCTCCCATCATGCCTGAGCAGTGGTGAAGCGGCAGTAACCTTCAATCAATTGTTGGACTGCTTGTCTTTTCACCCCTGTCAAACACCACTTCTGACACAACTCCAATTATTCCTGTAGCAACTTGCACTGTACAGTCATGGGCTATTTCCACAGAACCCACATCATCATGACTTTAATGCTGTAAACATCAAGTGTTGTATTTGTCACCCTGGTAATGTGCCCTGTGCTTGTCTGCTGTTTCTGCGTTTGGACATGTTTACATGGTGAAGTACAGGAAATCCATATGTGCATTTTTCATAACATCATCAACCTCAGTAAAGTTGCTTTGTTAATTCACACTGCAGCTGATCAACAGCAAAGATTCTTGACGATATTGAACGTTTGCGTTAGGCCGTACACTTTTATTAAACCTGTTACTGTACGTTCACGGCTGCTGAACTGGGCGTCCTGGCTTCCGGCATCAGAAGAATGTCAGTGCTGATAGGCTGTCCCAAGACAGCGTCATGCGAGTATTTCACAGGAATTGAATATTTTGAACCTGCATGTATTTGCATATTTGCACTGACTTTGTATGTGGTGTTAGCACACTAAAAATTTGCCTGCCGCCTGGTGTAAACATACCTTTAGACTCTATTGAGTCATTGTTTACTTATTGAATCGTGTCATTGTGCTCTCTGGCTAGTAACTGAGTTTAGCTATTGAGCTATCAAACTAGCCAATGAGCTTCCTAATAAACTCTTAGCAATAAAGCTAAAGTGCAGCATGGATGAAAGCTGGTTGAATGTTATCACTTTCTGTTCTCTGTTCCTCAAGTCTCTGGTTCTTTAAAGAGGAACTATGCAGGATTTTTACCATAGCTATGCTAGATTTAAACAGCTTCGGAGTAATTGTCACAGTTACATACATGACTTGTAACTTGTTACAGGGAGAATGGAGGCTGTCTGCCCTCCACCAGGCGTCTCTTGGCTGAAAACCAACCTTGCAACATCAGTGTCTCCACCCCGGTGTTCCAGCTCTCGTCTCTGCGCACCGCGACACAAACGCGCCCCGTAACCCATAATATTTTGTTTAGAAAGCAAGGAAGCTTTATCTCTATAGCACATTTCATTCCGTGTGGAAGCACAGTGTGCTTTACAGAGCATTTCACAAGGCAGTTAAAACAATAAAAACAGTAATGGGCCACAAAAAATCAAGATTAATAAAAATAAATAAAACAAAATAAAAACACAGTTAAAACAATAACAACTTGTACCAGACTACTGAAAGGCACAGCCGAAAAGGAATGTTTCCAGACCTTTCTTAAAAGATAATAATGCTGGGGCGCTTCTGATGTGGAAGGGTAGGCTGTTCCAGAATCTTTGGGCATAGCAACTAAAGGCAGTCTCACCAATTTTCATGCTGAACCTGGGAACAGTGACATGCTTTGTGGTATCCCAGTGAGCAATGTATTACAATAGTCTACTTGATATAAACCTTGGCCAGGTTTTTAGCATCATCTTGGGATAAAAGACTCCTTACCTTTTTAATATGATTAAAACCAGTTTTAATTACGCTGTCAACGTGGCTCTGGAAAGTAAGGTTGGTGTCAAGGATGACGCAGAGGTTTCTGACTTGTGTAATAGTTTCCAGAGACAGTTGTGAAAGTTTAAAAGATATTTCCTCTCTGTGTCTTTACCCCAATAACCATGAGTTCGGTTTTGTCTTATTCAACTGTAAAAACTTATTGGACATCCAACTATTGATATCATTCATACATTCTGCAAGGGTATCAATAGGACTCAGGTTATCAGGGGACGGGGAAATATACAACTGCGTGTCATCAGCATAATTATGATAGGATACATTGTGTCTCTTGATTAGTTGGCCCAGGGGTAACATGTACAAATTAAACAATAAAATCCCTAAAATTGAACCCTGGGGAAGACCACATGAAGTTAACGAACATGTGGAGGTAAAATTCCCAAGGGAGACACTAAAATCACGTCCATTCAGATAAGGGATAGGATAAGAACCAGTCCAGTGCTGACCCAGATAGGCCCACCCACTTTTCTAGCCTCTCCATTAAAATATTGTGATCAACAGTGTCAAACGCTGCAACTAGATCCAATAAGACTAATATAGAAACTCTGCCATTATCACTATTCTTAAATCATTTACCACTTTGACCAAGGCTGTCTCAGTACTGTGGTTGGGATGAAAACCTGATTGATATAAATCCTGAATTTTATTAGCTGCAAGGTGATCGCTCAGCTGCTTATGTGCAACTTTTTCAATAATTTCAGGTTCGAGATTGGTCTGTAGTTACTAATGATGGAGGGATCAAGAGTGGGCTTTTTTAGAAGTGGTTTAACTATCGATGATTTTAGAGATCTGGGGAAGATCCCTCTTTTTCCTTATCTGTTCATCCTGTAGCCAGGGACTCTTTCTTTTATCAGATAAAACTTTAGTTTTAAAGCGGAAATATTATCTAAAGCCAAACTAGAGCCTTGATTAAAAGCAACTACCATGTCATGACAAGATGGCATGTCAGCCGATACAGAATTCTTGTACTTAGCTGCAAAAATATCATCTGAATTTACAGGTAAATACCTCTTCTGTACAGTCTTAGTAGAGTTTGGCCTGACTAGATCATTATCAATTTCACAGAAAATACAGTAATGGTCTGTAAAAGCAACATCAAGTGTTGACACTGAAAACACATTTACACCTTCGGACATAATAAGATCTAGTGTGTGGCCTTGGTTATGAGTGGCGCCAGTTACGAAAAACCAAAAACTTCAAGGAGACTGTGAAGTTCTCTAGAATAGTGGTCTTCAGTGATGTCTGTGTGAATGTTAAAATCACCAGAGATTCAGATAAAATCAAAGACAACAGGCCATTAAACTCATCAATAAAAGTACTGCTTGCTTTTGGTGGCCGATATAATATGATAAATAAGACAGGTGTTGTACATTTCAGTGTAAATGCAAGATATTCAAATGAGGTCTAATCTCCAATTATTGACAGTTAAGACTACACAAATATACATGTTGTAACATTGTATATGTTGTCCAGCGCTCCATGGATTGCTTTTTCACCGGCTTTGTTAAAAACAAATGCACATGGCCCGGAGGTGGGTTAGCAAAAAAGCTGAAAAGTGACCTGACTTACTGTGTTTATACCGATGCTCTGTCACTACTGTTACTAGTTTGAGCTCAGAACTGAATCAAACTTAAAGTTGAAGTTTAGTGGTGGAGACGTTGAAGTCATGTGACTGTGATGTGGTTGGTTTATAGCCCAATGTTAGCGTTTTCAACTCGTGGTTCATTAGTGAGGATGATCCTGCTGAACTAAACCTGTCATGATGTATTTGTGTCTGGGCCAGAAAAAAATAATAATCATGTGACCCAATACAGGCACCATATAATCCTATAGGCACCACTTCATTGAGGTTTGAGACCCAGCTCTCTGACTAAATGTTCAGGATCAGAATCAGGATCAGAATTACTCCATTGATCCCGGAGGGAAAATCTAGTGTTACAAAGCTTATATCCATTTCATATGACCAATATGTTTTCTGACTGTTTGAACCTTTTGTTTAAGGTCAGACAAAGACATGTTGTGTCTTTGTCTTTCTTCTTTCACCTTCCCCTCCTCTTCATCCTTTTACTTTCTCAACTTCAGTTTGTCCTTCCTCCTATCTCTCTCAGCACCCCCTCTTTTCCTCCACTTTAAGCTCCTCCCCTGCTTCACCTCCTGTCACACTTTTCTCTACACTCCTTCTTCCTCCTCACTCTTTCTCCTCTTTCTTTTCCTCCATGTGTCCTTCCTCATTTCTCCTTCTCTCCTCTCTCACCTACTTTTTCACATTCTCTCACTCCATTACTTCCCCTGCTTCAGTCTCTCTCTCCCCAGAGAGCAGGATGAATAATGCAGTGTTCTGCTCTGATAATCATCATCATCATCATTTTCAGCAGCAACAGCAGTGTTGGTCTTTCCTCTGATACATCTTTCATCATGTCTTTATTTCTGTCTTTTAGTCCTGAATGATGTGAAAAAACACAAATGCAAACACAACTGTACATATATATATATATATATCTATATATATATAAATGATTGATTTCCTCTATGAGTTGAAGGTTAAAAGATGGTGTATGACGAGCATGTGATTTCTGGCCCAGCATAAGCCTGGGTCCTTGACCTTTTTCTGGCCCATATACTCCCTATAATCTGGGCAAAGTGACTGTTATCCTCTGGCATTGACTGACAGACAGAGTTGATCCAGATGTGGAGGTAACATCTGTCAATGAAGGTGTACAGGTCAGTGAAAGAAGAAAACAAGTATACAAGTATAGCTCAGGCATGTGTCAGATTTATTTTGCTAACTGAGTCTGTATACAGATGATGCAAAGGTCAACACAGCTGCAAACTGATATACAGTATAAATGCATATGTATGTGTATTACGAATACGAATACGAATACGAATACGAATTACTTTATTGATCCCCAAAGGGAAATTCATTTGTCTGTCAGCTCATCAACCATTTGCAGAAAAATGAAGAAGCCTGATTGCTGAAGGTACAAAGGATCTTCTATATTTCTCCGTCCTGCAGTGAAGAGAGAGGAGCCGTCCACCACCGCTCTTTTCTTGGTCCATCAAGGTGTTATGAAGAGGATGATCTGAGTTGTTCAGAATGGCCTCCACCAGCGAGTATCTCTGATCTCTCTGAAGTCAAGTGCCTCAGGATGTTTAGTCTGTATCCTAGCAACGACTTCATGGAGAACTTCACATGGAACTTCAGCAGTAGCAATTGGTGGGATGTACACAAGTATTGTTTTGATTTGAAAAATGTCTGCTTCGTGAGTCTTCACCCATATCTCCAGCTCCTCATCACTCTTGGTGAGCAGAGAGTTGATATTTTGCATGATGACTGATGGCAGAAAGGAGTCACAGTACATCTCCACCTCCAAGCCTTCAACCTCTGCACCACCAGCACAGCAACCACGAAAGCAGCTCCTCATCCCAGCAGGAACAGGGTGGTATCCTCCAGAGTTGCTCCATTTTTATTGACAGAAGCTCCTCTCCTGAAGAATCTTCTCTCCCCACAGAAGTGTCCATCAGTAGTCGATAAAATATGCCAAAAACATACAAAAAAACAACAAAAATAAAGCAAAGGTTGAGTAAAAACTCAGAGCTACCAGACTTTGCTGCTCCCAGTTGAAGCGCATGTTCTGGAATCGTATTGTACTTTGCATTGGAAGTAACATTCATGTACTATTAATATCTCACCCAGGGAGACTTCGCTGGGGCACCTGGGAATTGAACTGCCAGTCTTATTACTTAACAACTTCCTCCCATATGTCCATGCACTACAGATACCACGGCCATGTTTTGTGTCTCAGAATATTTATAATATGTGAAATAAATGAAATAAAAATATCAGATTTTCAAATTGGACACATACATATGTCTGTATGAAACACACATTGCACAAATACAAGTTATTGTGCTAATTAGGATTCTCCAACTCTACTTCTCTACTACTGACACCTAGACACACACACACACACACTTCATTCCCTCAAGTCGACACGCTCAGAGTGTGTATATTTTTGTGTTTATGTGTATGTGTCTATGCTCAGGAGCATTTCCACTCTGTGAAAGTCACACACTGCTGCATCATTACAGTTTTTTCCAATTGCTAAAACACTAAACCCTGTTGGCTGAACCAAATTTCCAGTGCCCTGAACCCATTTATTGAATTGCTCATCCTTTGGTCAGAACCTTAAGCACTTTTCACCTAGTTAGACACAACTTGCAAACCTATTCTCACCCACTAAAACACATTTTGCACTGTGAATACGAATACGAATAGGAATTACTTTATTAATCCCCAAAGGGAAATTCATTTGTCTGTCAGCTCATCAACCATTTGCAGAAGAATGAAGAAGCCTGATGTCTGAAGGTACAAAGGATCTTCTATATTTCTCTGTCCTGCAGTGAAGAGAGAGGAGCCGTCCACCACCGCTCTTCTCTTGGTCCGTCAAGGTGTTATGAAGAGGATGATCTGAGTTGTTCAGAATGGCCTCCACCAGTGTTTATCTCTCCACCACATCCTCAGTGAGTCCATCAGGGAGACATGACTGAAGTCAAGTGCCCCAGGATGTTTAATCTGTATCCCTGCAACGAGTTCATGGAGAACTTCACATGGATCTTCAGCAGTAGCCATTGGTGGGATGTACACAAGGATTGTTTTGATTTGAAAAAATGTCCACTTTCCGAGCCCTCGCCCATATCCCCAGCTCCTCATCACTCCCGTTGAGCAGAGAGCCGACACCCTGCATGTGTGATGCACCTGTGTTGCAAAATGGTAAGCACAGGTAGCAAAAGTGAAACTCAACTGAAGCACAGGTGTCTCAACTTAGACACAACGACTCAAAATTGATCACACTTGTGGCTAATGATGTGAAAAAACCTATATAAGCCAGTTCAGGGAGCCCTGGTTGTTGAAGTTTCACTATGGAGAGAAACAATCTGAGAGGCAGAGGCAGAGTAAGAGCAAGAGGTGGTCAAGGAGGAAGAGGAGGAAGAGGAGGTAGACAAAGACCAATCGTTTCAGATGAAATACGGGCAACTGTCATAGACCATGTTCTCGTCTATGGTTTGACAATGAGGGAAGCCGGACTTCGAGTGTAACCCAACCTAAGTAGATTCACTGTATCCACCATAGTCCGAAGATTCAGAGAGGAGAATAGGTAATTGCATTTTTCAATACATGTACCGTATTTTCCGCACTATAAGGCGGACCGGATTATAAGGCGCATAGAATAGAAGATACTGCAGTCAAACGTTTGACTGGGTCTACGCTATGCATCCACTAGGACTGTGAGTAAGCACAGTACCGGTGTTTACTGACTACGGTAGCCGTAATGCTGCAGGCGGTGCGGCCTTGTAGTTTACCAGTCGTACTTGTTGGTGAGATTAGAGATTCACCAAGTGTGAGTGATAAGACTTCGTGTCTTAAACGGGAATATGAGGATCGTTAGCCTTTTATAGCTAATCCGGCGGATAGTCTAGCAAAAGGCTTAGAAAAATAAAGGGATCGGTGTTTTGGATTATTAAATTGTTTTTATTGGTTTTTCATACTGAAACATTTTGACAGAGCGCCTTGAGCGCCGTGTACAACCAGTATGGATCAACCAATGAACCAATTGATCCATATATAAGGCGCTCCGGATTATAAGGCGCACTGTCGTTATTTGAGAAAATTAAAGGCTTTTAAGTGCGCCTTATAGTGCGGAAAATACGGTACATGTTCACAGTATGACTCTATACAGTGCTGTAGAAAGGTGTTTCAACGCATACATTTCCCAAAATACTGTAGGCCTAGTACTGCATGTATATTTTTTTGTAACTGCATATTCTTTTTTTGTAGAATTGCAAGACTGCCACATCAGGGTGGAAGGACATCCCCACATTGTTGACATGGTCCATCAGAACAATGCAATCAGACTGCGTGAAATACAGCAGACAATCATTGAAGACAATGTGAATTTTGAAGGCTGCAACAGTGTCAGCCTTTCCACCAGTGATCGCATCATAAAACGCAACAGCATGCAGATGAAGCAACTGTACAAAGTGCCTTTTGACCGCAACTCAGAGGGTCAAGGAGCAAAGATTCCAGTATGTACAGGTAAGGTGTTCAATACTGCAGTCTACTCTACAGCATACTGTAAGTCTGTCTTTCTGTACCACTTCCAAAACTATATCTATTTTTCCATATAGAGTGTTTCAACTGGATTAGACTTAGAACAACCACTGAAATATATTTTTATGGATGAAGATGGGTTCAATCTAACCAAAAGGAGGAGGAGAGGCCGGAACGTGATTGGCCACCGAGCCATCGTTGCTGTCCCTGGCCAGCGTGGTGGCAATGTCACGTTATGTGCTGCCATCAGCAATCATGGGTTTCTCCATCATCATGCCACACTGAGGCCATACAACACTCAACATCTTCTGACATTTCTTGGTGATCTTCGAGATATTGTATTAGGGTGTAGGCAGCAGGATCATGAACAGGAAGGGCATCCTGTCTATGTCTTTGTGTGGGACAACGTGAGATTTCACTGTGCCATCCAGGTCAGAGAGTAGTTCAATATCAACCAAGAATTCCTAAATGTTTGCCTTCCACCATACTCCCCTTTCCTCAACCCAACAGAGGAGTTCTTCTCTTCATGTCGTTGGACGGTTTATGACCGCCAACCCTACACCAGGGAAAATCTTTTACAGGCCATGGAACTGGCCTGTAATGATATAGGTGTGGAGGCATGCCAAGCGTGGATCCAGCACACCAGGAGTTATCTCCCACATTGCCTGGCCAGGGAGAATGTGGCCTGTGACGTGGATGAAGTCCTGTGGCCTGACCCAGCACGTCGGCATGACGCTGTTGAATAACTGTACAGTAGATACTGTGTGCACTTGTGTTCGTAAAGAGATTCTTGTTTATATTGTTTTACAAAAGTGCTAAACAGGATTTTTTTTGTTTTGGAAAATGCATTTTCCTATTGAGAACAATAAAGATTATTTCTACAGCTTTATGATCTGATCATGGTTTTCCTTTTTTCTATGTTGTGTGTAATGACTGTTCAGTGCTGTGTTTCATTTTGATTGACTTGATGTCTGATCTGACAGCAGTGTTTGGTTCTGAGCACTGTTTGAACTGTTTTGAGGCAATAGTTTGGTTTTGCAGGAAGAGTCAGAGGTTTTGTGAATTCAGTTTGAAAATTGGGATTTGTGTTTATAGTTTGGAGGAAAGGATGGAAGGTTTCAAGAAATGTGTCTTAGCAATTGAGAAAAACTGTAACATACACAACCCAGTGTCTTCACTTTCTTCTTCTACTGTTCTCCTTTTCCATCTCTCCCTCACTTCCTTCTCCACTGCTTTTCTCAACACACACACACGCACACACGCATGCACACACACGCGCACACACACATGCACACACACACACACACACACACACACACACACACACACACACACACATACACACACACACACCCTTCCTCATCCTCACTCATTCATTCAAGGTTGTCTCTGTTTGTTCTGTACACCAGCTCACATCAGTCTCTATTAATCATCGGAGCATGTGTGTGTGTGAATTTGTGTGTGTTTAATTTTCTATGCACTGGAGAATGGCATGTCACACACACAGAGCCACTGAGCCGTCCATTATGAGCTGTTGATATTTTCAGCAGGAACAGTGTTTGCTTTTGGTGGCTTGGTGATTGTTCACTGATGCTTATCACAGTGCAAACAAAGACACAAGTGTACAGAGCGGCGGTCACAGCGTGTGGAATTTACAGAGCAAATCAATCTGATCCAGTTCATGTCACTGAAGAAGATGAGTGATCTTGTCAGAAGAGGCTTCCCATTTCTACACTGTGGAGTCCGGTCATGACATGACATCTTCATGTATGACTCAGGGAGTTTAAACAAACATAAAGACAGACCAAACAAAAGCAGCATCAGGAACACAACATCCTCCTCCTTACAACTACTGCCTTGGGAAAAAAAAAAAACTATTTCAGTGTATGTAATGTTTCTGCAGTGATAATGGGAGTGACCTCTTTCATATCATATGTTAACAACAGATAAACTACAAATTCACAAAAAAAATCTGTCCCTTCATCCTTGATGTTTTGCATGAACCTTGTTTTTCCTTTTAAACAAGCTCCTTGAAGAAATGTTTGGAAATCATGATGAACTGACTTCAGGACCTTGGACAGCAACTGGCAGGCAAGTGCCAGACAGAGCAGATCTACTGTGTCTTTCACACTATGGTTTTCTTCATGAACATCATCAGTGCATGTTAATCATCTAGTTATTAAATATATGTAAGATTTGATAAATATAACTATATAACATTTTTTTCAATTAGGTGTCATTAATAATATCACAGTAAACCAATGTGTCATAATCAGAACACAAGTTAGTTTAACATGGTGTTCATCTCTTCCTCAAATTACCAATATTGTGGCATTCCTGGTTTTAGTGTGTACAGCATCGTATCACTCTTCATCATCATTGTAGGAGTCATTGACTCCTTTCTTAGAGGGTACACTATACATAATAGTTGTTCTCTCTCACACAGGATGAGGCTGTCATTTCCAGCCTGGCTGTTTGAGGTGATGATGATCTACACATAGAAGCTGAGCATTACAGATCTCATAAAAAGATAGATGTGTTCTTTGATCATAAATCAGCTCTAGGTTCTATATTAACATTCTGAAAGTATCAAAGCCTCAGTCCACAGAGAAATGTATACAGTTTATATTCAGACACTGAAAAAGCAGTCACCACTCTCTGCCATACCCCATACTTGGACAGGCTCAGAGCCTCCTCTCTTCTGATTGGCTGACACCAACCTGTTGTTACAAGATCTCCATAGAGAAGCTGAGAGATGTAAAACTACACTGAGATGATTTGGGATCTTAAAACCACAAATATTTCGATGAATTAATACTTCAGACAAAACAAATCTGGCTCCACCATAATAAACAGAGAAAGAAATATAGACTGAGAGTGTTTAAGTTGTGCATTTGGTGATACTTTTATTTGCATTCATTGATTTGTCAGCTTCTTAGGGGCTGCAGCCTCATTGCCAACAGATGCTTATGTTTCTGTTCAGTCATCTACAGTACCTCGTCATCACTACCACAAAAGGTACCTGACTGTCTAGCTGTTTCCTCCCTCTGCATCAGCACCTCTTGCTTCCTCTTCATCTTTCCTCTCCTCCTGGTCACCCCAGCCGCCCCCCCCCCCCCCCCCCCCCCCCCCCCCCCCCCCCCCCCGCGCCCAGCTTCTTTCTCATCCTCTAACCCTCCATCCATCTCCCCCTCCGCCCTTGTTCCTTACATATTTGATGAGTTTGCTGCAGTCCAGAGTAATTATTACTTGGTTGTCACATCACATGGGGAGCCTGAGGGAGTGTAGGAGATGTGTGTTGCCTTTGTGTTGATTAAAAATTGAACACATCCTTTACAGTGATGATGCTAAATGAAAGGCTGGTATTACAGGACCTCTTATGATGTATGACTAATGCTTAGTCATAGCAGTGAAGAAGCAGTTTGTGCTGCATTCCTCCTTTTGTACAGCTGAAGTATTTGTACAGTATTATAGTATATATACAGTGTTGGTTGATCATATATTGTATTTACTGTACATTTTATAATGTATTTGTTCGTTACTTACGTCATTTTAGTGATATTTTACCTACTAAACTACCTCCGGAGATAACTACCACCCACCTCCCTAACTACAAATACCAACCTATCAACTATACCTGCGTTCCTGCCTGCCTGCCTGCCTATCTGCCTGCCCACCGACCTACCTGCCTGCCTGCCTGCCTGCCTACCTACCTACCTACCTACCTAGCTCCTTACCTACTTGCCTTCCTACTGACCTACTACTATGTGAAGAATCATATAGACCTACCTGTCAAACTACCTATCCAGAATTACCAAACAAACTACCTACTGACTAAATATCACACGTTGTAGTGGGTTCCTCGTCTAGATTGAACTTTATTTCAGTCTGGATCTGGACTCCTCTGTCTGTCTGTCTGTCTGTCTGTCTGAAACTGCTTGGATCTGTTGGTCAGAAAATGTCCCCAGTTCAATATTTTCAGAAATGTTCAGAGTTTTGATTGGATCATTGCAGCATTTGTGGATATTGACACCGATGAGTCAGTGGACTGGTGCAAACCCATTCACAGGACTGTGTTAACACTGTGGGTTTACATTTGTGTCTTCATGTCTGTGCTGGTAGACCTCAGATACAAAGGTTGAGTGTGACTCCATAGCACCACTAGTTGTCAGAACTTCAGAGGGTCTCCTACATTTTCAGAATTTGCCTGCGGTGAAGTTTTCCTTGGATTTGCCTCTTAAGCAGAGCCTCTGTCCTTAAACTATGGAGACCATTTACATAAATAATATAAACCCATCCAGAACTATGACTATAGCTATGGCAGAGTTGTACCTTCCAGCCATTTAACCTTTTACTTTTGGAGTTTAATATCCACCCACCTGCCCAGGTCAGGTCAGGCCTTGCTTGTGTGTACCGTTCAGTGAGAAAACATTCATATTTCTTCCAGATGTGCTGTTGAAATTGACCAGGGATGGTGAGGGAAGACCAGATGTGCAGCTAAAAGAGGCAGCCAAGTCTGTTGTGAAATCTGCTCTGACACGGAAGCAGAAGAAGAGTTCAACAGAACGGACACAGAAGCTGAAACACAAACACACCTTCACAGAAATAAACTAATTAGAAACAATTAAAACACGGAAAGAACAATGAAATGTTAAGTGATGTTATTAAAACTGTCTGACATCACCATAAGGATTTACTGAAGACTCAGCTACAGTGTGTAAATGACATCAGGTCATCAGAGCTTCTGGCAAACAGCTAGTTACAGTTACTGAAACAACTCCTCACATTCTAACAACACAAGTTGTTTTGCCATCCAAAAAGAGACGTATGACAGGACTAGAGACAGCATGCACAAATCCACCTACCATCCTGACAAAATTAATGCCGGTCATTACCTTCAAAAGTTACACACGTGGACACACAAATAGAGATCAGTCATCTTTAATGTTGAGCTTTGACTATTAATGTGTAAAATTATACTTTTTTCACCTCTTCACCTCTGTGTTCCTTATTATTATTGCATTTATGGTTGTGATTTACTTATGTAAACTAAAGCAGCATGACAAAGAGATGAAGCATGACATCATCTCAAAGGCAGGATCAGAAACTAAGGTTTGGTGCCAGGTAGGTTTTCACTTACAACATATTTACTTGGTAGTTTTTGCAGCAAACAGTAAATGTAGGGAAACAGTGAAATTACAATAGATCGGCAAAATAACGCAACAGTGAAAAAGGTAAATTATACACTGAAACATATAAATAAAAAAATATTAAACAATGAAACAGAAACTACAAATGTGTTTTAGAATGACAAAGCTCCTACCAGGCAGGATATGTAAAAGGCATTGATTAGGTAATGTACAAAAGATCAGTGGGTGTTATATGCAGTTTTAATGCTCCTGTAATGTAGTTGTTGATGATTGATGAGTCCAGACTCAGAAGTAGAAGCAAGTGTTGGTCCATCAACATGGAGCTCTGGGCCTGATACAGACAAAATTCATTTAGATCAGGCATCTCAAACTCATTTCACAAAGGGCCGTGTGGCTGCAGGTTTTTGTTCCAACCTATCAAGAGCACACAGTTTGACCAATCAGCTGTCTGAAAACTGAGATCAGGTGGTTAACTGAGTCTAGTCTGGTGTGCTGCTGCTTGGTTAGAACAAAAACCTGCAGCCACAGTGGCCCTTTATGGAATCCGTTTGAGATGCCTGATTTTGATCATACAAGCTTCTTATATTCATGCATGCCAGCTCTGTTGCGTGTGTATAAATAGTGATGGATATCCAAAATATAATAAAATAAATATAGACAGAGCTCAACAATATCAGTATATGTTTGGCAGTACGCTCATTTGCATCAGTTATACCTTTAAATGAAGAGGCAAGAAGTTACTCACCAGTGTAGAAGAAAAGTTCTGAGTTCTGTATCAAACATTTTTTCACTCACCAACAGCTGTGTCCAGAGGTGGAGATGTTCTCAGGACCATCACCAGATAAACCAGTTATGTCTACTGGTGGCGTTCTGTGTTAAGACTCCCACTGTGTGTGTGGATTTGTACTTGTCAGATCCCCCGTCAAAGATTTTACAGGTTTATCAACATTTGTCCATAAAATCCCTGGTATGGTGGCCCAGAGGGCTCAGCTCAGTGCAGCTTTACAAAAGACATGCAACCAGACAAACAGACATCTGTGCAAGTAGCACAGACTTCAAAAGCAAAGTGTTTTACAAAAAGTCCTGACCCAGGCCGGGACACACTGGTTCAATATCTTCAACTTCAGAAGTCACAAAACACTGAACAAGTGAACCAGTCAGTGCAGGGCAAACAAATTTCAAGTCTTTAATGAGGTAACTGAACATTTTTGTGGTGAACGCACCTCACACACAAATTGCTGATCAGAACAGAGCATTTTCACAAGTTATAAAACATGTCTGGACTTAAGTCCTTAAATGTCTCAATTCATCAATGTTTCTTTTCAGGAATGTTACAATGATGTTTAGTGTGTGTCTGAACGTAATACAGTTTTCTTTTTACCCCAGTGATGTCCTTATGCACACTACAGAGAGCTCATTGTGGTGTTTTAATCAGTTCACAGATAAATGACTTTCAGTCAATATTTAAATTTACAATTAAATCTAAAAGCATCTGACTTCAGCCTTATTAAAGGTTTCTCTTATTATCTTAGATAAGGGCAGTGATGGTTTAAATGAATTCAGTCTGTAAAGTCTCCACTTTACATTTCATATTCCTGCAAAATTATACTAAATTGAGTTATACGCAGAGCTAAACAGCCCTCAACACTTGACTCTCAGGTTCCACTTCACCTGAGACTTTGGTTCTTTCAAGCAGCAAAACTATTCAACTATTCATCAATCAATGTGTGTTTTCATATGAGATTTAAAGAATTCCACAGATCTAGGCTTCAGTCTTTCAGGATTTGGGCCAAATTATCTCTTTGCTCATTACAAGAAGTTACAGTACTGAGATTGTTGTTAGAACTGTGATATAACACACTTCAATAGTCAAGAGTCAATAGTTAAGAGACAGCGTAGAAAGAGAGAAAATACCCTCACACCTCAGGCATTTATTCTAACAGGCCCAGTTTGATTTGAATGTTCAGTCTACAAAAAGACCATAAAGAGGTAAAGGTTGCATTAGTTCCACACGCGCACGCACACACGCGCTCCTAATTCGGTGTCCTAATTCATGTCAGCAGGCTTGCTCCGCTGACAGCCAGTGGCAGCATGCATGCAGGTCTTTGCAGTAACATGCGCCAAGGGCCATCTGTCCTGTAACAGAAAGAGCCGCGTAGATTATGTTGTCCAGAGAGGGAGAGAGAGGGGAGGGAGAGAGAGGGGAGGGAGAGGGAGAGAGAGAGAGAGAGAGAGAGAGAGAGAGAGCATTACGCACACTCTGATCCTCTCCACACAGAACCAGTGTGGCGCACAGGCAGGCGGCAGCCCTCAGAAAGTGGGAAGTTTTCGCCATTCTGTCTAAAAATTAATCACCTTCATGTCGACTCTGTTGGATACTAACCCGCCGATGCTATGGTTACCTTTATTACGGTAGGAACGCCTTCATTTCCCTCTATTTGCTGCTTCATTGAGCTTTTTTTCTCTCCCCTCGCTGACAAACTCGGCTCTTGGAGGCAGTGACACAGAGAAAGTGTTATGTATGTTCAAAATGACAAAGACTCTGAAAGTTGTGCACGAAATGCTGCGGTGAACGCGCAGCTGCTGGAGTCACCGTTTGCAGGAGAAACTTGGGAGGGTAAAAAACAAACAAACAAAAAAAAGTTGTGGAGACTGGCACTACAGTCCGGGTCTGTGTTGGTGTTCATGCGCAGCAGATTGCATGTTTGATTTTGGCATAGAGGTGCGTGATGTGCTCAGGAGACTTACTTCTTCCTAAGCTCGAGCTTTGGCAAGTTAGACACAGCCACGGTGAGAGAGGCGACGCGCCGCGCGCTGCCTCGGGCAAGCCAGCGCGGAGAAACTCGCTTCTCCTGCCCGCCTGTCTCTCTCTCTCTCTGTCTGTATACAGGTAGACAAAAGGGCTGGGTCTTTCCACGGCCCGCTTACGCACACAAACATTAGAGACTCCTGCTGTTTTCAGTTGCACTCGGGAGCCCTGCTCCTTCCAAGGGCGTGCGCTCCCTGTTGGAGGGAGCGGAACTGGCTCGGTGCGCATGGGAAACCCTCAGATGTAGTTGAGCCAGCTAAATGTGCCCCTGCTCGCGGCGAGAGGGGATGAAAGAGGATCTGTTACACTTGACTCCCAACGCAAAGGCGATATCAATATCTCCTTCCCCGCCTGTGCACTCCTTACCCCGTGTTCTGGTTTGTTTATGTGCATGCAGACTATAGCTTGTGCGCAGGAGCTGGAGATGGTGAGCGGCCTCTGCGCGCACAGAGCTCCTGTTGTGAAGCTCATGGGAGACACAGATCATAGAGAAATAAATGAGAGAATACGGTTATGTGAATGGAATGGAGAGTTTTAAGTTTCAGGGGGGGAAAGTGGTCGCGCTTCTTTAATTTATGGAGCTGGGGTTATTTTATGTCTCTGCGTCCATGTTGATTTTCCTTGTTTCCCTGTAAGCAGACACCGACAGTCCAGCAACATGCACACGTCCAGCCTGTTGAAATAACGTGGATGTGCAGCCGAGTCTGAGTGACATGGCTTGTGGTCCGGGCAGCTTTGCGTAATGGCGCACATCAGTGGGCGTCTTGAGCCTTCAGTGGATGCTTTCCTGCTGCTGTGGGAGTCCGCTTAATGTGCGTGCATGCGCGCCGAGGCCGCCGAAACAGCTGTTGCAGCTGCGGATTTGACGCAGAGCCTCTCCAGCACACAGCAGGACAAGAAGGAAACTAGGACGCAGCGAAGGAGGCGAGAGGGAAGGGTCCAGTTCCATTCAGTGGACAACCTGAGAGAGGCTCGCTGCTCCAGCTGTGGGCTTTTGCGTGCGTGCTGAGGTCTGAGCTGCGTGCACAGCAGCTGCATCGCCTCAGTTTAACAAGGCTCATTTAGAGTTTTACTGCAGGAGAAAGGACAAAGGAAAGAGCGGGGGGTGTCAACAGATTAGGGGCTGGACTCACGGGGAGAACATTAAGATGAGCATAAAGAGGAGCAGACTCTGCTCCCTCTCTGTTCTGCATTCCAGCCATTTTGGGCCTTCAGCCTCCCCTCCTCCACCAACTCCGCTCTCCTCTTCCTCTACCTGTCCTGTTTGTTGAGCCCCTGGTTTCTTGTGTCTTTGTGGCAGCGTGACAAATAAACAGCATCAAGGTTTGGGTGCAGTTTAGACCCGAGGTTGCTGGATTGAATCCTAAAATGAGTCAGGAAAATAAGAATGAGGAGAAAGGTCAAGGGTGAAGAGTGAGGCACAAACTTCTGTTAATAGCACAAACATGTCAGATGACATATGAACTTTAATTCCCTGTGGTTATTATTAACCACCACAGTTTGTGCTGTTGCACGATTCACTGGAGAAGATAATGGTGGTTGTGTCTGAAGCTTGTTGATGTAAATGTGAAGCGGCTCAAAACAAAAACAACTTGACCTGTGTTCTATATGTTCTTTAATTGTGTTCTGACATTTACCCAATGTTTCCACTGACTTCCATTGACTTTCATTTCAGTAGTACTGAGAAAACATGTGGACATTTACGTTTTGGGAATTACAGTTATGTTTCAGTGTTAATCTCACCTAATGAGATGGGTGGGCACTATGTATGGAGCACAGCAAGTCCATTCTGGGTTTAATTCTGCAGAGGGCCACTCTGAGATCATCCTCCATGTTTGGACGCTCACAGATCGCTTCTAAACGTCAAGAGGAAAATATATTTTCAAGGTTTCATTTTAAATTACTACTACTCTTTTTCACAACTATAAACTGCATTATTTTTAATCATTTGTAAATTTGATTTGATTTCTGGAAATTGTCTCATGACTTCCTCACTTGGTGCCTCATGAACCCCCAGGGGGTCCCGACCCCCACTTGGGAACCCCTAGATAATAACTCTGCTGATCCAACAGTTTTTGTTATTGTTTTGTCTGAGGGACCAACAGCGGCAGAAAATAACCTGTGGTTGATGTGACTGAACTTGCACTGGTGGTCAGTGATGATGTGCAGAGTGCATCTGGATCACTAGTATTACCGTGTGTGGCGTTCATCTTCACAGGAACCGGATTGGAAGTTCTGGTGTCCTCACACCAACTCCACACATGCTCAAATCTCCTCTCCTCTGTGTTTTTCCATGTGATTCCATTTACAGCAGACGTTTCCAATTTTCCACACGTTGTACAATTCAAACTTCACCAAAGTGGTGGATTTGCTCTGACCCCGTCACAGATCCTGAGGCGGTCAGGAGGAGATCACTGCTGGTAGAGAAGTAGCTGTGTGCTGCACACTCAGACCTACAACCTCATAACAAGAGCAGCTGAGGTCTCAAACTGTTAAGTATTTGGACATATTTACCAGGTTTTGGTTTAGGGTTCTGAGAAATCCACAAATGTAGAATTGATGTAGAAATGCATAGTGAAAGTGGTTCATGTTTTCCCCTGCAGGGACGGTGGTGCTCGTCTGACACTCTGACAGATACACTAATGCTTAAAGTTTATGTTGTGCTTCAATGGCATATTCCCAAATAAATCAATCGTGCTACACACAGAAACTGTTGCACTGATCTCAAGGGGTCCATCCACACCACAGAGCCAGTGCATGAGGGTCAGCTGGATCCAGACAACCAGAGTTAACAGTAAATCAGACTTTAGGAGAAATCCATGGATACTTTTTTGTTGCATATGCATTTGATTTGATCCTAAATCCTGCACTTAGATATCAGCAGGTCAAACTTTTATTGTAGACAAGGACATCGTGCAAAGCAATGGATCAACTGGATTGTTGCAACATTTTGATTTTTAATTTCTTGGCATCTGTAGCCGGCTCACCTGCAGAAGCACCAACATTAACATGTTGTAGTAGGAGTCCCGGTCATCACTCTGCAGCTCTAAAACCACTTCATGTTACTTTCAGGTTGGTTAGCGTTTTGTCATTAAAGTCAAGTGTCTCAAGTGTGTCTCTCATAGACCTGTGATAATTGTGGTGTCTGTCGTTCTGCTGGGGTCAAGCATCTCATCCGTACTGAGGCTTCTGTTGCAAACCAAGCTGTTGAACGTGAGCTTGCAGGATTTCTGGGTAATACAGGGACTTAACAAGCTTCCAGATCTGTTGTCAAGTTACAAGGAGGCCGAGGCTGGAGAGCTGCTGCGGAGTTCAGCCTGTGTTTGTATCAAGCCATGTGTTTTCTACACCGGCCTTGTTATTCATTCTATATGGCTGCGGATCCAGAGCTCTGCCTGCTCCAAGATGGTTTACAGATTTAGTCAAATGTTTATACGCTGCACATTCTTATGGCTACTTAGAGAAAAACATACTGTGAGGATGTGGAGGAGGCACAGGCAGCCCTCTCTCTGTTTCTGTGCAGAGGCATGTCGTGCAGATGCTCATAGACATGTCAGGACATTTGTTTAGGAGTTTCATCCCTTTCACCTTTGACCTTTACTCTTCTCTTGATGTAAACGATGCTAAATCTAAACTCCTAAGATAAACTCTCCCTTTTTGTCTGTTCCATTGTCTTTCCCAGGGAGGCAGATAGAGATCATGTGGTCTCAAGGTGAGGCCTGACCTTCCCAGCAGCTCTGTCATATGACAGCCCAGTTCTCCTCTCTCTGTCCACTCCGACCCAGTAATCTGCCTCTCTGTCACAATGATTTTCTTTATCTCCCTCACATCCACTGTCTTAATCTTAATGTACATCCCCGTTCCTCTGAGCGCCCTCTGTTTCCACATAAAAGGTAGACTCAGTGACCTCCTGATAACACAGCTGCTCACTGATAGAGCCCACTGGGTCACATTCCTGCACAGGTCTTTTTATCCTTCACCCACTCAGTATTGTCTCAGTGGATTTAGTCGTCTGTTCGAACCTTAAGTTGTGTTTATCTGTGTCAACTTTTCATGTTGCCACTTTTGCACAGTTTTTCTGAAGAGTCAGCTGAGTTTTAAATGATTCATCAGCTCCTGAAGTACAACACATTTCTCAACCCAAACGTGAAAACTGAAAAATTCATCATAATTCAGTTTAGAGGTTTGCACTGGACGCAGCAGCAGCGCAGCGATGTGACTCTTTGGTGAATCTCTAGTTTAAATGTGATGTAGGTTGGCTGTATTGAAGCCATAGACGGTAAGTAAAGCCAGAGGTACCTCCATGATGTCATGCACAGGCCTCTGTAGAACGGTTTTGACATCATCTTGGCAGTGTCTGACTCTGGCCAAAAATGGCTACAGATTGAGGACGTGTGTGGAGCTGAGCCTCCAGTGCATTATGATATATATTAGGTCACTGATTCACCTGCACTGCTGTAACACCTGGATTATAGGTGATTAGCTCAGATCAAAATCTCAGACCTCTTGCGATTAAGATGATTATTGTTTCGTCTTTCCAAAGTCAGGTCAGATTTAGCTCAGACGAGTCTCAGCAGAGGTTTAAAACCAGCTGAGCAGCTTCTTGTTAAATTGCATTTTTCTCAATAAAAGCTCTTGTATGATTTTCTCAGACATGACATTTGTTCTTTTTCCACCAGATTTTCCTGTTTCATTTTTAAGTCAGGAAAAACCTGCTTCTTGTCAAAGGCCTGCTGTCATTCGTTCCACTCCACTTCTACTGATCAGGTGTGTTGATATAGTGGACAGATTATAAGTAAAGCAGAGCGTTATGTCTCTTTTGATGCTTTAATACCTGGGTGGAATGAAAGGACACAGCTCCAGTGTGTCCCAGACAATCCATCTCAAACTGACTGTTGTATAATCACAGCTCAAATCCTCGGGAGAGGCCGTTTTCATTCTCTGTCTCTATAGAATGTGATGCCTATAGGTGACATCTTTGTGGGCTGATGTGTCAGGTTAGTGGCCACCTTTGATATTTGAGCCGACAGATGTTCAGAAGGCCCAAGGGTGAAACCTACCGCCCGGTGTCTCAACCACACAAACTCAATCCCTACTTGTCCCCTCATTTGGTTTACCTCTGACCCCAACATGAGACTAATCTCAACTTTAATCTTCACCCCGGAGCCAAAATCTGAAACCAGAAGTTGTGTGTTGGAGAATGAAGAATCGTTAAAGGCAGAAATGCTCTCAGTGATCTAAAATATGTGGATGGCACCAGTGTTCGTGCATGTTTCAACAATCTTTTCAGAGCACTTTTTTTTTGTTCAGCCATGATTTCACACATTTACACTGTGAAAGCTTGAAATTGGCTTAGAAACCACAGTCACACAGTCCTTTTACAAAACTTGTCAAATGAACACCCCTCCTCCAAATCACATGAATAAGATGTTGATTTGAGTCTTTTTTTGTGTATCATAAGACATCTTCTACTTGTGGCAGAAGTGGATTTACATGCATGTGTATGTTGAACTGACTCCAAACTAGATGACATGTAGGTGCACATTCTTCTGTCAGGTTAGTGATTGCAGGTAGGTCAGGACCTTGTATACAGCTCCATAAAACCTCATTACATGTGCTGTTGTGACATCAGCGCCTGGTGAGTATTGGTATGTTCTATTTAGCCCTGTGTTTTGGTTCATTGGCCTGGATATGGTTCCTTTAGAAGCAGCTGAATTAGATATTAGCAGTCTCTCTTTCCAGTGCGCCCATGAATGTACAGACATCTGTTGCATGATTGATGTGATACTGAAGAAAACTTGGGGAGGCACAGTGGTGCAGTGGTTATTCCTGGGCCTGGGGCCTTTTGGGGTGGAGTTTGGATGTTCTCCCTGTGTCTGCATGGGTTCTCCTCAGGTACTCTGGCCTCCTGACACCGTCTAGGTTGATTGCCCTAAATTGCCCTTTAAAAGACTGGTGACCTGTCCAGGGTGTGGCCTGCCCTCGCCCCATTCCAGTTGGGACTGGCTCCAAGCCCCCACAACCCTACTTGAAGAGGCAGTGAAGAAAATGAATAGATGAGGAAAAGTTAAAAACCTGATATTTATCAGCAGTATGATTGTTTAGTGTATTGGTGGATGTTTAGTTGCAATGGAAATTGACATAATGATAGGATGAGGACGTCCTCAGGAGTTGCAAGTCACACTGAATGATGTCAATTAGTTTCATGCCTGTGTGTTGGGATGTGACTGAGTTATAAAAAAACGATTTATGACTCAGTAGTTTCATTTCCCTTCAATACCCTTAGGTGCACAGTGAATATATGCCCCCCCCCCACCCCCCACCCCCCCATCTGTACGGGGCTTTACACTCAGATTTAAGGTGCGTTTATCCACCTGTCGTTTTAAGAACTGAAAACCATCTCAGTGTAGTTTTACACCTCCAATCTCAGCAGGGCAGTGAACCAATCAGAAGAGAGGAGCCTCTAAACCTCTATTCTGACTGCTCTCTGAGTGATAAAAAAAAAAAAAATAGCAGGGAATGGGAATGGCAGGTCCAAATGGGCAGCATTCATATCACAAGAGTGATAATTACTTTGTTGTGACATCACAAAGCTACAGAAGTCCCAGCGGCTCATTTTAAAGGCTGGGTGCATTTCCCTATGGGCACTCCTTTAACTCTACCTTCCTGTTGCAACCTGGGAAAAAGTGTGTTGTTTGCGCATTGGCAACAAAAGTACATTTGTCATATTCACATTTTAAAGAACACAACAAACTGATCCTTGCTCACCCATGTTGCTATTGGTCCATCCTGCTAACCATCAGACCTGACCTGAACATACCAGTCCAGTATCCAATATCTGTGCATGATAGCTATGACATGGTGGTAAACTCCTTTTATCTCTTTAATGTTGCTGCTGAGGCCTGATTGGCCGTTTAAGCCATAGACTACCCTCACCCAGGGCATTAGCTCAATCAGTGTAATCAATACTTTAGAATGTCCCATCAACTCAAAACCTTTTATCTTTCTGCTGTGCTTTAATGGTTTTGAGCACAAGTGCAGGGCAGATCACTACACATGCACAGAGACTATTTTAAGAACTTGTTGTCTTCAGTCTGACATCTCTCCGTGCAGCATTACTATACAGTAGCAGCTGCCCAATGTGAAGGGAAACAGTAAGGCAACACAACCTCTTGCCACAGTGCGTGAAGAAGGAGAGGTACGCTGTTTACCACGGCAAAAGACAAAAGCACTGTTAGACTTCTATTGTGTCAGAGCTTACATGCAGCTGGATAATTAGAGCGAATTAGTTCCACTTTGCATCAAATACTGTTTGATGATATTCCAAACACTGCAATAGCCAACAGCTTTGACAGTTTTCACTCTCACCTTCATTTAGTACACGTCACACCTGTCTCACCTGTCACACCTGTCATGCCCGTCTACTCATCCCTTCTTTTTGCATGAAATGTAGTGAAATGTCAAACATGATTGAGACAAAGGCAGAGGCACTGATGTTTCGGATTCCTCACACTGCACTGAATTTATGTTTGAATCACTAAAAGAGATTAGCTGACAGCCACACTAGTGTCTCTGTGAGGGTGATATAAGCGTAGTGCTGTTAATGTGATAACCGGCTTTAGCTCTAAGCACGCACTACAGCTGATGTGTAGAAATAATAGAAACAAGGGAGTCCTTATACTTTACTGAGAATCATCACAAACATATCTGTGTATCCATGGCTACGCAGCAAACAGGATCATTGTGCAGAACTGTATTGGTGTCAGATTATCAAAATGTAATCAAATATAAAAAAAATGAAAGTTTGGTTAGATGCAACCTTCATTATTCATTGGGATCTGGTTCTGACAATAAAATGAAATATAATTTCATTTACAAGATTTCCACACCTGTAATCAGGTAAAACAAACTGTGTGACCATGGTAACAACAACTGTGTGACAGGGTAACACAAACACAGAGCTTCGGTTTACACCATAGACTGTGAATAAAGATGGATCTAGCCTGTGTTACGTCATCTGCAGAGTGAGCTGCTCCATCTTGGCAGTGTCTGACTCCACGTCCTTACTCCCAATTAATCCATACATTGTCAAAGAGGTGGGGCTTCGATGTTGGGGTGCATGTTGGTTTGTGGCAATTCTGAGCTCTCCCACCTGTCAATCAAAGAACCCACACCCTAAATGATGCAGACCTCTGAGTCTTATGAGCATTGACTCACTTCTGGAAGCAGCCTCTTGTTGTCATCAGAGGAACTACAGAGTGTTTCCATCATTTTTAAACTCCAGAGGTGAAAGCTTGGTTTGCATTAGCTATGACGGTCTCAAGTGTGTTTTGGGTTTACAAAACATGGAACTGCTCTCTTGATCTCAGATCAGTACACAGGGCCTGAGTTGCCCTAAATAAAAAATCATTGTAGTCATTAGGATTGGTCGTCTGGGGACTATGAATGTTGGTGTGGAATTAGATGACCTCAGCAAGGTACAAAATGGAAAGTCGCTTCGACCCTGCCTCAATATTTCTGCGCCCTTCCAATGTGTACATTTCTGTACCAGGACAATATGTTCTTTTAGAGGTACAGGTATGACATGTTAGTCAGGAACCTTACATTTTCAAAGAGGAATAGTAATCACAGTGATTGTTTTTGGACTCTTCACTTTAGTTGCAGTCTAGATGCTTGTATCTGGACTGGTTTTGAATCTAAAATCTTTCTCATCACTTCCCTCTGCTCTTCACTCTGCTGTAAGTGGAGTTATGATGTATGATAGGAAGTTGATTGAAGCCAGGCCAATTGTTCCCTTTGCTGTTAAAGGTTTAAGTGCTGCTTTGGATGGAGTATGCCTTTGTGTTCTAAGTGAGAAAAGATATTCCAACAAGAGTTAAATCAGATATGGAAAACAGATATTTCAAGTTTGAAAGATGACGCCAGAGCTGAGCTGGAGAGCATGTGAATTTAATGTTGGGAGGTTGGCAGGAACATTTCATCAGATGTTTTTGACATTTACACATCTGCTCTGACCTGATGTGTCCTCTCAGGTGCTGCATATCCTGTGATTTGTTTTTGGAAGGCACCCCCTCACACATCTTTAGACAATGCCTTAATAACACTTGACAGGTTGAGGCAGAATGAAAAGCCTTGTTTTATTCTAAGATGTTGCAAAGGCAGGAAATGTAGAAATCCAGCCAAACCAAAGTAAAAGTAAATTGCTGTAAGGTAAACAGAGGTGATGAGAGATCATCAGTCATCCAGTATGTGATGCTATTTGCTGTCAGAGTCCAGAAAGGTATCTGTTGGTAAAAGATTAAATGCTTGATACCCAGGACTTCGGTGCTCACCTGCTGCTGTATGAAGACTTCAGACGTGAGCCAAAAACAACACTAGTTTGGACAAAAATGATGTCTCTGATTTGATAGAGCTGAGACACAGGAAGATGTTTCACATCAGATAAAACAGGGTGCTCCCATTAAAGCTGTGACTCTGAACCTGAAACATGTTGAAATATTCATGGATTTCAGACAGGAAATGTTTTACAGTGTAAACACATACACGCACAGACATGTAACACACAGTGCTGTATATATAGGGTGAAGGATGCTTTTATCCAAAGAGCCTGACAATTTTAGACGTCTTCACTTACACTAATTTATGATGACATGCTGAAACCTTAACTCTCACCTCAGCCTAACACTGAATCTATCACTCTGTACACAGAGGTCTCCTACTCTCTACAACAAACACACCAGAGGGTTAGAACGAAGCAAAACAATGAAAAAAAAACTGAAGATATGACATCACTGACAGATAACCAATCAAATGAAGTGGTTACACAATTTAAATGACAGATTTCCTCGGTTTGGGAATTAATGGATACATGGAAAACATTGTGAAAGAATACATATAACATAACATATAGGTGATTTCTAATGTGAACTAGTAGTAAAAGTACCTTGACAGTGAGGACCAGTGAGATGTTGAAGTCATCTCCTCAGAACTAGTGGTGATTGTGAGCACTGACCTGAAACAACCTACATTCAGGTAATGGGGCTGTCCCATCCTTCCAACAGTTAACTGGTACAGTGTTGATGACAAATGTAAACCTCCTTGGTAGCAGGAAGTATGGAATGGTGGTAAATGGTGAAGAGAAGTGTTGCAACAGGACAGAGAAGTCACTTCAGAGTAACGGTCAGATGAGAGAGCAGGTTCTACTGTAGATACAGTTCTCTGGGCTTTTGTTCCAGGGGATCAGGAATCTCCTCACAGTGTTGTTGATGTGCTTGTGGGAATTTAATGCAGCTCATTCAGGTAATGGTCATGTGCACAGTGCGCTACATGTGACACCTTATGGTAAAGACTCATTTGACTCTCATCTCATCTTCCCTGGTCTTAGAGGATGGACAGTCAAAAGTTCAAAGGAAGCAAAACATACCATGTCCAGGTTGTATGTCTCTGGCCTCTTCCTCTGTTTATGCACCATTCCTCACCTCCTGTACCTGAAGGTTGAAATTAAACTAGACCCATCACAAGGTATACTGGGTCAGTGCCTAACATGACTCAAAACTCCTAGCCCTGACTCAGCGAAGAGGATCCACACCTTCACTGTTTCCACAGCTGCAGGTAAGTCTGTTTCACTCTGCTGCTGTTTCCTCACACAGGACCGGTCTTGGTTAAAGCCAAGAAACAAGTGCTAACATTAGCTGATACTATTAGAATAAATGTCAGGTGTCTAACCTGAGCTGCTCCTGCTGCTAATGACTGCAGTTAATTCTGCTGTGCAGGGGTTTGATGCTGCTCCTTATTTAGCATTTGCATGTAGCTGAGACCATGTGCATTAGTAATAATACTGACCTCAAACTTCTACTGAACAAAAGACATTGCAGGGCAGTCACAGGTTAGCAAACTCACATAGTAGCCAATATTAGTGCTTGCTATGAACAAAGCAGAGAGAAGCAGACTTCTTGCACCACCACACTCATCTCATATCAAGTGACTTAATTTGATTTTTATGGTATTTATCTAAATGTCTGGTTCACAGAGTTGAGGAAACTCTTCCTAAACCACCATAGTCCCAAAACTCTCTGATCCACAGCTTGAAGAAGCCTAGAAGTTTACTCTGTTTTCATGTTTGTGTGAAGTTCTTGGATACATGCCAAACACAGACACAGTGTTTGACCTTTAACGGGATTATGGCTTTAAACATTCTATACGATGTGTTTTCAGCAGGTTACGGAAACACAGCTGGTGAGGATGAAGGTGGAGACTAGTGTTCTACAGGTGGAGGCAGGTTCACTGTGACTCTCAACAATCTCCGTCATGAGCTGGATGTTAAGAAAAACTGGCGTTGATCAGTAATCTTGTCACTGATACATCTCATCTGAGATCAGTTGTGTCCTGATCTCACGTCTCTCAAGTCTTACTGTCTGTGGCTCCGCGGCGGCTCACCTGGCAGAGAGTGAAGCCTATCATGTAGCCCAATCTGGCCTGTGGTCATTTGCCACATGTCGTCCTCTCTCCCCAACTTCCTGTTTTTTTTTCACACTTCCAGTATAATGAAGGAAAACAACACACACAATAACCTAAAATGTCTTAGAATCTGAATTTAACCTAAAACAAAGAAACACTAACACAGGCCCTTTTTTGGGGCCCTTTCACTTCTGGGGCTCTGGTGCGGTTTGCCCACTTTGCCTGGTCAGTAATCAAACCCTAGCCCCTAGACCATTAATCCAGTACAGTACATAGTACCATAATACACCCACACACACACACTTGAAGCAAGGTCAAAGCCACTGTTGAGCCCTGCAGTCTATTCCTGTGTCTGTGATTCTATTAGTCCTGACACTGGATTAGCTGCCCTGATCTCTGCGGCTGATTTGGGTTGGTTATTATAACCTGTTACTGCTCGCTCTCTCCTGGCCCAGGCCTCTGTGAGTGTTCAGATCACACAGTTCTCTGCTGTTCAACCATTTTCCTCAGTTCACCGTCCTGCTCAGCCTCGGTCAGGTCTGTGAGATGACATGGATTCAGGCGTTGCTGCTGTATGTAGTGGGCAAACTGATGTGTCACAGTGTGCTTGGTGAGAGGCAAAGAAAACTGATTGAAGGATGAGGGAAGGAAAAGAGGGTTTAATGGAGACCACAGCAAAGCAGTAAAGGGTTTTTTTTCCTTCAGACTTCCAACACTGTGGTCAGGACAGCTTGATCTGTGTGTACTGCTGTGGCCACAGACAGATGGACAGACTCTTCTTCTATTTCCTCACCTCTCTGTCACATGGATTAAAGAGGCGTGTCAACACTGCTGCACTCATTTAACTGATTAACACACATACACAGTGCAAGTGTTTTTGAACGATCCTATCGATAAGAAGATATATAAAGCTGAGAGTGACATCACAAAGTAACATAAGTCCTGACGGCTGGCTTTAAGGCTGTGTGTGTCTCTGTGTGGACTGAGGCTGTAGATACAGAAAGAGGCTTGTATTCACCAGGCAGAGAGCGCACTAAAGAGTTGCACTGTGGGAAACAGAGGCTGAGGCATTTGTAGGACTAAAACTTGTCACATGTCAACTGCTGTTGCTGTGATTTTCTAACAAGCTTCCAGGCTTGTTCCAAATGTACGAAGACATATCCAGCAGAAACACATCATTATTTTACTCCAGTTTCCACAGGAAGAGCTTTATTTTTACAAAAAGCAAATTCTAAACTGTACTCTAAACAAAGGTGCCCTGTGGACTTTCCTGATTACATTCAGTGTTACTCAACAAAAAGCACTGTTTGTATCCCAGGCCCCTGAGCCCAAATCATGAAACACTACAAAAGTTGATTTGACTTTATTTGTACTGCATATTTTTTAAGTGACCCACATCATTTCCATCCATGTTTCATTGCTGTGTTTCCTGGTGCATTGCGGGTCATTGTTGTAGTGCGAGAGCATTGGCAGGACTGTGTGATGCACTGTGAATGAGTGTCTGCATGTGCATGAGAACAGAGAACAAAACAAAACAAGGACCCTCTGGTAAAAACAGACAGTGCAACCAGAGGTAAAGAAAAAACACACATGGTGCTGTCAGCTCTAGGGTTTATGTGAAAACTGCTAATGTTAAAGCTCAAGTGTCAAAGGTCAAACATCTCAGTGATCTCTCTGCCATGTGGAGCCAGTAACATGTTGTTTTCTCCTCTCTTTTTTTTGGGGGGGGGGGCGTGAAAACATGGCGCTGAGCTTTACAGACATTATTCTCTGCTGTTACATCACCAGGGTCAGTCCTGCAGAAAGAGCCCAGTTTATCATTTATTGTGCTCTGGTGTGATGCAGATTCAATGCAGCTGACAGACACTAACCAGTTATCAGAGTGTATCGGTTTTCTGTTAGGACTTGTGATGGTATGACGTGTCTTCACTCTAGAGTTCAGCAGGAATAAATCCTATAACTTGGAAATTAGTGATATGATCATTTCCTGCTCCCTTCCTGTTCCTGAAGTCTCTGGCTTTTTAAAGTGTTTTTTGATGAAATGGCTGTGTTTTACATAAGCTCATGACACTTTTGTGCTTTATTGTATAACATAACATCAGTAAATAGCTTGGTCCTGATTCTTTAAGCTTTTATGTCTGGTTGCTAAGTGCCTAAACGTGCCTACAGAGGTTGTCACGGACGTAAAACATCATCACAGTGCACATGAAAACTGATCTAGTCACCAGTCCACCTCCACAGCCTCACTGTGTTTATACTGATGCTCTGTCACTACTGTCACTAGTCTCAGCAGAAGAGCTCGGAGCTGAATCAAACTACAAGTTGTAGTTCAGTGGTGGAGACGTGGAGTCATATACATTGAAGAGTAGCCTAACATTAGTTTTTTACTTCTGCTGATTGTATTCAGGTTTTAAACATCATAATGTTGTTCATTGGTGAGTATGATCCCGCTGAACTAAGCCTGTCAGTATCATGAACTATTATTGAAGGATAAATCTAAAAATCTCACTGGCTTTTATTATAGAGAGCCCATTCTAGTGAATTTAGACTTTCAGTTCTAGCTGAGTAGACTGTCAGGTACTTTTTGAGCCAACAGCCACAGTCTCTCTGATGTTGTCAGACTTGCTGTGAGGTGTGTGTCCTCGTGTGTTTTCTCTGTCAGATGAAGGAATGCATACCTTTAGGTATGTACATGTGTATGTACATGTAGCCTGTTACAGCTAACACAGACATGCAACATTTTGTCCCCTAACATGCACAAAACTCACATACGCACGCAAACACAAACACACAGTTTAACATCACTTTCTCTCTCACACACGCACGCAAACACACCTCACCAATGCCACTCCACTCGTGCACAAACTAGTTTTCTCCAGCGATAATTACCATAAATGTAGATTACTCCCTCAGCTTGGGGCGGCAAAACATTCAGAGCGTAATTCACCGTTATGATAGGAATTCTGCCCTTCCCTGCACTTACCTTAACACCCTGGGGGTGAAGAGAGTGCAAGGTGGGGGTGGAAGAAAACAAGGAGGATAAGCCACTCGTCGTAACAGCTTAGATCACAGCGTGGGGCCTCAGATTCACTCTGTCTGCTGCTGCTCCGCTCTCCTCTCTTCCTACACAGAGCCAGAAGAAGAAATAGTGTATTTGCACCTGCTTTTTTTTTCTTAAATGCAACAAAAACACACTCACTTTTAAATGCCTTTAAAAGTGAAGCTTGTTTTGTGTGAGATCCAAGGCTTCAGAATTCCCGGATATTGCAGGAATTTGCTGGTCCTTGGAAAACCTGCAAACCCACTCTGACTTTTCCTAAGCAGATAAGAGCACATTTGAAATTAAAAACCTATTTGATTTAATTGAATTCCTTATTTGCTCCATATCGTTCTATCTGTTTGGCTTTTCAGAGCCATATAAAAATACTTTGGCTTTCATTTGCAGTTGTTTCAGGACCACAGAGGCCACTTATAAATAGCTGTATGATTAAATGGAGCCATTCAGCATTCTTTTGAGCATACACTAACTGTGGCTGCAAACTCATGTGACTGGCAGCGTTATTGCTGACACCTCCGTCAAATCCTTATAGCCCTTTAAAGATATTCTCTTGATTAATTTCCATTTGAAGAAGAAACAAATTGGCAGGAATCGGAGCTCCAGGCTGCGTCTCCCCCATCTTTCATTTTCCCTCTCTCTCTGTGCCATAACATCTGGAGTCAATTGGACAGTATTAGGGCTCAGACGCTGCCGGGTCAAAATCCCTCCAGAGGATTTGCTGGTTTGGCACACTGCTCTGCTAAGCCCTGTCGCTAAGCACCCTGACTGCATCATCACCGGGGTCTCCACGGTAACTACAACGCACACCATTCACGCCATGGTCTCAAACTGATACAGTTGCGGTTTACGGAGGAAGCTGGCGGGTTTCCACCCGGAGTCACGTGGAGAGAGGAGTGTGGAGAAATGGGTCAGAGATGTTTTTATTTTCAATAGCATCATCGAGCTCTGTGGTGATCAGGAGGGTGTAGCCATGTGTCAAATCAAGCTCTGATTTACAGCACTGTGCCACATGTTGTTTCTGTGCCAGAGGCCGTTTTGAGTTCGGACTCCTGCAGTTAACAGTGTTACTGTTAACTGCCAGGGAAACTGACTGGACATTACTGGTGGTCCACACTGCAGCAGCTGTGTCACTCAGTCTAAATCAGGCTCAGGGAGCCTCATGCTGATGGGAGGGCAGAATCTCCAGATGTGTTTCAAATCAGAAGCTGTGTCCATTTAAAGACCAAGTCACAGCGGAGCAACAAGGCCATCCCGTCTCAAAGACCCCAGCTCAAGATTCATTGCATGAATCTCTTTCCTCCCCCATAGGCTGCACTGTTTAATTTCAGTTTGGTCCTCATAGATGATGCTGTTATGTTGGACCACATCCTTGAGGAAATTTAATTAAATCACGTTTTCCTATGTGGCACATTTAAAACATTGTACTCTTGTGGTCTATAGGGAGCTGAGCCAGAGGCTGAAACTATTTGCTTCAAACCATTACATGAGACCGTGGTTACAAGTGGCTGAAATGAGTTTCCTCTGCATGGTATCTGGACTCAGCCTCAGAAAAATGAGAAGCTCAGAGTAGAGTCAGTGCTCATTTGAATAGGAAAGATGTAGTGGCAACGGTCCAGGTATCTGGCTAGGCCTTCTTTCAGGAATGTGTAATAGGGAGGAGAACAGAACACCTTAGATGGATAGCTGATTTGACAAATACACAGACAAGAAATAGTTTGAAATGCAGCAAAAAGTGACAAAAGAACCTAAAGGTAGTGATGGCCAGATGAAGCCTCATGAAGCATTGAAGCTTTCCATCCATTTGGTTTGAAAAAAGGTTCCTTTCTCGAGGCTTGATCATGGGCTTCATGTGCGCACAAACCCCTCTGCTGGTCAAAACCTTTGTTGTCATTTCAACTATTTCTGATGGCCTCTTGGCTGTCTTGCAACAGGTCAGTAAGAATAGAAATACATAATGATTTTGTGTGGTTCATTCATTCATTTCTCTAATATTTTGATTAATGTGTGGGTAATGGTAATAGAGGTCCATTAATGCCAAAAAACCTGTCAGTATTATTTCAGTCAGTGTTTAAATAAATCCAATAGGACATGAGATGTTTATTGAAAGCTGTTGCTGTTTGTGTTTTCAAAAGTTGTGCTTATGGACACTGGGATGATGGTGTCTTTATTCATTTTTATTAAGAAACAACACTTTTTCCACTGTGCTTAGAACTTGGCAAAAGTCCAACACGAACATTAACATCTAAATTTTGTGGGGATCTATGGCGCTTTATACGTGTTTGTAAATCACTCGAAACACTTACTGAACCAGCGAGGCTTCAGACATCATAAGTGATGTCACTCAGGCTAAATTAAGCAAGCCTTGATACGCACTTCATAAAAGACTTCCTGGATCGACACATGCTCCGAAGCCTCAACACAGTACGACCCATCACTACCAGTTGCAGTTGCAGCAATAAATGCTTGAAACTTGTGTTAGTGATGTGGGGGCTTCCAGTAGATTAATGCACTTGCCTCTTTTTGTTAAAATGCTGTGATGAGAGATCAGACTCAAGAAAATGGTGGAACGGCCTCAGCTCACCATAACTGTCTCTTTAGAGAACATTATAAACAGAACGGACTCCTATGTTTCCCACCGTTCCACTAGTTCCAGTTTTTTTTTTTTTAAGGTTACATATTTTTCTCTTTTCACTCCTTGTGTCATTAAAAGTGTTGATTCATAAGAAACTAGTGTTTTACATCTGGTCTCTCTCTGGAGCTCTAGCAACTAGTCAATGAGCCAATCAGCAGAGCGGAGGCTGTGCTGTTTTCTGAGTGGTCTAATAAAAAACGTAACAGATCATAGGTAAATGCTCCGAAACCAAATCCTGCAAGGCTGGATGGTGGGTCCAGGTGGGAGGGGTTAAGGATGTGTGAAAGTTGTGACCAGCTGGTTTTAAGGCTCAGTTTGTGAATATGGGCTGTGTATTTCTTTGTGGACTGAGGCTTTGATACTTTTACAGTATTAATATAGAACCTAGAGCTGCTTTATAATCACAATGCTTTGGGACCAAAGACTTTGGAAGTCCACGGTGTCAGTTTGGAGGTGTGATCATCAGATGAGCTCCTCTGCAGGTCTCAGTGGCTGCTTTATAGTTCTCATCTTGTGTGCTGTTCATCTGCTGAGTACAGTTTGTAAAGTTAAAGCGAGCTCCACTTCTTTGTTTACATTTCAAAATGTAATACTGTATGCTTGAGGCTACAATAGCTGCTACTAGCATAACACACCCAGACACCCACACACGCAAAAAATCTCGGAGTGTGCTCTTTTTAAATTCAATCCACTGTGTGTGTTTTTAGTTGGTTTGTTTGTTAGTTGAACCCTAGAACCAGCAGGAAACATATATAGCTGTGCTGCAGCTCCAGCGCAGGGGGAACCTTTTGGACTAAGCCGATTGCTTCGCTGAAAGTGTTGGTTGTGTAACTGAGTTAGTGGAACACATGCACATGTAAGGTTGACGGCGTCCGTCTCAAACATGCAGCACAAACAGGGTTTGTCTGATAGTCTGACAAACAATGTGCAACTTGACATTTTTGGACATTTGAAGTGTTTGTTGTCACTGTAGGGAGTCTGGGAGATGTTGCTGCCTGCTCCATCAGAGCAGGCATCTTTACATTTACAGCCTGAAGTTCAGTTACTTGGTCTTACACCCAAGGTCAGGACAGCATTGATAGAATAAATGATCATCTTTGTTATGTTTATTTGATGAAATGCAGAAGTGGTTAGTGGTATTTCTTTAAATGGAAACGTTTCTGTTTCTATTTGCACGTTAAGGTTGCTCTCTAACACAGAGGTTCAAATGTTTTAAAATGTCTGAGTTGATTTCCTCTTCCTCCTCTTTCTCTCCTCCTGAGGTGTCTGACAGCAGTTGGCTTGCCTTATTAAGCATTACTGCCAGTAGATTACCAGGCTGGCGTCCCAGTTACAATCAGTTCAGAGGTTAGACAGTGATTTGCTGGTCACTGTTGTTCATTCCAACTTCTTAAAATAGCTTAATCTCCTCCCACTTTTATTACTCTCTTAGCCTGCCTGCCATATTCAAACTTGAGTTTCTCCACCTCCTGCTGCCTCAATAGCTCTTTATCATCAGCGTTTGTTCTTCTCCGTTTAATGTTACAACCTTTGATCAGCCAGACTGTCTTTGTTCAGCTCATGAAAGTTGGGGGGAAAGTAAACCTCTTACTCCTCCATCTCAGGTTTCTTATTTAAATTCAGTACTCAACCTACTTCCAGTTCTGAGCCCTGGAACTGCTAAATCAGGTTTGACAAAGTCCAGACAGAGGGCACGATCTGATCCGGACCATGTGTCACTTGCAGTATTATGTCATGTAACTGAACACGAGCATAAGCTTTCTCACTTCTTTGCATGTGCAGGCATGTGCATGTGTTTTCCTTCCAATCCATTTACCAGAAGTGTGATGTTGTTACCATGATGTTGTCAGCATCAGTTAATGTGAACATTACACTTTGACTCAGCAGCAGGATGTTGCTGTTAAAGCACACACAGAAAATCAAAGCTGGTCCAGACAGAGGAGGGTTAGGGTTGGAACTGAGTTCAGCACTAAGTGTGTGTTCACAGCACAGCTGCTGGTTCAGACACTGGCTAGCTTACAGGCTAAATGTGCTGTCTTATTGAATGGATTAGTCAAAGTTAATCTTCCAGACTCTGTAAAAATCTCACTGCGCCCAAATCTGATATGGCTCTTATGTTCCTGTAAGAATCTGGATCATATCTGGATATGTGTGTGTGTGTATACATATACATATATATATATATATATATATATATGTGTGTGTGTGTGTGTGTGTGTGTGGTCCATGATGTATATATTAGCATATAAAACTATCATCTATATTTATACAACCTGTTTGGTGGTTTCATGGTTGTTGGAATTGGCCTGAAGTTCTGTTCCATCCGACACACACAGCAACACAAAAAACAAATAAGAAAAGGCTCACAACATATTTAGTAACACAGACACACACTGAGACACAGACACACACATGCGCTGCAGTTGTTGACAATGTTTCCCTCTGTTTCAAACACCAGTTGGCTGCCCTCCCGTGTGTGTGTTAGGTTTACATTCCTTGTGGTCGCTGCTCACACACGCACACACAAACACACACACACTACACTGCTTAGAAATAAAAAACAACGCACGGACAACAAAAATCAAACTTTATTATCTCCACACTTTACTCTCATGACTGTGCAGTAGAGGAGGATGACTGCAGAACATCTTGATGAGGGAAGATGACCAGGAGAGAGAATAGGGGGGTGAAGAGGACAGAGGGGGCGGATGATGTTGGAACAGCACAGAACCTTAAGATCTATACATAAGTATAACACTTGAGGTTTAATTTAACATGCTGTGAATCTCTTTAACCGCCTTTAAAAAGTGAGCTGTCATCTCATTTTCTTCTTGTTTTGATGTGAAGTTCACCACCTTGTTCAGCAGATAGATGAGTGTTCTTAAAGCCACACTGTTGATCTAAGGACAAGAAACAATTGGACTGTAACTGCGTGGGAAGATTCCATAAAGCCTCTGAGCCATACATCAGTAACTACCTGCGAAAGAGCAGGGAGAGCACACCTGTGGAAATTAAAGGCATCCAATCTTAACTTGACAGCCGGTCTAATCTATAATGTTAAGTCAGATCCTCATTGTTGAGGCAGTAGAACAGTTTTTGTTTTCTTTATTTATGAAACTCATTTTTCAAACTCAGTCACATTAAGATTTAGATGGGTTCAGACTGAGGCGCATTTTTTCTCTTGTTGTGTTTTGTTTCATGGTGTGCAGTGGTTTCCTTAAAGGTCCTTACAATATAAAGGTGGGTGCACCATGTGCAGCTTGACCATAGAACAGGTCTAGATTCTCTCTTAATACTGTGATAGTATATAAATAACATAACATAAAGTTGGGAAACTTGTTAGAGAATCAAGGCAACAGCAGTCAACATATTACAAGTTTCAGTCCCACATATCCTTTAACCTTTGTTTCCCGTACTACAAGTCTTAGGTATGCTCTCCTCAAACATCTCTGCCTGGTGAATACGAACATCGTTCATAATCTGTTTTCAGTTCAGTTCATGATGCAACATCTTTAAAAAAAATGGTAGCCTCCAAGCCAACGTGATGTCACTTGTCATGACAACACAGACACAGACTGTTATACTAAATATATCTAAAGGTCAGGTGGATGTCCATGTGTAGTGTGATTATTAATCAACTCTAGGTTCTATATCAATACTGTGAAAGTATCAAAGCCTCAGTCCACAGAGAAATGCACACAGCCTGTATTCACAAACTGAGCTGTTAGGACTTTGTGTGACTTTGTGATGTCACAACAAAGCAGTCAATGCTCCAGCCCCTCATACTGCCCACCTGGACCCAGCATCCAGGATTTGGTTTCTCTTAGTTTTTTTGTTTGTTTTGTTTTGTTTTGTTTTTTACCTGAAATCTGGTTTATGTTTTATGGAGCACTCTGTATTCTCTCTATATTGTGATTGGCCTGTTGATACTTGAGTTCCAGAGAGAGGCCTGAGAGAGGAGATGGAAAACTATACTGAGGTATTTTGGCTCAAATATTTCCTCTTGTGGATCAAGATAAGGATGGAGCTTTGAGTATAAGGCCAAGAACTGGAGAAACCATTAGTATGTAAGTAAAACATTATGGACTGGAGTTAGGGTGTTTTGTGCAGCCATTTTTAAGGAAACCTTACCTCAGACTTTAAGAGAAAGGTTATCACAGTTTAAGGTATTTTGTATGACCTTGTTTGCACAATGTGTCATCTGATCTGAGGTGAAAATGGTTCAAATCTGAGGATCATGGTGGGGGTACTCCCATACAATAACTGTAGGGTATTTAACCTGTACTCTGCACTGAGCCTTCATGGTATGCACACCAGGTGAGGGAATGTCCCAAATGTGACATTTTCTCTTGCACATTTCTGCTGTGAAGATCCAAACTATGCATGTTTGTGACTTCTGTTTTTGGGTGCAGTGCAACAGCAGGGCCAGCCCTATAATTGTGACTGTCACTAACTGACTGACTGAGGATGATATTTCTACCACTGGGCAGCAGAGTTGAGCTATGTCTACTGAACCAATGGTTTCCTGGCTAGCAAACAAAAAACGTCAGTTACATGTACTGTACCAGTATTACTAAAGGAGGCAGAGGAAAAACTAAGCATAAGACACAGTGAGCGGAGAGAGGGAGGGAGAGAGTCATCTGTAATGAGACCGTGACCTGCCTCTCTTAGGTTCTGAGTTGAAGTAAATAAGACCAATAAGACCAAACTAATTGTTGCTTTCAAATGGAGACTGTGAGCTGATGGACAAGATATAACAGGTAGGCCTATGGTTTGAGTTCAGACTGTGACCCTATGTGTCATCCTCTATCCCCTGTCCCTCTCTGACTATAACTAAATTAAAGCAAAAGCATGAAGAAAACAAACAAAAAAAGACAGACTGTCTTTCAATGGTTGTGTTAAATTGTGTTTTTGTCAAGCAATGTTGTAGCTTTAAAATCACGATGAGGTCATAACCTTGTCCTATATCTCACTGGGGGAGTAAAATGATCTCCAAGTGGTCCCTCATTTATGTCCCTTTCAGTGATCAGCATTCTCAACTCTAATGTCTCACACAAGATAACACACAGTACATGCATAATATTTCCATCCTGGAGCTTTGCAGCAACACATAATGTAATATTTGATAACAATATGAGGATGTATTAGCAGCCGTCACCCTGCAGTGACATAGTTGGTACGTCACTGCAGCGGAAACCTGTCTGTGCTCCTGCTAAGACGCTGCCTCTCTCAGGCTGATTATCTCAATCAATCCCTTGGGTGTTAAAGGCTCAGAGGCCAGAAGTCTGCAGTGCCAACCTGAGCCTCCCACAGACTGCAAGCAGGAGCCACATCTCTGCAGCCATCTCCTAGGTGCACTACACATCTTAGATTCCTGTCACTCTGCTCACACTGATGCAGGGCAAACATATGCCTTCATGCGCATTTGTGTGTGCGGCGGCTCTGAGATGCAGCACAGGCTTGTAGCAGATTAACAGCTTCAGTGAGCATGGAGAGCAGGTGAGATGAGGATCCTGGCATTTTACCCAGGTGTTTTCTAAAGAATGATTAACTTAGCTCTGTTGGCTGCAAAAAAAAGTGACATGCATGCACACATACACCTTTACATTTTGGAAAAGTAGATATCATGTCTTCTGTGGACAACTCCACTTCCATGTTTTGGAGAAGATGTGTTTACCAGTTGCACTGGTAAACACATGTTTACCAGTGTAACTTTCTCCTTTTTTTTTTATCATTCTCCTCGTGAATGTGTGTTTTATTTTTGTCTCCTATCACGGAGATGAACAGGAAGATAAACTCTGCCTGAGTTGCAGATAGTAGATCCTGCCAGCTGGGGTGGGGTTATGAATTACATAATACTTGTTCTGTGTGAGAACTGGGCTTTGGAGAAGGATGAAAGCACAAGAAGTGAGGATGAGATGTGAGCAGACAGGACTATGAGATGATGTGCGGATGAAGAAGGGATAATGTTAAAGGGCGGGGCTGGCTGGACACTGACCTAATGGCTCTTGAGCCTCCTGACGTGAAGTCATGAAGGGGATAGAGGGAGATTTCACTTCTCTTTTAACAACATCAAGGCTCTTTTCATTTGGACACTGAGTCTCACACTTCCTGTGACCATTCTGATTTTACCTGAAGCTTCTGATTGATCAGTTTTATGTAACGCAGGTGTTTTGGCAGCAGCTGTGGTTTATATTTTCGTGTCTAGAAGGATCATCACATTTCTCCCTGGCTGCTGGGATTACCTCATTGGTTGACAGCCTGACAGGGAGATTTTAATAAAGCTTTATAAAGAAATATTGGTAGGAGAGAGGAAGGATTCTGCACATGTGTAACTGCTGCCTCTATATTAGCTAAGTAGATAAGACAGTTTAATTCAATTTCCTCATAAATCTTATGTCAACATTGATAGCAGCAGCATCAGGGTTTAGCTACGTGTGTTCTTCTTTATCCAGATCTGTTTCTGGGAAGTTCTCATCCTAAAATGTTCATGAGAACAGTTGCATCAGATTTTGGTGAATGACATTATATTCATCTCCATCTCATGGAATGGACCAGGCCTGTTGTGGTAGGGTCAGAGTTTAGGTTTGTATTGCTTTGTTGTGGCTGTGCTACCTCACTCTTGAGTGCTGAACTGCAGTGAAGCTGTGGAGTCAGATATAAGGAGTGTGGTGCTTGTGTCTGTAATTGAAGGTTGACTTTGCAAAACTTCCTCATCAAGCCCTGACCTGTACTCTCACTTTTTACCCATGTGTCAGCGACAGTGAGTCAAGGGAGAACGAACACATCAGCTTTTGTCATGTCACGTCCTACGTGCCACGAACCCATTAAAAGTAAAGATGTGGGTGATGTAACAGCTTCTGTTACATCGCCCACAAGTTTTGAGAAGCAGTTTTGAAGTTCAGAGAGAGCTACTCCACTGTCGCCATCTTGGCAGTGTCTGACTCTGCCCCCTAACTTCCAGCTTATCCAAACATGGGCAAAGATGTGGGCTGTGTGGAGCTGAGGCTGCAGTGCAGGATGGTCTGTTGCAATATGCTCAACCTCCTGTGGAAACTTCATAAAATGTAAATGGGTGATGTAAAAAAAAAAAAATCCTCAGTTTTACGAAGGAGGAAATTTGTTACCAAACCAAACTGTTTCCTGTACTAAGCTGTGAACATGCTTTTTAACACAGGAGTGTGGGCACTGGCTCACTTTAAGGAACCTGAAGTGTTCATTTGTGATCTGCAAGTTTATTTCTTCTTCAAGGCCAGTTTTTCTGGTCCAGAGCTGGCTGCTGTTTTTTTTTTTTTTTTTTCAGGCCCACTTTTATTAAGCACCTGTCCTTACAGTTAGTTGTCCACAAATACATTCTATCTTGTCTTGTAAAATCAAAAGCATAATAAACTTGATACAGCACAGGTTTTATTGTTTGACACCTGATATCTAATAACTATAAGAAGGATCTAACAAAGTTTACACTGCAAACACTGTCATGCACTTGCTAACTTTGGACACCGCACTGTTGCGTAAGATGTGATTTCCTGCACACACTATGCAGCAGTAAACATGATATGTTGAATCAGGGGCGGAGCTTCAGGGGGGGCTGGGAGGGTGGTGGGGTCCAGAGGGGCCTGTCACTGTGATGATTTTTTTCCCTTTAAACCAGAAGTGCTTGACATTACATTGCTTAGTAAGTAAGTTAAGTAAAACAATGCCAGTGCGTACAGAGAGAGTTAGCCATAGCACAACCGCTAACATGCATTAGCAACTGCCAATTGCAAGCCAACAAACAACATAAACAAATAACAGATGCTAACTTTGCTAACTGTTCTTATAGTCTCTGGTTCTGGTCTCCAACATGTGCACTGTAAACCCCGATAAATTCATTGAACTCAATAAACATTGTTGAAACTGATTGCAAAAAAAATGTAATTAATGTTAACTGATTTTTTGTAGATGAAGAAGCAATCGTGATTAAGTAACCTGTATTTAATTAGTTTGTTTCCACAGTAAAAATAAAACCATGTATAGATAACTTGAAACTTTTGATTACCGTTAACTTAAATTTTTTGAATCAAAAGAAGCTCCACTAACTCTTACAAGTAAGTTTAGCTCAAAATAACATTTCAGGGAACTTGAATTATTTGTTGAAACTGATTACATCAATTATTTTAAGTAGCTTTAACTCAAAATCTCCATGCAGTAAACATGCATTCAGAGAGACATTCAAAACAAGTCGACAGTCAACAATATATACAACAATACAATATATACATTGTTTTGTAAAATTCTACTCCACTATATGCTAAATACATGAAATGGTGCAATAACTTTCAGAAAAGCCCAGAAAATCTTTTTCCTGAACTATCACTTCAGCATTCCCAGTCTTTTAAGGAGATCGTTTTCCAGGATAAATCAGTCCAAAAAGCATGAGATATGCATCAGCCAGTGTAGGGGCATGGATGACAAGATTACCCTTCATCAGCACTGCAGTCCTATCTGGGCAGAGGGATGTGGCATCAGTCAACTGGTTTATCATAAACGTCCTGTTCAGCTGAATCCAGAGGCTGAAGATGAGAGAGAGAGAGAGAGAGAGAGAGAGAGAGAGAGAGAAGAAACACCCCTTAGCCTGACTTTCACTCGGCACAACTGTCTTTGTATGCATATGTGATAAATGAATTTTCAAAGAATGTATTGACTGAAATGTGCCAGTACAGTTTGCACAAGGCACTGGACTTAATGAGGACAAAGTGCTATGATGCAAACAACAGTGTCCAAGCAACTCTGCCCATTCATCAGAGGCGATTGGAAAAGTGCTGTGCTAAGAACCCACCTTGAAGTTTAACAAAGAATACTTTTATTTCAGTATGCAGCATGACATATTTAGACACATTTTATAGCAGGAAATGTCTACACCATCAACATACCAGTTTGTAGACTCCATGTAACAGCAGTTTCTTCAGTCTCAGGCTAAAAAGAGAAGACTTACATAAGATAAAGGTTCAAATCAGATGGATAACATAGACAGAATCACACAGATCTAACACCAGTCAGTCAGAGAGCATTGCTGGCATTTTTTCCAGTATTGTTTTTAGTAACTTTAATATCATCTGTCTGTGAGACAGAGGCAACAATTAACAAACGTTAGCTCAATACAAATTAGGGATGGGCAATGATTTTTGAATATTCCATTAGTCGTTAAACTAAAAAAAAAAAAAAAAAAGCCAATAGTTTATGAGACCATCCTCTCGTCTGAAAAACGTTTCTCTTTTGACTGTCGCAGAAAGAGAAACACCGACAGACCACTACAGCCATCAGAAAACTCTGTCTGCAACTCTTAATAAAAAACAAACTGTGGTACTACTGCTTCTCATCGAAGTCCAGTCCGTCTGCCTTTAGATTTGCTCTCATTACATGAGGAGGACAGAAGTAAGCGTTACCGCTGCTTTATGTGTGTGTGTGTGTGTGTGTGTGGCGGTTATATATTTGAAAAATAGTGGAACAGTTCATGGTGATTATCGGATAGTGCTTTTGCTTGAAATGCCCATCCCAAATTAAATTCAAATGGATAAAATAATTGCTTTTAAGCACAAGTCACTTTTCTTGAAAATATATCCAAATTGTTCACAAGCTGCAAAGTTGTCGCTGCAATTCTGATCCAGCACGAGTGGCCAATATGGCGGAATTCTCCACTTGCTGCAAGTGACATCACACCAGGACGAGTCAAATGATTTAAGTACAGTTCGGTCTTACAGTGTGGCTGAGTCTCTGATCTCTAGTGTTGTGGTCAAGACCACCTAACCTGAGACCGAGTCAAGACCAACACCAGAGCATACCAAGACCAAGACTCTGAGGGGGTCAAGACCAAGTCAAGACCAAGACCAAACCAATGCCAGACCATTTTCAAGACCATTACTGTATTCAGTACCAGTACTCATCTTACTTGATATTTACATTATTCCTCATCTAAAAGGAAAAGGTAATTTGATATAAAAATCTAAACCATATTTAATTGAAACAAAGTTTGGATTGAACAGAAGAACACAGAACCTGCTGCAGTCTCCTCCCATTATGACACTGGTGCAACCATGTTTTTCAGATGGTTACACAACCATGTACTTTTGTAGAACAATTTGAATTATCTTAAAGTTATTGAATTACTGAATTTTTATTTTTAAGTGAGCGAGTGACAGAGAGACATTAACGGTTTAAAAAGATGTCACTGCAGCTGTGGTCTTGACTGGTCCAGCTCGACCGAGACCGAGATGAGACTGAGGAAAAATGTGGTCGATTCTGAGACAAGACGAAGACCTTGAAAATGTGGTCTCAAGACCAAGACCGGTCTCCAGTAACACAACACTACTGGTCTCTCCTCTCCAAACCATCTACACACTGTGCTTTTACTACACACACTCTGCAGCAGTTTTTCCAGGTATTTCAGGGGGACATTTTCCTCCCAGACCCAGATGTATTGTGATTGCATCTAGCATAGGGGCCTCTATTAAAACCAGTTAAGTCATTAAAGGAAACACGGACCTGCTTGTTGTGAGTGTGTGGAGTGTGATTTTAATAGAAAGATGCATGCACCATTCATCACCCAGCTGAGCTCTGACTGAAGCCTGGCATCAGAACATATTAGGGAATATGCATATCAATTTAATGGGAGTCACATGGAGTGCTGTTGTGGTTGGGGCACAACAAAGCCCCTAAAACATGCGGTCCAGCTTCACCCAGTTCTGTGACTATTTATAGGCCACAGTACCATCTGATTGTCACATGAAAAATATGTTTTCCTTGAGCAATTATCCATTTAAATATGAAGCCCTCAGAGGCACACGGTGAAAGTCTTGTAAATATGCTTCCTGCTGTGAAGAATCATTCCTGGTTTGAGGGGGGAGATAAACAGTTAAAAGGAAAGTTGTGAGTTTGCGAAAGAGATGCTGATGGTAATCTAGCCCTAAAAAGCAAAGAGGATGTATCTCTAACTTGCAGATACTTGCGAGGAATCCCCTGCCGTTTGCTGAGGTGTCACGTGTTGCATTTTCCATGTTAAAGGGCCATCCTTCCCACGAACTACAACTGTAACAAGAACAATGTGAGCATCCACACTGTTTGGTAAACATACGCTGCACGCCTGCCATCTGCATCCCACATGTTCTTCTTCTTAGCATCTTCATAAATATTTGATTTATCAAACAGGGAGTAGAGCAAGCTGACACTAAAAAAACACAAACTGCAGTACAGTACAGACCACTAGAGTGAGTCTCCCACAGCGAGTCACTCCCCATAGACTCCCATGTTAAAATGTACAACTTAATAACAGAATAAGGCCTCTCTTAAAGACAGGTGGTTGAGTCCACCAAAGTCTTGGTTCCACACACGCCCCTGTGATATTTGCCCATTTTTGGATTACCTGAGGTGGAGTCAGGTGGAAGTGGTGCAGCACCTCACTTGTTTGCTTGCTCGTGGTGGGATCTGTTGGATCTGTAAGTGTTATTATGAAGAGGTCTAGATCTTGTCTATTCCTAAAATGCCTTGAGCCTACTACAGTAGCAAGCAAGCAAGCACATGAGACACATTGACATTTATTATATTTGTTAGCCTTGAGCTAAGTCACATTGCTTCCTCACCCAGCGCAGTGAATCATTCTTATGATTTGATTGAGTTTAAATGACTGGAGCCACCTCACTTCCTGTCTCCTCTAACAGTGGTTAATTGGCTCATTTCAGAGAAGAAAGACACAGAGACTGCTTCCACAGACTTGTGAGGATGAAGAGTCGACATCTGCTGAGAAATGGTGTGTGTGTATTTACACAGGAGTCTTGATGAATTTGAAACAGGAGGACTATTTAATTGTATTCTATCTTTCAGGAGATGTCTTTCACCTTTCTTCTCTTATCCCTCATGTCTCTGTCATCACACACACACACACACACAATAAATTCCTAAACTTGAGTGTTAACAACACCTAGGCCCTAATTAGGCCTCACCCCAAACTCCAGTCCTTGTCCCAAAATTACTTGTAGTTGAGGTGAGGGGGGGTGTGTGTTCTCATTTTGAGGTGTTTATTGATCTTTCTGTTTCTGTCCTTGTGAATCTGCATTGACAATAAACATAGTAACACACACACACACGCACACACACACGGTCTCATTATCACCTTGCTCACCAGTGAATTATCAGTCACCCACTGAGCCTCGTTAGCCTCTGCCAGCCTGAATGTCAACACCATAAACTACAGTGGGGGGTTCATGACTGTAATTATGGCAGCAGGAGGGGAAATTAATTTGTCTGACTCTGGGCACTTTTACAGGCCAGATGCCTGATTTACAAACAGATCCTTCTTCATACAGATTCAATAACTGCACAGATGGAGACTTTTATTTGATATTGTGGTGACCAGAGGTTTGATTCGTACCATCCAGGACATTTAGAGCCAATCACACGAGCTCCTTTCATTTCTGTTAGAAGATTGGCATATTATATAGTATAAATCCTGTATATGATGTCCAGATGTGCTCTGAAACATAGATGTTGGCTTTCTTTATTAGAAAGGAAATTCCTTTTTTGTGCAGGCTGTAGTTAGAGTGCAAGTTCAACCTGATTTAATGAAAGTAAATCATAAATCTCCATGATTTATGGCAGCACCTGATTGATTTAAACATTCTTTCAGTCACTAACACTGAATTTTAAATGTTGGTGTTAATTTACATGGTTGAGCAGTTAGGTGCCCAGTTGTGCTGCTTGTTATCTGACTGGAAGTTAAACTGTCTTTGAGTGCCTTGTGTTGAACTGGGCTTCTCTTTGTTATCTTAGAGTTAGATATATTTTAAACTCAGCAAAGTCCTCTGCTATGATTCATATTCAGTTTGACATGGTTTTCACACAGAAGAGTTGTGTCAGAAGCTCATGTTCTCCAACGTCTGATTGACAAATCTGGTTCAGGCCTTTTGCCACACCCACTACCTGCTAACTCCAAATGAAAGAGCCGAGAGCATCTAGATGGACAGAGGAGGAAACATCAGAGAGCACACGTTTGAGCCTCAGTCAGACCCAGACTCAGGTTGTATCTGAAATCTGCACTATTGTACTGTAAATCTGTCTTACTGTGTAAGTGCAATGCATGATGGTTAATATTGCTTGTACAGTTACTTTTCACAATGCATTGTGAGATACTATGAGTCCACTATATGTGGTATAATAATCAATACAGCAAACTCACTATAGAGGACTATACAGGATTCAGACTCAGATGAGGAATCTGTCGAAACCAGCATCAGAGAACAGTTAAGCATCTTTTACCCGTAATGCTGTGTTGTAGCTTGTAACTGGTAGTGGATTGTGTTTGCGGTTGTCCTAATGCCAACTCTCTCACCCTCTCTCTGGACTGGCAAGGTTTCAAGTAATTCAGGTGAATGAATGCAAGTAGTTTGTGTTTTATTTTCCAACTTGTGTCAAGCAAGTGAAGCCACACGGGAAACATCATTGGATCATTCAGTCATAACAGCACTGATGAGAACTAATCACATGGTCCTTTTTCTGAAAGCCATCTGAACCTTTAGTTTCACAGGACATGTTGAGGTGTTGTGCACTGGGTGTGTGTGATGTGATTGCAACACAAACAGCAACTTCCCGTAAAATGCACATCACCAGCTGCTCATAATGACTGTGATGACACAGGAGAGAAGCATGCTGTTTTCTTTTTAAGGTTAATTCATTGAAGTCTAATCATTTAATTGGGTCATTTATGTGGGGGAGGAACCGCACACACACACACACACACACATCTGTAGGAAACTCCTGTGATGACATAACATGTTCAACTCGTTCAGTGTTAAGGTACAATGCATATTCATGAACATTTACATGTAAATATAGCCCAAGGCTAAAGCAGGGTGATGTCATGGAGAAAGGAAAACATTAAGGAAACTAAAACAGTAACCACATTCATAGAAAAACAGTGCAATAACAGTGCAATATGTGTTAAATGTGCAATAGCACTTTTAACACATATTATTAATGGCCACAGCTTTGATTTTCTTTTAACCACTGCTTTAGTTGTTTCTTGAAAGGTAGCAGACTTCAACACCCTCTCAACGCAGGGGTACTGTTCCAGATGGCACAGCCTTTAACTGACAGGACATTTTGGGAAAAGGATGTGTGTCTAAAAGAAAACTTACAGTCACCTCAATTAGTGGCTCTAGTCACATGCCAGGCAGAGTCACTGGTGTTTTGTTGTTTGATAAAATCATTCAGTGGTGGAGGTGCCAGGCCATGCAGAACTCTAGCAGGCTTAAAGTTTCTGTAATTAATAACATTTAAAGGCCTCATGCTGTGCACTTTTCTCTGGGTTTATTTTAACTTTTGATATCCCTAACAAGATGTATCAGTGGTTTTGAGTACCAGTGATTCACTTAATATCATTTTACACAGTATCATTTATCTCTTTTCTGTAGCCTTTTTCCAGAGCTCTAGCAGGCACAGGTTGTTTAGCCAATCAGAGTTTTTTTCTTTCAGAGTTCCAACAGAGAGCTGTGTGCCGATGGTAGATGTCTGTGGAGGGTCAGTTTGAGTGCTGACACGCTTGTACTTCACCGAGTGTTGTAATGATCAGACAGATAAAGGAGTGTTATTGACCGAGTAAAACTGATTTCTACATGTCACGACACGATACATAATCATGTGCATATGACATGATAACAGTAGCACAAACCATTTACCACCATTAAAAACAGGCACACAGTAACAGTTAAAAACAACACTGTGTATGAACTAAGTTGTGTGACGGATACTTTTGTCTTTTCTTCATCTAACATTTGCTTCACATGCATTTCCATTAACTGCCATACGGTTAATGGTAATCCAGTTAACTGCTGCCGTTAACAGCAATTCGGGTAATGGCAGCCGTTATCCAAGGCACAAATGAAAAACCATATAACTGCCAAACATGTTACCATCTTCATGGGACAGAGTTTATCTTACCGGTTGCGGAGCAGAAGTCAGCCCAGACAATGTAGGGACTGCAGTGTCTTTTATCAGCAGTTTTTTCTCGAAACCAGCATTGTACTTCCAAGTTGGTAAAGGAGTCAGTGGTAAAATAAACCAAAGAGAGAAGCAGATAGGGACTAAAATCCTGTGGGACCCGAGTAAAAATAAACAAAAGCCACTGGTCTCTGGTTTCTTTAGGAACACTGTGCAACGACACATTACCCTCCTTGCATCCGTCTACTGCACAACAACAATTTTTGTGCTCTCGCTCACCTACACCTACAAAATGAAAGGTAAAGTGGAGGCTTGCCAGCTGGTCTAGGTGGGCAGGGTTTGCCTTATGTGTGACGTCACACAAAGAAGGAAGTGCTATCTGCTCCTTTACCACAAACTACAAACGGTCTGTCTGCATTTTTCCATTTATGACCAGTTTGATGCCTGGGACAGTATATACGTGGCCCAGAGAGCTTCCCAATCATGAAAAAATAACCAAAATCACATTTTTCATGCCATAGGGCTTTTAAGAGACTATACTTATCGAAGACATTACAGTGATGGAATGAAAAAGGTTTCTCGTCCAAGACTTGCAGTGCTTTTTTGAAACAGGACTCAAGTAGCCTAAGGGTGGAGGAACAGGAGTAGGACCAGCTGGTGATACAGAAAAATGACAGAGCTGCTCTATCCTCACATCATCACTTGTTTGATGCAATGCATAGTTTTTTTAGTCACACGAGTCAGGGAGGGAAATTTCTCCTGACAGCTGAGGAGAGTTTCAAACAGAATATAACCTGTGAGCGTCTCAGTGAGCCCAGGTCCCCTCCTGCTCCCCAATGACTCTAATACAAAGATTTTCTGAAAGAAGCAGAAGGGACCCCTGTTTATAACTTGCAAGTGTTTCCAGAATATTTACTGTAAAAACACCAAAATCATATCAAAGCGTTCAGGAAGTCCTCTGGATGCTTATGGTCTGCTTCTTTTTCTGATAGGAGCTACCGTTTTGCCAGAATAAGCCCAAATGTGAGACCAGCGCTGAGGCAAAGAGAAAATCACCAACTTTCTTGACGTTTCTGTCTGCCTCTGACATATTGAGGAGCTTTGAAGGCTACAGGAGCGAAGTGAAACTAACAATTGATATTTTAACAAATGAGGAAGTAAAATATAACCTGCCTACTTAATGGTCCTTACCCATTGTTAAAAGTCGAGAGATGGGGCGCCGCGTGGCGCAGTGGGTTAAGCAGGCGCCCCATATGTAGAGGCTATAGTCCTCGCTGCAGTTGGCCCTGGTTCGATCCCGCATCAGGTGTCATTTGCTGAGTGTCATTCCCCCTCTCTCTACTTCCCCATTTTCTGTCACTCTACACTGTGCTATCCAATAAAGGCAAAAATTAAAAAAAAAAAAAAAAAATCGAGAGACCTTTAGCGTCTGTAATTGCTAAAAGCCAGCTCATACTGGCAATCAACAAGACAGGGACAGAGACTGGATGTCTGTCTTTGTTTGTGATATGTCATGTATGTGGTATGTTGTACATGCAGCAGCATGTTTGCTTTCATCGTGAAGCATGCACACACACAACTGCTGTTATTTGCATCCTGCTAACAGGTGTTCATCAGTGAATGGTTTTCTGTTACATAAGAGGAAGACGAGTTTAACAGTTTGTCTCTTTCTCTCTTCACAGATCTTACAGGTGAATCTAGTGATGTCCATCCTGCTGTATGTGATGGTCCTCGTGTACCTCTATGGTATCCAGGCAACAAACATGGATAGTAGTCACCAGGGGCAACAGCAGCAGCCAAGTCCGGACCCTTTGAACTCTCTCATCATCCAGCTGCTTCAGGCTGACCTGACCAGGGCGAAGACCAGGGGGAACCAGAGCCAACAGAGCAAAAGCAGGAACCTGGAGCTCCAGGACACACTGCCTCCTCTCCTCAGCGCCAACTTCCCCTTAGAGGAGCATGGCGATGCAGAGCAGTGGGGGATGGGGGGCCGCAGCGGTGGGAGCAGTGAAGGTGTCATGGACCAGCAGGTGATGCTGTTGAATTCGGACCTGCTCAGGCAGCACAAGCGGTACAACTCGCCTCGGGTGCTGCTGAGCGACCGGCCACCACTGCAGCCACCACCGCTGTACCTCGCTGATGACTTTGTGAGCGGCGGGTCTGAGGGTGGAGCAGCAGGAAACAAGACTCGAAAGAAGCGCTATGCTGAACACAGAAGCTACCGCGGGGAATATTCTGTGTGTGACAGCGAGAGCACATGGGTGACAGATAAAACCCAAGCGGTGGATACCAGGGGAACCACGTGACTGTTCTGGCCAATATCAAAACCAGTGCCACGCAGGACATTAAACAGTACTTTTATGAGACGCGCTGTCGGACGCCCCGGCCCTTTAAGGGAGGCTGCAGGGGCATCGACGACAAGAACTGGAACTCGCAGTGCAAGACGACACAGACTTACGTCCGAGCACTGACACAGATCCGCAATACAGTTGGCTGGAGGTGGATACGCATAGACACGTCGTGTGTGTGTGCTTTGTCAAGGAAACGTCACAGGACGTAAACTAAACAGCCCGAGCTCTGCTGTGGACTACCTGTTTGGAATTCTACTTCCTCCAAAGGATTTTACTTCCTGTTTTACTTCCTGTTCCTCGCCACAGGATTATGTGTCACGGTGGTGACGAGCAGACATCTGCTCTAATATGACACTTCTACTGAAGAAACCTTGGGTCCTTTAAAACAATATTTCACATTAACGTGCTGAAAATCCAAAAAAACAGTGCAGCACTGCTGTTATGGAAGAACTCGCTCCAGAGGGGCAGGGAGGGAGGGTGTGAGTGTGTGAGGGAGAACTGTACATATAAATTATTTAAATTATACGAAATGCATGTAGTTTTACATGTTATATATATATCATCATATATATATATGACAAATGAATATATTTGTGTTATTTATTGAAAGAAGTTTTCAAAAGGAAAAAAAAAAACTATATAAAGGAATGAAACAAGCTATGAACTCATTTCTGAGACTATGATACAGAGCTGGGCTGCAAAGGTGCTTCACAGTGAGACATTACATGTGCCTTGACCAGTGTGGCAGTGACAGGTAGGACACGGGAGCTCACACACAGCAGCTGCCGCAAAGGTGAAGCTGAGAAGTGATAGAGCCGCAGGGGCCCTCAGTGTGGGGGCCCAAAGTCTTAGCATAATGACACAGATAACTACAGTATATCAAAAAGGTACAAGGAGTTCTGTAACTGTACTGTTGTGTTGTAACACACCTCACGTTCATTCATTCCACTCGGGGACAGTTTGACTCAGGCCACATTGATGCTGTTCACCACGTTTTAATCTCAACTGGTATCATGAGCTGTTTTTATTTCTTCCTATTAATAAAATCATATATTTCTTAAAGTTGGAAACATTTCATTAACAAAGACCCATTTCAACCTGTGAAAGAAAGAAACACATAATAATAATATGGTGACAAAGGTTATGTAGAGAATACTGTAAGTCCTCTGCAGTCATTAGAAGTCCCTCACTGCTCCTGCCGTAGAGGAGAGTTGGGTTTGTTTACCAGCATGTGTTAAACCTGAATTTCTGAAACACGCTTTGTGGTCATGACATTTGTTTGGTTTGTCAGCCTCTGTGGTTTGTATGTACCCTGAAGATTTGGAGGAAGCAACACGGGCTAAATAAAACATGAGGTTTTCCCTGTATAAACAGCAAAAAATGATGTCATGGTTGAAGTTAAAGGATAAGTCTGGTGATAATCTGTGTTTTATTTATTGTCAGCACATCCAATTAAAATCAAAACTGTCACTGGATTGATTCTAGTCACAGTTAGAGACCTTCTGATGCCACCTTCTTCTCCTTCCTGACACCTGGCACTGATATTGACACAATTAAAGACCTACATCACAGTCTCATGACTTCAGCCTCACCACCACCAAACTTAAAGAATCAGGATTTTACTGATGCTTTTATATTGAAGTTGAAGTGATTACATGATGAATCTGTGGGTTTTAGAATGCATCTTCACTGCTCTAAAACAGGAGCTGCACAGCAGAGCTTCAGCAGGAAGGTACTGTTTTAGAGGAGTGAAGAAGAACTTCACTGAAAACTGAAGTTTTATGTGAGTCTGAAACTAAAATGTTTGTTAATAAACAGCATCTGATTGGTGCATCGACTCTGTACTTGCCGATACCAACATCACCAGAGGCATTGCCTATACAGTACAAGCAATGGAATCAGAACAACTCAGTGACACGTCAGTGAGCTGCACTGTTGCACTGACTGACCTGTCAGGCACAACACACCATGTGTAAATCTGTTCCCTCCTGCTTCTTCATGTTTAGACACTTTGTTTTTAACGTCTGTCAAAAAGTAACATCTGTGGTGTTATGGGTCAAATCTGCCCATTTAACCAGGGCTGTCAAGCTCATTTTAGTTCAGGGGCCACATATAATGTGAGCTCCAGTCGGCCGGACCATCAAGATAACAGCATAATAACCTATAAATAAGAACTCCAAATGTTTCCCTTTGTTTTAGTGAAAAGAAGTACAAGTATGAATACAGTTAATGAACAATCCTTTTACAAAGCACACCCCTTCTTCACACCCCTGATTTAAACTATTGGCTATACATGGAGTAGCTGCTAATCTTTCCACAAAGTTATTTCAGTTAATTAGCCTCTCATGGTAATAATATAAAATGCCAGAGAAAGAACATATAATATTACTTTTGTGGATATATATAATAAGTTGCCAACAGATAAATCAATATACATCGTGATAATGTGGGGATGACTTAAAACACAGGTCAAAGTTGAACACCAACTCTAACACCAGCACAGATTATCACTGGGCTTATCCTCAAAATGACTCACATCAGGTAAATTCTGCATTTTTTTTTTATTTAGAAAAAAGAACATCTGCTTTTGTTTTCCAGTCTGGTGTTGAGGAGAGTCCAGGGAGTTCACAGTTCAGCCAGTGTGAGGAACAGTGACGGTTGATCAGAGTTAGTCTGATCAATAGTCATTTATTCTGCCATCTGATCGGATGTTTCACACTTCAGTTGTCTTTCCAGTTACAGCACATACATGGAACAAATTCTTCATCAAATGCGGTCAGCGGTCAAATGTGTGTGTGTGTGTGTGTGTTCAGGAGGGGTAATGTGTAAGATTGAAAAGTGAAGAGAGGGAAAGTGTGTGTGAGTGTGTGCCAGAGATGCTGCAGCTCCAGGCTCCAGCTCTATCACATCACTTCAGTTTTTTATTGTACAAACAAGATGGTCAGAAAAATCAATTCAGCGCAGGACTAATGCAGAGCGAATACAGGAAGTGTCTACAGTGGCTCTCCCTGTGTGCTGCATTGAGGCCGGATGAACACAGGATGAACTCTAAAGCGAGTTCGTCTTAACAGCAGTTACTGTACTGTAGAGTCTGGTGAATGCACAGAGGCATGTTTTCTATTCTGTATCTGCTCATATTTAAAACTGGTTCCAATTGGACAGAGAACCTGAGAGATCCCTGAATGCACCACGAGGCAAAACCAGTCCGGGGGCAACTCAATTGACAAAAATGTGACTCAGACATCATCAGATTCTACAGAGGTCACTGCAGAGAGTCAGGGACGTGTGTGTTAAGAGTGAAGGTACATGTTGCGTGTTTGATGGAAAGGAGACCAGAGGATTTCCAGTTTAAGTGTAACACATAACAGATGACTGCTTGTGTGATAGCAACACATGTGCTGCGTTACCACGAGGATGAGTCATCCTTGAGTAACAGCTGAAGCACTAATAGTCACTTCAGGACAGATTCCACCGTGATGTTTCATTTCCAGGAATGAGGAGTTTTGTTTTTTTTCTAAAGATGCAAAAGTGTTTGTGGTGTGAGGTGATCACAGCGTCAGGAGGAGGGTCAGAGGACAGCTGTGAGACTGAGGAGGCGCATGCCACACATATGTTTCTCTCACCATTATCCAGGGAGGACTGGTATGCGATTGTTTTTTGTCCACTTAGAGATTTTTAAGTAAAACTCCCAACTTTGAAGACTAAAGAGAGGACAACTGGTAAGGTCTGTGTGGGCAGACCGTTCTCCTGCAAGGATCATTGACCAAACATGTGACATCATATCCAGATGTGCTCAGACTTTCGAAATGAAATACAACAAAACTAAACCTACTCTTGCTTCAGAATTAACATATATTTTTAATGAAACACAACACAACATACTCCTGGTAACTATATATACCAACTATGAGCAATCCAGAGCCTTTTATTCTATTATTCATTAGGCCAAAAACTTGTTAGCAGTTGTCACTGACAGCTAAACATGAGTGAGCAAGATCCTCCTAGCCTCACCACCATTACTGATGAGTAAAGTCAGTGGGAAATGAAGAAATGTCCATGAGGAAGTGACAGCAGTGGCTGCAGCATTAAGGCTCTGAAGATGGATTTTCAACAAAAAACCCAGAAATCATGTCGTTGAAGCTCTGTCCCTCATTTATTCCAAAATCTTACAGGATTAGACCCGACCACAACAGCATCTGTGAGGTTGAGGAGCGTTGCAGCTCTCAGTTCTCAGGACTGTAACTGCACTGCAACACACAGGTGCTGGACAGTCTTTATTAAAATACAACTATCATTAAGTTCTACAGGTGTCTGGTCTGGATGTTTGGTTGTTTTGGCACTGAACGGTGTGAACTGATATATTTTCTGCAGCTGGATGTGGACCAAACTCAAGCACTGGTTTCAGTCATTTGCCAGATTAAAAACATACTGGGAGCACTGACTCAGAGTGTGACTGTCTTTATTTGGTTGCATTGGGCTGTGAAGCAGCTCTAGGGTCTACATTACTGTAAAAGTATCAAAGCCTCAGTCCACAGAGAAATGCATACAGTCTGTGTTCAGAAACTGTGCCTTAAAACCAGCTGTCTGACTTCTGTGACATTGTTAATCCAAAAGTAGCATGATGTATGTCTTGTATTAGAATTCTCAATGGGGCGGCATAACCAACCCGATGCACTGGTTCTGGGTTGGGTAAGTATAAGTTAGTTCAGTAATAATATAAGATGGCTTCTATACAGTTCTTGGCCTGCCACTGGTCAGATCTGGTATTTCATTCGTTTCATCACATCATTAAGGTAGAGTAGAAAATTAATTCATCATCACTATTATTATTATTATTATTATTATTATTATCATTGTTATTATTATCATTATTATTATCATTATTATTATTGTTATTATTATTATTATTATTATTATTATTAAGTGTGCCTGTATTAGAATGCAGTAATGCCCATGGACCAAGAATTAGCACCAGTGGGTCGGGCTTCAACACTTAAATATTCAGGCCCACTGAGAACTCTAACTTGTGTATCATCAATGTGTCTTGCAATGCGTTAAGGACTCAGGACCACCATAGTAAACCACAGCAGTAAAAGGTACAACCACCAGCTCATGTCATCCACTGCTGATTATCTCCCACCACAGCTTGTCACCAAATGTGACAACATCAATTAACTTCTCATCATTACCCATCGCCCCTCTCTGCCTCCCAGTAACCTCATTGTCCTCAGGCCAGAGAACCTTACCTCCAGGTTGTTTCCTCCCACATGGAGGGAGACTCAAACACACACTTACAGCAGCCTGTTCACACATTGTGTGTGTGGAGGTGTGTTTAATTTGTGGTTAATTTGAGGCAGGTGAGGGAACTGGTTGGAGGGAGCAGCAGAATGTGGCGTCTCTAATGACCCAGGGGTTTTACAGAGGGGTAAATCTGACTTAAGGAGATGTACATACATGCAGAGCTGGGATTTGAGGCAGTAATCTCCTGTTCTAAGAGGAGCTTACCACTTGTCAGGCTGCAGAGCAGAGCAGAGCAGATCAGATCAGCAGCGCCTTTGCTGTGCTGGCTGTGACTGTGTGAATGTGAATGTGTGCTCACATTTGAAGTGCTTTAGGTGCACCTGATTGTAAAGGGCAAAATTTCATTGAATGGAAGGAACAAAGCCTCAGGCTCTGAACATCCCTGTAATTACTGAGGAGAAAAAAATATGTTTAAACTCAAATTTCACATATGCCTTTGTTCATAAAATTTATACCGAGGAGTCCACATGTCGTGCCTACTTATAAATATAAAAAAAACAGACCATGACCATCACAGAACAGAGGAGAAATGAAAACTGGCTCAGTGGCGTTTGACAAAGGCCATCACCCCCTCACATGTGCAAAAATGACATGATCCCTTATGTTCTCCTGTCTTCTTCTTCATGTTACGGCTGCAGCTGAAGGTATAGACATCAGCAGGTCAAGCATTAGTTGGGAAAATGGGAAAATAAATAAATAAATAAAGACACTATAACAAGTGAGAACCTTGGTGTTTCATGCAATTGACTCTATAAATATAAAATAGAATCCACACCTTGAAAAAAAACATGTTTTCTAAATGGCTTTCTGCTTCTAAATTGAATGAAATTCTCCATTTTATCTTGAATTTTGTAGAAAAAGTTAATTCACTGAGCACAGCTGCTCAGTCGGGGTGTTAGGTTCTTGATCTATATCCCTGTTGCACGCTTGACAAGCGAGAAAAGACAGTGGATTATAAGAGGAAATAGGATTCTTTCAATGTTGGACAACACCGACCTGACAGGCGTGGGTGTAAAGAGGGCTTGCTGAACCTCAAGAGGGGTTTTCCTCTCAATCCTGTGTTGATACCTGTGGGGTGGGGTGGGGGCTTGGGGGCTTTGCAGGGAAGGGTATTCTGTGTCCTGGGCAGGGATGTTCATGCTAAGCTGTGCGTGAGACGAACTGAAAGCTATTTGGGGGTTTTCATACAGTCAGCTGAAAGCCTGAAGGTCACAGGTCGCAAGCGTTTACAGATGGCAGGATCACAACAGGGATAAGAGGAGTCTGACAGATCTGCCTGTCATTGTATATTTAAACAGAGTTCTGAAATGAAACACATTTTTTTGTTTTTCTTGACAGGAAAATAAAAAGTTGCATCAGCGCTGGTGTGACTGTTATTTAATCAGAAAATAAAGCATTTACATGAAGCATGAAGGAGGAGACTAAATGAGTGAGTATGAAAAGTGGTATAGGGGACCCAGAGCCTGGTCTCTGTCCCTAGAACAGCCTGTGCAGGGGGTGGGTCATTTAAAGTGTGATAACTTAAAGTGCGCAATAGAGAGGTCCATCAGTGAACAAACAGCAAGTGTCTTCATTTTTTTTAAGTTTCAGTATCATCAGAGACTGCTACTCAGCTGTACAGGGAGACTGACCTCAGGTCAGTGATGTGCGGGATTTGGCTAACACACAAACTTCAGGACACCCTTCAATCATACTTTTTAACCAATCTTTATTGATGGAACCTTCAGGGCCCGAACCTTCCCAAGGTTCATTGCATAGAAACTTTTACATTCTTTGTTTTCTTTTCCAAATTCTTCTACTATTCTGTTACTAATATTCAACATTCATTCTAAGGGCTGCATCTAAATCTGTAAGTCTGTGTGTAACCAAAGATGCATTTCAATGGAAATAATTGGTTTTTGGTCTTTTTCATGGTCATGCCTGCCTTTCATGTTAAAACAACAGAGCACAAATACAGCACCTGATGCAGTATAAAGCTGTGCCTGAGTTCATCTGCCTGCACCCAGAACCAACAGATGACAGATCTGTGATGTCAGATCACAGGGTGTGTTGCTGAGATGGACAAGCAAAGATCAGAAAACAGCACCTTGTGAAGAAATGTCAAAAAAAAACAGCTCCTGCATTTATTTCAGTTACTATGGAGCAAAATAATCATAATCAGTTTCACTTCTCCCATTGGCGTGAACAGACCCAGGGCTCCTTCAGGGGCTGGGGGATCAGAAATTATGACAAACAGCATTAATACATCCCATAGTTATTTTGTTAATAGTTACCAATAGGGATCCTACATTCCTGCTCCAGATGCTCAGAGAAGAACTACTGGTAGACGCTACAATTTACAGATGTTTCCTGAATGCTTCACAGACAACTGGTAGTCAGTAGCTACTACATCATGGACCCCACTCTAAGGGGGTTTGTGGAATTGTAATGTGTTTTACAAGAGGTTTAAAGGTGAATGTGCAAATTTGAGTGGCCCTTGTTTTGTAGGGCCCCAAGCATTAACCTGGGGCCCTACATATGACAGCTTTGTGAAATTAATAGACTTAAAGGTACAGTGTGTAATTACTTGGCTTTTTATTAGCAAAAATCAAATATTAAATACGTATTTACCAAAGTCTAATCACAGTCACATAAAAAATGAAAGCTTTCTTGTAGGTTAGAATGAGTTGTTTACAGATACATAGGTGGCGGTGCACCCAACTGAAGGCTGCCATGTTGCATCGCCATCTTTGAATACGGTAGCCGAAGAGGACAAACTTGGTTCGCCTTTCGCGTTTTACCTGTAAATCCCTGTGTGTTGTCAGGGGCGATGAGAAGAAGCAAGCAAAGACAACTATGATGATGGAAGCGCCCTGCAGTTCATTCTACTCGCCATTTTCCCTTGAAATGGAGGACCATGCATACTCTTTGCCTCTGAGAGGGACGGCAAACCACCCAAGAAAAGAAAAAGAGAATGAGGGTCTACGTCGGCGTAGCTGTTCCCAGGTGGAGACAACTCATGAGCGAGAAGGACCCGAAAACGGGCGCAGGCGTTGCAAGCTTTCTGCTAGACAGGTTAATTTTGGCGTAATGTTAGAACCAGGGCAGTGTAGTCCAGCAGACTACTGTAGCCTCCCGTGTACGTCCTGTTGCGTCCCCACAGTTCCACTGCCCCTGCTTTGCTGACCTCTACCCCTCCCCCTCCCCCTTCCTCTCACATCCTCATATGATCTCTGAGTCTGCAGACCAAGAAAATTTCACTGTTATTTTGTTACACTGTTCGTTTAGAACTAGCACTAACAATTTACTATACCACATTTGTTGGCAAAAATGACCGTAGCTATTAGCTATTAGCTGTAGCATGGTACCAAATACATGTTAATTATGGAGCACAGGCTTATAACTTATCGGCATTAATAACAAAACAGAATACGTATCATTCTGCTCCTCATCACTTGACAGAACACTCAAAGTTGGGCATGAAGTTGACATATTGACATGTTCTTGACTCTCGCGGCTTCCGTAGTGGTAATAACACGTTTAGCGGAGGGGGAGCCAGAGAACACTATTCAGTTGTTTGCATTCTATTAGCGCACCACTAGATGGGAGTAATTCTCACACAGTGGGGCTTTAAGGTCTTAAAATAAAGTTAACATGGGAAAGTCATTTGTACATTTTCTAAAACTTTCAAACATCCATGGAGCCTCATGGCATGTGGGGGCCCTGTCAGACATACATGTTCCCCTCCTCCCAACTCTTAGGCCGAAAGCTCAGACATGACTGAGGATTACACGGCGCCTCAGAGGGCCGGGTCGTACCCAGATCAAGTGCTTCGTACAACATCAAATGTTCGACAGAATTGGCTTTGAAGGATCCTCCATTGCCATTTTTTTAAACTGCCGGCATCAAGACACACGTCCTAATATGGTTGTCAAGAGCTCCAGTTATGTTATTGCCAAAAATAGGGAAGTTTTGCAATGAATTTTACATCGACGTATGCTGGGCCGCACTGCAAACGATCATGTACAGCGTACTTACCAGTACTGGCAGTGTGTGACTGGCCTAACTCTCTCATACATGTTTGTAGAAGGTTCAGAGTGAATAGAGAGAAAACACTGATGCAGCACAGGACTGTGTCCGGGGGAGAGAACTCTGTGATCAGACTGTGGGAGGTTGTTACAAACTGACGAGAAATTCACACAGTGAGAAAACGTCTTCTGCGGTGAAAACTTTTGTGTCGACATTGCTTTCATGTAAATCTTATGTGGGAAACGTGAATGGTGTTCTGCAACACATCAGATCTCACCATAGTCTCATTCCACAAAGTTATATCAGTTTGTGTGCTGCGGCCTCCACCTCCTCCACCTCCCTCACTTCCTCCACCTCCGGTCTTCATATGAACTCGGGACAAACTCATCAACACCATATTTAACTGAAACAAAGTTTGGATTGAACAGGACACAGAACCTGCTGAAGTCTCCTCACACTTTTGACTCTGGTGACAGACGTTTGTGCTTTAAAAAAAAAACAATGTCACTGCAGCTGTGGAAAAAATCCCGAGTCCAGCTCGACCAAGTATAAATGTAGTCAAATCCAAGACAAGAACAAGACCTTGAAAATGTGGTCTGCAACACTACGCCACACTCACACAACTCAGGCACTGTGCTCCTGGCATAAGAGTTAAAACAATCATGATCAATTTGTCCATTAACAAATCAATGATCAATAGTTGAAGCAAGCGACCTCTTTTAAAAGGTCTGTGAAACAAAGGACAACAAGCGTCTGTGATGAGTCTCCCTCTCTCTCAGTTTCTCACCTGGCGTCAGAGCTGCTGGCACGCATCCCTGACATCAGAAGGTAGAAGAAAAACAGAGGCGTTAACAAATGTTTGATCAAAAGAGGAAGACAAAAAAAAAAAAAAAAAAAACCTGTCGAAAGTCTTAAGAGATTACGAAAGCCACAGTTGATTCAGTATTGATACTGGCAGTGGTTAAGTGAAACCGCCCCACACAGAGAAAGTTAACTGGGTGACAATGAGCAGCCTGTATACAGGGCAGAGGCTGAGGCCGCTGTGCTGCAGACACACTCATCAGGGGAGAGGAGGGGAGGAAACAGGAAATGGTGCTTTTCACCCACATGATTGGCAGGTGAGATTTGTTGAGGTGTGGGGTCGCGGCTGAGCGGGCGTGCACTGAGAACATCTGGAGTTAAACGCTGCTGACCACCCACTGGGTCCATGTATGGATGTCTAAGTGTGTGTGAAGGAGACAGAGAGAGAGGTGGGCGAGAAACCATAAGGAGTGGTGTTTCCACTCGGAGCAGAGGTGTACACACACACACACACACACACACACACACACACACACACTGTCTTTGTGCTGCACCTCTGAACTGTCAATTCTAATTCAAACTCAGCAATGACCTTTTTTGTCACTGTATTTAAATCCTGACTAACATTCAGAGGAACCACTTTCTAGAAATCACACAGAATCATTCAGAATAAAACAAATTACATTTCTACTATTTTATTTCTTCTAACTATTTATATCACACAGTTTGTGATCTGACTCAGTTTGATTTCACAGTTGTCTGACAGATGTCATTTTGACCCAGACCCATAAATCTAACAGAAAGTCATGTTTCTGAATACAGCCAATCTAAATGTTCACCGGTGTCACACATACACTCAGCATGTGTAAAAACACTATTAGTTTAACAACACCAACCAGTTATTGTTTTAGAATACTAATACATATATAATACTCATCTGGGTTGCCAAGCATCTGCTCAAAAAATAAATCAACATGCATGCATTAAATGCAAAAAGATGACTTGGTTATGAAAACATATTGGCTTGGTTTGAATCCTACAGTATAAAATGGGTCATCATGGGAAAATGTGAGTCCCAGGATGAGACCAGTGAAGAAGAGCTGAGGAAGAATGAGGGCCTCAGGAGATCCTGTCTCCAACGCCGTCAGACCGTACAACCCCTCAGCCACAGGGAGTGGCTCATGAAATGATCATTGTTTCATATTCATCATTTTTATATCTTCTAATGTGCTGTATTGTATTGCATCCAGGTAGGTAGCCTTGTAGTAAGTTTGTGAAGCTCTTTATTGCGCACAAGCACAGCTCCAGCACACTGTAATATTCTGCAGAAGAGTATAGAATAGAAGAGAATAAGTAGGCTGCGCAGGAATACAGTAGTTGAATGGGTGACACAGTGTAGTTCCAGAATAAAGGGCAGTTTGATACTAGACAAATCTTCAAGGGAAGGTTTACACTCCAGCTGACTCTGGCTTCTTCTGCTGGCCCCATTCACTCAGCTTCTGTGCTGGCACAACTCTAAACCAAGAGCTGATCTGAATCCACATACTGACCTCAAAGTCAGTAGGACTCAACCATGACTAATAACCAGAACATAAGTTCAATTGATTGGTTGGTTTATATTTATTTTGAATATGTTGGAACAAATAGTGATGGGCAAAAAAATAATAATTACAAAAATACCAACAAAAGAAGGCAACCAAGAAGAAGAGGACAGAGAAAAATCCTAATGATTTCATCCTGCCATTTAAGTCTGCTTCCTAAACACCCAGTGACCGGTCACGCCTCAGACTCAGACTCCAGCACAGTGAATGGATGTCTGCTGCATCATCGAGCCAGACATGTTCCTAAAAACCACTGAAATCAGGAGAATGTGTCACATAAAAAGAGTCCTTGTGTGTTACCCTTCCCGACCCCTCTCTCCTCACCCCTGAGCCATTTAAATCTTCCTGAGAATGAAATTAATCTGACAGGTCACTATTTTAGTAGAGGATGTTTGTCTGTGTGGTGTTGATCAGTAAACAAAGCTCACTCTTGTCTGATGGCGTAGCTCTCCAGCCGGTGATGCACACACCCATCCTAAAACCCTACATGTGTTGAAGAGTCAGGGTCGAGCCGGGGTTTGAAATCCTTCGAGTAAACACATTCAGAGCTTTTGTTTTCATCTGGTGAGGAATTCAAGGTGGGCTCAGTTTGAACAGCTGGGCCTGAGTGGGATAAAATACGACTGCATCAGCTTTTCAAAATGTAAATCGACCCATGTCTGATTGAGTATGTGCATCACAGGGTTTTGGATAATTTATTATGTCCAATATTCTAAATTCCACAGAGGGATAATAAACAAATAGATTAGGAAAGCCAGTAAAAACCTGCATAAAAGCTTCTTTCCAGACATTTTTCAGATCATGAACCACAAAATATTTGATTCATATTTGTGTGTAAATATGTTCAATATGCTTGTTTTTTTATTATTGTCTTGGTGGTTTTTTTTCTCAAAGTAATTCAACTCAACAGAAATGAGCTGAGTTGAACCCCTGGATCATCAGCTTTCTCTTGTAAAAGTAGAAAACCAGGTCATTACTGAGCTTTGTCATTTGATTTGATTAATTTTTATTCTAAAGGGAAGCTGGCTTCTGGCTGTGTGAGCAGAAATAAAAGCACCACATGATAACACACCCCATCAGCAAAAGGAAAACAACAACAACAACAGACAGACAGACAAATGTGCAGCGTTAAAAATGTGCAGCAGCAGCAACAATGTGCATCTGATCCAGGACAGAAGAACTATTGTGACCATGGGACCAGAAAACAGAGCACAGCTACAAACAGTGCACGTACAGCACAAGGTGTAATGCTAAGAAGAGGAACAGTGGTTTGCCTGGGATGGCATCTATAGTGTGTGTGGACAGGGCAAGTGGAGATGGGGAAGTTCGGGGTCAGACCAGAGAGTGAGGTTGGAGTCACTTTGGACTATTGGACTTATGATAACTGTGATGTGATGATAACTTCATTAAGACCAAAAAAGTACAATGTGGGTGAGTTTTGAACTGGACTCTTTGGATCCAGGTTTTGGTTCAGAGACAACTGCAGACATGCAAAGACACAGAGACACTACATCATATGCTGCAACTACTCACAACACCTGTTTTCTGGGACAGACCTGGCTGGGACATGTTTTTGTTCAGTGCATCTTGATATTAGAGGGTATGACAAGTTTATTTGTAGAGCCCATTCTTTCCAAGTTTGTCTCAAAGGGCTTTTCACAGCATGATAACAACGTCCTCTGTTCTTACACCCTCACATCGACTGAGGAAAAAGAAGAAACCTCAGGGTGAGCAACAGAGGAGGGATCCCTCGCCCAGGACGGACAGATGTGTAATAGATGTTGTATGGGAAAACAGTTTGCAACATAGAACATGGAATAGTTCAGTCAAGAGGAGCCAGTGAAGGCAGCTACTGGTGGGCAGGCTGGGGCAAATAAACTATGAAAATCTGTTAGTGGTATTTGAAAAATGAGTTTGTTGTGTAATATTGCAGGATTCAGGTATTATCGAAATACACACTTTAGCCTTAGTCTTTAGCTGGGTCTGTGACGTCTTTGTTTAGGAAACATTTCCATTGTGTGAGTTTTTGTAGTGCATGTGTAATAGATATTGGTTGTTGATTCCGCTTGCCACGATGACAGCCGATCATATCTAGTGTTGTACATGTCTCTCATTGGTTGGCAAACAAACACAGACAAGGGTTACACATGCATTGTCATACTGATGAGGTTGTTTTCTGAATTTCTGGGGTTTGCATCTTTGCATGTGGTTTCTTAAGCTGCAGTGTGGTGACCTCTCAGGACCACCACAGGTTTGCCATTAGATTCTGAGAAGAGATACAGGGCAGACATCAAGCTCACTGAAGCTGTGAGGATCGGTTACATAAAAAATGTCCTAATCTATTTTCAGTCCATTTGGTGGATGGCCCAGACCTGCCCAGGAACAAACCTGCTGAGTTTTGGTGCAGAGCTGGTTAAAGAGACACTTTATTTCTCAGGAAATAAAGTTTAGACCTTGATGTAAAAATTCAGATACATTCATGGTGTTGAAATCTATGAGTTTATTCAGTTTGGTACAGGTCTGATAGCCAAGTAAATGCTTGCCTTGGTGGAGGTTTGTGTTCTACTGTGTGTTACCTTTTATCCCTTTTAATTCAGTTCTTATTCTTACTTTATTTCTCTTTACATGTTCCCCCTTGTGCTGTTATTCTTCAGTGTTGCTGTGGCAAATAGCTGTTTTAATTACCACTACTGGGGATCAGTAGAGGTGCATTTGACCGTGATCAGATCTAATCCGAACTTAGTTGTTAATATTTCAGCTGGGGCCAAAGCAGACAGACTGACAGACCAAAAACAATTTTCTAGAAAGTGTGAAAACAATTTGAGAAATGCACAGAGTGCCTGTGGACTGTCTGACAGACTGTCTGACCGCACTAATGCAGGACGGATGAAGCTGATACAAGTGGGACTTCTATAATGCTACTTTATGGTACATGGGGAGTTCAATGGCTATCACTCTTGTTTTCATAATTTCTTTAAAAGCCACAGCACAAACATCTCAGATTGCCTTGAAAAATCACATTACATACTGATTATTATTTTTCAGTGGTCTTTCCTCCATTTCCCTAATCTTGTTTTTTTTTTTTTTTTTTTTTTTAACTCCTGGTGGAATCAGCCCTTTGTGTGTTTAAGTTTTTCAGTTTCCACTGTTCAGCTACAGGATTTAAAAATGAAACGTATTAACAGTGTGTCAAGGCCTGCTCTCTGTCCCGTGTCTCATCACACCCTCATGCAGGACGAGGCTGGAAATGTGAGCTCTCAGCTTCAACAGAGAGACAGATATCCCCTCCTGTTCCCATAACTCTCTGACATAATGTTATTTTAGTTCCTGTTCAAGTGGAGTCGTAACCCGGTCACTCTAAATAATACCTTGTCTGAGTCTCTCACTGCAAGTGAACCAGTTTTGGCCATAAAATCTCATATATATCTTAGCAAGTAACAGCAACTGCAGTCTCTCAAGCAGACGGATCACTATGAGGAATCCCATTAATTATACTCTGGTTCACGTAGGGATGGGGCCGTTAATCACTAAGTTGGGCTACTAGACAAACTTCTAAAATGTATAGTTTCCCTCTTACACACATCAAGAGGAGGATTTATGTTTGGGGACAAAGTTTTTCTGGCGAGCATGCACAGGCTGACTGCACTGGTAAAACACTGTAGCCTTTGATGATCCCCTGACTTCTCCTCTAGTGCCACCAGAAATAGATGGATGTTTCTGTATTTCCATGAAACACTGTAACTGTAATCATTTTATGGATTCCATGACTTTCTTATGCATAAATTCCAAAGCCTGTTGGTAAATGTATCTATAAACAGTACGGTCCAAGTCACTTTCCCACAATGTAAGGATATATTTAGAACTAATGACATGTATTTACATATTTGTGTACATATATATACATATACATAATAGGTTCTGCAGTCCATGTATGTAGCCCATACATATATAAATGTGTGTGTGCAACACATGTACACACACAGACACACACATACACACACAGATTCAAAGATTCATTCAATATATTCAAGGTTCATTTCATATATTCAAAGATTAACTTCCTGAACAGCATGCCATACCTCCATGTGTTCCCCCTTTGTAGGTTGAGTTCTCCTGCTTTGTTTTGTTTTATATCTTGTTTCCCACCTGCAGTCAGAACCTGCTCCGCCCTAATGTGTTGCCCCTGCATCTTGTTTCACTTGCCAGTTGGACTTATCTTCCTCCCTGCAGTGTGAGATTCCTCTTATAGGGAGTGATTTCTTGGTTTAGTCTTCTCTTTGAGCTGCATGGATTTCCTTTGGATGTCATTATTTCATTTCTGTTTCTGAGTTCCAAAGGAACCTTTTTGCGGAGACATTTTGCTTTTCCCCCAAATAAATCACCTTGTTTTCAGTCACCCATGTACCTGTGTTTTTGGAGTCTCCATTTGGGTCCTGTATTTTCCTATATTCAGAGGATGTTTATGAAGTGCATCTGGTGACCTCAGGGTTAATCCTCCAACCATGACCACCTCTGTAATATGTCATGGTCTAACTCTTCAGCATGAGCTCTGCAACAATGGCACAGAATTGAAGCAAACATAAAGCATTAGCATTGTCGCTGGGAGAACAAGCCTTGAACATGGAGCACCGCTGTGATAAAGTGGAGTCGCACTGAGCTGTGAGCATGTCTGAGGAATTTCTCATTGCTGTGAGCACTGCAAAATAAAGCAAATTTACCTAAACTGTAGTGGTGGATCTTGTTGCCAGAGGGTTTCCTCATACTGTGCCAAACGTGGCATACCCATCTGAAGCTAAATCATGACCTGAAGAAATGAATCAGCTGGCATACTAATTAAACATGTTCAGATGTGTTTAATCTAGTGTTGCACTTCACAGTTGATGGTGAGAATCAGAAGAGCTCTGCAAGTCAGATTGGACTCCATGTATCCATACAATATACTATAAATGCGGTGGGCCCATTTACCCCACACACGCATGCACACACACACACACACACACACACACACACACACACACACACACACACACTCACACACACCAAGTATGGTGTAGTTGGAGTTTCTGTAGGGACTGGGCTGATGTTTGACATGGCTTTATACACACGTCATACAACAAACTCATCCAAACACACATACACACTCCAGATTGAGGTCAGGGTATTGTCCAAACAGTGTCACTGCCAACAACAGCACAGCAACTTAGGAAAATACACGCAAATACACAATACAGCAAATTCAGAAAAAAAAAAGACAAACATCTTGATCACTTTGACCACACCTCTGCAGATACAACTCAATGAAACCGCTCCCAGGAGACACTGCATGTGATGAGTGATGAGCCTGGCTGGGATGAAGTGAAAAGCATTGATTTCCAAGTGTGTTCCAGCAGGTTCATCACTATTTTCTTTTTTGTTATTTAACAGAAGGTCACAGGCGTGTTAGGAATCCTTCACGACAAGACCCTTCACAGAGTCACTCCAGGTCACTGCATGCCAGCTCCCTCACGTCTGATACCAGCCAAACGAATTAGATCTGCAGGATGAAAAAAGGAGATGATGTCACACAGGCATCGTGCCACAGCTGTGAGGCACTTGAGGCTTGTGTCACTTCAACTGAACTCTGCACTTAGTGAAGCTTTGCAGTGTTTTTATCAGATTTATCACACAGCTGTGAGAGTTGGACTGCAGCTGTGCGGGGCCATCGCAGAGGAACCGACAGGATCTGGGTTAAGTCTGACCGTGGTTTATGGTTTATGGTATTGGTTCGTCTCTCTTCAAAACTGAATTCCTGTGGCTGCCAAGGATTATAAGATTAAGATGGGCCAGTGAGGATCAAAACAATCTGAAAATATACTTATCCAGGTTAAGTGAGACTTGGAGAACAAAGACAGGAATGATTTCATCACAGTGGATTTGGGAGCCTTCCAGAATCACTTCTTCTTGAAGAAGACATTTCTTTCTTCTCCAACATCAGAACGGGACAGTCCTGTTTGCATGGCCTAAAGCTACTCACTATCAACACGAATGACAGTTAAAAGCTGGAAGGAGAGTTCAGAGCAAGAATTGCTACCTCATGTTGTCTTGGTTGCCAGGTGACAGGAGCAGCACTCACAGCTGCTGGTGCAGAGTAAAAGTCATCTTTTGACTATGTAACATGCAATTCACAATTCGCACCTCTCATATAAGGCACTTTTCAAGAAGGGGGGGGGTCTAGATCTTTTCTTTACAAGCTTCATTTACAGAGATCCTAGAGCAAATATTTGGTGAGAGTGGCAAGAAAAAGACCTTCCTCTTGAGAGACTGAACTAGGCTCTGAGTGAGAGGCCATCTGCTTTGACCAGAGAGAAAGAGAGAGAGAGGGAGAAAGTGAGCGCTGTATTACCATACTAACAATAATGATAGCAGCAGTGATAACTGTAAGAATAATGCTTTGTTTACCAAAAAAAAAAAAAAGAATCACGGTAGCTGATTGAGAAGGTTTGATGACATATGAAGTGTGAGTGTCCAATGAAGTTTCCAATAACAAGTTATTTTACTGTTGTAAACACGTCTATTTTCCAATATATAGACAATACACACACTTTCACCTCAGAAGTATGGTCAAAAAACTGTGTGTGCTTCTTCTGTTGTCAGCTGCACCTGAGGCTGATCAGTAAAATACACCTTCCTCCAATGGTCGGTGACATCACTTCCTCTTAGATGGGAAGTTCACCAAAATAAAACACATAATAAAAGTGGACGCAAAATGGCTCTCACAAATAATAATGTCAGTGTTAGCTGCAGTGTTCCTACTTATATAGATGGAAGAGAGAGAATTTAGACATGAACGTTATTCAGGTTCAGGAAGGAGAAGCTGTGAACAAAAACATCAGCAGCTTCCTCATTCCTCCCTATGATATCAATATCACATGAAACCTCCATTGCACCCAAACAAACAAGATTCAACATTAAAGGCAAGGCCTTGTTGACTGAGAGTGAACAGACAGTGTGCTGCTTCAGGGCATTTACTGGCTTGTTTTTCTTGGGAGGACTGTCTCCAACATCTCAGGATCCCCCAGGAGAAGCTGCTGCCACTGTGACACAAACGGTCAAATAAGGTTGTATGGAAACTAGAGCTGAAGCCCAGTGGGACTTTCAGATTCTGGCTGGGACCTGAACTAATTTATCTAATATCAAAATACACACCCGATCTCATGACCGTGGAGGTGCTGATAAGCCTCAGAGCTTTTTACTCTGGGGGAAGCTCTGGTGTGCATAATTGCACTGCAAAGTTTGCACAAGTTTAGGGATGAAACCAAGATAGAAACAAAGCTGATCTCTGTATATTGTCCCACATGTCCAAATAAGAGCACTGGAAGAGTTGTGTTGGACTACAGTGGCATGAGGGGATGGTAAAGACTGGAAACACAGGACATATATGGAACATTACACCATATTCTGTGATAGCAGGCATCTGGAATAAATGGGGAAAAGAACATGTGAACTGTTGTATAACCTCTGAGTTTAAAAAGAATGTGTATATTAAATGCTTAAAGAAGAATGTGTATTATAAATCTTCACAGTCTACTAAAAGGGTGTTTCTTATATTTCACTAGGGAAGCATTTGAAGGTTGAAGCTGTTTCCTGTTATGAGCCAAATGATGAGTGATGTCAGGGCTTCAGGGATGTTCAGAGATCAAAGGTCAGAGGTCACAGCTTGTTGCTCCTTGCAGGCTTTGTGTGTGTGTGTATGTGTGTGTGTGTGTGTGTGTGTGTGTGTGCGTGTGTGTTTGTGTTTGTGCACAGCAGAAGTACACATGTCCTTTGTGTTTTCATACAAGTTACTTTTACTATATTCCCTGATTATTGCATCCTCATGTTATGGGGAAGTGTTTGCAGATTTCTCTGTAATAGTACAACAACATATTTATGTCTTCCCTGCAGGCTATGATTTGAATGTCACTGCACGACTTTTAAATAGGACTTTGGGGCTGACACATGTGCACACTCATGCACAATAAAGAGGACATTATTTATACGGTTTCTAAGAGTGTTAGAGTTCTGGGGTTTTTCATTTTGACATCACTCTAAGGCTAATAGCCTATAAAAGCTACGGACCAGTTAACATACTGTACAGTATTCCGAGAATGTAGCACCTCATAAAGCACAAATAAAATGCACTCTATTTCTTTGCACACCAACCCACACATACCACTGTGATCTATCCACAGTCATGCTTTGCACTGCCCCCTCTCATCAACACTCTGCTTCCATACACCCTATAGCAGCAGCCGCACTAGTCAATAACTCCAGCCACGCCCCAGGTCTGGAGCTGGCTCTCCTGGAAAGAACTGGCTCACAAAGAGACTCATTTTCATATTTTGTATCTGAAAATTGCTTGAGACATATTCATGCAAAGTATTTTCCCAGAACATTTTTCAGGACTGTGTTCCACTGGGGTGTGAATACAATCTCTCCACTATGTTCATGTTCTCTTTTCTTGCCATTGTGCCATAATATAATATAATATAATATAATATAATATAATATAATATAATATAATATAATAATCATTATTATTAATACACCTATCAGATTATTTTTATGTTTTCTAAGTCAGTGTGTTGTGGCAGTGACACTAAACAGGCAGAAAACTGTCACTACAGTTTGACTGAGCTGACTTTAGGCCTCTAATCTGCAGACGTGGAACAGTTCCCAGACCTGTTCTTCATAAACATGTCAACAGTGTTGCATGATAATAATTTAGCTGACTGACTTCATTGGAAAGCCTGTTAATGTCTTGTGCACATCACACCAGAGGTTGATGTGACAGTCAGGGTCCTCATTAGCAGCCTGGTGAAGAGCCATTCATTAAGACAAGAGGACGTGGTTACTGACTCCAGAGGGAGCAGCAGACACCAGGCTATATATAAAACTGAAGCTGCATCTTTATGCTAACTCAGACTGATGCAGATCAAATGAGAAATGATTCAGCACATGACTGAGTGAAATAAAATAACATGTTTATGAGTTGGCTTCAGAGATCCTCTTTTGTTACAGAACTAAGCTAGGTAGTTAAACTAAGCTAACTAGGCTAGCTGTAGCAAACATACCAAAACATAGCATCCAAACATTTCCCAGACTATTCCTTTTAATATTTTAATCTTTTTTATTTGCTTTTTTTTGTATGTATGTATGTATATATATGTATATATACACACACAGCAAGGCAATTTTAGTTGTATAGCCCATTTTTACAAACATCACATGAATACATAAGATTATAGATGTAAGTTAAAACCATAGAAGATTTCTAACAGTATGATTATTTTTTACATGGTATAACATGTTGTGGTCATACTTGTTAACAAAAGTATTGATTTTTTTTTAATATTAGTTTGTTATCTGCTTCTTTCCTTAGTTTCTCATCAATTTTAAAGATTGTCTGTATCCTCTTTTTCTGGGAAAGTGGGCCCCTCTCTTCATCATATCAACACACAGTGATGTGTCTCTGAGATGGATGTGCATTCATATGACATACATCTACTGTATAAATATACATACTTGAAAGTAAACATATATGCAAATGAATGATAATTTCAATTTCTAATATGTTTCATTTGTAATTGTTTTACTGCATTTATGGGGACTTCAATCTATGGAACACTGCAACAGTGTTTATTGTTCTAGAATCTAGATGGAAAATGTTTCTGGATGACAACTGTGGTAGCCAAACAGGTGACATAGAGTACATGTGACCCATTGATAAAGGATGAGATAAAGTGATCTGTTGCCTCACACTGATGACATTTGAAAAAAACAAAACATCAGAACCATCCATTATACAGCTCTTGCGTCTGGACTTTTTATTAGTGGCACGGTGGCACTTCTGCCACTGCACTGTGGAAATGACTAACATGTAAGCTGTATGCCGTCACCATACGAGAACCTGTATAACTATGATCTGAAACTTTGAGTTGGGGGACTCTCAGTTGGACGAGGACGAGGACGCAGGACGTGTAGTACTGGAGATTACAGGGAACAGTCACTGAACAACAGGCACTGATCAGCACACTGTACCCTGAAAGAGGTGGTCTTGACCCACAGGTGAGTTCCACACTGATTACAATGTATTAGCGTCCATCATTTCAGTGTGACATTGCTGAATTCAGTTAAACTCTGTGCTGATTTCAGTTAAACTCTGTGTATGTCACCTGTGTGTGATGAGCAGCAGACCTGTCCTGGACCAAGATGACTCATGTGAAACGGTTTCAGAACATCCCCATGTCAAAGGTACGTTGGTAAAGCCCTCACCTGCACAGATTTCATTTTGGCTGTGTATTTTTTTCCACTATCAACCCCAACATTAGCCCAACCATAAAAGCCAAACGAGTAAACACCAACCATTTCCACTGTGGACTGGAAAGGCTCCACATCATTTTACAAATCTGGATTTATTACCTGTTTTCATTTCTGCCCAAACATTTAAACCTGATTTATATCTGAGCTTCTTTTTCTGACACAGGATACAGCCTCTATATAAGTTTTTCACCTGCTTTGATGTTTGCATCTTTCTTCATTTCATGAACAAATACCCTTTAATCTCCAGTTTTAAATCCCTATCATTTGAATCTAAATTAAATGAACATGTTTGCACAGGTATTTACTTTTTTGTAAATTTGTCTCCATACACTTGTTTTTATGTGTAACTCAAACTTGTGCATGAACACTGAGATTGACAGACAGACATCAGCAGTGATGTGGATGTTGTAACAGGACATCGTAGTGAAGAATGAGGCAAAGCTCTTGATTTACCAGCCCTCACCTCATGGGCTCTTTGTACTGACAGAGAGAACAATGTCATACAAGGAGCCAGGAGCTCCGACATCTGGAGTGAGCTCTGAGTAGAACATTCACATCAAAAGGAGCAAGTTGAGGCCCTTATAATGCCACCTGGAGGGGGGGTTCTCTGGGCACATCCAACTGGGAGGAGAATCCAGGGCAGACCCAGAACTTGCAGGAGGGTGTATATTTCACCTGGCTGGGGAGCGTCTGGGATCACCTAGGAGGAGCTGTAAAGTGTTGCCAGAGAGACTGGTGTATGGAATACCCTGATTAGTCTTCTGTCATGACCTGACCTAGGATAGGTGGGAGGAGGTTGGAGAAAATAATGTGGTTGTGCTGGCAACAAAGTACTAAGTTCAGATGGAAACCAGACTGTAGAAGATGGAGGTAGCTTCCACAGGCTTCTGAAGAACAGTTTCTGACTTCAGAGTGAGCTGCTACAACATCACAATATTGGTGTTTGACTTCGCCCCCAACTCCCAGCGACTCTGGTGCACATACTCAAACACCTGTCACTCAAAGTGACCACACCCCCAAATAATCATACAGACTTGATAAACTGAACAGGTGAGTTACATAAACAGCTGTCATGAAGGATGAATGTTTATTCCTACTGTAAAGTTGTGCATTTTAACATGGGAGTCTGCTCATTGCTGGACACTCACTCTAGTGGTCAGGAGAGGAACTGCAGTTTGTCAGTTCATTTTTCAGTCCTACCAGTTGACCAGAAATTGGACTTGCTAGGTTCAGGTGCATTTACACCACGAAGTGAAACCAGTGACCAGTGATGATTTACTCCAACTGAAATAGGAAAAGTTTGGGGTATTTTTGTCCACAGTCCACAGTCTTTGCAGCAGACACAAGGGTTCATGTAAACTGTCATGTCTGATGGATGCTTGTTTTTCTGGTTCCAGTCAATGAGAGGCTTGTGTAAAGAGGAGGACTACACATTTCTGGGAGTGTCAGAGAAGACGACAAAAGAGACAGCAGAGGGAGGCGGAGTATCCAAGGACGACTTGAGAGACAAAAGGGAGGAGAGGGTGAGGAGGAGATGAGGGGGAAGAGCAACACAGAAATCCTAACACACTACTAATTCAACAAGTCTGTATCAGTATTTGTGTGTGTGTGTGTCTCCCAGGTCCGTCGACGACTGGAGAGGGAGCAGCAGGAGAAAGAGAGACTCAGAGAAATAGAGGAGAGCATGAAGGTGAATACACATATATGCACACACACACACAATGAATGATACACACTCAACAAGTCTGTGCAGCCAAGCAGCCTCTTGAAGCTTTAATGACACCACCTCAGCATCAGTGGCTTGTGTTTGTTTCTCCTGAGGACACACTCTTGCCAATGCATGCATGCAAGTCTTGTCTCTCATTTGCACGCGCGTGCGCGCACACACACACACACACACACACACACACACACACACACACACACACATGCACAGACACACAAATTGCACCTGGCAGTGAAGTGGTAGCAACTGGAGTGGACTGGTGTGATGACAGATTGTTCTAAACACTGCTCAGTTTATTGGAGGCCAGCACATGAAGCAGAGGAGACACTTTAGAGTTTGGATTTCAGCTCTGGCGACAGTTTGTCGTTGGGGAAACCGGTTCTGATGGAATCGTTCATACTTTCTCAGAAGATGTCTCAATTCAGATTTGAAACACAAATCAGTTGTTTTGTTAAACCGTCGGCACTTTGTGTTTCCTCTGTATTCGAAGACGTCGTGCTCCACATGATGTGAGAGCAGGCTGCTGGAGCCAGCCTGATGGAAACAGTCAGGCAGACAGACAGGACGTGTGACGACGGATCAATGAGTGAATTTATCGTCTGGGTTCACTTCATCGCTCGCAGCAAATCAGATTCACTTCCATGGAACAGACCGGGAAATTCAGCTCTGGCTCTCTGTCAAGGCTGCCGGGCTTATCGGTCGCGTCAAACTTCACTCACACACTTAACTGCACTAAACATAGACAGACACACACACACACACACGTTGGAGCAGGAACACGTCCTGCATTTGCAGAACAGAAAGTGGCTGTGATTTCATGCAGTGGATTCATTCAAAAACACACAGTTGCCAAAGCAGATGGACGTGGAATTCACACACACTTGCACATGCACATGTATACGCACGCATGCACACACACACACACACACACACACACACACGCACACTAGACAGCTGTGGGTGCTTTGAGCAGCCGCCCCATTTCTGACAAGAGTGTGTGATGTTAACAAGGGACATAGGCTGTTGTTGTTGTCAGTGTTTCCGCTGCACACACACCAAACACACACACGTACAGACAGGAAGCTGGCGATAGTATTTACCCGGACAGAACTGACAGTTACTCTCACCTCAGTATGGAATGTACTTTCTGCTGAACCCTGACCTAACCCCACACACACACACATACATATATACACATATACTGTATACATTGTGTGACCCCTGACACATGCATACCCATAGCAAAATATACTGTATATGCAATGTGTAGCAAGCTTTGAAGTCATTCTCACTCACTAACCACTGGAAGGCCACAACTGTGCCAGACGAGGGCCAGAATCACATCGCAATACTCACGTTTGAATGAGCAACTGCTTCACACAAATCACAACAGATAAAACCAAACTACTCATCCCATTACACATCCAGTGGATAATTCTAATACCATTTAAAACTCTCAGGAGGTCTTTGGAGGAGAGTCAGGGAATTCTTGAGTGGCTTCGCTAAAATTCCTCAAGAGGTCAAACACAGCCAGCAGGAAAAACATTTCTAACTACTTTAGATGAAGTGTGAATATGTCAGACATCAATTTCTAGTCCAGGCCTTTCTCATGGAGCTGAAGTGCAAGACATTTTTATGTATTTTCACCGTTAAGTAATGTGGGAAGTTCCCCATACTTTAATATAATGTACTGTTATTCTGCTGCAGGTGTTTTATTTAATGTATCACATCATGACGTCTTTCTCTGTATTAAATATTCTCATCCTCCCCCCGCAAACTGAAGGCAGAGACAAATGTGCATTTCTTCTTCCAGGAAACTTTTATTTTCACCTTCAAACTACACTGGGGGAGGTCAGTGTGATAACATACCTCTAACTGTGACACATTGTACTGAGCTCCAATGCTTCACCAGACCATCCACCACCAACAACAACAACAACAACAAAATAATACTACAGTTTGCCAGTGTAAGGAGCTTAGTGCAACCTATAGTAAGTTTTTATTGTTCAGCAACCTCTAGTGGTCACAATGAGCAGCTAAGGAGTTGAGTTTTATTTTAACATTTTAATATGTAAATAATAAATATCTATATATATGACATCAACATGATAACATTTAGTTCAAAGCAACACCTGGAGCTCTGACCCTCTCTTCTGATTGGCTGACTGTTGCCTGAATGATCCAGTAAATCTATAGCAGACGTCAGGTAAACTCACCAAATCCTTCAAGGCTGAATGGTGGGTCCAGCTGGGCAGGGGTTTTGTTGTGACGTCACAAAGTTACAGGAAGTCCCGACAGCTGGTTTTAATGCTCAGTTTTTTAATACAGGGTGTGTGTATTTCTTTGTGGACTGAGGCTTTGATACTTTCACAGTATTAATATAGAACCTAGAGCTGCTTTATAATCACACTACACATGGACATCTACCTTTATACTGTATTGAGCTTCAACACAACACACTGTATTACTGTATTTGTGTAAATCTCCCTCAGTAATTTTTCATACTTCTGGGAGGTTTTTTTTTTCTTTCTTTTTTTTTTTTTTTTTTTTTTTTACAAATGTTAATCCATGATAATTTCATTCATCATCATACTCAAGTCTTATTTTATCACACTTACTCCTCTTTTTTTTGGTCACCTCATTCAATCCTTTAAGTTTAAGGGGATTTTCTTTGTTCATGGTGCTGTAGTCCATATCACATCTTTAGCTCTGCAGTAGGAGTCTAAATATTCCCAAAAGTTTTCTAAAAGTATACAAATGTCCACAGTGTGACATGATGGATTTGTGGAGTAAATATTAGAATGTGTCTGTGCTCCCCTGGGACATTGTTCTGGGTCTGCAGACCATTCATATGTTCTGCAGAGTAGGCTGAGTGCACAACCACTGCAGCTGGCCAGATGGCTAATTGCCACCATGATGTTGTGATTGGATCACAGTCAGAAAACAAGTGCTAACACAGTTTATCAATTTGTCAGTGATCGCTAATTTTACGGCAATTTGTTCAAAATGCGCTACTCCCACTTCACACACACGGTGACAACTGACATGTGTAGAGAACATGAACCGAGCAATCATTCAAACAGCCAAATCAACTCAAGGTCTTTCTGGAAAGAATGTGCTGATTGTTTGCCTGAGTGTGTGTGTGTTTGTGTGTGCGTGTGTGTGTGGGTGGGTGGGTGTGCATGTTCAGCATGTAATTGGGGAGGTAACACTTTAACTGCTTTCACCTTCACTCCACATGTGTCAGTGAGGCTTTCTTTTTAAACTGACATTAAACTAAATGCCTCCCTTGGTCACATTGGCTTCCTCCACATATTACCGGTCCCCTGACACACACACACACACACACATACTCATGGCGTGACAGAAATGTTAATTAATGACAGGCCTTGTCCGTAGAGAGCAACTGGCCTCGGCTGTCTCACATGTATCCCATCTGAGCTGTTTAAAAATTTCTCACTTGAAAATTAAACATATGAAACAGCAGGAAATCAGATCCAAGAGAGTGATAGTGACTCCAGTCTGAGGTCAGGAATACATAACAAGGGAACCCAGCAGTTTCCATTAATTACACACATACACCTCTACACACTCATTAACACACCTTACTGGAGGTTTAGAGCTGCACCCCCAGCAGAATCAATACTACTCTTATATCACCCTATCAGGGATTGTCAGGATTTACTGTGAAGTGATGTGCATGTTCATTTGGAGTCCTGTATAGGTTATATGCTATATGAAGTGTTTACAATCCAATACATCATAATTTATATTACAGTCATGACTATGACTGCCTTGTGTGCAGGGATGGTGATGACAGACCACAGTCATTAAAGGAGCACAGTGGCTGATAGTGAACATATAGCTGAATGATTGAGTTCCAGAAGATGGAGCAGACCCAGAAGTCTCTCTGAGACTGATTCAGGTTCTAATACCAGTGGAGGTTGATGAACAGCAGAGTGACATGTGACCAGAGACCAGACATGCTGCTGCAGTCGGGACCATATGTACGTAACCATGTGGATTCATTGTGCATGAAGGTTGGTCCATGAGAGGAGCACTGCTGTAGCTAAGGAAAGGGAGGTCTGGACCAAGAGCTGGGGGGTGGACTGAGTCAGTACATCAACATTTAGCTCAGTCCAAGAACCTTCATTTTCTAATCCAACTCCATGAGTGTCAAATATTCACTCTTGACTCACAAGGGAAAACAACTGGCTCTTTAATGCTCCACTATGATTAAATGCCAGCTAACTGCAAAACTGAGCTAAAAGATGCTACACTGCTAAACTCTTTTACACATAGTCATTTGACTCGTTGCTAAGATGTAAATATTGCATAATGCAACTTTAACACATTGTTGCCCTTATCCCTCTGTGTCCAGGAGAGAGAACAACAGTGGCGGACTCATATAGCAGAGCTGACCTCTAACCAGGAGAAGACTCTGACAGACAGGCTGGCGAGACTCAGGAGGTTCAGGGTAGGTATTATACACACACACACGCACATGCACATGCACACACACACACACACACACACACACACACACACACACACAAACAGACATCATAATCTGAATTTGAGCTGCAGACCAACTGTTGATGTCAAATACACAGCTGATAAATCACCCAGCTGCCCTTTGACAAGTCTGACACCCTAAACAGTGTGTGACAACCCACAGTGTGGCTCCTGCAGCAGCTACAAGACCCCCAGTGTTTTGCTGATTCTCAGGTGGTGAGAGTTCCTGCACATCATTTTCACATTGCACAGCGGTCACAGTTCAAGGTCATAGATCAGGCATTAGTTAAAGAGACTTGTCAGTGGCTCTTCAAATGAAAGGATGCCTTGAGGTTCAATGAGTGGCTCTGGCAAAGTGAAGGGTTCAGAGCTGTCACCGTGGAGTTAGCTTACATTGTATCACACCAGTGCCAAATAATTATCCCTTTGTGTTGTGGTTAGTACTTGGCTTCACTCAGACCACCTGTCAATCAAATACTAATGATTTTCTGATGGTGTAGTGCAACATTTATGACCAAGTTTCACATTATGGTGTTGTTTTTTTCCTTATTCACTCACCATAGACACGGTTAACCCTTTAGTGGAGGCCCTTTAATGGTCAGTGTTTCTCCTGCAGGAGTTCCAGAGGCAGGTGCTGCTGGAGGAGTCGGGGATGGATGGTGGAGAGGTCGGCCACACAGTCCAACAACTTCTCACCAGGATGTAGATGCAACCACATTAGAGAGTGGTTTGCGATAAATGTGTCTTGTATTGCACTTTAAACAACAATAAATCATCACTGTGTTGAGTGAGACATTAACACGCTCAGTATAATGTGTTAACATGATCACAAAGGACAGGACTTTCTATCTATCTATCTATTTATCTATATATTTTACTGTTTTTCTGAAATTCTGCATCAAGCTCACTAATATGTTAAATTAGGCAGTCTACTTATTCATTCTTGTTAACGTAGCCAAACATTAAGACTAGGAGGCTGGAGGACATATCCAGCCTGGCTCAGCAACACAGAGGTGCAACCCTGAAGTTAGCATCACCCTGGTTCCCTCCAAGAACAGCCAGTGGGATGTTTCCTTTGTTTCTTGGACTATTATTATAACAGGTGATGACACTGACAGGTTTAGTTCCGTAGCATCATCTTCACTTATGAACCATTTCATGATGTTTGAAGCCTACATAGATACATGAGCAGAAGTAAAAAGCTAATGTTAGGCTACAGTCACATGACTTCAACACTAGTTTTCATGTTCACTATGATGATGTCAACATTCCTGACAAACCCTTAGTCTCATTTAGACACTTGTTAGCCGTTCAGACCAGGCTGTTTACTCATGTATTTTATGTTATAGAATCAAATGTAAAACTGTCTTGAGCTTGTGTTCAACATAAACCATGTTTCAGTTATTTAAACACATTCAAAGAACCAGAAAGTTGAGGAACGCTGAGCAGGAAATCCAAACAGAAAACCTATGGGGGCCCTGAGCGCTCAACACACTGCAGCTTAAGGTGTTTTCTGAATTTGCTTTTGTGTTGTCTGTTCTCATGTGTTTTCTTAAGTTGCAGCGTGTTGAGCCTTCAGGGCCTTCATACAAAACCTCAGCTTTGTCTTTTTTTACACTTTTTGAGCAGTGAATTGTAGCAAACTCTCTGCTGTGCTCATAGCAGTCCCTGTGAAAACTGTAGTGCAGTCTCCTTCAGCTTTATGTAGTTATATAATGATTGCACTGAGAACTTTTTGTGTTTTTTAGCTTTTTAGCAAAGGCTTTTGCTCTCCATTCTATGCTGTTTAGTATGTTCCCACAAAAATAAAACAATATGGATACAGTGACGCTGCACACAGTGCTCTTTTATAAGCCTCATTCAGTTGATAGTCATCTGATGTCACCACAGTCGGCCTGAAAGACCACTGTGGTGACATCTATGGTCCCCCCCCCCCCCAAATTGTGTTATGGTACCAGTCCTAAGACTAGATGTGATTTTGAATCTGTAGTTGAGGGTGTTGGATCATGATGTACCAGAGCTGAGGACACAACAGTCTATGATAATCTCATCTTGAGACAATGACAACAGTGTGCAGTTAGATAAAGACAGAGGCTGCATGAGTCATAAAACATCACTGAAACATTCACTATGGACATTTATCTGTGAATACATTTCCATAGAACAGATAATCAGTTGGCTAAAGCTCTGAGTGATTCACTTCACCCAGACATAAATCTGCAGCATGTGAGCTCATTTCTTTCCAGTAAATATTTACAGACTATAGCGCATTTGTATTTGTGTGTGCATCTATGCAACCGTATGTGTGTAATCATATGGCAGGATGGTCTCTCAAGTCTGTCTAAACAAGCTTTAAGAGGTCCTGAGACATCTCTCATCCTGGCCTTCTATGGTAAATGAGGGGGCAGAAGAAGAAAGCAGCAGAAAATAGAGGGATATTAATAAATATGAAGCCAGGAGATTCCGGGTCAGACTGATAGACACAAAGAGATTGGGATGCTCCAGTGTAGATGCAGTTACAAGTGAAAACTGACAAAGTGACATAGCGGTCTCATAAAAACTTATTCTACAGTGGCCCCGAGAGGTTAATGCAACATTACGCATCCAATTTACACATGTTCATCAAACTGACAACAACAATCACATAACACTGAAGTGTTTCCAGGGGGACACTGAAAAGAGATGGACCTGTTGAGACGTGTTCAGTGTCCAGAGAGAGAGAGAGAGAGAGTTAGAGAGAGAAGGGCCACAGGTTGGAACTCGAACCTGCACAAAAACAACCCAATTACACATGTGTAAAAATGTTGTATGCACACACTCATGCATGAAGTGTTGCTTAAACATAAATTTACACACACACACACACACACACACATGCCAGGATTCTGGGTGGTGGTGTGTGTGTTTGTGTTTGTGTTTGTGTGTGTGTGTGTGTGTGTATTTATACGCTGATATAGGACAAACATCCTAGATATTCGTAATAATCTGATTTCAAACACCTGGTGTCAGCCTGTCTTCAGAAATTGCCATCCATGGTGAGTGTTCTGATATAATCTGGGGGGGGACACAAGAGCCAGGTTTAGGCAGGCAACACACATGAGATCTCGTTATGAAAGAGCATTGTTAGTCCTTAGCTTGCTGTTCAATTACAGTGACATGCTGCATTTAGACTGACTGTATACGTTTTTCACGACCCCTCTTCTGTGGTGGTCACGTGTCTTTGAGGTGGGGCCATAACAGCTGGTTGTTGTTGTTACTGTTCATTCATTGGGCTGAATTTAAAGATTCTACTGTTGAATATGTATTACTGTTACTTGATGCTGTGGAAACGTGGGAACACGAGGGGGTCAGTGAAGTGGTTTGGATTCATCCTCTGGGGAACATGAGTCTGTACAGAGCTTTTTTCGCCCAATGTTACACTTTAGCCTAAGGACCTGTGGGGCATTGCACAAAGATTCAGAGGAACTTTAACTGTTGAGAGATCTTAGTTCGTAGTGAAGTTGTCAGCCCTAAGTGTAGTTTTGTCTCTTCATTTTATATATATATTTATGAAAGTATTTGTATGTTGCTTAGATCAAAAAGTTTTGATTTGTGGAAAACATGGCCATGTTCACATTGTGTATGTTTTGGCTTTTAAATGTTATTTTCCTGGTTAATATGGATCTTTATTGTCTTGCTTGCCTTTTAACTTAATTAGGTGCTAAATGAACGTCAATATTGGGGGGTACAAAAAAAAGAGCAAAGAATAAAAAGTCATGACTGGCAATGGAGGGGACAGAGATGTAACTGGCCTCCAGCACAGGTCCTGTTGTGAATGACTGCTGTGCTCTGAGTTCTGCTTCACAGTTCCAACAGCAGAATCAATAAATTTCCAGACTGAAGAAATTGTAAGTGTGTCCTTGTTTCTCATGGTCAAACATGTTATTCTGAATGGAGCATTTTGAATGTTACTAGACATTATCAAACAGAATCACTATTGAGGACTAAGGACTGAATCAATGTACCTTGAGTTTTGGTGTGTCACCCTATTGATCATGAACAGTATTACACATTAGAACATCTGAATTCTAATGTAAACATTTGTCAAGCTGCTGTGACAGGTGAACTGAACTCACTCACACTGGGACAAAAAAACATTTTATATACACAATAAATTTATGTACAGCATGTACATGTTCTCTTTTCTCAAAGGAGAAATGATGGCAAAAGCTCTTCCAGGGAGATGTCCTCAGCTTCTCGCAGAAGCTGAGCACTCATGATGGTGAGAAAGTGGGAAAGGAATGAGCAGGGGTGAGTGGTGGAGAAGAGAGGAGGACTTATGAGGGGGACGCTGTGGCACAAATTTTCCATCTCTGCTTCCTCCTGGTATTTGCTCTTCTGCTTGTTTGACTTCCACTGTGGACACACAACAACAAGCTGTCAGTACATAGTGATACACAACTACATGCATACATACATACATACAACTACACAAGCATGGAAACATATTAACAGATCCACATGGATCCACAGGACCAGACTCTGCAACACAAACTCCATAATGCTGGAAATACTCTGTTTAAAAGTTGACTGGTTCTCTGGTCACATGACAACAAGTTCACGTTTTCTTTAAAATGACTGAAAATTTTTGAAATTTTGTTGATGTGATGTGATGTGATGAAGTGTGTGTGACACTGAGCATCTCAAACACTCAGACTAAACACACTCACCATCTGTCCAAGAACAGTGTTCACTGATGCAGTGTCCTTGATGTTATATTCTGCTGCAACATTTGAACTGTGCTCCCTCCTGAAAATCATGAAAGCATTGGGCAGTTTCTTGACATGTGGTCGGACGTCATCCTCTGGCCTCTCAGCTTTCCACTTTCTATGAGAAACAGTGAAAACAGAAGAAGAGCATGAAGCACCGCTGAGGAAAACTGTGAGTAAAACAAGCAGCAGAAGTGGACGAGGATCTGGGTCGACAAGTTAGAGACAGCAGGGTGTTGATGAGCTCTGTCGCAGATCTGGAGCCAGTCTGTGTGACGTACTTTGACTTGGAGGTCGTCACTGGAGAAGCAGCAGGGGGAACAAGTGGGACTCTGGGAAGTCCGTACACCTTCACTCCATTCCTACATGAACAACACCATACACACACATTAGATAAGAGAAAAGGTGTGTTTGCAGATGAAGACAGAAGGTCACTGATGTGCACATTTTTGTGTGTTTGCTGTTACTTACAGTTCTCCAATGGGAACCATCTTCTTCATCATGGTTTCAGAGAGTCTTGGCCTCTGCACAGGAGGAGCAGCAGGGGGAACTGGTGGGACTCTGGGAAGTCCTTACTAAAAGAGTGTAAAGTCAGGTTTGATATTGACCTTCATAGTGTCCTTCATTGGTATCACAGTGATCTGTCTGCTCCAACAGTGAAGATGCTTCACAGTGTGTTTGTGGGGAACCAGGGTCTTACCTGGTAGGTAGGAGCACTGGTTGAAGCTGCACCTCCTGGGACGATGGGCTGAGGCAGCTGATATGGTAGGAACTGTAAGGTGAGTGAGGAGGTTATCATTCTGATTAACTGACAGTCAAAAGGATATTGATAAGCAGCCTCACACCTCTGTTGGGCTGAGAGTAAAATCAAACTTCTGCTCTCCTTCTGTTTCCTGAAGCTTCTTCCATTAATAACTGACTGGTCTTTCTGATACAGGTAATGATACAGTTCTTATGAATCTACTGTCTCTGACCTACACTTGGTGTCTTACCTGTCTCTGGCTGTACACTTGAGCTGGCTCTGTCGCAGGTGGCTGACTCTGTGTTTCCAGGGGGATGAAGGGAGCAGCCTGAACATTGAGTCCAGAGCTGTGTGGAGCTGCTCCATCAGGGAAGAATCCAACATTTTCTCTGTCTACTGATGGAGGTTGGGTGGAGAACCACATCTCAGCAGGGAGAGCAGGAGCGGGCGGAGGTGGTGGTGGAGGCAGGGGGGAAGGTTTGAGCATATCTCCCACAGTGTCATCCACCATGGCCTTCATGTTATCAACCAGGTCGTCCCACTCCATCTCCTTGATGAGCTGATCAGATTCTACACTGAGATCCATGACATTTGTTGTCACTGTGGTTCTCTGATAATGAACCTGTAACGTTATCAGGAAGCTGCTTTTCACACATTTCATTCTATAGATTATATTATATATTATAAGTAAAGACATGAAGGTGTAAAAGTACCAAGTGACCTGCACATTACTCCTTCACTACATTTCAGAGGGAAATACTGTTTCTGTTCCTTCACTACATCCACCTCCAGCTTCAGTTACCACTGACTTTGCAGAAAAATACTTTATTTAGTTTATTTATCACATAACCAGCTTTTAAATATGTTGCTGTTTTAAAGATTGAACTATCCAACAAAACACAACAATTGGTTTCACCTAAACAACATTTAGATACAACTTGCATATTGATAAATGATCATTAAAAACCCATAATATTAAGTATAATGACACAGTCAGGTTTTTGTGTTTCCATCTGATGCTTCTTCACAGGTGTAGATTATCCATCAGCTAACACCAGTTCCTATACTTTACTCATCTTTTTTTTCTCATATTGGCAACTAATGCCTGTGTAAGAGTCAAGTTAAGTCAAGGTTTGACACACACACACACACACACACACACACACACACACAAAGAAAAAAAACACTAAAATTGACCAAAAACTTCAAAAACTTTGTTTGGAAAAAATTCTGACTGAGCTAAAAATCCTTGTTATTCCAGTACTTACGTGCTGCATTCACTGATGCTCTGGTTATCTGAAAATGCCTGGTTATCTGAAAATATCTGGTTATTTCCTCTCTCCAGGTTGTGAGTGTTCAGCTGTGTGCAGTCAACAGGTGAACTGAACCAACGCATTCTCTCATTGTGTGTCATGACCTCATCATGACATTGTCACAGATTACATAAAAACATTCTATTGAACTGTGCAGCTCAGACAGAATCACAAAACTGCCACAGCAGTAATAACCAGTCCAGTTTACTGATCACCACGACAACCATTCTCACTGTCCCATCACTTCAGTGCATACTCTAGTTCTCCTCCACTTAGTCCATGCTCATCAACTTACTGAATTTCCATATACAGTAAACAGTGAGATGTTTCAGGCCATCACCTTCTCTTCATTCAAGTGCTGACAAAATGGACACATCCATTCTGTAGATGGTAGATACCAAGTGTTGAAAATTGTGTTTATATCCCAGAAACTATGACATCAATTATCTTGCTATAATATATATCATAACCACCACATTTTCTGTTTGGTTCAGTGTTTAGTGACTCAAAGTTAGCAAAATATTTGACGGTGTTCCAGTAAAAAAAACAGTGGAGTGCTTGTTTTAGATGTTTTAATGTGAAACAGACAAAAATATACATGTGCTTTCACTGTCTAAACTTGTGTGAAGGTGTAAAAACCACATTTCCCAATGGCACAACCAATAAGTCAGCTTCTTTGTGGATACTAAGGTCATGGGGTTGAGCTCCCAGATTGCCCTGTTTTGGCAAGAATTCAACAGCAATTTTTTTCAGCATTTTTCATGGACAGTAACACTTTCATTGATTCTCTCCTTAAAACTTGTTTTTGGCCTTTGCTCAGCCTCTGAAGGCATCGACAGCTTGGCAGCCAACACTGGCCATGGGGTCAGGCCAAATCATCAAGAAGAAGACACTTTGTTTATATTGCACATTTCCTGTCAGAGACAACACAATGGGCTTCACAACATTAATACACAAATAAGCAAAGCAGAATTAAAAAAAAATAAAAATACAAATAAACAGAGCAATATATTGCACAGATATAAACAGGAATATGTATGTTGGTGACTGGAGACTGGCCTATGGGTAAGAGATTGCAAAAAGAAATGTCTTGGGAGTAGGCTACAGATTGGAGCGTGTGTGTGTGTGTGTGTGTGTGTGTGTGTGTGTGCATGTGTGTTGCCTCTGCAGTGAATATTCAACATGCTTGTTTCTGAGTTTCGGTGTGGCAATGGGGTTGTTCTTTCTCTCTCTCTGTCTCTCTCTCTCTCTCTCTCTCTCTCTCTCTCTCTGTCTTTCTCTCTCTCTCTCTCTGTCTCTCTCTCTCTCTCTCTCTCTCTCTCTCTCTCTCTCTCTCCTCTCACACTTCAAAGTTAATGTATTTACACAAATGGATAGAGAATAGTGTGTGTCCTCACTGTGACCTCTCTGTATGCGCGTGAATATGTGAGTGTATGTGTTTGTGTGTGTGTGCACACCTAATGCATCAGTGTGTGTATACAACTGCATTCTGGTTTTGATTATGCTTTGGTTGTGTGTGTGTTTGTGTGTGTGTGTGTGTGTGTGTGTGTGTGTGTGTGTGTGTGTGTTTGTGCAGATAGACACAAAGCATGCATATCAGTGTATTTGTAGGTTCATTGAGTGTGTCAGTGCGGTGTGTGTGTGTGTGTGTAGGGTGTGGCCAGGGTCATTCATGAAAGAATTCACATCAGAGTCCTATAGAAGTCTTTCATCCAAATATTAAAGGGTGGAAAAGACAAAAGCTGCTGACACACAGAGAGGACAGGAGGAAGAGAGGGGGGAGGAGGAGGAAGAGAGGAAGGTGAGATGATGAGGAACAGGTGTTACTGGTGTGTCAGATGGAGGAAAACAAAAAGAAAAAGGAGGAGTGTTACTATACTTTGTATAGAGTCCAAAGTATAGTATGGCCTGAGGACACAGACATACAAGGAAAGTGAACTCCCTCCCTGCTCGTCCTCCTCCTCCCATTGTGTCTTTAACATCCTCTTCTTCACTGTTTACATCAACCACTGCCTATTTGTACCATTCTGAAACATGTGTTGTCAAATTGATGAGGATATTTTCTGAACTTACCACTTTCATTTGCATGTGTTTTCAAAGCTTGCACCGTCTTGAGCTCTCAGGGGCTACCATGGAAAGATGCTTTGTTCTTTCTCTTTATATCTCTATCTGTAACAACAGGTGTACTTAGAGTCTAAATGTCAGTGAACTTTCCTGGAAGGGCAGAATATGTAGAAACAGGAAAGTAAATTAAGAGCTGATCGAGGCAGATCAGGGCAGGCCAGGAATTAGCCACAGGCAGGAAACATACTCACTGAGACATGTCAGCCATTACACCATGTGAAACTGCACTATATCTGCTTCAGCTGCAGGAAAACATGGAGCTTCAGAAAGCAATTAACTTCATTTTATTTTATTTTATTTTGAGAAAAAATGTGTTTTTTCTATAATCTAGAAAATATACTGGATATATGAAAGACATTTAGAGCAAACTACATTTTTAATGTCAGTTTTTCACTAACAAACATCTTATTTTGAAGAGCAGACTGATGTGTCAAATCAACTTAATGTCTCTCTAAGTGATTGGCTCAGGTCTGATTAGGTCTGATGCCCTACCCACCACATACACTATAAATATGTAGCAGCATCTGACGCATCAGTTCATTACAAGAGTTCAACACATACATAGGGCAGACTGAGGATGGTTGTGATATTTCTGATATTTTTTTCTGTCTGCATCTTCTAAGCCTGTCTGTTCAAACTGTAACACAAACCACTTCCATGTGTCTGCTGTTAAATGGTGTAGCTGCTGCAAACAGAAGATATTTGTACTTAACTGTGCAAGTACAAAGTGAATGAATGAATCCCTGTTCTCCCCTATATAGAGACATATTACATGTTGGAATCAGGCAGACGTACTACAGTGTACAGATGGAATGGGAAAAATGATACACATGTGCCAGTAGTTTGCCATGGCACTGTCTTATTGTTTACAACAAATTGAATGAAATATATCAAGAAATATATTCTTGTGTATTATTTAATGTTATTAACATAGACATATATGGCTATAAAACTCTTCTTTAGATACTGCATTGTGAACTGAAAGTCATTCCCTCCCGTTCAATTCCCTCCAAAATGTCACACCCTGTGGTGAATGCCATGGCGGTGGATGGTGAAAGGTTGCTGTAGACACTATTCTCTGCTGCGCTTGCCCAAGTTTACCGTCCATCTCTTATCCACTAAACTTCTGCCATCTGCCTGGTTCCATGGGAAGGCAGCATCATTCCCCCCTATGAATTATGAAGATCTGATCAGCAGTGATTACTTCAGCTACTTTGCCTACAAAAACAGCAAATTGTGTGTGAAATCAGGAGCATGAATCAGCGGTTGAAGGTCTGTTGGGAAGTTGTGGTCGTGCACAGACATGCACACAAATCTCCAGCTGCAGCCCTGGTATCTAAATGAAATATCCATGAGCTGAGCTCACGGAGTCTGACATCATCCGTGAGGTGACCCCTGATGCGTCAGCTGTTTGATGATGTGATGGCACACCCAAGACTAAAACCCCTTTGCCTTAACATGATCAGGTTTTTGGGTAAAACTTATCTAGCATACTTTTTTAAAACTGACCTTTTTTATATCTAAAACCTGAACTGTCGTGTCAAAATGTTCACAGTATTCAAACTCGCTCAGTGAACAGAAACTCAAGTGGTCGTCTCCTCGTCCTTTTACTGCCCTCCTCTCTCTCTTTGTGCTTTTTACTCTGCAATCCATTGCTCCAACTTTCCTTTCCATCCTCTTCTCACACCTAAGTCTGTCCCATGGCACTCGGCCTTCACCTTAACATGTCGTTCTATCGCCTCAAACTTTTATTCCATCTGTTTGTAGTTGCAGCTTCATCCCATTTTTTCATTTAAGTGCACATTAGTGTTCATGTTCTGAGTGTTTCCTGCCAACACTCTGCTGATGTTTCATTTTAAATGACCAGTCTAAGGGCTTTGATATACATTCACTGGCCAGACTTCAGTCCTCTGGAAGCACATCTGCATTCAGCAAGCCAGAGTGATAAATACATAAAAACATCCAAATGCAACACATCTGGGTTTCAGGTGACTGGGTTCAGATGATCTCAATGAGCTTTGACCTCACAGGCTCCAGAAACAAGAAGAGGTCCACTGTCCACTCAAAATGTCAGGAATGTGAATTCCATACATTCAGGATGAATGGATCCACCACCGCCGCCCACCACTGAGCAGCTGCTGTTGATCAGGAGCTGAATGCTGCCATCGTGTCAGTAGCCTGTGTATGGACACAGTTGTGTCTGACTCCATATGTTGTGCAGACAGTGTAGTGTAAAGAGGCTCATGTGCTGCTGTCACTTCAACTTACCAAGGGAGGGTGAAGATATGCATTCAAACATCATCCTGGATCTAGAACAATGTCCTGCTAACAAGAAGAGGAGCACTGATCAGACAATGTGGTTATCAAGGATCAATTTGGAAAAGCAACAGGTTACTCTCTATCCCTGTCACACACACACACACACACACACGTCCAAACCCTGACTGTGTGTGGCAACCTCAGCTCATTTTTCTGCAGTGAGGTTCAGCTCACTTTTACTGTGGTTGGATGCCAACTTGGCTGCACACTAGAGAAAGGAAAACTACCTGATGTTCCATTACAACACACACACACACACACACGAATAGGTGTACATAATGTATGATTTAATTGCAAACACACACTCATTCACACATTAAGTCTGCTGCAAACACCACACACAGTAGTTCATATTGACATGTTATAGCATGAACACACTGAAGCTTTGTCGTTGCTTAGAAACTCTCTTTAGCTTAAAAACTGTCTTTTTTAACTATTGAAAACATGCACATCACACAAATTAGGTGCTACTTGTTATTTGTACACTGGCCCTGAGAACTCAACACAACATCAACACAAAACATGTGCAAACAGACAAAACACATTCTTTTGTATTGTTTGGCTATGCCCTGAGGCTTTCATGGTGTTATTGCTCCTATTGCACCTCTTGTCTGTTATTTGGTTCAGCTTCAACAGTCAAAGTGCTTTGTAAAGTTAATTTTTAAAGGAGCTGTATAAATACAGTTATAATTGTTATTGTTATCCTGTCTTTATTTCATGACTCCTGTAACTCCCTGTGGCTCAGCTCCGACCTCAGCAAGAATGTGTTCACATCACTCTGGTCTCAGCATCTCTTCATCACCTCCTGATGGTTCTGTCAGTATCTGCCAGGGCGTTTCTATGTTTGGTTGTGATGTGAGTGTTTGTGGTGCATGCGTTGTCAGACTGATGGATTTGTTATTTGTTCCATCTGTCTTCCTGTGTTCTTTTGTTTCAAGTTACAGTATTGACCTCTCTGGGCTTGCATACATTAGAACTAAGATTCAAATTTAAGGACCAAATGCATACAAATAATGCATTTAAGTATTTAACTGGACAGTTTCTCCACAAGGGGAGACCAGGGATGGTTGTAACAGTTGAGACATTTCTGCTGAGCAGGTTCCTAACATGAATCAGCTCCATGATGGTGCTGTTAAATGGTATAACTCTACAACACAAATACAACATGTTTGGATTAATGAAATGTTTCAATTCAGCTCATCCACGAGGTGAAACACAACATCTTGCTTCAACAATAAAACATGCTGTTGTTGATGCAACTAACCTAGACTCTTGTGGCCATTAACTGACTTCACTCTCACCTCAGAGCTAAGACATTAGCACAATGAAAAGATCTACACAGACTCACAGTTAACATGATATTACAATATGAACTGAGCAAAAAATAAAATAAAATAAAATAAAATAAAAGCATTCAAAGCTTAAATGAGTTAGTTCTGAAATAGCCTGTGTTTGTCACAGGCTGCTGTCTCCTCACATGTGGAAGTGTGAATCAGCTGATTCAGAACTAGAAATGTGCCCATGTTAGAACCATCTCTATTCTCCACTACCTACCTGAGCAGACTGACGAATGAACATCTCTCTGCAGAAAAAATCCTATGGCAGGAAGTGATGACAGTGATGCCTTCAGGGACTGTCAAGAAATCTCTGAGTTCTTCCAGGACCACTGGAACACTGAAATCTCTGAGCAGTTGTTTCAGGTTATAATAACTGACAGTTAAACTCAACAGAGGCAAGAGCAAATAAATCCAGCTGCACGTGACATACACTCATTTACTGTAACAATGATGAATTTTCACAGTACATCATATGACACAGAAGAATGTCCAGTGTTTTACATATTGCTTTTGATGTAGCTTTGAGCTACATGTGTTCACTGTCTCTTCAGATACTTTCAAACTATCCACACAGGTTTTACACTCTTCCATCAAGACATCAAGACATCAGTCATTATTTCCACAACACAGGATCAGACAAGCTCATTAAGTTCTGTATCCTTGTTCTCAGGATAAAAACACAATTTCCCAGTTGTCTCAGATGACAGCATTGTCTGCCATAGTATGATTGTTCATAAAATGACAACTTCAGACTGAGGCTTCACTCTGTTCATGGTACAGCTTCTCATGTAAACAGAAAACTAAAACTAAATACAACTGTTGTTTGTTATAATTACTTAAAGAGGAAAATGGGATTCTATAATAAAAATGGAATACTGCACAAAACTGATTACCTGTTTAAAGCTGCAAAAGCAGTGAGAGGTAGTTGTCTGAAAAAAATGAATGGATTTACCTGCTTATCTGTTTGTTCACTTCATCTTAGAACAACTGTGAGCAGACGACCATCACAAATGATAAACCATTACTCATAAACCACCTGAACACTGTGTGGGTGGCCAGAGGCTCAAACGAGAAATGAGACATTTAAAGCTCCATTATGAAAAATAAAATTAACATCCACTATGTTGCAGAGATCGACTGGACCTTTAGACATTCTCAGAAACACACCCCTGATGTACCATCACTATGAGCATCTGAACAGAGCTTGTTATGTGGATGTTTTTCTTGTTTTATTTCTGTTTTGGTCACCACCAACTTGGGGGTTTACTTCAATTATTTTTCTTTTTTTTATGGTTTATTATGACGTTCATTGTCAAAATAAATTTTAGTTCATTTTACATTTTAAATAGACCTCTTGCTCTTATGTTGAACACATGATTTGTAATGTCCCTGACTGACAGACTGACTGACTGACTATAATTCCACCACCTGTCTAGATTTAGATTTATTTATTTATTTATTTATTAGCACAAAAGGAAAAACCTGAATTACATGAATCCCTATCCAGAACAGACAGGTATACTGCCCTTAACAAGAGGTGCAGTTTGGGGATAAATCTTTTAGGCAGTCTACACTTTCCCTGCTTCTCAGGAGCTGCAGGGAAGAGAAGGAGCACTTCCAATACAATGAGCCTCACTTCCATCACAGCAAATAAACTACTTTCATTACATCTATCATTATTACCAAAGGACGCAGAGGAAAAACTAAACACAAGACAAACTGAGCAGACTTAGTATCACAGACTGCTAAAGAAACTATAGAACTGGAGATCATCATCAAATATCAGCAACTACACGAGACAACACATGTATTGCAGCACAGCAATAACAGCACTGCTAAAAAGGTTCTGCCCAACGAAACATTAAAGAAATTTTAATTAATGCAGGAACTTTAACACAACCAAAAGGAGCTGGAATTAAACTTCATGACCTACATCTCTAATTATCTGTTTAAAGTCTTGTGTTTAAAAAAAATATATAAATGTTTTCTCTCTTTTCTGTCTAAGTGATCATTTTACATGAAATTCAGCTGAAACCACAGTTCAGTCTTTGTCTTTGATTCACATGTTTGGTGATTATGTCAGATGACAACATTGTTTTATGATCATACACTTGCATGGTTTAGTGGGAAAACCTGCAGCAAAACTGAGCGAAAACAATGGAAAATTTATGATTTATTCATGATTCATCTCTAAAGTAGCTGCCAGTTTCTCATAGCTCATGTGATTGCCAACAAAAACTTTCTACAGGACAAACCAAGCCCAGGCATGGTTTACCTTTTCCCCATGTTTTCTTGTAGTCTGTTGCCATAAAATGAGGTGGGGTCAACAAATAGTGAATCCTATAAGAGGAAACAGGTACCTGAAAAAATGACCAACACGCAATTCACTTTCTGTACATATATGATGATTTAAATATAGTGAGGTTAACTGGCAGCGATGCCAATCTATTTCAACCTGTTTATTTTTCTTTTGTCAGGCAACCTCACCAGGATAACTTTGTCAAAAAAGGCCAAAAAATAAAATGAGAGACCAATGAGATGAGACAGCAAACAGATCACACAACGGTTGAGAATGTTTCATCATCTATCAACAATCATGTATTTACTGTAGAAACTTCTACACCAGCTTAGGTAAGGTAAAGATGAATATTTCCATTTATAACACAACTACCACAATGTCTTAAAGTCCATGTGAAGAGTTAACAATCTGTCACTGAATCACTGCTGAGCAAACGGACATCATGTCATGTTACACAGGAACCACAGCAGCAGTGACAACGCCTCTGAAACAGCAATATGTGTTTGCAGCATGTCACCATATTATGTCATAACTAGGGGTGGATGTGATGTTCCAAGAAGGCGCCCATTCATACCAACAAATATATCCCTCAGTCTAACCCTGAAGCTGACACACCATGACCAGATCATGACCAGATCAATTGTTAAAGTTGAATTGCAATCAGTATTCATTTTTGCTTTGTTTGCTTTTGGTCAGAATTTTTAAATATTAATTTCTCTGCCTAGATTTTTTATTTTTTTTTTAAATACTGATACTAGCATCATAGGATGCTGCCTAAAAAAACGTGTCAGGTGTTGATAACTTTGGGAGTGTCCTCATCTGTAATCTGATACCATTTAAAGGGACTTGGGGGAGGATTTGTGACAAATTAAACATGCATTTTAAGTTTTTTTTAATCCTAATGGGTGATGAAGCGTTCAAAACCAAAAAGAATGAGCCCACAACGTATCTCTCCATTGCCTTGAGCAGGCTGTGTGCTGCATAATGTACTGCAATTCTGGGTCTGAATTTCCCACACAGTTCTGCAGACGTGACGTCAGATGATGCTGAATGCGTGTTCTCGACGGCTTTCAATACGGGAAGAAGACAGGCGCGGCAGTAATGGACTCTGCTACGGTAAACAAACAGCCCACCACCACACAAAGTCCACTGAAAAGTCCCACAAAGAAAACAAAAGTTTTATCAGCGGCATCTCGTCAATCAAAACGCAATTATGACAAAAGATACGCGCAACGGCCGTTGTGTTTGTATTGAGTCTTATTTCTTGATCCTGCCCCAAGTTCCTTTAATTTATCATCAGTTTCAAACAGTATGTTCACATTAACAACAGTGTTAGCTGCTAGCAAAATGTTCAAAATTTTTCCAATATAGTCCCATCAGTAAAAAGGTAATGTGTCTGTCCACTAAGCTATGGGTTTAATTAGGAGGAGCAGCAATAGTGTAGGAAGTTTTATTTCCTTCAAGCTTTATTTATTTGATGATTGACAGGAACTTGACAATAATAGAAAGATTCTATCATTCATGTTTTATAAAGCGTTTAACCTGAGCTATGCAACTATGACAGCAGTCACACATATAGGGTTCTGAATTGAATCTGAATTGGGAAGGAATTAGGCTATTCAAGATGCTATGCTACATAGATGCTACACCAGTAATCACATTTTTGCAGGACAGCCAATATCACTGGTAACTGTAATTGGCAAGTGGTAGAGGGTCCAGTGTGTGACAGTCTTGTCTTTTGCCATCACTACAACCAGACCTTTGAAAGGGGAGTAGTTGGTGTTAGCTACAGTCCTTCTACTTTCTCTCACTGTGCAGGGGATGCTAATCATTAGCAAGCTTTGTCCAAAATAACTGATTCATTGCTTACTCTCTATATAATGGACACTGAAAGATTTACTAGGTAGTGAACAGAGTTGAAAATATATGAAATAAATTTCTCTGCCTTCACATGTGGTATCTTAGCACCTTTGTTCTTATAGCAGACCAGAGTTGCTATTGGAACGAGAGGAGACAGGCCAGGGCTGAGCAGTTAGCATGCTAACTTAAGTAGACACAAAGAGATGACAGAGACAGCAGTTAATGTTGGTGTTTGCTTCCACCACTGGAGACAGCTGTTAGCGAGTAAAGGGCATGGACAACATTTCTTCTAAACTGGTGAGTAAAGAGCTGTTTAATGCTGATGTTAGCTATGTAGCAATAGCAAAAACTTAAAATAGCTAATCATTCCCATTTCTGGTCATCACTGTTAGTTGTTGACATATGCAACAGTATGTTTGCGATAATTTGTAATTTGTGGAATAAAATTTGCCATTAAGTTACTACAGAATACAGCAATAGTATATCAGCTGCAATTATCAGTGGCTCAGTCACATGGCCCACTTTCTTTGTTTCCCAGCAAACCTCCAATATGGCTGCCACAAACTGACACTGTTAACTTTTATGCATCTTCTATTTAGTTAGGTGTTTGTTCTGTGGGATAATAACAGATCATTGGTAACACATTCCCACTTACCATAAAAGAGTCAGGTTCCTCTTTGCATTTGAAGCTGATAAAGTCTAGTTACAAGATTGTTCAGATGGTTGTAAAAGTGCTTGAGGCTAAGAGGAAAATGCTTCAGTTCACCTAATTCTAAAACTGTAGCTCGGATGGGAATTCTGAGTGGCACACAACAATGTGCCACATTGGCATTTGCATTAATCCATCAACATGCAGGATGGGGTGTAGAGAAACAATGAGAAGCAGCTGTTTGTTGACTGACAATTCAATTGAAGTAAAATCAGAGGTTGACTAAAAGTTACTCCTGAATCCTTTGAAGTGGAATAAGTTTGAACACACAAATGGAGTAAAAAGGAAAAAACAAAAAGACTTCCCTCTACGAGGCTCCTACACTTTCAGCACCGAGCACTGAAATGCATGGAAAGTATGGAATGTTGCTGCTACAAATTCTGTTAAAAGCAAAGAAAACATCGAGATCAGCACAGAAATAGGGAAATGTCTGACAGTCCCTAACACTAGCAGTGAACCACAATGTCCATCACTCTATTTATGTTGAGTTTAAGTGTTCATTAGTTCATAGTTCTCTTTATCTCTTCAGCTTCTTGTGGTCTTCATCTGTTCAGCCTAATACAGTAATTATTGCTTTTCTACGCTATGAAGCTAGTGCGCCTCGCTAAGTAATTATTTTTTACCAAAAAGTAAAAATGATAACACTTCATCATGTGATAGGGGTGTAACGATATCTGTATTCGTCCCGTGCTGTCACGATACGTGCGTCACGGTTCGGTGCACACAGCCATGCGACGAATACGTCTTTAAAAAAAAAAAAAAAAGTCGTGTCCTCGCTCCAATCCAAGCGGCGGTGATGAGCCTAAAAGCTGCCAGCAACCTCAGTACAGATGAAGAAGAAAAGTGGTGGGTGTGGAGTTAAGAGCGCCTGCTTCATGTAAATCGCGAGTGGTCGACCGGACGAAGGCCGTCGGCAATGTTTCACGGAGGTGCGGTGTGTCGGTGGAAACACACCGATCGACGATTTTTTTTTTTTTTGTTTTTTTTTTTTCCATAATAAAACATACACATGCTGCTACAGCTGTGCAGCACCACTCAGATGGAGGTTAGTTTTTAAGTCGTTCTACATGAAGTGCAGGCAAACACCAGGCTGAAGAGAGAGGGACAGCAGAGCGCTCCTCTGACCGCTGGGCTCAGCTGCAGACTGTCAGGTACGCAAAGGCGCTTGGTAACACACGTGACATTACGCATTTTTGTTGCGCATGCGTACTTGAGTACCAGTTATGAGCACCCCTGCCTACTATAACACTCCTAATGCACTTGGTTTGTTTTATTTTATCTAATTTTACATTTATAACAAAAGATAGTTTTTAGTTTTGCAGTCAATTGGTGTCTGTTCAAAATAAATAAAAAAAGTTAGTCTTATACATGTGTGACTTTTTGTTGCTGTTTTCCCATTGTACCGAAGTCGTACTGAACCGTGACCCCCACACCGAGGTACGTACCGAACCGTGACTTATGTGTACCGTTACACCCTTATCATGTGAACAGTCAGTGCGAATAGAAACAACATACAAACCCATTCAACCAGTTGCACATTCAACCACTGCGACCTATGAATAAAACATCACATTAGCGTTAGGCTGTGATGCTTCTAATCACAGCTCCAATGTGTCACACACACCAGGACACAAGAGACACAGGCAGAAGAATATATATGGACTGGATCACAGCCATGGGCATAGCTGAGGTACCCCTCTAGATGAATGTGATGTCACACCGCCGTGTGTCTGGAATTTTCATTTTCATTCCGAGGCAACGGTGGAACATTCCTCGTGAACTGGCTGAAGCTAGCGGCCCTGCACCTCACCCTTGGCCCTCCTCCTCCATCCTCTGCAGAGGCCTGAGTGGTGCCTGGGGGCAGAGTACTATAGCGGCCCAGAATGGGAAGGCCCTGTTCTGGAGCGGCAGCATGGCCGCCTGGTTGGGCAGGGGTGTCCTTGGCGAAGAGGCTCTGAATGAGCTGGAATTTTTCCTTCTCTTCCTTCAAGAAGACATCGACCAAGAGCTTCTTCTCCCATTTGAGCTGCCCCACAATTGTTTTGGGGACGTCAGGGATCACCCAGGCAACCACAAGGCTGAGGAACATTACCAGGTTCTGAGGGAGGGGCCGAAGAGGAGAAATAGGTAAGTAGAGAGACAGGTGGTGGACAATGTGGTTACAAGTTACAAGTTACAGTTACAAGATCTTTAGGAGGATCCACACACATGTACATATATGAACCATGTTGAGCAGAAAATCTGAGCTCTAATAATAAAGAAAGTTAGGAATAATGATCCATCACATATTTGCAGTTTTAAGAGCCAAAAATCACCTCGGTGTAGTTGTACGTCTCCTCTCAGCTTCTCTCTGTAGCTCTAGTAACAACAGGTCAGTGAGCCAATCAGAAGAGAGTAGGCTCTGACGTTCTGTTCTGACTGGCTACTTTCTGAGTGATCCAATAGATGTTACTGATTTCAGATAAACACTAGAGAAACTAAATCCTACAAGGATGGAAGGTGGGTCCAAGTTGGGCTTGGGTTGTGGCTGAGAAAAGTCCTGACTCAGGCTCAATTTCTGCATGCAGCCTGTGCATTTCTCTGTGGACCACTGTCAAATTGACCTAAGACTTGGACACATCCACAGAATAATATAGAATGTAGACCCACTTTATAATCAAAAGCCACAGGCACATCTACCTTTTTTACTTGATGGAAATTGTTACTTTTATTATATATAAATTTATAGGGATGTAAATAGGTTAGTGTAACTTGACCATAGTTTTTAATATATTTGTTAAGGGGGTCAGGTGTTTAAGTGGGTCTTCCACCAATCAGTAGGTCACTGTTTTTTAACAAACAAAAACAATGAGCTCATACCTGGAACAGGATGACAAAAGCCAGTCTTGCAGCCAGGACACACCAGTACTGTTTGGAGTAGTGGTACGCATCTGGAGACCAAGGTGGTTCCCTGTAGTCTTTGTACCTGAAACAAAACACACAAGGATGCTAAAAAAAAGGATCACCCACAGAAAAAGTCATGGTGGTATTATCCCTTTTAGGCCTATATTACAGCAAAGAGGACACTTTGCTTGTTTGCAGTTCCTCCGCTGATCACTAGAGTGAGTCAGTCCCCACATGGCCCCTTTTCCACTACTAAACTTGACTCTATTCGTATTTTTGTTTGTATTTTTCCACTAGGGATAATACCTGGCACTTCTTTTGGTATTGCCTCTGGCGAGGTTCCAAGCGAGCTGAGCTGATACTAAAATGTGACATCAACTGACTGCTGGCCACTGAGTGTTGTCACTGGAAGAGTCATGAGCGTGACCTTCCAACACAAGAATCAAACCTGCTATTTTTAAAAGCACACTGGCAACAGCATCCACTGATCTGTACTCAGACTGTTGTTATTCCCTCATGCCAGTTAAATGGCTGCTGTGTGGAAACCACACCATGGTCCTTCGACAAGGTGCAGACGAGTGTGTTTGGAGCTGGTGAGAGGATCGAAAAAAGAGAGCCAGACATGACTGTAGCAGCCGTGCTACGACAACCCCTGCCCATGCTGAGGAGGAACTATGAAGTATTCAGTAGTGTAATGGAAAAGTAGTGCTGTAAATGTGTAATGGAAAAAGGGCCAGTAGACTCCCATGTTAAAATGTCCAGCTTGTTTAAAGCTGGGAAAAAAGTTCCTCCTTCCTCCTTCATGACGATTGTTTACATTCTATCTAGACTTTAGGTCATGTATAATACGAATACGAATTACTTTATTAATCCCCAAAGGGAAATTCATGTGTCTGTCAGCTCATCAACCATTTGCAGAAGAATTAAAAGCCTGATGTCTGAATGTACAAAGGATCTTCTATATTTCTCCATCCTGCAGTGAAGAGAGAGGAGCCTTCCACCACCACTCTTTTCTTGGTCCATCAAGGTGTTATGAAGAGGATGATCTGATTTGTTCAGAATGGCCTCCAGCATGTATCTCTCCGCCACATCCTCAGTGAGTCCATCAGGGAGACATGACTGAAGTCCAGTGCCTCAGGATGTCTAGTCTGTATCCTAGCAATGACTTCATAGAGACCTTCACATGGAACTTCAGCAGTAGTTGTTAGTGGGATGTACACAAGTATTGTTTTGATTTGAAAACATGTCTGCTTCCTGAGTCTTCATCTATATCTCCAGCTCCTCATCACTCTTGTTGAGCAGAGAGTTGATATTTTGCATGATGACTGATGGCAGAAAGGACCTACAGTACATCTCCACTTCCTAGCCTTTAACCTCTGCACCACCAGCACAGCAACCATGAAAGCAGCTCCTCATCCAGCTGGAACAGGGTGGTATCCTCCAGAGTTGCTCCATTTTCAATGACAGAAGCTCCTCTCCTGAAGAATCTCCTCTCCCCACAGAAGTATCCATCAGTAGTTGACAAAATACGACAAAAACATACAAAAACACAACAAAAATAAAGCAAAGGTTGAGTAAAAACTCAGAGCTACCAGACTTTGCTGCTCCCAGTTGAAGCACATGTTCTGGAATGAGTGAAACGAGATATCAGTAATAAATAACATATCGATATTGTAACCAAACTCATATTTTAGCTCCCAAAAAGAAGGGAACTTAAGCACTTCTGTTTTTGTTTACTTTAAGTTAACATTTCAGAACGTAACTTAAAGTGCTAAAGTGCTTAAGTGCTAACAAATGTTATATGAGGTCATTAGAACATTTTAGACCAGAATATCCATTTTATCTTTTAACTCAAAACCTATAAAATACTATGAATAACCACCCTTTGACAACTCTGATGAATGGCACATTAACATTTCCACTGTTTTCCCTTCACTTTTCAGCACATTTTAAGTGTATTTTAACTTATATTTTTCCATTCATTCCATTTCAGTCTCATTATCATTAGAACCATTACAACCACTACTTTAGCTTAGCCTGTTAACTGGTCATTTAATTTAATAGTGAATTATCCTCAGGTTAGCCTTCGACCAACATGTCAAGGAAGCCTTGCTTTGCTAACGATGCGAACAGGAGTGAATGGTTGATCCAGGTTCACACATGTGACCTCTTTGTCCGTTTTTCAAAAGTCTTCAAAACTACTCTTCACACATGTGGTTGACATCACAGAGGTTACGTCCATCTTTAGCTCCAAAAAAAGGTTGACCATTGCTGCAGAGTGTGATTATAGAGGACAGGGTCTGCTCCACAGTACCACCTCTGCAATGTCCTCTGCCAGCAGAGAGGAAGAACAAGTGTTTGCGGACCAGTGAGGTTGAAATAAGGCGGTTAATAAGGTTAGCATCCAAGTGATAGGTGAGTGCAGACTCTTGTACCCACCTCAGATCAACTTTCCTCTTCAGCTTTTATTTCCAAACTGATTTATCATGACCCGGCTGAGACACAACTCACCACTCCCCACTCAGCTTGGTACCTGCCTCAAAGTGCAGTAAACTTTATTAAGAATTCTGTTCCTTTGTTTTCTTTGTAGTAAACACTCTTTATTGTGCTGGTCAAACAAATAGCACAAAACTGGAACCACATGTTGAGCTAATGGGCGGCATACTCAGACTGAAAACAGAGAAAAGAGGGAGAGACAAGAGAGATGAGAGGAGGAAAAGAGGCGGAGGAATGAGAAGAAACTAACCGGAGATAAAGAACAAAGAAAGAAAAAGAGAAAAGAAGATGTTAAATTCATGGCAGGAGATAAAACATAACAAAAAGAGGTTTTATTTGTCTGGGCCGATTGAGGTTGCACTCTTCCACTATTTAGTCCAACACACATGGAAACTTTTTTAAACTTGTTTATTCATAAAATTGGATCAAATTTTGGTTGCATTTTGTCTAAAATAAAACTTTATTTGCCACTGGCAGGCTGCTGCTCTGAACAAAGCCAGCTGACTCAAGAATGGCTATTATGTGTGCTTGTGTAGAGTGCACTGTGTGCAGGATTGGTGCAGACTGGAGTGTGAGAGGCTGTAAAAGTGAAAACGTGATATAGTGATGTGATGGGATCAGAGCTGCTCAATCTGCAAACATCAGAGAACAGAGTAAATGTTGTCTACATGTTTGGTCACGTCTGTGTGTGTGTCTGTCTGTCTGCTCTCAACAAGAATCAAGAGGATTATCATGTATGGACAAACATCTGGTTTCAACAACATACACACACTAATGAGACGACCTGGTACACGGCCAAGCTGAGCTTCCTGCTGTATGTGAACACTCCTATATAACATACACAGGGGTCTCACCCTCTATGTTCCACTCTAAGGTTTATTTATTTAATGGAAGTCTTAGGGTGCAGTCTCTTGTACTGTGTGGAAACAAAAACGAACACAGCAGGATTCACTCAAAATCAGCTCCTCAGCAGAACACATGTGCAGCTGCATTGAATCTAACATATCACATATAGAGTTAAACCCTGTGGAGGTGTTTCCAGATATGTAACCTATAGAATTATAATATGTATATGTTTATAATATAAAACATGTCTTTATAAGACAGGCATATATGTCAGTATTTGGAATTGTTCTAACTTTGTAAATGGTGTAATGTCTATTACACAACCTTTATGGCTATGTGGTCACAGCATGAAGCAGCGGGGCTCACTATGCCCTGTGCAGCAGGTGGCAGGTGTGAGTCCTGCTGGCTGGACCTTTGTACTACATCCTGACTCCCTCTACTTGATAAAGACACACAAATTAAAGGTCTGGAGGTTTGTTCATTGCAGTCTGTAATCAAAACATTCAAACTGGACCCCTCCTCTCGGGCTCAGCTGTGCAGCCTCCTGCCCCTGACAGCAGCAGCAGCAGTTGTCAGGACTGGAAAGAAAAGGAAATACAGTCCGAGTGAAGTGCTGGAGCCGCGGGCCAATACCTGGCCATTGCCGGCAATGGGAGCCTCGAGGGCTAAGCTGCGACGAGTAGGTCGTAGGCCGTTGTGGTAAGCTGGGAAGGAGTGGTGGATGTGAGCTGCCAAAGCCAGCGAAAGTTAATGTCGGGCTAGCGGGTGTTAGCCGTGGTGAATAGCATCTGCTACTGGCACTCACTAGCATCCGGGACAGCTAGCGGGGCTAGCAGCCCTCCTACTCGTGCTGCACAGAACTTCACAAGTGTAGATTTCTTTGTTAAACTAAGACAGGATGAGTAGACAGAGATAGATAATCCACCAGGGACTAAAGATTACTACACGTACAGTAAATAATGTTTTGGTGTGGAGTCAGAGTGCAGGCACTTATTTTGTTGTAAATTTTCATTTCCCATCAGCTCAGCTCAGTTTTCTGTGACACAGTGAAACACACTGTAGCCTTAGTGAAGAACATAGCAAAATAAACCTGGGCCACACTTGAGCCACATGCTTGTTTTCTTCTTACTCAACATATGTCTGGTACCATGGTCCAAATCTGACCTACACTTAGTATGATTGTCAGATGTTATTTCAACATCTGGACCAATTCTAGTGCACACACTTCCAGCCATCATTCAGAATCCGCCCAGACATGGACATATATGGGCCAGACATTGGCTGATGTCTCCAACATGTGCTGGGACAGAAGATTTATTTTACTATCTGGGAAGTTATGATGTCAACGACCTGACCCTAATCTTAGCTGCAAAGCAATATCAATCAAGGACCTGCTAATATGAGTCAGTATGAACTACAACAACTCATTCTACTGATCCAAAGCAACTGACAAGGGACATGAGTGCAGATTCAGCGCAGTAGAGAGCTTGGTGCTACATCTATATCATAGCTGAAGAAGAGCAGTGGAAGTTCACAGTTGTACATGTTAGTGTGTTGGAGATGTTGAAGAGGAGGTTCTCTCTGAAGAGGTGAGATTCCTGAAGATACTGAGGGACATCCTGCTCTCACAGACTTTGAATAATAATAATAAGAAGAAGAAGAAGAAGAATAGTCTGGACTGAGACTAACTTGTGTGCAGGGATGGTGATGACAGACCACAGTCATTAGAGGAACACAGTGGCTGATAGTGAACATAGTGAACATACAGCTGAATGACTGAGGTTCAGTAGATGGAGCAGACCCAGATGGTTCTCTGAGACTGATTCAGGTGGTCATGAGGGTGGAGGCTGATTAGAAACAGAGTGACACGTGAACAAAGTCCCGATGGGCTACTGTGTTCTGGATCATCTGTAAAAGCTTCAATGTGTGAAGAGGAAGTCCACCACAGTGGTCTGGAACAAGAGCTGAGTGGAGCACTGAGTCAGATTAAGATCTGAGTTGTTGTATGAAGCAAAGAGACACAACCAGGAGACAGAAGCAACATGGTCAGGGGATAAGAGCTGCTCTCAATCCAATGACTTTGGTTGTAGAAGAGATGATTTAGATACTGATAACATGATGGAGAGAGAGGGTTCAGACTTAGAGATGTTTAGATAAAGGTGGAGTTCCTCACCCATGTGGGTATAAACTGTGGCAATGATGAATTTTTGCAAGGCCTTCACCTGATGCATACTGTATATTTCAAACTGTGAGGGGACTGAGTCCATAGGTTTGCTGTATCAAGACACTGATGTGACCATTACCCAGCCCCCACACACATGCTTCAGTGAGGTTTGTAAAAAACAGTAAAGTGCTTTCATTCATGTCGAAGACAGGAGTGTGCGGACTCAGCTGAAGTGTGGTCTTATACATGATATTTTCACATCAGCTATTTAAAAAGAGTCGATGTGTCCCGCGGGATGTAAAGAAACATATAGTTCCTCTCAAGGCGAGAGTTGGAGAGTCCCTCATTGTTCATCTTCGGAACATCTTTAGGCAGAAAATCACATCCTCCCAAACCACTGAATGCACAGAGGAGATGAAGGAGATTGTGATTTACAGACAAAGGTCTGCATTATATGGAGCTGGAGCTATTAACGGAGCAGTCTTCCAGTCAGCAACAGGACATTGAGATAGACATCGAGAGTCAACATCCAGTCAAATCACGAGAGTAAACAGATTTATTACTGGACAGCAGGAAAGAGAATCAAGACGAAAACTCACCAAATATGGTCAAAGATTGAATCAAATCATTATGTGAGTTCTCTGCAGAAATAACTGTACAGTCTGAATGAGGCAAAGGCAGGTACATTAGCTGATGCTACTGAAACAGGGCTCAATCCAGACCCTAATATCTATGTATACATATATGCCTTGTTACATTAGGAAGTCTATCAAAATAAAATAAAATGGCTACTATTAATAGTTATACTACCTCTTGTCACTTCATGACATAAAGAAATAAACATGACATGTCTGTATATCACTTATGAGATGTTAATGTCTCACCAGCACCACCGCGCTGACTCAGCCCTGGCTGCAGGAGAAGGACAGCAACAACACATACAAATGCAGTATCTCAGTGGTTCCCAGACTTTCTCACACTCCTGTACCCCTTCAGACATTTGGCCTCCAGCCATGTAGCCCTTACTCCCACGCACATTAAAAAGAAACTATCTGTGACTGTTTTGGGGAAATACCTGCGCAGCTTTGCAGCCAGCTCATCAAGGTGCGTGGTTATGTCATGTTTCACACATACAGAGTTCATTTGTGCACAAGAAGTCATGCAATGACAGAAAGACCTCTGTTTTGTTGCTGTCCATGCCCAGAGGATCAACTTCTTTATCATGCCTTCATTTTTATCTCACACATTGAATTTAGTTGCAGAAACCCTGTGATCCAAGATGAAGTTCGTTCAGATCAGACAAAATATCACAATATAACAAATGCTCAGACAGCTGAAAGTTATGGTCATGGCCATGTCAGTGGGCACCCCGCACTATAAGTCTATTTATATGCCAGTTTCAAAAGGAATCAGGCTGTTTGCAGCCCTTTTTTTTCACATACCCCCTTCATCACTTTACATACCCCTGGGCGTACAAGTACCCCAGTTTGGGAAACATTGCAGTAGCTCATTGCACCACCCAAATTGATTTTCACCTGAGCTGGCAAAAGTGTGCATGGGCACATGGTGTGGATGAAGCACTGAGCCCACCTGAGGTACACACTCTGTCTGACAGCATGGACACTGCAGGCACATGGATGTTGACCTCCTTGTCATCGTTCCTACTTCCTACTTTGTAGTTCCACACAAACCTCACTACTAAACATGTATAACATAACATCATAAGAAATATAAAAATGACACAAATTAGTCCACATTACAGATAAGAATTACAGCCAAAATGTACAATTTAAACTCAGACCTATGTTTAATGTAACACAGCAGAGACAAATGATATTTCCACTGTAAGTGTGGAAAAGTGTTACCAGCAAAGGTGTGACTGAAGACAGAAGTTCCAGGAGATACACTATGGTCCACGGTTTGACTCCCACTCCTTGTTCCCACACCCTCCCACACTTCTCTGCACTGACTTTCAGAATAAAGGTGTGAGCCTGTAAAACTGCAACGTGAGGCTGTAACTTAAGGGCCTGTGAAGAACATTCTGATCTACTGTCTGACTTCATGTCTCAACCAATACCTGAGCTTTACCTCCTGCCAATCACAGCCCCATCCAGCTATTAGAGCAAAGTAAAACAATCTGTTTCCACTGGTGGGAGGCTGTAAAGATTAAATATCATTTTATAATTAAAAATAAGATAAATGAAAAAGAGAAACAGGAAACTCTGATCACACTATGAACTTCTACAGCAGAGAGAGAGTCAACAGATCAGCTTTGTGTAATAGCTCAGATCAAAGTTTTACACTGGGACAACTGATAAGACATAATCAGTCTTATCACATCTGTCATGTAAAAATGCCCCTGAAGCTAGAGCAGATGAACTGACCTGACTGAGAGAACTCCACTCACACTATAGAAACAAGAGGGAGGGCGAGCTGTGTGTATGTGTGTTAGCAGGGTCTTATGGTGTCTGATTCCTTCTCCTTATACAGTCATGAGTGAGGAATGCTGCTGGAGAGTCGACTCTTCTCTCCCTGCTCTTTGATCTATTCATTCTATTTCTCTCTCCCGCCCACTGCTCGTTTGCTCTGTTGCTGAGGATGGACTAAAGTGTAAAGCCCCGACCTGCTGTCCTGTCATGCTCCGCTTCGTTTCACTCCACCTGCCTGGGTCCAATAAAATCTAAAATACTGTTATCATTTTTCTCCCTCTTCCTCTCTTCCTCTCTCTCTCTCTGTGTGAGTGTGTGTGTGTGTTCTGGACGCTCCATGTTTGGTTATAATAATACAGCTCGGCGGCAACTGGAGCATCTAACCCAATATTTTTTCGTAAGACTGCACAATGAGATTATGGTGAGTATGTGAGGGACTTGAGTATGTGTGTGTGTGTGTGTGTGTTTTACTATATTTGTGGGAACCAAAAGCTGGGAGCCCATTATCCTATGTGGGGACAAAAATGCTGGAACTGATGAGTTTGATTTGCAGCAACAATTCATTATTGGTTCCCGATAAAAACAGTAAAACAAGGGTCTGTTTGTGTGTCAGTGTGTGCGTGTGTGTGTGTCAGTTTGTGCGTGTGTGTGCGTCTCATCCTGAGAGTCCCTGCTGCCTCCTGGGATCCAGGAATAAATTTACTGACAAACAAGGGTCAGGACATTCCCATCCTTAAATACACACATGCACAGGCTAATGCACACACACGCATGCACACACACACACACACACACACACACACACACACACACACTGAACAAACTGGACTGCTGTCAGGTAACATTGCATGTGTTCTACCTGTGTGTTTCATGAGGCTGCTCTGCAGACAATTACTCTTCCTCTCTGTTCTTTGCAACTTTTTTGTTTTTCCCTCTTGTTTGCTGTTTGGTGCAGTGTGGTTAGTACTCTCAACTCTCAGCAAGAAGATGAATCTGGGTTCAATTCCCAGGCCTGAGGCCTTTCTAGGTGGAGTTTGCATGTCCTTCCTCTGTCTCTCCCAACATCCATTCATTTCATCCTTCAGTTCAAGTCCATATTTGTGCCAAATTTCAAGACATTCCTTCAAACAAGTGTATTTCCAGCGGACACTAAAAAGTGATGGATGCATCTTGACTTTTGAAGAGAGGGCTTTGTTATGTGTTCAAATTGATGAAATTGTTCCCTGAACTTTCAGCACATTTGCAAGTTAAGCTCTCAGGGCCACTGTAGGTTACTGTGAAATCATGTTCATGAGAATGAGGCAAAATACAGACACTCAGATTGGCCCTGATGTACGATCAGTATGTGAATGTGTGTGTATGTTAAAGCTAGGGTTGATATCGAGAAAGACTGATCATTATTATTAACATCATTTAGATGGTGGTTATGGCCCAATAGCACGACCTACACAATGTGAAGAGCAAAAGGAACCAAAAAATCCATTTTCTCTAGTGGCTGCAGGCCTGCAAAAAAATTGACCAATCACAGCCACCTGGCCCGCATGGCTGTGATTGGAGTTTCTCCTTCTCGTACCCTTCATCCAATCCCCTCGCTGAATTTTGACACTCCGCTGCTCCTCATCCCAGAGTGTTTTTTTAAGGCCCTGAGCAATTCAGCTAAAAAAGCAATCCATGGAGCACTGGATAACGTTATATAACATATAGGATGATACAACGTTAATGTTTGTGTAGTCTAAACCATCATAAATGGAAGATTATGGGTTATGGAGCGCGTTTGTGTCGCAGTGTGCAGAGACGAGAGCTGGGAAACCGGGGCAGAGGCCAAGTGCCGCCCTGATGTTGCAAGGTTGGTTTTAAGCCCAGAGACGCCAGGTGGAGAACAGAGAGCCTCCATTCTCCCTGTAACAAGTTACAAGTCATGTATGTGACCATCACAATTACTCCGGAGCTGTTTAATTAAGGTAAAAATGTAACATAGCCACAGGAAAATCCTGCATGGGTCTTCTTGAAAAGGCAGAGACGAAGCGGATGCAGCAGAGTTTTTGTTGAACAGGTAATCTTTGGTTTTATTGTGGAAGCTGTCACAGAGAGAGACATAGGAGAGAGAGACAGAGAGACGTGAGTGTTGGGGACTGCAGAGCTTTTTTGTGCATCACTCAGAGCGAGCACAGTCAAGGACTGATAACTTATTTTATGCCAGTGCTGGCTTATGACTGTGAAAGTTGCCGTTAGTTTTTTCTGTGTCGTTAGACGGCATCAGAACAATTTTTGTCTCTGTTACTCTGCATTCAAATGTGGCGCCGTGTTTGGTTTCTGCCAGCTGGCTTGTTGCTCTGCGGGAGGGGGTGTGTCATGAGGAGGCTCCGAGGGGAGGGCGATATGAGCTCGGAGGGGAGGGTGTGTGTGTGTGGGGGGGGGGGGGGGGGGGGGGGGGGGGCTTTTTTCAAATCTTTCTCATCTTCTTTCTCAACATCAACCATATCTTTAAGGAAACTGTAGTTCCTTTGACATGTCTTCCTAGTTCATGCAGGATGATGTGTTTCTTGATATTTTACATTTGCAAGCAAGATCCCTGAGTATAGAACAAGTATCCCCCATTGTGCCAAAAGAAAACAACATGATATATCATAGCATAGCTCAGAACAAAAAAGTAACCAAGGCTAAATTCCTGTCAGCTCGGGGATCGAGCGCTGCTTTGACATGAAGCAGCCAAAAGATGAGGACTACCACTGTGAAGCTGCTCCTGCTTGAAACACATGAGGCCTCTCTGTTGGAGGAATATTTACATATTCCTGCCTTCGTTCTTGTTTTTATTTGCATTGATTTATCTGTTTGTGTTGTTTAGCTCTCTGGCTAAAAACAATCTGTGCTTGACCTAACCGACGTCAGGAATGCAGATTGAAAACAAACAAACATCATATCGCTGTAGGGAAGCTGCCTTTTCTCTTGCCCCCTCAACACGGAGGACAGAGGTCAGCCACAGCTCACATTACGCCACAGGCTGGATCCAATGAATCTCAGCAGGGGGTTCCAACCTCAATCACCTATAAACACCACATTTTATGAGAGGTTCTCTAGGTTTTCATGCTGTCGCCAAAGTACAACCACAACAAGCATCACTCATCTAAACCAATATTAATGCCCACTGCAGCTGAATCATGCAGAGTGATAATATTTTTGTATTCCACAACAGGTACTAAGAGCAGTTAGTGTTGAGTCCTTCTAGCTGTTGACTGCAGTAGCACATTCAATATAACCAACATGTCCATTTACTTCCATCCATCCACTGTATATTCTGCTTGTCCATGCAGGGCAATAGGGGGCTGGAGCCAAACCCAGCTGACATAGGGTGAGGGCAGGGTACACCTTGGACAGGTCACCAGTAGAGACAGACAACCACACATTACTCCAGGTAATTTAGAGTCACAGGTCAACCTGGTGTACATGTCTTTGGACTATGGGAGGAAGCTGGAGAACCTGGAGAGAACCCATGCAGGCACAGGGAGAATATATAAACTCCACCTATAAAGACGTTAGGAAATGGAACCCAGAACCTTTCTTGCTGAGATGCACCATGCCGCCTGTCCATTTAACTGACAGGAGACCTGCCATTTAAGTAAACAAGTACTTTACTCTTTCTCAAAAATAAAACTAAATGTGTGGACAGTGATGAGGAAAATGTTTGATTTTAAAGGCAAGAGGAAGAAAGCAGCAGAGAGAGACCCTAAGCAAAAAGTAGTTTATTCAAGTGTACTACAAGTATACTTATTTTATACAAAAACTGAGGCAGTATACTTGAAGTTTACTTTATATATACTATATTTTATATACTTATAGTGAAGTATACTTGGCTTATACTGAAAAGTATAAAGAAAGTACATTAATACTAAGACTTACACTTATACTTTAATACTAAAGCTTATTCTTGTACTTTAGTAAACTTTTTTTTTTACTTCTTTCTGCCACAAAGTACTAAAACTTAGTGTATCTTGATCCAAGTACAGAGTAAGGTCAAGTCATTGACTTGTGCTTACATTGAATTGAATTGAATTGAATTGAATTGAATTGAATTGAATTTAGCAGAATAAAAATGTTTTTCACTACACACATTTGCTTTGAGGTTTTACCTCTATTATAAATTTATATGTTCAAGATCATGTCGTGCTGGAATTGGAAATGTGCACTTTTTCCTTTCATTTTTTCAGCAAAGAAGCACTTGATTTCATAGAAGTTCTTTGTTTGTGAAATGCACACCTTTAATGGTTTAAGCAGGTATTTGTAAATACGCTGTATGTTTGTTTTAAAATGTTACATAAATATATCAAACTTGTTCTCAACATTCTGTCTTGTGATTTTGTAAATACATTGCAGTCTAGTGTACATACAGTATGAGTTAACTATAAGAATACTTTAAGAAGTATATTTCAAGTATAGAAATAGTGTGCTACAAGTAATGTGCTAAGCAAACTTACAAGGATACTTAAAGTATAACAACAAGTGCACTAGTAAAATAGCAAAAAATCGTATTTTCACTTTCAGTAATTCTAAGTTCACTAACAGTATGGGGTGGCATTTAGCTCAGTTGGTAGAGCAGCCGCCCTGTATGTTGAGGCTACAGGTGGCACTGCAGGTGGCCCTGGTTCGAGTCCTGCATCAAGCAGCCCTTTTCTGCATGTCATTCCCCCCCTCTCTGCCTCCCCATTTCCTGTCGACTGTGCTTACCATTAAAGGCGAAAAAGCCCAAAAAATATACTTAAGTAAGTATACTGAAGTATACGTCATTGACTAAAATGTGGACAATGCATGTTGACAATGCCCAATGCAGTGATGGATGTTGTGGTTATGCAGCATGAGTCTTTACCACAAGGCCATGCCCCAAAACATATCTTTTGCTTATTTATAGCTTTTATAGATTTACAGGAAAACGTTTGTTGAAAAATAAAACCATCCAACAAAGGTCCCTGGAACAGCAACATCATGATTTCTTGTCAACCCACCGCTGCGAAATTAGAATGATGTCTGCTGCTGCATCAGAGTCTTATGAGATGTCATGAAGTCGTGAACACATGACTTCCATTTCACTTTGTCAATTTGAAGCACAGGATACAGGAAGGGACTGGTCTGCGTGAGCGTACATGCGCCCGATCCGGTCTGATGTCTGTGGTCAAAGCGCCCCAAGACGGGGAAAACTGAATGGATACTGAAGATATTGTTTGTGCAACAAGGCCTGATCCTGGTGCTGCAAAACATCAGCAGAGCAGAGGACACACTGCAGCCATTTCAAAACACATTTATAATTTCTTACTATCAACTGCTTAATGTTTATATGGTACACCCTGCATCCACTGTGCAGTCTTTTGAAGGGATAGTTCAGTTTTTTTGAAGTTGTATGTTGTATGAGGTACAATTGGCTCCTAAGTATAATATCTGCAGTAGACAGCCTTCTGCTCTACCCCAGGTAGCTGGAGCAGCTTATAGTGCTGGACAGAGTTTAAGTGTACTCTGTATACAAAATGTTTACAGTGCATCAACTAGTCAGAAAAAAAGCAGTTCATCTGGAACTAACCAACTCACTCAGAATTCCTCCACACAGGCTGCGTAAGGCACTTCTTTAGTGCACTAAAAAAACTACTCAACTCAGTGAAATTGTGGCCATATATAGCTATTACTTTAACTATTTGCATATTGTTACTTTAATAGAAAAGTACATGATTAAAATTATTCTTACTTTTAAGTATGCAGTATCATAACTGCATTTCTGTCGTTGATAACAAACCAAACCATTTGAAAATCGGTCAAAAACTGAGCAAGTTAGTTTAGTAGAACATCCACCAGAGGCATAATGCTCTGAGGGAGCGACCTGGCGATGCCGTGTCACTGTAGACAGTAATTGAGGGAGAGCAGAGAGCTGATATTATACTTAATATTGTACCTCATACAACCCCACTTCAAAAATCCTATCCCTTTCATTCCTGTTTTAAAGACAACACAGCCTGAATTTCATAGAAATAATCAACAGAACTAATTTACTTTTTCAATTACACCTGAAAAAGATTTTGTAAGGGAAAAGGCTAGAGGTGGGGAAAAAAAATGATTCATGTAAGAGCTGTTAAGCTAGTTAAGTTGCAGCCAGCTGTGCAGCCACATCCACTGTGCTCTGGAGGTCGGATCTTCACATTTGGAACTCTTTTATACAAAGTGCAGCCAAACAACAGGTTAAAGAGAGAGGGACAGCAGAGCTCCTCCGACAGCTCGCCTGAGGAGCTACAGGTGAACTGACTGGAGAGTGCAGCGCCATCCCCCCTTTTTTTTAAGGAGCAGCGCTGAAAATCAAATCAATAATCGGTAATCGAGAATCATTAATAATCTAAAATTGGTTGGTAATTGAATTGGGACCTCAATAATCATAATCAAATCAAATCGGGAAAGAGGACAGACTAACCACCCCTAGAAAAAGCTGTTGTCTGGATATAGGCTATAACTTCTGCTGAATGACAGTGGTACTGTAAGTTGTAACCGCTGTGCAGAATCCACAGTTTAGCATACATGTTTCTGTTGCAGCATGGGAGTACAGTAGAGGAAACATGGCTGCAGAGATGTACAGTGATGCTGTGCCCACTGAGGCAGAAACTGTCTTCGGTTTCCTCATACTGCCATTTTTATATGTGATTAAAGATTTAAAACCTCAGCGGTTGGCCTCTGTCACACCATACATCTATTTATTCATCCCTCCATCTACAGCACCTCCACCCTGGGTTACTTCCACCTTCCTCCACGCTGCCTTCGTCACTCCACATGTGTCTTGACAGTTGCTATCCTCTTTCCTCCAGATCTTTCCATTTCCTTGTCTGATCATCTTGTACGATATCTTCCCTCATCTGTACAGCTGTGTGACACCATCATTCATCCCATCATCCATTCTTGACCTTTTCTTCCCTCCTGCATGCACTCATTCATACAAGAGGCCCCAAATTAAATGGGCCAGAAGGAAAGAGAGGAGGAGAAAGAAAGACGTGAACTGTCTGCAGCATCTGACATAGTTTGAATTGCATACTGAGTTGGATCATTTGCCTGGAGCCCAAAGGCGCTGCTCACATCATCATCAGCAGCTAACACACTGCCTGTCTGTGCATCCACCATGCACACCCAGTAGACACATGCAGAGCCCCATTGGACGTCACATGGGCAATTTCATGCCTATAAAGTGTTAAGGCCGAACAGAATCTAGTCGTGTTCGGGACGAGACTTGCCACACCACACTGACACAAAGGCCGTATTCTTGCATTGTAATTCTTTGCTGCCTTATGCAACAGCAGGTCGGCCTCAGCTGTCTGTGGGCGCTGGCATCCTTGACCTTTTCTTCCACAGCGCTTTATAGCGCAGTTCTGAAAGGGACGTTTTCCACTGGCATGTGTGAAAATGCATGAAAGATATGGTACAATAGTTCACTGTATGACCGCACTAATGGAGCATGTGATCATCTGTTATATCCGCTGTCATTGTTTCAGAATGACAATTAGCATGCAAGTGTGTGAGTGTGTGTAGGTGTGTGTTTCAGACCAAACCACATCTGCGTCTCAAATGAAAGTCTGGTTACCCAGTGTATAACTTTCCTAGTCACAAAAAATATATTCTCTTATTTGTTTATTCAGCTTCAACTGAAGACTCTCTAGTCTCCAAAATGAAAATGCAGATTTTTTTTTTTTTTAAATAGATTTTGGCAGGTTTTTTTATAGCTTTTTTTTTGATTATTTGTACATTTCCATTCACGCTTCAAGATTTATTTCAAGACTTATATCATGAGTCACGAATCATGAGCTCTGACTAAAATATGTGCACTTTGACCTTTGACCAATTCATCTGAAACACTGGGTATTAGGTGATTCAGTTCTGTCTCTTGAAGAACCACACAAGCATGTTCTAATTAGATTTATAACTCCTGTTCAGTCTGATCATATATCTGTCCTACTGTATAAACCAAACTCTGCGCCCAGAGCTCCAGATGTTACGTTCTGGTAGAAGATATAGGGTCCATAAGTGCAAACTCAAATAATCATTTCTGCCTGTGATGATTAAACTCCTCAACACTAACACGTAATATAGGCTATATGGGCTGTGCACTATGTCATCTTTGTGCAACATGTAGAATATGTGGGTTATGCAATGAGACATTTTTGTGTAATAGGGGAGACGGGGTAAGTTGAGCATAGGGGCAAGTTGAACCACCCTTAGTTGCTTGGAAACCATGAGAAAAATTGAGCACGTGACCAAATATTTAGGAGGAAGGCATCATTTCATGGAGACTGTGAAGGTATGAACCACATGAGTGATTGGACATTTATGTGCAAAAAAACATTTTTCACCCTCAAAAGTGATTCTAGCCTATCATAAGTGTGTCTAGACTAAAAAAGAAACAAATTCCCCCACAAAGACAATAGAGTATACTGCACTGCACTGAATTGAATTTAACTGAATTGAAATTCTGACATCTTGTATCAGTCAATATGGACATCAGCTCCATGAACCCAGAGCAAACAGACACTTCCAGATTAAATGGATATCAGCCTTGTGTGAGTAATGCTGTTTTACACAATTAGACAGAATCCAGAAACTAAACCCTTCTGGTGTGACAGTGGATTTACTGAGTCAGACATTAGAAGACTTGAATGTTGTCTCTGATTCTCACCAAGTGCAAGTGTGCATGCATGGATAAATTGTCTAGATAGGTATCTATGTTTGCTGAGCTCTGAATAAAATAGTTACGGTTTGTGTAAAATTCTTTGATTGGCTGTATTCAATAAGACTTGTCTGTAAAAACTGTAAATGAGCCAGTGTGAGTATTTACCGGCAGACGGTGATCTCTCCGGAGCTCTGCGGTGCTGTGCCAGGTTTAAAATTGGACACGTTGAAGTAGGAGAGCGTGTGGTCGATGAAGCCGTGCATGGTGCCGGTCTGACTGTACATGTACTGGTAGACGAGTCGAGGGATGAAATCTGATGTGAAGGAAATCACAAAGGCCTCCAGAAACAAAGAGAGAGACAGAGGAAGATTTTTTTTCTGTTAGCACAACATAAGAAAATAAAGAATTTGCGTGTAGGGGTCAACTGGTTTGTTTTCAGATGACAAAAGAACTGCCAGCTCTGGTAAACCACATTTAAAGAGATATACAGCAGTGTATCCATTTAGTAAGACTGAATAAAGTCTGTAGGACTGATGAATGCAAGATATATTCTGCTTACAGTTTTCCACAGCCTTGAAGGGCATTAAGTGTGTGTGTGTGTGTGTGTGTGTGATGTGTGCCCCTGAGCTCTAGCATAGATACAAATTCCCACTGCTTCTTCCTGAATCCCCCACAAATCTGTTTAGTATTAAAAGTAAACGGAATAAGGTTTAGTCAGCTGAGGACAAATCCTGAGCAGGACTGACCTCAACTCCAACACACACACACACATACACACCTGGACTTCCACAGATCAGCATTTACGGGTGTTTCAGATATAATTCAGGTTCTCATCAGGTCATCACACATCACAGTGAGCTTTAATCTGTGTTTAATTTCAACTGTCATCAGCTTAACCTAAAGTCTAAGAAGGACACCTACACACACAAACACACACAGACCTGGTTAGAGCTGGATTACATGTTGAAAACCTTCCTGTTGAACGTTGAGGTCAATCAACACAGCACTCTTGTATTATGTAATCATTGTTAACGCTTCACCTCTGTCCCTGGCTGTGATTTCTGTGACATCACAGAACCATCAACGCTGTGACTTCAGGATCCCGTCAAGACTTTACAATGTAATGTCTCTAAGTTAATAAAACAATAACTACTAACGCCAATGATACTAGAATAGGAAGAATGTAGCTACAGCACATACAGTTATTGGAAGGCATCATATGGACTACTTTTTCAATTTGAAAAAACTCATTGAGAACATGCACTTTGCTAACAGTCTGTCTGTCCTATAGGATGTGTGTTTCTGTGTATTGACTGCATTAACCTGCATTAATACTTACATTTATAATGACAGAGAATTTTCCCATTCCACTCAGGATGTTGTACCATATCCCTAGAGAAAGAAGAGCATAAATGAGTGTATAACATCCACGTCCTCCTTCCACAGTGTCTGTTCTCCTAAGACCTGCTGGAGACGTTCAGAAGGTCCCCACTTTACAAAAACATACCAAACCCCACAACCAAAGATTAAACCTGGACTTAGAAAAGCACCTGAGAACAACATGACTGCACGACAACTACATGACTAAGCAATATTTTTGAACGGTCTTCTGCATGACAATGATCAGATATCAGCTGTGTGTACTCATGTGTGTCAGATCAACTCACCGATGTCTTTAGCGCGAGTTGCTACTGGCCTGCGCAGCTCTGTGACAAACTTCTTGGCGTCCAGTCTGATCTCAATGACGTTGTTGAGGAGGGCAAAGAGCGGAGCGAGCGGAAACGAAGCCACAAACAGAGAGACGAAGCCAAACTGAATGACTGCAGGAGACAAAGGGAAACAGGTGCATCAGTTTGTGGCTGGTACAAGTGAATACATATGCACAATAAATCATAGTTGCAGAATTGTGCAATTTAGACCATGGTAAACATTTTCTGAGGCCACTTTTCCCAGCACAAGGGGAATGCATGCATTAAAAAGCAACATGCAAAACCAACAAAAAAGACCAGTGAGTCCTATTTACTGTCATAACAATTTTGCAGTTACACTGATGATATTCATGTATACCTTTCCGTATCACTCAGGTATATTAAGTCATTTTTTTCTTTTCTCCTACAGTTTTATTATTTGTTGTTTTTTGTTTTTTTAAGTCAGATGTCTGTGGGGCTTGGCTTATCATCCCAGTTGTATAATAGCTGTAACAACATGTTGTCCTGCTGCTGACGTCACCCTTTCCCTTATCTCTGTGGCTGTGTTTTTAAACCCGACCAGATGGAGAGGTTGTTGCTTTAGGAGGAATTTTCACCCTCGTGTCATCAGAGGGTGAAGGATCACAGCCTTCAGAGTTCACACAGATTCTTTTGATGTATTTATATGATATGGCCAAAATTACATGGACATTGCAAGGTCACCTGAAGCACTGCTGTCAGCTTTACTCAAATGTGCAGATTTGAAACTCTCTACCAGTTTTTGTTTGATGCCGATGACCATGTAAAACCCAGGCGTGATAGTTTGATAGTTACAAAATATTTATCCAAGTGTAACAGTGGGATGAGATGGGCAGGGGTCACATTTCTTTCGATAGATTCATCATCTTTTGTCATTTTACAAAATGGAAAAAAGTGGTGGAATCAGCTGACTTTTGTGTATTTTGGGGCCCAATGTGTTGATAAAGTGAAAAAATAATTGTTAGATCATATAGGTGAAGCTGTGCTGAAAAAATAAAGATATCAAACACAGGTATGGTAAACATTGTTTTTATGTGGTATACAAATGCAAACTCAAAGTAGGCTCTGACCATTGAGGGTCGAACTAACAACAAAATGAACCAGTGTAAATGTTGGGCTCTGGTTATAATTCTGTACCCATGCTCCCAGGCAGAGAAGATCTATATAAGGCCCTCAAAGTAGGAGTTTGTTGGTCTCAGGTACAATGTTGTGTGGAGTGAGCTCACCTGGTCCACCATCAACTGATGGTAGAAATCTCTCTGCACTCATTTTCAGCCTGTTTGCAGTGTTTTCTTTGTCAGATTTTCTTTCATTTTTTTTCTTTTATGTGCAATACACTTTTATGTGTGTTCTTTCCTCCTAACCTAGTTTGACAGTATTCATCAATAACTCTTTATAGTAGACTGACTCAGTTTGGTTTGTGTTGTGCTACCTCGTGTGGAAATGAGTATGTGGGCAATACTAACACTAGCATGTAAACTGATGTCTGCTAGACAACAGGAGGACAGTGTTTGAAGAAAACAACCCAGAGACATCAGAGTTCAGGCTGGGTGAGTTTCACTGGTTCACTTCATATCAACATGTTGTCAACAGGTTCGTGTCCTGACATGTCACTGATCACTCACTGTTGACAGAAGCTAACGTCACATCTGGGCTCATGCCACCAGCAGCTCATGACACCTCTGGGTGCTCACATGATCTACAGTCATCACATTTCAGTTTACTGTGATAATTGAGGAGTTTTAATGCTATTCCTCTTCCATCATGACTCCAGTGTTGTTTGTTTGATTACTTGAGTTTTCTCTCTTGGGTTTGTTAAGAAATTAGGGCCCGTATTTATCAAGCTTCTCAAAGTGCTGTGTTTCAGACATTTACTCCTACTTTCATATGTATAAATTCAAGTTATTACATTACCTGGCCTGTGGTGGCACACACAAGAACAGAGATGTGTGCAAACCTTCCAGGAGAAGAAGGATGTGTTGGAAATGTTTGATGACTCACAGTTAATCAAATGATATTGCATGGACAGAGCAGGCATAATCTTGGTCACAGACTTGGTGAGGGACATCATCAACTTTACACAGCAGCGCCATCTCAGCCGAACTAGAAGTAGAGATGACGCTTCGTTTCTTTGCCAATGGAAAAATGCAGCAATGCAATGCTGATGATCTGGGGCCATCCCAACTATCAATAAGCTGAGTTGTTATGGAAACATTTATGGCACCTACCACTCAACACATTATTACTTGTTTTTTTTTATTTTTTTTATTTTTTTTTAAGTATATTTCTTGGGCCTTTTGCCTTTATTGGATAGCACAGTGTAGAGTGACAGGAAATGGGGAGGCAGAAAGAGGGGGAATGACATGCAGCAAATGGCACCTGATGCAGGCCAACTGCAGCGAGGACTATAGCCTCTGCATATGGGGTGCCCGCTTAACCCTCTGTGCCACACGGCGCCCCATTACTTGTTTTTATCGACTTTCCAACAGATGCTTGATAACTAACTTTTAAGTAGCCTACAGCTTTGAGCTAAGAATTGTATCACTCTTCAGTCAGTGTATCTGAGAAGCTTGATTAATACAGGCCCAGATCCACATCTGATAAATTACAAATGCTGTGTATCATATAAAGTCATTTCTGGTGCTTAAAGCAGCTACTAAACATTTCAACTTCCTCACAGAAAACATCTGTCATCAGAGACACACATTTCAAACGTCATCTGTGTGGTGTGGAGTCGCTCTGTCTGTCCATTCAAATGATGCCTTTTAAGGTGAAACACTCCACAGCAGCCAAACTGGGACTTTTTATGATTAAGATGTGTGCGGAACTATTTGTGTGTGTCTGTGAGTGTGTGTTTTCTGTTATAATTAGATAAACCACAGATATGACTGAATGTGATTCACTTCTAACTTTTGTCAGCTAAAAGATAAAACAGTGAAGTGACACAGTTGTGCTCAGGGCTGTGACTCAGTGAGATGACTGAATAATTAAATAACAGTTAATAAAGACCAATAAATGATCGGTACAACATCCACCTGCTTCTTAATGTTGTGGACAGGAAACATGAGACGGATGAGGCCCTTGCCCAACTCGTGGAACTTTAGCAGTGTGGGAACGGAGGTTTCCAGTGAGCCGGAGATGGCCTCACCTTGGGACGCCACAGACAAAGAGTGGAGAGGAAGAAAATACGACGGCGGCGCAGTGAGCGCTAGAGGGCAAGCTTAGAATAACCGGCTATCTACCTGACACGAGGTTGATGGGTTCGAGACTGGAGAACACAAAGGACAACACACAGATCTCAGCACGGGGGCTCACAGGTACTGTATATAGGTTATTTAAACATACACACACACTATCACAGCAAATGTGTTAGAACAAACACAGGAGTGCCCATTCACATACTCACAACTATGTGTGAGTGTGTCTGCATGCAGAGAGCAGACATTTCTGACATTCCTCTCCTGTTTGTCTCCTCCCACCTCCCTCTGTCCTCTCAGTCTCATCACCTCATCATTAGTAACACCAGCAGACTTGATTCATTTAACCCTTCTAAATATGACATTGATCTTAAGTCTCTTGTAAATTTATTGGTTGTGGATGAGAACTTTATATTCCAAGGGTGTAAATAAAGATGGATGTATCCTCTGTGATGTCATCAACATGTTCCTGCAGAGCTACACTGTCACCATCTTGGTTGACTCCGTCCTTAACGGCCAGCTAATATTGATCAAAGAGGCAGGATGTGTGGAGTCATACTTCAGTGCCGGTTTATGGCAAGTGTACACTCCCCCACCTGTCACCCAGATTAGCCCCACCCTTGCTAATGCATCATGTAATTAGAGTGGAATAGGCCCAATTGTTGTTGCTAGCACAGCTGGATGTCGACTGGTCATGAGTGGAACTGCTTGACCTTGGACTGACCTGCTGGGTGTATGATGAGTCCAAGCTCAGTTTCTAGTCTCTGTGCGCAACTTAAGTTGTAGTTAGTGTGTCTGTCCCTTTAGTCCAGTACAGTATGTTCCTGTCTCTCTAAGCCCGGCCCTGAATGCCACATTTACAAGAAGATTTCTCACGCTGAAAAAAAAGCATATTTCAGCATCAAAATTTTCTGTGCTGTTTACAATTTCACCCAAACCGCAGTGTTTTCGTGGCTGTGACCTGAGAGCAGAGTATATATCCAGTTTCACTGCTTCACAGTCCTGCACATACACATGTTCCCCCTCTAGAAGGTCAGGCTTCTTGCTGCGTGTTTACTGACCTGCTGCCGCACTCTGACCTCAGCCTCCAGCAGGAAATGCTCAGAGAAATCAGTCTGTGCAGCTCATTGGTTCACTGGGGCTTCATAATTCATTTTAAAATGATTCATATTTCTAAACTGCTGCATGTGGCCTGTGTCTCTCCTCAGCATACGTTTGCATTTACTCTCTCTGAACATCTTGTTTGCATTTTTTTCAGTTTACTGATTTCTGCCTATTACTCTTCTGTTCCTTTATGTTCATTTGCTTTTGTTGTGTTCCATATAACATATATTTTCTTATGTGTGATGCACGTGACTGCACTGGTTGTCAAATTGGGGTTTTCTTGGGTGTCCCCACCAAAAAGTGGAATCATTGATTTTCACCATAATTTCTTCTGTACGTAAACACTGAAAGAGTGTATGACTAGCTTTGGTCATGGGTTTGAAACATCTAAAAGCAAAAACCTCATCACATGGGGGTCTGTGGTCTAATTCACCCATATTTATATTAACCAGGAAGTCAGTGGAGTCATAATGTTGGCGGTGAAGAAGTTCACTCTTCCTTTCAAGAGAAACCATCAAAGGCTTCACCTATCTTTATTTACAGTCTATGCATCACAATGCATCACACTGTTTAGAGTGATTTAATGAGTGAAGATGTATGGAAGATTAATGAGATTTAGACTTTTAGCAATTCAGAAAAACTGTACATGTTCAGTGTGGTCAGTGATGTGGGTAGTTTCAGTCCTTCGATAACTTCAGGGAGCTGCTGAAACCCTCTCTGAAGGAGAACCATCTGAAATCAAATCAGATTTCCAAATCACAAACATAGCAGCTGATTTTGACGACTTCTATCAACAGCTGGACACATTCTGAATTTTGTCTCATCACTGCAACTGAACAGTTGATTATTATAGGGTTCTCCGTTTCAGGATTTCAGCATGGCTCCACTTATTCTTCATCAGTCTTTAAGCATGTCCCATCTTCCTAATGCTCCAGTGAGCAGCTGGTGCTCTTTCACTCTGTGTTTGCTTCAGTCTTGTATTTAATCCAGTTTGTTGCTGTTGCTTTTTAAACAATCTCAGTGTGACAAAGAGCCCCTCTGATAATTCAAGTGTTTAAATCAGAAGGTTTACAGCCCTACCCTCCTCCACTTAGAAATATGTTTTGATTATTGTTACTTGAATGGTTGACCTAAAATGTGCAGGATATGATACTGAGAGCTTGTTCTCAGATTCAGTCGTGTTCAGCTCAGATCTCGTGTAAAATGAAACAGTAGACTGTAAAAAAGAAAAGTAGTTGATGATCAACTTCACAGTTATTGTCTGTTTTGTTCCATAATTCTAAGTAGATTAATCCAATTTTAAGACAATGTAATGTTTTATTTGATTCTAACCTACAGTACTGCATGTATTCTGTAAGAAACTCCAAAGCTCTGAGTAGAAGATGAAATGACTGAAAAAAAGAAACATCCAGTCGTCAAGAATATCACCACATCTACAGAGCAGCTCCTCCTTCATGACATCACCAACTCAACACCTAAGGCTCTGTACAGTACCTGATAAACCTGTGGGTGGTCTCCATGGTGACCATCTGCAGACTATATTCATATAATTATAAAAAACTATCAATTATGTTCAGTTTTGTCTGATTACAAGTGTTCTGTGGTTGTCAGGATTTGATTTAACGAGTATCTGGGTATCACTTGATTTACAGTGTTCTTTCCATGAGTTGTACATGTGCCAGCAACACTAAATATAGACTGGTGATGCCAAGCAGCCGCAGCACAGCCAGCTTTCCACAGAAGCTCTGAATTCTCTCCAAATACATGAGTGACTGGTAAAATGAAGGTTATTTTAAAGTCTTTACATAGTTCCCACAGTGACTGAAGACTAAACCTTTAAAGGGTATAAATGACTACAACTGTCTAAAAATGACCATTATGTTGTGTAAGAGAGTTATATATTCAAATTCCCTGACTTCATCCACATGCAACAGCTTTTGAAATCACGTGACAAAAGACATAAAGTAGCTAGTGTTGGATCATGGAGTTGTTGTCATCAGCATCTCCTGGTTTGGATTCCTCAGTGTGTCAGCTGGAGCTAAATTAGCTACCGAGGTGTCTCCTCCTCTCCACACCAAAGAGAGCAGCTGATAATTAAAACCAGTAAAAATGCAGAATAAGAAATCTGCACACCACATTGTACCAGCAGCACTGCACAGTGACTCAGCACGTCTCCAGCTTCTGGAAACTGAGCTCTCACACATCCTCAGCTTGTTTCTCTGAGAACAGAAGAACTTCAGATCGAGATGTCAGTAACTAAAATCCTTCATCTGATTCAAATATGTAGTTAAAAAACCACAAAGCTGATTTAAAAATCAATGTTGAGCTTTTGTCAGACAAACTCAACGGTGACCTTGCGATACGCATCCAGTTAGTTATTTCTTGAAGATAGGTAGTAATGGGGGTCATAGCTGCGGGGTCGTTAGGTTCAGTAGAGATGTGTCTCCACATAACCATGGAAACATACATTGTGCTCTTTGATGATGTCACCAAATGAGAGTAATAGAGGCCCAGGGCAGAGGATGCCATGTTTCTAAGACATATGATCTCCACAAATGATGTAAAACCCTGTTTTGTACTGTATGTTTTGAACCAGTTTAACACAGATAGAAAGACTAACCAACATTTCAAGGCAGTTGATTAAGATGTTATGGTCTGGACAATTGTCAGAGCAGTAATACTGCTGTGGTTTGTTCTAAAGACTGTAACACCTTCAGGATGTTGTGGTGTTTATCTGCACTTTTCTAGTATCTTGCTAATAAGTTGACAGTTGGATATCAGCCTGTAGTGGCTCAGAGCTCTGCTGTCTAGGTTTGAAGATATCAGCAGTAACACTGGTTCTACATGAAGCAATATTGTTCTCAAAGAATGTTGATGCAGAGATTTGCATTAATTCACCAAACCGTAACATATATACACATAAAAATATGTTGCCTAAATGGCGGCTTTTTGTTCCTGAGACTGATTTTCCATGTGTGTGTGTGTGTGTGTGTGCGTGGACTCACTCATCTCCATGTATTCAGGCGTAAGGCCTTCAAAGGCAGCCAGTGCGTAGTCTAGGTTCCACTGCTGTGGGGGCCTCTCGTCCTCCTGCTCCTTCTCTAACGATCCTTTGGCCTTCAGTGCACGCACTAACTTCTTCAACTTCCTGCCAGGACACAGATGACAGGAAGACTGAGGTTTTCACATTAAAAGTGTAAAATAATTGCAATCATCTCATGCATGATAACTTGTCTCTTTGATGAATTGGACACTAGGATGGGATCTGTACTCAGTAAACTTTTTTCCTCAAACAAGTCTTCACAGAGGTGCATTTCACTGGAGGAAGAGCCAGATGATCACTGTTCAAATGTGAACGCTGCCAAAGGGAGAACTCAGGTTGTGTGATGCTACCAAGCCAGAGATACAGAGTCTGATGTGTGTGCTTCTGTCAGTCAGGCCATAAACACACACACACATCTTATGCGAGGTGTACTGTATAAATGAAATATTTTTTCCAACACTGATTTTGATCCTCTATAAGTGCAACTGGTCAATCCACTTACTGATCATTTCTCTGTTTTTTTTTTTTTTTTTTTTGTTTTTGTTTTTTTTTTATGGCAGCAGCTTTAGTGGTTGGGTCAGTCTGTTAGCTCTGTAGTGCACTGGGACTCCAACAGGTGGCAGCAGGTTGTTGACAGAGAGTCAGTCAACTACCTGCTTATTTCAACAGAGCAGCACTAATAACTCTTAACAAGTATCCTACAGTAAGAACACCTGAATTACACAATCTAATCATGAAAAAATGATATACGATTATAACAATTGACACAATTATTAACAGACTTCAACAGGCTCAACCAGGCCACCACTCTAATACAGATACAGGCTGCATTCACATTTTGAATTCTCATTTTTCCCATGTTTTTTCCCATCATGCTACATTTATTTGCTGCTTTTACATCTGGTTGTGTTTGTAAAATGTGTGCAGTGCTTGTGAAATAAAAGCAGCTAAATGTTTCACTACAGTCTTTATGTGGTGGTCACACGCACACACACACACACACACACACACACACACACACACAAAGGAGTTACAATTTTCACACATATGTTACACATGTTAACTGTCCTATAAACATACACAGTCATGGATGTAGATGTTAACATACACAGATGAATAGAGAATTTGTGCCTGGTGTAAAACTAGAAAACTATCCATACTCGACTGACATAGCAACACTGGGTTAGACCACAGCTTTAAATGGTATATGCAGTATTTTTTAACATGGGTAAATCTGGAAAACACACAACTGCACACACACACGTACCTACAGTACAACAGGAAAAGGGCTGAAAAGTAGTGAATGTTGTATTTCCGTCACCGGAGATGAAACTGTGACCTATGCCCTGTGGTCTGTGACCTATGCAGTGAGTCCTCATGGAACCTTTTTCCATTGCAGTTAGTGTATCTTGGACTGATGGGAGAGGGGTTTTACAGTACGGGGTGAGATGCACCATACCATGGGTTAAAATAATAACACCACTGCCTCACATTTATATAACCCCACCAAGTTCAGTTTACAGCCCTGTCTGTCCAGATCTACCTAATTTAATCAGGGAGGACTTTGAAGGAATTTAATAAAAGGTGTTGAGTGTGTTCTCTGGCGAGATGGAAGTCAGCGCACTGAGAGAAACACACACACAAAAAAACAAACTGTGCTGTTCAGCCAAGGAAGGTGATTCTGATAAAACACACAGTTGTAGCCATAACAAAGACAAGGCATCAAGTGTTGATGTTCTGTAAAGAAGCTTGAAATTCAAACATTCTGCTTCTTAAGGTTGTGGATAAAATCAATACTCCGGTACTAATCAAAATTGGATTTGATATTCCTGCTGCTGTGTGAGCTCAGCAGTTCATACAAATTAAATTAACATAGCACCAGGCACACGCCCCTGGTGTCACCAGCATGAAACTAACCCCTGCTGAAGGGTCGTCACAAGCAGTCACAGCTGAAAGGGAAAGATGTTCTGTTTGGTGAAGTGTCATAAAGACCGACACCCCAGTGTTTGGAGGCTTTTTTGGAGGTCAAAGGTCAAAGCTACTTAGGACAAAATAAAAAACTTAACCCATTCTTATCTTTTCGGGTTATCTGTCTGCCATCATCCTCACAAATGTGATGTTTCATATATTCAAATTTTTGGCACTGACACTTAGTTACTAAAGGATAAATCTGAAACACCTGGAGGGTGAGGGTGATGCACCTCACACAACATCTTTGTTTCACATGTCTCCATCCTGACACAGCACACGCTCTTTGATACGTAGTAACCACACACACACTCTGCCCCAGTTGAGGACCAGCATCCTTTGAAGGCCACATCTGAAACCCCATCAGGTCCCACTGAGTCATGAAGCCTGTTCCACCCTGAAGGCTTCTGCTTCTCCACACACAGCGAAGACTCACCTTGGTCTCTTTGGGGGCTCAGAATATAGACCTGACTCCAACTCCCTGGCTTCTCACTGCTCTGAATGATGTGGCCCCTGAGAGCCTGCTGAGGTGTGTTTTTGGGAGTTAGCCCACTTTGTTGAGTTTCATATCACATGAAAGTTTTTTTTTAATATATGTAGCCACTTCATAATATATATAATACCACTCATTTAAATAATCCAACTGTTTCAGAAGAAGATAGATATTTAGATGGTACCAGACACAAACACCATGAGGCCATGAAACAAACTGGGTCAGCTTAAGGCTCAGGGCCCTCAATTCTCTGATGCCCCTGACTCTGTGTAAAGCTGCACAGTGGGGGCCTCAGCGTTCCAGGACGCCTCCCAGGTGTGAAAGCTTTTAAGTGGATGAAAGAGATGAGAAGGCATGCAGATGGTATGATAGTATGTGTCGTGGTTCCTGATCCCTCAAGATGTCCTGGAGAAAGCTTCAGCATTTGATAAGACTCACCTAAAGGGTCAGAGGTCGCACTGCGCTAACAGCAACAGTGAGACTGTGGCCTGAGGCTGAGAGGCCCCTCTGTTGTGTGACAGTTGTTATAAACAGAGCCGACCTCTGAACCTTGGGATATGCATGTAAAAGCTGAGCTGTTGGGAAAGATGGAGTAGCAGCATGTAGACGTGGAGGGAATGTTATTGCAACAAGAAAGGGCTGAGGGAATGTTGGAGTTGCCTGCGACTAGCATGTGTGTGTGTGTGTGTGTGTGTTTGATGTTTTTTTGTTCCCGGCTATGTTGCATCCTCTGTGGCATCTGCCATGTACTTACGGGATGCCGATCTCAAAGATGTTGTTCTGGATCAGCTGTTTCCCCAGCATGATGATGCTGAGCTGGATGCAGAGCTCGATGAGGCAGCCGCCCGGAGCACACTGAAGGAGACACACATGAGCATGACATTCATACACGTATTCAGCAGCAGCAGCTGATGTTCTGCACTGAGACAAATGAAAAGAACCAACCTCTTCCATTCGATAATCATTGAAGACGTACACGTAGTTGCCAGGTCGACCTGCAAACCTGCACAGACACACACATACAAAGAGATTTCAGAGACAAATTCCTTTACAATAAAGGTTCAGTGATGTTTTTGAGGATCATTTCTTTAAAAACATTTGAAAACATGATTTCTATTTTTATCTTTATCTTTATCTTTAGCGGACACTGAGGAAGTTGCTGTATTTTTTGTCAAACTGTCCTGAGTTTATGTGAGGTCGTGTGCCAAGATCCATGCGTTGTGAAAACTCAATAATAAACTCAATATACTCAATAGCTCTTCTATGAAAAATACTACAGAAAAAATATACAATATCATTAATATCATAATATTAATAATTGATCATGAGACTGTGCTTATGGAGACAAATATCAAATATATTAATATATTAATATGTTGCATCTGTTCACTGGGTTTAGCTCAGTTGCAACATTTGAACTCCTCCAATCAAACACATATTGCAGATGACGTCATATGAAATCATCTTTAGATGTAAGTAGAGCCATTTACATAGAGACATCTATGACTAAGATATAAAAGTTTGGATGGTCCAATTACTCTGAGTCACTGAGAGAAAGTGTGTTGCAACTGCCCCAGTCTCTACTCGTGTTTTATAAATGATTAGTTGGCCCACAGGTTGGGAACCATGGTCTGAGGGAGTTCCCCCTCTTAACATAAATCATTCAGAAACCCATTAGATTTGTTGAAAAAGTAATGTCAATAAATGAGCTCAGGAAGAAATGTACATTTAGGAGACTCATGGCTGTCACTCACCGTCCTTTGAAGAACGCCACGTAAAAGATGGGTGCGTATGCGTTCATGAACTTGAGCAGGAAGGCTTTGAGGATGAGACGCTCCTCAAAGTTGGTTTCTGTTCTGGGGATCTCTGCAAGAAGGTGTTGACATGGCATTGTTTCATGAGGTCAGAGGTCACAGAGGGGGGTGTAAAGACAAACTATTTGAATAAACATGAAGTAAAGTACATTTCCAGTTTTCCACAGAGGAAAGTGATTCTTTCAGTGTGAGTTCTGACGTGATCACTGTGCTGGAAGTAGGTTAAAATACTGGCACATCCCTCTCTCTCACACACACACACACACACACACACACTTTTTCTCACACTTCCTTGTCTTCTCCTCTCTTTCCAAGGTTTTGAATATGAATGTAAATGCAGCTGAAGCCTCGTGGGACGACTGATGGGACGGCTGGAGCATGAAGACATCAAAGTTTCATCAAACTGTCCACCACGAAGCAGAGACACTCTCTCTGTCTCTCAGCCTCACAGACACAAGATGATCACATGATGTGAAAATGTTTGATTTGGTTTATGAGTGGCAGACGCATCTTTTCCTTGTCCTTTTTTTTAAATGTGTAGTGAATATGAAAAACACTAAGTGAATAAGATGACATCTGACTCTCATTAGTAAACAGAGTGAGTCTGAATAAGGAAAAAAAAACTCAGCTGGACAATTAACAAATGCTCTAAAATATTGTCCGCTCCTTCATCACCAACCATTTCTTACTCTGCCTCCAAAACCTTAACAAGTTTCAAATGTTGGTGATATCATTTGTGAGCTAACTGGAAGATTTATTCTCATATCTGTGCAGTTACTGTAAAACTAGAGTTAGCACATGTTTTGCTTAATATTGCTCCAAAAGCATGAGAAACAACTGAGCTGGGACTGATATATTTACTGGTGTATTTTACGTTGCAGAATAAAACATGAACACCTGTTGAGCTTGTGTTAAACATGCACACCAAGCACACACGCTCTGTCTGTGTACCTAGCTCTGTCAGCCACACTGCCACGGCTCCGTAGATTTCATCCAGGATCAGGATAACCACCAGGTTAATGATGACAGCGGTGGCCGTCACCGTCACCCTAACGTTGGACTTGGTCTCTGGGTCAGGGCTCATGGCCATCAGGGCTGACACCGTGATGCGGTACACAATGACCCCGAAGACGGCAGAAAATGTCAGTCCAAACTGGAAGAAAAAAAAGAATTAGTCATCACTCCACCATATTTGTGTGGGATTAATATTTCAAGGAAGACACCTATGTAGGTCACTGTACATGTATGTTAAAACCTGCTATGTTTGTTTTTATATATGAAGTGCTTTTATGTATATACACAGAGAATATATATATGATCTCTGGTACAGCCTGCACCTGATGTTTATGAACTGACCATGAAGAGGATAGAGGAAACGTTGATGAAGTATCCAGGAAGTCGGTCTTTCCAGGTCAACTTGTCTATGGCAGTCTGACAGGAAGGATAGAAGGCGGGGTTGGGGAGGGAGGAGGGGGAGGAAAAGTTTGCAAGTTACTGATACAGTGAACAATGCTTCATCAACCGTAGCAGGAAATCTGAGGTGTAGACCACAGAGCCTCATCCAAAGCTGCTTCATTCATAAAAAAAAACCCAACAACAAAACAATCCCAGGGTCGTGCCTTTGAACGCATCGTCACAGTTTCCTTTCCTCCTGTCTGTAAAAGCTGAATGAGAGTGGAAGCTGCAGCAGCACGGCTCCTGGCATCTGCACATAGCTGCCTCCACAGGAAACATTACTACGTCTCAACAGAGAGACATAAAGGAGCAACAATAGACCAGTTTATAGCCTGCATCCCAAATTTGGACACCAGCTGGAACAAATATTTTCATTCCATACAATCTCAGATACCCAGGCGACCACCAGTTAATGTGCTTTATCCATTTTCCCAGGCACTGACATGGGAACATTTCTGTACAACTTACCTAACCATAGAATAGAGAAATATATAAATCCTGCTACCACAAGCTAGAACACAACAACATGTGGATTAGTATAAAGTGACATTTGACATTTGAAGTTTGTTGTGTTAAGTCCAGACTCTTTAAGACCATCATTTGTACCTGTGACTGAGGGAATGCTCTTGTTTTCAATGAGAAAGTTGATTCTAGGCACTTTTGTTTGATAAACCTCAGTGACTTCATTGAGTCGCTGCTAGTTGTGTTTTGAATACTTTGGCTCTTGTACAGATTGAAGATACATTAATTTGAGCTTTCCATGTGTTGGTTAGTGGGTTGGTTCTTCTTTCCATTGGCTGGGACCAGGTTAGCTGTTTCCCTGCCAGGGTTCATGTCTAACTAAGCAGTGTACAAGCAATAATGTTCTGTCTATCTCTTCGAAGAGGAAAATATGACGTTGGACCAGCATCCTGTTATTAACCATAGTTACCAATCACCACTCACTCTCAGGTTGTTGCTGGCCAGCTGACCTTTTGTCTACCGACACTGGCCAGGTTACCTGTGAACAGGTAAGCATGGTAACAAAAAGAAGCGCTTCATCAGTATTTCACAGGCAGCTCAGAGCAAAGAAGTAGTAAAAACTGCACAAATTTCATCAGCAAATACACTCTGTCCGAGAGTGTGTGTAAGACCCTCTGCCAGTGAGACAGTCTGACCCACTTGTGTGAGGAGGAAAAGACACTTGCCTGTACTATCTGCTGTCACACAGGGTTTGATCTCTGGAAAGACAAATGCTGCATCCCCATCTCCAGGAATGTGACCCCCTTCACCCAGGCATCAGTAATTATAGGTATATATACACATACATATACTTACATGGACAGGCTGAGACAGAGCTAGAGGGGAATTTCACACAGAGAGACATGTGCACACTAAGCTCACTGTGATGGACAGTCAGTCTGAGCACTGGAAGGCACTCTCTATGCCAAGAGAATAGCACCATCTAGTGGACAGAGCGGGACAGTACAGCCTGTAATAATAACATGCTCTCTATACTTTCATTGGATATAAAAAAACATACACTTCAGGTTCATACAACACATTGGTGCTATACTACTGCTGTAACAAGTACCTCTGACATAAAATATATTATATACTATATATAGACAAATGTCTGTGCAGATCCTCCGAGACTTCAGCCAATGACAAAGTATATGTGAAGCAGAGCATGAAGAGGCTTTTATACACTTCCTCAGATTGTAAAAGGACAAAAAGACCTTCAATGTGTGTGTGTGTGTGTGATAGAAATGGTTGGTGGGGACAGCCATCAGAGAGGAGCAGCAGTAAATGGGTCAGGTGTTATATTTGGTTTGTACCCTCCGTTGAGGAAAAGCCAACAAGGCATCTCATGATAGACTCACACACACTCTTTATGTCTCACTCTCTGATATTAAACTTAGGCTGCAGCTAAACTTCATATTCATATAATTGCTATGGTGATATCTTTAAATCAGTTTTGTTCAGCACACAACATCAATGAATCTTCTCCTTAGTGCAGCTACAGCCACAGAATGTGCAGCAGCTTGAAAGTGCCGGGGGGGGGGGGCGGTGGCTGCCGGGGATGTGATTTCTATCGACAAGGGAATCAAATCCATGACCTTAAGGTCAAGACAGAGCTAATCAGACTGACACTGAGCACGTTTACATGCACCCTAATAAAATAATCATAATCGGAAAACTGCTCATGTAATTGGATGTTATTGGATTAAGGCAGTTATCGGTTTATAAGAAAACGATTTAACACACCTAGCTTTCATGGCAGAGGCTAAATATTTTAAACCCTTGTGAGTTAAAAACAGGGGTCTCTTCAGCTTGTCTCAAAAAATCTTTGTATTGGAGTCAATGAGGAGCAGGGAGGGACCTGGGCTCACAGGTTAAATTCTGTAAGTCTCTCTGTTTTTTGAGCACATTGTGTGAGAGAGGACAAGTGTGTCTACAACTGTGGAGAAATTCATGTGTGTAGAGTGTAATTTGTGGCAGAGAGCAGTGTGGAAAGAGAAAATTTCAGACAATTTCAGACAAGTTCTCCCACTCTAGCCCAGACATTCTGCACAATACACACCCGTGATAATCTCAACATTTCTCCAAAAATGATCATGGCCATTGAACAGTAATGGATCAAAAACTACAAAGTGTGGAATACTACATCAATAGACAAGACGTGTGTCTACATTTTAAAGTTTAAATGGAATCTTCAAGTCAAAGTATGCTGCTCTTAAAAGTTAAAAATGTTAAGTTAAATAAGTTCATAAGTTAATAAGTTAGTAGATAAAAAGTGTTTAAAAAGTGGATTTTCTTTGGTTGTGAGAAACTGTATTGGAGTGAGTGCTCTGTTGTTTAGTTTCAAGCTATGTTGGGTTTTCCATTGCATATTCAATTAAGCCAGTAGAGCACAGACAAGCTAAGCAGACTGCTGAATTCATGTTGCTGAAGTTGTTTCAACGCTTTTGCCATGGAAGATATTTATCTGTAAGTATATTTGTTGAACGCTTGTACATTTCTTTTGTGTTAGGATAAAGCCTTCATTTATAATGTTTATGAAAAATGTATCTATGCAGTGTTAATCTGATACTGATTCGTGTTTTTGTCTGTGATAATTTTCAATTTTTACAAAACAAGAAGAATTCATTAAAAAGACAGACCTTGTGATTTATTGAAGGACTTGTGGTTGTTGACTGTCTAGCCTTGCACGAGTGGATGCATTGCGAGGGCAGTACACAAAGTATGCTGGAGCAGTAGACCTTTGAAAAAGTCCAATAATTTGTTTGTTTTTTGACCTCCTCACATTTATTCACTCCAACAGGCTCCAACAAGTGGATCTTTCACATCCACACCTATCCCAAGAATCACTGATTTCAGATGTAACAAAGTCCCTGTTGTCAAGGTTGCTAAGGAACAAGAGCACTGCTTTGTAATGCAGCTGGAGAAACAAAGTGGAAATCCTCTGTAGACCAGAACATCTCATTAGAGTTTGGCCCTTTGAGAGTGATGAAGGGACACACCTTTGTAAATTCAATTCCCTGAAGGATGCCACTGCCAAATTGGAACACAGCTAAAGTAAAAATCACACTGGCTTTTCACTGAGGGAACCAAGGTGATTCTAAGTTCAGGGTTAGACGAGAGAACTATGTCATGCCTGGGATGCTCTATAGAAAGTGCTCTAAGGATTGACTGTCTCAAGGTACATATAAATATCATTTGAGACAATATTAAGTGAGAAGGCAAGTGTATTGTTTTTGCTTGAGTGTTTTTAGTACTGTCTTTGGTTAATTAAAGGAACAGCGGTCACTGAGGATCAGACATGACCTCAGTTATAAATAAACAAGAAAAATGTGCGAAATGACTGTTTAGTTTGTAATCACAAAGACTAGAGATTGATGTTTGGTACAGTGGCTGTAGAATGTCATGTAATAACTGGTGGAACACACACAAATAAGTAAATAAACTACTTCAAATGTGCTGCAACATCGTCTGTAGGTCTGATCCTACGGCACATTTCACTGTGTCAGGTAACAAATCAAAAGGTGTGTGTGTGCGCGCGCATGTGTGCATGTGCATGTGAATGTCAGAGAGAGTTCTGTGTCGCCATAGTGACGGTCACTAATCTTACCCCTGGCTTCCTGCCCAGCATGCATCACTCCCACTCAACTGCCCTCCCTCTGCTTCTCTCCATCCCTGTAATTCTCAAAGTCTCTCTCTTTTTTCCTATCTCTCTCACTCTCTCTCCCCTTTCTCTCCCTCTTGCTGTTTGTCTTTTTCTTTTTGTCCCTTTTCTTCCTCTAACACACATTGTCTTTTTTCACTTCCCACAGATGTTTGGATTAGAAAATAGAAAACACTTTGTCTACCATTTGCAATGGCAGAAATGTGTCTTGCTTTACATGTGCAGCAGGTCAAGTGCATTAAAAAAACATATCACAACAAACCAAGTTATACAATACATTACACAAGACACAATACAAGCTATGATTTTTTTTGTTTGTATGTTTTTTAAGTATATTTTTCAGGCATTTTTGCCTTTATTGGATAGCACAGTGTAGAGAGACAGGAAATGGGAGGCAGAGAGAGGGGGAATGACATGCAGTAAAGGGCGCCCGAGGCAGGATTCAAACCAGGGCTAAATGCACCGAGGACTATAGCCTCTGCATATGGGGCACCTGCTTAACCCACTGCGCCACACGGTGCCCCAACAATACAAGTTATGTTAAAAGAAAAAGAAAATGAGCACCAGTTGAGGGCTGAGAGAGAATAAACAGGATCTGAAGTGTTGTGTGCTGAGGCAGTAGGCTGACTTAGGCTACTGATTAAGATATTTAACAGCAACAGGAATGAATGATTTTCTGTAAACATTTTTCTTAGCACAGGGGACTCTGTACCTTTGTCCTGATGGCAGTACTGATGTACTGATGTAGACGATGGTTGTTATCATCTAGTATTTGTTACTGAGGTGTTGGACTGCTTTACTGTGGTGGTGGTGGGACACTGGGTTTGTTTGTGCAGCCTGTAGTTGCACTGTCCACTTTAACTGTTTGGAGAGCTTTGTCTTGCTTTTGACACTTAAGTGCTCAAACCAGGAAACAATGTTTTAGGTGAGTATATGTTTCGATCAGTGATTGGTATACTCTGTAGTCCACATGATCTGTGAAGGTAGAAGGCTGATCCAACAGTCAACACGGTGCCTAAAGGAGCTCACCTGCTCTGCCTCTTGGCCCTTAACTGTGATTGGTTCAAAGAAAGAGTTTGACAGGTTGCTCTTGTTACCAAATAGACACGTCTCGTTTGTTTTGATTACATTCAATTAGAGATGGCTGTAATCAAACCATTTTATGAGGTCTTTGACGAAGATAACACATTTAACTAGTGTGAGATTGTCTTGCACATTATTCACTGTAAACTCAAAATAAATTTGGTGACAAAATGCACCCCTGGGGGACTCCTGTATTATGTAGGATTTTTTTTATCCAGTAAATAATGGATGAGTCTATGTGCAGGTTAAAAAGACGAGATTATAAAATAAAACATTTACATCAACAGTATTAAAAGCAGATGAAAAATCCATGAATCAAATTCATGTGCAGGCTTTGGGTTTATGTAGGTGATCATTCACTGTTTCAGTATCAGGCTCCACCCCACCCCCTCCTGGCCCTATATGCAAACTGGAGAGGATCTAGATGGTTACACTTGGCTCTCTCCATGCACTTACTGAGAATAGGAGTGAGGGCAATGGGGTGAAAGGCCTGCATGTCTATGGCTCTGGTTTTTCTTGGAAATGGGATTATTGTTGATTGTTGATTGTTTTCCAGATCGTTGGGACACAGTTAATGTCCATGAGCAGCTGAAAAAGTTTGGTCAACATGTTCCCCGGCTGTTCAGCAGCTAATCCGTCAGGTCCTGTAGCTTTGTGTGGTTTCCCCTTCCTCACCTCCACTGATTTGTTTTTATTTACAATAGGGGGGATTCCATTTATTTGTTGTTGATTAAAAGAGCTGAAAAAAGTATTGATGATTTTGGACTGAGAGAGCTTCTTCTTGTAAAGCTACACACATTTGCTGTATCACTATGGCTGCTCCATTATGGCATGAATCATGTTTACAGTTATTGTGATCAACATTGAGAGAGAAAAGGTTGTGTCTATGTTGTTTTTTCAGGTTCTCCATGATATGTGAACATATGTGAGCATAGCAGCCAAGCAGTGGCAAACTGCTCAAGATGAGACTCGCTCTTTGTCATATCAAAAAAATAAGAGCAGAACTTCAGATGTGACAGAGTTTCACTGTTTGTCCACACATCAGCTGTGATTGGCTTCTTCCAGGTTGTGCAGTTTGTAATGTTCAGTCCTATTCCTGCAGGTGTATAGCACAGTACACTGCAACACTGTGTACTCTGTAAACATGTTCCTCTGGAGCTTGCTCCTCTCCCTGTCTTCTTTTTTCATTTGAGGATCAAACTTTCGTGGATAAACTAAGATTAAGTGTTTGTGTGTCTGTTTATTAGAGGGATTAGCTTTCTCATGCTAATCCTCATTCTCCGAAAGCTCCCTTTCAAACGGCACCAGTCGTTTTCTGCCAAATCTGACTGTGTAATTGTTGAGTGCAGAGAAGAGAGTGGGAAAGATGTGTGTCTTTCCGCCAGACTCAGTGTGAAATAGTCTGGGGTTGTCTGAGACGAGTCAAGAAACAAAGACAGAAAAAACTAACTTGTCCTGAATCTATATCCATCCAGAAGAATTATTCTTTTCAAGGAGAGAAGGAAAGAGCAGCCTCAGCTTTAATGTAAGATAAATGAGATAAGAATGACTTCATTAATCGCCAAAGGGAAGCTTATCCTTTGCAGAAAAATGAAAAAGCCTGATGGCTGTAGGTACAAAGGATCTTTCGTATCTTTCTGTCCTGCAGCAAAGTGAAGAGGGAGGAGTAGGATGCTCTGAGCTGTTCAGAATGGCCTCTACAAATCTTCAGTGAGCATCTCTCCACCACATCCCCCAGTGGCTCCATTAGGGAAACATGACTGAGATCTCAGGATGTTTAGTCTGTATCCTAGCAACAACTTCATGGAGAACATTTTACACGGAATTTCAGCAGTTGCCATGAGAGGATGTACACATGTTTATGAAAAAATGTACTACTTTCTGAGTCTTCACCATGTCTCAAGCTCATCGCTCTTGTTGGGCAGATACTTGACACCTCTCATGATGACTTATGACAGAAATGGCCTACATCTCCACCTCCAAGCCTTCACCTTTGTACCAGCATGGCAACCACAAAAACACCTCTTCATCTGACCTGGAACAGGGTGGCATCCTCCAGACCTGCACCGTTTTCAGTGAAAGAAGCTCCTCTCCCCACAGAAGTATCCATCAGTAGTTGACAAGATGCGACAAAAACACAACAAAAATAAGGACTGAGTAAAAACTCAGAGCAACAGTTGAAGCACATGTTTTGGAATATATAATATATAATCTAATCATAGTCATGATTATCTAAATAATTTAGAATATGATCATTTGTTTTTCTCGGCTGTATGGACATGTACATTTGTGAGTACAGTATATCTTGTTATTTTTAGGGTGTATGGATGGCACAGTCTCAAATTGTACAGTATAATTGGATGTTGGATTGGAAGTTATGTTGTTTTCAATCATCTTGCAAAAATGACAAGATGCTTCACAAGGAGTAAAACACTGGTCTAGCAGTGACTGTACTCTTGGATTACAAGGATATATTTCATGTAGTAGTTAATTCTAAGAACATTTATTGTGTATATCTGCAGTATAAAGAAAAAACACAGCAAAGACAATCAACTCAGCATTTTTGAGGAAATGCCATTACTGCTTCTACACAGTCGTTCTACACCTTGTGTGCAGTGTTTCTGTTTGCTAACTGGAGCTGCTCTTGTCTGTACATATATGCAGTCTAGTGAAATAAAGATATTAGTCAAGTTACTATTTTGGCTTTTTGATGGTAAATGTATCATCCTTGTGAATGTGTACAGGTGTTTTAAATACATTGCCTCATTACGCTGCTCAGGGTGTGGGTCTGTACACCTCAAGCTCACAGGCAGTGTTGTTTGCTGTCTTTACTGGAATGCAATGAATCTTGGGATTAGCCTAGCCTAGATACCTGTTGGACACTTTGTTGCTCAGGTAAAGAATGGACAGTCTAGTTGCCCACTACAGCACATGCAGCTTTTGATTTGAGACACAGCTCCAGTGAGAAGAGAAGCAGAGACACTGATTATCCCTCATTAACATCAGCTGCTCTGTCCATCCAGTCCTTCTTAAACATGTCATTAACCAACACAGGCCTTAAAGGGCCAGACTGAAGGATTTAAGGTGGTGGGGGGGGGGGTCTGTGGCACAGATGGAATATAATATTCATAATGTTATTCATATTCATAATGTTTTCATTCGTGTGAATGACCAGAATCAAAGAAACTCTGTGTTTTC